>OU744277.1:71058836-72442553 GCA_916610125.1 Cheilosia vulpina | reverse complement strand
TTCAAAATGTCGAGTATGGACTGAAATAAAATAAATATAATTCCACATTAGGAATAAATCGATGGATGAAAACGCTCACTGGCTAGTACCTGGGGACCCAGTTAAACTAGGTGGCTATTCCTGAAGTTCCGGAGAACTAAAAATGATATGCTACTGCGAGATGGGTGTCTATTTTTAACTCATTAAAAATTTTAGCCCATTAAGCTAGGAAAACGTTAGTGTATATTTTAGAGAGCCAATTAAAAATCGCAAATAAACGGGCTTTATCTTGAAATGAAGTAAAAATGGACACCAACTTCCCATACAATTTTTTGTTCAACGGAACTTCAAGAATCTCTACATACTGTATTTACCCCATTAAATGGAACAACCTGTTTTTATAATTCGTTAAATAACTTTAAGCACACTTACCGAATTATGAGTTACAATTGAAGAACAGACCGTTCTATCGGACAATGGAGTACCACTCCTACTCAAATGTTCTCGTTGAAACCAGTGAGACACCTTCGATTGACACTGGCAACTACTTGCCACATCAGAGGGAAACTAAATATATAACAACAATTTCATTATAAAATATTTGTTTCAAGTCTTTCGAAAAAAATATTACATTTTTCGATTTCCATGCACCAATTTTTTCTCTCAATTCAGCTTTGAGAGCGGTACTTTCTTTTCCAGGAAAGACAACTTCAAGGTCGTCCTTGTTTATATATTGGAGTTTATCGTAGGTGAAACCACAAGCTATATGTAAGACATAAAAATTAATTATGTGTATAGGTACATGGTATCTTGTAAGGGATGGATAATCCTGGAATGCCTTAGAAAATGTCTAATGTTTCTTTAAACTTATTATTACTTATAAAAATGACATGCTATAATTTACACGATAAAGTTACAAAGTTTACCAAAATTCGTAATAAAAACTTACCCAAAAGAGCAGTAAAAGCTGTTTCCAATTGAAATTCCCTTAACAGCTCCAATAATTTGCACGATTCTTCCGGAAGGGATTCCACGGATTCAACCTCCAAAGAATCCGGAAAACTTTGAGGGTTTCCGAGATCATCATCCCCTATTATTACGCTAATGTCTTCAAAAATAAACTGGGCTTGATTTTCATCCATTAGCTTTTTTTTTTAGCACAAATTCACGAAAATACACGAACTGATTGAAGTTTATTATCACTGTTTTTTTTACAGATATTTTGTTAACACTAATTATTACACAAATTTCAAAATTGCACATAAAATTAAAAGTTAACACGGAAAACACTCTACAAACGAACCGATCATTACGAGTAAACCACTGCAAGTGCATTTGCAGTTTCAGACTTATTTCGCTAGCAACTGCCTTTTTACATTATTCATATCAAATATGTTGGTATAATATCAAAAATTGCACGTTTGGGTAACGGTATTTTGGGGCTACGGCTTATTTTTACATGACTCATAGGGGAAAGTGGTCACCCTTCGTACACTTTTTGCATTTGCATTATTTAGTTAATAATTAACTCACTTCAGTAATAAGTTCATGCACTTATGTGTAATATATATATCGTAGCTTATTACAAAAAAGTCTGAAACCATTATGTCAAAGAGTTTCAGAATTATAGAATATCTTTTAGGATTAGATATTTGTATGAATGCACCCCACCTGTGGGGAGCTTTCGCACAGCAGATGGGGTAGTTTCGTACAGTATGGGGAAGACTCATACAGGGTATTTAAAAAGTTTATTTAACCTGCTAATTGTTAAAATAGCAACAAAAGAAATTATTAAACTTACAAATTACTTAATAATATTCAACTTGACTTATGGTTCACTTAAAAACCTTTCAAAGAAAACAACTAAAAATAATAAACTCTGAATTTATTTACTTGCAATTCTAACGTTTACAAACTATATGAGCATATGTTATAGCTTGTAAGCTGATGTATATTTCATGATTATCACATAATAATAAAATCGGGTGATCCTTAGAGGTCAGTGTGTGCTTTTGGATATGTTTTAATACTGACACAAATATATCAGAATTTATCCAGCCACTCCTATCTGCAGCCCCAATGCTTCCTTCAGGTGCACCTTCAAGAAAATGGTCTTTGTAATGCACACGTGGGAATTCAAAAAGCGGCGGAATAGTATTCCCGTTTGCCGAAATAATAGCACCGCTGAAACGATCTGCCCTACTTGTTTCTGTGATTTAGGAGCCAAAACTTTAGGAGTGTCTAAAACAGTAGAAGCACCCGACTCATCGAAGTTAAATATTCGGTCGGCAGTAAAATTATGTCGCTGTAATACTTCGGTCAAATTATTGTAAAACTCTGTTACTGCAGTTTTATTAAAAGCGAATGATCGTGCAGCACTGGTATTTTCTGGCTTTCGCAAACTGAGATTTGGATTCCGTTCCCTGTATTTACGCATCCACTCTAAGCCAGCCATTTGATCCTCATCCCATTTTGCTGGATACATTATCTTTATTACTTCCGCGTATTCATATGCAAGTTTCCGAATTTGTACTTTCGTAAGACCATAATGCATCTTGCAGCAATTAATTATATAGACATTTAAGCGCTCCTCTTCTTCCAAGGAGAAGACTTGCAGGCTTGTGTATTTGGAATGAAAAGTACGTGGCGGTCTATCTTTATTAATATCATTTCGGATTTTTTTAATTCTGCTTTGCAAAGTTGATACCTTAACGTAGTATTTCAAAGCAGCTTTTCTAAAAGACGAACATCCTTGCATTACTTCCTCAATTGCTGAATTAATGGATTCTTCATCAACTTCTTGGGTTCGGGTGCCTTTTTTTTATATTTCCGCACCATGATTCTGAAGGAAATATTTATATAGAAAATACCTCAATTATAGAATATGTAAAACAAATTTTAAAGTGTTATATTTTCTTTAATTAAAATCGATATTATGTTGTGGTAATATTTTTTTGTAAATAAAATTTAAATTATCATTCGTACGCGTACGAATGTACCCCCTGTATTACTGTCCGAATGTACCCCAGGCTATGCACAAAATAAAAATTACAAGTTTGTATAAATTATAATTTAGTATGGAAATATTAGTAATTAAATCACAAAATAAACATTGTAAACACAAATTCGTCATCACTATTTTGCAAAAAACATAAAAAAATGTACTCACAATGCGATCATGAATTTCGGTAGACAAATTACTCACAGCGCTCGGAAACACGTTACGTCTTGTCAGTTCCCACTCTATTGCGCGACTGGCCCGAAGTTAGTTGGGCGAAATGGTACCTGGTATGACTTTGCACACAAGCAAACACATGTTTGTGCGCCGTTTATTTTTTCTTTCATACTTAATGTACCAATGTGCCTCATGTACGAAGGGTGACCACTTTCCCCTATAGACAGTACATTTATTCAATATCAAAAATACATTAAATCTTATTAGTTTTTGATTTGTAAAGTATATTAAAATGAAAGCTTATCAATTTTACATTTTCAACATCAAAACTATATGCGTAATGTAGAATTAACATTAAATCTTGTAAACATTATATTACAGAACATCATACAAAATTTGATATTGCTTATTGATATGGGAATGTAAATCGTAATTGCAAAAAATGTAAGCTTTCAACGTAAATCTGACATGAAAATTATTAATCTGATAATTTTAATACTAAAAAAAAACGTTTTTATTAAATTTTTGAAATTTTCGCATGAAATTGAAGTTGATATGACAAAAATATCAATTTGAAATTACATTTTTTTTTGAGTGTATAGACGTCTCAAGCAGTTCTGCATCGTACAGTCGGTACCAGTTTCGACCATCGACCAAATTTGTGTACTGACGCAAAATCCTGAAAGGGAGGGAGTGTTTTTAAGTGAGACTGACAAATTTTTCATCGACGTTAAGGCCATATTGTGATAGGAATCATTGTCAAGAGCTCTATATGGCTATGGCTGTAGAGACCTACCCTACGGTGCTGGGCCCATATAGCAGTAGAAAGACTCCAATCAAAACGACCGGTTAAAGTAAAGTTAACTCTGCCAGTAGATCGAGCTTTTTGAAGAGACATATCAGTGATGGCCCAGGTCCTACCGGATTGAAGCACCATCAAAACCAGAATAGTTAGGCAGTAGGGAAGTTGTCAATAAGGGCGGTACTATCCTTCCAGCTGAAAAATGTTCCCACAAAAAATAAAAATATACAGCAAAAAAATAACAGCGTAAAAACCTTTTTTTTTATAATAAAATAAAAAGCAAATGTATTAATTACAATTTTTTTTGTAAAATTTATTTGCACTCTTTTTTTTGTTTACTTAAGAATAATATCTTAATAAAACTGAAAAAGTGTACATTTTGATCATTTCTTAAACAGTGAGGGCAACGAGGCTTGAGGCTCAAAAAGGAGCCCCTAGTTGACCGCTCTAAGTCTAGTCTTAAAAGTTTGCTTTCACGGTGTTTGAAAAACAGTCGGAATAAGCTGGTCTTAGAGTAAACTAAGTCTTAATCCGCGCTACTGAGAAACGAATGTCTGCCTACGTGTATTGCTATTGGCAGCACCAACTGTCAGGAGGTAGTTGAAACTTTTATTTACCTATCGGTGTGAATTTTAAATCAAACAATGACACTCTAGTAAAGGTCTGAAAATAAATAACCTATAGGCAACCGCGAACTCTTTAGGTTCTACAGAAGATGAAGTTCAAACATCCAAAACACGTCAACTGCATTGACACGGCGAAAGGAGATTAATGCTCGAGCTTAGAGATCCTTCAAATCCTTCAAAAGAACTTGCGTAACAAACGAGCAGATGTTGAACCGCTTGGTTGGGACATTTTTAAACAATGTTACAAAATATGTAAGGCTGCAAAAACCCTTGATGGCAACTCGTAAGAAAGTAATAAATTTGATATTGACTAAAGTGAGTTCGATGCTGTCGTGGGACTTCCCATGGGCTTTACGAGCATCTCAAGGATATCGGTTGCAAAAGCATAGTCCACCAAATCTAGCTGTCGTCGTAGTTAGAAAATCCGTTTTTAATAGAACAGCATCCTTAGCGATGGGGAGGTTTCTTCCAATGCGATGTTCGCAGATCCGTCTTTCTTGCGGAGATCTGCGCTCTTAGCTTCACATCATCGCATCGGCATAACTTCCAAACCAAAACAACAACATTTTTGGAAAAATGTTACGATCATGTTTTTTTTTTGATACAAAAAAAAACTTTTTGGAACTATAAAAAGTAAGTTATAGGAGCCGATCTTGTCGAGCTCAAAGTCGACACACAACGCTGTACAATTTGTTGATGCTGATGCTGATGATCAAACTATTTGCGACTGGTAAGTTCCATATAAAATGTGGGCCGGAAACACCCTATCCCACACATCATGCGCCGATCCAAAAGAGTTACAGACCCTACCCCAGTGAGCAGTTCATTAAACATGAACTGCACGCAACTCTTCCATGAAATTGCCCGCACTAATGCCATTGCACATCGACTAAGCCCTCCTCGCCCATACCACCGACGAACAGAAATTCCTCAAATGCCATCTTGGACCACTGCTCAACTATTCCATTCCAGACGAACCATAAAATGATGACGCACTCTCAAACCGTAGACCGTCTCTATCTCTCGAAATAGAAAAGCGCACCGCACCTAGACACGGTCTAGCTCTGTCTAGGGCCCCTGTCGGTATCAGTGTATCTAAACAGCAAGTTGTTCCAAACCGGCCCTTCACCATGATCTGGTGTACCGAGGAGTGAAGAGTCTGCGCTCTTTGGAATTTTGTGTTCCATCATTGAGGCGAGTGATTTGCAAAATAATTCACACGACTGTTAAAGACCCTACACCACGCGCAGCAGGAGAATATAACGATGGCGAGGGCGGACCTGCAGGGATCCAAAACGAAAAAGGAACACGTACACGGCAGGCTATACTACATCAACTGGTCCTGAATGATTCTGGAATCTTGATCTTGGAATGTCAGCCGGAGCAGGATATGGGGAACGCGGGACGGGAGGGTCTACTACGTCTGGCGCGCCGTAAGTGAATATAGTTTTATATTCAATCGACCACCAGAATGGTGGTGCTGTAGTACACAGATAAACGGCCGAACAAACAAGTAAAAAATAAAATCCTTCGCATGGTCACCATCATCATCAGGTTACGACGGACCGACGACGACGACGGCATGAGTTGGAGCAGTGGAGCACAGCGGAGTGTCAGAGTAGCGCAGTAGGGCCTCTGTAAGTCCCATTTTTGGCATCCATCGATTAAGCTGCCGTGCGGATGCCTCCATTGGTCGATGTCTGTGGTGCTTCTGCTGCGCTTTTGTCCGTGCATGGGTTTTCGGGCAGTCAGTCACTTCCAGGAATTCATGTGGAGGAGAACAAAAAGATTCATCCGCCGCATAAAGGCCATTTCGCGGATGGGTATAACGAAAATTA
Organism: Cheilosia vulpina; assembly: GCA_916610125.1. Classification (NCBI taxonomy): domain Eukaryota; kingdom Metazoa; phylum Arthropoda; class Insecta; order Diptera; family Syrphidae; genus Cheilosia; species Cheilosia vulpina. The sequence goes on along the minus strand of OU744277.1, from coordinate 72,436,133 downwards.
TTTATTTCAATTTTTTTGCCCCCCACGCCACACTTTTCGTTCTTCTGCGTGCTTTGTTCAGCTCACTGGTGCTGGTCAATGGAGGACCGCACAAAAAGACAAGAATGGAGACGTTCTTGTTCAGTATGATCGTTCTCCGCTGAATGCGGTTTTCCTTGGGCACTGGATGGCAATTCTTTACAGGTCCTCGGTCTTTGGCTGCCGCGAGGTATATCCATGGGAGAGAGAACCACTAGAGAACTCTACGATATGGGATCTCATCAGTGGTGGTGGAGGAAGGCAGGATATGCAGTCCACGACGATGATGCACTTCAGTAATGAATTTTCGGGTTGTAATCGCATTGGGAATGTGCGATGCTGATGGAGATCGAACCATTGTCTTGCGGGTATTGTCTTCTTCATCGGCGGAAAAACAAAAAACAAGGACTGGAGAGGATAACAAGAATGGGAAAGGATGTGGCGTTGGAATTTTTTTTTTAATTCTTTGCTCTTTTCCCACTGCAGTCTCCCCGCAACATATTATCGGAACGACGATAATTCAATTGAAAAGTGAACAGGGACGACCATGGTGGCTTGTAATGTGAGGACAGAGAGCCTTTTAATGGGAATGTCTAATAGGATCGCGAGCTGCTGCGAAATTATGACATTAATTCATGGAAGTCGTGGAGAAATATGAAAAATGATCGATGAGATCTATAATTCCAGAGATTTATTGATTGTGTACGCAGTCTAGACAGACGGGACAGAGTAGCTATTTTCGCAACACCATCAGCTAGACGTGTCCATCGTCGAGTTGGTTTTTCAATGGTTTTTGCTTGTTAAGAACATGCTTGGGTATGATACTGCCTGAGGATGAATTGCTCTGTTTAATTGGTGTCATTTTGATCTGACCTTCCGGAGGCCACATTTAGTGAAATGCTTAGCTGTGAATGATGTGATGTTTTGTTATAAATTTTAAACCCAGCTTCAGGTTTAGGGGGCTGGAGTACTGGATGATTTTGTTACGTTGAACTCCTGGGGAAAAAACCAAGGGTATTAGTGCCTTGAGAATAATCTTTTCAATATGTATGGCAACAAGTTGTACGTCTATCTCAGGCTTGGGGAAACCATGTATGACATCAATGTTAACGTCAAGCTAAAGGCAGAAAAAATATGCAGATGTTCCCAACGACTACACTATGTCACAAATTCGTCAGGCAAAAATGTTCATTTTTTATCAGCTAACTAAAAAGCAGAGCGCCTTGAGCAGTCTTTCAAGAGACGATCATCACTTTAGATTTGCTTGTGTGTAACTTTATCCCAGCGAAGGCCTTAAGACTTACTTGCGTTTACTTTCACCAAGAATGAGTCCAAATAACTTACTCATACGACTTCCAACTCAAAGCTTTGTTCGCTACAGTTGCGCTGATACATTCAGTCCAAAAACTAATGGAAAAAAAAGGATATAAGTCTCTAGACGAAATTCAAAGCCCAAGTTGAAAGGTACAGCAAATAAAGCTCTAACAGATTTTGTAAAAAAGACCACATGGCTCTCGGAATATAATCCGCAGTTCCATACGCTATTCTCTCATATCGAGAGACTCAGTCAATTTGGCTCCCCAAATCTACAAAAAATGTGTAGGCATGTGTCGAAAACTTCCAAGCCCCAAAGAGAACCATTTGAAAAGTGAAAAGCCGGTTGGTCGTGAATCTACGATTTATTGAACAACTTGTGTGCAAGGCTTTCCAATGCCTTAGCGAAGAACTATTTCCAGAGGTCTGCAACTTGCAAACATTTTAGAGAAGACTCAGATTCAGATTTTTGAAAAATCTTCCTGTATGCATTCGCATAATATTCCGCTCCGCGCGTTTCGCATTTTGTTCTCCCTCGTGGATTTTAACAAATTAGTTTATTTATCAATGTCATTTGTTGCCAGCTTAGTTGAGATATTTTAACAGTGTCGTAACAGAGGGGGTCCTGGTGATGGAAAAATAAAGACTCTGAGCCATACCGAGAACAGTGTTTTCAAAGCGAGACAGCACTTCTGCCAAGGTACAATCTTTGCCTTGAAAATCGATTGACGGAAATGCCGCCACTGATTGTTTGCAATGGAAAAACTCTGTGGAAAGAAGTGGATGCACTCTATATAAATGGGCATTGATTGAGCTGCACCTGTCACTGTCATAAAGAGTTTCCATTAAAGAACACATGGCTATCAGTCCTAAAAACGATTTTAAAGTAGAGAAGGTGATTCTGTACAATTTCACAGCAATATTTTAAAGTAGGGCTTGCCGATGCATGGACATGTCTAAGACACGATGTCTTTGATAGTTTACAGTTTGCTTCTACCCAACCTATTGAAAAAAAAACGAGTGTGCTTTAGACCACACGACTGAAGTAAGACTTCTTTAGTTCCATCTATATATGCATGTTTAGTTTATACATTCCAATATATCAATTTTCTTCAATAATTTACTGGCTATGAGAGGAAGAGAGCAAGAAAATGGGCGCGAGTTAAGGACCCTTAACCATATAGTTTAAATACACAGTAGATAAGAAAAGATATATTAGTAATAAAGGAAAGATTTTATTTGAACCAAATACATAGATTACTAAGTAGGATATAAATATAAGAAACGAACTCGCGGTGAAGTCAGTCTAGAAATAACATCGACTTAGACCACAGTTCGGTGATAATAAACTTGAACTAATAATTAGAATAAATATAAATAAACAGGACTATAAGATCCTAAAAAAATATAATTTGTTTTAATTACGAAATATACGCGAGTGTATTTAATTCGCGCGCACTGCTCTATCTTGCTCCTACAGTATGATACAGACAATAGGCCACGGTTGCCACTTACAAAAAAAAACTCAAATTATTTGATTTGATTTTGCACAAAATTACCAGCTGCAAGAAGACATGGGAGATCATCTACCTATTTTTTTTATAACAAATTAGAGTTTCATGTCTGTATATGAATAATATGATTAATTAACCTATCCATATCTCAATATAATTATAAACAGGAACAGAAACTATTTCGGAGTTCACCATCTGTCAAAAGAAGAAAATGAGTGCATTCTGTAATTTTTTGAATAGCGAATAAAACAGTTTTATATGGATGGTTATGGAGCATGCAAAAAATGCAATGCGTTCACTCAAAAGCAGTAAGGTAGCATTTAAATGAGGTGATATCGAGTTCGCATTCTTGGTACATCTGTTCAAAAATTAACCATAAAGCTTAGTATCCTGCGCGCGCTAAATTTTAACGTCTCAAGTCTCCACTTCGTTTCTCCACACCAAAGATAAATGGTCGCTAAATGATATGGATGGGACAAAAACCATATTCTGTTCATGGTAGTCCCTTCGTGTCGGGTAAAACCCTATTTGCATTTAAATTTTTTTGCCATCTCCATATTTCTGATTTCTTACGAGCCCCGTAAGTTTTTTTTTTGTTTTTTCATCGCCTTAAAAGGAACTGTTGGTTTTGCTTCTTCTTTTATTTATTACGCAAATGTTTTCTTCGGCTTCTTCAAAAAAAAAATCCAAAGTAAACAACACAAACTTTTTGCTCCTTCTTCTGTCAAAATTTATCTTCGATTTAATGTATCGGACATTTATTTCGCGAGCTAAATGAGTGGAGACTTGTCATCGGTCCATCTATATGAAGTTAAGAATTTAGCGAGCGAGCAGGATACTGCTTTGCTAAATTTTATCTTTGTAGACATTTTTGTATGGGAGATAAAATTTAGCGCGAGCAGGATACTTAGCTTAACCAGATAAAAATTACCAAAACACAATAAGCAAAATAAAATTACCAAATTTGTTAAAAACTATCAAAGTGGCAACCTTGCAATAGGCGCGTCTTAGATATACGAAACGTAACACATACAGATAATAGGCGTGCACTGCAGTGATCCCAGACTTTAGAGGCAGGTTATCCCACGGTTATACTCAAAATATCCCTTTAATGTTTACAAAATAAATAAATTTATTATTTTAAGAAAATACTCGTGATTCATTCACAGACACATATGTCATTTTATGAAACATTTTAGGGAAATAAAATTACTTCAAAAAAGAAAATGAAAGCATTTAGATATTTTGAATGACTTTTTTTTTAAACATGAAAACATTTAATTTGATCGTAGGTTGAATAATTTTTGTATTCTTAATGAAATGAGCAATTGGAAACAAAATTTGACCAAAAAGTAAAATCCCTTTCTTTTTGTATGAGGTCTGAAAAATCCCTTTGTCCCTTTTAGCTTAGTAGTGAGAAAATCCCGCAGAAAGTGATAAATCCCCCGATCTGGTATCACTGCTGCACTGTAGGATGTGTCTTAGATAATGAAACGTAACTGGCTGGTAGAAAGAGAGAACGAAAATGTTGGCGTTCATCTATCTCTCTTGCCTCTACAGTAATATTCGAAACGAAACATCACTCTCTCTCTTTTTATCTCACTAACTTACATCACCCTCTCAACTTCCGCTCGCAATTTCCGTAACGATTTTGTGATGCATTCACCAGCTTACCCCCCAAAGTCAAGCCTGCCTCAAAAAGTATTACTTCAATAAATTAAACACATCACCGCATTTCTGCACAATCTTCCCAACAAAAAAAAAAAAAACAAGCGAATATGTTGCGTTTAAGGCAGCTGTTAAATACTCATAAAAGTTATTTATTTATTGTTAATTTATTGCAGTTCGAATGCATATTTACGTTATTATTGTTATTAGTTTGGTGCATTACAATCCCAATTTATTTTATAATATATCTAACTTAATAGCTACATAATTCTCTTTTGTACCAGTTATATTGTTTTCCAATAGACACAAACAAACTACAAACTTTAATTTAATAACGTAAATTATGTTCTTTTTGTTCTCTTCTTTGTGTTTCATATTCCTATTCGTCTATTGGTCTCAGTGGTAACAGTTTGTTATTTTGTAAATGCTGTATAACCAAATCACTGGCTCTTCTGCTTTCAATCGGCAACCTCTTCGGACATAAACTGCTAACTTATAACTAAGATAAAACAACAATGTCATTTCTTTAAACTACAATAAACAGCAGAGAAAGTGGTTCTCAACTATTTGCCTACGGCTATTTGCTGCATGAAATTACTGCCAATTTAGAGTGACTTCACAGTTGCGGTTCGACTACTTATTTTATTGATTTAGATTTTTAAAATAAGTTTGCTCGAGAACAATCTTCGAATAGCAAGCCTTTTGACTTTATTATCAATTTTTAAAGTCAGTTGTATGTAATAAAGTAATAACTAATGCACATGAAGAAATATCTGAAAATATTGGAGTAAAAAACGAAAGAGTTGATCAGCGAACTAGAGTTTTTTATTTGCAGACATACACTGGGACCATAAAGTGGTAGAGGTCGGTCACTTCCTTGAACAAGTATTTACATGACTTTGGATGCAACACTTCGAAATATAATAGGCTTATGAAAATCCGCAAACAACGCGAATTAATTTATTTTTATACCCTCCACAGGAAGGTATATACACTTTGTCATTACATTTGTAACGCCAAGAAGGAGTCACCGGAGACATCATATAGTTTGTATATTCTGAATCAGGATCACATTCCGAATCGATTTAGCCATGTCCGTCTGTCTGTCTGTCCGTCTGTCTGTTGAAAGCACAATAGCTTCCAAAGCAATTGAAATAGGCGAATGAAAATTGGTGAAAGGACTTATTTTTATCGTCGTCAGGTTGGTATTGAAAATGGGCTATGTAGGTCAAGGAGTTCTGGTACCTTCCATACAAAACCAATGTTAGAAAACACATGTTGAAAACACGACACCGTCGAAAAGAATCTACATAGGCAAGTGCAATTTTGTGAGAGGACTTATTTTTATTGTCGTAAAGTTGGTATTCAAAATGGGCCACTGTCAAGTAGTTCTGGTACCTCCCATACGAAATCAACATTAGGCCCATGCATCTCTCTGTCTGTTGAAAACAGGATAGCGTCGAAAAAAATCGACCAATGCAAGCGAAATTTTGTGAGAGGACTTACTTTTATCGTCGTCAGGTTGATATTAAAATTGGGCTATGTCGGTCAAGTAGTTCTGGTACCTCCGATACAAAACCATTTTTGCATGACTTGTATGCAGTGGAGGGTATCAAAGCATCGGCCTGGCCGATGATAACTCTTTTACTTGTTATTATTATTATTATTATTAGTATTTATTATTTATTAACCAAATAAACATATATGTAGAGGTTGATATTAAAAAACTAACAGCACTAGCTCCAAGGCTTATGGCTGGGGCGAATTAATTCAAAGTGCCTACCTACTTGGCAATAAAAATCAAAACTCTGCGAGCCAAAAAACTTGTTTGTCTTCCCAACTGGACGCCAACTAGACCCCAGCAGGAAATCATACTATGCACATGATGACGGTCCAGATGACGTGCATGTGTGTGTGTATTTTTGTTTTTAAGCCGAGCACAGGTGCAAAACCAGACGCTACAATCCCAGGGGATGTGACACGTGCTGTAGTTGCCACCATAAATTTAACGTGTTATTTAGTTTCACAGTTTTTTTTTTCGAATAAGAATAAGTGCATTGAGGACTCTTATGCTCTTGTAATTAACTGGATGCGCTAACCTTTGCATAGGGGGTAGTGACTGTACACTCCTTTTGTTTCGTTTAACAGGTGCATCTGTCATTTCTCATTTCCTCTGTTTATGTTCGCGGTTAATGCTGGTAGAGGGATGACAAGAGGCAACATAAGGAAAATTACATTCAGAAAGGCTGTGTAGTAAGAACGTAACAATCCCTCGGTGGGTGAGCGAGTGACAGGTGTTACCAAATGTTTTGAATATAGTTGCAACATGGTATAGCGTTGCAGGGAAGCGCTGTATGCCTTGGCATCTAAGTTTGAATAGTAGCATCTTCTCAAATTGTCTTTTCAATGGGGAACAAGGATATTGATTACTGTTGCAGCAAATGATAGTTGTAGTTTAAATAATAACTGACTGAATTTGATATTTTGTCTCGGACAATTTTATTTAATACTTAGGACGAGTGGATAATCAGAGTGATATATGTATATCTATCGATTCTTTTTAAGGCTCTATGAAGCGCTGCCCATGCGAAATATTTTAGCTCTTGTGATCTGCACAGAACAGTTTCTCAGAATTCAAATCGAGCTTTGTACCATTTAATTTTATTTCTTTCAAAGTAGTGACGCATAGATCATGGCACTTTGAACAGAACATTTTCCATCTGCGGCCTAGATCTGCAAACAACTTTGTCCCACACTATTTCCAGGTGATCTTTGTAGAGAGATCGATCGATCGATCAGTCAAGCATAAAATTCCGTAGAAAAGACTGCGACTGGAATCATCGGCTGTGAAGACGTAAATGTGGATAATCTCTTGAGCTGGAAACGATTTTAATTGGTGCATTATGCCATAGAATTGAATAGGACGAACTCTGGCTGGTGTTAATTTGGCCAGTCTTATGATTGATCCTGATTTATTACTGTTTGCATGAGTCTCAGAAGTCGATCTTGAGCCTCACTATAAGACGACGTGCTGCGGGTGAATTCATGACTTCTTTAGAATGGATCAAAGACGTCAACAAAAGTCGAGAGGGCAGGCGCCTCGCATGAGCTAGTCAAACGTGTATGAAGCTGAGGTCAGTGACTATTTTTTACGACAGAATCGAGTTTATTAACATCACCGGTGACGAAGTGACGTCGAATCTATTCGGGTGCTTCTGCAGAGCCAATGTTTGAAATCTATAAAACAATCATCCCAGGTGTACGAAAAGAATGAATATGCAGTAGAAAGTCTTTGTGCAGCATTGTGTGCCCCTTCTACAAGCAAATGCGACACCCTGAATTGCGCTAACTGGAGGGGAATCATTTTTCTGAATATCGCGAATAAAATCCTTATCAGCTAAAATTTGATCGCCTTAGTGTTTTTTTTTTTTTTAATATTCACCTTCTTGGCCCAGATAAGTGCAGTCTTAGGACACCATTGTGTGCCATCTGCCAAATCTTCACGCCGCAACAAATTATAATTATTTCAAATTTTTGATGGCAGTAAACTGAACTTGAAGCTAACTAATTTCCATTCAAACTGCCAGTGTTAACCTTTCTATCGCCAAATTTGCATAAACTACGTAATTGTTATTCACGGCCATGGATATGTGGCTCAGTAACGGTATTACGCACAACTGCCGGTGTTATCAGTCGCCTGGTTAGGTATAATTTTTTTTCGTGACCGCCAGCGCTGGCTAGTCATTTTTACAGTTTTAAACATAGCGCTCCCCGGCAACAGGAACGTTATGCAGAGAGCTGAGGGTCTGCCATATTCGAGTTAAGCCCAGTGTACCTCTCTTATCTGTGCTAAATGGCCCATTTTAGCGATTTTAATGAACAGTTCCAATTGTGAGGTGCATTCTTGCAATGCAGGAATTGGCAATTATCGCAGCAATTTAAAAATTTCAACGACTATGAAGGAACAAACAAATCGTATCATTGTCGCGCGCTTTGGAATTTTCTCCTAAATCCGATTTAAATGATAAAATCCTTTCGAATTCCTCAACTTTCATGTCCAACATGGGGCACTTGCAAACATATATTTTTTATTTTTTTCTAAACACCCCCCACCCCTTGGACTCTCATTCACTGGATTATCAATTTAATTGTGTTTACGCGACGATGATGATGACGACGACAACAACAACAACAAAAACAACAGTAACTATACGATGTCGTATAATGATGATGATAACGATTATACCATAAATAGTGCCATAGTTATTCGCAGGACATTGTTCAGCAATTTTAATTGTCGCCAGGACGCCGCAAGTTCTTGGGCGATCTCTGCCCTTTGCGTCGCCCCAATGCTGTTGCTGCGCGGTAAACTATCGTGTGAAGCAAGTCCGGTACAGGTATGCGCTCCATTTTTGATGGAGCAACATTCCGTGGTATTCCGCCGCAGCCAGAAATCGAGTTATAAAACGATTCCATCGATGGTGGTGGTGAAGAATTCCTTTTGATTTTTGTTTCGGTTTTTACTTCTTTTGCTTGGTGTGGTGAACTGTGGGCATTTTTGAATTTTTATTTCGTGTAATTTGATGCCGGCCTTTTACAAGCTCTCGCCGTGTCGTTCGTCGCCGCCCATCTGATGAAGATTAATGTGGTATGTGTATATAATGCGTGCACGTACTTGCACGTAGAGATTTGATGGTGAAGTTTCTTTTTGTTGTCTGTTAAGTGGCGGCGCGGCAGGATAATAAGGGTCCTCTATTCAATTTCACCGAAATCATTTGGAGCGAATTGATTCGGCGAAAATATAATGATGACGATGACACGTGAAATTATTCCCATTAAAAAAAGTATACGCATTGGCAAAGCGGCTTCTGATGAAATTGTTGTTAAATTGAGATGAGTAGTTAATACATATGAGGAATGAGCGAAGAAGACTTCTTTTTTGAGTGCTTGCAAAACTGGCGGGCTATTTGAATGTCAAGCCTTTCGATTGAATTGCCCACTCAGGGGTCCCTCAAGGTAGTCACCTTGGTCCACTTAATTTTATTATTCGGGGCAGTGGCTTAGTCGTAAGTGTGTTAGACTACCAAGCAACGGGTCGCAGGTTCGATCCCCGGAAAACACACAAATTACATCTTAAGGTTTTTACCACTGCGCCACCTCTCGTGAACGTCTGGCAAACATTCGAGAGTATAACTGTCATGAATGAGCTTCTCATTTAGCGTGGTGCAGTTATTGACAGATGGTCAATGTTTGTATATATTTTTATTCTTGGGACGAATGAAAGTACCAACCAATTTATGTCGAATTAAGTATGTTTCCCTGGAAAGTTGTATTCGTTGATGCTTTTAGACGTCTGATCGTAAGAAACTTGAGAACCCTTGTTTAGTAGTCGCGCACCCTAACCACTGAACCACTACGCACTGGTTGCGAGTCTTTTTAAATATTTAAAATTTGTTGCAGTGAAAATTCAGGACAACAATTTTAAACTTCACCCCAGAAGTCTTTCAAAAGTTTCATGAAATCGCACAATTTTTTACCCTTTGTTCAGAAAAACATTTCTTGTTTAACATTTAAAATACATTTATTTTTCTTTCGCTTTAACTTTTCAATTCGAGTTTGTTTTCACCTTTTGTGGGATTTTGTATTATCAACTTTTTTTTATAATTAATTTTGTTAGTTTTGATGTTTTTATATTTTTCTTATTTGCTATAAACCCTATTTCACTTAAATATTTATTTGATTTTACTGTAAATTGTAGTTAATATTCGATCTTATTAAAAATTATATATAACTATAAAAAAACTTAAAAAAAAAAAAATCCACCTTATTCTGCGTTTTTAATTTTTCATAGTTAGTTAGTAGTTTAGTTAACATTGTATGTATTTATTTGTTTCATACAACGGAGATAAGTGTGTAATTTTGTGTGGGCATGTGGCACAAAAAGATCCGTACAAAACGGGAGGCATTTTTCAGTTTTTTAACGTACAAGATCCTTTCGTGTAACAATGTTAGTAGTGGTAGTAAAATTTTGTTGGTTTCTCACTTAACACTATATATTATTTCCATAAACTATAATTATTATTTATTTTACAAATATAAAACAATTGATGTGAAAACATGTTTGCATTTTTTTTTTTTGTTTGTTTTTCATACTTATTTTTTAATTTATAACAATAGAGTTGGACACTATTTTTGTTTTCTTTTTATAATTATTTACTTTGTAAGTATTTATAAAACAATTTATTGGATACATCTTTTTCAATTAGTTTTGCTTCTCTTTCTAATAATTTTAGCAGTTTTCATTTTCATGTATGTGTTATGTAAAAAAATATTTTTTATATATTTTTTGGGAGGAAATAAGTATAAATTTATTTGGAGGATTTCGCTTGTTCCTATAGTCAAATATGCACGTGCGATTTGTTACTTAAAAACTATTCTAATACATTTTTTGTTTGCATTTTCATTTGATGTGGAACTGCTTGTTTTTAAGTATAATTAAATGTATGCATTTTGTTCTTATTTTTTTTTTAATAAGTTTTTCACTTTCCTGCACTATAACGCGCAAGAAATTGGTTTCCTTTTTCTCGTTTCATGTAAATATTTATTTGTGTATGTTAACTGGTGTTGGGGTTGGTGAATTTGTGAAAATGAGCAAAGGTGGGATTTGAAATTTATTAAATTAGGGAAACTTATACAAATGTGTTAAGTTGAGACGTGTAAGAGGAATATTATGGAGAGAGGGCATTCGAGGGGGTAAACAGCTTGAAGAGATTAAATGAATGTATTTTGTATAAGTTGTGAAATTCAAATTGCCATTGCCATTGCCAGTAAGAGAATCACGCATTGCAACATCTGTTTAACAGGTATAACCTACCTCCGATGAATGATTATTTATGTTTCGTTCTATAGGGAGAACGCTAATTTTGCCGCGACACTATTAACAGGTCTGCTTGATCTATAGTTAGCCCACAATTCGACTGAAATGTGGCGTAGAATTCGTGTTTTTGGTTCAGAAGACAATCTGAATATTATAAAGTTGAAGTCGCCAAGCGATAAGCGTGATGAACAGAATTCACCTTCGATATGTTCGCTGCAACTCAATTTGTTAGACAGTTTAAGCGAACTCCAAATCCTTTATCATTTTCTGAAGAACACTGTCGCGGCATTAACTATAAGCCATGCGCCCAAAGGACAAATTTGAGATCCATCAATAGCATCCAGCTGTAGAGGAGGTGCAGCCCAAACAACTTGCACTACTAAAAACTGTATGCAATTACTTTAGAGCGAAATGCATTAGGTCCTCGTGTCTGTCAATTGGTTTGTGTATTAGACATGAGGCTTCTTACATTTCTGCCAGCAACTTCTTTGTTGGCTTGGCTCTTTGAAGCTTTATTTTGTTTTACTTACGTCAGTATTAAGTTTCGCCTTGAATTAAGATTTCCATTTGACCTGCTTAAATGGCATCATCTCACTTTTGGAAAAGTTCTTTTAACGGATAGTCAACCTGGACAAGCAAGACAAAAAGAGAGAGGCTGTCGTGGAGGCTGAGTTCTTCGGCTTTAGTCAGGTACATACGTAGATGACTTATATTTTTGGCATCGAGTCTTGAAATTCAAGACAACGCAGAGTCTTTTAAACAAACCTACATTCACATTTCATGCAATTTGTCTCCTCGAATGACTTGACATAAAGAGGATAAAACACCTTTAGTGAATTTTATGGAAATATTCTGAGGTGCCATACAGGGTGTGGATACGGAGAGGCATTTATTTACATGTATTTCACTTAGTTCAAATTCAACTCACGTATTTTTAAGCATCAAATTCTAGCCCCTATCATACATTTCATTCTTGTACAAATTCCTTTATGCTTAATATTTGCTTTGTGAATTAAAAAAAGAGTAAAAAAGCCTATTTCGTACGATGAAAACAATTCAATTACATTGTCTTAGGTACACCTGTTTACTGGATTTTGTTTCTAAAATGATCTCGTGTTGTGGAAGGCTTAATTTTGTTTTTATTCAAAATGTTTAACTTCTCGTTTACAAACATTTTTCTCTTAATATGTTTTACATTTGATTTCGTTATATAGTTTTATTTTATTTTTATAAATGAATTCATTTTGAATTTTACTCTCACAAATATATCGATTTATACTATATTGTCAAATTTTACAATTAAAATAATTGTAGCTATAATATCTTCTTATTTAGTAATCGTATTCTTAGTTTCTATATAATTTGCTTATGTTAAAACATTTTTCTTATACTAAAAACAAATTTTTACTTAGTGATATTGTTGAATAGGAGAAATATCTGAGACTGTAATCATACAGATAATTAAATGTCACATATTGAGCGATTTTCTTAACTTAAATCTAAATCAAATGAAAATGCTTTTATTTTCAATGAGCCCCATTTTGTATTCAATTTAGATTTAATTCAAAATTTCTATATAAATGAAAGCTAATTTTAATATTATGATTAAATGAAGTTACTGAAAATATAAAATGTTAATTAAATTATTTTACAAGGTTGCAGACAGATGTTGGTTTAAACTTTAATTTCTTCTGATGGGTTTTTTTTTCGGTAAATTATGACAGTTTGATCATTACGATTAAAAAATAATAATATCATCAAGTGTTGAAAGGTGGAAAAAGAAGTGCAGAACCAATTTCGTTGAGTATCTTGTTAAAATTGATGAGAATGAATTTAACAATTTTTTTAAATCCAGTACACTTCATTCCAAGCGATTAGCACATGCAGATGGGATGTTTCGTCTGCCTATCATAATACCTGTCAACAATTTCTCTCAATATATTATTAGCTTCGTAAGTTGGTTCAGCTATATCACACTTTTTTAATCTTGACCCGACAATTTACTCTATGACTCCAAGCGACTGCAGCTGCAGTGCGTTTACTCGTAGTTTATTTTAAAACACAATCAACAAAACCCAATACCAGTCAATAAGGCTTTCACAAATCCAACAGCTAGCAATACTGTGGATTTGTTCATCATAAAAATAAATTAATAACAAGTGATATAAATTTATATAAATATATATAAATATATATAAATAAAGGTCTGGTAGACGGCCATAGGCCAAGCCATAATAGACTTAAGTATATAAATATATTTCTTTCTTTTCACGAAGACTGTATTGAATTAAAGATGAAAATAAAAGTCAAATAAACTAACTATAAATAAAGGAAAACTAAAATAGGCACTTTGGTATTACCAAAGAGTATGCCCAGAGTAGTGCTACAACCCTTAAATCGAATAGAAGTTTGGATTTGCAATCGCTCTTTGGATTTGTTCATTTCTGGGGTGATACGAATTTAAAGTTTATTTTTTCTAACTAAAAATAAGACCTATACATCTTTTGTTTTTCTTGCAAATAAAATAAAAATAAAACATGTGTATTTTTCGCCACTGCGTACAACCTAAAACCAAAACCTCCCATCAAAATTGTCAAATATATCATTCGAATCATCTAACAAATTTGCAAATTTTCTAACCACACTACATTGACCAGATCTGCAACTATTTTCTTAATAATACAATCCACAACGCTGTAAAACAGAGAAAAAAAAACTATATACACATTTTTTATTGGATATACTGAAAGAAGTAAAATATGGTTTTCTGTGCTCGTTTTTAATCAGTCTTATTGCCAAACTTTGAATTGAAATTATAAAAGAAGAAAACTTGGTGGAAAATGTAGATAAAACCAAATTTATAAAAAAAAAAAAAATTAAATGAATTTTAAATGCATTACTTGTTTTGTTTAAATTTGTTTGTGTTGAAAATTAAAAAAAAAATACAAAAGTCATCTTATCAATAATATTTACAAAATTCATTTATTTTAATTTCCCATAGTTTGTTATGTTTAGTTGTTAAGTTTGTAAGTTATACTTCTTTCTTCATTTGGATGGAGATATGTCTAAACTACTATTTTTTTTATTATTGTTAATTTGCATCATAATAACTTGAAATATATCCGATGTTTAATAAATGGGTTTTACATTTAAAATTACAACCATGTACTGTTTTTTGATTTTATGTTTTTATTTTGTTTTGAACTGTTTATATTTACAAATTTGGTAGTTTTTTTTTAACAAGCTTTGCTATGTTATATTTTTATTTTTTTTTTTGTGTATGAAAAATGTTAAATTCATTCGCACGGAGGTTGTACGATTTTTGTTTATTGTTTGAAGTTGGAAGAATACCCAGCTGCAGAACTTTCGACAGTAGCCGACAGATTTTTGGTGAATTTTTTTTCGACAATTTACGTCAACCTGTGGTCAAGCAGGAAATGATCGACCACAAATTGGAATCAACGTTTATGGAAACAGAGGAAATATGAAATAATAAGAAAATAAGTATTTTAATTAAATTTCAATTAAATATCAACAAATTGGTAGTTTAATTTTTCTTAATAAAAAAGTAGGTGTGCAAAACTTGAAAACTTTATTTAACAAATGGGATTGTAAAACTACCTATTACTAACATGTGGGGTATAGGTAGCATACACTAAAGACCCGACTTAGGATGGTACGATGTAGGAAGTCCTTTAGTTCATCAGTCAATTTGCCCCCTGAGAATAGTGGAGATTGTCTCAGTTTTATAATATACTCTTTGGCGTTTTTTGGGGAAAAATGTATATATTTCTGATTCACATGTAGATACTTTTAGAAATTATCGAAAAATTTAAATAAAAAAAAATTAAATGGTGAAAATTGTTAGTTTAAAATTGTATCAATTAGGCCGGTTAAGTTTTGACGCCCGTGTGTCCCGCAATACTCGGAGATATCCCCCCATCACAAACTCACATTGCATTTAATATTTTCCATAGATTATTTTTTTTAAGTTTTAATTTTTTTGATATATTCCACTTTTAGTTCTAAAATTATTTTTTTTTAATATATTAAATTTCTTAGTAATAACATCAAACACTATTTCAATGTTATATTCATGTATCACTTATATTCATAAAAATATTGAAACTAACGTAAATATACACTTAATTTCCATTTCACTTACTTACATTAGGAAATTATAATCTTATTCAAATATTTAAGTGTTTTGGTTTGTTGAGATGATGAACATGATTTTTTTTTTATTTTGGCACTGAAATTCACAGTAGTATTCAATTTGCAAAATTTATTCTTATTCTAAAATTGAATACATGGATTCAAAGGAAAAGAATATAAAATTCAAAACAAATACCTATACATTTATATTTAGGAAAAATAAACCATTTATCAAATTCATTTTGTATTTACACATATTTACATAAAAAACATTCAATTAAAATTAATCACAATTCACAATAGGCTGTTTCGATTTTACTTTTCTATTTCAATTTATAATTTTTGAATGTTTTCATTTTCAGGAATTTATAGTTGTTCTTTATTTTCGTTGCAGGGTTTTATTTTTGTTGAGTTCCGTTTTATTTGTGCAAAGTTGTTTTTACTTTTATTTAACTGTCAATTTTAGTGGTAAGGAAATGATATTTTTTAAATGAAATTCCTTTTGGTAAATGCCTAAAATCTTTGATTTTGTTGTACAAAAATACGTATATTAATTTTGCAAATATTATCCGAAATATATTTTTTCTTTACTACAATTTTGTTATTTGTTTTTCTTTTTATTTTATTTTTCATTAGTAAACAACCGTGCATTTTCTGAATTTTTTTTTATACAGGGGCTTTGTTTTTTTTCTATAGAGAATAGAGACCAATTTGTTTTAAGGACTTCTTAAATCTGAAAACTTATTTCTAATACTGAAATCAGCTGTCGTTACATTGAAATTAAACACAAAAATTTATAAAAAAACAAAATTGGAAATTAAACTGCTGAATTTATGTTATAGTGGAGAGTTGAATGTTTTTCTTATTCGATGGTGATGCCATTGGTGAGGGTGCGGCCACAAAGAGACTGGATGTGGCCAGTTCTGTTGTTAGACTACGTTCTTCGTAGACTCGTTCCTGGAAAAGGAAGTGAAATAGAGTTTTAAGGGAAATTTTGACGTAGGATCAGAGGCAGAGAATGAGATAAAATTAACTTAACAAATTCTGCAATATTTTATTCAAACAGTTCTAACTTTGAACAGTCATCAAATTGATGTTTACCAATATTTTCAATGTACCTGTGACTTTTCGTATTTAAATCGCTTCCAAATTGTCGTCTTCGGTTCCATGGGTGTGCCGTCGACGTTATAATTTGGGTTCGAGAACGTCAACACCGACCGGCTGGATCCACGCGAATGCCTCTTTGGTTTGTTTTTCTTTGAGTTCAAGACCAGCACTGTAACCAAACAAAAATCAGTCCCATTAAATCAAAAGACCATTATCTTCCCCATTCCTACCTAGAATAGCCACAATGACCATTATGAGTAAAACTGAGACCACGCCACTGGCTACGATCATAATACGCTCCTGTGTTGTCTGTTCGTCGGCTGAATACTCATTTTGTGCGTTGTTCGTTCCCACTGTCACGTCATCGGTGTAGTCTGAGGGCTCGTCGGGCGGTCGGGGCACAACGAATGCCGGTTTCAGCTTGCAAGTTCGCTGATCCGGTACATCGGGACAAGCACAGATGTAGTCAGTTCCGCGGAACAAACAGAGATGAGAGCATCCACCATTATTCGATAGGCACTGATTCCAGTCGAATGGCTGGCGTTTAGCTGATACCGATCGAATGTCCAGGGCTCCGCTGAGCGAATGCCTGATTTCACCGATGTTTGTATAGCCACCCCGTGGCGTTTTGCGGGCACGGTACACGGATTTGTTGTACCAATCGGTCCAGTAAATTGCTGAATCGAACTGAGGGAGAGAGTTGTTGAAAAGACACTTGAAACATTAACACTTGAGGACTTACCAAAGTGCAGCCGAATGGATGGGTTGCAAACGGAATGATGGCCGTTCGTTTCTTGCCATAGAAGTCAACCTGTTCGATGCGGTCTTGTAGGGCGTCGGCCCAATACAGACGGCGGGTTCTAAAAGAGAGCATTATATACTTAATCAGCTTTCAGTAATTCAGTGATCCTACTCAAAGTCAATCGCCAGTCCAGTTGGGAATCCAAGGTCTGTGGTGACAATTGGGGTCCGATTTGTTCCGTCCAGAAGACACCGCTCAATCCGGGCTGGTGAGCCCCAATCAGCCCAGAACAGAAAGCTGCGTAGAGAACTCAAATGAGAGGTCTGTTGCAAAAAAAATCTGAAAAAACAACTTACCCCTTCTTTGGATACACGATCAGAGCGCGTGGATCGTTTAGATCGTCGGACAGAATTGCCTTTCGAGAACTGCCGTCCAACCGAGACACCTCAATGATCTTTCGGTCAGTATCGGACCAGTAAATATTGTCCGCTATCCAGTCGACGGCAATGCCATTCGGAGTTATGAGGTCGCTGTCCACGATCACCTTGTTGTCGGTAAAGTTCAGCAGACTTACCCGACGAATGATGTCCAAGTTGACATCGGCGAAGAACAGCAGTGACTGCTTCTGGTGGTAGTCCAGTACCACGCCACCGTGGACGCCCTTG
Organism: Cheilosia vulpina; assembly: GCA_916610125.1. Lineage (NCBI taxonomy): Eukaryota > Metazoa > Arthropoda > Insecta > Diptera > Syrphidae > Cheilosia > Cheilosia vulpina. Next base: position 72,418,073 of record OU744277.1, on the reverse strand, counting down.
ATCGGCAGCACAACGTCCATATAGTCGGGCGTATTCAGCGAGATCATTCCGATTCCAGATCTTAGTGCAATCAGGAGGTAGTCCTGCAGGAGAATTTTATCAAAGCAAACCCTCAACCTCAGCAATCGCACTTGTACTTACATCGGGCAAAGTCTGACACTCAGTAATGCTGTCATCCTTTAGCGTCAACCCTATTGGGCATTTACAGGCATACCCGGTTGGGTTCCTCAAGCACAGGTGCGAACACCCACCATTGTCCTTGCCGCAAACGTTCTCCTGAAGTGTCACATTGGTCTGCGGGTGAAACCTTAACACCTCGTGTATCTGACCTAATGTAAATTTCCTTGGACTTACCGTTATAATCTTAATGTCCATCAGACCCTCGACATTCACAATGACATCAGACCTTATCGAGATGTTCTTTCGTTCGGCCATGTGAAGCGCCTTCGACTTCCAGTCGGTCCAGTAGATATGTTTATCAGTGACAGCCAGCGCATACGGATGGTGCAGTGAAGCCATGATCAACTGCCGTTGGTTGCCGGTGTAGTCACATGAATCGATCGTCTTGAGCTGAGCGTCAACCCAGAAGATGCGTTTCATCTCGAGATCCACAGACAAACCATTAGGCCAGCCAAGATTGCTAGTGACAATTTTGCTCCGCTCGTCGCCGTCCATGTTGGCTCTTTCGATTTTTCGGAAGTGACCCCAGTCAGTCCAGAAGAGCAGACCGGCTTCGTAATCGTGAGCCAAGCCTCGGGGTGATTCCAGATCCTGCCAGGCGATCAGGTGGCGGTTTTTGCCATCCAGATTTGCCACTTCTACGGTATGGCGGCCTGCATCAGTCCAGTACAGCTAAAAGAGAGGACGCACACATAAAATACGAGGGAAGAAAACTCAACGCCTCTCACTTGCTATACGCCAGAAAAATCTAAGCAAAATTTGGAATATCACTCCTAACGTCGCAAAATAATTCAGTATAACAAAAAAGTTTCCTTAATACACAGACTCACAGGAGCATAAAAGTATAAAAATGGCCGACCAACTAACCGAAGAACAGATAGCCGAATTCAAAGAGGCATTCTCCCTGTTCGACAAGGATGGTGATGGCACCATCACCACAAAGGAACTGGGAACTGTGATGCGATCCTTGGGACAGAACCCAACCGAGGCTGAGCTTCAGGACATGATAAACGAAGTCGATTCGGATGGCAGTGGAACAATTGACTTTCCCGAATTCCTGTCAATGATGGCACGCAAAATGAAGGACACCGACAGTGAAGAGGAAATTCGAGAAGCATTCAGAGTGTTTGATAAGGACGGCAATGGTTTCATTTCGGCCGCAGAGCTACGCCATGTGATGACGAATCTTGGCGAGAAACTAACCGACGAAGAGGTCGACGAAATGATACGAGAGGCTGATTTGGATGGGGACGGTCAGATTAACTACGAAGAGTTTGTTACCATGATGACGTCAAAGTGAGGTTTACTTTCGAAATGTTTATACTAAAAGAATTGCAGTTAAATAAATAAAATCGAAAAATAAAGGAGTAAATTATTAAGACAAATGACCCATTTATTTAAGAGAGGAAGCTATTTGTCAAAATGCTGACAATAAGTTTCATAGGGCCATGTCTCCAGTAGTCGAACACTTACTGGTTCATTGTAAAATAATCACTGACTGTAAGAGAGTCAGTTATTATAACCAGTAAGTGTTCGACTACTTGTTGAATGTAATATGCCGCACAAAATTAATGAGCTGCCATAACTCAAACATTTTAAAATAAAGTCAAGTTTTTCCCTATAATTGTTATAGTTTTTTTATAAAAAAAATAAAAACTAAAAAAAAACATTACTCCCCAGTAGTAGAACACTAGCTTCCTAAGCCCGAACATAAAGTTTTCTTACTTCGAACGCTAGTTTTCGTGTATATTTTAAATTAAAAAAATGAGAAGAGTTCATATTTTTGTTTTTATTAAAAACATAAACAACAGCAACAAAACAACTTAAAAGGGGAAAAAATAGAATTCTCAAATAATTAAAAATTAAATTTGTACATTAATTCACACTAGTGTTCGAATATGAAACTCGAAGAAATTTGGTTTCCTATGATCGAACTGTCAAAAAATAACTTTTCAGTTAAAAACTTTACCTAAAAGACATAAAATAGATATAAACTAATAAAACGAACATTTATCTGCATTTTCAAACAAAAAAAACATACTTTCCTCCGACACTCGCAACAATATTTTTTTTCTGCTGAACTCGCATTCAAACGCAATCCCTGAAGACTCAATTTAAACTGCAATTTTGAAACGTAAACAATAATATTGTACTGGTTGTTATTGCAAAAACGATTAAAGATAATATCACAGTGTAGCATTTTGCGTTTATAGGAGTTAAAAAACTTGAAAATTTACAGTTTACACAGCTTTTTACAAAAAGTGTTCGACAACTGGGAGTGTTCGAAATTAGGCGGCCCTACCCTACGTATATTAACTTGAACAGATGTTTTTGAAGACTTACACCATGTTCCCACTAACGTGATTTACCTAAATCAACTTGATTAACTAAATTACGTGATTAATCATACATTTTCGTGATTAATATGTGTTTACATTTTAATTACGTATCTGTCATCGCAAATCCACACAAAATAAAATCGAACATACCTGTTCTTAACTTCAGCACTTTATTCAGCAAACAAAAAAGAAAGAAAAACTGTCAAAAAAATTATTTCAAATTTAATTTTCTAATTTTGTTCGTGTTTCGGTGAGTTTTTGATATTTTTATTAAGTTCATGCAATGAAAAATTGTTTTATTCTTGGCAGGTATAGCAAAAAAACAGAAAGAATAACAATGGTGTTGGACACCTAATGTCAAAGTCGACAAAAATTTCACACTAAATCACTTAAAGTTCTGTGGAGACGCCTTTCGTGATTTATAAATCACTTTAGCTAAATAACGTTGGTGAGAACATAAGGCCTGTTTTTTTTTAGCTTCGTTCTCAGCAAAGCAAAGTGAAGTAGAATTTTCGGCACAAAATTTACAATAACTACTGCGAGTCTCGAAGTGTAATTGCGTGCGGAAAAACCTACTTTACTTTGCTTTGCTGAGAACGAAGCTAAAAAAAACAAGGCTATAGTATTACTGATGTATTGAGGTATTGAGAGGTGAGTAGTGAGCCTTCTGTTCGAATTTCTACTTCTATGCCATTGCGTAACAATGAAAGCACCGTCCTGATTGCCCGCTCTTAATGTATTCAAAACTTTATTCTCTTCATTTATTAGCAGTTAAACAAATGTGTTGTAAAAAAATTCTTCATTTAAAGTGTATTTTTTAAACTTCTGAACTTTCCTCGGGACATATCTTATTTCTAACCGATGAAGAGTTTACTATCTAATATAAATATTAATCTATATATATAATAATTATAATTGGATTAGTTGGCATATGGAAAAAGAAACTTGTCCACGAGTTTTTGGACTAAGAAACGAACATTTCAAATGCGGATATATATCACAGTCGTTCAGGCATTCAGGTTTATCGTGAATAAAAAGTTCGTCGTATTTGTTCGTACTTCCCCATACTCCTAACGTGAATGATGTTCGAATGAGGGAAAATAATTTCCTGGAAATTTACCTATGGTAAATGAGAATTCTCCCCCGAATTCTTGTTGGATTTTCCCTCCGATATTTCCGCCATTATTTAGTTGGAGAATTTATGACAAGCAGGACAAGTTGATTGATTATTTTCTCAAAAATTAAAAAAATTAAGTGAATAGAATGTCAAAAACAACTAATAAATAGCAATTTAATATTTGAACTGTTTCAAAAATGGCTTAAACCTCTGAAAGGACGTAGCTAAAACGTGATTGCGCCAAGCCCACATCGCTGTCTTTTCCAACTCCTTTTTGATAGCCGCTTTCAGCATGCGCTTAATTTAGTTATGGGTAAAATTCCAATAGATTTCTTAGGCTGTGGCGAAGAAGTTTGTTAACCCTGTAATATTTTTGGAACCTAAAAGCAGAGATATTAGGCGTGTTTTTTTGAGCTTCGATCTCAGCAAAGCAAAGTAAAGTAAGATTTTCAGCACGCGATTACAACAACTACTGCGAGTCTCGAAGTGTGAAGTAGAGCGTAGTTGTTATGATTGCGTGGTGTAAATCCTACTTTACTTTGCTTTGCTGAGATCGAATCCCAAAAAACAGGGCTATTGTAATTATTTCCTTACAATATTAAAGGCGTGTTTTTTTGAGCTTCGATCTCAGCAAACCAAAGTTAAGTAAGATTTTCAGCACGCGATTACAACAACTTCTGCGAATCTCGAAGTAGAGCGTAGTTGTTATGATTGCGTGCTGTAAATCCTACTTTACTTTGCTTTGCTGAGATCGAAGCTCAAAAAACAGGACTATTAAGCGATACCATGTTTAAATACAATGATTGTGGAAGTTCCAACGGATTTCTAATTGAACGCTGTCGGTTAAATTCCATTTTATCCAATTCCTCAGACACAACTCTTAATGCAACTCTAAACATTATTTTTTACATATTTGTTTCACCGAAATAAAATTTTAATCTTTGAACCAAATATAATTGACAGAACATTTTCGAAATCAGCTGTTTTTCTTTTCGACGAGACATTTTGCTTTCCGAGGGAAATCGAATTCGAGGGAGATTGGCGATAGGCGGATTTTATTCCTGGGAACACACAAATTCGGGGGAGAGCAATATTTCCTCGGAATTCACGATAAGGCTGAATAAATTATATTCCTATGCAAAGAAATTACAAACCAAAATTGACAGGCATTCTTGTACCTAGCAAAACGATCTATGCTTAGCTGTAAAATCTAAACCTTAAATGAAGTAAACACAGCTCTCATAAAAATTCATATTATTGGGTAAAAGTAAGAAAAAACAAATGGCCAAGTAGCCAAGCAAACACATTTTAATGAATCAAATGGAGACTAAATTTGCGAACAAATAAATTGCGAATAAACCTAAGATACTGGGCCTTCCTAATAATCATTTTTAACCTTCATTTTAGAACCTCGGACTGACAATATCGCACCACAAACCTGCCAAAAATTCTACAAACAGCGTGTCAGAATACGCCTTAAAAATAAGCAACTAAAATCGCATACAAATTTAGTTACAATCGCAACTATCACCCCGAAAAATCGCTACAAAAATCGAGCCAAAAAAATTTGGCCATAAAACACGACAAAATACATAAAGAACGTACAATAGACCTGACTAAAACGACTACAAAAACAGTCGGAAACCGGTACCTACTAAATAGGTTCCAAAAAAAAAAAGTTAAAAATTATTGAAAACTAGCGGACCCGGCGAACTTAGTCTCGACCCAATTTAACGCCTTGAGATAAACTCCAGAGTGAATATAAAACACAGATAATTCAAATTTCAATGTGATTTATTTGAATGGAAGAAAAATCAGTAGAGATGGATATGATAAGCAATGCTTTTCGATTTGTTTTCTGGCGCAAAAACAACAAGGAAGACACGGAACAGCTGACCGTGCGAAAAACAGGGAAATTCGAGATTAATCCCACAGCCTTCCTATTTATTGATTGTTATCGCAAAAGCCAATCGAAGGTGGAACTGAATCCACTTGAATTGGAATAAATGAAAAGTAATGCTTAACGTGAACACCTGCCTTGACGGCTTAATTTCACGATGGGCATACCCACATAGTGTCCTTGAGAAAGACGTTGACAAAACGTCCCAGAGCCAATACAAGTATTGACCCTAGTGAAATTACCGTGGCTGTTAAGTTGGCAACAGCCAACGACCCATTGGTTTGGGCGAGGCCTACCAAGACACCTCTTCGTTCTGAAAGAACGCTTCTTCGTCTCCGCTTTTGGTTAAACCACAGCCACCACGAATCCAACCTCAAATGATAGGGGCTGCACCAGATTTGGCACAGAGGCTGTCCCCATCCCCGTGGTACCATTATATAGCTAATGGTCGAGCTTTCGTAACCCGAGAGTTACTACCAATTTGGTTTGCCAACCCAAACCGAGGAAAGGTCCACCTCAATGTCAGGTGTATAGAGCATCTTGAATTCCATATTACTAGCGAAAACAAGATAACTCTCACCTATTTGTTCTTGCACTGATTAATTTGGTGATGCCCACAATAAAGGCATCACTCAAATTTGGGCAGTGCCCCGGAATGGAAGATCAGTTGGAATAATCGGAATTCGTGGAATAAGAACTTCCTCTCCTTTGAATGAACGTCGCCTGAATCACTTTGTTCAGTTTATTGACGGCCAACCGCGCACCGTTGCGAAATTTCAGATGATTCAGATTCCGCAACATGATTCCGATCGATTGCACCTTCAAGTGTAAAGCGAGCTCAAAAAATCCGTCGGATAGTTGATCGCATCATGCTCGTCGGTCACGCTGTCAACGGATTTTTACGAATGCAGTTCTCCAGCGATTTGAACTTGAATAATGAAATTCAAGCTATCGACGACCTTATTCTTCGCTGCTAGTATGGCCCGTTCACTAATCCAATCGAGATTTATAAGTTTGTGCAATGCCGGGGAACATTTTGGTGATGAGTTCCTCCTCCGACGATGTGAACTCGCAAAAATGTTGTGGAAACGATTTCAATTCAATCGAAACATCAACAAATTTTCCAAGCTTCACATCGAATTTTCCACCTTAAAGCCTACTATGATTCTCGCTCTCAAATTAAGCTCCCATACAAAAATATTTCCAAAGATAAAATTAAGCAAAGCAGTTAAGCCAAGCAGTACGCAGTTCAAGCTAAATTTGTTAGCCACTGTACGAAAAATCTCTACAGAATTTAAGTAAGCGTATTAATGCAAAATACATTTTTCCACAGCTTAATTTTGATAGATCAGAGAAAATATTAGTATTCGCAACAAAATTTCAAACGAAAGCAAATTAATAGTATGGGGAATGGTTAGAAATTCGTTGTTGCTAATTTAATTTCTTTTAGAAATGGAATATTTTAACGAGGAGTTATGGAAGAAGTTTTTGAGGAGGGAACTGCTGAAGTACAAATAAGAAACAGACCAAAGTCAATCAGTTTTTTTTCTTCTTGACAGAACTTACACTGTCAAAATTAAGCGAACATTAAGCGAAGTGGTGATGAGAAACATTGGAGAGGCGCTTAATTTTAGCTCTCCTGGAACAGCCTAGTACAGGCTTTACATGCAAAATTCTTTCGATAAAAAAAAACAAATTTTTGGCGTTAATCCGGAATTTTTCACAAAGAATTTTCTATTTTTCCATTCGAAACGCCATTTCGGAACAATTGCACACAAAATTCCATAAATTTTCGACTTTTTCAATTTCCCGACATTTCTGGAGGTTTTACCCAACGTAAAAACCTTCTCCTGGCAATTACGAACAACTGAAAAAAATTTGAGCCAAATCGGCAAAGCCGTTCTCAATTGATGAATTACTATAAACTAGTATCGCTTGTGGTCGAAAATTGACCATTCCTTTTATAAGAATGTAAAATGTAATTTCAGTATTACAACGTAATAGATGTTTTTTTTATTTATGTTTTTTTATTAACGAAAAGAGTGACATCTAGATATCGAAAAAAAATACGTAAATGAGCTGCTCCACAGGTTCTAATCTAAGATTATTTATATTTGAATATGTTACTATGGTAATATTTCGGCGACAAATTGAATATCCTTTCAATTACCTGTTTTGTATGGGGAATTCATAACTAGATTTTACCAACCTTAGTGGCGACATATACCCACGATTTTTGGTTTGTGCACATCTATGGCGCAGTACCTTTCGAATGATGTAAGTTTCATTCTCCTCATGTCATAATAAATAACTAAAAAGTGTACGGAAACTTTTTATATAGATATAAGATAAGTTGTAGAAAATCAAGTTAAAACTGCTCAAGAAAGTCCCAATGAAAATCGACTAAAATGTGTACCAATAAATGCACTAAAATTCCTTAAGGAAATGATACAAAAATAAGTCAGAAATAAAATCATCTTATATGTACGTGGAAGTAAAACTGGGTAAAAATTCTGTTCCAAAAACGAAAAAAATAATCGTTCAAAAAGCGCCTAAAATAAGCCGAACGTTCGGATTCCAAACCTTCCCGAAAAATGCATCATAAGAAATCTGGACACTAAAAACGTATCGAAGAGCTAGTTAAAGTTGAGACTAAAAGTGTTTAAAAAATGAGGTTAAAATTGCTGCGATAAAATCGACTGGAAAAAAGAATCCAAAGAGCACCAAAAAACCAGAAACGTTCAAAAATCTCGCACCAAAAAAAATCTGCAAAAAAGTCGTGACACAATGACACAAAAAGGGGCCAAAAACCTCGGATGAAATTTTCTTAAACGCACTAAAAATAGCAAGCAGTAGAACTAGTGAAAGCAGTGAACAAATTTTCTTCCAATTGTTGAGTAAAGATTGGATTGAGGTGTAATTTAAAAGCCACTAGGTGTTTGCTATATAACATACAAACCTATGAATGCGGTCCAAAGAGGAAACCGCAACGTTTCGATTATCCCTTGTGCATAAACTTTTATGTAAGTTATTCTGACAAAAAGCACCAACCTGTTAAGAAATGTTCAAACTACTTTAAGAAGCAACAATTTTGTGTAAGAAGCCAATTCAAAATACGCATTTGCGTTACGCGAATACTTATACGATCTTGAAATAATTTAATGATCACCCTGTCGTTTTAAATCCATGCACCTACATGCTCGCTTAGTTACTTAGTTTAACTTGTGTGAAATAATATACAACAAGATCGAACGATAAGACAGTTTAACCTTCACATTTCCTCGTAGGTATATACATAAGTTTACCGTATCCCATTGTTTGCCAAATTCGTATTGTTAAGCTAGGCTGATATTGTTCGAAACTATAGGAAGGCAGTTGCAATAAAGAATTGTATGAAGAATCATCGTCTCGTGTGTTGCATTGCATTTAGATTTCTTATATTTGTACCTTTAAAATAGCAAGCGCGGGCCTACTGGCCAGTGCAGCTGAAGCTCAGAGACGTTAGTCTAAAAAGACAAATTTGCGGGTTCTTATTTTCTGTGCTTCTGTTCTAGTGGCTCTAAAGATAACAACCGATGAAAACTTGTGCTGAAGTCTCGTTGTTAAAATTTAAGTCGTAGGGGATAGACAAGAGGGTTTCTTCGAAGATACATTTCTATTCCCAGCTATATAAAGTAATCGGTAATCGAGATAAGGGTGCATTCACTCTGAAAGTTTGAAGTTGTGAAAGACTCTTTACAACTTCAATCTTTTGGTAGATTCACAAAAACCACATTCAGTGGCACAATTTGCTAACCAGATCAGTAGGTATATAGTATTGACAAAAGATAAACGCCTTCCAAGTCGGCCAGTCCTTATTTCAGTTAGCGGCGACCAATATGTCCTCATCAGTCCCAACAGCCCCAATTCTTGTACCGATTACCAGTTTGATGTCATATTTCAGTTTTACAAGCAGATTGCTGATCTTAGTTCAAGAGCTACACATACTAACGGTTCAAGGAGCTTAAGCTCTAGATAATCACTCGATCAACAAATTAACTGGCAGTACTCACATTTCTTCCCACCGAATCAATGATCAGTCCGTCAGCGTTGTCCAGACTCTCGCCGATAACCTGCGTCACGTGCAGCCCGTCCGCTGTCGAGCTCATTATAACGTTCTCCACAGTGTCCGACCAGTAGATCAGGCCCGTCTGTTGGTCCACATCCAAGGCAACAGCATTCGAGATTGGCGGCAGAGGCAGCACCACATCGATCATGTGGTCAAAGTCCAGTGAGATCTGTCGAATGTCCATGTGATGAGCAAAGAGAATGTAGCTCGAAGGTCCATTATAGCAGGTCCTCATGTCCTCCTTCAATGCAAATTCAAATCAAACTGAGACCAAAAAGAGAACAGCTTTAACTAGAACACCTACCGACAGCTTAACTCCAATGGGACATGCACAGGTGTACCCAGTCGGATTCAGGAGACACAAATGTGAACACCCGCCATTGAAGCTGCCACACTTGTTCTGCATTCGCCTGCGAGAACGATGGAACACTCGCAGGTCCATCAGATCACTGGTGTTGGCTATAATCGTCTTGATGTTCTGTCCCGTCAACTTGTCGGCCACTCGAACTGACTTCGTCTCCCAGTCGGTCCAGAAGATCTTGTTCTCGTTGATGTCGAGGCCGAAGGGGTGTCCCAAGCCGGTGCCTAATAAAATGCATATTCAAAAAACAGAGCTCTTGCTAAGGAACAGCAACGCACCTATTATGACCCTTCGAGCAGTTCCGTCAAAGTTCATACTCTCGATGGTCTTGAAGCCACCATCGACGAAGTAGATCTTCTGGTGGTCGTAGTCCACTGCCAAGCCGTTGGGGTATTTCAGGTTGTTCGTGGTGACGACCGCTCTGCTCCTGCCATCCATCCCGGCCCTTTCGATCATCGGCTGTTCGCCCCAGTCGGTCCAGAACATCAGACCGTCTGAAAGGAGGTTTCGTAAGCAAAGCTATAAAAAGATAAACGCAGTAGGTACCTATCGGGTTGACGACGATGTCTCTCGGCTTGTCCAACTTCTCCCACAGCAAGATTGACCTCATGTTGCCATTGGTCATGGCGACTTCTATTCGATTGGTGGCCGGATCGGTCCAGTAGATTTTATGCGTGATCCAGTCCAGGGCCAGTCCCGCTGGCGAAACCAAGTTCGAGTGAATCAGCTTCTGTTGGTAGCTGCCGTTGAGATGGGCCTTGTTTATGGAAGACCGCTCCACGTCTGTCCAGTAGATGAAGTCTGTTTCGCTGCACCAGTCCAAGGCGACCGTATGCTTCAAGTTGTCCAGCGGTACAATCATGTCAATGTCACCGGCGGCTGCAGGCTTGGAGTTCAACTGACGCAACCGAATGTCTTTTCGTCGAGCGACGAGAATAAGCTTGTCGGGAGCGCTGTTGCAGGTTTTGCTGCAAGGAAAGGTGCTACTGTCTCTGAAAACTAAGGGGACGCCTGCGTAAGGTACTTACAGATCCTCCTTGAGGGTGAGTCCGATGGGACATGCGCAACGTCGAGAGTTCTTATTCGGCAGGCACATGTGGGTGCACCCCCCTCGAAGTCCGCGACGGTCTTTCTGGCAGCGGTCCGTGTACTCTGGCTGCCTGGCTGGGTGATAGGCGTGCACATCCATGGGAAAGTGGAAGTTCTCGTGCACCGCCCGGTAGCCCTTGCCGGAGATTTTATTGGCCGCAGAGACCGTCTTCGTGTTCCAATCGGTCCAGTACATGGTGTCCTCGAAAATTGTCAAAGCGAAGGGGTGCGGCAGATGACTGCTGAGAATCTGCAAAAGGAAACGTGGTGCATCAGAGATTCGTCCAAAAATTAACACCTGGACTTACCTTAACCCTGTCAGTTCCGTCAAAGTTGGAGCTCTCTATCGCGTGCTGCTTTGCGTCGGCCCAGTACAGCTTTCGACTGGGGTAGTCAATGGCCAGGCCATTCGGCCAAGTTACGCCCTTCGTGATGATTACCTGCCTGTGCGAACCGTCCATGTAAGCACATTCGATCTTCGGATTGGGACCTATTGACACAGAAAACCCTTAGTTGCTGTCATGCCTCTGGGCATTTTTCAACTTACCCCAATCTGACCAAAAGACCATAGCCTCCCCGGGATGGACAACAATTGCTCGCGGCTTGTCCAAGTCATTGGCCGCAATTACCGAGCGCAGATTGCCCTGAAAGTTCGACACTTCTACCCGCCGCGTTCCCGAATCGGTCCAGAAGAGCAAATCATGGATCCAGTCGACAGCAATGCCCCCCGGCGAGTCCAAGCCCCACTTGATGACATCTCGCACGCGGGTGCCATTGACGTAGACCATTTTGATGACATCCGTCGAAACGTCTGACCAGAACATGAGCCCCTTCTTGTAGTGATAGTCGAGAGCTATGGCGTTGTGCAAGCCCTTGACCACGGCCGTGTAGCGATTGTTGCTCAGGGTGACTCGGCGAATGTCCCACCGATTGGCGACGATAAGTTGCATAGCCCCACCCAATGCCTTGCAGGTTCGAAGATCCGGTCGCAGGACGTACCCGCTCTCGCAGGAACAGATGAAGCTCCCGTGAGTGTTTTGGCATTTCTGGGAGCAGACTGGGTTTGACAGGAATTGACACTCGTCGATGTCCGTGCAGCTGAAAGGAGAGACGAAAAGTTACACCTGTCTACCTTAGGGGACCGCTGGTATACTTCTTCTTGTTGCCGTGCATGAGGAAGCCCAGTCGACAGGCACACTCGTCCCGACCTCGTGCTGTAGTGATGCAAAGCTGCTCGCACTGAGTGTTCTTGGTGCAGTCTTTGACCCGGGGACAGCCCATTTCGTCCTCGCCCAGAGGGCAGTCGTTCTGACCGTCGCAAACGTGCTTTTGATGAACGCAGATTCTGGAAAATGGAATATATCAAGTTTAGGACTGTTGGCTAAAGGGGCGTATGACTTACTTTAGGTTGGTGATGTTCTTCTTTGCGGGACACAGGAACTGGCCAGGATCGCACTGCAAATGGCACTCGACTTCGTCTTCAGCAGACGAGCAGTCCGGGTAGCCATCGCACAGCCAGGTCGACTGAGGGAGAAACGTTATATTAGGTCACAACTTGTACACTGTTAACCGACTTACCAGTATGCAGCGCCCGTTGAGACAGGCGAACTCATCAGGGGCACAAGTCGATGGGTGACTGCTGTCCATGTTGCCACAGTCTTTCTCGTCTTCACCGCCATCACAGTCCTGTTCTTTGTCACATTTCCAACGGTTGGGGATGCAAGTTCCGTCAGCGCATCTGAAAGTCGGACTACAGAACACACCCACTTGAACGCACCTTTAGCCACTTACTTGTACTCATTCAATGTGCAGCTGGATGGCTTCTTGGGACAGTTCTCCTCGTCGCTCCAGTCACCGCAGTCATTGTCACCATCGCATCGGAATCTGCTTAACACGCATTGGCCGCCAGGGCCTCCGGCACCGCCCAGGCCTCCGCGGCACTTGAACTCCCCCTCCGGGCAGCTGTTCATGACGGCCTGACAGTTGCGCTCATCAGACCCATCTGCGCAGTCCTTCTCGCCGTCACACCTGAATGCCAGCGACACACAGTAGCCATCGTCGCAGGGGAAGTGCTCGTTGGAACATCTGAAAAGGACATCAAGTTCATTTAAATTGGTTACCCCCTCCCACCTGACTTACGTTGTTCTGGAGCAGTTAGCCTCATCGGAAAAATCCTTACAGTCGTTCTCCCCGTCACACACCCAACTCTTCGGAACACAAAATCCATTCGAGCACTCGAACTGATCGTCGGTGCAGTTACTGCGGTTGCCGCAGTGCGTTTCGTCCGAGTAGTCACCGCAATCGTCGTCGCCGTCGCAGAGCCACTCCTTGTTGATGCAGCGATATGTCTTCGGGCACATGGCGTGCTCTCCGGTGGCCTCACAAGTCATCTGTATCTTGCTGATCATGTCATCGTTGCCATCACAGTCCTGTTCATCGGAGCCGTCATCACAGTTCTTCACCTTGTCGCAGCGTTCGTTCTTTGATATGCAAGAGCACGACATCGTACACATCCACTGGGTGTCCTTGCAGTTGGTTGGACATTCGTGAACCGTTCCATCATTTGGCGACATTATCCGGGTCTCGTCGCTCACCAGCGCTATATGCTGCCTGAATACCCTATCCCTAGTGTTCAGCATTCCAAGGAACCTTTCCGTACCACGCTGCGCCTCCGTCTTGCGATCACCGAACTCCTTCACCCCGTACAGGTCCGTTCTAATCAATGGCTTCCGTGCACCAATGGCTCGGTATCGTGGGTCCGATTTATCCAGAACACCGCCTGGCTGCAGCGGCTCCGTCGTAAATATCTCGTGTGCCAGATAGTTTGGTATGTCATGGCCGAAGTAATCATCGTCTGGATGTGGCGGAAAGTCCGACGGGTGTGGTTCGTATTGATCTAGTAGGTCGTCCTCGTCCTCGTCATGACTGATCTGATGTTGCGGGTGTAGCGTCAAGTCTTGATCTGCTTCACGTCTGTCACCCCGGCGCGATTGTCTCGCTTGCTGACTATATCGAAGGGATCGCAATGGTGACCGGTCGTCGCGCACAAAACTCGATCCGAGGAATTGTCTCGCCGAGCCTTGTCGTACGCCGACTTTGTCTGCCGCTTCCGCCTGATCACTGCACGCCGCTAAAAATTTAAATAGGGATTCATTAGTTTTTTTATTTATTTGTCACTTTAGGAAATAATATTTGGAACGGTCATCGATGGTTGGGGGAGGAGATGCCTTATCTAGTCGAGGGAGTTCTCTACTCAAGATTAGAAAGAGACTATGTACATGAGCTGAAGCATATTATGACAGAGAATTTATTAAGTGACCTCTGTGCAAAAGGAGGACATATTTCACAGTTTTCTGCGATCGCAAATCCACGTTTCGTAAGCCATACATATTAGGAAATTTATAGAAAAACAAGTTGCTAAGACCTGTTACGACCGTAAAGGTCTATAAACTTCAGACTAACCAAAAGCACCACGTGGTTTTTGCTTAGGGCTGAAATGTTTCTCAACAAATCGGGAGAATTTAGAAAAAACACCGGGAGATTGCGAACAAAACGGGAGAATCAGAAAAAAAAGTTCATAGAATTTTCCACACTGAGTGAACCGAACCATTTGGTTGGTGGTGGTGGCTGGTCGGAAATAACGATTTTTAATATTAATTCAAATAATAAAAAAATATGTATTTGATAAAACCAAATAAAAAATCAATAAATTCTACAAAAAAACAATTTTTTCATATTAATCCCCTTTTAACAAAAAAATGAATAACAAAAACGCAAACTGAAATAACTGAAATAAATGAATCGACGCAACTTCGAAACCACGACATTTTGTGAACGACGCAAACTGAAATAAAAACTACGCAGCTTTGAAACCACGATAAAAATGTAAATTTATGGAGAAATCCTATAAAGTTATTAAGTTGACAAGTTTTTGATTTTAAGATTTGCGGCCCCATATAAAAATTCACTTATATACAAAACAGCGATACTTATTCGGCGAATTGTCGGTTTTTTTTGGAATGATTGTTTGAATTCAGTAAATGGAGCTTGGATAGCGTCAAAATTATAGTTTTTATATCCCCAATGTAGGTTAGGTAGCATTCGGATGTAAAATATATAAGACGTAGCTTTCTGTTATTTCGAAATTTCCAAAGAATGACATTATGAATTAGTATTCCATGGCTTTACAAAGTATTTTGAAAGGAGTCCTTAGTTAAATAAACAAGTACGAAAAATAACCTTGGACGAGAGATGAAAAAGTTAACATTAATTTAAAAACTTTCAGAAATTAAATTCATCGTAGTTTTGTAACTGTAACTAACTGTTTCTAAGTACATATTAAAAAAAAATATTCCATGCTTCTTATTAATAATTGTTCTGTTTTTAGATCCGACCACCATAACCAATGAAATAAACCGAGTAAATCAGGATAATCAATCTTTTGTCCATAGAAGAAAGAAATCTAATTCTCAATTCATCTGCGCTTTGAGCAGAATTAAAGAATCTCATAAATCGTAAATGCAGAAATTCTTGCAAAGAAAAAGAAATGCACGTCCAACTACACACAAAGTAGGTACCTGTTCATCTTATTCATAAAAGCAACAGACGACAAACTGACAAATTATGAAATCGAACCAAAAAGGGAGAAAAAGGAATAAATAACAAAACCCACCCCTCATCCACACTCTGATCTCTGCAATCGGAAAGGGAGATCATATCAGAAAACAGCAATGCAAATGTAAATATAAGCATTCATTCAAGTAAGGATGTTCGCGTTACACTTGGGTGGCTTCTCCTTTAAAAAATATATCACCGCTGACACCAATGCAACCGCCACCATCGAGGTTTCTGCGCCTACTGAAGTAAACCAACTAAAGTTATGATCCTCACCGCTCTAAAATATTTGAGCTTCAATCTTTTGACACCCGTAGCGCAATGGTATTATGCACGAAGTGATAGTACTACAAGGTGGCGCAAAAATAACCTTCCGATGTTTTTTGGCTGTAATTTAAAAAAAAAATGAAAAACTTTGATTCTTCTTGTGGATTATTTTCATTTGGTCTTTTAATTTTTTTTACATCAAGTCGACAATATGATGTCATGTAAATGGCCGCCGCCACAGTTGATTGTCATTTGAGCCCTTTTTATGGCATTTTCCATCACTTTGGCCAAAACTTCCGGCAATAGGTCCTCACATTCTTGACGGATATTGTCTTTAAGAGCTGCAAGAGTCTGAGGCTTGTTGACATAAACCCGCGACATCAAAAAGCCCCACAAAAAGAAGTCTGGAGCGGTCAAATCAGGCGATCTTGCGGGCTAGTGCAAATCGCCAAAAACGACCCGGGAACCCCGCTTTCAGAATATCGGTTGTGGCTCACGCAGTGTGTGCCGTAGCTCCGTCCTGTTGGAACCACATGTCCTCCAGTCCTAAATCGTCCAATTGCGGTAGAAAAAAATCGGTAAACATGGCCATATAGCGCGCACCGTTCACTGTTGTCGTTTGACCAGCGGCGTTCTCGAAAAAAAATGGCCGCGCCAACAGAGGCTATATTCTCGGCACAACGGGCGCTCCGGGGTCCGCCACTCTTGGCAACGTCTCGTATTGTGCCAGTCTCTTCGAGGCGAGCGGCTAAACGTCGCAGTGTTTCACCAGTAGGCGTTGGACGGCTAGGAAATCTGCGACGAAATTCACGTTGTGCCAAAGTCACCGACCGTTTATTGCTCAAATAAATAGTCACCAATATTCCGCGATCTGGAGCAGTGTAGCGTAACATTGTTTATTAACGTGTATTTCGCATGTGTTTACTACACAAATGTCAAAACAGAACTGACATTAGGGGCCAATCGCAAAATTTATAGCATTTTCTGATAGGAGGATTACTTTTGCGCCTCCTTGTATAATGTTTATATACAATGTATCTCCATAATTGCGACTTCGTTTTTAAGTTTTTTAATATCGAAATAAACTGAAATTCTGATCCAGTCACTGCTTAAAAATAAAACCAAACACTCAATTGCGCCATGACGGTTTTAGGTATCCGTTAATGTAACACCCGTCATTTTTCGTGACAAATTTTGACAAGCGAACGTGAAAAAAATTCAACCATTCATGTGTCTTTCGTAAGAGTACGCTGTGACAGCCCGCGTGACCAGACGCTTTACAGCCGACCACACGTAGTGACAAATTTGGGACAAATGCTTACGTCATAATGTCGTTATGATTTGCTTTCAGTATTTCTCAGCATCAGGACAACACAAAAGGATGAATTAAAGGCCTCAAAACAAATCAGGAACAAGTTTATTAAAAACATGTTTCACCTTTTTTACAGTCCAAGAAGACGTTGTTCAGCGAAAGCTGTGTATAAACATTTTAAGGAAGAACCTTTTTAGACCTCAAATACTTAGTTATTAAGTACAATAAAATACATACATATACAATGTTTATACACATTTCAAAGAAATGCTGATAATGCACTGAAAACCGAATCCAAGTCAATTCAGTGGTTCTTGCAGAGAAATAACAGCGCACTCTACCGTATTTTATTCAAACTAATCCTGAAAAAGACACTTTTAGTGAAATAGCCACTTGTAGTGAAACAGGTCGATTCGTCTTTAGTGCTGTAGACCTCATACAGTTGCTATAACCAGTCCAAATAGATTTCTAGGCCTGTCTTCTCACAACCTCTTTTGTGAATTTTTTGTTCACTGCTCAAACCAATATAAGCTAACTACAATTTGTTGTCGAGTCCCAACTATTGAAATGAGAAGCATTTTCAAGACAGTTATCCTCTTGAAATCTATTTAACCTTTCTCAAAAGGTGACGCAGTGCAAAATACCTTAGAACGTAATGCAAATCTGGTAACACTCACTCAGTAGTCCAGCGCCCACTCGCTCTATTACACATACTGCTAATATTTATTGTCTCGCAAGTCTTATTTATATAGCAACGAAATTATAAATCCTTCGTCATGGCTGAAGGGTCCATTTAATCTTTCGCAATTGAAAAGGCGAAATGAATTTAATTGCTCTCATGAAATTGAAATTCGAATGAAATCGTTGTATGGATTAGCACAACTTATGCTTTCTACTTTGCATTGTGAGGCGATACCAATTAGCAACTTAAGGGTCGTCCCTAATTTTTAAACAACTGTAAAACGCAAAAGGTAGTATACGAGCTTGTGCTGGACATTGTTCGTCATCATTGTCTATTCAACTCGTTTCTATTACGTACTTCAGTCTGGAGTGGACAGTAAAAACCCCATTTAACCAGCTTGGTCCTTTGTTGCCTGAAGTCACACTCCTCTCGTGTTCGCCACCTACGCTGAGATTTGTCTGTGCTGGTCGGAGATGAACTCAACAACTCATCGGAATTGCACACTATATTTATTATGCTTTACGAGTTTAATCCTTATTTAAAAAAAAAAACTTATTTTAAAAAGCCTTATTTAAAAAAGATCAGCTTCAAACTAATCTAACGTTCGTTGTCGAATTTTTTCGGCTACACTCAACCGATGCAAATGGAAATAATCCGAAATGTTTGAAGAGTTATCCGCTGTCGACGAAATCTATGATGCATGTGTCGAATCGGATTGATTAGGGTTCTTTTTAGGGCTAGGAAGGCCCTTAAAAAATCTACGTCGCAAAATTAAATCGCTATGGGGATCGAAAAACCACTTCCACCAATCGCTACTTCTGCCGGTCTAGGAGGGTTTGGCTTTTTAGGTGCCAAGTGGTGGAAGTGATTCTCCTATAATGTAATTTTGTTACTTTTATAATAGTGAATTCCAGGTAGATAACTGCTCCTAAGTCACATCCGTCTATCGTGACTTTTTTTCAGAATTAAAGATTCGAAGAATATTCTCACTGTGACTTGATTGTCTTTCCCTAACAACTTTTCGTTGCTTCCATTTCAAACATGCCAGCATTTGAAATATCTTTTGACAAAAAACGTTTTCCTAAAGTTAACTGGCGATCTTCTAAAAATTTCTTCAAGGAGATGCTTATTTGATCAGTAGCTGGTCTTAAACCGTTTTCGGCGTCGGTGGTGTTCTTAAGTTTAGTGGAGAAGAGAGATTTGTCGATCTAGTTTGGTAGCGATATCGATGGTTAGCATGGTTTTTTATGAATTCAAAACTGAACAACTAAACCAAGAACAAGGATGGGTGCACAATGATCTGGAGGCATTTTTTTTCTTTAAATTCTTCGGGGTGTGAATATTTGGTCAAGGATGGACTTTATTTGTACCTAAACCGCACAGACATGGTCTGATCAGTGATTTGACAAAAGTTTTAGGCGTTTACGCAGTATAGCCGACAATATTTCTTACGCGATATTCGGGAGACATTTTCCATCTCTCTTTACTGCTGAAAACACGTGCTTTGAAAAAAAAATGTTCATGGAACCAAATTTCCAAATCATAAGTTGATTCTTATCGCTTACCCTTTTGGCCTACTGTGAAAAATTTGGCCGGTTGTCAACTCGGTTGGTTAGCTTTCTTGGAACACAGCTTGAATATGGTTATCCCAATTCTTTGTTCGTATGCCGTACGAAAATTTCGAGGATCATTCTGATGGACAGCGGATTTTTGTAAACAGTCCGCTGAATTTTTCTTTCCCAATCGTCAGCGCCGACCGCGAATTCACTACCATATTTGTTGCTCACTTTTTTGGTTTCCTAAGCAGCCTCTTCAATTAATAGATGTAATCAGGTTGGTCGACTGTTTTATGATATCAAAAACAAATCCTAATGATTTCCATTACCAATTTGCAGTTCAAAATAACCACAGTGGCACAACTCACTTTACCAATTCTCCCCATGCGTCCAGCGACGGACATTTTAGTCAAATGTTTCTCAAAAACATTACTAAGGATAAAAGTTTCGCCCAATTGAAAAATGACTAAAAACTAAAAATCTCCATCACCCTGAATAAGCACAACTTAAAAAGAAAAAAAAAAACAACAGACGCCTCCCTTAACCTGGCACAAGATGGACCGAAAATCGTCTCCTTAATTACCACACCCATGATCGTTCTCCTTAAGCCTTTGTCATACTCATATCTGTCTCTGAATGAAATGTAAAACGTAAAATATAATCGTGCTCGGTGCGGAAAAATGGAAGAAAATCTTAATGGCCGCCACCAACCGAGAGCATGGTGCAAATAATTTGTCCTCCCTTATTCCATGTACATACAAGAGTAAATCGAATCATCCAAGAACCAAAAACAAAACAATTTTATTAGCAAAACATCATTCTCATTCACTCGACGAGGAGAGGACGACATCTCTCCGAAGCGCGATGAGCGACTTTATGCGTACACATTTTTCCACGGCACATGCAGCAAACTCGCATAGAAATTGCTCGTGGGGTAGGGCAAGATGTGATGACATCCTTGCTCTCGCTCTCCTCCTGTGTATGTATCTCGCAGTTAAAATTGTCGGTATATAGGTACGCTTTTGGAAAATGTTGAGCGTGTCACGTTGGTTCATGTACCGCCTTCCTTCGTATACGCTCAATGTCAATTTCTGTTTCGTCTCTCATGTCCTTTGAAAAAAAAAAAAAACACAAAAATTCTGTGTATCATTTGATGAATGAACAAAAGCTTTTCTGCAAAAGGCATGCGCACAACATGGACTGGTGTCGAAAATCGTCCACGCACCTACGACGAATTATCACATCCTAGCATCGAGGACACGAAAATATGCGCTGCACACGTATTCATATGCTGCTCCTGTTCCGCCATTAATTTCACTTTTTATCTGTATCTTTTGAAGTTGCCATTGTTGTTGTTATTATTGTTCAGAGTGAAAGTCGCCAAAGCTCCCCGTACACAAGTCCATCGGTCGGGAACGATGTAAATTGTTTTCTATTTACTGCACACACAGATGTGAGAAGATATCAAGTGACTGTTGTTGTCATTCAGATTGATGTGAACAAACATTCTCCACCCAAGTTTTATTTTTTATTTTTTTCTGTGAAGATGAAAAGTGCGCCTTCACTACGAGATGAGGTCCAATTTATATTTTCGAATTGAAATTCCTAAATCGATTTATTGAGATTGAAGTATACAATCCCTGTAGGTGGCCATGAATATAACGTCTTTAAGAATAGAATTCGTAGAATTTAGTCTGATACAGAGGAGAGAACTACGCAGATACAAAACGGATGTTATGCGGATGAACATGACACTCGCCTGGAAATAGAACTCTAAATGCGTAATTCGGTTACCTGAAACTGGAACTGCCAAAGTTATTTAAGTTTATTCCTAGGAATGGTAGTGGTAGGAGTCAATAACACAATAACCTAAAAATAATCGTTGGCAAACGAACACCCACTTAAGCTTGGGCCAAGAAGGAGTTGCTAATCTTGCTAATGGAGGCTGTTTTCTGTGTTTAAGGACAGTGAGCTGCGTCATTCGCCATGAGCGGTGAGATCACAGCTACCTGCGTTTGAAAACCGTTTACAAGTACAAGCTGCGTTTACAGGTACAAGCAGCGAAACAACATTGACAAAGTCCACGGTGGGGCCATATTCCATTCCATTTTCAAAACCACATTAGAACCGATTTATGAACCAGAATACATTTTTTTCTCACTTTTTCAAAGCATAATAGCAACTTATCTGGAAATAAACAAAGTCTTAGAACCACGCTATTGGCGAAGCAAATCAAAACCGTAGCAAAGAACCAAGAAAAAGACACGTCTTCATATAACGAATGCTTATATTAAACTCAATAGGAAAAGTGTTACAATGATGCACGAGTGCAGTTAAATATGAGAAAAATAAATATGTAATGTACAATGTATTCATACAAGTGAATTAGGGTTGCCAAGACATGTTAATCCTACACACGCCTGTCAAATAAGGCCAGGTGCAGTCTCGGAGCTTTTCTATTGCATTGCTTAGCAACCTTCCTATCTTCTTGGCATTGGCAGGGAAAATAATTATTTTTCCTTACAATTCCAGTCTCTTTGGCGGTTGCATAGGGCGAAGATTCCGTATAACAATAATCGTCGGGACGATATCGTTTTTAAAACTTTGATGACCATAAAAAGTTATATCCTGCCCGAATTTGTTTCACTATCATCAGCTTTTATTACATTTGTGGATAATGAATTTGAAAATGGCCTACCAACTTTTCTACGTCCTTCATATGGTGTCCAATTTGTTGTTCTTATTGTCCATCTATTGTCGTTCATTCTAATGACGTGTCCTGCCCAGCTCCATTTAAGTTCGTTTGCTCTTTTGATAACATCAGTCCACTTTGTTTGTTCCCTAATGTTTGCGTTCGTAATCCTTTGTAGTCTCGAGATTTTAAGTGTTGACCGTTCCATCGCTCTTTGACATACTTGCAGTTTTTTAGCCGCTCTTGTGTTTAGGGTCCATGTTTGTGCACCGTATGTCATGACTGGAAGTATTGCAGCGTCGAACAAGTATTTTTTTGAATCCGGCGTTATATTTGAATTGAGAATCGGTTTCAGATTCCAATATTATTTCCAACTATTTGTTATTCGTCTTGCAATTTCTTTGTCAGTTCGTTGAGTAAAGGATATTAATTGGCCTAGGTATATAAATTCGTCTACATATTCAAGGTTCTCAGTTTCAAGTTGGATTTGGAATGGTTGTGCGTTAGTCATTAGTTTTGTCTTTTCTTTGTTGATATGTGTCCAACTTTTGAGCATTCTCGGCGTAGGTCTTCAATCATTGTTCTTAGTTCAGTGTCTGATGTGCCTATTAGTGTAATGTCATCGGCAAATTTTAAATTATTTAGTTTTTCTCCATCAATGTTGATCCCCATCTCACTCCAGTTTAAGTGTTTGAAACATCCCTCCAATACAGCTGCAAATAGAGCAGGAGAAAGTGGGTCTCCCTGACGAACTCCTCTCATCAATTGGAAAGGGCGACCGATCCTTTCGAGCCTTATTGTTGCAGTGTTGTTGTTGTAAAGCTTTCTAATTATGTGAATGTATTTTGGATGTATGCCTTGTTCGTTAAGTGACTTAAAGATCATGGTGTGCTCGATGGTGTCAAATGATTTCACGAAAGCCCTGGCTTTACAGATAAAGAATTATAAGGTTTGGGGTAGAGGTTGTTGCCAGTGAGGTAAAAAACTTGAGGTAATCCTTGATAGGAAGCCGCTTAAATATAAACAAAAACACGTCGAGTCGCAAACCATAAAAGCTATGTCATTCTTGGGGCTGCCTTTTGCAAAATATAGGGCTTTTCAAAAAAAAAGGTCCCTGGATCTACACCATGATGAGAAGACCACTTATCCCATGCTTGAGGGAATATACGCGCCCACGTGAGTGCATTTTTGTTGCCAATTCATAAAAACAATCTGTCTTGACTACTGAGGAATCTTCTAAGAGCGGTTTAAGGCTACTTAAGGATTTTAAAGAGTTAGGTGTGACTTTGAGTAGCATTGGGGCTTAAATAACATCGCTCGTCCTAAAACTTCTGTTCATGAATACCCTTTCTGACGTGATAACAACGAAAATGCTATTGTGATTGTACAAATCCGTCGACTTTCCTTGCATTCAGGACTGGTTTCGATAGGAACTAGAACTGGACACTGAGTGCAACTAAACTTTCACAGACTGTTCCTGAACTAGTAAGGCGGCTGGTTCAGTGGTCTTTGTGACAACTGAAACATCTACATTTTAGGCATAGCTAGGACAATCATATTTAGGATGTGTTGTGTTGGAGACAATAATTGGAAACGACTTAAGGCGCTGCACCTTAGCCACTTCAAGGCTAAAGTAATTTAGAACTCCCTAAATTTGTTAGCATGTCTACTTTGAAAGTAATTTGAGGGCCTGGTCACACTGGCATCCGGGGGGATTTTTTGTTTTACTTGTAAAGGTTCTCCGTTACCTCCAACCTCCACAGAGCTTGGCAATGCCTGCATTTAAAATTCCGTCGACGTGTAGAATTTCTCAAAGCATTCCAAACATCCAAAGGGCTTGGCAATGCCTGCATTTAAAATTCCGTCGACGTGTAGAATTTCTCAAAGCATTCCAAACATCCAAAGGGCTTGGCAATGCCTGCATTTAAAATTCCGTCGACGTGTAGAATTTCTCAAAGCATTCCAAACGTCTGTCGGCGCTGTGACTTAGTGGTTAATGTGACTACTAAGCAAGGGATTGCAGGTTCGAATACCGGAAATCCCAAATTCCAACTTAAGGTTGTTTTTGTCCACTGCGCCACCTCTCATGAAAGTCTGACAAACATCCGAGAGTATAACTGTCTCAATTGACCATTTGGACTCGGCATAAAATTGTAGGTCCTTTCCATTCGTCCCAAAAATGAAAAATTCACCCAAAAACAAATGGTTGTAAGAAGCTAGGGCCTGTTGCGCCAACTATTTTTTTATATTATTGCAGACGTCTGTAAACAATTTTATTTAGCAGGAGACTCTCTAGATGATCCACAGATTTCCACACGAACCTTTAATGTGATAAAATGAATTTTTTTTAGATTTCTTTTAACAAACAAACGAACCACAATGAAAGGCAGACTTCTCTCTGGTAGTACCATAAACCAGTAGTTGGATAAAAAGTGTTCCCAAAGCTGAGATCTTTCCTGGACTTGATCGCTTCGAATGGGGGAAAATAAGAAGCAACAAAGTTTTTCGCAGAATTGGGCAAGCGGCCTTAACCGGGTTCGGAAACTCTGATAATCTTCTCGAGTCCGAAATCCGATCTAAATTTCGAACTTTGGGTGCGCCATTTAATGCCAGCGGAAGGACTCCTTAGTACCGCTCTATTTCTAATTTAAATGAGCGCTTTTAAAGGTCCACTGCCACATTTTCCGGACTTGCACACGTTTTAAAAAGAAAAGAAAATATTTCATTTGGAATAACTTGCACTATTTCAAACTCGGACGACCCTAATAACTTTCCCTTCTATTACTAGAAATTGAAAGAAAACAAGAGTACAAATCAAAGCGTACATCCCTGGAAACATGGAATTCGTCGAAAATCACGCAGTTCGAATGATAAAGTAAATTCCCTTCGAAAAAGGTCTGACGATGCAATGTAAAATTCCAAGAAGACACACGACAGCATCTAAGATAAGAGCTGCAGTATACCTCATACAACTACCTTCAAACTGAAAGGCAACTCAAGCTGATTGCGAAGGATGTAATTTTTCCTCAAATTTTACATCAAGTTAAAAAGTGCAAAGTGCCCTTCACATCACACCCCTTTGTGTTGTAACATCATCATTAGGCAGCGTTAGAGTACACATCTTATAGATAAGTACACAATCACTGCGTCTTCTAGATAGGCACTGATGTCCTTCTTGCAAAAAAAAAAAAATAAAAAACAGAAAAGAAGAGTTAATTACGCTCAAGTAAGGTTTCGCATGGAGAGCTTCACTTGAAAGTTTCTTATTTTGCTGCTACATGAAACATTAGTTTCATTTCGTAAATTAAAAAAAAAATAAGATAAGGAATGCAATACAGTAGAACCTCGACCCATATTGGCAGCAAAAAAAATCATTCTTTGAATGCGTTTTCGAATGCCCCCAAGCTTTTTCCATTAATAATGAACCACTGTGCTCTGGCTTTATGCTACTTTGTTTAACCTCTGTCTATGCCTTGGATATGCACTGTCACTGAGAGGATTGTTGTTTGATACGATTTTCTGCAGTGCAGGATACGAGTCGAGTATGATGAATGCAATGACTTAAAATAGAAAAGATACTGCCGTGAGGAGTTGAATTTGAGACATCTCTCAAAATCAGTAGGCAAAGTCACTAAGGCCTTCCGAAATTGAAGGCTTTCATAGGCAAAAGAAATTTTCTTTATAATTTTAAGTCGATTGTCTGAAGCTTCCATTGCCGTTAAAGAGGTTTTCACAACTATTGGGTACCTTCAAAATCATTAATATTATTTGAAGAATATAACGGACTTAGGGTCGAATTCCATTGAAAACCACAATGGAAATATGTGTTCTTTTTTAATATTTCATTATTATACTTTTGACGGGGCCTATTACTTTTAGGCTGGATTGATGGTCGGAGGTTGTACTGGAGTGGCAGTCTCTTACACTTGAATTGTGCGTCGCTGTGGTAGCCATTCGGTAACGGAGTTGCCCTTCTGGACTTGCTGAACTCAAAAGCGCAGACAAAACTATTTTAATGAGTCCCAGATGTCTCCTATGAGGCCTTAGAACTAGAAGGTACAGAAGACATAGGCAGGGTAGGGATACCATAGTGAAAGGTATTTTGCGTGAAATAGTCTAACCGATTTGGAGCTGAGCTCACTTGTAAGTTTTCTAAACTTGTAAGTGTGCCGAAAAGAGATGGTGACCGTTGAATAATTTATGGACCAGTGGCACCGGAATATGGTGCCAGATGTCTTGGGTCCTCTTTCGTATTCAAGCTAGACAAAGACCAGAGACAAATTCCTAAGACACCCTCTTGCACAACTTGGAAGAATTTTTTAGACGAGTCTATAGGCTTGCACATAAATATTCGTTAACACCTAGATTTGGCTCGTATATCGACGGGTGCCACATTTTCATGTCCCGTTTGCTTCTTAGCCTAACCAGATATAGCTATAAAAAATCTTATAGGCATTGAAAATCAAAACCCTTCCAAGTTAAGCCATGATGAGGAACGAACCGATTTAGGTCAGGCTTAATAGTGTCAAGTTACCTGAACTATTAGGTCAAAAGCTGAAGAGCTGTATACTGTTTGAGGCCCACACCCACCGACGTAATCTTCTGTCCAAGACGAATAATATTTTGGTTTGTCGAACGTCTCCCCCGGCCGGCTTAGCAAAAAGTTATAACTCTATAAATGACACAGGCAGATCAAATATAAATCAGTATTGCTATGTTCGTTAAAATTCGATGAAGGTCCTTGGAAGTTGGATCAACATTTCGGACAGTTAATCGAAATTGGTTCGGAAGTCGTGCTGGAACGATCAAAATCTCAACAGAACAAGTGCTCCTGTCGAATTCTAATTATTTTGCGTTTAGAGTTAAAATTTAGCCTTATGTTAAAAAGGGTGTAGAAAACACTAAGCCTATTCATGGCCTACTCTGTCAAGTAAAAGTGGAATTCGGGTCAGCTGAATTTATTTAAATCTTTGTAGTCTCTTTTTCTAGATTAATTGTGCAGTTTTGGGCAATTAGCGCGTTATTTTTAAAGATTAGTTTTTAATTGGCAAAACTTCTCTTAAGAATAACCAAGGTCCGGATCTGATTTACGTTAATTTTTAATCGCCATTGCAGCATGACTAAACTTATCTGATGCACGGACTCCAATGAAATGTCTTTTTTAACGGTTTGGTTTTTGATATGGGGCCCTGTTAAAGCCGCAGCCATTGTGATAGCTGATAGCTGATAGCTGATGTATACTTTGATTCACTATCGTACCAATTCACGGCCCCAGCTTTTCGAAAAACTGTTGTAAAAGTAAATTTCCAGATTGAGCTATTTACGACCCAATGGCTGTTTCTATCTGTGCCCAAAAAACCTCTTAACAACAGTTAAAGGAATATTGCAGCAAATTACAAGCAAAAAGAATTTTAAATCAATAAAGGTTAAAAGATTGTGCAGAATTTATGCCTAATGGTTCAACTAAATTCTTAAACTTCGTCCTCCTGCCTTTTCCAGCCAACTTCAATGGCAATTTCACTAATTTAAAGAAGTTGCTCTAAGTGTACTCTTTGGGGCAACAATCTCCCCACGGAATCTCTGGTAGTTTCTTCAAGTTAAATTCGGCCATATTGAATCGTTAGCGTAATTGTGTTTTTTTTTGTTTAATTACCCGATAGTCTATATTTGATTTACTTCCAATTAACTTTTAGAAATATCCCTACATCGAGAGCTGGAAAGTCGAGAAAAATTGCCCACCCCGCAGGCATCGCCTGATCTGTCTTGGTACAAGTGCACTCAACACCAATTTCTGCAAACATTACAAAATAAATTTATTTTCGTGCACTCCCTCGCACCCGCTCCGGCACACACACATGCACAAGTGTACACATTTATCAGAAAGCTCGAGGAACGTTCCTTCTTTCAAAGGATGCTGCACGAACATTACAGGCTACACCATGGGCGTTACTGAGCTTTCCTTATACTGCTTCGATAAAGAAATAGATAATTGCAACAACAACCAGATGAGAAATCCAATTTTTCCGACAACACCTACGTGCGAAAATAGTCCTTTTCGCAATAATTCGACTCCGACCGATTTAGTTTTTTGAAAAACATCATTTGATTTGAGAAAAATTCAGCAGCCATGTTGTCTAACAGTCGACCGACGCGAAGGAAAAGAAAAAAAAAAAAAACGAAGAACAATGGAATGTCCTTGGCTCTCTCCCCAAACAGGTGGTCTTGCTGAAATGAAAATTTCGGAAAATTTCTTCAAACTTACCAAACTGCATCATGGGCATGATACAAGTCCAAAGGAACTTGATCCGAGTATATCTCATTTTTCCTGTTATCAAAAATAATAATTTGTATCTAATTTTGGTGGAAAATATCCTTTGTACCGAAGTGGAGGACGGTGGATTTTCCACCGAGCAAATCACTGCGCAATTACTTTTTTGGGGTTTGGTTAGGTCGTCGTAGTCGTTGTTGTTGTTTTATTTTTGGTTTGGTATCCGTTTTTTTTTTTTGGAAAATAAAGTTGTTCGTTTTTTTTTAGGAAGCTGTATTGTTTTTTTTTTTATTTTTTTTGTAAAGTAAAAGAAAAGTAAAGAGATTAACGGGTTAGCCGAGGCAATATATCGGCGACGCCCCCCTTTCGTCTTCTTTTATATCCCCGTTTCATCGTATTCGAGAGTCCTCTGTTGAAAATTTTCGACCCTTTTGCATTTCTTTTCGGAAAAATACGTTTTATTACTTTTTTTTTTCCTTTTTTTTGGAAGGATATCACAATTCACAAGCACAATGGAAATTTTCTTAAACAAGAACACACAATTTTTGGGACACTTTTTGGTGATTTTTTCTCTTTTTTGTTGGTTAGTTCTTGGAAACAACTGGGTGTGTATTGCGAAAAAGGACTTTTAATTCAATTCATCGCTCTCGGTGTGTTGTTGGTGTTATTCTGTATTCCTATTAGAGGTGGCTGGGGGATACAGATAACTTTGGCTACAGCCCACAGGATGAGAGCAGCTGTTTGCCTTGGATTTATGTAATTTTTTTTTCTTCACTTGGGTGAGGTGGACATTTTGTTTGATGATTCAAAAAATGCCATGATGCTAATTTATTGAAACACTAATGATGCACCATGGAAAAAATCAGTTGAGATAGCAGTTTTCTTTTTGAAGATGGATTACATTTTTTTTTTTTTGGAAATTTTCACTTGCAAAAGGATTTTATTTTCACTGAATTACACTGTCAGGACTCGTTTCGAAGACTAAAGTTTTTCAATGTTATACAGGAAAAATTTGCGCTGTAGAATGTGGAGCTTTCGACTTTGCGTCTGCTGGATGCTGGATGTGGATGTGCTTCTCTGAGTAGTCTCTCCGAGGGTATTTTTAAATTTTTGCTATTTGTACCATTGATGATAATAATTTGGAAAGCTTTGCGCAGGATTTGTGAGGTGTATCATCGGGTGTATAACACCTACGCGTTTTCGCCGCGTCTTTTAATGGAAAAGTAGACAGAAAAACAAAATAAAAAAAAAAAAAAAACCGAAGAGGAATGTTATTCATCAGGATAGAGTCGCCTTTTGTTAATGTTGTTAGTGGTGAGTTTTTGAAGACGACAAGGAGTCAAATGGACCAACATATCGAAATGTAAAAATACCCTGCTGTGTGGGGTACACGTCTCTCTGCTCTTGACTTGCTTTGGGTTTTTATGTCGCCGTTAAAGTTCTGTTTTTTGTTTTTTTTTTTTTTTTGTGCTGAGTTTGAGAGCTTAGTGCAACTGACATTTGTAAATGCATACAGAGAAGGCGATGGTACTTAAGTGTTGGGTGGCAACGTATGAACTGGATGGATATGATGACTGAGGGATGTTATATTTGTGTTATTTTTAGACCAATTTATGTGAGAGTCAGATGGGTTGGGAGCTATTTCTTATTTGTGGGTGGAGAAGACACGTCGCTGTCTTTATCACGGCTTACACGGCTTCTGTTGTAGCAACAATGATTATAGAGACAATTTGTTTGCTTTCTAAAGGTTTAACCTATTTTACACAAGAGTTGTAGGCTTTAGTAAATAAAACACCTACAAATCGGATGGGTAATTGATTCATTTCAATGGCAATAAGCCACGTTCATTTGCTGTCAAAGTTGGACGAATTTTAAAATTTATTTCAAATTCCGTGGGAATTGGCTGCATGAGTGTTGTTCACAAAAATTTCTTCAATGAAAATCTTCTTAAAAATTTACTTCGCACTTCATTTACTGAGTCCAATTACGACTCGTGCTTCAAAAGCGCTTGGAGAGCTACTTCATTAGCAGTTTGCACTTTGATATCCTTTTCAAAAATATCGCACTGAATAGGGTAGCAGCGGCTTGCAACACAATGTCCAACAAGTTCCCGTTGAAATGGTTCAGAAATGGCGAAATGGTTCAGCCAGAACTGAACTTGTGTAAAGCTTGTAACACTTGTGAAAGTGTACTTGTCGCAGTGCACCTGCATAAAGAGTGTCTTCTGTAAAGCTAAAGGATGTTTCTTGACTTGAGGAGTTGCGGTCTTTAAGGAGCCAATGGTTTGCTGATCGAATATAGAGTATTCATTTTAGCATACTCGGTTACTCCTTCTGTGGAGGAAGTTATGAGTCTGATCACTGATGAGTTCGTCGAACTTACAATTTCCTGGCTGCTTGGAAACTTGTTCTGTATTTTTACTAGCTGACCCGGCAAACGTTGTTTTGCTATATGAATTATTCCTAGAACATGAAAATATATCTTATTTATTGTATGGCGAACTTCTATCGTATTTTATCTTCCTTTCATAAAAAAAAAAATATTAAAAAAAATTTGAAATTAGGTATGTAAATTTACGATTTACACATGAGAGAATTTACCACCCTGTACGAAAGTGCTACATACGGAATTCTAGCTGAAGTCGCGAAAAAGTAGAGCTGTTTTTGCTAAGCTTAGCGACCTAGTTCGACGAGAAAAGCAATTCGCTCTTTCGCATCTCGGACTTCAAAGAAAGTGGTGGCTTCTATCCAAAGATCAGCGAGTGGTGTGGTCTTATTCTTGGGAAAGCGAAGAAAACAAGGAGACGGCAAATTTAATATTGTCAAATATATATTCAATATTGGACACATTAAAAGGCTTCATAAACCAAAAAAGAAAATACATATTTCCTATTAATCTCCACCAAAGTAAGTGTTTGTTTGTTTGTGTTTGAGTGCACGAATTAATTCAACGCTTCTTGAATAGAATTTGGTTTCTAACGTCACCTACCGATCGCCAGTGTGAGTTGAGACGAGTATATCACCTACGAGAGAAATCTGAAGAGCTGAAGAGACACATAAGTGCACACTGCCCCAAATCCGATCAGCTTGGAGTAAAGCGGTGGATCGTCGCCGTCATCACATCTCCTCCAGCACAGCTCGGAGTTACTTACCGCGCTGTGTATGTCTTACGGATCCCGATAGCCAGACTTATCCCACACTTCACACTGCGATCGTCCGTTTATCGATGCAACAACAAAATCTCTCGACCTGTGTTGAGAACATAAGTCACCGTTTTGGCGTGGTGAAAAGAAAAGTGCATATTTTTTTTTGCCATCAGTCATCAGACGACAGCGATCTATACCTCAAGCAAGATCAGTCGTCATAAGGTTGTGGCCGCACTAACGACCCATACCCCAATCTACACAACGCCACCACCACGTAAAAGATTCCATCAGCCACGTCCAAATTCGGCTGATTGCTCCACCCGATCAAGAATTTCGCCCGCCGCACTACGTCTATCAGGGGATTGTCACTCAGCAGCAATACGCCCCACCCGCTGCATTAGCCGTCTGGTATCACCAAGTGCAATACATTGCATTGCGTCAAACAGCCACTGATCAAGCAGCCAGTCGACAAGATCCCGATCAGATCACGAAAATAAAACAAGACGGATCATTGAAAAGTTTAATTTTTGAGTTGTGGCAACAGCTGCTTTCAAAAACAAAACAGATAGTACAGGGTATTACAAACTTCACATTGCCACCAGCCATATTGCAAATATTCTGCTCAACGTGACCTCACACAAGGCACATGTCATTTCGCTTGCAATGTCGGTGGTGTTACCATATTTGAATCAAAATTTAATAATTTTTCTTTTCCAAAATTTTTAGAAACAAATTTAGTATTTTATGTTCAAATATGCAATACATGAACAACATTTTGCTGCTAGCACATCTGTTTATCTTGGCATATTAAGGTGTGTCCAGACCAGCGAAACATTTCAGAAATGTTTCTGAAGCAAATCGGACACATTTCATACATATTTATAAGAGATTTCTGAAATTTAGTTATTAAATTAAATGTTTATGAAATATTTCAATTTTATTTTTCTAGTGCGACTAGAAGAAAATAATGTGGTAGGGTTATTAGCAGCGAGTAAAGTTTATATTTTTGTAATTTTGGTCTCGGGAATCACGTGACACACGATTTAATTCAAATATTCGTATTAAATGAATCACTTTCTCGTTCCAAGCTCTTTTTGACATTTTTATTTTATTTAAAAAAAATAAATAATAATCGAAAAACAGCGGTCACTTTCTGCAGTTAAACTTGTAAAACAAAAATGATTTCTCATCACGATTGGGAAACTGTGAAACATTTCATTATTTTTTTTTTTTGTGTCCATATCCAAACCAGGAAAACATTTGATAAAAATTGTTTTGTTTAATAAATGTTTTAGAAATATTTATAAAACATGGAGGTATATAATTGTTTATCAAGTGTTTGGCTGGTCTGAACATACCTTTATAAATAGAAAATAACACGGAATACGGATGAGGATTTAATTCGTGCGCGAAAAAATCAATTGATATTTTGTGTTTCATTTTTTTGTCTGGCAACGTGATTAGGTAGCTATCGTTTAAAATGAAACAAGCCATCTAGTGGGAATTAGTAGAAATAATTTTCAGATCATGATTCGTGATCTCGATGAGAAGCAGGATCATGTGCTGTTGTTGTAAGTGCTATTAAATCGATGATCTATATTGATCATAGCTCATAATAAAAAACAGCTACTTTATGCTGTGCACACCATCCATTGGAGAGTCAACTTTAATCCTTCGTGTTATGTACGGATACAAAGTGATTTATAATTTGTTTGCTTTCTATATAAAGTAAAATTGTGTCGTATACAATAAAATGTAAAATATAATATTGTGAATAAGTCATAAACATATAATTGACATTTGTCAATTAAAAGTCTACACTAAATGTATGTAAACAAAAGGTATAAATGTCAAACATTTTTCGATATGTGAATCATTCCCGAAATAAAACCCGAACTTTATAACGTTGTTAGAAATTACCGTGTATTTTTCTTTAAACTTATCCGCTGTTTTTTTACAGAAAAATATTTTCGACGGGAAAATAACTTTTTTTACACAGTTTCCCCTTGTGTCACCCTAATCCGCCCACCCGGTGTCTTTGGGTCACCGTTTCAGTTTCGAGAGTAATTTTCACAAATTTTTGAAAGCAATCCCTTTCGCACTCATTGACTTTGTTTCCCTAAGGAAACACTACATAGAAATGAAAAAAATAGTGAAGAATGTATTACTGTAAAATGGATATACCGCTATTTTTATTTGCCAAAAATAAAAGAATACACGGAAAAGCATGCCTTGTGTATTCTTTTATGCTAGGTGGCTTGAATTGTCATAGTTACTAACGGGAAACTTTATTTATATTTCGTTAATTTTTTTTCGCTTTGCACCAGGTGTCATCAGAACACAGGATATTCAGTTCAAATATTTTGTGCTCAGTTTGTGTTCTTACATTTTTATGAATATTGAAAGGTAGGCTTTTTCATGGACTATAGAAGATGTATAAGACAATTATATTGTTATATTATACAGATTGACATTCAAGCAGTAATGGCTCAAAGAAAAATTCTTACACAAGAGGATATAAGAATGGCGATTGAAGCTGACTCGGACAGTGATGATAACGATTTTGAAGTAAATGACGAAAGTGACTTTGAAAATTTGGATAGTGAAGATAATGAGGAAGATGCTAATGAAATCTTTGAGGAATTGGACGATGAAATAGAGATACATGATGAGGATGATTATATAATCATTGAAGCTGAAAAATATCTTGGGAAGGATGGAACTGAATGGAACTCTGAACCATTCAGTTAAGGAAGATCGGCGAGTCATAACATTATTAGAGGCCAATTAGATAAAGTTGTTTTACCGCCTGGAAAGCATATTGACGACGTAAGTGATGCATTCGACTTTTTTTTTGATAGTACAATTATTGGTCTTATTGTCAAATTTACGAACTGCCATGGTGCAGAAAAAGAAGGGCAGAAATGGAAGCTCACTGACGTCATTGAAATAAGAAGTTACATAGGACTGCTTATTTACGCTGGAACTAAAAAAGAAGGCATTTTTGATTTTACAGAATTCTGGGATGAAGTTCATGGCCATCTAGTGTTCAGGGCGACAATGTCAAAGAATCGGTTCGCCAAAATTTCGGAACATTTACGATTCGATGACACTTCAACTAGATCAGATAGACGACAGAGAGACAAATTTGCACCAATAAGGGAACTATGGAACTCTGTTATGACAAATTTGAAGACGATGTATGTGCCTGGTATAAACCTTACAATTGATGAGCAACTGGTCCCCTTCCGAGGAAGAGTGCAATTCAAACAATACATCCCTTCAAAGCCGGATAAATATGGCATGAAGATCTGGTGGATATGTGATAGCTCTACATCTTATCCATTGTTTGGTATTCCTTACCTTGGAAAGGAAGGGAATAAAAGAGATTGTAATCAAGCGGAGAATGTGGTGTTGATGCTTTCCGAGTCTTACTCTGGATCTAACCGCAATCTAACGTTTGACAATTTTTTTACATCATATCATCTGGCAAATCATTTGTTGAGCAGAGGTCTCACCAGTGTTGGAACTCTAAGAAAAAAAAAAAGCATGCATTCCAAAAGAATTTCTTCCCAATAAAAGCAAGGATCTGGAGTCAAGTTTATTTGGGTTCAGGAAAAAAATGCTATTAGTGAGTTATGTCCCAAAAAAAAAACAAATCAGTTTTGTTCTTATCAACCATGCATCACACCAAAACAATGGACATCAACAACAAAAACAAACCAGAAGTTAACTTGTTTTACAACTCAACTAAAGGGGCGGTTGATACTTTGGATCAGATGTGCCATGCATTTTCAGTCAAACGCAAGTCAAACAGGTGGCCCATTGTAATTTTCCACAACCTCATTGATGCAACGGGTATAGCTGCATATGTGATTTGGATGAAAACATATCCAAATTGGAATGCCCCAAAAAAGCACAAAGCAAGACCACTATTTCTCAGAGATCTTGCAATGGGATTAGTTACACCTCACATTTTACGCCGCAAGACTAGGTATTTATCAGGGCCACTAAAGCATGTTATTGGTAAAATAGTGCAATCAGCAGCAAAGAATTTTGAAGACAACAAAGCTGACACGTCTAGAAAGAGGAAACGATGTTACATGTGTTCTCATGATAAAGGACGCGCTTCAAAACAAATATGTTGTAAATGCAAGAAGAGCATCTGCAACGAACACTCAGAAAAAATTGTTGTATGCCAAGTTTGTACCTTAAAAATAAATTAACCGAATAAAAAAATAATACATTAAACACATTACAAATGGAGTTAGTATTTAGTTATAAATAAAAAAATTAAAAAAAAGCTTTGAATAATATTTTTTAATATGGTGACTTTGGGTCACCACCTGGGTGGATTAGGGAGAAAATTGACTTGGGCTGATTAGGGTTAAAAATACAGTTTTTTGGACAAAACATTTGGTCCATTCGAGCCAAATTACATATAAATTATACATATACTTATTGAACAAATGACATCAAGAGTGTGATTAAATATGCTATATACATAGATTCAATTAATCTTAAAAGGTGATGATCGTGATTCTGATTTTACTGTCAGCTGAAAAATAAAACAATTAATACATATAATCAAAATTATTATAAAAAGACAATACCTTGTGAGTTTTTTGTGTCAATCGGTTTCCCGCGTCGTGTAATTTATTCACATTTCTACTGGAGTACGAGGTGAGTGAGTAATAGTTATTTGCCCCATTATTTTCCATATATTATTACCATTCCCATTTCAAATATGAGCGCAGCAAAGCAACTTAAACTTTTAAAAAACGCTCTTTCGATTCTCGAAATGAATTTTAATAGTTTCAATTTGACTTCGAAATCGAAAAGAACAAAAAATATGTTGAGTGGCCGTTTGTCTATGTTAGAAGATTTGTTTAGGCAAACGAAAGCCATTAATGAGAACTTGATCTCATTGTCGGATGAAGACGTGTTCATTAAGGAAATCGAGAAGATTATGGGAGATATAATGGAAGGTTATCTAGAATATAGAACTGCGTTGATGGATTGCTTGGATGAGGTAACTGAGTGCACGTCTAAAAGCACTCCGACACAAAGCTCTTCAAATACGCTCGGTATTCGCTTGCCAGAAATGGCGCTTCCAGTTTTCTCTGGACAATACGAAAAATGGAGACAATATAAAAGCAAATTCGAATCTATGATTCATAATAATTCTGGTTTGACAGAAATACAAAAGCTTCACTATCTAAAGTCAGGTTTATCTGGTGAGGCCGAACGTTTACTGCAGCATTTAGACATCGATACCGGAAATTATGAAAAGGCTTGGCACATTTTGTGTTTGCGGTACGACAACAAGCGTTTTTTAGTGAATACGCATTTGAAAATGTTTTTTAATCAACCAATAATGCAAAATGAAAACGCCATAGGTTTAAAAACCATGCTTGACACGACTACAGAGTGTCTGCATTCCCTAGAGAACCTCGGTCTGCCTGTAAAGCAATGGGATTTATTAATTATTTACGTTGTTTTTCAAAAATTAGCTCCGTATACTCAGCAAATGTGGGAAGAGAGCTTAGGTGCTAGAAAAGAGTTGCCGTCGTTTGATGAATTCAGCAAGTTTCTCGAAACTAGATTTCGGACATTAGAAGTAGTGGAACAGCAAAAGCCGAAGTCCAAACCTTCTAGTCAAAAGGGCCCTGCTACAAAAACAGCATTCCACATTAGGCAAAACAAGCAGAGGGAACAGTTCAGTTGCCGTGTGTGTACCAAAGGTCAACATCCGATTCGAACCTGTAATCGATTCGTCAAAATGAATGTTGTTGAACGTTGCAATGTTGTCAATAAAATTGGTGTCTGCAGCAACTGCTTAGCATATAGTCATACCACGCAGCAGTGTCCCAGTCAGGCTCGTTGTTATTTTTGTCAGCAAAAACATCACTCACTATTGCATCCAAAATCACACACAAGCATATCACAAACCAATTCTTTAGCATCTGTTGAGTCACATTCCAACCCTACACCACACACATCAGGTTTTAATCAACCAAATAATCGCACCTCCGTTACACCACACTCCTTAACAACCCCGTACAACACAAATACACTTACTCAGTCATACCAAAATACCATGTGATGACGAGCGTCCATCTATAAGCGGTGCTATAAGAAATCATCTTGCCCAACACAACACTAATACACAAATTTTATTGGCTACTGCTGTGGTCAAGGTTAAGGCGTCGAATGGTTTATATTTCAATCTGAGAGCTTTAATAGATCCAGGATCTGAAGCAACCTTTATTACTGAAGCAGCAGTACAACTTTTGCGACTGAAAGCACATAGTACATTTATTGAAGTGTCCGGGCTGGGGAAAGTTAGCAGTGGAGCATGCCATCGGTATGCTGATATTTCCTTTGGGTCATTAAATTCGTCATTTGAGACCAACACACGAGCCTTTGTTTATAAATCCCTGACTGGGCTTCTTCCGGCCAAGGAAGTGACACTTCAGCTTCATAAATGGAATCATCTCAGTGGGCTTGTCTTAGCCGATCCTTTTTTTTTTAAACCAGCTACGGTAGACATTTTACTAGGTAGCGATGTGTTTTCGGAGTTAATTCTCCCGGAAATAGCTAGAGGAGATGAACTGTCACCGATAGCACAAAACACACAATTAGGATGGATACTGTTAGGCAAGGTATCCGGAGATCAACACAAGATTGTGAACAGCTTTCTTCAAACAGTAGACGTTGACACCCAATTGCGGAAGTTTTGGGAAATTGAGGAAATCCCGTTTGAAGAAGCCGACACCGAAGAGAATTTGAAGTGTGAAAAACATTTCAATGATACAACGAAGCGTCTGTGTAACGGGCAATATGAAGTTTCACTTCCATTTTTTAACGGATATAAACCCGCGTTTGGATCCTCGCATCAAGGAGCCCTGCGTAGGTTTTATCAATTGGAGAGGCGATTCAAACACAAAACAAAACTACAAACCGAATATGTCAGATGTATAGAAGAATACCTGGAGTTGAATCAGATGACACTAATTGATGATGAGGATGATGTACTGCAAACTCCATTCCATTTTTTTGTGCCACACCACGCTGTGATGAAGGAGGCTAGTTCGACAACAAAACTGCGAGTCGTCTTCGATGCGACTGCAAAATCGTCGGACGGTAGTTCGTTAAATGAGCGACTGTGGGTAGGCCCTAAGACACAAAACAACATTACTGATATTATTTTAAGATGGAGAATATATCGATATACCTTTACAGCAGACATCGAAAAAATGTATAGGCAGATTCGCATGAAACAAGAGGACGCTTATTATCAACTAATCTACTGGCGTAACAACGAAAACGAACAAATAAGGACTTATCGCCTGGACACTGTAACCTTCGGCACAGCCAGTGCACCCTACCTCGCCATTCGGACTCTAAATCAGGTGGCCGCGACGCTAATGATGGAATGAAGTGGAATTTCATCCCTCCAGCTTCCCCTCACTTCGGCGGTCTATGGGAAGCCGGAGTAAAATCGGTAAAATACCATCTTAAACGAGTTACCGGTAATTCAACATTAACTTTTGAGGAGCTGTCTACATTATTGGCACAAATAGAAGCATGCCTCAATTCTAGGCCTCTATGCCCACTAACTAATAACACCGATGATTTTTCAACGTTAACACCTGCACACTTTCTCATTGGAGAAGCTACCCAGAACGTACCAGAACCTAGTCTCACCCAAGAAAACATATGTTACAACGATAGATGGAAAAGAATTCAGCAGATGTATCAAACATTTTGGAAACAGTTTAGTTCCGAGTACCTGGCACGTCTTCAGCAGCGCCCAAAATGGCTAAAGACAACAGAACAACCGCAGGTAGGTGACTTGGTTCTGGTAAAGGACGAGCGTATTCCACCATCCAAGTGGATTATGGCCAGAATCACAAAACTTTTCCCAGGAGCAGACGGTCTATCTCGAGTTGTAACCCTAAAAACACAGAATGGTGAACTCAAAAGACCAATCACCAAAATCTGTGCACTACCAAGCAATAGAATCGAAGATGAAATTCTACTCTAACAACGTTAAATGAAACATACATTAATCATAATCATAACACAACTCATAAATTATATTCATAACACACAACACACAAATCATACTAATACGCACACTACACACATTTCTCACCAGTAAAATATAAAAAAAAAAAAAATTAAATTTAAATATAAAATTCTAATCAAAAAAAAAAAACGAATATAATTAACATACATGAAAACTACCAATCAACACAATACCCAATATCACATAAAATTACCCAACACAACACTATAGCATATTACACTACACAAAACAAAATTCACCAAACAACAAAAAACCCGTCTAGTAACACTAAACTCACTCAATCCATAGCAAATAATATTCATATCATACATACAGTCCGCTCTCTGCCCCATTGAGAAATCACATATACGCACACACCCAAGCCAACGATACCATACAATTTATCACAATCCATTCATAAAACTAAAAATATGCACAATTTTAAAATTGAATTACATGAAGAAAAACTTACCTGCATTCAAATTCATAACGGCATAATGTTTAGCACACACCATATTTTAATTTTTGCTTATCTACTTTAAACACTTTACAATAAATAAAATTCTAAAAATTGCGCAAAACGCGAAATCAAGTAAAATTATCTGACGCGACGCCATTCACTATTTACTATACTCTTTACCCACCGAAGAAAAGCCGCCGATCAAGTAAGGAAGGTAGAGGAAGGGAGATGGCAAGTAGGGCAATATTACTCACTCCAGATTAGGTTGTTTGTCGTTAATAATTGTCATTCATCTGTTTGTATGTCCTTCTCTGTTCCACTAATTGTTTATTTAACAGAACACATGAAGAGCAAATTGCAAGTTAACAAGTGGAATCGAAACTGGCAGAGAAGAAATCTTCGAAGACTACTACCTTACCAGAAAAATGGAGATGTGACTTTGTCATTCGGAGTTGGAAGATCTCTTTGCGAACTAAGTTCACGGCGGGGGTGAATGTTATGTACGGATACAAAGTGATTTATAATTTGTTTGCTTTCTATATAAAGTAAAATTGTGTCGTATACAATAAAATGTAAAATATAATATTGTGAATAAGTCATAAACATATAATTGACATTTGTCAATTAAAAGTCTACACTAAATGTATGTAAACAAAAGGTATAAATGTCAAACATTTTTCGATATGTGAATCATTCCCGAAATAAAACCCGAACTTTATAACGTTGTTAGAAATTACCGTGTATTTTTCTTTAAACTTATCCGCTGTTTTTTTACAGAAAAATATTTTCGACGGGAAAATAACTTTTTTTACACAGTTTCCCCTTGTGTCATTAAAAATACAGTTTTTTGGACAAAACACTTCGTATAATTAATTGTCAGTCGGAAAATATACAAAACGCATGCGAAAAGTGCGTGCCAGAAATCCGGTGAGTCAGTATATTTTGTTTTGTTATTGAACGAGCTGAGTTAATATTTTGCTGATAGTGTGTCATTGAGTGACTTAATTAGATTTTGTCTTGAGTCAGTTTTGATCGCGAGCAGAGTATATCCATTAATGAGTAGGGACAGTCTCCACGTGTTTCTTATCAGTTTACAATTTGCAGTACACATACATGAGAAATAGACGGCACTAAAAGTGCTCTAGTAAATGCGGAATGGAAGAGTAGTTGAACTATTTCAAAATGTGGTACAGGATGTGACGTATAAAAAAAGCAAAATCAATTTGTAATATTTCTTATTGAATATTTTATATCTAATATATATTCACATGTGTGCTGTTGTTTGTTGGTACATTTTTTTGTTATTTTTATTGAACTGTTTTAGAATAAAGTAAACCCGTACTCGGACGTAAAATTTGATAAAAAATTCCTTTTTCCTTTTGGCAACAATTGTAATGAAATTCATTTTTTAAAACGTTAAAAATATTCCCCTCAAAATTATTTAGGTAGTACATATTTGGAAAACAAGAAATAAATTTTTGTTCAAGATTCTCTAACGAGTCTAAAAATTCTTGATTGGGCCGTGTCAATTTCGCATCTTCATATTCTTTAAAATCTGTAAAAAGGGAGGAAACGTTAAGTTGCGGACTCAATTTTAACTCACACTTGTGGTTTAGGCGGTATTTCTTTTAAATATAACAAATACCAATACCAAAGCTCAACAGTTTTATAATCAGGTTCAGTTTTGAAAGCCTAAACCAAATTGTCCTTATTTTGTTTTTGTGGTTCCAGCTGCACTTCAATGTCTGGAAGTTCCATGTTAGCAGTTGGCTCACAGTTTCCAAGGGCAATATCTTCCATTGACTTGGCATACATGTCTTTCGAGAAATGTCTTTCGCAGATCCTAGAATCCATCGACAATTTTTCATGTATTAAGTGTTGTTTGTTTATGCAGTTCAACCATATTGCTTTTCTAAAAAAAAAATTAAGAAATACAACACAGATTTATATTCGTTCTTGCCCGATCTATAACTTATATTGCTTACCTCTCACTATTATCCGGTATTTTGAAATATTTAACTCCAACATTTTCTTTCTCCTGTCGCCCACATGCCAAACATTTAAAATAATGTTTTCCCATTATTTTATTTAGAGTTTTTAAACTATGCAAACTTGCACTTCAACTTCACTATTTCACTACTTTTAATTGTTTGCCACACGCACAGACACGGAGCACCCTTTCTTTCGTCAATTGATGATAATGAAGGACTGATAACAATCCAATTCCGGCCCGCCTTTAAAAATACGTGCGAAAAAAATGTAAACAATTCCCTCTACAGCCAACCTAAGTAATTAGTGTGACCATATGCTATAAAATATATATTACCTAAAAAGGGCTGGCAATAAAACTTAAAATCATAAAAAATGGTTATTAACGAAGTCGTAGCAAAGCAAAAGGGTTGAATTTCGTGATATTGAATGAAACATTTCTTTTTCATGTCCATAACAAAGACCATTAAATCAATAACCAATGGCAAAAAATACAAATATTACCAATTCTACTAAAGCAAAGCTGGTTTCCTGATCATATTAATTCATACCTGTAGGGTTGAGAGAGAATACTAATATACTGACAGTCATTCCGGCCCACCTTTAAAAATCTATATATATAAAAATGGATCTTGGTTTGTTCGGATGCTTAAAACTCGAAAACGACTGTACCAAATTGGATACTTCCTTCTGCGGATTTGTTCGTAATTGCTCCGCGAAGGTTTAGGAAAAAAGAAAAATTGAAAATTTCTCAACAGGTGGCGCTGTAGGCGGTCATTCCATTTGATAGCACAGTATATGTTCTTTGTGATTTGATAATTTGGGCTGTGTGGTCACGGAGGAGGGGGGGGGGGGCAATGAATTAACTAATGTACTGATAAAGAAGTTGTACCCTTTTGTAAATCAAGAAAGAAAAGTAAAACAACATTTGAAAGAAAGTCAAATTAATTTTAAATAAAATTTTTAAATTTACTATTATTATTATTGTTTTGTTAGATCGTTAAGTGTTTTGTTCTGTTTTTCCAGTTGCATTCAAAATTTCAATTTCAACCTTTTTCGTTCGTTTGCTTTCTGTATTTTGGCTACAAACTATTGGTTGAAATTCATATGCCAGCGCCAAATCGTCAAACTGTAAGTGTATTGAATCGTGAATTGGAACGCGAGCATGCTTACGACACAACAACTTTGCAACAACAATTACAAACATATGTTCCGCTGCTGAATGAACAGCAAAAGAGTGCGTATGATCAACTGATGAAGGCTGTCGATTAAGGAAACGGTGGACTATTTTTCCTTGATGCGCCCGGCGGTACTGGGAAAACGTTCCTGATATCATTGATATTAGCAGCAATACGTGCTCAAAGTGGCATTGCGTTAGCTCTCGCATCTACCGGAATTGCTGCAACACTGTTGGAAGGTGGAAGAACAGCACATTCAGCACTGAAGCTTCCGTTAAACCTGCAAATCAATGAAAATCATGTTTGCAACATTTCAAAGCAATCAGCCATGGCAAAAGTGTTGAAAAATTGTAAATTGATCATATGGGATGAGTGCACAATGGCGCACAAACGATCATTAGAAGCACTTGATCGAACATTGGCGCAACAATAATCACCGGTTTGGTGGCGTGATGATACTGTTGGCGGGCGACTTCAGACAAACACTTCCCGTGATACCGAAATCAACAGCGCCGGATGAATTAAATGCATGTCTGAAGTCATCGTATTTGTGGCGATACGTGAAAACCATTTCATTGAGTATGAATATGCGAGTGATTCTGCAACAGGATAGAACCGCAGAAGTTTTCTCTAAAGAACTGCTAAAACTTCAAGTGGTTTAATATCCATTCCACCTGTCATTTGTCAATTCACCTTAACGAAAGATGAACTCATTACTAATGTATATCCGAACATTGGTCAAAATAATCGTAACTACGATTGGTTGCGCGCACGCGCAATTTTAGCAGCGAAAAATATTGATGTCAATGACTTGAATTGGACGATTCAAAATCAAATTCCGGGAGAGCTGCGTTCATACAAATCGATCGATCGCGTTGAAAACGAAGACGATGTCGTCAAT
The DNA here is from genome assembly GCA_916610125.1 of Cheilosia vulpina. NCBI lineage: Eukaryota > Metazoa > Arthropoda > Insecta > Diptera > Syrphidae > Cheilosia > Cheilosia vulpina. Next base: position 72,373,841 of record OU744277.1, on the reverse strand, counting down.
TATCCAGTGGAATTCCTAAACTCTTTGGATTTGTCTGGCAATCCGCCTCATCATTTGCGTCTTAAAGTTGGATCTGTCGTCATTATGCTAAGAAATCTTCATGCCCCGAAACTGTGCAATGGAACCCGACTGATTGTCATGAAGCTAATGAACAATGTGATAGTGGCAAGGATTTTGAAAGGGCTGTTCAAAGGAGAAGAATGCCTAATCCCGCGAATTCCCTTGAGTTCAAACGATTTGCCAGGATTCCAATTCAAACGTATTCAGTTCCCAGTGAAACTTGCATTTGCGATGACAATAAACAAGTCACAAGGGCAGTCGCTGGAAGTGTGCGGCATAAATCTGGAAAAATCATGTTTTTCACACGGCCAGTTATATGTGGCATGTTCCCGAGTAGGGAAACCATCCTCACTCTTCATTTACGCTCCGGAGCAGAAAACAAATAATGTAGTGTATCGTGCAGCTTTAAATTGAGTCATTAATATATTCTTTGTTTTAGATTTCAATAAATCTAATAGACTTTAAAGAAATTAATACTTGATTTTATTATATTTTCGCCAAATATTGGCCGGGACGAAGTCATCTGTTAAGTATCGTTAAATTTCGATCAAAGAAACAAATTTCAGGTGGAATCGTGAGTGCTTGAAATTAATTCAGTCAAAAAATATATTTTGGGCAAAACGAAGTTTGCCGGGTCAGCTAGTGCTTTATAAAAAACCCACAATCGTTCGTCGTACGCAGCAAGCCCCATGTAGTGGTTCAGGTAAAATGTGCTGTGTACCCTTTCTTCTCAAGCAGTCGTTGTATTCAGGTAAAAAGGATTCTTTCGACCTGCTTCCACTTATTGTACGATTTTTTCTGCATTTTGCTTTGTGGTAGTAGCAAATGCATATGTCCCTACTCATTGATGGATATACTCTGATCGCGAGAACAACCGAATTGGTAATGATAGTTATCTACTTTATCTACACACTAGCAGTTACCCGCGATTTCGTCCGCGTGGGACTTTATTAAAATGTAGTTTTTTTAGAAAAATTGTTACTTAAATTGTTTTTTTTTTTAAAGGATTTCTTTATAGTTTTTTGTTTTTTTTTATTGGGCGGCAGTAATATCACCAGACTTCAGGGTGAACTTACACAAGAGCAAGCTACGTTTAACTGACCGTGCGTAAAGCAATCTTCCCTCAAGTCTATACCAGCGTATTTCAATGATTGGCCCTGAGATTTATTGATCGTCACGGCGAAGCACACTTTGAGGGGAAATTGTAATCTCTTAAAGTTATAGGGGAGGTCATTAGGTATCAGAGGAATGCGCGGCACGAATACTTTTTCCCTTGAGCAACCCCGGCCAGTATAATAGCTTCGATTAAATTTCTATATAGCTTTGATTTGCAGTCTAGTGCCATTACATAGTTTTGGTGGTTTTAAGTTTCCAAGGAGCATTACGGGTGTGCCCTTCCGAAGAGTTAGTCTATGGTATGGAATAGGTACCCGATGGTTTAGGGGAATTTAAAAACTCTACGGGATAGTTAAACAACCATTCATTTTTATTTTCATTTAATTTATTTATTTAGCAGATTATGCTATTCATAATTCTTTATAAACTCATAAAAAAATAAACAAATTCATATACATAAAAAAAAAATTTGGAATTTTATAAAATTGATGGCTTTTCTTTTAGATAAAACAAAATTTGGTTTGAGTTTCTTGTTTTTGGGACGAATGGAGGGGATCTACTCTTTTATTTCCAAACGGCTAGTTGAGAACCTTTTTCATGACAGCAATGCTCTCGAATTTTTGTCGGACGATGGTGGAAAAAACCTTAAGTTGGAATTTAGGGTTTTTTTTCGGAGCCACAGTGCCGACTGGTAGCTAATACTCTACTGATAATTCTAGCAGCAGAGTGATATCGGTGATGGCTTATGTGGGCGACATTGCTTTAGCAGCCCTTTTAACCTAACCAAACTTACTCAACTCCACAGTTTGATTGCAGGCTGCACTCTAATTTTCTTCTTTTAATTTACACAGTAACTGTGGTTTCGAATCGATGCATTAGAACGAACTGGGTTTCCTAGAGATATACCGAAAATTGGACATATAAACTAATAAGTAGTACAAAGTCCTGATTACTTGATTGCACTCCTCCAAACTCCGCTTTGTATAGCTGTCATAATGTATGCATACCTGGCAAGAATGTACTTTAAAATGCTACCTCTTAAGTGCAAAATCCTTCGCTGATGCACTTGACCACTTCTCTGTCGTAGAGCTAGCGTTTAGTATGTGTATACAGAAGACGCTCTTAAAAGTCTCCCGAAATAGATCGACTGATGAACGGATCTGTGGGACCCACATTTTCTGGGTATCTTCGAGCTACCGTAGTAAAATGAGCTTAGTTTGACATTTCTACGTAATCTTTTTCCAAATGGTAAGATGAAGGTATCCAGAAATGTCGACGAAACCATTTGACTGATTTGGCAACTAATACAAGTTATGTCGGCGCATTTTCATTTACTCCTTTTATCGCTTTGTCATAAGCTTCCCCTTGATTATATGCAATATTCGACTTGCATACAAATGTTAGTGCCAATTCTTTTCAACCAACACCAACACTGCCTTGCCAGCGACAGTCCCCATTCCAACAACCATATCAAATCTCATAATTAATGTTATAATCGGCGGTCCTTTGATGTTCTTCTTCCACTACTCGTCGACTGTCGTTCTAATTATTTTACGTAATATGCATTCAAACAAATGCACATAACCTCATTAAAGTCCACAACTTTTCAGCAAAGAGTCAAGAAACACTAGCACCACTCTGACCTACATCTCGCGGTAGGGTATTCTTTATTCTATACTCGTGTGCAACATACACCAAATGAAATTAAATTTAATTTTCTTTCTTCCTCTCGAATAACTATTTGTTTTTTTTTTTCCTTGCGGTATAGACGCACGCATGCACCACATCAACCGACCCATTCACTTTGAACACAAAAGAGATTTTCTTCTCTTCAGTTTCATTCAGGAAAAACAGTAGAACATGGCCAAAGAAGAAGGAGAAGTAGAGGAACCGAAAGAAAACACTGCTGGAGAGGTCTTTAAACGATTTGTGAAGAGCTTGAACTATTCCTTCGTCACATTGTCATCATTGTCATCTCAAACTCGTCCTATATCCTTCATTCATCGAATAACACGCGCTAGAAGAATGAAACTTCGTGTAAACTCCTCCATCGAAGCCAATGTTTCAAAACAGAATCGTTCACTCGGGCGTATACGTACTCTTTTCTTTTCTCCCTAGCATACATACTCAGGGATGCGCTAGTTGATTCATTTAAGACTTTCGCTCTGTCGCCTAATTTTAAAGGCAAATCTGAGTCAGAGTCTCGTAAGTCCAATCATCCATCACCATCCCTCCCCCCCCTTCAGATGGGTTGATATTGAGTGGGTGGCTGGTGAACATTCGCAAGTGGGCGACACACAATTTATTCACTTTCTGTTGTTATTTGTTCCTGCTTTGTACTGAACCTATTACCTTATGGATTTTGCCTATTTTTGGGTGTAAAACTAACTTGTATCCATCTGTTTGCGAGACATTCGCTGTACTCCTTACACGCACTCGCTGTGGGTGTAGAGGGAGACAGAGTGCCGGCACACGTTGGCTGTTGTTTCCGTCCCACGTCCAAGCTTTGTGGCGCTGCACACGAAAAAGGAGTAGGTTGGCTCATTAGAATCGTCTGTAGAGGATGTGGAAGCTTTTTCGTTGTGATGTGCAGATATTGAAAGCGACACACTTCGAGTTAGGGATAATATGTAATTTGGTGACCACGATATGATGATGGGTGGTGGATATTGAATGAAGATGCTTGGATTTTGTGTGCCAATCAATAGTAATAACATTTTCGCTGGCGAGGGGGATTTTTATCAATGAAAATGTGTGTACCAACGAGTGAGTAAGCAGATGAAGGAGAATGTTATTTGCCTTCGTCGTACTATGATGTTGGATTGAGTCACTCTGACGAAGGTTCATAAATAGTTTTTATGGATAGTGGTGGGTAAGAGCGGGGCTATTTTTGGAGAGAGTATGTCTCGCACTATTTTTACTCTATATGTGATCAAAAGTTCATCTATGTGAATAGACGCACTTTAGCATGTTCAAGTTGTTTGGTTGCAGATTTCTAGCCACTGCTGTCTGTAATAGGTTTGCATATTTTTGGAACAAGTCCCTTTATTATGAATCACTGAAATTACATAAAAAATATATTTTTTTGCTTCTGGAGCTTTCTACTTATCAAAAGGCATTAGCTCTATGATGACTTAAGAATCAAAATTCTGAAAATATTGAAAATATAAATAAATTTCTCTCTGGTATAAACTTTAATCCATATTTTTTTTTATTTGTATTTATATCCCATGCCCTGATGGCTGACACTGCAGCCTGAAAGATCTATTGTATCATGGGGAAAAGTGTGACCTCCCTGATGAAGGTCAATAAGTCCTCAGTAGCAGAGTTCATTAGATCTGCTGGTGTACGAGTCTCTCTATTAAAGTTAATCCATAACTTTAACTCTTTAATTCTGTTACCTTGTAATACTAATAATAATAACTAATGTACGCAGTAATTCTATGTGTGCAAATATTAATTAATTAATTAAATATCTATCTTCAGAGTTCTTCAAGGGACTGGTTCGAAAGTGATTCATTTTGTAAGCATCCGTAAATATTTCCATTATTTGATTGCCCACTGTCTAGCTAAGCATCTGGAAGATTTTCTTGATTTTAGACGTTTTTTACTCAATTTTAAACCCGTCAAAAGATACTGCAACAACCTTCTTAGGATTCATTTAAGCCTGATTCAATTACAAGCCCGCAAACTGTTTTTTATTTTTACTTTCAAATGCTGTCCCAAGTTGTTGTTATTAGCTGGAACCGTTTGTTATCTTGTCCTAGTCCTATTAACAAAAAATGTTTACTGCTCTAATTTTTTTCCATATACAGTCGAATCTGTCTAAGTGGGACCTGGCTAAGTGTTATACTTCTATTAGTGGGCCTAATTCTGGCACACCTTCATTTTCCTTAAAAACAACTCTATAAGTGAAGAGAAACTGGGTAACTGGAATACCTCTATAAGTGAGACTGAAATAAATGGCCCATTAGATTCCAATTAACCAGGTTCGACTGTAGAACGTCTTATAGCGATCTTCTTGAAAGCCATCTAGTCGTGTGGGACTATTTTAAGTGAATGAGATGATGAAGAATTTCCAAACCCAGTTATGGATATATTCCTTCGCTAATTTTGCCAGTTTTGAAACCAAACTTTATATGTTTTTAAAAAACATAAATGTTATAATTCTAAGCAAAATTTAGAGCATAAATCAAACATTTCTTTGAGCTTTTGTTATAAGTGAAACTGTCTTGGTACTTTCCTCTTTTTATTTAGTTTCTAATATGTAATAAATTTACAGCTTCATCTGTCGAACTTTGAAGTTGATACCATCCGTGTATGTTGGCGAAATGTTCGCATCATTGTAATGACTGTTGTGTAGATATTTCGTGTTCAAACCTTCAACTAAATTTTTTTATTAAACATTATTATTATTAAAGTAAAGTAAACAAACGCGTTTTTTAACCATTGAAAGTAACTTGTTTCAAGCTTCTGTGCTAATGTTTTGTAAACTGGTTATTTTGTTATATGTCTCGACTTTTTTTTAGTTTTAGTAGGTTTTAGTATCCGATCACTGAAAGTGAATTGCACTAAGGTAGGTAGTAGGTGTCAACATACACACAATAAATTTACCTACCCATATTAAATTTTATTTTTCTCAGATTTATCAGGTAAAGATTAATTTAATCGGTTTACTAAGAAAAATGTTTATTAAAACTGGCCCAGGGTTGTGACTATGAACTACATAAAGTGCACGACTGGGTCGAACGTAATTTTCTCGTTCATCAAAATTTTTAGTGCAAATGAATTGGGACTTGCCTGATTATGTAAATTTAAAGTTTTAGGGTGCATATTCAATATGATTGAACAAAAAAGAAGTTGGTAATACATATAAGCTAAATTGAAGTTTCGCGTTGCTGTTCTTGTACCTTCATTGGAAGTGGGCCATTGTAATTACAGCGAAATCCGGATATAACGACGTTAAAGGGACCGGGCTCAAATGGTTGCTATAGCCGAATGTCTCTATAGGCGAATTTCACTGTATTTCAAAAATATACCGTAGAAATGTGAACACAGATCAAGATTTGGGTACTCATTTTTGAGAAATATTTATAACACGTGACTATTTGAATTTTTTGGGAAAAACTTAGTACTGGATCTTATTAAGAATACTTATGTTATCTTTAACATGTATTTTGATCACAGACGTTAGAGCGGTTTTTGTAAAATTTGTTTAGTATGAAAATTCGAAATGAGGTTTCCGAGATATGAACAGTTTTTAAAGTTAGCGTTTTCGGTGATTCGAATTGAAAATTAAGGACGCAATAATTTTGAAAACATCAATTTTACTGTGAGTTTGCATTTTGGTCGAAATCGGTGTTGCCGTTTTCAAGTAAACTAAAGAAAACTAAATTTTTACAAAATGGCCTTTTTCAAAAATCCATTTTACCATGGGTAGGTAGGTAGGTAGGAGTGGCGGTTTTTATAAGAAAAACCCAAGTAGCACTATGTGCCGTTTTCTTACCACAACTCATTTGACCTGGTTGTTTAAGATTGTCGAAAAGGAGAGTTTAGATCCAGCTTGTGGAGTTCAAAAAGGGAGTCGAAGAAGGGTTTACCCAGAGATCGCTGTCTGGCCCTAGCTAGTGCTGGACAGGCGCAAAGGTAGTGAAGGTAGTGAGTGAGTGTTTCCCATTTTACTATAATACAGAGAAAAACTGAGTTTGCCATTAAGTTAGAAATGACCATATTACCTTAGAAATTAATATTTGTTTCAAGCGTATGGACCGTTTTCGAGATATGTCCAAATTTTAGAAGTACCATTATTCGATTTTTTTAGCGGAAAACTGAGTATGCAGTCGTGGTAACCTCACCTACTTAAGTTTAAATATCAATTTTGGTTGAAATTGTTAAAACCGTTTTCGAACAAATCGCACTGTTGTGAACATTTTATATAGGAAGTATCATTAGTATTCAGGTTACCGTGCAAAAAAAACGGCCCCAGAACTGTAAGCCCCAGAACCCAAAATCCGAAGTTTGAATGAAATCCGGGTAGGCTTTTAGGCTTTAGGCGTTGGGACATACAGACAGGCAGATAAACAGACGGAAAGTTGTAATATGAATTCACACAGGTACCTGGATTTAGTGACGATTGGTATGATTGGATTGGATAGAGCTCGACATTTTCGTAATTAGCTGAATATGCGAAGAGAAACCAGTTGGAAGACAGAGACATTCAACCGTAAGTTAAAAGTGTTTGGAATTTAATTTTCTATTTTCAATAAAGATACAATTTTCTAAAAAGTTTTGTCATCGGAAATTCATAATGAACTAGAAACAGACCAAGGAACAGCATGTTTGTCATTTAGCAAAGCTCAAGGACTTCTAGGTTCGCAGCACTCTGCAGATATTCATATGGCGCCTTTATTTTTATCCTAAAAATTGATACATAGGCAGGCGCACTCAAGTCCTTCTTATTAGTGTTTGTTATATATATTGAACTGCCTTTTGACATATGAGAATGGTACAAATAAAATAAATAAATAATTGGCGCAACAGGTCCGTACGGACCCAAGCCTAGCTTCTCACAACCATTGGTCTTGTGTGAGTTTTTATTTTTGGGACGAATGGAAGGGATCTACAATTTTATGCCGAGTCCAAACGGCCAATTGAGAAGCTCTTTCATGACAGTTATACTCTCGGATGTTTGTCAGACGTTCGCGAGAGGTGGCGCAGTGAAAAAAACCTTAAGTTGGAATTTGGGTTTTTCTCGGGATTCGAACCTGGGACCCCTCGCTTAGTAGTCCAACACACTAACTACTAAGCCACTGCGCCGACAAAGCATATCTTAAATTTATGTGTAAGACATGTGTTTTAACTTAGCCACTGCAGCACGGACCGATCGAAGACGTAGTGTTTTTGTATGGGATTGCTTATTTCTATCTAAACAAATCTATTTCAAGGAAACTCTGGCTTTCGAAAATAAAGAGCCAACAAAGGCCGATTACAAAATTATTGTCATTTGCAATGTCCTAATATCCTTATTGCGTTTCCCAAGACCAGGGCATGCACTACTAAAGATAAGGCGGCCCTCAAAAAGTTTTAGCTTGTCAATTAGCATGCGGATAGTAGCAGATATATGCGTCTGGTCATTATATTTATGAAAACGACTAACTATTAACTTAAGAAATTAAGGTCGGATACCTACACCTGCACCTACACCTAAAATGGAAGCCGAACCTCTTGTTGTTGATGAACGACGCCGCAAATTGAACAATAGCAGTCTATAAAGACAAACCAAGGACCGGCAGAATCCAATAACTTTAGCAGATCCTGTAAAAGATTACAAGCAAAAGGATTTTGGCAGTCATATGAATAAAATCAAGCACAGATGGAATGCCTATTGTGGACTCGAAAAGCCAACATAAGTCTCCCTAAAAAATTGCAAAATTGTGGATCAACTTAGGTTATAGCAAAATACGATAACAACATTTGCTGCACTGCTTTAAATGGAAACTTCTCCAAATATTGCAAAACTTCTAAAAATTCTAACTTCTCAGCTTTTCAAGAAGGTGATTTAAAAAAAAAAAACTCAGTCTTAAGAAGTACATTTGTAGATGAAGCCAATCCCAAAGTATGTAATTAATCCCAGGTCCGCACAATTTTGTTTCCAATCAATTATTTTATTTTAACTACATCACATAAAATCATTGTTCACTAATAAGCATTTTAAAATGCAAGTTTCCAACACTGCGCATTAAAACCTCAAACAAGCTTCTCCAGGTGATGGTAAAAATGTAAAGCAGCAGGTTAAATTATTTTCGTATTTTTATTTTTTTGTTTTTTTTTTTTTTATTTTTTTATTTATTTATTGGTTTTTCCTAAAATCGTTCATCTTAACACGTCAATAAGATTTTAAATTAAACTTAGTATCACTAACACTAGGAAAATTCTCGTTTTATAAAAATGAGTCTTGAAACATTTGGAATTCATATTATCTAGAATGGGCATTCGTAACATTTAATTTATCTTTAGGTATAATTCTCTCCAAAAAGTTGACTATAAGCAGATTTTTCTTTTTAATTTGATTTTTTTTTTCGAATTCGTCATTTCTTAATCTAGTATGTTTCGGAACCAATGGCTAAAAAATATTCAAGCAATTTGGAATTTATCTTCTCAATGCATACCTCTACCAATCCGAGTCGTTTTTAATATTTATTGTGTTTTATTTTTTTCTACAAAGTTTTCCTATATCGAATTATTTCCGTTTGTTAACAAATTTTATTTTAATTATTTTCATAGACTCTAACAGCAAATTTAAACAATGTCTTATGGCGAGGAGTTCTCCTCTGCAATTATTCTAATTATTTATTTTATACAAAATAGCACTAGTTAATTTTAAGAATTTAATTTAGTTATGTTCGTTTTTCCATAATTCTGTAGTAAAATTTTTGATTTGGATTTTGATGTACGTTCTCTGTCTTAGTTCTTGTTTCAATGATATGGGATTTTGAGTTTTGTTTTTTATTTATTTTTAGTTGTCAAAAGTTGTTATTTTTTTTTAGTTTGTTGCAAATATTTACTTGTCAATTATTTTCGATTTAAATGCCATTTGAATTTGGTTCTCGAATTTGTGTAATTTTGTATACTTTTGTTGGTTCTACCCAATTTAGGGTTTGGTTCAAGTTCTCCTAATACCTCTATCGGGGGAGGACAGTTGATTATTAGTCGAAAGGAATTTAACACTACACACCACTAAGCTATTTTGCGTGAAGTGTAGTCAACTGCTATCATTCCAAAATGTAAAAGAGCCAATATCCAAGATTAAAGGCGAGAAAGCTAACCGGGAACACCATACGGGAGTATTTATCGATAATATTAACATCTTTGATTTTTGGTATTGATGCCTTGAGCGCTGATGCACCCTTCTTCAGTGCGTGCAACATTCGGGGTCGTTGGTTGTTATTAGCTGTAATGACAAATTTTGATTAGTGTTAATAGAAAAGGTTTCTGTATAAAAGTTGAGGTGCATTTTACATTTACTATTAGTTGGCTAAAGAGATTTAAGTAAGGACGTACCCTAGGCGTAGTTTTCTCACAACTATTCGTTTGTGTTAATTTGTGCTTCTGGGTCGAATGAAAAGGATCACAATTTTATGCGTAAATTAAGCGGCAGAGTTTAAAAGCAGGACGGGTATACCTTTGAGTTTTGAAAAAATGTCGATGTAGCTGGAAATCTTTGTCAAGAAATAGCTATGAGATCTTATTTATTTTTCTACATTTTCTTGGAAGAAAGCATCATCTACCGCATTCATGGACTAGAAGTTACATTGATTCGAACTTTCAGACTTCATGGTTGCCACTGGTCTGGATAGTCTGGCATTTTTTTTTATATTAGTGGCAACCATGGACTTGGATAGCAACCAGAAGTAAGCAAATGTGGCCTTTATAATTAAGGACTCCACCCCTTTAAAACATCCACTTGGTTCAAAAATCGTGCACTGGTCACGTTTTTTTTCGAAACAGCATATATGGAAAAGTACTCTTTGGTTGGGTTAGGTACTCTGCAGTCTTTAGAAGTATAACGTTTCCGAAATTTCAAAATAAAAAGCTAGAGAAGGTCAAAATCTAACCAACAATTTTTGGTGCCACACGTTGCTGATCGAAAGAAGAACTGAAAGCTAATGTAAGTACCCCGAAAAAGGTTAGGGAATATCTCCTTTCGAACATAAAAAAAGTGCTCCCTAGTTGAAATTTTACAAATGACTAGCAATATTCTTAAATAGCTGCTATGCACCATGGTTCTAAGAGCCTAATATGGGATGCCTTAAAATCTAGAAAAACGATGTTGGTAAGACCAAGAGTTCACGAAAAATCTCCAAGCAGAACAATGTCAATCGATTGGAAGTTGTAAGGATTCTTAGACTGAATGAGATTCTGTGTACAGAACACTTATACCCGTCTTCTCGAAAACTTCAGGATGGGCCTTTGAGAAACTACTAGGGGAAATTGCTAGCATACTTCATGAACGTTTAACATCTTAATGTCCAAAACACATGTGCAAAAATCAATACGCAGCAAGATTTGAATATACATGTTTATATGGATGGACGTAAATTCTGCACTCACCGCAGCACTGCACCATGTCTCTATTTCTAAATTTGCTGCAAAATTCAAGCGTACCACAGCACAAATGAAAATAAATTGCAATTCCAAGTATATGGCATTATCGGCTTTTGATATTTGCTGATCGTGTTTGTTTTTGTTTTGCTTGCAAACACATCAACCGCTTAGTCGGTGAATGACAGTAGCAATATTAGCCGATGCAAGGCATGTCAAATAATTTTCTGCACATCTGTTTACTTGCATTTTAATTATTTCAGTCATGAAATGCAGAAAGTTATCGTTGCTAGTGAAGTTTCCAGAGTATTCAAAAGTATTCCTCTTTTAAGATTTTATAATGATCATGAAGGACTTGAAGCAGGTATTAGGATAATTAACAGCGAATTATGGTAGCTTGCCATTACTAAATAATACCTCCTAGCCACTTCAGGATATATTTATTTACCGAAGGTTGGAATTGTGGTTCTGCACTCTAGTGCAATCAGTTCTTTTGTGACTAAAACTCTTCAAGAAACTTTGGTATCCAAGAGACATATCCACGATTCTATCCCCGTGATGAGTTATGCACGCTCTAATCTTAAAGGAAAGTCTACGCAAACTGCCCTGCATATGACATGGAGGTGTGCAGATATTGGGGGAATCTGTGCATTGCAAACAGTACAACTTGCCCAAATTCTTGTACATAAAAGGTGGCTGCAAACAAATATACAGACTGCATCTATTCAGGAAGTCTTCACCGCGCTAAGTGTGTCCAGTAGATCCAGAAGATGTAGAAGGCTAGATAACACGGATGTCACATGGCTATTGGCAAAATCATATTAGATTTTGACAGTACTGGACTGAAGAGTGTTTCAGACGCCAACCTACCCGGGGTGTGTTTTTTAGTTAGCAACGAAATTATAGTTAGGACTCTCATTTAAAAAAATGGCGACGAAATTCTTCCTCGCTGTAAGGAGTAAAAAAGGCAATCTCCTCCACGTAATTTTTAGTGCCGTGTCGCCTTTTCCTCTTCTCGTATGCTTGAAGAAGAAGTTCGATTAATTCCGAGTCACTTTAGATAAATCAATTAATTTTGTTCGTTAATTAGCAAATTATTCGAGTTTTTACGAATTTGAGTTTTTTTATCATTTATCTGACATTTTCACAGATTACTACAAAAGCGTTCCCTAACTTTTTCGTAAGTATGTCTCTCTGTGAGAGAATTTAACTCCACAACTGTCATTTTGACAGTCTTTTCCATTCTAACTACAAAAGTAAAGGAACAGACCTGTAAATTAAACCGAAAATTACAAAACACCGACTGACAGGCTGCCTAAAAATACTCTCTTTTGGTTTTATTCTTAACGCTGATAATTTATCATAGACTATTGAGTTCGCTGTGACTAATTTTAAAGACCACAGCCCAATAGACCAAGAGTCTGCAGAAAATTTGTATAAGTAAATGCTAACCCTTCAAAGTGCATAAAATTGTTAAAATAACGTCTGCCAGTGTGGGTCAGTTTAAGTTCTACATAAGTGTGAGATGCTTGACCCTTGTAGAAGCATTCAAATTTAAAAAAAAAAAAATTTTTAAAAAAATATTGGAAATAAAAACGACGGAGTGGCTTGTTAATTGAGGCCGTGGTCTACCCCGGACTGTAAGCGCTACCAAATGTATATAAAGTATACAACAATTTTTCTTTTTTGACAGAGAATGGATCACTTCTTTGACAGGTACAAGTGCCAGGTGGACTGCCAGGCACGAACCTATTGCCCAACTCTATTGAATTGTTTTTTTTCTTTTTTTTGAAATACGATTTTTTGAATAATTGGGGGACAACATTTCCAAAAACCAAACACCTTAAATATTACGAGTATATATCCAGATATTTGATTTAACATGCCAGGTGTCAGAAATAAATACGACCTCGATCTAAAGAACTGAAAAGTTAGTTTTGATCCTAAGCTGGACCCGAATGCTGGTTTCAAATGCTTACATGGACGTGTATGCCAGAAGAAAGACTTTTTCTCAGTAATTGGAAAGTTCAAATGATCCTTCTAATAAACACAGCAGTTGTACGTCATTTCCTGACTTGTGGACCCCCTGAAACAGTGGATTGAACTACGTTACGATTACAGCATCACCAGATTGAGAAGAGCCTATGAAACGCTCGGAATGGGAACCATGAAGACACACTGTTAAAAAAACATTCCAGCTTCTGGCCTGTATATAAAAACAGTAGAAAAGTAAGATTGAGAGAAATTTGATGCTTGGCAAGGACCTATACAAATACAGTCGTTATATATGCAGTAGTGGAAAAAAAGAAACAAAACACCCGACTTTTGGTATTTCTCTGTGTGAATTTCACCCAAATTGAAGTGGAGACAGACAGACAAAGAAGTTGGAAATAGCCCTCTATGCAATTGTTCTTAAACGAAACCTAAAGTGGAAGAGGGCGCTTTTTCCAAAACAAAAAAAAAAAAAAACCAAATGGATACAAATCCGTTAGCCTTCTCCACTCAATCAACGTCTGTAGGTTCCAGAAAGACATTCTAACAATTTAAGCAAACTGCTTAAGATCAATTCAAACTGCTTATGATCACTTTGTCATTTGTCCATCAGTGAATAGGTGTCTTCGGCTATCGCTTTAAATACGAGTTCTTTCAAAGCTCGTCGAGGACTGCAAAGATTCGCGGACTATCGGTTATCGCTTTAAGATCAGCTCTGTCTGGTTTTGCAGCACTTCACCTCAAAGCCGAAATGGTCGCTAAATGATATAGATGGGACAAAAACCATATTCTGTTCATGGTAGTCCCTTTGTGTCGGGTAAAACCCTATTTGCATTTAAATTTTTTTGTCATCTCCATATTTCTGATTTCTTACGAGCCCCGTAAGTTTTTTTTTTTTGTTTTTTCATCGCCTTAAAAGGAATTGTTGGTTTTGCTTCTTCTTTTATGTATTACGCAAATGTTTTTTTCGGCTTCTTCAAAAAAAAAATCCAAAGTAAACAACACAAACTTTTTGCTCCTTCTTCTGTCAAAATTTATCTTCGATTTAATGTATCGGACATTTATTTCGCGAGCTAAATGAGTGGAGACTTGTCATCGGTCCATCTATATGAAGTTAAGAATTTAGCGAGCGAGCGGGATACTGCTTTGCTAAACTGCCTCGCTAAATTTTATCTTTGTAGACATTTTTGTATGGGAGATAAAATTTAGCGCGAGCAGGATACTTAGCTTAACCAGATAAAAATTACCAAAACTCAATAAGCAAAAAAAAAATACCAAATTTGTTAAAAACTATCAAAGTGGCAACCTTGCAATAGGCGCGTCTTAGATATACGAAACGTAACACATACAGATAATAGGCGTGCACTGCAGTGATACCAGACTTTAGAGGCAGGTTATCCCACGGTTATACTCAAAAAATCCCTTTTATATTTACAAAATAAATAAATTTATTATTTTAAGAAAATACTCGTGATTCATTTAGACACATATGTCATTTTATGAAACAGTTTAGGGAAATAAAATTACTTCAAAAAAGAAAATGAAAGCATTTAGATATTTTGAATGACTTTTTTTTAAACATGAAAACATTTAATTTGATCGTAGGTTGAATAGTTTTTGTATTCTTAATGAAATGAACAATTGGGAACAAAATTTGACCAACAATTGGGAACAAAATCCCTTTCTTTTTGTACTATAAGGTCTGAAAAATGCCTTTGTCCCTTTTAGCTTAGTAGTGAGAAAATCCCGCAAAAAGTGATAAATCCCCCGATCTGGTATCACTGCTGCACTGTAGGATGTGTCTTAGATAATGAAACGTAAGTGGCTGGTAGAAAGAGAGAACGAAAATGTTGGCGTTCATCTATCTCTCTTGCCTCTACAGTAATATTCGAAACGAAACATCACTCTCTCTCTTTTTATCTCACTAACTTATATCTATCCCTCTCAACTTCCGCTCGCAATTTCCGTAACGATTTTGTGACGCATTCACCAGCTTACCCCCCGTGTCAAGCGTGCCTAAAGAAGTATTACTTCAATAAGTCAACTCACCTCGATTCCCCCTATATCGTAAGTTGTTACGATTTGTTCCGTAATTTCGAGCAATTCTAAAACTAGGTGGAAATTTAGCCAAATCTAATGTCTCAGATCCTATTGATCCCAGTGTGTTATTGTAGTTGCCCTTCCTCAGCGAGGGTATAGGACTCATTCGAACATCTTGCAACTCAATGATATCCTCAGTAGTTGAACACGTTTCGGATTTATCGCTTTTAGCTAAAATAAAACAAATAAAATTAGTCACAACTTTAAGGGGTGCATTTCGAAAATTCAGTTTACCAGTTTTCTTGTCAGTTTCTTTCGATTTTTTGCTTTTCTTCTTCGCCCGCTTGCCCCAGTAGGTGTAGTTAACAGCTGCATACTCCAGCAATGCGGCGAACACGAACACAAAACACATCACCAAATAAATATCGATGGCTTTCACATAGGATATCCTTGGCAAGGAACTTCGCACACCCGTACTAATAGTGGTCATTGTAAGAACGGTTGTGATGCCTGAAAATAAACAGGAAATGCATCAGAAAACCTATTTGTTCGAGCGCGCAACCCCGGTGGGTGTACCTAGGGCAACTCTCGCACTAGTCGCCTCGTGATTGATCCAGAATGATACCCACGACAACATCACAATCAGTATGCTAGGCAGATATGTTTGGAACACAAAGTATCCAATGTTCCGTTGCAATTTGAAGGACAACGATAGACGCTGGTAGATGCCAGTCGCTAGCTTCTCCTTTCGGTCGTTAGTCTCGTAGCCGATTATTGTGAACTGGGGCAGTTCGGCGTCTTCGACACCGCGCACTGGTGTAGGCTTCCAGTACATAACCACATCGGTTACGGTGTAACCATCTGGAATATGAAAATTGGTAGAAATCAGAAAACATTTGAAAATATCTCGACTTACAGCTCTCGATTTCCACTGTGCAGTTCTGCGAGTCCAACGGATAGTAGTGCAGATCCATCATGCAGGCCAGAGTGGTGGTGAATCGCATGCCATATGTCACAGCGCCGTCACCACCCAGCCGCACAAGCTTGTTTCGCTCCGTCACATCGTGCAGGAAGCTAATTAAAACAAAACAAAAGCAAACACAACCCAACTCCAATTAATTCCAAATTCTCATTCAAAGGACGAAATATAGGAGGAAACTCACCTGTTCTTGTCGTTGGCAAAGAACGTATCCGGCACCCAAATTTTCTCGGCGAAATCACCCGACAACGTCAACACATCGTTGACACCATCATCGTCAGCGTCATCATCATAGTACGGGCCATAGGCGTTGAATGCTAAACGCTCATCCCTCCAGTATTGATTCAAGTACATTGTGATTGTGTAATCCTTTCGGGGTTTACAAGATGTACATAGAAAGACACAGAACCAACAAAAAAGAACACGAAGCAGATTAATATAAAGCTGTGGTTGTTGTTGCATTTAATTTTGCATCCTTCACCGTTCCATGCCAGCCACCAGGTCGAGCTGGTTTGAAATGAAATGATGCAGATGATTTTGTGATTCTGTGCCAAGGACAAAGACATTAACTCCTCTCGTTGTGTAGTCCTTTGGCTTCCGGCTTCCACCCCTCGTTGCGCTGGGTTTTCTCGTGTCGTTGCTGATAAGACTCTGTTCTCAGGTAGGAGGCACGATTTGTAACAAAATGTTACGCTGCACTGGCAGGGGCTTGTGTTTAAAGATGGTTGACCTGTTTTTATTCGCATTTCTTTGAAGACGTTGTCGGGCGCGTCAGAAATGATTTTCATTTCCCCCTGAATGTGAGTGCGAATGGGAAAAGGATTTCCGGAAATTTCCTTTTTGTGGAGAATGAGACGAGTGCCGCTTCGCCGCCGCAAATAATGGTACAGTGAAGTGGTGAAGTGATGAATAACCAAGAGGACTGCGATACTCGAATTTGGGTGCGTGGCTATAAAATCAATCATGATTTGTTCATATGTAAGGGCATTCGAAGTCAGATGTGGAGGAAATCGTTTTCTTTTCAACTTTTGGAGTGGAATTGGCAGCAGATTGATTGATTTTCCATCTCCAGGCAAAAGCAAATATTACTTTATGCCAACGCCTGAGATGTGTAAATCTGAGCGGGTACATTTATGTGATTGGGAAGGTTACACACATGGCTATGAGAATTTGAGCGAAATCAATTAAGATAGGAAGAGCAGACGGCGCGAAATGTAATCAGTCGACATGTAACCGTGGAAATTCTGTTTTCTTCTTACAGTTTCACTATTCCTGCGGAGAAGTGTTTTATTTGTGGTTTAGGTTCACCATGGACTTCAGCGCCATCTATCCAAGGAATATAGGCATTCTAAATGGTTGGAAAACCTTTGAAATGTCATCGAAAATATGCTCAAAGAATTACAGATACACGGCGATCTAAAAGTGTTTATCTGGCAAGTTGGTTTTTTTTTTTTTGCATTCCAGCAGAGACGATTCGCTTTGAGTTCCTCGAAGAAGAATTTCATTCATCGGCAAGTTCATCTATTCAGTTGACTATTGGCAACTAATGTTTCGAATGGAGGCGTCGAGCTAAAGCGCACGCAAAAGAGAAACTAATTGAATGGTTAAAAAGGAAGTATATGCGATTTCACAGATGAAGATTATGCGAACTTCCCGGAAAAAAGAAACTGTGAACATTAACGAGCGTTGACTATGCAAGCCCTGGGTAGAAGAAACAAACATATTTTTTTAAACTGTTAGAAGGTTTTATGTCGGTTAGCGGTTGACGTGAAAACCTCTGGACAGATTAAGTAAAATTTGTTTCTAAATGTCTTTTAAGACTTTTAAGACGCCGAGAATGCTCAAATCTATGTCATTCATTGCCACGCCTACTTTTTGCGTACGTTTTTGCCTATTTTTAAGAAATGAAACATAGGAGATGGAACAGAAGTTATTTCTGCAGTCATAGGGAGATAGCTTGACATCGATTTTGGAAACATCTTGCAGAGCAGTTGCAGAATAAGGATGGGGGGATGGGTAGGGTGACCTTCGTTACACCTGCTCTCGCAAAATTGTACTTGAAAATTTGTTTGAGTCTAGTGACATCAATTTACACAAATTCATACAAAGCCTTATACCTACCATATTGACTTCAGAAATTGCATCAAAACTTGCTATAGTTAGGTCCATTCCCACATGTAGCGGATCGCCTGCGATAACAAATCGAAAAAAAGTTAGTCCATAGCATCATGCATACAAATGAAATTCCTTTGATACTCACCACCAAAGTTTGGTCGCAACCTTATGTCATAACCTTCGAGAATTTTTGAAATTGTTTGCGTTACATTTTCCAAACGACCGGCTGGCATTTCTTTTCTCTTGCATCTAAAACGAGCCAAAAACAAACAAGTTACACAATATTATGGCTACACAACAACAAAAAAAAAAACAAGAACAACTTCACGGTAACTCTTGTGCGGAAAATATTTAATAAATTATTTCTCATGCAACTTATGAGAGGCTCTCCCCTATTCGGATGTTCGTTCAATGCTTCGCATAAATAATGGATGGATTTTTCGAGAGTATCCTTTTGGAAATATGCATAATGTGTGCAAGAGATAAACACACAATGCGAGTATGAGGAGGACGGGTTGGCCATAAATATGTTTTTCTATTTTGCAAATAGTTTGAGATATTAGATTGCAGTTCATTCGACCGTTTAAAAGTGTTCATTTTTTTGTTGACGTAAATAATCGACATGAAAGCCACTTAAAGGAAGGCAATTCCATTTGTGTGTGGGCACATGATATGGCATTTGTTTGTTTTCATATCACGAAATCCATTTGGTGGGAATACTAGTGGAGTCGAATAGCAGTCATGAAGCAAAAACGGCCGAATGGTTTTAAGAAGTTCGAATAGAAATGCCGCAGTTGCGAGTGATGAAGATGACTAATTCATCACGACTTGCGGTCATGATAAATTGCTTAACAGCATTGTGAGTAGAAATATACCCAAAAAAAAGAGGTAATATGTTTAAGGAAATAAATAGGCTCAAGAGGGAAAAAGTATAATCGGGAAATAAAGGAAGCACTCCAATTAAGGTGGAAGAATACTTTCACCGGGACATTTTGCAAGTAACCAAAAAATTTTGACTTTTGCTAGACGCGCACATGCATTCTGGACAGGAAACATAACATTGATAAATAAAAATCAAATCAAAAATAAACACTTTAGACGCAGCGTTGCCATTGAAAAATTTCAAAAAGCTGACTAAAATAAGGGGGAGACAAAAAAATGAGCCACATCATAAAATAAGTACTCATATCTCACACAACTGATAAATTTCTGTTTAATGTCAGGCACATTTCCTGAAGTTTGGAAATCGGCTAGGGTTATACCTGTTGCTAAAAAGCGTAACGCGAAATCAGCTGAGGATTTCAGGTCAATTAGTATACTACCTTGCCTATCAAAGGTACTTGAAAAGATCATCGCGCGGCAAATTTCTCAACACCTTCAAGGTAACTCCTTACTTCATCAACTTCAGTCTGGTTTCAGAGAAGTTCATAGCTGCTCTACAGCAATGGTTAATATTATGGATGATATAAGGTTAAATATTGATAAGCGCCATGTTACTATTCTTTGTCTGCTTGACTGCATTTGATTCGGTTAATCACAAACTTTTGTGCTGGAAGGTGCGACAGTTTTTCAATTTTAGCCCTAGTGCAACAAAGCTAATTGAGAGTTTTTTTAAGTAACAGGCAACAAAGTGTAATAGTTGGAGGTAAGTCTTATTCGTTTATTTATTTATTTATTTCATCTTATAAGTACAACTTATTTTAGATTACTTTGTAATAATTTATGAAGAATGCGATTATTGTTACAAATTATAATTTACTTAAAACTACAGATTTACAATGATCTCTACTCATATTAAAATCTATTAGGTTTTTGTATTTATTGTAATTTACGCAAGCCATAGTGATAGGATCATTCAGACCATAATTAGTTCTGTGTCTAGGTGGCATAAAGAAAAAATTTTCCCTAGGTCGAAGAACACGAGAAGGAGCATATATATTAAATAATGACAGCAAAAACGAACAATCGATGTGGCCAGTTAAGACGTCATTGGCAAGCATTGCGGAATAATAAATCCTTCTTTTAGAAAGAGGTTTCAAATTTAATAAGGAACATCTATCGTCGTAGGTTGGAAGATTATTATTCCAGTCGAACTTTCTTAGAGCATACCTACTAAACCTTCTTTGAATTTTCTCTATGCGAGTTTCAGCATTGCTGTAAAAAGGATTCCAAACAACACAGCAGTATTCCAATATCGAACGAATCAAAGTATTATAGAGAGTTTTAAGTGTGTATGGATCATTAAAATCTTTAGAGTTTCGAAAAATGAAACCTAGCATTTGATTAGCTCTGCCAACTATGTAGTCAATATGCAAAGAAAAGTTTAATTGAGTGTCAAAAATGACCCCCAAGTCTTTTTGGTCTGAAACTCTACTCAGTGTTTTGTTTTGTATTTTATAATTAAAAAATATAGGGAACTTTTTTCTACTAAAAGTAAGAACCGAACATTTCTTAATATTAAAATAAAGGCCATTAAGAACACACCAATTATTTAAACGGTTTAAATCATTTTGTAACGCTAAGACATCTGACATACAGTTTATGGTCTTGTAGATTTTTAGATCATCTGCGTACAAAAGACATTTTGAGCTTGATACGAAAGAGGGTAAGTCATTGATAAAAAGCAGAAATAGAAGAGGATCAATATGACTTCCTTGGGGAACACCCGAAAAATTACGAATTTCATTCGAAAACGCGGGACCAATTTTAACAAATTGTTTGCGATTGGTCAAATAATTGCCAATCCATTTTAAAATACTGGAATGGATTCCAAAAAGTTTAAGTTTATTTAAAACAACATTGTGCTGCACACGATCAAAGGCTTTTGAAAAATCAGTATATACGCAATCTACTTGGAGACGTTTTTCAATATTCTCTAAACAGTACTTGGTAAGAATAACCAAGTTTGTAGCGGTTGACCTACCACTTACAAACCCGTGCTGAAATTCAGAAATAAAAATGCGAACAACTGAGTACAACCTTTTTTTAACAGCCGCCTCGAATACTTTAGGAAACAGTTGCAGCTTAGCTATAGGTCTATAATTCTCGATACATCTCCGAGAACCCGATTTAAAAATTGGAGTTATGAGCGAAAATTTCCAACAGTCAAGAAACTCGCCAGTAGATAAGGATAAATTAAATATAATCCTTAGTGGATCAACTAGGCTAAATTTGCAATTTTTAAATAACAATGGTGGATAGTTATCGGGTGCTACACTAACACTCGAGTCTAGTAATGACAATTCAGAGAGGATTTCATCATTTGTTAAGGAAATATGACCAAGGTCAGTTATATGCACCGACTGACCCGAGAAACTGCAATTAATATGCTCACTAACAAAGTTCGACTGGAAAAATTTTGCAAACATGTTACAAATTTCGTTTACATTACTACTAGAAATCCCGTTCAGTGACATGCAAGAAGGTATTCCTAAAGATTTCCTTTTGGTATTAAGAAATGACCAGAAAGCTTTAGAATCACGTTTTATATTAGTTTCAATGGTTGTAACATAGTTCTTGTATACAAACTTCTTTAAAAAATCGTATTCTTTTTTCAAACGCAAAAATTCGTGACGCAGAGATGGATCGCTTTTACTTTGTTTACACATCTTATACGTATAGTTCTTCAATCTAGATAAACTCTTATTAAACCATGCCGGTTTATTAGATCTTTTTACATGTTTAATTGGTACAAACATAGAAATCGCGCGTTCAAGTATTTTTTTTAAATTGCGAGAACGCAATATTTAAATTGCGGGAATCAATGATATTTGCCCATTCAACACCATTAAGAAAATTATTCATCGCATTATAATCCACTTTTAAAAAATCAAATTTTGTATTTTCTTTAATTTGTTCAAGAGACAGCGGATTCAGTACCGACAGATTAAAAGAAATTTGCAACGCATTGTGGTGAATGCTGTTAACAATTAAGGGGAAATCAGCGTCACTGACAGCAGCTTCAAGCTCTTCACTGACAAAAACCAAATCCAAAACATTTCCCAAAGAGTTGCGAACCTCATTTAATTGACGGAAATTACCAGCTGACATAGTGTCTACAACTTCAACTTCATTAGATTTGTAAACATTAAATGGGATAACACATTTTACATCGTGAGAAAACAACCAATTTATATGAGGCAAATTAAAGTCACCTAGCACTACAGCAAACGAAGAGTCATCTAAATTCTTAACAATTTCAATAATATTTTTCATATGAGCTTTGTAATACCTGAGTAAGTTGGAATGTACGAAACAAAGAAGTTTATGTGAATAAGAATGCCATTTTCAATATAGAAATCAACACACACACATATTTGTTCAATCAAACCAGTTGAATCAAGTAATTCAATTTCTTTGCTTAAAAAACTTGAACGAACAGCAAACAAAATACTCCGCCACCTCTTTCAAACCCAGTTTGAATGGGACATCGATCCTTCCGGTAAACATTGAAGTCAGCGGTGAATAATTCAGTAGAGGCGATTTCTTTATGCAGCCAAGTCTCAGTAACAGCAACAACATCGTACGAGCATTCAACGGTGTTAAAAAAAAAAATTGTTTAATTTCGATCTCAGTCCTCCAACATTTTGGTAGTAGAGAGAGAGAGAACAGAATGCAACAATTGACGACGGAACAGCAACAATTCTAGTAGCAGCAACAGAAGCAGAATGAATTATGTTTGAGCATTTTGGTTCTGTGGACGCAACTCGTTTTTTGGATGGAACTTAAAAGTGCGTACACGAATGTTATTAAGCCAGATATCAGAGTTGAGAAATTTATCCAGCAAATCCTCTGGGACTCCTAGTTTAAAGTTTACATGCTTTAGAGTACTTTCATCGGTTCCTTCTCGAATAAGTCTATGGCACTTCAGTTTCGTGATATTTACGTTAAAAGCAGACGAAACATAGTCGAGTATGGACTGATCTGTCGTGCACGGCTTGAATGATGAAAAATGAAGCCATTTAAGTTTGGTTACAACTTCTAGTTCAATACCATTGTTATTAGAACTTATGTTTGTTCCAATAATTGAAGCATTTTTCCTGAAGGTGTCTCTAGTTTTGGTAGTGGCATCGATAGCGGGGGCAACAACAGTATTCGCAGCAACAGCAAACGCAGCAGCAGCGGAGGTGGTGGCAGAGGTAGCAGTGGATGAAGCAGCATCAGATGTGGCAGCAGCTAAGGCAATAGCATCAGTTTTGTTGACGGCGGATATGAATGAGTCAGATTTGGACTGAATGACCGAATCAGCAGATTTTTTGATTGAATTAGTAGGCCTATTTTCAGCTTTGGAGGCAGTAGAAGCACTTCGGAGGATGTAAGGGCTATTATTCTTAAGCTGGGTCGTGGAGATGTTGAGTTGCGAGTTTGACGCGTTGGATCGTGTTGGTGCGTGGACTTTACTCGATGTTTGAGAGCGTGTGACGATAAGATTTGATTTTGATTTTTCACCGACACTCGACGATCGCAGAATAATCTCCCTTAACTCCGAAATTTCTTTGTACAGAATTTTGTGTTAATAAATTCGTTACTTAACAATGAATGACAACAATGAGGGCACTGTAATGCAGCCATTACGATAGCTTGACTGATTCAGACGGAAGTCGTAGACGAACTGAAATAAATATATCACTAAGGACGTTCCTCAAGGTTCAATTCTAGGTCCAATTTTGTTTTGTATGTTTATTAATGATCTTCCAACTGTCTGTAAATACGTGACTACCTACCTCTATGTAGATGATGTTCAATTATGCTTATCTCGTCCTCTTTGTGATGTCCTTGATCTTGGATTTAAATATAATGAAGACTTGTCTGCGATTTTTCGATGGTCCGTTGTTAATGGACTTGTTTTAAATCCGACAAAATCTCAGATTATTACAATTGCGAATATGGTAATAGATGCAAACATTTTGCCGAATTTATATCTCTCAAACGTAAAAATTAGTTACGCTAACACAGTTACTCGCCTAGGTTTCAAACTGAACCGTACCTTGTCGTCATATGATCATGTTAATTTTGTTGTTGGTTGCATTTATGGCTGTCTTAGAAAACTTTGGCTGTCTGCTAGTTTTACTTCTAAAGAAACTCGTCGCAAACTTGTAATTGCTCTGATTTTACCTATCATCACGTATGCCGAGGTAGTATATTGTGACTTGGACTCTCTTTCTCAGTATAAACTACGAGTTGCTTTTAATGATTCCGTTAGATATATATATGGACTGAAGAGATATGATCGAATCTCTCTTCTATCTAGAAATGTCTTAGGTTGTACTCCATACCAATTCTTAAATGCTCGTAATCTCATATTTTTTCACAAACTCCTTCATAGCAAAACTCCGGGATACCTTTACAATAGACTCACTTTTTCACGATCTCAGAGAACACTTAATATCAATATTCCGCCTGTGCATACCAAACACTAATTACAACTACAAATGTAAACGACACCTAGCGTAAAACTCAAACGTAGAGGGAGCTCGACATGACAAGGAGACAAGGAACTGTCACTTTGACTGTTACCTATAAAACCTCGTGCGAGTTCATGTCAAGTCTCTTTTTGCTTTTACGTGCTGGTGCCTCTTGACCGCTTTTTCTCGTGCGACATAATTTATTATATTATTAATACAACGTACTTTCTACCTAGAAAAAAAAAAAACATGCATTTTTGTAGGTATATTCAAGCGATGAAAACTGTTGTTGTTTGCACTAAACCTAGTTCTAGCTGCGCTTACCTTGAAGAGCATATAATTCGTTATCATTTCAGAGTGATTATCGGGGGGTGTCAATCAAGCACATCCGGAGCTTGATCATCATAAAGAAACCAAAGAGCTTTCCCCGCATTATTTTGTGGGCATCCAAATATTCACTAATCATGGCTATGAATGTGGTGACCATTTGATGTTATTTCCAAGTGATAAAAATCCCTCATTGATTGTTTCCTCTTCGTCAAAAAAGCGGACAAATATTAACTGGTAGGGTATGTTTAAGGACCTTCTTCCTCAAATTTTGTAAGATTTTTCTTTAGGTTTAAAGGGTTTGTTTGTGGTAGTTTTTACTTTCTCTGGGTTCAACCAATAAATAGCTGGAGTTGAAATGCTGCTAATTACGATAAAACTAATGAGCAGAAGCGGTTATGGTCTCCAACTCCTAAAAACGCGATCAAAATGTGGTAGTTTGCTCATCGGATCAACAAACATTTATTTGTTTATTTTTATTTAATAAAAGGCTTTCGCAGGACAACTATAAACCATAATCTCGGATCTGTGCTCAGTGTTCGCGAGATTTGATATGAATTGTTCTAAGTGCCACGCCCCTATATTTACACCTGTATTTATTCTGTTAACAGACATTTAACATACAATTTTCCGTTAACAGAAGTGTCTAAGAGATTAATGTATTTATTTTTTTTTGGTATGAAAGTTACAACGCCGACTTACTCATAAACTCTTTCTATAGTGCTATAAGTCTCTCCGAGTGACCAACGAAAGAACGACGGTTGATGGATGCGGGACCATCCGCATGAAGGACAAACATAATTGATGCAATTATTTTCGAATAGCAAAAGTTTACAATGACTGTTCTTAGTGGCAAATCTTCGGCTCTTCTTGTCTGTTATTAAAGCAGGCCACTGAACACAAAATATTTCTTAATTTGATTTTGATGATTTATATTTAGTTAGCCAAGTAGAGTCCTATATTCCACAACAAACGGCAGGCAAAATGTGTGTTTTGTTTTAAGTATATTCTACGAACTTTAAAAATATTTCGTAATTTTAACAGACCTTTTGTACTATGTTATTTTATCTGTTAAAAAAATACAATAAAAATACGTTTTTTAGCGAGGGAAAACAAAACTGAATAGTTCCCACAATATTCCCGATTGGGGCATTTGGCCCTCTGGTTTTTATTTTGACCCTTGGCCCGGGGCCAACAAGAAATAGCCCGCATATCTCATTTTTTGTATTCATAAAATAAAATATTCTAAGAAGCACGCTTTCTTATATCATCACAAAAATTAGCAATAACCAATTTCACATATTGAAAGCGACACTGAATTCATTCATTCTGACAGAAGTTCCATTTTCGTTTGTTACCGTCATAATAATTCAAATTCATATTTTTTGTCTTGTACATGTCACTTTATATTTATGCCTTAGCTCTTTCATTCTTTTCTTTTTTTTAATTTTCTAAGCAAGGTAGTGGCCCGTACTTTTCGGAAATGACCCTCAGAATAGCCCTCAATATTTTTTTTTTGTGGCAACGCTGATCGGTACGCTAGGCCTAGCTCCTCACGACCATTCTCTCGACTGTGAGTATTTATTTTCGGGAAATGGAAATGGAAGGAGGGTACAATTTTATGCCGAATCCGAACGGCTGAACTAAGAAGCTCTTTCATAACATCTATACTCTCGAATGTTTGTCAGACTTACGCGCGAGTTGGCGCAGTGACCTTTTGGGCACACTAAAATGACCTTTTGGGGATCGAATCTTCAAACCCCCGCCAGTAGTCCATGCCACCATCCAAAGAATCCCAAGCATGAATGCTATTATTTCGAACTTCGAATACTCATCTCTTTCTGAACTTGCTCTTTCACAGATATTTATCATCGTCAAGTGCAGTGTTACTATATACATCGAATAATATTTCCCTCAAGCAGCTGCGATTTTTACCATTGTTTCCAAAATGTCTTATAATGAGTTTCATATGTTTGCTCTTTATTATTTGTTGTTTGGGGACTGGAAATCGCCCTTTTTTATTCTATGTAACCATTTGCTTTAACCAAAGTTTTATCAATTTTGTGAATGCTTTACAAAAATCTGCATAGTTTCGAGTTCATGATTTACTAAAGTTGGAATTTATTTACTCAAATTATGTAGATCAGTTTTTCTCAAAAGTGAATTATGTTGCAGGGGATTGCATGTATCGTGAACCTTTTATCAGAGGTAGGGGTAAATTAAATTTCAAATGGCTTATGGCTTGCACAACAAAAAAATGTTGAAGGAAGAGCAAAATATTTGTAAATATTGGCCCTTACATTAAATCATGCTCTATTTAAATTGTTCCCCTTTCAGTACTTGCACTGGGATTTCATAAAAATTAAAAAAAATTCCCACGGTATGATAACACTGTCCAACCACAATACAGCTAAAAAGACTGTTCGCTGAATACTGGCCTTAATAATAAAAAAAAACTTTTAAAAAATATTAAGACTGAAAAATTAAATACTGCATCCTTTTCCAAAATCAGCAACAACTTGCCATCCATCTAAATATTTTAAAAATAAAAAAAAACACTACTCACCTGACAAGTGGTGTAAACATCATGATAACTGTGCAAGCGAAGAACAGGCCCAGAACTCTTAACATATTGCAGTGGCGAGATCGTCCTTCGGGAGTCGTTAGTCATGGAAGTTCTTTTTTTGTTGTTTAATGTTACATGAAGCCTCAATCATTTCTCTAATCTGAAAGGACGACACAAATTAACAATGCAAATTAGCAATAATGCGCATCTAGTGCTTAGAAATACAATTACAATCAACACACGCACGCACGCATACATTTCTGTTGAGGGAAAACTTTATATTTGCTGCGAATAAAAATGAATACAAATCACATCCCGCTGTGTATATGACTTCTGTCAGACAATCAATAATCACCAGCGATTGCTGCTTGCCCTTGTTCCACATTTGCAGCACAGCACAGCTACAGCACTCAGCCCAGTTATTATTGAATCCAAGTGCGCTAGTTGTCCTCTCTTTACGATATCACTCTCTCTTTCTGTCTTTCCTCCTCATTGGGACAACTAATGGAGTAATATTTCGTTCTAGATTTAGTAGTTAGGGAAAATGTATTTACTAAAAATTACTACGCACCATCGCAGCCTCAAAAGCACACCGCAACGCAAAACGCCATCAAGGACGTTCTTTAGATTTAGTTGATGGTCAACAGCCAGAAGCGGGCAGCGATTATAGAACAAAACAGAGGAAACGGAAATTTATGAGAACAACAACGCATTGTTGGTCAACAGGGAGAGAGATACGCTGATGCTATTGTTTCCTGCGTCCCCGTTCCACAGCACACAATGTGCAAAATAATGGTTTGATCAAAAAGCCAGGCAGCACCGCGTGGGTATGTACACGGTGAATAAAGAAAATTTCCCGCCCCCCACCTAGTTTGAAAGGAAAAACGTTTTTACACGAGATAGGGATAGGGATAGAAAAAAAAACCGTACGGAAAAACTGTGCAATTAATTCGTCGAATGCAAAATGTGTAAGCCCGCCAGCTCGGGAAGTCACTTAGGATAATTACAGCAGCACCGAGCGCTAAGTGTAGAGTTTATGAAGAAATTATCCACTTGAAGGAAGGACGTTTTTTATTATTTCCATCTTCCGCTGGGCGGAAGAAAAGGATTTTGACGTTTTCTGCCTTTGTTCAGATTTGAAAACCTCAGCACAAAGTTAGGAAGTGTAATTGTTCAGGACAAAATTAATTAACGCAAGTATCGATTTTTGTGTTAACTTAGTTTGGCCATTTCTTTTGGGTAAAAACTAAATTTCCTTTTAGTAGTGTCAAAGGGAAGAGGAGCTTGCTACAAACTTTACAAACGGAATCCCAGTGGTTTTTGAAAGTAAAAATAGAAATCCCATCTATGCTGGAACTTTTTTTTTGGCAACAGGTAGATTTGGTTGCTTAAAACTAGTGTTACCCCCCGTAACATCTTATCTTGTGAGTCAGAACATTGATTACCTCATCTGATGCGCACTGATATATACCCACCGGCCAAATGTACGAAATATCTCCAGAATCTCCCAAATATAAGCGCTGGATGTTCGTTTTAAAACAATTTTCAGTTCTAAGCAAAATTATAATAAATATTTAGTGATTGGTAAATAATTCTTGCCGGGAATTAAAAAGAGAAACTTTTGTCCTTTTGTAAATGTGGAATCCGTTGGAGCATTAAAAGTCCTCGCAAAATATTTTGAAGCTGTGGTCAATATTTTAAATCTGAATATTCAAAATACATAATACTTCATCTTGATGTTCGCTTTCTGTTCTTACGCGTGGGTTTTGGCGAATCCATTATACCTGCGGTGACCACCCGTTCATCATAATAATAAACAGTTCTGTATTTGAAGACGAATAATTTTGTATACAAAAACTTATTAATATTCAGGGCACTCATTCCGTAACTTTTCACACGATTATCGTTGAAACGAGAGACCTCCAAAACAAGCAACCAAGTGCTAAAATTACGAGTTAGAGCGGTAAATCCAGTTCATTTTCGAAAAACATAATCAAACCTGACGTTTGTCAAAAAAAGTCATGCAGTATATAACTTATTTTCGCGACCAAAGTTTCAAAAATCAGTGTGTATTTTATTTAGATTTTTAAAAACAACGTAAATATTAAGAAAACTAACATTCAATGAGCAAAATGGTAATGCACTATAATTTTCTTACAATCGAACAAGTAATCTAGTACTAAAAAATGTATTAAATGTTTTTTTTAATAAATTAAAAAAAGAATTGAAAATTGTTCTGAAATTTTTCTATTGTTAATTTTTTTGAAATTCTAAAATATGGTCACCGTAATTTTAGCATTTGATTTAGGTTACAAAACGAAGTTGATATTCAATAGGGTTCATGTAGCAAATGAATTTAAAAATACGACTGCATGAAAATTTCAAATCTAATCAAATTGTTTAAAAAAAAAAATCCCCAAATTAGTAAGCTAACTGACATCAGTTTGCATACAAAAATTGTGCGTAACTGAGCCAGTCAATAACTTAAATATTTAGGAATAATCGTTTTGTTTCGATATGAGTCGAGAATTTCTTATCCAAAAACATTTCAACAGCGACTTGAAAACTTCAAACTTTTAGTGTGAACGCACCCTTAAATTTAAGATTACCGAACTGTCACTGTCAAAATATTCGGTAAAATCAACACTTTCATCATGGTAAAGTGCACGAAGGAACAACGTTTACAAATAATTAAAATTTACTACCGTCGCAACTTTAAGAGCAATTTTCATCACAAAATCGTCTTCAGTGATGAGGCGCATTTTTGGTTAACCGGCTTCGTCATTCAGCAAAATATGCTAAGGGAACCGACATATGAACGAAGTCGAATTCTATTCATAAATGTTTTGATAGTAATTCAAGTACTTTGCATTTTATTTAAAAAAGAAGTTGTCAAGTCAGTAACACAAATACTAGATTGGTCGGTAACGTCACTTTTTCAATGTCAGCCAGATATGCAAACTGTCAACTTAGTAAACCAAAACCTCGTCGTTTTGCGTCGTCTCGAAGTTAAAAATGATCGAGGTTTCGAAGCTGTGTTGATATTATTTCAGTATGTGTTCTTGCTATTCCTTTTTGTGAATTGATATTTTTGTGAAAAGGAAATTCCCCAAGATTAAGGCTTACGAGCTTGCACTTTAATTGAAGTCGATCACTTTGGAGAAATTCATATTATTAGTATGACGGTTAAGATTCGTTATTTCGTTTTGCGTCGTTTGGAGGTTGCGTCATGTTTTTCTGGTCCCAATTAACGATCCAAATCGGGGTTTTTGTTGTACTCTGTTTCTTGACTAGATTTATCGCAGACTCCTTCCTTATGAAGAATAAAGCTGTTCATGTACCCGATCTAAACCAATCAAAACTAAGATACATAAAGTCAGCTAGCTGTCGGGTTAATTAAGCTAAATACTAGAAGGTATTTTTTATAAAAAATATATAATAGCAACTTTAGTTAAAATCAAAATAAGAAACTTATTTTTCGTTGATCCTCTCTGATAGTGCCCACTTGACATATTTGAACGGGGCCTGTAACGCAATGCGACAAGTCGACAAGTCTAAATTCACATGTCCACTTATGCTTGTCCGACAAGTACAAATTAATTCTGTAACAGAACGTAAACCGTTTCACTTGTCAAAAGAATTAAATTCCCTTGACTTGTCGGCATTCTTCGACAAGTGTTTTATATGTGAAGATGGCAAAAATCACGGAAGACAAAAAAAAGTGATATTTTAACAAAAATAAGAGAAGAAAAAGATATCCTTCTTGCTGCTTTCAGTGGTGTCCTAACAAAAAAAATAAATTTACAAAGTGGAAGGAAATATATAAAGCCTGGCAAAAAGTCTAAATGTTGCTGCGCAAAATAAGAATTTGACGTATCTAAGGGACGTATTTTGGCAAAATGTTAAGAAACGCACAATTGTAAGTACTAATTAATTAATTCTTGGCCTAAAAACTTTCAACCTGTGCCGAGGTTCACTGTTCTCACCATCACCATCACTATCAAAGTCGGAATCAAAAAAATAAATTTTTAACTAAATATGTACTATTGTATTTCACGTTTTGTTTTCTGCTTAGGTATTACATTAAAAATGCACTTGTCAGTTTTTAACAACATTCAGATCACTTGTCTTGACACTTGTCGTGTTCTGTTACAGAAAGAGGGAAATTATATAATTTCCCACTTGTCATCTTACATCGCGACAATTGTCGCAGTGCTCTCGGACTTGTAGTTTTGTGTTACACAATCTTTGACAAGTTGTCGAAATTCACTTGTCCTACAACTACTTGTCGCGTTCTGTTACAAGCCCCGGGTCATGGCATTTTTCGCAATTCGTACTAGTCGACTTTTGTATAGACCTTAGTCTAGTGTTCCTTAAACCTCGATAGTCTATCGATAGTTTTTTTACTATCGATACTATCGATGGTTTAAAAAAAACTATCGATACTATCGAAACGCATATATCGGGTGATTTTTTAAGCGCAGTACTTCAGACATCGAATAAACACTCAAATTTGGTTCAAATATTTAAAATTTTTATTGTAATAAAGACAACTTCATGTAAATGTTGTCCGCGGCTCCGTTTTAAATGGTCCATTCGGAAGGTCCAATTTCGTGTCACTTTTTCGAGCATTTCAGCCTGAAATGCTGGAATTATGCGTGTTATGTTATCCTGTAAGGCTTCAATCGTGTTCGGCTTGTCCACATAGACTAACGACTTCACATAACCCCATAAGAAATAATCAAGACGCGTTAAATCGCATGAGCAGTTTATTTCTCGAAATTCATCCTTCAACATTTCCATTGTTTCACGAGCTGTGTGGCATGTGGCACCGTCTTGATGAAACCACATGTCAACCAAGTTCTACTCAGCCAACTGGGGCAAAAATAAATCGCGTATCATGGCTCTATATCGTTCGCCGTTGACGGATTCAGGTCGATTATGACGACCATAATATGGTCGTCACAAACGGTGCACATTTTTCACAGAGCTAGAATTTTTTAATAAATTTCAATCATTTGCAATCGTTGCTCGGTTGTAAGTCTTTCCATGATTAAATTTCAGAGTATACTGACAACTTTTCACTTTGACAGATGACGTTTGGACGCCATTACTAACCATTGATACCAACCTGAAAAAAAATTAACTCTTAAAAAATCACCCTTTATGAGCACATATCGTCCATTAAAACGCAAAGGGGCAAAAGTGATATTTACCAATTTTACAAAAGAGCAAAGATTGCAGGTGTTTTTACTGCCAAATATTTTTATTGTTTTTATTGTTTTAAAGATTGTTTAGAACTGGTATTTCGTCTCATTTTCTGAGTTATTCGTGCTATTCGTGCTCCGAAACAATTACGAAATATAGGGCTTTCAACAGGGACGTTACAAAAGTAGAGCGACAGGGACAGCAAACGACGCCGAATTTCGTGCCGCCCTTTTGACATTTCTCTTCAGTAAGGTTTGGCATTTCATGATGGAAAGATATACGAGCCAACAACGAGTCGAAATTATTAAAATTTATTACCGAAATTCGGAGTCAGTGGCCTCAACGTTAAGAGCGCTACGTCCAATTTATGGTCGTCATAATCGTCCTAGCAGATCAACAATTGAGCGTCTAGTGGTAAAAATTGGACTCACAGGCACAGTACAAAATGTTCCCGTTCCAGTGAGACAAAGAAGTGCCCGTAGTGTCGAGAATATTGCTGCCGCTGAGGGTTCAGTTGAAGAAAGCCCAAATGTGTCTCTCACACGTCGTCTTCAAGCGATGGGCATCTCTTTGACGTCGTTGTTTCGAATTTTGCGAAAAGATCTTGGCCTACATCCTTACAAGAATTAATTGACGCAGGAACTGAAGCCGCTTGACCACCAGAAGCGTCGTATGCTCGTGAATTGGGCTGAGCAACAACTTGAAAATGATTCGGATTTTCATCGAAAAATCATCTTCAGCGATGAGGCTCATTTCTGGCTGAATGACTTCGTCAATAAACAAAATATGCGGTATTGGTTAGGCAGCAATCCACACGTACTCCAATTGGACTATATATAGAGTAAAGTAAGGCAGGACGAGAAAATTGAATAAAATTTTTGTCTTGCAGATTTCGTCAGTTAAAAAAAATGTCAGCAATGTGTATGTCCGTATAGCAAATTGAATTTGCTTTATAAAACTTTAGTTAATAGAGACTTCTGACATATTCTAACGCACTAAAATATTTCTCCAATAATCTCTGGATTTTTCAGACTATTGTCCCAGCAAAGCAGTTCATGAACGAGCAGGTTTCGTCCGACCCTAGTCAGGCATTTTTTTTTAACTCGAATATTAGATCTTTTGTGAAATATTCTATATTCAGTAGTTACGCTTTCTGTCTTTGATCGTCAATTTTATTTAGATTAAATTACTCAAATCAAATTATACTGCAACCAATGCTGCAAAGAAGGACAAGAGCTGCTCTTGAGCTCTACGCGCAGAAGAGAAGAGACGAACACCGGCTTCTGAGGAGGAAAAAGAAAGAGCATGAGAAGCGCGCGATCGAGGAAATAGAGAGATTTTACTGCAGGAATGAGGTTCGGAAATTTTACCAAAGGGTAAAAAGAACCTCACAAGACTGCGGAGCCCGAACCGAAGCCTACAAGGACGAACTAGGGAACATAGTACATAGTAGAATCGCAGTCGATGCTGAGGATAGGGAAGAACTACTTCTGCAGACTGTTTAACGGCGATGACGACTTAAATCCCGCTGTCAGGCAGAATGAACCGTCCAACCTGGACGATGAGGATTAACAATACCGTCCACCCGACCTGGGCGAAGTAAAGATAGCTATATCTAAACTTAAGTCCAACAAAGCCGCTGGAGCAGACGGCCTAGCCGCCGAGCTGTTCAAAGCGGCAGCCGATGACTTGGCTAGGAGCATGCACCAACTCATCTGTAAAATATGGTCGGAGGAAAGTATGCCCGATGAATGGAACCTCAGCATTGTTTGCCCGATCCTCAAGAAAGGAGACCCTCTGAACTGCGCCAATTACAGAGGTATCAGTCTTCTTAACATTGCCTACAAGATCTTATCTGCCGTTTTGTGCGAACGCCTGAAGCCTTTCGTAAACAACCTGATTGGTCCATATCAGTGTGGCTTCAGGCCAGGAAAGTCAACCATCGACCAAATATTCTTGATCTTGGAGAAAACCCAGGAAGTCCAAATCGATACCCACCACCTTTTTATCGATTTCAAGGCCGCCTATGACAGCATTTATAGAGACGAGCTATTCAGAGCAATGTCTAGTTTTGGCATCCCTGCCAAACTCCTCCGCTTGTGCAGAATGACAATGGAGAATGCACGCTGCTCCATCAAGGTCGGTAAAGAACTCACCGAGACCTTCGATGTCAAAAAAGGATTTAGACAAGGCGATGCGCTGTCATGTGACTTCTTCAACATCGTTCTTGAAAGTATAGTGCAAAACTCAAACGTCAACACCAGAGGCACGATCTTTCAAAAGTCCGTTCAATTACTCGCGTACGCCGACGACATTGACATAATTGGCAGAACGCAGCGTGATGTAAATGGCGCGTTTGTGAGTATTGAGACTGAAGCGGCGAAGATGGGTTTGGGAGGGCAAGACGAAGTATATGCTGTCAACTAAAAAGGACAACCAACACCGACGGCTCGGACAGAGCGTCACAATAGACAGATATAACTTTGAGGTGGTTAAGGACTTTGTCTATTTAGGCTCCGCTATGAACTCAGACAATGACACCAGCGCTGAGATTAAACGTAGAATAACTCTTGCCAATCGCTGTTTCGTTGGGCTAAGAAGGCAATTGAGTAGCAAAGCCCTCTCTCAAATAACTATAAGACTCTAATCGTCCCAGTCCTGATATATGGCGCAGATTCAGTGACTCTATCAAAAGCGGATGAGGTAACTCTAGGTTGTTGCGAAAGAAAAATTCTTCGAGTAATTTTTGGTCCCGTCTGCATTGACGGTGAATGGAGGAGGAGATTCAATGACGAACTGTACGGGCTGTACAACGACACCGACCTAATCAGTAGAGTGAAGGTCCAACGACTGCGGTGGCTGGGTCATGTAGAGCGTATGGACACGAATGCTCCGGCCCGGAAGATCTTTTTTTTTTTTTTTTTTTAAATCTTTATTTCATAACAAGAACCTTAAGCATAAAGTACAATGTTAATATAGAAATTGAAGGTTTTTGTATGAAATAGCTATGTACAATCTATTGTCTAGTAAATGACTAGAGGCGAATGTACCTAACAGTTATATAAAATTAAATTAATAAATCTATTGATGGGGAAAACAACAAATTTAATTGCAAACAAAATGGAAATGAAAGACTCAATTACATACATTTAACAAAAGAAAAATAAAATACAATTTAATAAAAAGAAAAAGAAAAGAACCATCAAATTTGTTACATCATACGTGTTAAAAAAGCATCTATTTCAGAATGGTTAAACGAGAAAAGCCATTTTTTTATACTATTTAAGAATACTGTTTTCACTCTCTCACACCTAAGTTTTATAGGTAAATTATTAAACAGACGAGGAGCAGTAACATAAAAAAAGCGTGAAAAATGTGTTTTATTGATTGTTGGAACATTTACGAAGTTTCTGGTATTGACTCGCAAGTTATGACTATCGTGACCTCTTACATCATAGTACCCAGAATTTTTAAAAAAATATGTTTAAAACTTTGTAGCAGTACAGGTGCCTTAAAGGAAGAAGTTCGAGACTTTTGAACAACTCAAAACTGGGGGTTCTGCGATTATAATTCTTATTGCATGCTTCTGTTTAAACAGCAGTGGTTCTATTGTATTAAAATAAGTGCCACCCCAGCAGGAAATTCCATACTGCAGTTTTGATTTAAAAATACCATTATAAACCAATTTTAATTTGCAGAACATGCTAAGGTGGTATAATTGCCGTACAACTCCATTTAAATACCGTTTCAGATATGACGTATGGTCCTTCCAACTGAACTTAGGAAGCTAGGTATTTAAAGCTCTCAACACGCTCAATAACAAAGCAACCTTCACTACAGCTTACTTGACTATCAAATGATATATGACCATAAGCATCATCCAAACAAAATCGACAACAGCTTGGTGAGTGATAATATAAAGGCAACTCTTCGCATACAATACCCCTGATATTAAATACCATAAATTTCGTTTTGTTGCTGTTGATCAGTTTATGAGACTTGAACCATCGACGTAGTAAATCAAGGTCATAATTAACATCGACAAACATATCCAGAAAACTCTTATTGGAATAGGAAAGAGCAGTATCATCAGCAAATGCAGTGATTCTGCCCTTAAAAGGTTGTAAAAATAGAGAGTTAACATAAATTAAAAACAGTATCGGGCTCTTGGGCTGATCCCTGAGGAACACCTATATTTAAATAATTTTGTGAACAATAAACATTTTTGACCTTTACCACTTGTTTTCGATTTGTTAAATAAGAAGTAAACCAGGCTTGAATGAAGCCTCTGAAACCTGCATTAAATAGTTTATTTAGTAACAGAGTATGATTCACCATATCGAAAGCCTTGGTTATGTCGATAAATAAAGTCGGAGGAATTTGAGAAGCATTCAAACTGTTATATATTTCCCCAGATAATTTTAATAAAGCACTTTCAGTTGATCTACCGCTTCTAAAACCAAACTCAGAATCATTAAAGAAATGAGTTTTATCTAAGAATGATAACATTCTCGATTTAATTCCGTTTTCAAAAATCTTAGAAAAAACGGATAAGATGGAAATTGGACGATAATTATTTAATGACTTTGCATCACCTTTTTTGTGCAGTGGTAATACTACAGCTGTTTTCAAAGACTCAGGAAAAACACCTTCTTGTACACAAAAATTAAAAACAAAACATAAAACATCAGAAATATGAAACGCAATATTTTTTAATATAAAACTTGAAATATTGTCAAAAGACGTTGAATTAGATGTTTTAAGTGACATTATAGTCTTATAAATTTCAAGCGAATCTTCGAATCCACACCAGAGGGAAGGCGCAGTAGAGGAAGACCGCGACTCAGGTGGTGCACGCAAGTGGAAGGGGACCTTAACCAACTTAGCGTGCGAAACTGGAGACAGCTAAAGATCGCGCTGCCTGGAGACGCTTGTTGGTTAAGGCCCAGGTCCATCCCGGACTGCAGCGCCATCTTAAGTAAGAAAGTAAGTAATACTGCAACCAATGCCTTAATTCGTTTAATGATATAGGTAGACTCTTAAGATAAAGCTTGGGTACTCATTAGGTAAAGCTTAGGTACGCTGATCAAGTTCTCAATAGAATGAGACTGACAAACTTTATACAATGTGACTCTAGTTTGGTTTTGTGAAAGTGAAGCTGGCACAAAGGTACCTGCATTCCGAACTTACTCAGGCTGTCCACTGAGAAGTTTTTTCTGTACTTTATAAAAACATCTCGGCTAACATCGTGTATCCGCTAAACTCATCACTTTTAAAAATTTAAGTATTCTTTGAACCAACAATTGGAATAAATCCATGAAAACTGGAATTAGTTCTCAAATGTATTTATTTGTAGGCACCAACCGCCAACATTTAAACAATTATTTGGCTACATAGCAGATCAGCCGAATGAGTGCGACATGACAACACTAGTTTTAGTATAAATAATCTCTCTTAACTTTTGTAAATAACATTCTAGAGACAAACTTCAATCCGTAACATTGTAAACGCGAATATTCACAAATAAAATGTTCTTCAGTTAAACTGTGCGGAGTAATTTATTCAGTTTCAATTTCATCCCAAATATTTATTGAGCAGTGGCAATCAGAGTTAATTTCAAATGCCATGTCACAGGACATTTAGAAAGTCTGATGATACTCTAAGTTATGCTATGATGAGTGACTCTGAATCAGTTGTGGCGACTTATTCATTACAAATTGTTCATCCCTTATGGACAAAAGATTATTTACCTGACACATTGATTTCATAATCAAATTTAGCCGACAACCTTATCCAATGACCCGCATATGCTTCAAATACTACCAGGACAAACTACTGCAGCCAATCATACACTCAAAAGTAAACCACAAGCCGCGCAACCCCCTTCAATCAGGCGAAAACTTTTCATGAACTCACGAACCAAATTCCACTCACCTCTGAACAAGCTCATGAATGTGATTCATCCTCGTTTGCCATTCAAGTGTATCAGCGGCCGAAAAAAAATGCAAATGGCCTTAAATCCGCAAGGATACACATCAATTTTATTGCAATTCTACATTCACCATCAAAAACCCACACGAAACCAGAACGACGAAATAAAACACACTCACGTATACTTGAACACGTCCCCCTCCCCCGAACTGGGAACAACACCGACCGAAATGCGAGTTAGAAATGACGTATCACTCG
Organism: Cheilosia vulpina; assembly: GCA_916610125.1. Classification (NCBI taxonomy): domain Eukaryota; kingdom Metazoa; phylum Arthropoda; class Insecta; order Diptera; family Syrphidae; genus Cheilosia; species Cheilosia vulpina. The sequence goes on along the minus strand of OU744277.1, from coordinate 72,334,744 downwards.
ACACACATTATAAACATTTTACATCAAAAAAAAAACTAGAAAAGGATATTCTCAAATTGTACGTACCCTCACCGTCACCACCCACGCTCGGCTTGTCTATCGGCTTTCTCCGTTTTGATGATTATAAAAAAAAATTGATCGAACAGAGAATTGAACCAGAACAACCACCATTACACTCTCGACAAGGCTGCTTTTCTCTTCGTCTTTGTTGTCTTCGTCCTTTCAAAAATGGGTTTTCTCAACTTTATTTAACTCTCAACGGATGGCCTAAAGTTGCTACTTGAAGCAGTCCACTCGATGGAATCCTTGATCGACATGTAGATTAAAAAAACACACACACACACACACACACAGCCCCCCCTATGTACGTGGGAGGCCACTTGATGCCAGCGGAATTATCGTCGTCGTTATCCTTAATCGTAACCGATGATGTAGGAGTAGTAATTTGAACTCGTTATTAAATCACATCACACCGAACCGAACATGGATTGACCCATTTTTTGTTTTTTTTTTTTTTTCTTTACTACAGCAACAGTAAATCGAGGAGGCACTCGCTCTGTATCTGCACAGAGCCTAAACTGCATACGGCAATGATCAATCACTAAAGAGCGGCGACATCTCCTCCTTGAACACGAGTATGCTGCATAGTACACACACACACATAATTAAGGACAATTAGATAATTTTCGTTTTAACCACAGAAAATCGGTTTCTTGGCTTTTATTTTAGGCACACAAATTTTTCATTGAGTAACGGCAGTGTTCTCATCTTTTCATCGCTTGCACATTAAGTCGTATCCTTGAAGGGTTGATGGGAAAATTCTTGCAGTAAATTCACTTTTAAACGAGCATTATGCACTATAGTGGGTATTTTACATAATTTTTTTTTTGTCTGCACTTTAAATTTGCCTTCGGCACGTTATGTGACCCGTTTTCACTTTTCTTTTTGTGTGTGCTTTTATTTGTTTTTTTTTCTTAACCGTGACACCTTTTCCCGATAGGACAGAATTTTATTCCGTAAAGTGGATGCTTCAATGGTGAAGTCTTGCGGATACAAGTCGGGCGACAACGGGATGAAAAATGATGAGAAGGACTCAGTTAGAGGGATAATGAAATGATGGATGCATGTATGCTTTGTTTGTTCGCTTTTCTTGTCTCCTTTTTTTTTGGCACGCACTGAGTAGGTTTTCAGATGGAAAAAAAAAACAAAAAAAAACCGCACCGGAGAGTTACTTTTTATTGTACGCGCTGATGAGTGAGTGAGAAATTTTCCATTCTACGGGATGTCGGATGCTGTGGAGAATTTTGTTATGAAGTTGAATGCATGCTTTTCGTTTTAAGGATTGTGCGCAGAAAGGGGCGATTGAGCTTTTTGAGAGAAAGCGCCATCTGGCTTTGGGAATTAGTATAGGAAAGGCTTTTATTTCGAAAAGAGAGACCGTTGGAATGCTTGCTTAAAAAAAATTGTATTTCTTTTGGAAAGTGTGTAGTATACGCCATCGATTTGTTTTGTTCACCATATAATTAGTGTTGAACCAGGATTGGGATTATATACGAATAAAAACAATCAAAAGGAGTTCCATTGGCATCTCAATAGAGGGCGCTGCTCTTGATCTACCTGCACTATCAACGGTCTTTCTGATTTTTACCAGTTAGCTGTTTCTAACGCAATCTTTCCGTGTGTACGAGTGTACATTTTTAGGGATTATAACGTTACAGGCCTTGAGGCATTGGGATTTTCCAGATGTTAGGGTAGAGCAACATCCTGCTGTTTTCTATAAAGGGTTTCGTGGAAGGTGTTCAGTAAGCCAAGCTTTGGAAACTTTAACTGCCAAATATAGCAATTCGAATTTTTTTTTTGTTTAAGGGGTGCCACGTCCTCTGTGTTAATACAGAAATCATATTTTTTAAAAGCTTTTATAAGGAAACTTGCTGACCCGGCGAACTTCGTTCCGCCAAAATTCGTTAATGAAATGAATTTAATAATTCCGCGTATGCACATACTATAAATAACTTGTTGACTCTACTTTTTCAAAATGTTGGAAAAACATGAAAAACCTGATTGAAAATTCGAAAATAGTATTTTTACAAAAAAAACCCCAATTTTTTGCTCCGTTTTTGGACTCGTAGTCTTCAAAAAATTATCATAATCTTCCAACTCGTAGTCTTCAATTTCTCGAACGATATCTTGAGACGTCAAATCACTATAAAAATCATTCAAATCCGAAAAAAAAACACAAAATGTACTGAAATTCATGTTCATTTTCAAGCAAGCACAACACGTTTTCCGATTTAAACCAAACTTCACAAAAACCATATATAGACCAATACGAAAGACGTGTGAAAGTTTGGTTTAAATCGGTGAAAGCGTTAGGGCGTGAATCGGCGACTAACGAACACAATTTTAGGCTCAATTTTTATATATATAGAAGATATATGCACTTTTACCAAATTCAATGCCAAGACTGTCATAAATCTGAAAATAAATCATTTGCCACGCCTCTTTTCGCCCACCCCGCCCACATTATGTGAAATGCTTTGTTTAAAATATATGTACAACGCAGTTCCAAATTTTAGCATCCACGAGTCTCGACAAAGTGATTTCAATATTTTTTTCCTACACCTCGTTTTTAATACTGCCCAAATTTTAACTTAACCTACAAACATGTGCCAAAGTTTGAGACTATGACTGCAATAAGTGCCCAGGTATATGGTATTTTATTGCTACCAAGATTAAAGTCTGATACATGGTGCCACGCCCCCTTTTCGTAACTTTTTCTGGAAACTTTTGGGCGAAATCCACACAGTGGTCATTATGTTTGCTTCTATCTAAACGGCTTTGGACATTTGAAAGGATGGAACAGCTGCAGGCTACAAATAAAAAGTAACATATCACTGAATGTCCGGGGTGGAGGACATCATGCAGCTTAACAGCTGGGAAAGTTTGCCAGCTACAAGTTCGTGCGATATACGATCCAAACGTTGAATCTATAAATATCATTCATTAAATCTCAATCAAGTTCCTTTACTTTCCTTTTTAGTTCACCACAAACAAACAATATATGTATGCAACTCCTCAGATCATTCTCCATATCGTCGCTTTAACTGAAAATCTCCCAATGGTCTCCCCCGTGAGCGATTTTCCTATTTGCACGAACACCACATGTCTGTACAAAGTATGGGGTGCGACAACTTTTAAAAGGACCTTCTGAGTGCTTTACAGAATGCGCACCGAATACATTTTGCTATAGAGGAGATGATGCTCCGATGATATTACACCCTAAGGACATGCAATAAAATGGGCAAAATGGAAAATACTTTCAACTATACTTACGCACTATTTCTCGCTGGTCCTTTTTCCGTTCAGTTTACTCTTGTTTATTAAGTGTTAGTCTTTGCGTTTACTTTTCTCTGAAATCGCATTTTAGATTTCTTTTTTTATTAAGATAAATACTTGAGTGGCAGCACACGACACTCACACTCGTATTGGTACAGCCCTCACAGTCCATCCCATGGAATCCTGCTGCAGATGGCATTGAAACTGAAAGCATTTCTTATCGCAAACAAAAAGTGTTCCACAAATAACGTGATTTGTTGTCTTTCACCTCCGACGACTACATTTTTATTGTGTGAATTGTTTTTCTGATAGACAATTGAATGGGATACTACAAACAAGTTGTAAACTAATTCCAGTAAAAAGGGTTTCCGTTGGTGTGTCTTTTTTTGGGCAAATATTTGAAGATATATTCTGTTTAACGCTTAAGTGTAAATATTTGAAGTTGAATTTTAGTTTTCAACTGAGTGATTGTCTGATTTGTTGTTAAAACAAATTTGCATAATCAAATGTTGTGTCGTTACTGTTACAGGGGTAACTTTTTCAGGGTAATGCCGTGACAAGGTTTGCGTGCTGTAAAAACTTTCGCGAATGCACTTTTTTATAGAACAGAAACCGAGTGATGTGGTAAAATAAAAATGTGTGCGATTTTGGAGTTGCATTCTTGTAATTTGTGGTGTACCAAATTTGCCCTTTGAATAGTCCCAAAAAATGTGAAAAGTCACACAAGTGAGTGAGCAGCTAGGATTTGGATTCATTTTGGACCAAAATTTTTTGAGTTAAACTTTTATGGAAGGCGGTGTTTGTCGTTCGGATCTCTGTGAGGGACGAGTTGAAAAACATCTGCACGTCATTTATCTTTTTTTTTTTTTTTTTGTAGTGATCATTCTATAACTCTATAACTATTAAAGTTAGTGTTGAATGACACATCAGTTAAATTCATGTTTTAAAAAAAAAAAAAAAAAATCTCGTATGCAGGTCAGCTCCGTTCATTAGTCTCTACTTGACACTGTATTCCTTCCCCCATATATTGTGATATTTCTTACACGATATCTCGGAGTCATCCCAACAAACCAGCAATACGAGTAGATCTCATTTCGACAGCTTGTATTTCCGAGCTAAATCTTATATCTAGGTATAAGGCTAAGGTGTTTGCTCCAAACACTGAACTTCCAGACCAAGTTCGTCCCTCGTGATAACAGATTACCCTAGTTGCTCAAAACTTGCTCAACCTGACAAGTCCTTCTATCGGAAGCGACAAACAGCCCGGCATAGTTGAACCTCTCCGCCTGTTTCAAAACTCGTAACATTGAATACGCAACCTAAAGACAACGATTGCCTCAGATATTTTGATGTTTATCTTCGTTTTAGCTTCAATACCAACTCCTACGTTGAAGTTCAAACCCAAGAATGATCAATTCATCAGCAAATATCAAACGACACCGGCTTAGGTCTGCTCGTTGGTTTCACTATGTCCTCGTTGAAGTGCACTAAAACCTAAATAGGTACATTGTGTTAAACAACAGGTGAGTCTCAGAGTCCGCTGCTGAATCTTTTGAATAAAGCTGTACAATTTCGAATAGAAGTTGACATCGATAAGATCGCTTATTGGACTTGGTAAAACCTTCTTCGAAACTAAGAAAACATTTTTATTAAGACTCTCCAGAGTGTTCTCAAGCACCTTTCTGAGAGTGAGTGCCCCAACCTTCACTCAAACACCTTTTACCTTTTTGAAAATCATCCACTCCTGAAAAACTTACCAACTTGTGTATTGTGTACTTCCTCCTCTGTCTGTTAGGACACTTTTTTTTTAAATCTGTGATCATATTCTTGTTCATAGCAGATTGCTTTTCAAGTTCCGAACGTCTCCATATACAGGTTTCGAAAGCCCAAAACTGTCAGAGACATTCTCATTTTAAAGGATTTCATCTCTATAGATGGCTTCTTAAACTTGGGATTACTTTCGTATATAAAACTGTTTCCACAACACCGCTTGGTGTTCAGTTGTAACCTCAGCGGCTCTCAACACGCAAATATTACTACCCATGGTTTTAGTACACGACGGTACCGCAAGGAAATTTGTCGTTGACGTCTGGTGAAGAGTATGTCATGAGTCAATTTATTCAGCAAAAGTCAGCCCTCCATTTACGGCACCGATTCCCTCAAATCGCGCGGCCTTATGTCATTCCATTATACACCTGAAGGAGCATAAAGTCGACCATTAGCACTGTAATTTGCAACCATTCCAAGGAATGGATGAATTTATTTTAGAAAAGCTGTGTACCTCGACTTTAAATTTATTAATACACATGCACCATAGCTGGAGTGATTTCCTGATTTAGCTTTAAGGTCGCATATCTTCCTCCTCATGTTATTTGATTAAAAGTATCCCCACCTACAACCTGAAATAAAAATACAAGATGGTGCCCCCTGGAGGAAAGAATCGCTAACCATACTTATGGCCAATAGTTTTCTATAATAAACCACACAAAACATTTTTAGCGTCATAACGACTGCACCCATAGGTTATATCAATAAGCTCGTAGAAGTGGATGGAACTGTCATTAATCATCACTTTTTTCAGGCTGAAGTCGGCTACTTAAGACTTACGCTAGCAGTATGCAAGTTTAAAAGTGAATTCCAAAAATATTTTGAAACAGCATAATTTCGAAAAAGTTTGGCATTTCTGCTTTAAATTTGAGCCCGAATTTTTGTGAACCATTCCAAGGTAAATTCTTACAAGTCATCAGTTTTATCAATCATCTTTTCCCAACTAAAATTTTATATTATATTTTTAGACGCAGTGGCCTTGTGGTTAAAACTTAGTAGTCCAAGTGAGGGGCCCCAGGTTCGGTTCCCGAAAGAAACCAAATTCCGTTTTATTGATTTTTTCCACTACACCACCTCTCGCGAACGTCTGATTGAATTGAGTTGGTCCGATCAGATTTTCTCAATTAACCAAAGTAGAATGTGGGCAATCGGCAATCCTCGCTTCTGCCATTCGACCGAGTACATCCAGAAACGCGATTGTCCAAAAACATTGTGCTTAACGATGAAGCCCAAGATCGTTTTGAGCTTTTGTTTGAAAAATCGTTCTGTATGTCATGGCGGTCGTCCCAAGCTTTCCCGGGAAGTAAGAATACCCGTTCAGATAATTTTGTTCCCACTTCACATTCGATGAAGGTGCTATAAAACATTAAATATCAGTAGTTGCGACTTGTGAACACGGCGGCTCAGTGGTTAGTATGCTGGATCATATACGAATAATGAACACATTATATACCTCCCCTTCTTTCTACCAAGCGAAATGTGCCGCCCGGCCTACGCACACATGGGCCACATGCCACATAACATATTCTTTAATGCTTGCGATTTGCGCCCACCAACCCAAAACAGAGAGACATCAAGAATAGCGCCTCCTATCAGGTCCAAAGCTATCCTTACTTCCCAGGTGGATCCAAACATAGCCATCCACAAAATTTCATGGAAATCAGTTGAGTGGATTCGGAGATTGGCAGCAGCGCCACCTATCGGCCTCAAAACTATACTCTCCTTTAAGCTGCAACCAAAAATACACATTCACAAAATTTTATTTAAATCGACTGAGGGATTTCGGAGGTCGACAACACAGCAATGTTCACTAAAATGCCTATAACTCGTATAACCAATAAACATACAAAGACCGATTTGCGCCCACCAACCAAAAACAGAGAGACATCAAGAATAGCGCCTCCTATCAGGTCCAAAGCTATCCTTACTTCCCAGGTGGATCCAAACATAGCCATCCACAAAATTTCATGGAAATCAGTTGAGTGGATTCGGAGATTGGCAGCAGCGCCACCTATCGGCCTCAAAACTAGCCTATCCTTTAAGCTGCAGCCAACCATACACATTCACAAAATTTTATTTAAATCGACTGAGGGATTTCGGAGGTCAGCAATATTCAGTAAAATGCCTATAACTCGTATAACCAATAAACATACAAAGACCGTATATCCATACAAACCTTGGTACTGACGTCACCTTTCATTTGAAATTTCCAGAAACAAAATCGGTTCGCGCATTAAGAGACCATCAATTCCAACACAATGCGACTCATTTTGATATATATTTATAGAAGGAGATGGATGAAAAACGAAATATGCCTACAGCGCCACCTGTTGAGAATTTTCCGAATTTAATTTTTTTTAAACCATCCCTGATTCAAGACAAACAAAATAACAAAAAAATCATTCAAATCTGTCGAGACGTTCTCGAGCTTTAGCGAGACTAACGAACAGCAATTCTTTTTTATGTATATAGAGATAGAAGATAATGTGTGGAAAAAAACCAAAATCTACTGAAATTCATGTGTTTTTTTCACTCACGCAAAACACACACATACGTTTTCCGATTTCAACAAAACTTCACAAAACCCATATATAGACCAATACCAAGGATGTGTAAAAGTTTGGTAAAAATCGAGAAATGCGTTAAGGCGTGAATCGGCGACAAACGAACACAATTTTAAGGCTCAATTTTTATATATAATAGATAATTTATTTAAAAAGAAAAATGCTTCGTGATGTTCAAAGTGCTCTTCGTTTCCACCAACCGATATTTTATTAAATGTGAAAATTAAATACAGAATCTTCAGCCGTTAAAACGTTTATTTGTTTTAAGCAACACAAGCTAGCAAAGACACTTCAACTACTTCAGCATCGGGCTTTTAAAGACCCCTACAAAACTGCTCACACAGAAACACGACCATTGCAATTGTCCAGCCAATTAGCAAGCACTTCCACGCAAAGTGCAGCTGATTTACACTCAGAGGCAATGTTATCTTATGTGATGCCGTCATGGGGGGCAATAGACCTGCAAAATATCCTTGCAATATTGATTCCATCTTCCACTTCTCGATCAAGCCCGCGTTCATCACCTGCATTATGCACGTCTTCAAGTTCTCAGCAAAAGGCGAATGTTGAACCAATAGAAATCCCATGTGATAATTGCTCAGACTGTCGCTAGTCGTGTGAAACAGGGGTTCGGAAATTCTTTTGTGGGCGTCCAACAGAAACCTAGCTTTGTCCATTGACCCGCTATAGGCGAAACTTAAATTGCGCATGGAGTTCCTTTCCCTGCTATGGACAACAGTATCAACCGTTTTGATTATTTTTTCAATGCCCTCATAAGGAAGCTCATCGCCTTGTAAGGACTCCCATTCATAGTTGGGCATCAGTACAGGTACATTATGTTCAATCAGGTCGTGGATTGTGTTCCACTGTTCGACTTTAATATGAACTGTTAAGAAGGACGTCAAACAGACACAGTAGATATTGGCGAGAATGTGTGAAAGTAGTATAACCTGGATGTGGATTCTACGCGCCCTAATTAAGGCTGTTCCGGTAGGCATACCAAGGAGCAAAAGAAACGTTTCGCTGAAGTAATTCCACAAAGTGATTGGCTCATTGGTGTGAAAATCTGTTAAAATTTGCGCAGCGATGATGTACGCTACAGTGAGGAAAATACCGATCCACACCGTGAGTGTAAACGGCCTTAAAAAATACTCATCGGGATCTACATAGTTGTTTAGCGGAACCAGAATGCTCCATGCCTGAAGTAGTATGGGGTAGCTTATTTCAAGATCAAAAGGTTTTTCGTATGGGTTCGTGCTGATGTCGACGTCGCCTTTCTTGGTTGCTGCAATCACTCCCGGCATTTGTAGGTTCGATGAATTGTTGATTAGAATATCGGTGAAGGTTGCGTTGTGCTTGTGCACGAAGCTGGCAAATAACCGAGCCGTATACCCTCCAAGCCTCACTTGGCCCTTCCTGTTTCGGTACCAAAAAGCTCTAGGCATATCCGTCTGAACGGTAGTGCGAAAATTGAATCCATTCAGATCCTTCATAGCATCGGGAAGTGATCCGTCGTCGGTTAGTCGTTGAACTGGCCTATCTGCGTACTGCAGGTAGGCGAAGTCCTCGCCATTCACTATTCCGAAGATTCTCGTGAATTTTTCATCCGCAAAAAAGCGACAGTAGTCCTGGAATACTTGATGGCTGTCAGCAATTAAAACGACAAACATCCGCACGCTAAGGCGTAGAACAAATTGCTCTATCACATGGCGGCGATGGTGGCCTCTGTCTACCTGCACCGCTAAGATGGTGCTCTCCTGAATATCGCGAAGTTCACTGAAGTCACTTTGGAGATATGTGAAAATAGCCACGGGCATATTGTTGGCCTTGTTTACAATTTCACTCAAATAGTTATCGTCAACGCCGATCAAATACACTGAGGACGGTTCGATTTCCTTTTCGATTCTCCCGATGAGCTTCCCAAATTCGCAGTAATTTCCGCGGATCACCGCGACTAACAGGAAGCCAAGCGTAGTCACACTCCGGAGGTACATTTTGAAATGTGTCGGTCGCTGTGAAAACAACTCTGCGTGTCCTGCTCAACGCTGTATTGGTTTTGGATAATTAATGGCAATTACTATGTATACACATGGCAACCCCCCTATTAACTAGTATGATTAGTTAAACATTCTACTCTTGGTTAAATATGCACTTTAAAGCACGATTCACTTCCTTGTAGTTCTTATTTATCTGGATGTGTATCGCTAGTATTCACAGTGTTTGCAAGTCGACTCGATACTCAGTAATTGCCGCAAATATTGAAGACTGGTGTGAGCCACATGAGACAGGACTCTGATGTTGCGTGAGAGAAGTGATGCATAATTATTGTTTGATTTCCAGAACGTTTTCAGAGCAAACAATGAGCGACGTAATGAGAGAGGGTGATTCGAATCAGGAAAATTGAATTGAAATTCCATTTTTTTTTTTCTAGAAATATATAAAAGCAGTTGCTCATAAGATTTTTAATATTAAAAGGTCTTCAGCTCGAACAAAAACAAGCCGCCTATGGTCCTCTTCCGAGCACACCGCTGGGGTTAAGGTGTACGGTTGCCCCTTTTGGTTTGCATTTTCTACATATAAATCAGTGATAATTCAAGCATTGAATTACAGCCAGGGGGCAGATTCCGTATAACAATAATCGTCGGGACGATATCGTTTTAAAAACTTTGATGACCATAAGAAGTTATATTCTGCCCGAATTTGTTTCACTGTCATCAGCTTTCATTACATTTGTGGAAAATGAATTGGATTAAGGTCTCAAACTCGTAATTTTGGCACTTAGCTGCTACATTTGGAGGTCTATCGTTTCGACGATAATCGTCTGAAAAATTACGGAATGAGTGCCCAGTACTCAGTGGTTAGTTTGTTGGAAAAACAGATATAACATTTGAAGGTTTTTTTCCACCACGGACCTTAGTACAATATCAAGGATTTGTGTGGTACTCCTCTTAAATTTTGATCTATGATTTTTATGTTACAAAGTTTTCAAAATCATGTCAATGTCCCAAAAGCTCCTGTAACAAGTTTAAATACCGGTCTAAGCTCACTCACTGACTGTGACCTTATTTTCTTCCAAAAAGCGAGTTCCAGGGCAGCGTTGCCAGAAATGTCAAAATGTTTCCCCCATATAAATCTGGAAAAACCCCCAGATGTGCCTAGTTTTTCTAAAAAAAAACAATTTTTGTCATTGTTTTTTTTTTTGTTTTAACTTGCTTTATGTACGACTTAAAAGTAGGAATTTCGAATCTGAAAAGCGAACATGTACGTTTGGTTTTTCGAATGCAAAAGTGTGCTGCGACGGAACTGGAATTTCTTTTTTTTTAAGACTTGTTTTGTAAAGAAAAATAGTGCAAAGGTATTAGAAGAAATCATTTTCATTAGCAAATATGGCTCAATCGATTATTTACCACCATTTTTAAATAGCAAACATACATTTATTTCATCCTATTGTCATGATCAATTTTTAAATCGTTTGGTTGTGAACAGAACAGAACGACGAATCACAGTTTCCCTATTGACAGTTTCTTCCACCAGATTTAACCCGGTCGACCAAAAAAAAAACTATTGTCCAAAACACATGTGCAGCATGTTTATTGGATATAGGCACACGTAAATTCTGCACTCACCGCAGTACTGCAACATGTCTCTATTTCTAAATTTGCTGTAAAATTCAAGCGTACCACAACACAAAAGAAAATAAATTGCAATTTCAGGTATTTGGCATCATCGGCTTTTGACATTTGCTGTTTGTTTTTGTTTTGGTTGCAAACACATCAGCTGCTTAGTCGGTGAATGACATTAGCCATATTAGTCGATGCAAGGCATGTCAAATAATTTTCTGCACATCTGTTATACTTGCAGCACTGCATTCTGTGCTGCGTTCATAATTTCTGCACATGTGTTTTGGGCATAAATCTGTGGTGACAACCCCTAGACTGGCTACCCTGTTTTGGGTGTCGTATCACCGCATATCTGTGAGCGAGCAATACGTCACTGCGTTTTGTGGTTTTTATATGCAAAAATATAACAAATTTAGCCACCAAGCCAGTGATGCCAGATTACAAGATAAAAATAAATAACTGACGCAACAGGTGCGTAGGTACCCTAGGCCTAGCTTCTCACAACCATTCGTCTTGTGTGAGTTTTTATTTTTGGGACGAATGGAAGGGATCTACAATTTTATGCCGAGTCCAAACGGCCAATTGTCTTTCATGACAGTTATACTCTCGGATGTTTGTCAGAGGTTCGCGAGAGGTGGCGCAGTGGAAAACACCTTAAGTTGGAATTTGAGTTTTCTCGGGATTCGAACCTGGGACGCCTCGCTTAGTAGTCCGACACACTAACCACTAAGCCACTGCGCTGATTACAAGATACATATCTTTTTTTCAAGATTTTTAAGCTCCAAAATATTTACAAAACTTATTACCTCAAATTCATCAAATTTCAAGATTTTTGAAATGATTCATTTTCTAAAACTTACAAATAAAAACAGCTGTTATTTTTTTAAAAGACGATTTCTAGTAATTCCATTCATATCGTGGAGCAACAGTTTTAGTAACGTTTCCATCAACTCTAATGTAAGGAAATTGTTTGTCATATGTAAAGTGAAATTTACGATACTCGATTGAACTGGATGAAACCAATACACCATACGTGTAATGGTATTAAATGCTTTATTTATGTGTATTAAATATTGTGTTTTATATTTTATATTTTGAAAAAATCTTTGAAAAAGATTTTTTTTATTTCGGAAAAAAAGATTTTCAGATTTTCCATGTGGGAACACTGATTCAACCCCAGTTCTTCGCTTTGTTTTTTTTTTCTGAACGTAGTTACCCACATAATAATTGATTTTCGGTCCGGCGTTTTTTCCGAACGTAGTGACCCATCTAATAATTAATTTTCGGTCCGGGACAGAGCTTAACGTGGGCTAAATCGAAGCGATTTTGGAAGGCGCGCTGGGTTGCGATCATAGAATATCCATTCTAAAAATTAGGTTTGGAATTAAATAAAACTTTAAAACCACGCCTCTCGAATGAGAATCACTACCTCATCGCTACGACCTCTAAAGCTTGAAAGGCGTGAATTTGAAAAAAAAATAAAAAAAGGAAGCACCTTGTACTTTGAGCTGATAAGCAAATGGGTTTTCAGCAAATAGCACCAGCTTGTCAGCACAGAGGAAAACTTTAATAAGTACGTCAGACAGAATCGTCAGAATATCATAAATTCCACCAATAAAAACTGCAAAAAGGTATAGGACCAAGGAAACAACCCTATGGACCACCAGCCATTTAATTTCTATCCGCTCTGCCATAATTCATACATGTGGGATTTTATTATCCCGGAATAAAACGCAACTATGTAGGTACTCGGGTTTTTATTGATCCTTTATTACAAAATGAATCTGAATCGTTTCAATGAGCCCAATCAACTCTTACTCTAGACTGTATCCGTTAAACGTTTGGTGACGATTGCAGTGTCGTCTGTACGTCAGTACAGTTAGTTGCTGTTCGTACTCTATGACTCTATGTGTTCGTGACGTTATTAATGTGATATTCGATTGGTTGCTCTCAGAGCACTTTTTTTGCTCTCAGAACAATTTTTATGTTCGTTTGGTACATAAAATAAAAACAATCTTTTTCAGATTTCAGTGCACTTTTGCGAATCTGGATCAGATTTGCTTCAGATTTACCAATGCAATTACGTTTGAGTTTGTAAACTAGTGGAGTTTGTTTACGTTTTCGTGAAATTTTTCAACTGCAAAGAAACGCATTGCATCGGGTGAATCTATTATTGGGGACGTTCAAGTATCTAGTTTAGTAAGTCTGACAGCTCTCTCACTAAGTGAATCTCGGTTTTGATTGGTCGAAATCGGTCATGTGAGCAGCTGTTTCAGTTGACGTTTATGGAGGGGTAGCCAACGAATCTAGTCAAGAAATTCGTGACTGAGTACTAAGTTGACAGTTCGCGTACGTGGCTGACGTAGGAAAAGTGAAGTTCCCGACCAATTTAGTTCTTGCGTTCAGGTAACATCTCATCCAGGCTAATCTAGTCGACTTAAGGTGACTAGATTCTTGAATGCGGCCATTGTTAATTATTTGTGTATAAATGGTTAGATATCAATTAGGGCGCAAACTTCGAATGTTTTAACATAATATTAAACCAGTGAATGAAAAACCTGTAAAAAAGTGTTGAAGACTACATATATTCCAGTCGCACGAATATCAACAAAGAAAAGAGCAAGTGACGTTTTTATGTTCGATTAGACACACGAAATCTGAAATCTGAGAGCAAATCTGAAGAAGACCAATCGAAAACCACATTACTGTCACGTTGCGTTCGTCTATTTGTGTTATGTCTGTATGGCCCTATCCCACATACATTCGTGTTGCACTTGCTGAAGTCAAAAAGCGAAGCATAACATTTATTTATTGGACTTACTTTAACACCTTGTCTGTCGAAATCAGCTTTAAAATCTACTAAAGGTACCCAGCGCTTTTTTAACAATGCGTTTTATGCCGGTCAGAAAAAACTGGTATCCAGGCCGAAGTTCTACTTGAAAATGCTTAAACGCTTCCCACCGCCTATCCACATTATAAGTCTTTTATAAAAAACTGCCGTGAACACTTTTTTTTTGCTAAAATCAACCAAGTAGAAACAGGAATAACCAAGAGTATGTAAGAAGTCCTATGTTGGAGGTCAATCATTACTGGTCCTCGCCGCAGATTCTTAGGTATTCAGGATTCCATTTTACTGTCACAGTACCCAGACGCATAAAGATGGGACATCAGTCCTTTGGCTTCATTGGTTTGAACCTACGAGAGAAGTCGCTTCGCTACTCATGTAGGCTAGTACGATCAACTGACAGTGGCGCGAATACTAAGTTTAATGGCGAGGAGTTTTATCCTGTCACCGCCATAGGACGATAGGGTTCCGCCTCTTATTCAAAAAATGCTACACTCGTCGTATATTTAATGTGCTTACGTTACTCACCTTTCATTGAGGTCTGAAGGACCCATCAGTTTTTGGATCTTTCCAATTAACCGACACAATTAGCTTATTTTGTATAGAAATTGACATTCGTTCAATCTAAAGTGGATTCAGAAACGAAATTGTTGATTTGACAGCGATTTTCCGTCTCACATGAAAATCACATTCGACGTGCATCCAATCACTGGACCCCGCCATCCACAATCCAAATGCATTCACCTCAATCGACATGACCAATTAAAGCCAAACTTCCAACAATACAGTTTTGTTAAAATTTCGTTTTTTTTTTTTTATTTTAAGCACTCATTTAACAAAAAGCAAAAGTAAACAAATCACCGTTAAAACAACGAAAAATCACGTTGATTCCTTGGACTAAATGCATTCGATCTGCAACAACAATAGTTTGGCAATTAATTTTAATTGTTCACTGGTTTTTCATTGACGACCATGAGAAGTCCTTTTTGTACATTCCATACGCCAGCCAATATAACAGGTTGAACAATCCAAATGATACAGGAAATGCTATACGCGAAACTTGGTCAATGAGAGAGACGCTGTTCACATGTCGACCTACAGAATGGACATCAAAATCAAACATACTTCTTGAATGAACCGAGTACATACCCTTGACGGTGGCATCGCGTTCGCGTTGCTTTCGAAATTTGTCATCCCCAATAAAACAGAGCCAAATCTGTTTGCATTTCGATGTAACCGGTGGTTCGGTTTGGGTTGTTCGTTCCATGGTCGAGGTGCGGGACGAGGGCGCCTGAAAGATAAGTGTCGGATCCTGGGGAGACAAAACTTAATTAAAAGCGAGTACACAACTTGGTTCGGCGGCGATTCAAATTACATTGTATATTGGACATATCATTGAGTTGCGTTTGCGAAATGTCCCCGAAACAGATTGTGGTGATTCCCTCACCGATTCGCTGCTCTTGTGGTCGGACATCTGGATGCCATCGGATTCTTCGGCTATTTCGTCGACCTCCTCCCATTCGTCCTCGCTGACGAAAATCTCTCCACTACCTGTCTGAGGGAATATATGCAATGACTTGTATCGGAGCAGAGGGAAACAACTGGCGCTTACCTTAGTGAAGTAATGAACTCCAGCGAACTCTAGCAGGGTGGCAATGCAGTAGAGGAAGCTCATCAGGAGAAACCAGTCCAATGCTGTGGCGTATTTCACTTTCGGAAGATCTGTTCGCGAATCCAAGCTGATGGTGGAAAGAGTGAGAACGGCTGTGATGCATAGACCAACTCGGTCACTGGTCGCCTCGCGATGAATCCAAAACGACACCCATGAGAGCACCACGATCAGAATGCACGGCACATAGACCTGGACGGAGCATTTGTTTAAAGTCACAGATTGTAGGAAATATTTTTATTTTTTTTTGAAACTACCTGAATGAGAAAGTATCCCGTGTGTCTCTTCAGGTTGAAGGCCACAAGTAGAACCGAAAATTCGCCCTCCCTTCTTTCGTATGTGGAATTCCTGTGCTTCATGCTAATCAAGTCGAACTGATTCAGCGTCATGCCGGGCACAAAGTTAACCGGATCGTCGTTAGACCACTCGTAGACTAGCTGGCGGGCCGTATAGCCATCTGTAAGGAGAGATGTTGGAAGATTTTTAAAGAAGTTTCCTGTGGGTATGTATGAAGTGCCAATACAATATAAGAAAAATGCCATATGCATATGCATAAACTATAACAAATCCTTACACTGGTTGATAGAATTCACACTCGCTTTCGTTAAAAAAAACTTACAAGATCGACGAGCAAATTATGAACTGGGGTGGGGGGGGGTTTCCATTATATGGACTAAGCTAAATACATTTGTTGTACATAAGTGTCGTAAAAAAGCATAAATATTTTTTGGCTATGACGCAACGGTCAACATTTTACCACAGTCTTGGAAAGAAGTTTTGGAAACAAGTTAATAAAATTGAATCCAGTTCTAGCTATGGTTTAAATTTCAAGAGCTTTATTCATAACATAACATTTAATTAAAGCTGAATTAAAGCTAATTTTAATTTAGGTATTTCTAGTTATTCATTAATTATTTATCAACAAAATGTTTACAGAAGACTAATAATAATCTTCATTATATATTTATAAATCTCAATAACTAAATTTAAGCTACTCTCCAAATTTTCTCTACAAACATTAGCTAAAATCCTAGATAAATTTTGACATAGAGTACGCCGTTGATAAGTGTCACAGAAAACAGCTGTTCTTTGGAAGAACTTCCTTCGAAAATTGTATTCTTTCTTATTCAACTATTTCTGATTCCAGGTAATTCTCGTATCTCGTCCATGTAATAATTAAAAAAAGCTCATCCTTGCATACTTTTCCGCAACAGAACAACAAATACACAACGATCTGTCACAATTTGGCTTGAGAAAATGTGCCGCCCCATTAAATGGGCACGCTAAATTTTGACAGACACATGAAGTACATTCTTAAACAAAAGTTTGATTATTTAGCTCGAGCAATGTACCACTCAGCTAAATGGGTTCGCCTAAATTAAGCGAATTGGAATTCATATATTTTTTTTTAAAGATAATTCGCACTTAATCAAATGTCAAAAAATTATCTTAAAACTGTGCATACGTTTGCGAACATTTTGAAGTTTAATAAGTTAAACAATAGTAGGTATTAGATATATAATTATAAAACGAAAGTGAATGTGCATAATGGATAATCAGTGCGAATAGACGTGTTTCATTCTGCTCCAGTAAAAGTGAGAAAGTACAGTGCACGGAGTCGACTAGATGACTCTAAATTCATCTCAAGGCTTTAAGACTAATCGTATCTTGCTCTCTACGAGTTTGGTTTTATAAAGAACAGTGTTTAATCTTTGTTTCAAACGCATTAAGTTTTTTATAGACAAACGGTTGTCTTTTTTGTTTTGCTGCTGCCCAGCTGGTTCTCTTAAAGCCATGTCTTTTCCAATCCTACGTTCTTCAAAAGTCGTCTCATCTAAGGGGCCAACACCCGCTAATTCATCTTCTCCTGCTGCCAAACTCTTAAGTAGTAACAATCCCCCACTCACAGTTGAAGTATTAAAAGAGCAACTCGCCAAGCAAGCGGAGTCATTGCAGTCAGGATTTAAAGAGGTCATGTCTCGGATGGAAAATGAATTTCTTCTGAAGATTGAGGAAATCAAAGTAACTTGGACTCAGAGATTTGATGACTTGAACAGAAGCATGCTCAGCTTAGTTGAGCGTGTCGTTCGGATTGAAGAAGAAACAAACACAACTATGCATTTGCATAATGCTGAAATCGCCACTCTTCAGCAACGATGCCATGTTCTTGAAAAAAAACAAATAGCATGCGATGCTGTGCTCTATGGAATACCTACTCTCCCAAATGAGAACCTAAACAACTTGTTTAATCGACTCTGTCAAACCATTGACTGCAAGCGGCCTCTCTTAACAAGTATTTTCCGTACGAAACGGAAAGATAACAACAAAAGCATTAGCAACAACACCGCTACAACAACATCTCCCATTATTTTGAAATTCAGCAACGCTCAGGAGAGAAATGCCTTACTAACGTCAGCAGCATACTACCGCAAACAAAATGCAACCGAACTACTTCTGCGGGACTTGGGCATTGACTCGAACAACACCTACTATATCAATGAGAGTCTCTCCAAACAAACACGTTATCTTTTGAACAGCGCTCTCGTGCTTCGTAGGAAGAAACAATTGTTTGCTGTCTACACCAAATATGGATCTGTTTATGTTAAGAAGTCAGCGAATGGAAAAAGCTTCCTGATCGAAAGCTCTGCCGATTTACTTGCTGCTACTGCGACGCATCACTGATCATCATCAAACATTACACTTTTTGTAAGCTTATTTTAAGAAAATTGTCTTATTGTTGTCATAGTTTCTTTAGTTTTCTTCTCTTTACTTCCCCCTTTTGTGACCAAATCTCTTTTCCTCTCCTCTCTTTTCTTCTCCTCTCTAAGTTGAATTGCACTTTTTGTCTGTGTATACGTATACATTGTATAATGAACTTTGCTAGTTGTCCAAATCGTCCATACAGTGCGCACGAAAAATCGACGTATAATATGATTAAGGTTATCTCCAAACGTCACGAAGGTCTTAATATTTGTTATTTAAATGCGCGAAGTCTTAACAATCGTAAATTAGACTATATAAAATATCTATTTTCTAATTCCCGTGTTGATGTCATCTGTGTAAGCGAAACCTGGTTCAAGCCACTCATTGGTGATGTGTCCTATAAAATTCCAAACTATGAGGTCTTCAGAAATGATAGAGTCACCGAAACTATAGGCGGTGGAGTTGCAATATATTGCAAATCCAGTCTTAAATGCGATGTTGTTACTAAGTCTAGTGGAAATGGGATCGAATTTATTATTGTTGAAATACGCGATTCAAACACGAAATGTATTGTTTCATGTGCCTACAGTAATAATCGAACATGCTCCCATGCTCCATTTTTTTCTGCTGTATCTGATATCTCAGCACTCTACCAACATATTATAGTCTGTGGCGATTTCAATGCAGACCTGATAAAAAACGATTCTCTTTCCTTTCGAATGAAGGATTCTTTCTCATCTGTAGGACTAAACATAGTAAATACAACCTACCCAACACGTTTTGCTCATGGTTACGCACCTAGTCTTTTAGACATATTTATTGTCTCTGATCCGTCGTTAGTTCTTCTCTTTGACCAATTATCGTTTGATTTTGTTTCTGACCATGATCTCCTTTTCTGTACCTATAATATCAACTTGAATAAGTCATCTGTCTCTGAGTATTTCACGTTTAAGGATTTCAATGCCGTAGATTTAAATTCGCTCCATATGTTAACATCATTAGCTCCTTGGGGACAATGCCGGTTAAATGCTGACCCAAATTTAAAACTGAATTGTTTTCAATCAATTTTATCTTCGTTGTTCGATCAATGTGTTCCGATCAAAACGGTACGCATACAAAATAAAAGCTGTCCTTGGTTCACGTCTGATGTGTTGACTGCTATAAAGCAGCGCAACAAGCGATACAGCAAATGGAAGCACCGACCTACCGATGTTAACTGGGATGCCTATAAAATGACACGAAATCTTGCAAACGCGACCCTGCGCATGTCCAAAAAAAATTACTATGCTTCAAAACTAAACGTTTCCCTACCTGCAAAAAAGCTATGGAGCAACCTACGTAAAATTGGTGTTACTGATAGAAATAATAGTACTAAATGTTGTCTTGATCCGGACGAATTAAACAATTTTTTTCTTGGGAGCGACGCCCATGCAAATGCCTTTGATTTTAATCAACCTACAAACCAAATTATCAGTGAAAGACTGGTAGATTTCAATGTGGTCACGGAAAATGAAGTTGTGGAGTGTATAGCCGCCATTAAGTCTAACTCCATAGGAGAAGACGGTGTGCCTATACGTTTTGTCAAACTCATTTTACCAATAATCATACCCTACCTCACTGATGTTATAAACTGGTGTATTATAACCACCACTTTTCCGGATTCCTGGAAAGTTGCAAGAATCTTTCCAATTGCCAAAAACTCTAACCCAACTTCTCCTGCTGATTTCAGACCGATTAGCATCCTACCTTGTCTATCGAAGGTATTTGAAAAAATTATATCAAAGCAGTTAATGCAATACATTTCGCACCATGAATTGTTAAGTTCTAGACAGTCTGGTTTCAGAGCTAACCACAGCTGTTCCTCAGCTATAGTCAACCTACTTGAAGAAATACGGCAAGACTATGACAAAAACAACATAACACTCCTGTGTTTATTAGATTTTTCGAAAGCTTTTGATAAGGTGAACCATAAAATTCTGCTATGGAAACTCAAAAATTTATTTGGGCTCAGTGACAGAGCAGTTCAACTGATAAAAAGTTTTCTCTCTGGTAGGTTGCAAAGGGTCATTACATGTGAAAATCATTCTCAATTAAAAACGGTCACACAGGGCGTACCACAGGGATCAATATTAGGACCGATCTTATTTTGCATCTTTATAAATGACCTTCCACATGTTTGTAAACATACATCAATTCATTTATATGCAGATGATGTGCAAATTCATGCCGCAAGTTCACTTCATAATATCGATGAACTCACGGCACGTGTCAATGAAGATTTGGAGCAAATTCACAGATGGTCTCTTGAGAATGGATTGCAACTAAACCCAAAAAAGTCGCAAGTGATCCCTATATGTTACAGAAAATACAACCCTCATCTTTTACTGAATGTTTGGCTCAATAACAATAAAATTAGTGTAGTAGACACTGTCACTAGTCTAGGATTTGTTATTAACCGTAGCCTATCTGGCTATAATCACATAAATATTATTGTTGGACGAATCTATGGGTGTCTTCGCAAATTGTGGCTGTCTGCTAATTTTACACCCATTGAAACTCGACGTAAGCTGATAATAGCCTTAGTACTACCTCTCATAACATATGCTGAGGTTGTCTACAGCACACTCGACTCCTTATCGCGACGTAAACTGCAAGTTGCTTTCAACGACGCGGCGCGATATGTGTACGGCCTTCGTAGAAGTGACCACATCTCCGTTCACTCTCGGGAACTACTTGGATGTCCTTTGCAAGATTACATCAACGCCAGGAACTGCATATTTCTTCATAAAGTCATATACAACCAACGCCCAACTTATCTGTTTACAAGGCTTAATTTTTCTCGCTCCAATAGAACTATGCATCTTATACCTTTTCGTTACGTTCACCTTAATTCCTCACGTCTATTCTTCGTCCACGCTGTTAGACTATGGAACTCTTTGCCCACGCCGATTAAAACAATCTCAAATCTAACAACTTTTAAAAGTGCCATTTTTCACTATTTCTCCTCGACTATCTCTTATACCTAAAACACATCACAATGTTCTATTTCCACTTTTCCTCCCCAGCTTCCTCAATTCCATCCTAACCATTCTTTCCTCAACCCATCTGCTCTTTAGATCTTTTGTATCATTTAATTAATAGTTTTAAGTCATTCAAATTTGAATTTATATAAAACTACTTCAAAGTTCTAAGTACTATAAAAGATATAATCTTAATGTACACACCTATAAGTAAATAAATTGAAAATTGAAATTGAAAAAAAAAAAAAAAAAAAAAAAAAATGCAGAAACAATTATAATCTTGCAAACACAAAAAGAAGTTTCCACTTCTTTTAGTTTCCACTTCTTTTTTCAATATTTTGGTTTTATACAGAAAACGTTGATGAGTTCTCTTCACACAACCGGCTAAAACGTTTTGATTCATAATTTTTTTCACATTCCGCCATAATAATTATTTTTAGTGTCCAGGCAACATTTTTCGAACTCACAATTCCGAAACTTTCGCAATGCACATTGTGACCTAACAAAATATTTAGTGCGAAGGTTAAAAATGATTATTAGTAAGGCCCCTTATATACTTTGCTCATTTTCTCGTTGATAATTTTGCTACTGCTCATACGTTTTCCATTTTAATTAATATCAGATGTCTGGCGAGTGCTGCCAGACTTTGAGAGTAGTAGTTCTACTCCATTGCAAAATTATTTGCATGATTAAACTTTTTCGACAAGAAGATTATAGTCAAATTAACTCTTTTTACGTCAGTGAGTGGAGAGTGGAGACACTGATAATTTATCAATTTAGGGAATCTAATGAATAAAGTCCAATTCACAACGTCGCATTGACGCGCATGCGTTGATAGAATATGTAGAAACAAAGCGTTCAATGCTGCCAGTGGCACACAAAATACAACTTCAGGCATTGGATCGACTTAAGATCTTAAATATCTTGAAGTTCAACGCGATGCCTGAATAAACCTACTCTCTACTATCGCGCGCGTTTGACAACTTTAGAATTTTGAGTTGTTCGATTTGATGTCAGAGAGTGTGCCGTTCTTAGTCGGAGTGGCAAAGAACAACTAATGTTAATTATGTGTGTAAGTTTTAAAAAGCAATATGATGTTTTTTTAATGCAAATTAATCAATTATTTATTATGCCTTTTTTGTGGGGCTAATAAGTATTTCTTTAGATTTTCTTGGAAACAAAAATATTAATCAATGGTCTTGTATCCAAGTTGAATTTGTTCTTTTCATTATTATACTGTTATAAAGGGTTTTCCAATAGGAGGTGTTATTTTGGTATTCAAAGAAATATGCCATTTTTTGAGATAAATGATCAAATGACCACCACGAGCACGCATACAGGACCATATCCTTTTCATGAAATTTTCCATAACAAAATCACAAAGTGGCTGCCCTATGTCCTCGATAGTCTCACGAATTTTATCTTTGAGGTATTGAATCGACGCTGGGCTGTTGGCGTAGACCTTATCTTTCTTATCTTGGGTTTTCCGAGCCCCAGATGCCAGATGACAATTTTGCTTGTTGACGTAGCCAACGAGGTGGAAATGGGCCTCATCAGTCAAGATGATTTTTCGATGGAATTCTGCATTTCAAGGACCCAATCAGCAAAGACACGACGTTGTTGATGATAGGCCGGCTTGAGTTCTTGTGTTAACTGAACTTTATAAGCCTTAAGACCGAAGTCTTTATGCATAATACGGTGTAATGACGTTTGAGGAATGCCCAATTCCAAAGAACGACGAGAAATGAACAAACCTGGGTTTTCTTCAACACTTTGGGCTACATAAGCAATATTCTCAGTTGTTCTTGAGCGACGTCCACGGGTTTTATTCTTCACATCACTAACTTGTCCCAATGAATTTTTTTCGAATTGTCAAGGTGATTCACAACGACCAAAAAATGCTTTAGTTTTGCGAACTGTGACTGCAAGATTTTCACCATTTTTGTAGTGAATTTTAAAAATTTCAATGCATTGTTGAAGCGTGTATCGTTCCCTTTTTAGTAATGTCGTAGTTTCTAAATACTTGTCAAATGTCAAAGCATAAAAGATTCAAAAGTGACAGCTACCGAAATAGCGGGTCATTCACAATTACACCTCTCATTGGAAAACCCTTTATATGATTTTTTTTTTTTGAGAATCCATTTTTAATTTTTGCACACAAATTACAGCTACAAGAAAAAGGAGAGTTAGACTTGAAATTTGAATTTTGCTCTCTATTTGTGTAAATTAGTTTAAAAAAACAAATTGAACTTTTATTCTCTCATTCTCTACTGCGCATTCGTTTCAAAGCAGGGGTGGGATTATTTTAAAAACGAAACGAAAACCACATTCACATATCAAAAAACGAAATAAATCACGCGAAAGCGAAAATTTGCTTCATGTAACTGCTTACGTTTTCTTCTTCTCGTTCGCAAGGGTTTAAGAAACGGCGTGACAAAGCAGGTGTCAGATTCTGTAAGGCGAAACGATCAAACGTTTTCGTGCGCACGAATGATTTATCCCACGGTACACAAGCAAATTTCTTCGTGCACACGAAAACGTATGAACGTTTCGCCTTGCGGAATGCCGGCCCAGGGGTAGGATTGCTTTAAAAACGAAACGAAAACCACTTTCACATTTCAAAAAAACGAAAGAAATCACCCGAAAGCGAAAATTTGCTTGCTGCAGCTGCTTTCGTTTTCAACCTTCTCGTTCGCAAGGTTTTAAGAAACGATGTGACAAAAAAGTTAAAGTTTGAGAAGCTGTATATATCAAATATGTTGTTTCCACTGCTAACAGCTGACCGCTTTCAATGTAAATATTACGTTTGTTGATATTTTCTTCGTAACAAAAGGTTAACATTCGAATAATATATAAGGTACGATCAAAAATTACATACATACAAACCATTCATTTAATTAACAACACAAAAAACGCAACAAAATATTTTGATCGAGTGGATGGAGAAGTATCCCTTCCTAGCAAAAACTACACAAGACAATGTCCTGCTCAGGGAAGAGATAAAGCTGCAGAAAAATGGCAACAGTTGTGTAAAATATTAAATGAAATGGCCCGTCCATAAAAAAAATAACTGAATGGAAAAATGTCTTATAAATATATTGTTTGTTATATGCACGTATTATATTGTACTTGATATTTCACTTTTCTTTTACATGGGCAGATTACAAACACCGGGCGAAAACAAAACTGTCAATTTCAATGCAAATCAATTTAATAAAAAATTCTTTTATCGGGCAGCTTAAAAGGATCGGAACAGTCAAAGATTTTTCTTAAATTTACACAATTCTCTACATCGTTATCATCACTATCGCTTGCTATTAATAAATAATTCGAAAGCATATTTTTTTGTGAAATAAAAATTAATCACAACCAAAAATAATGAGAAACGTCAAACAAATAGCATTCGCTGTATTCCTTTCGTATGAAACAAAAATGTCTTTCGTTTATGGAGTTACATATTTGCAATTTCATCGACCTTTTCGATTTCTTTGCTTTCGCTTTTTTGCTTTCGCGCAAATGAAATTTCCTTTCGTTTTCAAAGTTACATGAAGCAAAACGTTCGTTTGAACAAAAACCATTGAACGTTTTCATCTTACAGAGTCCCAACCCAGCATTTCGTTTTACAAAATAGTTGCGCTTTGGCATTTAAAATCGTAAAGTTTCGATAAAGCGTGTCAGAGCGCGCCGATGCACGCAAGCGTTCAAGGCAACATTGTGAATTCAGCTTAAGACTACAAGTCTTTGATCTCATTGGAAAGTTGGTTTAAAATCGATTGTAAAATTTTGTACTGAACAGGCTAATAGCCAGTGGCAGACAAGAAAGCGATTTAATAAAAACGTAGTCAAAAAAGTTCCATCACAACCATTTAAATACAAAAGCACAATAAAAGTTTGTTTTAAATTAATCAGTGGTTTCCGATTCAAAAAAATAACACTATTTCATTCTTCTCTCTATGTTGCGTTGGGTTTTCCAACTTCCTCAGGCGATGTGTTAGTCTTTATTATGGCTGAAATTGCAATCACAAATTACAGCCAACAATTTTACCAGAACCCAGTTGTTGGTGCTGTGTACACGTTAGAGGAGCACGATTCTTAGCAGGAAAATAAGTCACCAACAGGACAACGGGCAGAGGAATCATCATCGATCTTTTTCAAAATGCTTAGTATTAAAATTTAGCTGATCATATAAAATTCTTGACTAAACTCGTTCCATAACTTTAAATAAATTGTTATAACAAATTGCAAACGCCAACAAAATCAGACATCGCATTTAAAGGAACTTCTACAATATATATAAGATTATATATAGCTACTTACAACTTCCTATGATCAGCGGGCACGATTGTCGGTCCATGGGAAAGTTTTTCAATTCCATTGGGCAAGTGGCCTTTATCGTCAACCTTCAAGTGGAAGAATGCATTTAGCTAAATGGACCCAATTTTCATATGCATATACAATGGCATACGAACCTCATTGAATATAAAATATCCCCATCCTGACTGAGTCTCAAGAGCTTATTCGGCACCGTAATTGTGTGGATATGTGAATGCTTTCCATTAAAAAAATACGTATCCGGCCTCCAGATTTTATCAAGCATCTGCAAAAAAAAATAGTACACACCACAGTCAGGTAATTATCTAACCACCACCCAACGCGCACCGCCCAAGGATAACAACCTTAATGCTCAGGGACAAACTTTTAATGGGTCCCTTGAAACTCAGCCTTTTGTCTCGCCAATATTGCCGGAAGTAGCAGTCCATTGAGTAGTCCATATCAAGTTCAGACACGGGTCCCATGCTACGAATCAAGATGTTCGTCCTGACAATTGTTGGAACACCTATAACGAAAGGATTGATGCAAATCCCCTTCAAACGCATCCACCCGTGCCGGTCAGTGTCGCGCACTTACCCTTTCCGTGGGTGGGCAATTGTGACTGCTCGTAGCTCTTTAACAGGTTCTCCAGGATGATGGAAATGTTCTTGCTGAGGTAATCATTGGATGCGGTCCGTTTGCGCATCAATGACGTTCCATTAGAGCCGGCACTGGCAGCGTGATGTATTCGATGGGTGGTCGTTCTGAATGGCTCATCATCACTATCTGTGGGTGTTGTGGTGCGAAAGGACTCGTAAATACGGGATGCGGTTAAATTCTGTGCGATAATTGGTGTTGTTGGTCTCCTTGCGGGGAACGTCACTTTCGTAGCGCTAAGTGAATGGAACAAGTTGACGCGATTGTCGTTACGACTTATGGCTAATTCTTACCCATCCACCAGAAGGTCCACTGTGACATTTCTTGGAAAAATAATCGTAGTAGTTGTGTCTACTGATGACGATGGCTCTGTTGTCGGAGGTGATTGGGCAACGGTGTCATTGTTGTCAGGTGCCTTTTGTGTTGTCGGTATGCCATTGCACAGAAATGCAACCAAACTTATTGCAACAATCAGTCTGCGGAACGAGCACCACAATGCGATGAACCGACACAGCAATAGAAAGAGGAAATGAGAAATTAGAAACGAGTTCTCAATGGCAAATTATATATAAGAAATGTCTGTCGTCCTTTCTCCTTTGTTGTTCCAACTGAAAGGCGAACAAGAAAATGTGCCTTCCAAATGGAAATTGGAAAATGCAGATAATTGGTAGGCAAATAAGAGTACCCCTGGATAAGGCAGATTAGTCTAGACACAATGGTTGAACGGAGAAGTAATTATTTCCGAAAATTGTTTTATTAATTCCATATATTATATAAAAAAGAACATGGCAGATGTTTGAGGGCCGTTTGCTCATACGACTCTTAACGATTTAAGTTCTACTTAAATACTTATGGGCTACTTTTTTCAGGGCATAAACTGTCACATAAGAGTTTATGTGGCACTTTAATTCGCTATCAGCAAACGGCCCTGAGAGTGTAATTTGCCATGTATGGGGCGGTATTGAGCCCTAAAATTTATTCTATCTTTTAGATTGCATTGCAAATATGTGAACCGTAGTTTTAAGCTCTACTCTGTCGGAAGAATAGAATATAATTTAATGGAAGAAAGGATTAAATGATTCACGGGGCCAGTATATAGACAGCCGTCTGGCTACGACTGCCTTAATGTGCGCATGTGCGCTATTTTCATATCACAGCTCACGCAACTTCCTTGACGATGTATGATTTCCTGAACAGCTCAGATCTATTCTGTAAAATTGGAAAATTTTATATAACTCCGAACATTGAGTCAGAGATTTCAGAAAGGTCGTCCATGCCTAGTCTTAGGCTATGTCTTTCCAGCAACTCTCTCCATGCTTTCTATAAGTGGTAGCCTGAATTAGAAAGTGATTGAATTAGGAAGTGATTGAATTAGGAAGTGATTTGACGAGTCCTCGAGGGTTAACTGTCTCTCAAAAAGAAACGTAAAGGGCTAACAACGTTCACCTAGCTTGCCGGCCTCATCGTCTACCTCTGCCTTACTTTAGCTCGCAATTTAATCCAAGTTACTTTACATTTGTACGGTTAACAGACTTTAATAGTGGTCAAAATAAAATAGAACGCCTTGAGGTTCCATAAGAGTTCATAGTTCGTTCACTAAGGCGGCTCATCAGCAACCTTCGCGTTTCCACAGAAATATATTGTCGTTCACATGAACAGCGCATACTTCTCTTTCGTTCCGCTCCAACAGAAAAAACAACACAAAGTGCTTCAATGTGCCCCAAGGCTGAAATACTATTTGATCATTCTTCGATTTTGTCCTGCTACATCAGCTTCTGAATGAAACAAAAAGCTCAATTATTTTAGGTTTTTTTAAGGAAGTTTATTGACTACCATAGGCATTTATTTATTGATTTAGAACTTTACAACCTTTAGCTTGTAATTACTCAGACAACAGGCAACAGACAGAAAGTCAGTGATTTATTATATTTCCGGCTGAAAAAAGAGGCATTTTGGAGGCTACATTCGACGATTCGACAGAAATTTCGTCATTATTAATGCACCTTAAAATATAACTGGTCCCAAAACAAATTAAATAAATTTCCAAGTGACAAACAACAAATGTAATTTTTTGTCAAATTTGACATTACGCAGGTTTAAAACGGGTTTAAACTGTTTTAAATCCGCATCTTACATTCACCTTTAATCTAACGGGTTTAATGCATGTTTTTGAGTGAACATTATGGCTGTGGATTTAAATTGTCGGGTTTAAAAAAAAAAAACGGATTAATGAACGAGTGTAAAATTAACTTCAGTCTGATTTACACCCGGAGTGAATAATACGGCCGCTAAAAATCAATTCGATAAAGTTTTATCGAATTCTGTCCAGTGGTTTTCGCGTCAACCGGCAACAGGCATAAAGCCATAAACATTTCTTTGTATGTGTAGTTATTATACTTTTAGAAAAATTCGTTTTTCGACCCGTGAAAGTTGTAAAGTCGGTATTATGATCTAGGTGGTAAATTTTGGCTCGGATGCACGCCTTTGCTCAAGCATGGGCCTTTAAAAGTCCACAAAGGATATCACATGCAACAAGTCTTATTCACATAGATCTAAACTGGACCTAGGGATAAAAGAAAAGTTTCAAAGTCTATGTAAATCGCAGAGAAAAAGTCGCAGTCAAACAAGATCGTTCTCGTCGTAGTTCGTCATACTAATGACTGAGCCAATTCCCTCATTTTGTGTAGGAGTACGGAGTAGTATGTGTTTGGTTCTCAAGAAATATCCTTTCTTTTGACAATAATTTATGTGACATTTATAACTTTGACAACGATAAACTACCTATAAAGTGACCTATTTGACACTCTTATTTAAAGTGTTAATCACACCACCCCACCAAGCATTAGGAGCCTGCTATGAGTATGAGAGCACGTACAATGGACTAATGTTCACCTATGGTGATCCTTGTCTTCGCTCATTTTGTTCGTCTCTATCTTAAATTTGTTGACCAGGCAAACAAAGTGCACTCTAATGGCCCAGAACTTAGACTTGGTATGTGCTTCAGAATAGCCGGCAGCTAGTAATAAGAAACTCAAAGGAGAAGTCGGCGTCGGTCGTTGGTCGTCGGTCGCATTGGGACCATAAAACCCAAAGTGCTGATAAAATCCACTCAACGTGCTCTCATTAGTCCTAATAATGGTCAACACGATATCATTTGGGGGAAATCCTTGCAACAAATCAGCTATGGCTATGCATTCCTTCTCCTTCGCAAAAAAAAAAAATCCCATACGTAATCAGGAGAAGTTCTCGTCTGTCCTCGTGGGAAAAGGGTACTGAGTTGATGCGCATTAAATCGTCTGTGTTCGTTATTTCTCTTTTTC
Source organism: Cheilosia vulpina (assembly GCA_916610125.1). Taxonomy (NCBI): domain Eukaryota; kingdom Metazoa; phylum Arthropoda; class Insecta; order Diptera; family Syrphidae; genus Cheilosia; species Cheilosia vulpina. Next base: position 72,304,872 of record OU744277.1, on the reverse strand, counting down.
TGTTGTCGTTGGCTGACTAGATGACCACTGCATGTCTTTCAGGGACGAACGTACAACCTCTGAGTGCCGTAGACTAAATTTATGTAGTTTTTTTTTCTATTTAATATCGTATGGTCGGAATTTATTGTGTTTAAAGTTAACGTGTATTTTGCATATTTTAATGCGATGATCACGTGGTAGCCCTTAAGTGGGAATTATAGATGCACAGACATGGACTTGACGATGGAAATATTGTTGATTATGGACCGTAATGAGATGGGTACTCGAGTAAAGATGGCAACGAACCAAAAAGAAATGTTTGTGTGGGCGGTTTTCTTTTTAGGTCGTTGTTACAGCAAAATTGCGGCTCATACATATTTAAAAATGACGGCTTTTAGTTTGCATAATCAGATGAAAAGGAGGAAGTGTTCAGGTTCAGTAGTGGACTTTTGAGGAAATGTGTCGTGATGTTTTTTTTATTTCATGTCCTACCAAGGATGAATACAAAAATGTCATAGTTTATTTCGATAGCTGTTTGAAGTACATATGTACATTGCACCTTACTGACAGGAAACATCGCTTGAATTTGACTAGATCGCACCAAAAGAATTTGTTCTTGTGCAGTTGGACCCATTGTCCCTAACCCTTAGAGACGTTTGTAAATGTTAAAAAAAAACAGTTTATTTCTAATTGTTGAAGTGACTTTTTTGAGTGCTACCTCTCTTTATGTAAAAGGAACTATAGAAACATAAATTCTAAAAAAAATCACTTTTCATTCGTTTGAATTTCGTTCTCACACTCATTCTCATTCTCATTCTCAATCTCAATCTCAATCTCAATCTCAATCTCAATCTCAATCTCAATCTCAATCTCAATCTCAATCTCAATCTCAATCTCATTCTCATTCTCAATCTCAATCTCAATCTCAATCTCAATCTGAATCTGAATCTGAATCTGAATCTGAATCTGAATCTGAATCTCAATCTAAATCTCAATCTCAATCTCAATCTCAATCTCATTCTCAATCTCAATCTCAATCTCAATCTCAATCTGAATCTGAATCTGAATCTGAATCTCAATCTCAATCTCAATCTCAATCTCAATCTCAATCTCAATCTCAATCTCAATCTCATTCTCAATCTCAATCTCAATCTCAATCTCAATCTGAATCTGAATCTGAATCTGAATCTGAATCTGAATCTCAATCTCAATCTCAATCTCAATCTCAATCTGAATCTGAATCTCAATCTCAATCTCAATCTCAATCTCAATCTCATTCTCATTCTCTTCTCATTCTCGTTTTCGTTTTCGTTTTCGTTTTCGTTTTTTTTAAACATACACTATCGATCGACGCTTTTCAGCAGAACTTGATGCAACCAGAAGCAGTAGATGTCCATGGTTCACGTTCGGGGGCTTAACAAATTTTTAAGAAAGAAATCCACCAACCATGCTCGGCCGTTCTTTTTCGACTATTTTTTTCAGAAGCTAATTACCATTCACATATCCGCTTCGCTAATTCTGTGGCCACAATTTCAAAAAAAAAAACAACAGCTTAAGTCACTAGAGTCAATAGAGTAAAAAAAATCTTTAAACTGCTCTCCTGAACAATGAGTAAAACAGACTTAAGAGGTTTACAGACCACAGAATTGTAAAAAGCATCCATCAATGCATATCTGCCACCAATGTGCAGAGTAACGGGTTCAGCTGTATGAAATGACCTCTTTGGTGTCTGTCCACCTTAATTTCCACTGTCACCGCGTTATCCTAAATGGAAAACTTCACCCATCGCATATTTGAAGTTATATTTTTTCCGGTCTCAGTCTCACTCAGCACTCATTCATCCTTGTCCTCATAAAGACATACTCGAATCTGTTTAGGGCCCATCGAACGAAATTATACATAGCCAGAGCAACCCTCCAGCCACCCGCCACTCATCTACTCCCACACGCACGTGATGTCGTATGCTGTCAACCACTGAAGTAACTGCATTCGTGCAATTTTCCAACCAAAAGAACGAGAGCACAGTCGGGCTTGATGTGCTGTATATGCAGTACAAAGTCGCATGCAAGTGTGTGTGTGTGTGTGTGCTCTTTGGTGACCCTTATAAACTATTTTTGAAATACACTTAGGACTTGACTCACTTCCTCAAGAAGCCAGTTTAATGAATAGTTTTAAGGGCTTAATTGCCGCAAAAAAGGTTATGATACCCTTAAGAGTGCGTCCTGAGAGAGGGACCTCCACCACAAAGGCCGCATGTGTGTGGTGTACACCGTTCCACTGAAACAATGTGTCAAATGTGAGATTCTTTTAGTATAGTCGCCAAACGAAATAACTTTTTGAGAATACCAAAGGAAGAGGCAGGACTCAGCATCAGCACCAACGTGAAACCGGTCCTTTGCAGGTGAAATCCGGCAAAATGATTATTGTAGTCCTTTGCAATTAAGTTTTAATGGGTAAATTTCATTTGCGCGACACAGTGGTGAAATTTCAAGAACTCGTAATGCAACTTTCAGCAGACAGGGGGGGAGTATAAGTGTATGTATGTGGGGAGTGTAGTCGTGTGAAATCGCGCGTTATACCATTTCGTTGATGATGATGTCTCGTTTGGCATTTTAGTCTGGAAAACAATGTTTACAAATCAGCTTCATTACATTAGAAATTTGTATCTCACTATGGTATTCAATGCAAGCGAGAGTCAACGAAGGTAGTGTGGTATTAAGGGTTGCCATCGTCTCAATTGAACTGCCTATTTGTGAGGTTATTTAAAAAATAAAATAAAAAATGCTGGAAAATTTTAAGAGAAACTGAAATAAAGTCGTAATAAGAATTCAAGCACTTCCTTTATTAAAAAACCCAAATGTGTTATACAAAAAATAAATCGAGGGTTAGAATAGGAGCATAAATAAAATAAAAATACATATTGTAAATACCAGTTTTACGTCAATTCAGAACTTTGCCTCTTCGGATTGAAGTATTGGTGATCAGGGTACCAATTTTACTGGATCAATTAAGACCTTGACATTTTTGAAAATATTTTTGTGTTGACAGCTTATATTTAATTTTGCCTTCAAAAAGATTTGGAAACACTTTTGTCTCGATGTTTTCTAAAGTCTGACAGAGTGATGGCTTCATTCTAGAGATGACATTAGGATTTTATAACAATTTCCTTCAATACGATGTTGACGAAACTGCAATAATTGTATGTCGGCCTGGCAATGCTTGAGGAACTGTTACAGTTCCATCCACCGACACCTCACTTAATAAATCTGCAATAACTCGATTAGTAAACTTTGAAACTCTTTTTATGGGGACTCATTTTCAGAGGACTACAACTTACAATAATTGAAGCGCAGATCTTAAGAATAACATCTCGTGGCTCTGTAATAAGAACAAATGATGGCAACTCCCTCGGCGTATTAAGGCATATAATTTAAAGACAGGTAGAATTGGCGCAACATGTTAATGTAAGATGCTTTGCTTCTCTCAAACATTTGGGACCTACAAATTTTATGCTGAATTTAAAGGCCTAAAATGTGATTATGGACAATTATGGGGGAGGCTTATACTATTTGCAACTAATTTTGAAAACAATGATTAGACTTTGCCAAAATATGATAAATTTAATTTATGTACCTATTATAAATTAAACAATGACATGTTAATGTATAAATAAAAAAAGAAACATGCATCTAAATATGTGATGCAAAATTTTGTAATCTTAATAGTTAAAGTTAATAAATAAATAATAAATAGTTAATAAAAGTTTATAATAATAATAATAATAATAAAATGTAAAGCTTTCTTAGATCATAATACTCTTGGATGTATGGCAGACGTTAACCAGTGCTAATAAGAAGGTATCAATTGATCATTAAGGCTGTTTAACATTGATATTTTATTTTTGGTCTTTGTTTCAAAGAAATAGTAAATCCGGATTGGCTTTGAGGCGACTTTTATACCTCTGCTGTAAATTCTGATATCTCAGCCGAAATTGAACGAAGACTAGGTAGTAGGTTGTAGGTAAATGGGTGCTCTTGCGGCAGTTGCCACAGCTTCACGTAGACCATCAGTTGGGTCCATTGTGTCCAAACGAAGACTAACTTCTGTCAATCGCTGTTTCATTGGGCTGAGAAGGCAACTAAAGAGATTCAGTATATGACCTAGATTGTCCCGAACCGAAGCTCTGACTCTATGTAAAGCAAATGAAGATATCTTCGCTCAGTTTGAGAGAAAGTTATATCGTAAAATGTCCGGTCCCGTTTGCATTGACGGGCTTGGGAGGAGCCCCCTTCACATGTCAGATTTCCGCGCATGGCCATATGGCAACCCTACACCGATGGTAAGTTCAGCTGACGACTGTTATTTGTTATACGAAGCACACGTAGAATGTCGAAGATACTAAATGAACCCCCTAAGGTACCGTTGAAGCAAATGTGGTACCACGGTAGTTTTTTTTTTACTTCTTCCCTTTTCTTTCATGTTGAGGAAGGAACGAGATTTGTTGCCCTAGAGGTGTTGACACATTCAGGGATGCAAAACGAGATGGTGAAATGGTTGTTTGCTGATGTTAGCTACATATCTCTTGTTCTATACGGGTGCAACTTGCAAGGACGAAAAATGGATGTCATTATTTTTTTTTTGTAATAGTCAAATGGTTATGGGAAAAAAACGCGTGAATGTGCAAATTCGGTGGATGCTTAAGGGAATCATTCTATTTTTCCCTTCAATGGGATATGGGCAACGTCCGATTTTGAAGATAACCCGTGGTCTTGTTGCATTATTGATAAGAGAGTGGTTAAGCATGTCAAGGATGTCGATTTTTACTATGAAATTATTTGAATGAGCAACAGGTCAAGAAATGTTGGTGGCAATCATTTCGGAGTAAGGACGATGAAGGTAAATAGTGACAACGAAATGGTTTGGTGAAGGATGTGTTACTAGTTTGAGAACTACAGACAGAGGAGCGAGAGGTCTCAAGACCTTAGAGTGAATCGACGTTAGGACAAAATCTCTCTGACAAAAGTTTCTTGACCTAAGTCTAAACCATGAATATAAATCTCCAAGAACCTCTAATGGAGGCCAGAACTTACCGAGGAATAAGCAACCCATCTCAATAAAATATGAAAACCACCACAGTAGGCTCTACAACTAAAAGTATAGTTATTTCCAAACAACCCTCTTTATAGTTCAAGGTAAACATTATACTATTCAAATTGTTACTTCCTCCTTTCTTCCGTCCACTCATATTAGGTGACAAAGAAGTTCTTTTCCCCTAATTAAACTCGCAAGCAATGTTTTTTGTTTTTGTATTCCTCTTTCGCTCCCTCTTATCCGATTAAGCATCATTTTCGTTGCGATAGTTTCTACCAAATGAGGGCCCACTTCATAAAAAAACATTTTTCATTCATCGACTTCTTTGGAAATTATTATATTGCGAAGAGAACACTTGACAAAAAGAAATAATCCCTTCAGCTTTGCATTCAAGTCGAATTTAATATTTGAATTAAAATTCACCTGAGGGAAGAAAGTTGTGATTTCGGCGACCCGGCGACTGCCACAGAAATAGCCGCGCCTTCTGAAGGCCTCCACAAAATACAAAAGCCACTAAATCATTTGTGTCACTCTTCGCTGTAGGTATAGAAATTCCAATTGGCTATGATTTTAGAATGGAAGGATAACAGTGGGTCATGTTGGCTTTATTTACATTCAATTAGAAGTCCTTTAAACGAATATTATTCTAAACTCAATTCAAGAACAACTTTTGTGAAATAAAAGGACAGACCTGAGGTTTGGTGAATGCAATTTGTCACCGTATTTCGAAGGACATACATCTGTGCGAGGAAAAAGATACCCGACTTCCCAAATTGAAATTCCAGTTGACAAATTCCTTAGCGTTTAACCCATTCACATTTGTTTAGTAAACAAAGAACGCACAGAATATACTGAGCTGAAGTGGGTGTCCTTGTTCGTGTTTAGTTTTTTGTATTCGAATCATCAAGTTTAGGTAAACTGCTACTGTGTCTATTTGCTGGGGCACATGATAAATTGTGGTGTAAATTACGCGTACTAATGATGTGGTTGCAAAATTCTGGATACAGCCTCCTATTTTCTGTATTCAGCTGATATAAAGCCGGCAAGTACTGGGTATATATAGTTCCACGGAGTGAAATTCATATAGCATAAGGCTCGGCGTAAGCCCCGATAATTATGAGCCACGAACTACTGAATTGTTAAGCTGTTGGCATATTTGCTTGGGATTTATTCACATCTATTCGTTGTGTATTTGGCGGATATTGTGAATCATGAGGGTTAGTGGTTGAAGGTAATGGCAAGTCACAAGTGGATATTACTTACACTGTACGCAACGTACTTATTTGCAGTCATGAATTAAAAGCGTAATGTGATAACTCAAGTGAATCCTGCGTGTGGCATGAAGGAGGGAAATTGTGCTCAAAAGCTCTCAGTTCATATAATGGAAATTGAAAGTAAACTTCTGTAGTACGGATTTTGGGTGCCCTGCATCTCCAAAAGGTTCGTGAGGATCCTAGGACAAGCTACTCGCTTTGTGTGAGTTTTTAATTTTTGGCACGAATGCAAGGGATCTACAATTTGTATGCCGAGTCCAAACGGCTTATGACATGACAGTTATACTCTCGAATGTTTGCCGAACGTCTGGCAAAAGGCGGCGCAGTGGAAAAAACCTTAGATGATAGTCCAACACACAAGGCATATTTTGTATGATTTCCTTTTTACATCGAATGATCGTTGAAAACAATGTAAGCCGTTTTAAAACAAAAACTCTCCGTACACAGATATCGATATGTTGCCGTTTAAAAACTTAATTTTCATCGTAACAGATTTTTTAGCGATCTAGTCATTTCAAACATCAACACCTCTTTGTTTTCACCAAGTTTATTGCTAAGTCAAGTTGCACAAAATGAAGCAAGTGCTGCCAAGTATCCAGGAAATTTGCCAACAACTAAAAACAACGCCTTTAAAAAAATGCATGCGAAAAGCAACACGCAGTCGTCTAAGAGCGCAAAAAAACGAGGCAAGGCAGTGCCATTAATTTTTGATTGCATTATTTAAATTTACCGCCTCACTATCCACTTTCATTTTCCACATAAAACCATCTATTGTGACCTACACTATGTTTTAAAATCAATGCTAACAATTGAGTACGCCCCTGACTAACCTCTGTGTTTGACAGAAGCCAAATCGAAGCATACTCACAGACAACAACTGTCATAGTCATTCGTTGTTAATTTGGCACTTCTCATCAGACTAAGTAACATGAAACCTGCTCGCATTGTCAAACTGCAGTACATATCGTTACAATGCATACATCGCATCTCATTACAGGCAAACACATTCCAACTGACATTGACTGCAAATGCATCTGTTTGCGTTTCAGCGCAGCCTTCTTTTGGATTTAAGTATTCCTCCAAGCATCTTTGAGTGCGAGATGGCATTGGAATCCGCAGAAAAAAAAAGAACAACAATATGCACTAAACAATAGACAATCTGCGCCGCGAAACAATTGCAGCAAAAATCCAACCCAACTTAATCGCGCATTCTGCATTAGGGTTTAAAACAAAAACTCCCTAAGAACTATTATGCTTTCATAGGCCAAAAGCTACGCATTCCGCTGATAACAGCTTATGTAGTTGAGGGAGATGTGTAACATGCAGTACGACGGCTGTTGGTAATCTGCGGATAGAGTGAATGTCGATTGAAGTTTATGACTTTAGTCATTCACAACCGATAATTGAATTGACAAAGAGGCAATAAATAAAAAAATTCACCCAAACAACGGAAGCGAACAAGCAAATCCCTTCTTTTTTTGCAGAAGTTGTCTGAGAGCACAGAACTCAATTATCCAGTGCCAATGCTGCCAGTGTCACTATCAAAGAAATGTGAGTTTTTTTTTTATTATTTTGTTAATTAAATCAGAAACACTTTTTGCCTGTTTTTCTTTTACAATATTTTTTTTTGTTGTTTTTGCATATAAGCATTTTATATAGGTATTGAGAAAGGACACTGCAGAAGGGGGTATAGTGTGTCTATGTTGTGTCCTTGTGTTTGATTGGTATCTTTGTGTATTTTTTGTCACTCTCTCATGGGATTCAATAGATTCTTTAGTTTTACTATAAATAGAAGAAACAACTTTTTAATGAGCGATAAGATTACGGTTAACAAACAGAAATAGGGGAAATTGTTGGGGTTATCCTTTGCCCATTAGTGATTGGAACTAAGATTGGTTTTGGTGATTGCACAAGAATACTAATGCAAAATTATGAAAGGATCAAATTTCAAGGTATATGCAGCTTAACACCTTATGGCGTTTTTCATTGAAGATCCTAGAGAATTGCCCCGAAATTCAGGTTTGATCATTTCAATGAAATCCGTTGGAGCACTTTGTAACAGATTTGTGAGATTTGGTTTTCTATTGTTACTTGTATGAATGTTTTAATAGGCCAAATCAATACATTCCAATTTTACCATGTTCCCACCAATGTGATTTAGCTAAATCAACTTGATTTAGCTAAATCATCTCATAAATTACGTGATTTATCATACATTTTCGTGATTTATAATTACGTGATTTATACGTGTTTAAATTTTAATTACGTATCTGTCATCGCAAATCCACACAAAATAAAATCGAACATACCTGTTCTTAACTTCAGCACTTTATTCAGCAAACAAAAAAGAAAGAAAAACTGTCAAAAAAATTATTTCAAATTCAATTTTCTAATTTTGTTCGTGTTTCGGTGAGTTTTTGATATTTTTATTAAGTTCATGCAATGAAAAATTGTTTTATTCTTGGCAGGTTGTTTTATTCTTGGCAGGCAAAAAAACAGAAAGAATAACAAAAAACTAACAATCTGGTGACACCTAATGCAAAGTCGACAAAAATGTCAAACTAAATCACTTAAAGTTCGGTGGAGACGCCTTTCGTGATTTATAAATAACTTTAGCTAAATTACGTTGGTGGGAACATAGTATAAGTTTACATTTTGCACGCATAATTGTATATCTTCGGATCACAAAGCAAAAAATTTGTTTCTAATAACTCGACAAATATTTATTTTAATCTGACATTTTGTTAGTGTGTGTTGGTGAGTTCAGGGCAATTCTTTAAAAATATCCTGGACACTTCTGTTGAGTTAAGAATTAACGTGGAAGCTAGATTTGGTCTTTTCAGAGAAAGGGCAATTCTTTTCTTCAACCCAAAACGCCATTACACTCAGCGGAGAAGGTGACGTACGTCACCTATATTGCGACCGTGTACCATTTGGACATCAATGCCATAAGAATGGCAACCGTTGGAAGTGTGATAACTAAGTTTGAGCAACAAACGTCAAAATAAGCAAGTGCCTTCAATAAAATCACACCAAGCTGTTTGTGGGCATTGAAAATTCTAATTTTCGAAATTTGACAGCAGGCAACCATCTTGTGTTTGATATTTTGGTGACATAGGGGACGTTCAAGTATCTAGTTTAGTAAGTCTGACAGCTCTCTCACTAAGTGAATCTCGGTTTTGTTGGTCGAAATCGGTCATGCGAGCAACTGTTTCAGTTGACGTTTATGGAGGGGTAGCCGACGAATCTAGTCAAAAAATTCGTGACTGAGTACTAAGTTGATAGTTCGCATATGTGGCTGACGTAGAAAAAGTGTACGTTTCCGACCAATTTAGTTTTTGCGTCTCATCTCATCCAGACCATTCTAGTCGACTTAAGATGACTAGATTCTTGAATGCGGCCATAGACTTGGGGCACTGAAACTCTGGTTCAGTTAGTCTGACAGCTGGTTGACTTGATGTGTTTTTACTGGCCTAAATTGGTCACTTCAACAGTTTTATCAGTTGACGTTTATGGCAAATTTAGGTACGGTTTTCACAGCTGAGCACAAATTTTACATTTCATATATCTGGCTGATGTACTAAAAGTGACATCACTGGCAATTCTCGTTTTTACGTTCAGGGAAAATCTAGTTTAAACAAATATAGTTAACTCCAGATTTGACAGTGTCTATTCTATCATGAAAGACAAGGTAAAATATTTTGTATGTTTATTTCGTGCCTGTGAGCCCGAGTGTACACTCAACTGGGGCTTATAAAACTGCATGATATTGCATCAAATTTCGTGATTAACCTTTCTTTTTTTTTACTCCAAAGTAAACAGTTGGTAATTCCCCGGTTACAGCACAAACAAACGAACAAGTTTAGTTCGACCCTGTCGTACATATTTTTGTATTCTTTTTAGTCGGCGTTTGCTTTTTGGCAACAATATTATTTTCTCCATTCTCAACCACTATAAAATTGTCAATCAGTTCTTTCACTTGCAGGTGAATTTTGAAAGCATTTCGTTTTCAGTTTTGTTGCGGTTATCATACAAAATTTTAGTTCAGCCACCCAAGCAAATATTGAAATTCGTCTCTTTTGTGGTCACACCAACACCAACAGATAATGTACTCGGATTCGTATGTCCCCCGCAGTAACGCTACTCACACAGATTATCTAAAATAATTTCTATGGGAGTGGGTCTACAGGTTGACCAAGCTCAGAATCTGACTGTAATCAAGAAATGTCAACAAATGTCGTCCCATACCCAAAACGGCTGTGTGATTTATATCTCCTAGAACGTAGTGAAGTTGGCTCTGCATGTGAGTGATTTCCTTGAAATTTCTATGTGAATTCGATTCTGCTTAACCATTATTCGGTTGCACCCAAAGTGTTGATCCTACTTTTGGTCTTGCTGATGGGCAGTGTGTTACAATTATCCTTCTCGCTCCCATTTGAAGTGAAATGGGACCAATGGATATGTGACATCATGAAGTGAATGCCATTTTGCAACCACATTTCGACACGCATTCGAAATTCATCGCATGAACAAATTGGCATTAAATCCCCGTAATCAAACAACAAAAGCTATTGGACCTTCACAAATGCCCGCCACTAAACAAAGAACAACTGGAAATAGTCGTGGTTAACCGGCTGTCTATTTACTTTCATTTAAATATTACCACTCGTGTGCTGATTTGTTAGATCAAAGAGCTACTTGCTACTGGCTCAGTGAACCCTAAAACTGGTCAAAACAAAAACAAATATATATGAAAATCCATTTTTTAAATAGTTTCCATGCGGCGAAAATTATTTTCTATAAAACAACAACTATTTACTTAATTTAAAGACAAATTAATGTTTATAAATAAATTTTGAATACGAACCCAAACGTGCAATTAACAAAAGAGAGAAACAGTAATCCATCACAGCACGATGGACATAATTTAAGAATAAAGTGGACCCCTTTAATGAGAGTCATTTATAATAAAAAATTGTATTTATTTAACGAATCCTGATAATCGTATTTAAGAGATGTGAACATTATTAAACGAGAAGAGGAATAAATTCAAGAGCCTGCAAGTTGCCACAGACGAGCAGCACGTATATTGTAAGAGGAATCTTTTTTTGGCCAATTAATGGTTTTTAATCAGGATATAGCAAACCAAGTTGGAATGAAATCATTACAAGGTCTATACGAATGTTGGTAAAACGTGTTATACTGTTTTCGATTGCCACTTATTGTGTAGGGATATTTTATTATGCTTTTATCGTAGAGAGGGCGAAGTCGTTATTAATACCCAGTGAACTAGAGTAACAATCCTACAGCCTACAGACAGAAACTTGGGCCAGGTGAAGATTCCACTACATACTTTACAAGGACTAAGTAAACATTGATTGAATGTTTAATAGGACAAAAAGCCTCTATAAATAATGTTACCCTAACTTGTATACAACAACTTCTGGTACACTATGTCTTCTTGACAAACCGTCTACTCGTAAATTGACCCACTATCCAAATGCTGCCATCAGCGACGCACTTCTTAGAGTTAATTTAATAAAATATATTTGTTTATAAGCTTTCGTTTGTTTATTTGATATTCAAAAATCATAGACGCTTAATCGATTTATTTTTATATCTGTTATTCAAACGATAAGGACCGTTAACATGCACGCACACGAGATCAAATAATTTTCTTTACGAGCATGTAGGCACACAGTTCCTTCAGTTACGTTATTGTACTAGTCTTTAATGAATCAAATGTTTACAACGAAATGGGGTAGTATCCAAATATAATCAACTAGGACTTTTATGTTAGCGAAATTCTCACATATTGTTTTTCCTATTGTGGCAGAAATTTAAAGACTTCAGCTGATAAATTTCATGTGCAATTAGTATTTTGAGGTTAAGTGTTTAATTATTTAAAATGTTCACCAAAATAATGTGTTTGCATGCACCCCTGAGGGGAATAATTGCTCGAGACAGTTCAAAGACCTCACGAAAATATAAGCAAACTCAACCTAAAGCACTTGTATAGCTAAATCTCGAGCAATTCTGAAAAGAAGTCGAGATTCGGATAAAGTGTCCTCGATTCGGAAAATAATGGAAACTAAAACTGAACTTAACCCTAGAAAGGTAATGTTCGTCGATTCGACGACGTCGCATTCTTAATTTTCCTGCCTCTTTTCAACGCGGGCACATAGTAACTTATGCTCAACAACTAACGCAGTCGCCGATGCGTTCTTGCAAAAGATGGTTGTGTCCGGCAGGTAAAAACAGTATTTCTATTTTTATTTATATTTTTAAATGCAATATTGGAATTTGTGGTCAACATAGAATTGACTTTTGCGGATTTTGCGCAAAGAAAAAATATATCCTTTTTATTTTTCTTATAACCTGTCATTATTAATTTTATATTGCCAAAGAAGGAATGTTTTTTTTCAGTTTTTTTTTTAAATATTGTGAAGACATGTTCATTTTAGACTGAAAAATGCTGCGTTTTTTTAAAGACTGCTTAATAATAAAAAAATGAAGAATATACTTAGTACAACCAATTTTTTTTTTATTTGGGAATACAATCTTATTGTTTGAGAAAAAAAAAATAGAACCATATGTATTAAACAAAGCTAAAAAAACATATTTTAGTACAGATCGTCGAATCGACGAATGTTTAGCTTATTAGGCGTAGTCAGCAACATTAGCCTACTAGGGTTAAGAACAACTGTTCTTTTTTGTCTAATGAAACAAGTTGGCAAGCGCATGATCAACAATTTTAAGTGAAACTAGAAATCGGCTAACAATATATCCGTATTGAGCCTATAGGAGGCGAATAGACACACACAAAAAGGTTACAGCAGTTTTTGCAAATAGAAATCTCGTCAAAATTAGAGTTTCACCAACAGTGACGTTAAAAATGCTATCTCACCTTAAACTTTCTCTTTTATCACATTCCACAAACATGCTACAACGACTGCCAATTTAGACAGCCCAATACCCAAAACACATGTGCAGAATTCACTGCGCAGCAAGATTAGAATACACATATTTATATGGATATAGCCACACTTAATTTCTGCACTCACCGCAGCACTGCAACATGTCTCTATTTCTAAATTCGCTGCAAAATTCAAGCGTACCAAAACACAAAAGAAAATGAATTGCAATTTCAGGTATTTGGCATCATCGGCTTTTGACATTTGCTCTTTGTTTTGGTTGCAAACACATCAGCTGCTTAGTCGGTGAATGACTGTAGCCATATTAGCCGATGCAAGGCATGTCAAATAATTTTCTGCACATCTGTTTTACTTTTAGCACTGCATTCTGTGCTGCGTCCAGAATTTCTGCACATGTGTTTTGGGCATAACTGACATTTATTTTTTCTTCACAAAAATTCGTGGTAGAATTTACTTATGCATTCAGATTCGAGTTCGTGAATTTCACAACTAAACTTGTTTTAGATTCCGGAAAATACATTAAATTAAAAAATACTTGTTCCTTTAGCTATTTAAAAATGTGAATATATTATTAGCGTCTGTCACATAGGTACTCCATTTTCTTTTACAGCTTTCCAATAAACTTGTAAAAACAGAGTTGAAACTATTGCTATAAACTTTCCACAAAGATATATGGACAATATTTATTATATGCCAACGTTTTTATTTACTTGTAATTTTCCAATTCCTATGCCGAGATTTTGATAAAAATGTCAATTGAGTTCTCAGACAGGAATGGATACATGTTCGGATTAGTAGTTTACTATGTAGTTTGGTGTTCAAATATTTATTTCAGTTGTCAGATTTTTCGTCACAGAACGAAGAATTCAATAAACCCCCTTATGGTATTTTCTTTAGTTATTCATGGTTTAATTACGAAAGTATGAACACATAAACGTGTGCAGTGAAAATGTTGTACTTGCTACTCGAAATAATAATTACGATCAATTCAAGGATCGATTTGCGACGATCAAAATTGAATTTATTTCGGTATAATAGAAAATGTTGACAAGTTGACAGCTCAAAACGTTGTGTAAAAGTAGTGCAAATGTAAACAATTTCCGGGATATACAAAATGGCGGCCGCTTACTAATTATATTTTTTGAGTGGAACCATTCAGTTGAAAGCTATACAATGGTTCTTCCTCGCGATTGCAATCACTGATATGGTTTATAATAGTATTAGTGTTCTATTCGACAGCTGTAAATCCCTTTTAAGATGACAATCTGATATTCTTTCGCCTAAACAGAAACAGATGTCAAACGAATATTTATGAAATTTACATTATGTCACGATTTGTCTTGGTTATTTTTGGCCTAGGTTTTTTCGTTTACAAACGTGTATATATCGGTGAACGTTTTTAAAAGTTTATTACTCAAGTACTCAGTTGACAGTCGATTCTTTAATTGGACAACAAAATAAGCTAAATTCGAAGAAAGCCTTGCAGAAACAAAATTTCACTACTAAAAGGTACCACAATCTTGTGAAAATATTGTCAGTCTTCATAAAAATGCATTTTTGAACGGCCATGTCCAAAATGACAGTTGCAAAGAAAACAAGTCGCGCTCCTAGACAACTTGTAAAAACAAAAATTGTCAACTGAAGACGAAGACAGTTTTGTGTGGTTGTTAGATTTGAAGACTACCACTCAATAAATATTAGAATCCGAACTAATCAACTGATCAATGTTGGTAAAGAGAACTTATAAAAGAAGAGATCTGAACTTGTCCATTCTTAGGCTTATAATACAATAGTAATTGAAGTGGGTAATCTACTTTTAAGTTTAGAGTACCTACTGTAGAAAAAAAAACTGTTTACTAAATGCAAAAACTGTATCCGACCAATAATATATGAAGCATATTATAGAATCAGCATATATTGCTATTTCCACGGCTAAATCTTTTCCTATAAAGCGAGATGAAGAAAGTAGATATGAAAAAGATAAAGTAGCAACAAATCTAGATCACTGTGAAGTCGACGATAACCTTTTCAGTTCGGTCCTGATTCGGGGACTTGCTCCTCAAAACTGGCACTGGTTTTGTTGAAATCACTGACACGTCGATGCAACAAGTTTCCCTCAAGTTACGGGACACGGACAGGAACATATATAGTATACGGCGCAAACAACTGCATTCATTTCAAAATCTAGTCCTGAAAATAATACTTTCTGTTGCATAATAATATAGTTCCCAGTTGCATGGTTCATCGAGACAAATAGTTTCGGTCTACAATTATGTTAAGACGTACATTTCAATCAAGCAAAAAATAGTCCCTGTTCGGGAACCACATTTATTTTTTATAAACAAGTCACAATTGTCGAATGTATTTCCATTTTCCCATGAATTAAAAATAAAATGACTTTCGGAAGCCTATCTATGGCTAACACTTCTTTAAATTTGCATAACTTTGGCACCTAATTCCATCACTTTATCGTTATAAATTTTTATAAATCCGGGTGGCTTCTTTAGCATTCGCACAATAGAAACCAAATCCCCAAATCTCAGATGACACATTGCCAACCAAAAGAGCTTTGTGTTCAAAATGCCCTAGTGTCTTCCGCATCTTATACAGGATTTATTCACAAAATTGCATACTTATCACTTCAGTGTCATTGATGATTCAAACGGATCCGCAAACAAAGTTAACCACTTTAAAAACGCTAACCCGTGTTATCTCCATAAGAAATTCAAAACACTTTTCCCAAATCCCAACAATATACGTCAAGGATTTCAAAGCTCATATTTCATATGCATCCGTCTTTCGACCGAAAGTGATTCCATCGTATTTTCGTTTTTAATTTACTTAAGTAAAAAATAATGTCTCCGGAGATGGGATTACCAGACCATAGGCCTGTTCATTTGTCAGTGTCAAATTAATTTATAAGAATAAAATGTCACAGCTTACCCCCACAAACTGGAGAATTTCCAAAACACTACCATATTCACGGAAATATCTTTTTCACTTCAAAAAGAACATCAAAACTATGCAGTTAGTAAAATTAGCTGAGTTTCACTTATGGAAAATATCCGCGAACTTGACAAACAAAAATTCGAATTTCAAACAATGCGACGGTTACGCGACGTACTCGTACGCACTCATCACAATGTGAACGCGCCAAAGCAACGAAAAGGACACACAAGCTGTTTCAGCGGCAACGGTCCAAAGTGCAACTGAAACTGATGGAGCACGTTGGATTTTCATACACAAAAGCATGCAGTAGCATTTAATCCACGAGGATTCGGCTAAAGGATAAGACAAGGAACAACAACAAAACTGATTCCTTTGGTAAACAGGACATGCGCACTTCTGCGCTCGAGTAAAATGTAAACACAAATCGAAGAGCCAACGATTTCATTCATCCCGATGGTGACGCCGCGTGAATGGAATTGAAGGACTAAGTGGGCAAATGAGGGTAAGTAATATGGATATGGAGTATTATCCTGTCACACATAATAAAGTTAACACGTCATCAATATCGCGCCTTCGCGTAGATTATGATCGAGTGTACAAGTAAAAATTGTGTGATAATAAATTTGCTGACCATACGAGGGTTTAACGGAATAGACAATCTTGAGCTGCTGTCTTTGTAATTGCGGAAAAGAAAAGTACCTAATCTGAGGACGATAGCTATGTGTGGAATTTACTTTCAGTTTTATGCATGGGGATACCATTACATGTGCCTATGTGCCAATACACTTGTGTACAGGTGTTCCATCGCACGGTTGACTTGGTTTACCATCCGCCTTACGTTCCTTCGTGTTCATAGAAATTTTAATTATGTCCTGTCGATAGCATTGAGGATTTCGATGAGAGGTCTTAACTTAATAAGAGGATTGAACTTAGTTTGCAGTTTTTCTTGAAGTGGCATAGACCATAATTGGGAGGGGGAGGAGATAACTGTGCCAGAGTTGGTTAGAATCTTTCAGAGATTTTTTTTTTTCATTTTGAAGTGGTGAAACTTTTTAGCGCAATTTAATTATAGACAAACTAAGCCTCCGGTATTGATACTTTTGCTTTTAATTTGAGTTGAATCTGTGCAGAATATGTAGTCCTCAGGCTGTAGGTACCTTTCTTAAATAATAATTATAAAAGAAGTAGAAATAGAAATAATATGTGTGTTTTGCCGCTAGGGCTATCATAACCACGCGTTAGATTTATTTTCAGTTAAGTCTTCACATCACGCCTTCAAAGTCGTTCGGCCCACTTCACAGTGCCACTCAGTATTGCGTATACATGTCAACTAGTTGTAATACAGAAATAATAATGGAGATCAATATTTAAGGACCGCTGTTGAATAGCCAAAATAAGACTTGACTCCTTCCTAAGCGATTCCATTACAACTTTAGTCATTTGACTGCTAAACACATCGAGTAAAAGTAGAGTGAATGGGGACGTTCAAGTATCGAGTTTAGTAAGTCTGACAGCTCTCGCTCACTAGATGTATCTCGGTTTTGATTGGCGGAAATCGGTCATATGAGCAGCTGTTTCAGTTGACGTTTATGGAGGGGTAGCCGACGATTCTATTCAAGAAATTCGTGACTGAGTACTAAGTTGACAGTTCGCGTATGTAATGTGGCTGATGTAATAAAAGTGACGTTCCCGACCAATCTAGTTTTTGCGTTCTGGTTACATTTTATCCAGACCAATCTAATCGACTTAAGATAACTAGATTCTTGAATGCGGCCAATAATGCTTAATAGAGAAAACGTCCGCGCGCTCACTAGCCAAGTTTTCTGACCGACGGCATTCCGTTGAAAAATTCACAAGAGTTTGTACAGAAGTTCCGATTACTAAATGCACACTGCATATTTTTCCAATCACTTATGTCAGCGAGAGGTTCATTAATGACAGCCCAGAATTTGTATACATTTGTTTACCAATTTGTATGTTTTATTGCATATTTTTCCAATCACTTATGTCAGCGAGAGGTTCATTAATGACAGCCCAGAATTTGTATACATTTGTTTACCAATTTGTATGTTTTATTGATAAGGACAGACCCTCCGTGATGTCATTTGTAGTTAAGCTTCTGCAAACAAAAAAAAACATTTACAATAATTCATTTGTAATTCTTACATGAGCCTTCAGAAATAACTCGTTTCCCTCTTTATACGATACAAAGATAATGGAATACAGAGATATATAACTTTCCAGTTGAAAGCCGGCTGTCTACAAGCTGTTTTCCCGTAAAATTCATGAAGTCACGCACATATGCTCATTTCTTTTTCTAGTATATGTGAGTTCATGAATTGGACTTTAATGAAAGAATTCGTTATTCCGAAATGTGTATTTCACTATTTTTTTTTATTTTAATCGACGCCTTAACAAAAACCAAACATCTTCAATACCAAACACAAAACAATTGAACAGCGCGATGCCCATAAAAGCAAAACGATTATTGACCGGCCATTAGCAACAACATTTATATTCACTGACAACAATGTAAACAAATATGTTTTGGGGGGATAGACGTACGAAAGATATCCATCTCTTTTATTCATTCATCTCTGATACGATACGTGATTAAAAAAAAAAATAACTTCTTTTATAATCTGTCAAAAATTGCACAATCGATGGTCTGAACGCACTCATAGAACTCATCAAGATTCGGTATGCTTTCTATACATAGCTAGGTCTCTTCTTCTTTTTTTTTAGTTTTTGAATGTGCAAAGTGTTCAAATGGTTTTATTTCAAATAATTTGCTAAATAACATTTAAACACCAAAACAGAAAAGTGATCTGTCAAATACACACATCGCAACTTATTTTATAATAAAATAGTTTAAAAGTCGTGATACTTTTCTTGGATTTTTTTACCCAGCTAAGGTTCTTATTTTGTCAACGATAAAGAAAATATCATTCTTGTGTTTGAAAAGAAGAGAAACTAAACACCAAACGATTTTAGGTTAGGAATACAACATTTTTAAAAAACTGAAATCGACAATTTTTATTGGATGCGTACTTACATATTTTGGCCGTCTGAATGCTCAATATTAAATTAGGACAAACCACATTTTTGAAGCTAAGATCACAACAGCTACTCCATGGAACATATTTCTTTAGCTACCTTTATGTTTTATTTCGACTTGCACATTTTTAACTACGGTAAACAAACACAACCTTAAATCTACAAAACACTTTGGTTAACTGCTCAAAGAGAGCGAAAATCGTAGCCACTCCAAGCCCGCCAGCAATTACTAACCAGGCAAATTGAAAATGCTGCATTGTCAACGGCGGTCCTGGCTTTGCGTTCGATTTTAAAACTTGCAAAATGCCCGCCCTTATCCCATTCAAATGCATGTCCTTCCACCATTTAAATATCAATCCCGCTGAATTAACCCGCAATATAAATCGATTCAATATAACCTCAAAAGGGGAATGCTTTGCCATTAGAAAACCCATCGGTACGGTTGAAACGGCTTGCTCAACGACTTTATACAGCGGTCTCCTTAGATGCACCTGTTGGATGAGTATAAAGACTGCTTCATCATCGGTTGTAGTATATGCAAAGCTTTGATTCCTCACCGCCAATCGATGTGGTACGTGCGCCAGTTTTGCGGCCGTAATTGGAACTAGCAGACGTTCAAATCCGCTAGGTAGACCCCTATTTCGAAGGACCAGCGGGATTTCAAAGTCCCTTATAAGAATGCTAATATTGTTCGCTACCAACTCGTCGAGCGTTTCCATTTGCGGTTGGAAGATAATTTTCGCCAGAAAGCTTGTCAAGTAGGCGAGGTATAAATTGGTCAACATGAAACCCAGCATGAAGACCAGCATTCTGCGGAACGCCCGTCGCGATGCAAACGGCCTCTGGTCAGAAGTGGGCAAACACAGCATGAAACGGAATACTTCACAAAATGACCGCCCAAAATCGTACTTCATTCCCTGGCAACACTCCTCTATGGTTACATAAAACGCGATGCAGAAGATGGTTAAAGAGCAGCTCAGCCAAAGATACAATTGAAACGGTCGGATAAAGTACCAGTAACCCTGGATTTCCCCTCTAAACGGCACCATGATGCACCACTTCATCATTCGAACAGGATAACTAGAACGGATGCCATCCATATCCATGAAAGTATGCATGCTGATGTCCACGAATCCTTCACGGATAAGCCTTACTATCGCGGGCAGATCGTATTCCGTTGAGTTGTTCACCTGCACGACCTCCATAGTTGCGTTGTGTCTCCGCAAAAAGGCTAAAAATATCTCTGCACAGTAACCGGTCAAACGGTGGTTGCCCAACAAATCAGTGTACTCAAAAACTTTTGGTGGGTCATTCTGAAGCGGAGTCCTTATAGGGTAGCCCATCAGATTGCTCAATCTGTCAGGAAAAACATTCTCCTCTAATGTGTTTCGAATGATCCGCATCTCCGGGAATCTGGTATACGAATATGTCTCATTGGTGGCGGTGAAGACGACAAGGACATTCACAAATCCCTTTGCCCAGCACCATTCAAAGTGTCCAGCGAGATGCCGCATGTTCTTGTATTCATTCTCAGTTACCAGGTAGACGCTCCTCGACGCTGCATGCATCCCTCGAAAGGCTATTTCAATCCGATTCAACATTGACCCGTGTCACAGATTTATGCTGGCAACAATAAGGATGTTCTTATTGAAGATGCCACCAAAGTAAAGATCTCCATAGGACTCTGTGTAAACCATGCGGGGAATATTTGGATCTGCCTCGGGTAGGACGGATTCCAATAAAAAGATATCCCCGAAAAATGCTATCGTATGGATTTGTCTATCTCGTGTTGTTTTCTCAATAATATCCTTAACTTGGAGTGCTGTCGAATTGGCTCGGAAAATTAATATGCTGAATAGCAAAAATCGAATCCGATGTGGCGGCGAAAACATCTTGAAGCAGACTAAAGTCGGAAACTCATATTTGCAGGGCAATGCAACTATAGCGGGGCATGAGTATTGAGTAATCAGCATAATGGATTTGCATTTCAATAAAATTAACTTGAAAGGATTCAGAAAGTTATTTGCATTTGGAAGCAAGGGTGGTACTTAGGGGCGTATAAGTAGTGGGAAGTGTGATTAAAACAGTTTGGTTTATTCCTTGCACAGTCGATGAAAATTTGAGTATAAGTTCAGCTGAAGAATCCTTGTACGTATTTTTACTAGTAAAAATACTAAATAGTCTCAGATTTAACCGATTAACCGTTTCATCCACTGAATATAGTCTCTCCCGTAAAAGTCTATAAAACCACCGCATCTGTCAAACTGACATCGAGGCAAGACAATTCGACAGACCATATGAAAGCTAAGATCTATTTCCGTACGCACAGAAGACAAAAAATCTTCTCGCAACAAACATACGTTTTGAAAACTTGGAAAAAAACGATTCCCTCCGGCAACTGTCAATAATTTGTCACTGACAGACTTCACTACCATCATTTTTAGCTCTTTCTAAGCTGTTGATTTGGAAGGCGAATGAATTAAAGAAATACAAAATTACCGAATACATGTTTTGTTTTTCAATTTGTATGTTTCCTTTCTTTGACAAGCTGTCAAAATTTACAGCAAAAACAAACGAGTGTCAAAGATCTTGTATTTTTATGATTTATTCCGCGGATTGTGCATTTTCCGACAACATTTACAGAACAGAATTGGAAAAAGCCTTGGAATGCAGATTGTTAATACTTTATTTAACAATTTCACAAATTTTTCGCACTGAAGCGAATCATTTTTTACATACGAGAGGGCACCCCTTTATCAAACACAAAGCAAAGCACCATGAATATCACACCCCTACATATATTGCCTATCTAAAATATTCCCACACACAACCCCTGAAGATAGAAGATGAAAACAAATCTTTGAATTCGAAAAGTTAAATCCATCGTCAAAGGCACAAGGACTTTTTTCAACAAAGAAGAAGAACATCTCTACTTTTACCACATTCCCCGCAAGCATGCGGCATCTTGGGCAAATTTTAAAACTTGTCATCAGAGAGTCTTAACATGTATGCCCTCTGTTAGGGAAGAACTTAACCTCTTAAGGCTGTCGACAGTTCTTCAATTGTCTGACACACATTTGACAACATACTGCATTCGCAATTGATAATATTATTACATTATCGAATTGATTGACACAATTTTTTGTGTTGCGACAAAGGACATTGTGCTGAGCACAATTAGCTGTCGGCGGATTAATCTTAATCGATTCGATGCAAAAATCAATTCATCTGACTAGTCAGCGCATAACCGGTGCCGTAGTACCTATTGAATTGGAAAACTTTTTCATAAATATCGGTCAACAAGTTTCTCCAAATCACATAGCATAGCAAATGAATCTCCACTGAGTGGTGGACGGATTTTAGATTCATTTTTTCGCAGATAACCGTACAAGCACTCGTGCTATTCATGAGTTCTTTTTGTGTTGAGCTGGATGTCATGAATGTGAATCGATATTCGCCTTTTGGCTAAGAGAGTGCCTTGCTTTCAAAAAAAAAAATAATAATAATGGGAGGACATACTTCTTGATCATATGATAGGAAAAATTAAATTTATTTTCTTTGTCAGGTTGTCCAATAGTCGGAGGAAGTTTGTCTAGCAATGATAAGAATGTTAGGTTTTCTAGTTGAAAATACAGATGGCCCCAAGTAGAAGTTGAAGTATGTTGGGAAAGAGTTGGATTAGACTGCATTACATTTATGCAGTAATCTATTGTAAGGACCGCAGGTAAATTATTTGTCATATACGCCCAAATCAAAAGTGCTTTCAATCTTGACTCTTAATTAAATAATTATAAAACGTCATATCTGTTAAGCTGAAGACCATAGTGTGATTAAGTAAAATTGACATCCAAACTTCAGAAATATCACTTTACCGTCACTTGTGTTCATAACCCGGTTGGGCTCTAACATTGGACCACTTTAAGTTCGATTGACAAAGACCAACTTGAAAAGGTAAAAAACTTAAAAAACAAAAAGAAAAAACACATAAAAACGAACAAACAACGTTTGTCACTGAATAGATCAAAGAATGTCATTCTACAGTTCAAGATATGAACTCGAGAAAAGCAAATTAACATTTTTTTTCAGCCTCTTTTACTATTCTGTAGGACCAACAACAGAGACGCGAAAGTTGGTGGAGTTTATTTGGGTGTTTCTGTTTGTATTAACCTAGGTATGCCAGAACCGAACAAACCTAATGCGAATGTGTTCTCATAGATATTTTATATCGAGAATGCTATAAATTTTTTTGCTTTTTTAAATAAAAAGGGAGAGAATGGAAGCCATGGCTATTCCCACGTGACAGATATTAGAACGATTTTTGTATGAACTAGCTCACTTCAATTTGGAAAAACCTGAAAATAAGTGTTTATGAAAACCATTCCATAGGCGTGTTTTTTTTAGCTTCAATCTCAGCACAGCAAAGTAAAGTAGGATTTCAAGCACGTAATTACAATAACTAGGTTCTACTTGACACTACGAGAACTCAGAGTAGTTGTTGTGATTGCGTGCTGAAAATTCGAAGCTCAAAAAAGCACGTCTTATATCTATAACCGAACAGCGAATATTTTAAATAAACAACTCGCTTAAAAAAAACATGGTCATTTGTATATAATTCGCCTTTGAGCACACATAATCTACCACATAAATAAAATTGAGTGTACTCGCTTCTCCGAATTATTTCATTTGAACGCGGGTAATATAAAGTGATATTTGTTTTTCTTTATCATTTTAAAAATCTGTTCTTCTTATACTGCCCTTACTGTTGAGCTTAGCACTGAACTCACCCACTTGTATAAAACAACATAAACGCATCTAGTTCAGTGTCCGCCATCTGTCACATGCGGCCAGTCACCTGTCAGAAACTTTGTTGTCTTTTTTCTATCTTCCAACCAGTTTCCAATTTGCATCGTTCTCGTTTTCACATCGAAAGAGGTAAAAATACATTGTTCATAAATTAGCTGATACCCTGAGCTTTGCAAAAAAGCCAAGTGCTGTACATATTGATTCCTAATCAGTGCAATACAACTTATCTCAAAGAATGAGTCTTATCATCGGTCAAATAACCTAGTAAGATGGAATTTCCAACCTTGACTATTTCACCTTCGGCAAAAATATGTCTTGTACTGAAAGATTATTACTTAACGACTAAAAATAATAAAAGCCAAATAAACCAAAATAATTCTAAGCTTCAGAATTGTCCAATTGTCGCGCAATCAAGTGTGAAGTGTACTGCCAAAAAGTATTTCTATTTATAAGAGTAAGACTAAAGTTTTTTTTTTTGTGTTTACCCAAACAATAGTGGTTCCTTGAGTTATATAACTTCCGATTCGGAGACAATATAAGAAGCGACGATTCGGTGGGCGAAATTAAATTACTAGCTCATCAACTCGTGATCATTCTTTGTCCATGGTCATCGTGTCAGAGACAAAGGAACTATGCCCAGCTGAGGACGGATGTAAATTAGATTTTTTTAGTTAGTCTGCTTAAATTTGAATTTCTGAGGTAAGATCAATTTGTATTTGCTTAGGAGCATGTAGGATAACATGTAGCCCACTTCTAGATAATGCCACGTCCACTGCAGGAAGCCATGACCGTTGTCACGGCGAAGAAAGATTCACCCCTGGTGACATATCGTTTTGTGGATTCTGTCGCCTGCACATACATGGTCTCTGTGGTGGCAGCTTCAATAGCTGAACTTGTCACTTACCCATTGGATTTGACTAAGACGCGCCTACAAATCCAAGGCGAGGCAGCCACAGCGGCGTCAATGCAGGGAAAGGTAAATGGAATGCCGGACGAGTCTCGTTCGCATGCCAAACAAAACAAGAGAAAGTCTTGAATGCAAATCCACGCTAATTAGTTCCAAACAATTCCCGACAGTTACAGTACCGTGGAATGATGGCGACAGCACTAGGAATAGCCCGCGAGGAAGGCGCCTTAAAGCTTTGGCAGGGAATAACTCCAGCGCTGTACAGACATGTTGTCTACAGGTAGGTCTGCTGATCCATCGTTAAGGTTCTTCTAATTCAAATTGTCTGTCCTTAGTGGCGTTCGAATAACCACCTATGACTATCTGCGCAAGGAGATGGCCAAGGGCTATTCACAGGAGGTCGTCCCCATATGGAAGTCAGCACTTTGTGGCATATTCGCCGGCTGTCTAGCACAATGGCTGGCATCGCCAGCCGATCTAGTCAAAGTTCAAATTCAAATGGAGGGCAAGCGTCGCTTAATGGGCGAAAAGCCTCGCGTGAAAGGAGCTGCAGATGCCTTCATGCAGATTCTAAAGCGTGGCGGTGTCACTGGGCTGTGGAAGGGCAGCGTACCCAACATACAACGTGCTGCGTTAGTTAATTTAGGTGGGCCATACATTACTTTTGTGTAAGCTTATGATGAGCATGAGCTCTATTTCAGGTGATCTCACGGCATACGATACCATAAAGCAAACGCTTATGAAGAAGCTGAATATGCCAGACAGCCGGCCAGTTCATATAATGTCGTCCTTTGGTGCAGGACTAGTGGCGGCAATAATGGGCACACCCGCCGATGTGATAAAGACGAGAATAATGAACCAGCCCACAGATGAGAAAGGAAGGTAAGAAAGCAATTAACTGACACCTACATAGAAAGTATTTTATTATTGGGGGCATGTGATACCTATACCGGTATCGGTTGAGATTAGCGTTCGTAAATTAATTTAGAAAAGCTGACTAATAATGGGACGGGTCCCGCAGTCAGAATGAGAATTTCAAAATAAAACAATCAAAAGCGATAACAAATTCGTTGCCAAACTATCTATAAGCAGAGTTGACACTTGATAGAATGTATTTGTGGCAGAGGCGTGTGCTAACTTGATTCATTAGCGTGTGCTGATTGGCACATTATCGCATAGATTTCTTGTCATCTGTCAGACATCGCTGTTAATTTGTTTATGATCGAGGTTGGGCAATGGCCTTCTATCGCTACTACTTCCAACATTGTGTTGTTCCTATTGAGAAACGGAGTGAATAAGTTCACCAAAACCCGATTTACCGCCTTCTACGTTCTATACCTGACTTTGAACAAAACTTTCCTGAAATCGAAGGTCCTGTGGACATACACCTCTATTACTCTTCATTGACTTCAAAGGTTTTGTAACGCTCCGATCATTTTAACATAGAGTTGTCTCAGGAAAGACAAGTACTTTTTGTATATAAAAACTATGAAAAAAAAAGTTGATGTAACGATAACCACTTTTACTTAGCCTGGCATCTGCATCACCTTGTTCATAAACATCGCTTTAATCATTCTCTAGGTTAGGCGCCCGTGTCGTCATAATCTGACTGACACATCATGTGCAAAGTTATTTTATATTATTATTATTTATATATTTTGTACTTCGGAATTCCAGATGCAAATTTGCGAAATAATTTTTAGTTCTTATGATATCTGACATCTGTCCGAATAAAGAGTGGAGCCCATGCAAAAAAGTAATGAGTGCATTCAGTTAACTAAAATTTGAATCTTACGCAGAAAAATGCTTGTTTTCGAACAAAACAAAATGTTCGCTACGCTCCAATTGAAATCCATGAATAGATAACGGATAACATGTTGTTTGTATTCCCGCGAAGAATGATGCTGGTGCACTCATTGGCTGATTGATGTTACTTTCCCCGTAAGACAAAAATAGGGTGTCTATAGTTTAATTAAGTTCTTTTAAATATCGAGCAGATCTACTATCGCCCAATATTAAATTACCTACATAAAATGCTGATCTAGCTGTTAGTTTAATTTGCTCTTGACAAAATTATTTCATTAAAACGGAGCTCATTCAAATTGCAAATGTAATTATGCAATTAGAGCCCCACCATGTTACCTATTTTATTTCCATTTTTGTTCTTGCTTGCTTGCTTTATTTCATTTTTATTCTCTTCCGGTGGTGGTACAACAAAAGTACTAGTTGATTGGTTTTTGTTTCATTTGTCATATTTTAATGGTCCAGACAATGAGTAGCTTTCTCCAGCAAAAGGTCAGATATTTTGTTCGATATATTATGTTTTCAAGTACCTACTGATGGAAATTCCAATTTGTCCAAATCATTTCATCCTGACCTTTTGCAGAACGTATGTTTGGCCATATCCATCCTCCTCTGACTGGAAACTAAAGAACCAATTTAAAAACTTATTTTCCAGAGGACTCCTCTACAAGGGACCCGTTGATTGTTTTAAGCAAACAGTCAAAAAGGAAGGTTTTGCCGCGCTCTACAAAGGATTATTACCGTGCTGGATGCGTATGGCGCCATGGTCATTATCGTTTTGGTTATCATTCGAACAAATGCGCAAAGTTCTCGGCGCGTCTATGTACTAGAGTAGACCCATCCGAATGTATAGCCACCACGACCAACCTAACAACACATCCTCGTTTAATAAGCATAAGCAATGATTGTACAAATATACAAAGTTATTTTTTTATTGTAATTATCAGAATAGATGTGTAATATATATTTTGGACTAGTTATAACTGCTGCTGCTTTCAAAGCGTTGCCCATATCCGATTGGGAATAGGATTTAAGTAAAAGGCTCCGAGTGGAGTAGGTACTGAGAAAATGTAAGTGTGTTTTCTTTTAGTAGCGTCCGGAGTCAATGATTTGACATGGTAGCATGTCATTAAACTGGTGAATGTTTTATTTTATGTTTCTGTGTTTTTGTTAAACTTTCATTTTGCATGCCTGCGCCAATCACTGGTACAAATGTGTCTCTGAACTTGAATCGTTTGTCTTATGTCGTTTTCCATTGGTTTCACTCGGGGATCCACTCATTCTGAAATCCAATGGAACAACAAAACAGCTTCTGAAAGAATCCACAATAGTATTGGTGAAATGCCAAAAAATAATCTACGGCGGCTGTCAGCTGACTTGTATAAAATACATAAATTACATTTGTGTGAGTGCTTCTTGAGTGGATTCTGACTTCAAATCGAGAAGCGAAATTCTCTCCTCAGAATCACCAGAAGAGTATTTTTTGTGCCAATGGAACGGTTTCAGAAGTGATTTTTTCGATTCCGCACTCTCCCGGACGCTTCTTTTTGCCCAATGGAAAACGACATTAATCTATTTCGTTTTTTTTTATTGACTTAATCACGTGAATAGTTGTTTTGAGTTGCAGTTTGTCGGGTACCTAGCTAACAAATATTGGTAAAAATTTCGTGGCCGAGTATTGAGCTGACATTTCGTTTATGTGGCTGACGTAGAACAAATCTAGTCCAGATCAATCGAGTCGACTTAAGACAACTAGATTTTTAATGTACCAATTACTTCGAGTTTCGAAAAACCTATTTTTTCAAAGTCGCTCTTTCATAGGACATCCTGTCCCTGTTGCCAAGGTCACAATACAATCTCTATTGCGCTGTGACAAACTTTGCGTGCAACATCTTATACAACATAGAATTCGCTCGTTTATTTGATAATATCATTAAAAGGAGTACATCTCTGCTGCTGTTCGGATTCGGTGCATCTTTAAGATAACGCTGTATTGAAAATACAAATCTACGCCAAATATCCTATGTGTGGTAACTAACATCCCAAAACCAACTAACGATTGCCAAAATACCAAGTAACCCAAACTATTCGGAAAAAAATCTGATTTCTTTTTCCAGAGGATTGCTCTACAAAGGTTCAATCGATTGCTTTATAAAAACCTTAAAACTCGAAGGTATGCTTTCAATCTACAAGGGCTTCTTACCGTGCTGGATACGAATGGCGCCTTGGTCTCTATCATTTTGGGTATCCTTTGAACAAATGCGCTCATTAATGGGAATTGTGCCCTTCTAGATTAAATTAACTTTATTTGTTTTATTTTATAAAATAAATATTAAGACCCGTATTTATTAATTTACTGTTTTATCTTCTTTGTAAATGATTCAATTGCAGTTACAGTAACAATTTATGTAATGGCCCAGTAAGTAAGTAAGGACCTATGTTAACAATAAAATGTTATAAACGAGAAACAACGATAAAGAAATAAACCCCTGGCTTTCTACACGTACAGACGTTTGTTTGTTATCGAAGGCGGAACTTGCTCTCATTTTAAAGAAAGGCAACACAAGAACTTAAGTATTTGTATTATTCCTTACTCTCTTTATTTTGTTTCGTAATTTCATTCAGGACTTCCTCATGGCGATTTTTAGCTCGTTTCCCAACATAGGTCTGCTTTTTGTTTCGTGGTTCACGTGCACCTGCTTTTTGCATCATCGTATTTAATTTGGTAGCAATGTCAATCGATTCTGGAATTTGTATTTGTCGTATACATCTATTTCTGACAATGAATTCATCGAATTCATACTGCTGGCCATGGCGATCAATGAAAACAGCATATACCAAGTGGATATTCATGAAGCCATCGGCATTTAGAATTCTTCCAGCTACGGACGTTTCATTTCGTAAATCAATCAAAACAGATTTTCCTTTTAATAGTGTTGGAATACAGGCTAGCGTATTAAATATTAAAAACTTTTCTTTCGCAGAAATATCGTTGTCCATTATTTTGTTGAACCAACCGGTGCGACAAGAAAAAGTAAACAAAATATGACATATGCGTGTACAGCATTCAGGCTAACAAACCGTTGCCGAAAGGTGTGTCCAACCCAAATCATGATTGCAAATCGAGATTAGTTTTAACTTGTTACTTGGATTGGAATATATAAACTCTGACCAGTTTAAATTCACCGGCACGTATGTTTTTTTGGATGTGAGGGCTCTACAGTAACAATTTGTGAACCCAAAACTAATCTTATTCAGGTTGCGTGCTACTACACTTTCGGGTCAGTACAAAAGTTAGGTAGTTCATTTATATCGGTTTCGATTTGGCTTAATGATAAATGTTTCTTAGAACGAGATTGCTTTTCATGTTCGACACACAGCTGGCTTTTACGAATTGTTTATCGTTGGAAGGATTGTTTTTAAACTAAATTATTATATATTTAACGTGTATGGAAACGATTTCTAGTATTAAATTATTAATTATTGAGTAAAAATCAATTAAAATGGATTTCCAGTGCAAATGAAAACAAAATAAATTTTGCGACCAACTCAATACACCTAAGAACCTTTAAAATTCAGGTTTTATGTTCGACTTGGCAGCAGAAATCTGAAAAGTCAAATCGAAAACGTTAATGAAATGAAACCCATGATTTTGCAGGTGCTGAACTCTCTTAGTTGTTGACAGGTGCAGGCTGCTGGCTCATATGTCTCTGAATTGATGTTATTATTTTTGAAATAGACAAACCCACCTTGGAAACATGTTTTTATTTATTTTACTTTCTCACAGTAGTCATAGAAATTTGTGAATTTTATCAATAATCGGCAGTTTTTCACATAAAATAACGTATAAAACGCCATTATAATTACACCTCAAAGATGCCTGAGTTCAGTGAGAAAATCTGGGATAATCTCCAAAGTACCGACCGCCGAACCCGGCTAAACGCTCTGAAAGATCTACAAAACTTCTGTGATACTACAAAGGACCTGCGGAAGATCATAACGACTTTTGACGAATGTTATCTACACTTACTGAATTGCTATGCCGACAAGTACGAAAGCTGTCGTGAGCAGTCCACTCTCACAGTAGCCGCATTCATGCGAAGTCTCCCCGTAAACGACTTCTATTTGCAAAATGTAGTTGTGAGCATGGCATCTCGTATGGGAAAAGCAGAGACAATCGAAGAAAGTGAAGAGATCCGATTGTTGCACATCAGCCAGTTGAGTGAGCTGATCGAGAGGTACAAGAAAACCAACAACAATGACTACCTCAGTCAATCTTATGACGACATCATCAGCATATTGTTCAAAGCTTTGTCGGATCCATATCCAACAATTCAAAAGGAGGCATGTTCTTGTGTCGTGAAGTTTTCAAGAGCTACGCCTGTGTTCCATCAGCGGGCTGAATATCTAGCGAAACCGCTATTTAAAATACTCAATCATAAGCATTCGCTGAATCGTATTGCCGCTATTGAAGCCTGCTATGCACTGGCCTTGCATATAAATCCCAACTCCGAGATGCTGGTGAGAATTTTTTGTGAAACGTCTCCCCTGTTGATGGATTCCATGCCGCTGGTGAGAAGAGAATGTGGAAGGATGGGATGCCTCATGCTGATGGAATTGAGGGATCGGTATTCATTTTTTGACCGAATTATTCCGCTGGTGCTATGCTGGTAAGCTGATGATCCTGTGCAGTTATGAGTGTTTAGTTCGATATTTTCATAGCTTGAAGGACGATTCACCGGATGTGCGGGAGTTTATCGCCATCCGATGGAAGGAATGCGGTAAGCTCTACTACGACGAGAACGAGGCAGAGTTGAGTAAGATCGAAATTGGAGAAAAGATTCCAGAAAACTATCCCAGCTGGGAAGTGCGTCCGACCATCGGTTGTAGGGCATTGGTCCAACGAAGTTTAAGACTCATCATTCCGATCATGCGTGAGTCCTACGACTGGAAGGAGAATGTGCGAGAGCACGCACTGAGGTTGCTTTACCAGTTTGTACTTCATGCCGAAGCTGCCATGACTGCTAAGTTTTTTGAAGTATACCCTGACCTGGCCAAAGCGTGTGCTGATGCTGAGACAGCCGTTGCCAATGAGGTGAGCACGGTATTCTGTTTATTCATGATCATGATTGAGTCCTCGTATGTCATCGATTGCAGGCAATGAAAGTGTCCGATTTAATGGGACGTTTGCTATCCTACAGCGACTGGAAAGACCACGCCATCGAAGGTCTTGAGAGAAACCCTCGGCTGGGTTATGTAAGGTGTTTCTTTCACCTCTTTGCTGCCACTACTGAGTCAAATGCAGCCGATGTGTTGCAAATCTCTGAAATTCTCGTCGGAAAGGAGTTCTCTCTGAGTCTGAAGGTAAATTTGTATTTCTCCGATGTATTTGAACGCAACTCTAAATGCTTCCTTTTAGTCCGAGTTTCAGGTGTACGTACTTCGTTTGGTGGATGAGCTATGTGGCAAGCACAGCTTACAATCGACTGCAGATGCAATGGCTCTTCTAAGCCTAAACAACACAAACATTTTTGAGAGAAACCTCTACACTGTGACTATTCGCTTGATGGCGCTATCTTTCGGGGAAGACAACGAGCAGAACCACGTCGTTCGTGGGGAGGAAGTCCTCGAGAAAATTGCGAAGGCAAGCAATTCGACTGTTAGCCAATTGCATACAACGCACTTAGCTTGGGCTCTCGAACAAATGGATGACTTGGACGCGTTCCTCGATAGCCTAACAGAACCGATCATTCTTTTCTGCGGAATAATTCAAATTTGTGGATTCCGTTCATCGTCTTTGGATGTTTTGAAACGCAACATTCGAACTGTTTGGGAGAACGCGGCAGATGACGCCAAAATCAAGATCTTCTCCTCCGTTTCCATTGCAATGTTGAAGTGGAATGAAACAATCGATCTTTCTCCAGAACACAGTGGAGAGGAGCTTCAAAAGTTTGTCGAAGAACTGCTCGAAGAGCACCTAGAGTGGAAGGTTGGAGCGGCAGCCGAGTCTATGCGCTCTCTGGCCACAGCCACTCTGTGCTCAATGACCCAAGGTGCTCCACAGCAAGCTTCTCAGACTCTACCCAAAATTGTCAAGTATTTTACGAATCTACTTGAAGACAATGCCCTCTCTACAAGAAACTACGCTTTGAAATGCCTGCTAAACTTTGGCGAAGTGGAGGTTGATCAACTCAGGCCCATCGCTTTTGGTGACAAATTCTCTTCAGTTGCATTATTCTTTTCTGAGCTATTCCTTTACAGGTGTTCTTCAACGTTTGGACGATCCTCATAGCGGCACTCGAGAGCTAGCTGCAATGGTTATCCCGAGATTGAAACCTATTTGCCAGAGTAAACACGACACTGCCGTCTGGAATGCATTCATCAAAAAGGCTGCGTCCACCCTTTTCCTCTACTTTGATGGACCAGAAATCAAGCTCAGAGACATCATAAAAGGTAAGACTTGAACTTTGCTCGCTCTACCGACACTACCAAAAGACGTCTACCCCACAGATGCTCTCATAGAACTCGGGACGATGCACCCTAGTGTTTTCGAGGAGCCACTCTACTGTGCACTGGCCACCAGCTTTCAGAAGCAGGCTGTTGAAGAAATTAGACTAGCTGTTTACCAGACATAAACCAAAGCATTGTACAAATTGAGTTTTTATTTTAATCCTTTCGTTTACCACATTGCACGTTGCACACCAGACAGCTTGTTATAATCCGCCAAGTGTCGCCATACGATTCGACTTAGTCGGAAGCGATGTACAACGCCACGAGGACGTGATGTAAAGGCGCATCGCTCTCGACAACGTACTAAGGAAGAGTCTCTGGGGAAGGCGGCGATTTCAACATCGGCCATTTCTCTAAGCTCTCCAGGAAGGATATCATTTTTGCGCAAAGCGTTCACACGCAGCCTGTCGACAGCGTGGAGAGCGACACACTTGCGACGCTTAACATCGCGAATCATTCTCCAATCGGTGTATTTCGTTCGGACTTGTTGGAGCTGTCGAAAAATTCGATACACAAAGTTCGGCTTATTTGGGACAAAGTAATACGTACACCGGTTCCTGGCATTTGGATAGATTTGACCAAAAAGCTGCCTATAGTTTTAATGCTTGACAGTGAAGCCATTACGATATTTTATTTCAATTTGTTCGCAGATAATTATTTTGTAAAAAGCGAGAGAAATAAATTTCGTAATTTTTTAGTGGTTAAGGAGGAATGTCAGTTTTGACAATCAAAAAAACAGTGTTCATGGGGTGCAGGAGCTTATATAAAAATATACTAATTGGTATGAGTCGAAAACTGTGCTGAATCTGTTTGTCAGGAGCTCCTGTAGCATACATCGTAAATCAAACAGTTCATACCTAATAGTCGTGGTTTTGTTCATAGTCGGTAATATATACCTATTAGGTAGGTGATTTTGCTGTAAAGCTTAGTACGCTGCTCGAGCTAAATTTTCGCTCCCATACGAAATTCTCTCCAAAATTTAGCTGAGCTAAACTTAAGCGAACCCATTTAGCTGAGCGGTACGCACCTCGAGCTAAATAATCAAACTTTTTTTTCAGAATGTACTTAATGTGTCTGTCAAAATTTAGCGTGCCCATTTAATGGGTCGGCACATTTGCTCAAGCTAAATTGTGGCAGATCGTTGTGTATTTGTTGTTCTATTGCGGAAAAGTATGCAAGGATGAGCATACCTAGAACCAGAAATAGAGAGAACTTAATTTTTAAAAGAAGTTTTGCCAAAGAACAGCTGCTTTCTGTGACACTTATCCACGGCGTGCTTATATGTCAAAATTTAGCTAGTACTTTAGCTGATGTTTGGAGAGAAAAGTTGGAGACCAGATAAAATTTAGTTTAGCTCGAGCAGCGTACTACGCTTAAGCGATAGAAATATCAGGGAAAACAAAATGCCTTCTTTTGCGACTTGAGGTAATAAAGTGAATGCTAAATGGAGGAGCTTGCTTCAAATCAACTTAAATGTATGAAAACATTTTGATTCATCTTTATCTGTTTCAGTTTAGGAACAATGGAACCCTCAATTAAGCTTTCAATTGCTCACAACATTAGGCCTGTTTTTTTTAGCTTTGTTCTCAGCACAGGAAAGTAAAGTAGGAATTTCAGCACGCAATTACAACAGCTACGCTCTACTTCACACTTCGCGACTCGCAGTAGTTATTAGGCGTGTTTTTTTGAGCCCCGTTCTCAGCAAAGCAAAGTAAAGCTAGATTTTCAGCACACAATTACAATAACTACTTCGAGTCTCGAAGTGTCAAGTAGAGCGCAGTTGTTGTAATTGCGTGCTGAAAATCCTACTTTACTTTGCTGAGAACGAAGCTCAAAAAACAGGCCTATTGTAATTTGTGTGCTGAAAATTTTACTTTACTTTGCTCTGCTGAGAACAAAGCTTAAAAAAAAACGCCTTCTGTCGGCTTTAGCCTTTTTAATTCAGTGTAGGTCGTGTCTTTGACAAACGCAAATAGCTAACATCTGACTTGTGGGATATAGGAAGTTCTTTAATGACTGTTTAAAAGTTCGTGTAGAAGAAGAGTTGAGGCAATTGTATTATTTCTGTTAATATATAATAATAATAATAATTAATAATAATTTCCACAAATCCAACTCAAATACTTTTCCATTGATCAGTCAAAACTGTGTTAACCAAAATGTATGCCGCATTTATAGTGTGAGCTAAAACGATCGATCATCAAAAAATCCCAATCCAAAACAACAACTAGTTACCTACCTAGGTACCCAAGGAATATAAAATTCTATTCTATATAGGTGCCCATCTTGCTAGGTACTATCAAACGGATAACGGTAACGGATTTGTTAATGTTCCCCCACTATATCCAAAACAAACGTCCCTAAATACCAATCGAATTGGTCTAACCGCAATTTACAGTTCAGTGTACTGTCACAAATGACATAACAACTATTTGTCTTTGTATGTGTGTATGCGTGCTGTTCTTTTGTAGAAAAGGGAAACCTCGATTTGCTCGTGGTTACTTCCCCACAAAATAAAATAAAAAATTTAGCAAAAAAAAGGCAACCGAAGAAAAAACCTTTTGTATTTTTCACCTCCCCCAGACGAATAATTCCGAATTCCGGAAATTGTGTGATCCAGTGCCCGTCTCGTACCCGCCGGATAGAACTAGGATACGCCAGCAAAAACAGCAATAGCAGTAGCAGCAACTCGCCAAGATGCCTTCCAGCGATCCATTGCCGCCAAAGGAGAGTGCCCTCTTCAGAAAACTATTGGTAATAACATGCGGCCGATTAGTTCAATAATCTATAATAAATTGCCCACCGTGTGCTATCATTTGACCGGTCATAGTTTGCTCCATCGTTTTCATTTGCATGAAGAATAATTATTTAAAGTCGCGATTTGCTAACCAAATATTTCCGAGTCGCATGAAAATGTGCAACAAAAATGCAGTTCCCTTCTACCAGTTAAGTGATTGCTAATCCAAATCCGATCTGGCTGCCCACTACCATTTACGGTCATATGTGTGATTTTTTTCCGATTGCCTGTGAAAATCTATTCACCAGCGATTTTTGTGGAAACCTAACCTCAATCAAACAAATTTTTATATTATTTTTTTTTTTCTCCTTTCCATTAGAACGAGCGAAAAGTAATTTTTTGTCAAAGAGGTGGGGGAACTAGGGCCAATTGGAACTGGGGGAATACTATAATTGCTCTATATCAGAAGACAGTGTGCACAGATTGAAGGCTGGAGTCAGCAATGGGTGCTGTGTTTTTAATATGAATTCTTGGTGTTGGGCGTGGGGTATACATATATTTTTTTTGAATAAAAGTGTTTATTAAATCTGGTGCTTTTGCAAATCCCTGCAGACCAAGTCCAAAAAATATCGATTTATTGCCATTTGGGGATATCTACATTTCGTTACATCTGCTTGTGTGCACATTTGTTTTCCTTCTTTTCAAACCGGCAAAATAATAGTCTCGGCAAATTGTTATTAATGTTTGTTTTTTTTTGCATGTTAATATTTCCACCGTTTTTGCTATAACTTTGGATAAAACGTGTCAGTTTCCACAACATATTCTAATAAATAAAATTTGTTCTTTAATTGTTTCCTTCGCAGAAATGTTATGAAATGAAACAATACAAAAATGGCCTGAAGCTGGCCAAACAGATTCTCTCTAATCCCAAATATACCGAGCATGGTGAGACTCTTGCGATGAAGGGTCTAACCTTGAACGGTTTGGGTCGGCGCGATGAAGCGTACAAATATGTGCGTCAAGGTCTGCGCAACGATTTGAAATCGCACGTCTGTTGGCACGTTTACGGCTTGCTACAGAGATCGGATAAGAAATACGACGAGGCGATCAAGTGTTACAGGAATGCGCTCAAATGGGAGAAGGACAACTTGCAGATTTTGAAGGATTTATCACTGCTGCAGATACAGATGAGAGATCTGGAAGGTTACAAAGAAACCCGCCATCATTTGTTCAAATTGCGTCCATCGCAACATGCATCGTGGATTGGATTTGCGATGAGCTACCATTTGTTGGGTGACTTTGAGATGGCCAATAGCATTTTGGAGACTTTCAGACAGTCGCAGGCGCTCATTGTAAGTATGGAAAAAAAATATTTGTTTATCCCTTTATAAATGTTTATCTTAGTTGGTTGTTATGTAGTAACTGTCATAATTGTGTACCCACATACGATAAAAATATTTTGGTAAATATGTCTGTTTTCGTTCCTGGGACTGATACCTATAAGTGTTTGTTCTTTTTAATTGTTCACGTGATGTATAAATTGCTTGGAGGTTAACCTCAATCCGGATATAACTCATCGACTGCTCTTATGTCAATTGAAAAGATGTGCTAGTTACGCAATTTAGTTTTAGTCTTCAAGAAATATGTCTCCATAAGGCGTGCGTAAGTGCATTAACCTACAAAGTTGCTGAAAAGACAATTGTCATCGCAGTTGTCAAACTAACTGTTAGGCTATGTGCATTATTTGCCCGTCCCGAAGGGCGTCTCTACCCACATGGGCATAGCCCCGGGATTTCAAGTCGGCGTCGCATGCAATGAATGTTTAATTAGAATATACGAATACCCTTTTCCAAATTCGTTTCATCAGAGATACAAATTCATCACCTTCCAAAAAAAATATACTTCTTAACAAACTTTGTCTCTATATTTCTGTAGGAAACTCACGACTATCGTCACAGTGAGCTGCTGTTATACCAGAATCAAATCCTCATCGAATCCGGGAATCTGGAGAAAGCCCTCAACCACTTGACCAAGTTTGAAAGTCAAATAGTCGATAAGCTAGCCGTCAAAGAGACAATGGGCGAGCTCTACATCAAACTGGGACAGCACAGTTCAGCCGTTCCCATTTATGAGCATCTAATCAAGCGTAATCCGGAGAACACATTGTATTTCCTAAAGTTCTTCGATGCCAAAGAGATCAGCGACGACAAGGAGAAACTTGATATCTACAAGAAATTCCAAGAGGAATACCCGCGCGCCATGTGTCCAAAACGTCTTCCGTTAGATGTTGCATCAGGCGACAGTTTTCGAGTGGTCATCGATGAGTATTTGCGTCGTGGCCTACGTAAGGGGGTGCCACCGTTGTTTGTCAATATTCGTTCCTTGTACAAGTGTCCCGAGAAGGTGAAAGCTATTGAAAGCCTGGTGCTGGAATACTATGAGCATCTTCGAAGTACGGGACACTTCTCGAAGGCGGACGTAGAACAAAAGCTACCCAGTGAGCCGGCATCAGCATTGTTGTGGACAACGTTGTTCCTTGCGCAGCACTATGACTTTATGCGTGAGACTGAAAAAGCGCTCGAGTTTATTAACATTGCCATCGATCATACGCCCACGCTGATAGAGTTGTTTGTCACCAAGGGACGGATATACAAGCATGCTGGTAGTCCTATCGAGGCCTACATGTGGCTGGATGAGGCACAAAGCTTGGACACTGCCGATAGGTAAGTAATGATGAATCAGATGAATCCTCTATACTTGATGCTAATGATGTTGTGCAGGTATATCAATTCGAAATGCGCCAAGTACATGTTGCGGGCAAACATGGTCAAGGAGGCGGAGGAGATATGTGCAAAGTTCACCCGAGAAGGCGTGTCAGCAATGGAAAACCTCAACGAAATGCAATGCATGTGGTTCCAGACGGAGTGTGCACTGGCCTATCAGCGTGTGGGTAAATGGGGTGAATCGTTGAAGAAGTGCCACGAGGTGGATCGTCATTTTGCCGAAATCATCGAGGATCAATTTGATTTTCACACGTATTGCATGCGAAAGATGACGCTTCGTGCGTACGTTGGGCTTTTGCGGCTGGAGAATGTCCTGAGAAAGCATCCGTTCTATTATAAGGCCGCCAGGTGTGCCATAGAGGTAAGCAAATTGCGCCGTTTCACATTTCTCCATGTTAATTTCTGTTTTAGGTGTACATTCGACTGTACGACAGGCCACTGAAATTGGAAGAAACCGTTGAGGAAATCGACACTGGTAAGTGTGTTCGCAATTCCATGCTAAGAGTTGGTTGTATAACTCTTACCCTTTTGTAGAGAATCTGCCGCCCTCCGAGTTGAAGAAACTGCGCAACAAACAGCGCAAAGCCAAAAAGAAAGCCGAACTGGAAAGCGCTCAAGCTGCAGAAGCTGCCGTCAAACGTGAACAACATCAAAAGTCGAAACAGCAAAACGCCCAGGACGCCGATCCCGAGGCACCGCAGCTGGACGAACTCATCCCAGAGAAGTTGGAACGCCCCGAAGATCCCCTGGAGAAGGCAATCGATTTCCTCACACCCCTTCAGCTGTTAGCCAAAGATCGCATCGAAACCCATTTCCTAGCTTTCGAGATCTACTCGAGGAAGAACAAGCTTCTGCTGATGATTCAGAGCATAAAGCGGGCCCGTGCTTTGGACGCCAAGCATCCTCTCGTCCATGCGTGTTGTATGAAACTGACAAAATCCCTGCAGCTCATGACAGAAGAGCTAAATCCGAGCGTTAAGCTGGTCGTCGAGAAGGCCCGCGAAGAGTTGATCGGCAGTGGCAAGACGTCGCAGCAGATCAACGATGCATTCATAGCGAATAATCGCGATTCTATTTCGCATTTAGTCGAGGCGGCCAAGATCATGTACCTCCTCGATAATAGTAAAAAGGACGAAGCTATTCAACTGATTACCTCATTCGATTTAAACAAGACGACTCTCGAGGTAAGTTTGGCACCCACAATCTAATTCCTTTATTACAATTTTGTCCCCGTATCTTGTCTTTCCCTAGGAAGCGACGAAGGTGTATGAAACGCTGCGCAATGGACAAGTGCCCTGCAGCGAAGACATTACAAAAGCCTATCTAGAACGCTGCCAGTTGCGTTACAAACATGCACGCGTATTTAAAGAACTCACCCCACAAGCCGAGAATCATGTTAACGAATCGAAAGCCGATGCGGTCGCAAATATTGCCGATTTCTAGGGAAAGTCACACAAAACAAAATTCTTTTCAATCAAACAGTAATCGCAACAACAAAACACTGAAAACAAACCGAAAATAGCTAAAGATAGATAGAGATGGAATGCAATTTAACTCAACAAAACGAATATCAGCACTTTTGTTGCGGCAAGACACACTTAGTCGTAAACTATCGTTATTATCGCGAATAATAATGTGTTTCTTAAATTATGTTCTTTATTCATCCTTGTCCTCTTCCTCTTCCTCTTCCCCCTTCTGCTCGGCCACCGGGCACGGTGTGAAATCCTTCTTTTAAATTTTCCAATTAACAACACTCAGTTCAGCAGTTTTTATTTACAAATGTTTATGCGTTTATTTTACAACAGAAATAGTATATATAGTATGTATACAGAAATTGAGAGCGTTAAATGTGGGGCTGATAGCAGAGTTGTAAAGAAAATTCATAATTACACACACACAAAACAAACATGAAAATACAAATAATAATTACAAGAAAAATGTAGATTTTCGTTTTTAAGTTTACTTTAATAGAATTCGTTTTTATTAACAAAAAAGGAAACAAAACCATACGCTAAACTTATAATGATGAAAATGAGAGATATAAGAGAATTTTATTAAAGCCATCAAACGGACAGAACATTTGACTTGTTTTTATATTTGTACGTACATTCGACACGATTAGTCGACAACGATATTTTCAATCCGTTCGTTCACTTTGCGCGTCAGGTTTTATTAACACATCCTGGAGTGAGTTTAAAACTACTTTGCATTGCTCCTGGGTTTAAACACGGTAATTTAAATTTTAGATCAATCCGACAATTAATGGGCCAAAACGATTTCAAACATTGGTAAAGGTACCTATTAAAAGTAAATGTAGTTATTACCGTAGTTTGTGCGGCAAATAAAATATCAATTGATATTGGGGATTAAACTGCATTTACATCATCACGCACCCGCATTATTGTACAAGACGGGACAGAGAGATTGGAGATCACAAATCAGACACCTGAAGTGTCAAGGATGTTCTGCCCATAATTATAGATACGTAAAACTGAAATATAAACACAAGTTCCGGCTACCAACTTTCCTGCAATCAATTGAAAACATTTATATTTTTGATTTAAAACATGTGCAATGAGGCGGCTATTTTATCCAACAATTTATTAATCAGTTAGGTATACGAAAAAAATAAATGATTGTCTGTTCATCACTTCCGGAAGCCATTTTGTTTTAGAGGAAAACGAAATTTCGAGCCATAGGCAAAGATAATGGAATACAGAGATATATAACTTTCCAGTGGAAAGGCGGCTGCCTACAAGCTGTTTTCCCGTAAAATTCATGAAGTCACGCATATATGCTCATTTCTTTTCTGTATATGTGAGTTCATGAATTGGACTTTAATACAAGAATTCGCTATTCCGATAATTGTATTTCATTATTTTTTTATTTTAATCGAAGCCTCAACAAAAACAAAACAAGTTCAATACCAAACACAAAACAATTGAACAGCGCGATGCCCATAAAAGCAAAAGGAATGTTGGCCGGCCATTAGCAACATGCTTTTTTCTACGTCACATGTATTCACAGACGGGGGTTTAAATTACAAAAACAACAATGTAAACAAATGGGTTTTGGAGGGATAGACGTACGAAAGATATCCATCTCTTTTATTCATTCATCTCTGCCATAGGTAGCTATTGGCCGCATTCAAGAATCTAGTTATCTTAATTCGATTAGATTGGTCTGGATGAAATGTAACCTGAACGCAAAAACTAGATTGGTCGGGAACGTCACTTTTCCTATGTCAGCCACATATGCGAACTGTCAACCAAAGATAATGGAATACAGAGATCAAAGATAATGGAATACAGAGATATATAACTTTCCAGTGGAAAGGCGGCTGCCTACAAGCTGTTTTCCCGTAAAATTCATGAAGTCACGCACATATGCTCATTTATTTTCTAGTATATGTGAGTTCATGAATTGAACTTTAATGCAAGAATTCGCTCTTCCGAAATGTTTTTTCACTATTTATTTTCATTTTATTCGAAGCGTTAACAAAAACTAAAAAAGTTCAACACCAAACACAAAACAATAGAACAGCGCGATGCCTATAAAAGCAAAACGAATGTTGGCCAGCCATTAGCAACATGCTTTTTTGTAGCTCACACGTATTCACAGACGGGGGTTGATATTACAAAACCAACAATGTAAACAAATGGGTTTTGGGGGGATAGACGTACGAAAGATAACCATCTCTTTTATTCATTCATCTCTGACAGAGATATATATCCTTCCAGTGGAAAGGCGGCTGCCTACAAGTTGTTTTCCCGTAAAATTCATGAAGTCACGCACATATGCTCATTTCTTTTCTAGTATATGTCATTTAAAGAAGTTTGTTTTAAAACAAATGTGCAAAGTTTCGTGAAAACCAAAA
The DNA here is from genome assembly GCA_916610125.1 of Cheilosia vulpina. Lineage (NCBI taxonomy): Eukaryota > Metazoa > Arthropoda > Insecta > Diptera > Syrphidae > Cheilosia > Cheilosia vulpina. The sequence continues at coordinate 72,262,167 of OU744277.1, read as the reverse complement.
TAAAGAAATACATAAACAGCAATAGACATAGTTTTGAAAGAAATATTATCTTCATTGTCTTCCTCATCATCTGGAAACTACGAATCACCAAAACTACTCCATTTGTTTCTACAACAGAGGAAACATTTTTCAAGCCGATTTCCATGGTTTATTTTACCAAAAACAAATGCAATTTGAGCAGCTGATATTGTTGTCAAATAACGCACGAATGGATTCACAAAAGCAGATCAATTTCGTTGCATGTTCCATGAGCCGCATAAAATCTGAGGTCTGAAAAAGATTTTTGGTGGTCCCAATGGAAAACGCAGTGGCTTAGTGGTTAGTGTGTTGGACTACTAAGCGAGGGGTCCCAGGTTCGAATCCCGAGAAAAAACCCAAATTCCAACTTAAGGTTTTTTTCACTGCGCCACCTCTCGCGAACGTCTGACAAACATCCGAGAGTATAACTGTCATGAAAGAGCTTCTCAATTGGCCGTTTGGACTCGGCATAAAATTGTAGATCCCTTCCATTCGTCCCAAAAATAAAAACTCACACAAGACGAATGGTTGTGAGAAGCTAGGCTTGGGTCCATACGGACCTGTTGCGCCAATTATTTTTTTTTAATGGAAAACGACATAAGCGTTTTGCATTCGCTGGTTAACCTTTATATTAAATTATATTGGCACAAAAAATACTCTTCTGGTGATTCTGATGTCGTTTTGAATTAGCCAAAAAGAAGCGTCCGGGAGAGTCCGGAATCGAAAAAATCACTTCTGAAACCGTTCCATTGGCACAAAAAATACTCTTCTGGTGATTCTGAGAAGAGAATTTCGCTTCTCGATTTGAAGTCAGAATCCACTCAAGAAGCACTCACACAAATGTAATTTATGTATTTTATACAAGTCAGCTGACAGCCGCCGTTCTTTTGTGGGTTCAATCAGAAGCAGTTTTGTTGTTCCATTGGATCGCAGAATGAGTGGATCCCCGAGTGAAACCAATGGAAAACGACATAAGGCATTCATTCTCATCTTCCATGTTAGGAATATGTTATGTTGTAAATGCAGTATGAAAAATAATGATACGAAAAAGAAAGCATGGCAATACTTGTAAACACGATTATAAACTTGACAGGTAATTAGTTGTCGTTGTTTTATGTAAAGCAACAAATAAGCGAAGTCATAGGAACGGACATGTCCAAAGATCGAATTGAATTCATTTAACTATCTTTTATGAAAATCGACCAATGCAATAACATATCGTCGTATACTGATTGTGGCACCTTATTTGCTACTATTGTAATCACTCTTCTGGTTCTGTGTGTCTATGAACGAGAAAAGTCCGTTTCGTAGTCATTAATAAGGTTCAAGAGTGGTCACTACATTCAGTAAAACTGCATGATAAAAAGATGACCGGGTGAGTAATTTTTGTCGGAATCAGAAAAGCCAATGTTGACTTACTCATTATGGTAATAGGAAACTAGCCAGTAAAACTATTTTCATCACCGGTGCGTCGAGAGGAATCGGACTGGCAATAGCTCTTAGAGCAGCACGAGATGGTGCCAACATTGTTATAGCAGCTAAAACTGCAGAGCCTCATCCAAAGCTCCCGGGGACTATTTACACAGCAGCTGCTGAAAGTGAGTAGCATTCTACATACTGTATATATCTAACTGGAGGCATAATACATAATTATATAAAATGATAAAAAGTTACATATGTATAGCTAACCTCAGTCCTAATACAAAGATTAAATATTTGTACGATAAGATGCGTTGCTCGTTAGGTTTGTTGTTTGTATGTACTCAACGTCACTGCGTTCGCCTGTAGATACCACGGCGACATTGTCGAAAAAGCATAGAAGATCAATCTATGGGCGAAGAAAGGTTATTCTCTGACAGGATTCTAAAAATAACACACACTTTGCATCCGTAACTTTAAACAAGTGTTTTGTAATCTATAGTACCTGTATTTGTTTCGAGTAAAAACAATTCTTCATTTTTAGTTGAAAAAGCGGGTGGGAAAGCCCTGCCATGCATAGTGGACGTCCGCGATGAAGCCCAAGTAAAAACCGCCGTCAAACAAGCAGTCGAAAAGTTCGGAGGCATCGATATCCTTGTCAACAACGCCAGTGCGATTTCAATGACATCAACTGCCGATACCGATATGAAGCGTTTCGACCTAATGCATCAAATTAACACTCGGGGCACATTTTTGGTGTAAGTTATCCATGTACGTAACTAAACTGATTTCTCAATTCGAACGAAAATTTCAGAACTAAAACATGTCTGCCGTATTTGGAGAAGAGCAAACACGCACACATTATGAACCTATCCCCTCCGTTGAATATGAACCCAATTTGGTTCAAAGATCACGTTGCATATACAATGGCAAAATATGGCATGTCCATGTGTGTCCTTGGAATGGCAGAAGAGTTTAGAAACAAATCGATTGCGGTCAATGCTCTTTGGCCTCGAACTGCCATTGAAACAGCTGCTATGAACATGTTGGCCGGAGCGGGGAGCTCTAAATTCTTAAGAAAGCCAGAGATAATGGCCGATGCGGCTTACGCCGTACTAACTCGTGATCCAAAGACCTGCACTGGAAACTTTTTCATTGACGACGATGTTCTCAAAGAGGAGGGTGTAACAGATTTCTTGCAATACGCTTGTGATCCAGCATATGCTGATAGTCTTATTCCAGACTTTTTCTTAGATGTTGTAGGCATCGAGAGCGTAAAAGCTAAATTGTAATGTATTACGTTGTTGTAACTAATATTTTGGTGTTAAACTGTCTATGAATGAAATTTTTTGTAACGTTCAAAAATTGCAGGTGTAAATACATTTTAAATTTCATTGGCCTTATATAACTGACTTTATAAAAAAAATACATATTTCTCCCGGTAAAATTATTTCGCACGGATGCAAAAACCAAAAGGAGCGGTGGAACAACAAGTTTTCAAAACGAAAATTTGATCATGGGAGTATCAAAAAATGATAAAAATTCACAAACACGAGAATACATCCCAATTGAATGATTTCCTTTAATTCTGTTGAATCAGTTCTGTTAACTTGTACCTGGGAGTTGTTGGAAACAGCTGCAACTAAATGCACTCTTTGAGTTTTTTTTTTAATCACTATATATATACAAATTAGTTTCACTTTTGTGTGTGACCTTATATATCTAGAATCCGGGTGGGTGGATTAACAATGCAGACATTTTGAATAAAATACCAACTCAATTTTTTGCATACAAATCGATCGACAGCTATGAATCAAGATATATTATCCCACTGAATTTTTAAATTCTCTTGATTCGCCTGGTTTGGCACCATTTTATATATAAATAGGCGAAGGCACAGTTAAGAACCACTTTCACTGCAAAACACTACATATTCGCTTGATTGATTTTGCTGTATTTGATTTGACTTCACTATAATGGTAACATTTCTACCACTGGGCGAACTCTAGTATTTAAAATTCGGTCAGGTTTTCGTACTTTTTGACCCGAGAATCTCACGAATTTATGGGAGTACTTTATATGGTAACACAAATTGGCATCACTTTTTAAACAGCTGGCCTGTCTGTGCCTGATACCATTTGACAGCGACCGAGTTGATTTTCCACTCAAATCGTATTTTTGTTCACAATCACAGTCCAGTCAGAGGAAAAGAAACTTGGGTCCAAAGTTCGAATTTATTTTAAATTGCCTTCCCCACCAATAACAAACAAATAATCTGTGTATATGTTAAGTATTTATCTATCAGTTTCAACCAGTTCATATTCGTATTTCTACAGTTTATAAATAAGGGCCATTTTCACAGCCACAGTTCTTATTTTGTAAAGTTAACTTTTCACAAACCTAATAATGAATACCGGGTGAGTACCGACTACGTGAATAAATTGACAACTTCTTTAATAGAATACATACTAATGGTTGACCTAAATATTTAAATAGAAAACTTGCTGGGCGCACTCTTTTCATTACTGGAGCGTCAAGAGGAATTGGTAAAGCAATAGCAGTAAAAGCCGCCAGAGATGGTGCCAACATCGTTATTGCCGCTAAAACTGCTGAGCCTCATCCGAAACTTCCAGGAACGATCTACACTGCAGCCGAAGAAGGTGAGTTATCTGTTAACATTCGATGGGGAACGTTCGTAACGAGCCTATGGTGTATAAATCAAGAGGTCAATCGTTTAATTGTTCTTAACTATATATCTTAGAAAAAGTGTCACGTACATAAAGATGAGAAACGAGATGAATTTATGTCTCCGGAGTGGACTATGAACTTGCTGCACGGTGCAGGGGTCTTGTCTACTTGACAACGCACGTGCGTCATTCTTTATTAGACGCTGTTTGCCTCCAATCGACAATCCGATAATTACCTTTCGTGGGGGTCAACAAAAAACTAAAACGAGCAGTGTGTAATCAAAATGAAGTATTCTTGTGATAAGAAGTGTGGAGGCTGTATGTGTTCCGTATGAACTGTCTTTTTTTAATTAAAAAAAGCAACAATAATATTTTCGAAAGTCATTATGTACTCAGGCACGAACAAATATTACACCAAAATTCAGATGTTTGAAACCAGAGTTTTTTTTATATTCTCATTAAAATAAATAAACTCGCACGTTATGGTATATGTATTTAAATCAACAGCTTGCGTCTAAAAATAGCTGTCTATGAAACACCGGTATTCTAGAAGCTGTTAAACAATACTAGGCTCGATCGATCAGTATAACACCTTTTCGCAATTAAGAAAATCACTTCTTGCCTAAAAAAGTGTGTTATGTGCAATTTCAGTTGAGAAAGCCGGTGGCAAAGCCTTACCCTGCGTAGTTGATGTTCGCGATGAAGGCCAGATTAAGAGTGCTGTCCAATCGGCAGTCGAAAAGTTCGGAGGCATCGATATTCTTATCAATAACGCGAGTGCCATTTCGCTAACGCTTACACCACAAACCGATATGAAGCGGTACGACCTCATGCACAGCATCAACACACGTGGAACATTTTTGGTGTAAGTTACGTCTTCAATTTTTCGTTGTGCAATACTAAAACCACATATCTCATTCAGTTCTAAAATATGTCTGCCGTTTTTGGAGAAGAGCAATCACGCACACATTATGAATATCTCGCCACCGCTGAATATGTCACCGTTTTGGTTCAAAAATCATGTTGCCTATACAATGGCCAAATACGGCATGTCGATGTGTGTCCTCGGTATGGCCGAAGAGTTCAAAGACAGACCAATCGCTGTCAATGCGCTTTGGCCACGTACTGGTATTCAAACAGCGGCAATGGACATGATAAGCGGAGCTCAGAACAATGAATTCTTAAGGACACCCGAAATTATGGCCGACGCTGCCTACGTTGTGCTAAGTCGCGAACCTAAGGCATGCACTGGAAACTTTTTCGTGGACGATGATGTGCTCAAATCCGAAGGAGCAACAGACGCAGACTTGGTTAAATATGCTTGTGTTCCTGCAAATGCGCACAATCTGATGGGTGACTTTTTCTTGGACAGCACAGACTTGGAGAAGGAAGTGAAGAAAATTATACCGACGAAGGCTGGTGAAAAAATCCCACAATTGTTCAAGAAAATCGAAAGCCTTTTGAGTGAGGAAATTGTTGGTAAAACCAATGCCATCTATCAGTTCAATGTTGAGGGTGATGAGAAGGGAGTTTGGTTTTTGGACTTGAAGAACGGAGCTGGCAAGTGCGGACAAGGAACCCCACCAACAAGTGCAGATGCAACTCTCACGATGACATCAGCTAACTTTCATGATATGTTTGCAGGTTAGTAGTCGATATAATATAAAATAATGTCGAATACAAATTGAATGACTGTATGTGTTGTTTCTCTTTTTAGGAAAACTTCAAGCGGCAAACGCGTTCATGTCGGGCAAATTGAAAGTTTCAGGTGATATTCAAAAAGCCATGAAGCTGTCAAAGCTTATGGGTAGTTTTAAGAATAAGTTGTAAAGTCTGATTATCTAACAGTATCGTTTCTAATTTTGTTTGTTTTTAGATAGAAATGCCTTTTGCAAAGATGAAATATATATTTTATAGTTGTTCACACCTTTTTAAAAAAAGTTGTTATGTTTTACTCATTCCACATTCATTAGCATAGCTAGACAGCAAACGCACACAGAGAACGCGTATGAAGAGACAGGTTTGACATCTATAGGCTCCGATTTCTGCAGAAATCCCGACCTTTTTCCAGCGCTTCTTCTATATAGTCAGTCCGGTGGTGTCGGTTTGTTTAGAAGAATCAAATAGTAAATAAATGTATTCCGGTACAGCGTTTGTTTAAGCACCTACAATTGTATGTCGTATTAATGGCTGGATCGAAAGGCTTTCGGAGGATTGTTGAATCCTCACATTCTTGTTAGACACGTGGTGAAATTTGTATGTTTTCCCGAGCTGAACATGATACCCTCGCTCAGTAAGTGCTGCTTTATTAGGCGTAAACTGTTTATGGAAAACTTAAACCGCAGAATTGTATCAGTAAATGGCCCTATTCTTTAAATAGCCAAGTTTACTTCAAGTTCTCAGTGAAGGAGCAATATATGAACTGGGTGAATTGAATATGGCTGTGTTCTGTTGGATCCAGTCGAAATAATCTTATGCCAATTGAACTAAAAATGGAAACTTATTCTGATTACGCCTCAATATTCGTTTGGAGGAACAATTACAAGTCGAGGAAAATTATTATGCATGGATATGGTATAGGCTGCTTTATCTTTGACCAAATTCATTCAAAAACACAGGCACTACAGAGATCAAGCATAGTTAACAAGTTTTATGTGTACCATTCGGTCTTTTACCCTTCATAGTTTAAACCCAACAACTGATTCAACAAACTGGAACATCTTTTAACATAAATCCTGCACTTTATATGGCAATTTCCCAAGCCTTAAAAATATACTCGTAAGCTCTCTTCGAAACATTCCCTTATCGCATCCGTTCCCAAACGGCCCCAAAACACTAAACTCATTTGTATCTGTGCTTCGTTTTTCTTTCAGCGATGACACAAATTCAATTTCCTTTCTGCGGAAAATCGTCCTTAACATTTTTACATCCACTCTCTGCTCCATCATCGTATAACGCAACACGTTGTGAATAAAATAAAAAGGACAACACAACAACAGCCAGTCCTCACAGTCGTCTTTGAATTTATGGAAGCATCTTTACAAGACAAAAAAAAAAAAAATAAAAAATATAAGTAAACCCTCCCACCGATAAGAGCGAACTATTCCTGGCACATTAACTCCATTTAGTAGGGGGTACGGTGGGCACTGGTCCTTAATATAGAAAATAGCTTTCACCAAGCTCGTCTACTACTGGGGCTGTGCTGATGTTGCCTCTGCTATTGGCGATATTGCTTCATCGCCAGCGGAGTTCGTTGCTAGGTAGTAATGGGCTTCCCGTATTTTAAACTGGCTTTAAAATTGAGTCGTAAAAATTTAGTGCATTCGGTTATCTACATAATAAAAGGATCATAAAATTCCAGATACTTTTTCTTGTTCTCATTTTGCAGTTTCGATTTGTGTATGTTTCTTTTGCACTTTTGGTATGGTATGTCGTACTTTACGACGATTTATTCCCATTTGGAGTAATTCCCATTCAAGGAGTTGACAACGACAACATAGTTTGTGTATATATTTGTGTGATTTTGGTCCCTGTTTGCGGTGTGGTGTGACACACAACTTGGCTAAAGGCAAACACCAACGAATCTGGAACATAACATTGTAAATGTCGAGAATAACATTTGGCCATTAAATTAGATGTAGCGACATCTATTGTGCTGGGAGGCCCAACAGGGGTAAATAGAAATTTTCTAGGATTGCAAGTGTAGTCATAAAGTTTAATCAGACATTGCACTGCATTAATTGATTGATTAATTTTACAACGTGACTATATTCACCTCAAAGTTGACGAAATGTCTCATTCTAAAAAAAAGAGGAAGTAAATTATTAATTCATTATTTTTTAACGATACGAGTACATTTATTTTTATTTATTCTAGCACTAAAAGGCATTGACAAGTTGAATTGGTTCTTCTAAAAATTGCCATTTGTCCTAATATGTTACATCCAAATCAGGGGTTGAATTACCGCATCTGTGATCGAGTATTACGTGACTGAATTTGTTATTGTTTTGCGTGTAAAATCCACAAAATTCAGTGCGACCCCAGGTTGTTTCGAAAGTTAATTGCGCCCAAATCAGTTCCCTGAGTCACACTACTAGCATACCTTTATAAAATTTGATTTGTAAGTATGTAACATTAAATTGCGACTATTCAGTTCCAGGACTCAGTAGTCCATTGTTACTTCCATGCAAATAATACAAATTAAAAATACATTAAAAACGGTCCAGGTTATATTTTGTTGAAAATAAAATCTTTCTCTCCACTGAACACACCCACTGTGGTTTGTGTGTTTAAACAGCGGAAGTACTCAAATCTTTATCACAGCAAAATAAAAATCGATTTACACTGGAATCATGTTTTTCTTGGTTTTGCGCTATTTCTCAGGAGATTTGCAAAATTAAATTTTTATAAGAAACGTACCGTCGTATCGACATTCCTAGATTGAAAGTAGACTGAGTGCTTTTGTGCCGCCATGACGGTAGCCGTTTTAAGGGAATTGGTTTCGTTCGTGGTTAGAAAACTTTTTCAGTGAAGGTGAGTAAAAAATGAACGGTTTGTTTACTCCCTCAAAAAGTGTTCTGCCTGCCATTAATTAGACTGAGAATTTCAATGGCAATTAAACAGAAAGTACATAAGTACCTACAATGATGGGGATGATTGTCAATTTCATGTTTATGATTAGGATGGGTCCTACTTGGTTATTTTGGCAATAAATTTAATTTGTCGCCAAATGCCAGGACCCAAAACACATTCTCAATGACATTGTCTGCGATTTCCCTATTACGAATTCCTGTGAACAAGGACAAGCGAATTGAGCCATTAATACTTACTCACTCTGAAGACATTGTACAATCAATTTATCTGCAGAGAGTGCCATTGGTTCCATTGGCACTTATAATAAATTTAATTTAACGAAGAAGACGAAGAAGAAACTATGCTCGGTTCAATTGATAGAGAAAGGTCCTTCGTTCCTCTTAGTCGGTTCGATGAATTCAGATCCAATCTTGTGATACAGCGTTAGTGGGTGGTTTATTTCAGTTTCATCTTGTTCGTTTATTTGTCGCGTACGCGGACATGATGAGCTCCGTTACTGAGAACAGGTTAATACCTTCTCGGTTATTATAATTCCTAAAATAGGTTTCGAAATATAATGGGGTTATGGGGTGACGCTCTTTAAAGGATTAATTTTCCGAGTATCCGGAAACATGAAATGGGTTGTTTCCTGCCCAAGCTACCACGATGCGGTGGGTATTGGGAAATGGTTTTCAGATGACTTGTGGCTAGTTGTTAAACTAATTTGGTTATTATCTACTCCGTTAAAGAAAAACAAACACCTTCGGGCACTTAATTTATGGGGTTCGAGCAGTTTAGATCGCTTTGTCTTATCGAAGCAAAGTGGACGTTTTAATCGAAATAATCTGTGCAAAGTAAATTACTAAAATCCAGAAAGGGAAACGGTTTGATGAATGATGTCCTTGACTGACAAGTGGAAGTATTTCTAGTTTGTTTATGTAAAGAAGGAGGGTTTATTTTATAAAGTCAGTCAATTAAATATAAGTTTTAGGTGAAAGACTAAATCGTCGTGTTAATCATAATATCTTAAGCATGTAACACAATTCCAGTCAATTTTTTTTTCAAAAGTCTACAGTTTTCGATACTGATATGTATGACATATCACATTACCGGGAACACAGTTCAATCTCATCAGTTTTCAAATCACTAATGTGATTTTCCATTGGGACAAAAAATCAATCTTTTTTTTGATCTAAATCACTTTTCGTGTTTCATTGGGATCACTTTTCGCAGATCTCGATATTTTTTCAGATTTACACATCCTGCCACAAATACAGCACAGATGTTTTACGTCATTTTAAGAAGTTTGTTTTAAAACAAATGTGCAAAGTTTCGTGAAAACCAAAATAAAGAATTACATAAACAGCAATGGACATGGTTTTGGAGGAATTATTATCTTCGTTGCTTTCCTCATCATCTGGAAACTACGAATCACCGAAACTACTCCATTTGTATCTGCAACAGAGGAAACATTTTTCAAGCCGATTTCCATGGTTGATTTTACCAAAAACAAATGCAATTTGAGCAGCTGATATTGCTGTCAAATAACTAATCCATTAACAAAAGCAGATCAATTTCGTTGCACATTCGGGAACATTTTTCTGTCTGGAGACAGGTTTTTATAGAATTTTGAAAGATTGATCGCGATAAGAGCGCCAAATTTTTGATCTATCAATTTACCTACGAATTTGTACAAATTCGTACAAATGTTTACCAATTTTAACTCAATGCTATTCCCTTACTTGGAAAATTCGGGAAAGAGAGCGGTATCAAAAAAATAAAGATGCACGATGACAATCCCCCCGCAAGGAATCACACCCTTTTTTTACTCTACAAATTTCTTATAGTAAGAAAAGAAGGAACTGCCAAATGCAGGGTAGTTGACAGTTAAATTTAATTTCCATAAATAAGAATATTTTTAATGAAAGGCAACCAGTTGTTGCTCATCATTTTGACAGTCTATAAAGAAAAGTAACATACTTTTTGAATGCTGGCGATAGGCGTGCTTTATTGAAAGTCGAACTCAGCAAAAAATATCTTCAATAACAAAAACTCCACTCAACTTGACATTTCTTTCATTCAAACCAAAGTAGAAGTGAAGTGACTTGACAGATGCAATTTTCGGTGATAGTGAGGTATGGTCAGAGATGAAAGAATAAAAGAGATGGATATCTTTCGTACGTCTATCCCCCCAAAACCCATTTGTTTACATTGTTGTTTTTGTAATTTCAACCCCCGTCTGTGAATACGTGTGAGCTACAAAAAAGCATGTTGCTAATGGCCGGCCAACATTCCTTTTGCTTTTATGGGCATCGCGCTGTTCAATTGTTTTGTGTTTGGTATTGAACTTGTTTGGTTTTTTGCTAAGGATTCGATTAAAATAAAAAAAATTATGTAATACGCATTTCGGAGTAGCGAATTATTGCATTAAAGTTCAATTCATGAACTCACATATACTAGAAAAGAAATGAGCATATGTGCGTGACTTCATGAATTTTTGGGGAAAACAGCTTGTAGGCAGCCGCCTTTCCACTGGAAAGATATATATCTCTGTATTCCATTATCTTTGGGTATGGTATTGCTAGAAACCGATTGAATTATCGTAGGAGAACACTGAGTTAAACTTAAAGTCGAGACACACAACCAATTATATATCAGTCACAAAAGTGACTGTGAACAGTTTTATTGTGCATTCGTTTACTTTGCTTTGCTTATATATTGGTGTTCAAAAAACAGGACTAATGCCTGCTGTGAAATATTAGAAGGCTTCATTTCCTTAGTGCAAGTCAATTAGTTCTTTACCAGCTATTTGAATTATAACTCATCGTAAAGTGGCATTCCTGTTCGAGCACAAATGTCCATTCCAGTTAAAAGATATTTAACATTCCTTGCCACAATTTTGAGACCCTCTCCAACCCCCCTAATCCACTAATAATTAAGATACACAACAAAATATTTGAACAACACGTGTGATATCACAGTGAAACACTACGTGCGTTGCAAAGGCAAGCTTTCGTATTTAGAAAAGCCTCTTCCTACTCCAACAACATGGAAATAATTATTATTCTCCCATCAACTAGCACTCTAGCTCAAGTTCTCTAGAAGCAAATTGAATAGTTTTCCTCAAGCCACCAATCACTGTCATCGTTAAACAAACAATTTGTCTCCGTCCAAGAATTGTCATCCTCACCGTTCCTACCCCCAGCATAATTGAATCTGACGCACATTCTCCAATTAACATTCGAAGCACTACCGGCAAATGTACATCCTCTGCACCATCTTAACCAATTCCACATTAAGATTGCCACATGGATAATCCTTTCCCTGACACCGAAAAGCTCTCCAGTCTTCGTGCTCTGTTTAATCTGATAAACTAATTCCTTGTCCCAGATGGATGGAGAAAGTAAAAGGATCTAGCAGTCGGAGTCAGAGTCGAACAATGTGTCGATTGTCAAAGTGCACACACTGAAAACAACGCAACAGTAGCGAACGCTTTGAGAAATCCATGCCAGCTTCACCAGGATATATTTACAACATCGCAGTGCTGTTGCAGAGGAGAAGATGTCATTTATCGCCTGCCACTCCCCCAATTTATCTGCTGCATATAGCAGTCCTTATGAAACTGTCGGAACATGTTTCCCTTTTCGGCACGTGTCCGGATTTCAAGATTCCCATGCTTTTCACATTGGAAAATACATAAATCTTGCCGAGGATATAAGTAAAGAATGTTCCTTATGCTATGCCATAGCTCTTTCGAAAGTCCTTGTTCTCGTATAAAAATAAAAGGAAAAATAACCGACATCGACACGTCGCTTATCGCCTGCTCCTCCCTCATGCGAACGGTCGGTATAAGCGTTGGTTTTGCGCTCTGTTGCGGTTCACAAATGTCATCGGCTTTTCGAGTGCGTATTTCTCGCATCTCCGAAAAGCAAAGGAAGGAAGAATGATAAGCCACACGTTGTTGTGTATGATAACAAGAATGGATACACCGAATGGTAGAGCGCGCCAAATTGAACTGTTAAAATAAATTCGAATAACAAATGGAATCCTCTCGATGCGGAATTTATGTGTGCGTGGTTTTTAAGCCTTAAATACATTGTTATACCGCATTTGTTTGTGTTTCCGGATCATCCAATGCCCGTAATAATATGCGGTTGTAGAACATAAGGATCTAAAGTTGTTGTAGCATCTGTGACAAATCGTACTATTGCGGAACCAGATGGCAATTCTTTAAGGATATTCATTGAGAAAAATACCCATATATCGTGCATGGTGTATGGATGTAGAATCGAATGTCAAAGTTAAATTTAAGAGGGCAGTTCGATGTCTCTGAATAGCATTTAGATGTTTCACAAAAATTGAAAACGAATGAGACATCCGACATTCTGGTCGTCATTGCAGTAATACGTATAGACTGATTTATGTACGACTTTGGGATTTATGGGTAGCATTAAGAGTGACATTTTGTTTGTCATAAAGTGAGTTGCAAAAAAAAAAATTGGCAACGGGTGGTAAAAAAAATAAATGAAAACAGTTTGTGTACTACGAGAGTCAATAAGAGTCCATGCATGTATATCCTACACGCGGTTGACTCCATGAGTTTTTTGACTTTACTGCAGTTTTTACGGGATAATTATGTTGACGGGATCGATGTCGCACATCACACTCTTCATTTAGTTGGCCTAGATGTTTGGCTTTGGGTCTATACAATAGGTCTGTTTTTTTGAGCTTCGTTCTCAGCAAAGCAAAGTAAAGTAGGATTTTCAGCACGCAATTACAACAACTACGCTCTACTTGACACTTCGAGACTCGCAATAGTTATTGTAATTTGTGTGCTGAGAATCTTACTTTACTTTGCTTTTCTGAAAACGAAGCTCAAAAAAACACAACTAATATAATCAAATTACTAATAAGAATGGAAGCCTTTATTTAATGAGGTTTTGTTGTACAACTGCGATTCGAAAAATTGTTTACACATCAGGGGATTCTATTTCCGTCTCAAAAACTGACAGAAACAACTATTTCCCGTTTAACTTCGAATGATTGCCAACAATATTCCTCGCTTTTGCAGGTTTGTTTACTTCTTTAAGAGATAATTGTCAATGGAGTCACAGCAGTACTCCCAGGAGGCCAATAAAAAATTCCCAAATTGAGAACTAGAATTTCTCTTAATTCTCATGTACTGCGTTCAAAATCGGTACATCTGATTTACTCACGGGTTTTTTTTTAATTAAGACAACTTTTAAGCGGTATCGCAAATTTGTCAGTTAATGTTGTATTTAAGTTTCAGACACATTCTAAACAAATGCTTTAAAATATTAACGCCCTTATTAACAAAGGATGCATAGAAATTATCAACAGGTTACACAGCAGTTAAATCAAATTAGTGAATGCTAACTGACGTTTGTTAGCGAACTTTCTAGTGCACCTTCTTTGTTTCTTATTACGGGAGTAGATATACAACGAATTTGTTGACTAATTTAGGGGAATCAACGCGTTCTTTCTTGTTACATATCCATGAGCCCGTGCAAGACCATACTAAGTGCATCTGTGCTATTTTTCAGGAGAGGTGTTTGAAGTTTTTGGAATAAAAGATTAGCGATCGCTTTAGGTGTTATCCTGATTGAAATTTTAGCTCTGTTTTCAAGGTTTTTGGTTCTTTGCATGACGAAAAATTTAAAAAATAAAAGCACGATTTGGGGGTTTCGGAATGTATACAAAACTCAAAACTATACTAAGTGCACTTAGGTTGTTTTTGCACGGGGCCATCGATATATAGTTGCGTAAAAAATTTAGACTGTTTTGCTAAATCATTGATTAAGCAATTTATATCCATAATTAAACTGCACCTATACTTAAATACAAAATATTGCTCACCAATGAAATCGCGATTTTCAAACAAAACTCTGAACTGTCAGCTGTCACACTGTCCTATTTAAGGTGTACTTTCGGAATAGAAAAATGAAAAACGTCAAATATCAAAAATCGAGAGAGAAATCTCTCAATTTCAAGAGAATTACCTGACCGGTTTTCTTACAAAAAGTTTAAGAAATTTCATTTTGACATTATCGTAAAATGCAGCATCTGCAAAATAAGTTTGAATTGAATTTTTTATAAGCTAAATATCAGGCCTGTTTTTTTGGGCTTCGTTCTCAGCAAAGCAAAGAAAAGTAGGATTTTCAGCACGCAATTACAACAACTACGCTCTACTTGACACTTCGAGACTCGAAGTAGTTATTGTAATTTGTGTGCTGAAAATCCTACTTTACTTTGCTTTGCTGAGAACGAAGCTCAACAAAACACGACTATCGTTGAATACGATAATAAATAGAGTTTTACTTGTCAAACTTTTGAGCTGTCACTTAGTTGTCAGTTTTCATTTTTCATTTTTCATTAGGTTAATCGAAATTCGGCGAGTAGAAAATTACGAAAAAATGAGAAGAACAGAAATGGATTTTTCTCTCTTTATTTTTTCAATTTTCTCAGTACGTGTGCAGTTTCTTAGGAAGTTTTTAATAATTTTACGTTAGCAAAAAAGTACCCGAGCGAACCTTTATTTTATTGGCAAGCACATGATCGCAGAAATGGCGCAAAAATTCAAATCGTGTTTGACATTTGGGCCATCCTTTTTAATTTGTAACACATATAAAAGATGGCCGATCTACGTATTCGCGTGTTATGTATCGATGTCCCTTTCAAACTTATGTCGTTTTCCATTGGCCAAAAAGAAGCGTCCGGGAGAGTGCGGAATCGAAAAAATCACTTCTGAAACCGTTCCATTGGCACAAAAAATACTCTTCTGGTGATTCTGAGAAGAGAATTTCGCTTCTCGATTTGAAGTCAAAATCCACTCAAGAAGCACTCACACAAATGTAATTTATGTATTTTATACAAGTCAGCTGACAGCCGCCGTAGATTATTTTTTGGCATTTCACCAATACTTTTGTGGGTTCAATCAGAAGCAGTTTTGTTGTTCCATTGGATCGGAGAATGAGTGGATCCCCGAGTGAAACCAATGGAAAACGACATTAATATACAGATGTGTGATATTGTGCATCTCTTTAAAGTTGTAAATGAACCATAAGTGTGAATGTCAAATGGAAATTGTGCAAGGAATTTTCTCAAACGCGTTGGTTGGCTTTGACCTGCATTCATCGATTAGCAGCTACTTCCCCGCAATCAAGTAAACATTTATCTAAAGCCCAACAAAAAAGCAGTCCAAAGTTTCTATTCTATTTCGTGAAACACGCCAACCCTCTAAAGTTCGACTATCTTTCGCAATTTATTTCAATAGCGATACAGACAAATAATCCAAAGGATATATTTCGACCCTGCACAATCCTTGTCTAACCTCTTACCGCATTAAGCCATACACAAGGAATTTGCAATCTAAACCGAAAGTAAACAATATCTTCCGGATAAGTGTTAATAAATCTGGATTAAAACGAAAACAAGCCAGGTGCTGCTGTTTTAATTTTCCACTGTTTGTACCGCCCACTATACTTTGTTTTTTTTTTCCGAGGGTAAAAGTGCACATGCAACAAAAAGCTTCGTTACAGAAAAGTTTTGGAATTTCTTTTGCGCATTGTTTGCATTAATTAAATATTTTTATTGCTGCAGTTTCGCAACGCGAAAAGCAGCTTAACAGTGATTTCTGAACACACCCCAATGGCAGGGCTCTCTGGGCTTCGAATGACGGTATATATATTCTGTTTGCTGGTACGTTTCTTTGACTTTATGATACCGGTAAATCTGCTTATGGTATTTTAATACTTTGTGTTGCTTTTTAAATTTTACTAGCCGAGGGCGGACCAGGACATAACCCGCGAAAGTGGAAGCGCCTGTTAACGAAAATTAAGTTACTCTAAAATGTATTTTGCCCTCTTTTAAGTCTGGCAGACAGAATGTAATTCCTTCAACGAGAATGTCCTGAAAAATATCGTACTTCAACTTTTTCGCGTGTTGACTGAAGCAAATGGGATCTGTATTACCCACACCCAAAAAAGTGCTGTTTTGTTTTTTGTATACATGCATGTATACAAAGAGGGCGTGGGACTCCATATACAGACGTCCATAGCGTCCAATCTGAATTTTGAGTACCAACCCGCTTCTTCCTTTTTTTTTTTTGCAAAGAATTTTAACAATAAGCTCTTAAGAAGGAAATAAAATTAACGTCCACTCTGGCTCACATTCTCACGCTTAAGGATACACAATTCGTTGTTTCGCAGTAGTAGCGCGAATGGGCAAAACGCCATAAAAGGATTTTCATTGTGGAACCTGTGAGAGGTTCCATCTTCCATCAACTAATAAATCGTTTTATGTTGAACATCATTATTAAAGGAGGAAATTATAGCAAATCTGATGGTTAAGCTTATAAACACTTTTAATTTCCTCTTCGCTTTTATGTATTCTCTATCACGATGAATGGACAAATTGCAAGCAAGAAACTGAAATGTATGTGTAGGGAACGCCAGTTAGGAAGGCACATGTCAATTTGAAATCGTTTATGTGTATTGCATCTTAAAAGGTTAAGGAAATTGTTTTTCAAATTTCCATTAGGTATGTTTTGTGGACGGGTTGTTGTTATTAATCGAAAATATGTCCCAAATATGGGTTGAATATTAATGTACCTAAATGTGTGTGTGTCCGCTTGCCACAAAAATTGTTTGTGAAATTTTTACCCAGTTGACAGTGAATTTTTATTTGGCGGTTCGATAAATTTGCAATAGATGGCGCGAGGAAGATCAATAAAAATCAAGCAAAGCGAGCCGTTCAGCTACTTTATTCTTTACTGCTTTTTAAACGAAGCTTCAAGTAGACGTAGCACCTATTAAATTGTAACATTCTTTCGCAAAATGAACAGAACCATTAACCGTTTACATATCATCTAAATTACTTTTGGAAAATATTACAACATCTATACCAATATGACAAAACCCGAGTGAATTGCTTTTCCACTTTAAAATCACAGTCCCTGCTGCATGTCGCATATATAATAACATTTTCATTAAAAATCACAGCAACACTATTCGACCATTCAAACTGTCAAATAATTCATGAACTTTTTCCACTAGCACTCGACCAATAATCATAAATTCTCTAGTCGCCATTTTTGTTGTTGTCCCTCTCAGACCATAAATCTGTTATTTACCCTCCTCGCAATTCCGTTGGTTCAATGATCGGTTCGTGGACGTTCCGTCAGTCAACCAGGTAAGCCTGGAAAATCTACACAAAAAGAAAACTAACCTCCATAAAAATGGATAACGGTTATTATAACGATTTTTCCATTCACTACACATTCACACCAACACCGCCTCAAATACTCTAAAAGAGCATAGTGTCGGAAGAATTGCCCTCGTTATTGACAATATTCCATTGAAGCTGCCATTTTTTATGTGCGAGCTGCATTTTTCAATAAATGTCCCTGCGATGGTATTGCCATGAATTTAGTTGTCACCTTGATTTTTTATTTTATCCCACGAGAATTATAAAGTGAGAGTAGATTGTGTAGGATGTCACATATTCCGTTTCACGAATAGATACATTTGGTATTTATTTATTCATAAATCTCAATGGTTCCATCTATAGATCTGGGACACCTTTACCTGTCATAATGAAATTCAGAACTTTGGATAGAAAAAGAGGATTCAGCCAACGGTTTATGTGCACGAACGTGTGCGTTCCAAGATTGATTGTGTCCTGGAAAACAAATCAACATAGGAGGACAAAAAAAAAAAAACAAAATAAACTCCTGGCAGTTAGACAGTTGCCGGTCCTTTGTCGAAACGAAACCACACACACAGTAAACTATTTGGCAGGTCATAAATCTATCCAGGACACTCCGCCCCATGTCCGAGTCATGATGATATGTATCACCGGATAAGAGTCAACTTGGGCAATTGGAAAAATTGAAAACTTTCAGACAACGGTGCAGTCAAAAAGAAAGAAAAGGGGGCGGCCGAACAAGCAAAAAGTGAAAAACCAAATAAAACCCTCACACACGTCCTTCATGATTTGAACTAAAGGATGTGTTTGTTCGAGGTTTATAGTTCTTTAGAAAGATTAGATAAACAGTGGGGCTGGGAAGTTTGCGATGGCCAGTAAATTACGATTGTTTGCGTAACTTTTTAGTAATTTTGATGTATTTCAACGGATTGCTAAGGTGCATCAAATTCACTATAGCTAATAGGATTTCAAGTCCGACATCGAGTTGAAAAACTGTCTCAAACTATTCCTAAAGAGTAAGCTGGCGGACGAGCTTTCATGTTTCTTTTAAGAAGGCAATCAATTTGCCTATCTTAAATATAATTTTAACTATTTTAAAGTTAAATTCACTCAACTTTAGTTTGATTAAATTGATGTTTTAGTCATCATACTTCATTTGAACCTCGGTGACCCTCTTTAAGGGGGGTAATTGAAAAAAACCTTCTGACAAACGTAGCAAGACAAATGCTTTTGTTTGTAACTCACTTCGTATATAACTACGCGTGTTTTGAAAAAAGTTTTAACCGATTTCGAAAGCCGATTCGGGTAATTTACAGCCCCTTTCTTAATTTAACAATATCGAAGGACATCATATATTTTCTCATTATTCAAATGTTGCTCTAAGTTTCATTTCATGCCCTTAAGTCTTCTAGTTCATGCTAAATTATTTCTGCCCCGGGTCTCTAGAATATTTCGGCATGAAATTCGCATTTCGAAAAATGCACATCGAAATTAATTTTTTTTTTAAAATTTACCATGCTAATAAATGTCATCAAATTTTTTATGTCTCACTTTTAGCTCCAGCAGCCCAACTTTCTAACTTCGAAATGTACCGGGTTTCGAACATGACGAAACTATAAAATAAGAGTATCGAAAGTTCGAAAAAATTGTGAACTTTCATTTTGCAATGTGATAAATGTCTACAGAGTTACACAAACCGGTGGAGTAGAATGGTTACTTTTCAAACCATTAATGCGCATCGGAAGTTGTTGTACAATCACCCACCCTCCCGTTTAATTAATTTTCTACCACACTGTTCGCCTGCAATTGGAAGTTTGGTCAAATGTATGTAGTCACCTAGATATCGTTCACCCAGTTGACTTGGTTTCCTTAGCAGTTCTCACTCTCGGATATCCTTTCTTGAAAACATGAGATATTTTGGCACGAACAACACACCGAAATGAGAGTGCACTACATTAAGGAGACATGAAGACGACGACGACGACGAAGCCGCCGACCGCCCGCCACCAACCGCAGCGGAACCACTGTGTGCAAGCAACCTGCCAAAAAGTATTATTCTGCTGAGAGACGGCAAAAACTCGGTGAGATTTCATGAAAGGATTTGTATTAGGTTTTGTCTCATTCGAAGGATAACCACTCGTACGCCCAAGGACATAATTTATGACTCGATTTGATGTTGTTTTTTTTTTCTATATTTCTTTTGTGTTAAGTCGGTCAGTTCATACGTTGTTTAGGACGGTCGCGGTGTCTAACAAGGCAAACAGCAAACACATACTGTCATCCAGTTGGGGTTCGAGTATAGTGAGTCGCTATAGCAGTCTCAGTCACTCGTATACCTAATTGTCAACCACTCATTTATTTTGAAGTGAATCACTGACAGGATAAAGGATTTGTTGCTGGACTTGCAGGTTTATTTTTTCCAACTGGCTCCAGACAGTCCAATTTCTCATTTAGAAGAGATGTAGTACATAAGTATCTTCGGAAAGAATAAATGCGGAAGGATTGAGTATGTCACTTGGAAATTAGGAGCAAATTCATTAGAATGACTGATTCGCCCCGTAATGCAATGGCGACGGTGTTAGTTGTGTGGTGATGGTGGAAGGATGCCAATTTAGCGTGTCGGTCTGACGAAATGGAATGTTAGCTTGAGATGGATGTTTGGTGATTTTAGTAGATTGCGGTAAGTTGACTTTTGAATTTATGAATACAGTTACATGATGGGAATGTTTGATGCTGGCAACTGGGAGTGTAGTATGTCTGACTGCTGGAATTGACAGTTTGAGTGGATGATTAGGGGACACATATTGTAAATAGTTTTGGGTCATGAAAGGGGCTGTGATGAATATCTTGTGCGCATGGAAGGTTATCTTTTTCTAGGGGCTGTTGGCCAATTTTTCTTTGACAATGAAGATGACAATAAAATTACGGTCAAGAGAGATGTGATTCCATTTCCAAAGAAACAATTCGTCAGACTTCCGTATAGCGGCAGAAGGAAGACAGAGAAATGCACTATTTTTTAAGTCTGTGTGCTCGAACACGAATGTCGAGAGACACAAAATGGTTCAGTAGTTCAGTGGGGCACTCTGCAGTTAGCAGTCTTGTTAATTTTGTTTGAAGTTGCTACTTAAAAAATACGAAATTGTAAGCTCCCTGAAAAGGGAGGTAGTGACCTTATATCGATAGGGTTGCTAAATCATATTTAGACTACCGAGCCTCATAGTCGGGCGCATTTTATCGGACCGTAAAAATTCACCAGCTCCTACTAGCTCCATAACAAGCCACCTTCTATCACGACGAGCTTGTCATGCTATCGGCCTCAGAAACAGTGCATATTTTCAAAGGACAACATATCTATTTACATCCGTACCGATAGTCCGGCTCCCCACACCAAAGTCTGGTTCGAATTCATCAAACTCATCAAACCAGTCCCGTATGCAGTTCCCAATTCCCACCGGTCTATGTGTGTTTGGGGTTACATTTTGCATTTGCTCTTGGGCAATGCAACTGTAACCTTTTACCAGAACACGATCGGTACGCTAGACATTGTTTCGCCCCCAAAAACCTGAAGGACTTCAATCATATCGTCGACCGTAATGAACATTAACAAGGGCAACATCTGTTTTCAATTAACCACAACTACAATCGATGGCTTAACATGAACATCCAAAATGATGTAATTAAAATTGCAATTGTGTGCATTAATTAATTCCCGTAATGTAACAACCAATGAAGGATGTCACATAGCGGCTGCACTTTCAGCGATTTATTGTACTTAAACTCTGCACCGGGTCCAGTCTACCGTGCGACAAATTGCTGGGCATTACTGACCGAGATTTCACATTCGATTAGGTTACACCATATTGGTTACGCCGCCTTTCCATTTGGAGTATCGTGTACAGCTTTTTGCATCCTCCCACTGTAGCGCGAAGCAAGTGAACTAATATTCGCTAAATCGAAAATAATTCGCCGTTATGCCAGCAACACGAACCGCAGGCCTCACAAATGATGTCCGCAATTTTGCTTGCGTGCACTCGCTCCTCAACCTGGATGTGCACAGTTCGTCGTCCGACACGATGATGTTGGTCAGAGATGGTAAGGCCAGAGGCCAATTCTCTATTCCAAACAGTTTCACGCAGTTATGAGGAGTGAAGGACAACAAAATGCATTTTTGGTTTGGGCATATGGCCAGTTGACGGGCTGACATAAATCTATTGACCGTATCAGAGTGGGCACATAGGCAGGACAAAATGTATATCGGGCGATGGCTCTACCGGTATCCGGTTTCTGGTGAAGTAGTAGCTGATGGAAAGGTGTTGAGGCGCGTCACATGGAAGAGTGATATGATGTTTTAATTGTAAAGAGCTTACCATAAAATGTGTGAGCGCCTATTTCGAATGATTTTTGTGTATCATGTCCCAATTGGCATTCTCGTTGGCCAGAAGCGTGATAGTATTTAGAGAATTTAATTGCTCTGTGGAATGGCCATTATATAATATGATATGACGATGCAGTATGCTAAATTGGGTTTAGATTAATTGCGGCAAGTGTTTTGGGCTGGAACATTTCTATCATGCTAATCAAGTACAAATAGACTTTTGAGTGTTTTGAATGAAAATGTGAGCGGGCGATGCAGATTTTGTTCACAATTTATGTACAATTTATGGGCTTTATTCCGAGTGTAAAATAATGGCACTGTCGATGGCAGAGGGTGCACGTTTTATTATTTAAATGCGTGCAATGAATGCCCTTCTTCGGTTACTACATTTGGAAATTATAAATATTACTCATCGATGTTAGAAATTATTGGTCTAACAGACCATTTTTGCAGCTGAATAAGTGGTGCTTTTGCTCAATACATTTTGCGTTTATATATTATGAACAGCGACTCGAAATTGAAAAGGATAATTTGAAGTTCCCGAAAAAATCCAAATTCCAACTCAAGGTTTTTTTTCACTGCGCCAACCTTTCGCGAACGTCTGACAAACATGAGAGATAGTGTAACTGTTATGAAAGAGCTTCTCAATTGGCCTTGGTATAAAATTATTGATCCCTTCGTCCTAAAAAATTAAAAACTCACACAAAACAAATGGTTGTGAGAAGTTAGGTCTAGGGTCCCTACGGACCTGTTCCGCCAACTATTTATTTTTTTAACTTTCTCCATTACGTCGTAAGAGAAATATATTGTATTCGTACCAAATTCCGAACTCGAGATGTTAATCGATTCTGACATAACTATGATAGACGAACTCAAAAAAGTGGGTCACAAAATTCTGTCCGTCTGTAAGTCCCGAGGCCTACAGCCTAAATACCTGCCCTTCAAACATAGGATTTGGAGTTTGGGGACTTACAGTTCGGGACCGTTATTTGTTTTTTCAACGGTAACCTTAATATTAATGGTACTTCCCATACAAAATTTTTATACCAGTTTGATTTGTTCAAAAACGGTTCTAACGATTTCAACCAAAATTGATATTTAAGCTTAAGAAGATTATTGGACAATGTTATTACAAATAACAAATCGTTTGGTGTTAAAATAGAATAATAAGCGATCACGAAACGATTTCAATCGAGTTGTGTATTAAAAATAAAGTGATTAAAACAGACGAAATGATTCAAAAGCTTGAATATAATAAAAACACATATAAAAACGAGCTCCAACATAGTCAAATTAGTACTATAAATTGTGTGAACTATATTAATGTAATGTGCAATATATTTGTGAGTGAATTGAATAGTACCACGTCCAAATTAATAAGTAATAAGCTTCGTAGCCATAGTGAAAATATTTGGTTTAATACATATCTCCGCAACTTGAAACAAGACGAAATTAACAAATATAGGAAGGCAGTTATAGGAAACTTGTTAGAGGACTGGAAGGAGTACATGGTGATCAGAAATAGATATTCTCAAGAAATTCAAAAGGCAACAAATAGATTTATCCAAATTAAAGTCGATAGCTCAACAAATCAAAAAGAGATGTGGAGAAATTGAAAAAAAAAACTAGTCTTGTAACAGCCAGCAAGCAGCATACATAATTAATTTGAATTCTTATACTATTTATATTTACATATACGTTTTCATTTACTTTCATAAACCTATCCATTCATGTTTAAATTCAAATAATGTTACTTACGAATTACAAAATAATTTTCATAATTGAACTCTGTCAACGTATTTAAAAGTTAAATTGTAACGTGTAGTTCTTTTATACGCAAAATAGTCAATAAACAGAAAGCACATGAAATTAACCGCTACTATTTTGGGTATAAAAGGGCGACGCGAAATTAGTCTAAGCGCAGTCTGTTGAATAAAGCCAAAAGTTGAACACACAACCACCTTGTTGGAGTCTCCTATTTTTTTATTTCCTGATTGCTCGCGAAGAAAGTTATTCGAGTACAGAAGACAGGTTGAACAATAAATTGGTCGCCTGGCACTGCGCGTTTTGCTCGCCGATTATTCGCCGCCCTCCTCTCCAGTTCCAACGTCATCCCACGCAAGCCCCATCACCCGCTTCGACTCGAGAACAGAAGACAGGTTGAACAATCAATTGGTCGCCTGGCTCTGCTCGTTTTGGTCGCCGATTATTCGCCGCTCTCTAGTTCCAACCATGTTCCCACCAACGTGATTTAGCCAAAGTGATTTATAAATCACGAAAGGCGTTTCCACCGAACTTTAAGTGTTTTAGTGTGACATTCACGTCAACTTTGACATTAGGTGAGTTGGTCACCTATTGTAACTATCAAAGTGCAAAAAGAAAATTACTTACATCAAATTAAAAGTTAAAATGAGTTCAAATGCTTTGGAAATCATTTCCATTTATCACAAAAAAGCCAAAAATGATATAAGCATTTTACTCTCGGCATTTTCAACCAGAAAAAATGCTCTCCGAAAAAAGCATAAAAAAAATATTCTGAGACTAATACACCTCCTAAATAGTCACTTGTTTTTATCGTACAAAATGCTTATATGGAAAAAACCGAGAAGAGTCTGGACCAAGGTGAGGGTAGTTTAAATTTGCACATAAATAAAGTTAAAAGCCAGAACGCTTTATTTGCAGATACGTTCAAGATCTTTCTGGGAAAAAGATGTGCCGGAAAATGATGATGCCTTTTTCAAAGAATGTCTCGGGATATTTTAATACGATATGCCATGAATTAAGAAGTATGGAAAAACAAAACACGAATTACCGTAAAGCCATTCCCTTGAGAAAGAGGGTTGCAATCGCACTGTACACTGTTGGATCTTCAGCTGAATACCGAAGCATCTCAAATCTTTTTGGAGTCGGAAAAGCAACAGTTTGCAGCATTTTGAAAAGCTTTTGCCAGGAAGTATGGAATGTGCTGCGTCCAAAATATATAACAGCTTACCCACTTACTGAGGAAGTTATAGAGGAAAATGTTAATGGGTTCAAAAAGTTGGGCTTCCCTCAGTGCTTCGGAGTAAGTGTATCGGTAAGTAAGCTGAAATATTAAAATTTAGCTAAGAATAATTTTATTTCAACGATTTTTAAGATGGCTGTCATATCGAGGTAAGCCCCAGATCTGAAGACGCTGTTGATTACCATAATTACAAAGGTTGGTATTCTACTGTACTATTCGCTGCAGTTGATTACCGGTAAGAATAGCATTATGTTTTTAAAATACGATTTTAATTATGATTATCGAATCTAGATATAGATTTCTATACATCAATGTCGGAAGTCCAGGACGATGCAACGATTCCCAAATTTTTGAAAGTTCATCTCTTAAGTTGCAACACCAAAATCCCATACTTCAAAGGTTGTCAAAAAGAATATGTGGTATAGACGTTCCGGTCCTGTTGATTGGAGATTCCGCTTTCCGATTTTCGGATAGAGTTATGAAGCCTTATCCATTTAATGCCGTTGCACCGGCAGAACAAAAAAACTTTAACTATGTCCTATCCAAATGTCGAAGGGTGGTAGAAAACGCCTTTGGTCATTTGAAGGCCAGGTTTAGAAGAATTGGGAGAGGATTGGAAAACCACATAGACAACACTTCCTTAATTATAAAGTCTTGTTGTGTACTTCACAACTTTTTAAACGTTCACAACGATGATATTAATATCCAATTGATGCAGAATGTGGATGAAACCACGTTCAGACTCAGAGAGCAGCCGGGACATACATCGTCTATCAGCGACAACAATCCCACAGCAGTTAATATACGAAATGCGATAACCAGATACTTGGGTAATAACACATTTATTAACATAACCAACTTTTGTTTTTTTTTTTTTGTTTTTTATTTAAAAGTGCAATCAAATCAGTTTGAAACTGATCGGAGGAGCTTACGAATCTTTCCAAAATTGCATTTCGCTCTCTTTCTATTTGAATGAGTTCCTGATCCGTATTTCGTATTTCCTCAATTTGATTTTTTATTCTGTTTTCCGATGCACGGAAGTCAGCTGCATAAGGATTAACTGGTTTCCTTTTCTGTTTCCTTGCAGCTCTTGAAGTGGATGCAACAGGCGTCTCTGGAATTTCAACTGATTCCGAAATGTCGGAGGCTGAAGAACTTGGCGATATGCGCGACATTGAAAGTTCAGATGATGTGTAATCTAGACATAAAAATATAAAAAAAGTAATACTCTAATATATGTACATATCAATGTTTTTGTTTACCTATTACAATGCTGTCTTCAACGATAGATTCCAGGTTATTAATTTTCAACTGCCCAAGGATAGCATGCACTCTGTGGTACAGCTTCCATTCCGACGGCGAACCTCCCGATGGACCGACTATCTGTTTTTCCTTTCTAGAAGATTACGATACAAAAAATACGAATAACGGTTACAACAAATTTGGTCAAAAAGCGACGTACCTGTATCGACTGGTAAGGTTGTGAATTTTAACTCTTATCTCGTCGGGAGAAAACAAAGAATTCCTGCGTTGGAAGGAATTCGCCATCTCCTTATAGATATGGTTATTTTTCCTGTTTCCCCGCAGCTCCTGAAACTTTTCTTCCCAAAGCTCCAAAAGAAAGAATTCGTCCACTTCGGACCAAATAGTTCTTTTTTTTATTTGTTTTTGTTTTGTTGCCATAACTGCTAAGAATAAAACCATTTTTTATTGTTGTATGTACTTAATAAAAATATAAAAAAACTCACCGAAAAACAAAATTAGAAAATTGAATTTGATTTTATTTACGGATTTGTTAAATCGTTGGTTGCTGAATAAAGTTCTGACGTTAATAACAGGTATGTTTGATTTTATTTGCGTATGTTCGATTTTATTTTGTGTGGATTTGCGATGACAGATACGTAATTAAGATTTAAACACGTATAAATCACGTAATTACAAATCACGAAAATGTATGATAAATCACGTAATTTATGAGATGATTTAGCTAAATCACGTTGGTGGGAACATGGTATTAAAAAAAGAAGAAAGTTCGATAATGTGTGTCAAATTTAACAATGAAATTATAGATACAAATAAGCTAATTGTGAGCAAATTCAATGATTTTTTTTTGTGGACAGTATGATCGAGATAAATGAATCTATCCCTGTAAAAACGTTTGTGAATTTAATAAATGAAACAAACTTCAAATTTACCTTCAGTGATATTACTACACAAGATATACGGTCAATACTAACAAAAATGAAAAACAAAAGAGACTCTACTATGCTGTGCCCTAAAATATATTTAGACAACTCTGATATATTAAACTCAGTGTTAATAAAAATTATAAACAAATCCTTTGAGGAAGGTATTTTTCCCGACTCGTGGAAGGAGTCTATTGTAACTCCTATCGCTAAAGTGGCAAATACAAAAAAAAAAATGTAACGAGTTTCGACCTATCAATTCCCCAGCACTATATGAAAAAATCGCTGAGAAAATTGTGTTTAATCAATTAGAGGACTACTTCGAAAGGCACGATTTCATAATAGAATCCCAATCTGGTTTTAGAAAGGAACATTCATGCGAAAGTGTACTAAATTTCGTACTGACAAACTGGAAAGAGTGTATATCAAAAAAGAAAAGTGTATACAGTGTCTTCTTAGATCTAAAGAGAGGTTTTGCAATGATAGACAGGAATATTCTCACACAAAGGCTAAAAAAATACGGTGTTGTGGGAAAAGAAATGAAATAGTTTGAGTCTTATTTGTGTAAACGAACTCAAAAAGTTAATGACATTCTATCAAATCCGAGAGAAGTTGTGCTTGGGGTACCACAAGGATCAGTTCTGGGGTTTCTCTTATTCCTTATCTACATCAATGATATGGAACGTGTGCTGAAATATTGTCAACTCGCTCTATTCGCTGATGATGCCTTACTATTCATCGATCGACAGCCATCAAAAAATCCAAGAGGACATAAATAAAATCTACGAGTGGCTTTGCCAAAACTGATTAAAAATAAATGCCAGTAAAACTAATTGAATGACGGATCTAATTTTAGTGTGAATCTTAGAATAGAAAATCAAGTTATTGAAAAAGTTCAAGAGATTAAGTATCTTGGAATAATAATTGATTGTAAGTTAGACTTTCATAACCATGTTGATCATATTTGTAAAAAAAATTGCAAAAAAAATTGGATTTATGCAAAGAATAAGAAAGCAAATAACGACCCCAACTGCAATTAAAATTTATAACGTTATTGTGAAGCCTCATTTTGAGTATTGTTCAACTATTCTGTTTTTATGTAATGAAAGTCAGTTGGGTAGATTACTAGACCTCAGATTTTGCATATTTTTGAAGGATTAAGATAGGTGAATTCTTATGAAACCAAAGTTCGTATCATTGAAAATAGA
Source organism: Cheilosia vulpina (assembly GCA_916610125.1). Classification (NCBI taxonomy): domain Eukaryota; kingdom Metazoa; phylum Arthropoda; class Insecta; order Diptera; family Syrphidae; genus Cheilosia; species Cheilosia vulpina. The sequence goes on along the minus strand of OU744277.1, from coordinate 72,233,473 downwards.
GTTGAAAACGATATACATATTTTAATTTTTTTTGCCATATTTGCATGAAATGCGTATGCCTAATATGTGCCAAAATATATGCAACATATGGAAAACATATGCAAAAATTTCCTATGCTAAACAAATCAAAATATAATATAAAAGCGTATCAGAGGGTAGTATACATATTGAAATTTTATTAATTATTGTCAGATATTGAAGTAGAGCAAATGAAACTTAATACATACGATATTTTATAGGTATAGAAATTATTCAATATAATTGGTATTACAATATACAACCATAATTTTCTCTAAATTATTAATTCTGTAAGCGGAATTCTTTCAACTTCACAGGAAGTAATTGGAGCAAATTTATATTTAACGATATTTTCATTTGTGACCGGTTCAAGTCCAGACAAATCTTCGTCTTTGAGATTTAAAATTTTATTTATTTTTGAAGTGATATTAAAATCCGGATTTCTTTTCAAAATGTATTTAAATTTCTTTCTTAAATCCATTCCGAAATCACCAGTTATGTTATGAACTTTAATTTCAGCTTCCTTAAATAAATTCATTGACTTTGCTAATGGTAGACCCTTCGCTTCCAAGGAAGTTATTATTTCGGCAACTCTCACGAAATTTGATTTTATATATACAGTGGAAGTCGCTTATTACGACTTCGCTTATAACGACCAGTCGCTTATAACGTCCACTTTCCTTTCATTTGGTTAGTTTCATTACATATATATATTTGTGGAAGCCAGTCGGATATAGCGACCGCCGGTTATAACGGCGTTATTTCCTCGGTCCCTTCACCGTCGTTATAAACGACTTCTACTGTATATAAAATCCCGATATAGCTGGGGATTTTTTATTAGCTCTTTTGCTAGCTTTATAGATTCAGCATCTTCTGGATTCAGTGTTTCAAGAACCTAAAATGCAAATTTAGAATGTTTTTTTTTACCAAACAAAAGTAAATGCATATCGTCGTTTTCCAAAAATAATGGGTTATTGAAAATAATTTGGAAAATTAAGTCAAAGGTAAATAACCCACTTTGAATAAAAAAAATATTCAACAGCATTATTAAAATTTAGATTTTTTTTAGGGAAAAAACCATATTGATTTTTTTTTTAATTTCAAACAACGATGATATATTTAAACTGTTGTTTGTTAATAACCATTAGCTTACCTCTGTTATTCCCTCCATGTTATCTGCATAAAATGATGCCGCCTTCAACCATGTACCCCATCTGGTTATGATCGGTTCTGGTGGTAACTCCTTATTTAGTATTTGCTTGTAGCGTTGTACTCTGAGCGGAGCTTTTATGAACATTTTTTTACACAGGATATGAACGAGTTAGCAACAGGAAAAGATAGATCTACTTTTTCAGCTATTAAATTTAAACCGTGTGCCAAGCAAGTTATGTGTATGAGATTCGGATAAAAAACTTTTAAATTTTTATTAGCTTTGATCATATATGCCGCAGCATCCGTTAATAGCAACAAAACTTTTGACTCATTTCCGTGTGGCCACAATATACGAATGCTGTAAATCGAGAAACAGTTGCATTATTTACTTCTTCCAACTGTTTATACGACAATAAAAATGAGCATGAAAATTAATTTTCACTCAATGTTCCTACAATCAAATTCGCGACATATCGACCTTGTTTGTCCGTTCTTTCGTCCACAGATATCGAAACGCTATCGTCTTTGAGACTGTAGCGAATTTTTTGGAGTGATTGTTGGTAGCATTTATCCAAGTAGCTGTTTCTAAGAGTACTTTCATTTGGAATTAGTTGCCCTGTGTATTTTTTTTTTTAAATTATTAAATGTAGCATTGCTAAGCACATTCCATGGTATATCTCCCGCAACGCTGTACATAAATCCATTTTAAATTCATTGTTGGAATTGTCGGAAAAGTTGCTAGAAGTGTTGCCAAAAGTATGCGGATTTTCGTCGTTGTTGTTGTAGCAATAAGCTGCTGCAACTGAAATTTTCTTCCGCAAGGAATCTTAATTATTGAAAACATTAGAACGTACTTTTAATTTAACAATCTGGCTCACTGCAAACAAATATATTTTCGATGAACAAATTTTGGAATTCAATTTGTAAATTGGTTTTCATAATAAGCCTGAATATTTAAATTTCACCTTTTTGTCACATATTGTACAAATTATACTGTTTCCATAAATTTTAAAGCACTTTTCGGGAAGGCTGTTAAACAATTTTCCTATCAAATTTGTCTTATATTTGTTGATTTTTGGCATTTCACTACACTACGCTTTAGTCAACTTAAATGTATTTATCTGATAGTTTTGCGACTGTAGAAAAGCACAACGAACGCGCAAAATAAATTAAGATCAAACAGATAAGAAATTACACTAAAATATAAGTTATAAAAATGAAATATAACTTTTTATAAAGTTATCATAAATTTATTACGTGATAAGCCGTGCTTCCAATAACAAAAGCAAACCGGTTTTTGGGTACACTTTGCTTTGCGTAACAACAACAAAAGCTTTGCTCGTGTTGTCAGTGGTCTTGGAGCTGCTCAAATACCTTGTGTATTGGGTGACTTTAATATTGGTGATGTCACATGGAGAAATGTAGATGGTGATGCGAATTTAATACCTTTTAACGTTAAACATGATTATGAACAAATAGTCATTGATGGTCTTCTTTCTTTGGATTTATTTCAAATAAATTTTATTCGTAATTCTCTTAATAGAATTTTAGATTTAATTTTTATTAATAATGAAATTAATTATAATATTTCAGAGGCTGTGGATGTTATTGATTCCAATAAAATCCATCATAAAGCCTTACTTTTAGAGCTTAATTTTCGTAGTTTTTCTGGTGAACGTTATCTTATAACTTCGCAAAAACCAATTTCAGTGCACTGCAGGGATACTTAAATGATTTTGATTGGGTTGAAATGCTAAAATCCCCCGATCTCAAAGGTAATTATGATATATTTTTGGATAAATTAAATTCTGGTTTTGATTTATTCGTACCAAAGACGCGTCATAATAATAAGTTTAAAATTCCTTGGTCCAATAAAAGATTGGTTAATTTACGTAATGTAAAAAGGAAAGCTCATTCGCGTTATTTATCTCATAAAACAAATTCTAATCGTGAACTTTTTTTGAGATTCAGGAAAGAATATGAGTTTTTAAATCGATTTTTATATAATCAATATATTTTGTCTGTAGAGTCATCGGTAAAGCGCAATAGTAAATCGTTTTGGAATTATATTAATTCGAAAAGAAATACCACAGGCTTGCCTAAGGTAATGGAATTTGAAAATGTAAGTTCAACAGACTTAAAAAGCACTTGCGACTTGTTTGCTAACTTTTTTGAGTCAGTGTACAATGAGTGTCAATTGCAATTAAGAGATAATCATTACGATATGATCTCTGATGCTTTGGATATCGGTGTCCTACATTTTTCGGATGAAGATGTAATAAACGCGCTCGATAAACTTAATTTTAATAGCAACCCAGGCCCAGATGGGATTCCAGCGGTAATATTAAAGAAATGTTTGTCTTCCGTTTTTCTTCCTCTTAAAATAATTTTTAACCAGTCTCTTGTTTCTGGTGATTTTCTTAATGAATGGAAATATTCTTTTATAATTCCAATTTTTAAAACCGGTTTAAGGCAAAAGGTGGAGAACTATAGGCCTATATCTAAGCTTTCGGCAATACCTAAATTATTTGAAAGTATTGTTAAAGACAAACTCTATTTCGCGGTAAAAGAAATTATTTCTAGTAGTCAACATGGCTTTGTTCGTGGTAGATCTTGTACTACTAACTTAGCTTTGTCGACGGATTACATTTTTAATAGTTTTGAGAAACGTGTACAGGTCGATGTACTCTACACTGACTTCACAAAAGCCTTTGATAGAGTGCATCACACCTTACTTTTGGCTAAGCTAAAATCGTTGGGTTTTCATTCCTCAATGCTAAAATGGTTCGTTAATTACCTAACCCATAGAAGGCAAATGGTAAGGGTCGATAATTTTACTTCTCGTGTAATTGAAGTTACGTCGGGCGTTCCACAAGGTAGTCATCTGGGCCCGCTGCTATTTATTTTATTTATTAACGATGTCCACGAAATATTTAAATTCTGTAAAGTTTTGTCATTCGCTGATGATTTGAAGTTGTTTTCTCGGGTTAATAATACTTCTGATTGTATTCGCTTTCAATCGGATATTAATAAGTTATCGGAATGGTGTAATCGTAATGCTCTAGAACTTAATGTTTCTAAATGCAAGGTGTTTACGGCCTACCGTATTGCTGCACCCCTTTTTCATAATTATTTTATAAATGATCTTAGACTTCAGCGTCATGATGAGGTAAAAGATCTTGGTGTCATATTTGACAATAAATTAAATTTTAATTTGCATTACGATTACGCCATTGCTAAGTCTAACTCGTTGTTGGGCTTTCTTATGCGTAATAGTAACGACTTTAGTAATGTACATAGCCTTAAGGTTATTTACTGCTCCTTAGTCAGGCCATACTTAGAATATTCATCAATTATTTGGGATTCACCATATGCCTTACACAAACTTAGACTCGAAAGAGTCCAGAAGAAATTCACGAGATACGCGGTTCGTAAATTATATGTGTTTGATGAGCTTCCTAATTATGACAGCAGATGCACTTTAGTCGGCTTGCAAACCCTCAGTTTCAGACGCACTGTAACTGCTGTCATGTTTGTTCGCGATATTATTAATTATCATATTAAGTCACCAGAATTGCTTTATCTTTTAAATATATATGCTCCCCAGAGGTCTCTGCGGGTTAGAAGCTTATTTTATACAGAAAGGCACACAACCAATTATGGTATCAACGAGCCTATTACAAGGTGCATAAGCACATTCAATGATCTCTGCAATGAAATTGATTTTTGCTTATCCAGATTAGATTTTAAAAATTGCGTTTTTTCATTGGGTTTAGATTAAGTTAATTTAATATTTGAAGTAGTCTATAAGATTGAAGATCGGTCGATGACGCTAAGTCGCGCAACAAACAACAGTTGTGTAAAGCGTTACTGAGAGGTCACACTAAGAGAACGTAGTGTTTTGTGTGTCCTCGATGATGGTAAAAAAAAAAAAAAAAAAAGTCGGGATTGCGATAAGAACAATACAACAATAAGTGGTAAAGCGTTGGAAAGGGAAAGCAGGGGAAAGTGGTATTATGCTATATATATTATATTTTCTTCTGCATTGTCCCACTTTAATATTTAACGATTGGAATTCAATATTTTGATGAAATTCGCTTGCATTTATTTTGCATTGTGTTGCATTTATTTTGCATATTTGTGGTATATTTTTTTGCATATTTTTTGTGTATGTTTTGCATATTTTCGATATGCATTACAATTTGTTATATTTGAACGATAAAATGTCTAGATACAAAGTTTGGTATCAATCTGATGGAAAATATGCAAATATGCGAAATCCGAGGTCTACAGATTACAAATGTTGCAAAATAAAGCATTGAGAAATATATTAAAGTGTAGTAGGTATACGTCAGTTATTTCTATGTGAAGTATGTTGCGATGGTTATCTTTGTTGTAATGAATTTGTTAATTTTTGTTTTCAAGATAAAAAAATAATACTAAATATGTCCGTTATATTAAAGGGGTCCAACCTTACATTTTAAGAAACATCAATGACCTAAGGTTACCAAATTATGTAAAAGCAAGAGCTCAAAACTCACTCAAATATAAAATTGTATAATGAATTGCCTACAAATATTAAGGGGGTAAACAATTTAAAATCTTTTAAAAAAGGTGTTATTGAATTTGTAAAATCCAATACATGGAATCAGATCAATGTAGAAAATATTTTTTTATCTATCTATCTGTTCAGGAAGCCTTAAACAAGTAAAAATCTGCATTTAAGTGCGCCATATGTGTTTCCATTAGGTCCTGTGCAGTTAATATTGCGGGAGGTGAAATAGCTTCGATAGCACCTTACCGAAGTCAAATTGTTATTTGAGATGTTTTCCATTTTTTTTTTTGTCTGCAATTGAAAGTCCAAACATTCTGCAAAATATAATATATATTTCTAGACATCTTACAACAAAACTCTCCATTTACTAATTTCAATTCCAAACTATTTGCTGTCACATTCATTTGCGCACTCGAAGTTTATTGTTTTTCATCTGCCTTACATCTCACGAGCTTTCCATCTTTTCACCGCAACCTGTTAGGAATTTCAAACACGACTGCCAGTCACTATATCCCCTGCCACTGAATCGCCTTTCGAAAACGGCCTGCTGGCTATCAGACTAAAACCCTTTGCTCAATTCTAAAGAACTCTTTAAATGTAATCCACCTACACGCTCAAAGTGCCAATTTGTAAAGCTTTCTGTTTGGAGAAGATCAAGTAATCGCATTATACGAAATGCAGTTATCCCGTTACAAGAGCTTGCCCCTCCTTAAGGGCTTAATACAATAACACCGCCTGAGTATTTTATATGCAATTCGCTCCACTTCAGCCGTCCAGGGATCTTATGAAACATGAATTCTGTCACCTAAACTATACTACTTCAGAGAACACATATCCACACACAGTATGTCTCTCATACGGTCTTATAGTCCTTTTTCATGTGCATCTGCACTCATTTTACACTGACGCCCATCGTATGTCATATATAACGCCTTCCGCTTCCACATATGCAATGAAGTACACAACCTAAGCTCATCCCCTGTGTAACATCGTCCGCGGCATTGCTCTTGCAACCACCACTAGCTTTTATTAAATTAATTTGAGGTTATGCAGCAGTTGGGTGCAGTTGCTACCGGTGTCGGTCTCTAGTGTGAAATTTGCATTTTGATGGAAGTTCAGCAAAAAAGGAAAAATACTAGTAACAGGAAGAGCCTTTCTTCTACACACCGTTTCCTTCCCGTCGGTAATCGTAAATTACAATGCTATGCAGAGTGAGTTGCAATTCTTGCGCTACGCCGTGGCACTACACCCTTAGAAAGGACATCATTAAGTGGCACTACTGCTAAACTCTGTATTTCATGCGAAGGACGTCGGGAGTGATTATTTTTGTTTGTGTTGCTCATAAAACTCCTTATCGATCTAATAGAGGGGGTCGGCGAGTCGTGTCATCTTGCAGTCGAGTTGCATATTGTCGCCTTTTTTTGCGAATCCTTGGCACGCAATGGATGTGAAAACAAAAAAGGGCGGATTCGGCCCCTTTCAAATTTATGTAAATGGAGAAAGGAAAGTTTCGTGCTTGTACCAATTAGCTGAATGTCATGTTGATTTATGTTGCACTAGGTGCCATGATTTAGCGTTTGCCAGAAGTACACACCGTTAAGATGATGTGAAAGTTACCAGACAGTCCACTCGTTGTACTTTATTTGGAAATGTGCTGTATTTTGTCGCGAATTATGGTCGGCGCTGATTAGAGGAGGGTTCACACGAATTGCAGTTTAGGGAGCGGTTAAAAACTCAACAACGCTTGCAAAGGGTGCTTAGGAAACTGTGACTTTCCCATTGAAGCAAATGAAATGTAAGCTGTCAATAGTGACGCGATATACGAGTATACTAACTTCGTTTTAGTAAACAGACATTTGGGTCTGATAACACCGTTTAAAAAACTTTTTAAAAATGTATACCAGCGAAACCGCTCTTGGGAGAATATAATCTGAGTCACTATTGAAATTTTACCATTCCTTGATATTTTTTTTTTTTTTTTTTCTTTGTAGCTAGGTGAAAATCGTTGAAAGACATCGCATGCGAGCTTGCGATAGTGTGGGACTGGAAACACCCACTAAAAACACCCAGGGAAGGCATGGTGTTACCATCCTTCCAATGATCGCACCTAGTCGTCAGACTAATCAGCAATTATGTTCTAATATGTACTAATGTACTTACGTACAGTTTTAAGGAACTAACTTTGGTTTGTTGCCTTTTGTTTTTTAATTCATTATCACTTTGTTAGTGTGATTATGTTGTTACATATTTCTTTTCTTTTTACCTAGTTAACTAGTTCAAAAGGTTTTACTCTACGTAATCTTCTAACTAAATTAGTATTATTAAGTAGTTGGACTACTTCTAAATTAGCATGGTTGCGAAGCCTAACTTCATGTCTTCTAGCGAGCTTCCGAACCTCGTCCTCTACCATTTCAATTTTTAGATCCCTATGTAGATCAGCGTTACGTACGTACCACGGCGCATTAACAATATTGCGTAATACTTTGTTTTGGAAGCATTGTATGCTTTGAAGGTTGGACTTACTTGTGCACCCCCATAATTGGAGGCCATATGTCCAAATTGGTTTTAATATTTGCTTGTAGAGAAGCAGTTTATTGTGAATTGAGAGGCATGAATACCTCCCTATGAGCCAATATATTTTAATGTATCGTAAATTTAGTTCATCACGTTTTTTCTTGACATGAGTTTTCCAGCGCAACTTTGCGTCCAAAGTCAAGCCTAAGTACTTAGCTGAGTTCGAATGCTGAACCATTTTATTATTTATATACACAGGTATGTGTTGTACGTGTTTATTTGTAAAGTTAACATGAACCGACTTCAGTTCATTTAATTTTATTTGCCATTTGTTGGTCCAATTAGATATATCATTTACTGTCCTTTGTAGTTTTTCGGTAACTTCCTGCACGGTTTTTCCTACTGCAAGTACAGCAGTATCGTCTGCAAAAGTGGCAACAGTAGTTTCTTCATTTTGTGGTAGGTCGTTCGTGTATAGGAGAAATAGTACAGGTCCCAACACACTTCCTTGCGGTACTCCAGCTTTAATGTGTTTCAATGCTGAGTATTCATCTTCTTGTTTAATTCTAAATAATCGTTGCATTATATAGGACTCCAGTATTTCAGAGTACTGTTTTGGAAGATATTTTTGTAGCTTACGGACTAATCCTTTGTGCCATACTTTATCAAAAGCCTGTGTTACATCAAGGAAGATGGTAGAGCATATTTGTTTTTCTTCTAAAGCCTTTTCTATTATATTAATTATTCTGTGGACTTGATCTATAGTTGAATATTTATTTCTAAATCCGAACTGATGGTTTGGGATCAGTGTTTTTTCTTCTAGAATCGGATGGAGTCGTTTTAGAAGGATTTTTTCGAATAGCTTAGAAAGGATTGGCAGCAATGATATCGGCCGATATGACGTTACTTCACTGGGCAATTTGCCCGGCTTAGGTACCATAATAACTTCCGCGACCTTCCACATACGTGGAACATACCTTAGTCTGAACGCTGCATTTATTATCTGTGCCATTTTTTTCATACCTTTTTTAGGCAGTTTTTTCAGAATTTCACCCGTTATTATATCAAATCCCGGAGCTTTTTTCGGGTTGATCGTTTCTTTTATTTCTTTGGCTATTTCCCTAGAGGTTACTGCTGGAATCGATCTCTCGTCTTCACACATTTCTTCCATTTGTTGGGAATTATCATTATCGTCATATGGCTGGAAGACATTTTCAAGGTGTTCCGCGAATAGATCCGCCTTTTGTTTGTTTGTTTTAGCCCAGTTACCACTGCTGTTTTTCACTGGCGGAATGTATGCTGTTGGTCTTTTCATTTTTTTTTTGTAGCCTTCCACAGTGAGTATTGTGTACTATCATCGTTTGTCAGATTTGTAAGGTATCTTTCCATCGATGCATTTTTATATTCTGCTATCTTTTTTCTGAGTTTATTGTTTAAACTATTAAGTCTATTTTTATTACTCGGAGCTCTTGTCAGTTGCCATCGTTTGCGAGCTCTTCTCTTTTCTGATATAATGTCGCAGACTTCTTTGGGATACACGTTTCTTTTTACTTTGCTATTTAGTTCGGGCGTTGCAGCCCATGCAGCCTTTTGTATAGCTAAGGTGAAGGACTGTACTTCGCTTTCTAATTGCTCTATTGTATTAATTGTTGTGGATAGTTCGATGCATTCATCTATTAGGTATCTGAAATATATCCAGTCAGTTAGTTTGTTTACTAGACGTGGGTTGTGATCCTTCATTATAATTGTATTACCAAGTGTAAGCAGCACAGATGAGTGATCTGAGTCAAGATCTGGCCCTTCCTTAACTTGGGTAGTATTTGAAGAAATATTCTTAGTTATGAAGAAGTCGACAACATCCGGGATTTTGTTCCTATCTGTGGGCCAGTAAGTAGGATTTCCCGTTGAATGATAGTTAGCATTGGTTTTTTTAATAGATTCAAGGAGTTCTCTTCCTCTTGTATTTGTTAATCTTGATCCCCAAGATTTGTTCTTAGCGTTGAAATCTCCACCTATTATGAATTTATTTCCGAATTTGCGTAGGAGGCAGCAACCCAGCTAAACGGGGGAGTGCGCATTGGTGAGAATATTTTCACAGTCTGAACCAAATTGGTAAGTTTGTGAAAATATCATCAAGTTGGCACACTATGGAAAATTCTATGAAACGATTTTAGTTAACATTCTTAGTGGCTGCAGACTATGAGGAAGAAGCACATTAAAGGCGAATATATTGGAACACAAAGGAACTTCAAACTATACCAAGCACTTTCCAGAAACTTTTACGACAAAATTCGAAACACAAAAGTATATCAAGTAATATGGGTCGACAAACAGTTGCAATTTATAAATACTGTCATTTCAAATGATGCCAATTCCTATAATCCCGGCATATACAGGCAGCATATATTGCCTGCAGGATTAACAAGATATACATATGTTCCATTCCTCTTCCAGTAATGTGTAACTGGCAACTTACCAACTTCAGTTGCATTGTTTGTTTCCAGGTAGTTGGAGCTCTTTCACTTAGAAAAGTTGTGTGGCATAGTTAACTGCATGGAAAGTATTTCAAATGTAACAGATATATTTTTTTTTTTTAACAAACAATGAACTCATTTTCGTAACAGGAATACGCCACTTACATCTACTGTAATCAATCGATATCAGCCCTCTCGATAACCGGAACTTAATTGTCGGTGAATTCACTCATTTCTAACCCAGTTTCTATGTGTTAATTTAAAATCACTAGAAAATCCTCCTAACGACTGTCGTCACCCCAAGTTACACGCCTCAAATGTTGTAATTACCGGTAAATAAGGCATCCTATTGCATGTCATTAGTGGAAGGTTGCATGTGTCTTGCATATGTAATAGACAATTAAAATGTGCTGTGGAATACACATTGCGACTACGCGGCACATAAATGACATCGCCACCACCTGAAAGCAGCCGTCGTGCTGGTCGCCACCCCCTCGAAGGATGTTAGTAATTTTCCCGCTTCGTTCTAATAACTAGTGTTGCGCGGTTTTGTGTTAAGCCATAATTAGTGCAGCAACTGTAAAATGGAAGACCTTTTGCGAAAGTATAAGTCAAATGGCTAGAGGTAAATAAAATGGAACGTGACTTTTTACGTTTTTAATGCTCTAATTTGACCGTGACACAGCTACTGTCTTAATGGCGGTCCTTAAGGTATACGATAGTGTTATTTCAAGTGCGAAAAGGACCTTAATGTGTGGGAAAGTGGGTTCTCTATGGGAGATATTTTGATTGAGTGTTTTGAATTTATCAAACTGGGAGCTTTTGATTAGTTTCAATTTGCAAGTAAGCCTTGCTTCATATCGATAGGGCAGCACTGTTCAATGAGACCTACATAAGGGGGTCGACAGCTTTAATGATTTTGTTCTCTTTAAATTGTAGGTCCATGGATAGCAGTTCTATTTATAAACATGATGTCGCATATAGTTCATGTGAGATAGTTTCTCTCTTGGGTTACAAGTTGCAAACTCATATTCTCCAGTTTTTGCCGATGCTTGTCTTTCTCAGACCGATCTGCTTCTGCCTTCTTAGAGAGAGTTTTCGGAGCATTATACTACGTGATTGAAGTCGCTCAACTAAATGAATAGGTGCATTACATGCTTACTTAAGTTCGAGCTTGTTATCATTTGAAGGTTAAAACAGACACTGATGGCCCCGTCGACGCTAATTTAAAAAGGCTTAACGATAACTTTATAGTGCTCCAGGAGCTCAGAGGTTTATTTATTTAATAAAGCTATGTAGGTCTCTCGACTAATTTAGAAAACTGTAGTCGGCTTTCGAAAACTTGACATACTAGTGATTAATCCTTTGGACTCCAAAATACAATCCAAACAATCCAAATCAATTTGAAACTGAGCTCTTTGTATGTGTAACTTTGCTTACCGAAACATTTTTAGTCCATTAGGGATATATCACATCACGTATATGTAAAAGAGGGGAGAGCAAGTAAAACTGAAGGATGAACGATCGCCTTTTCTTTTCGGTATCCAGCCTCCGCTTCTTGTTACCGATCATTGTAAATATAGCTCCATTTAAAGTTCAAAGCTACAAATTCCTTTTGTCCTCGCACAACTATCCAACTGCCAAAACAAGCGCCTTCCGCATACAGTTCTATTCCAATGGAGAACACAGCTTAGTATTTACAGCCAGACAAATTCACCCCCTGAATCAAAAAAAAGAAGAATTAATTTCCATATTCACGGTCCCAGTACGTATCAACTTTTATGGTGCAAGTATTCCAAACCGCCAATTCCAACCTCAATAGGATTTTAAAAACAGTTCAAAGTTGTGTTCGTTGACTTTTATTTCTATTTTTGTGTTTGTCTGGATTTTACTATTTTTTTTTGATCACTCTATTCCATTATATGATCCAATGAAGGCCGTGTTATGCTGATACCACACAACTAATGCATCCAGCCATATGCTGTGCATGCACTAATTCTGCAGTTCAGTTATTCTCGAGGTATACACTGGAGACTCTGATGGAATGTGTTTGCACGTTTGCACTGTATATCCGCTGGAGACTGACTTTCGAAAAAAAAAAGATAACAATTTTGTCTATATGTTTTAAAACATTGAAAAAAAGCGGAATTATTTCACTTTTGCTACGCACCATATTCTAACGAAAATTTTTTAGAGCCCCCTTAGCGATTTGGCTGAATAAAATCCTGCAATCGCTACGTGCAGGAAAGCAATTGAAACGCTTGTAGCTTTTTGCCTCCCCTACAAATGAACAGTAGAAAAGAGGATTTGTTATCCTCGTGTGTGCGGTCGGATTCTTTCTGGTACTATTAATAATAATGAAATTTAGACTTTTGCATTGCTATGGAGAAGAATAAAAAATGCCTCTGTTGGTGGTATTTATTTTACTTTTATTTCGGCAAATCAGCTGAAGGCGGCGTATTTTGAAAATAGCAAATTGAAATATGACAAAAACCAGTATGGGATGTCGTCAATGCAATGTATAAAAGCACACAATATTTCTCTTAAACAATATTTTCAAATTGACAGCCATATCCGTATCAATGTTGAATACAGACAGGACCCGTCAACTGATTAACGAAATCTGGTAAACGCTTCTCTAGATGATAACTTTCGACCAGTTTGGGAGGTCGTCAATGCAATGTCCTTTTATACAATATTGAATTATTGTGTGCTCATTCTTGAACATGTTTTTTGAAGCATTTCGAAGAGTTTTGCAAGTCATTTTAGAGACGTCTTTCTAGTAGCATTTTTCGGCATGTTTTTGAATGCAGTCTGAAAAGGATTTTGGGAGCAATTTTTAATGCATTGAGATGTGTTCTTAGATACGTATTTGAATTAGTTTTTGACGCACTTTGGACACTTTTCTGAACACGTTTTTGGATACATTTTTGACACGTTTCAGGACGCACTTTTGGCTCGGTTTTGGGCGCATTTTTGACGCATTTGGACGAGATCTTAAGTTCGCTTTTGAACATGTTTTTCAATGAATTTTTGACACGTTTCAGGACGCATTTTTGACACGGTTTTGGGCGCATTTTTGACGCATTTGGACGAGATTTTAAGTTCGCTTTTGAACATGTTTTTGAATGCGTTTTTGACACGTTTCAGGACGCATTTTTGAAACGGTTTTGGAAGCAGTTTTGGGCGCATTTTTGACACATTTGGACGAGATTTTAAGTTCGCTTTTGAACATGTTTTTGAATGCATTTTTGACACGTTTTAGGACGCATTTTTGGCTCGGTTTTGGGCGCATTTTTGACACAGTTGGACGAGATTTTAAGTTTGCTTTTGAACATGTTCTTGAATGCATTTTTGACATGTTTCAGGACGCATTTTTGACTCGGTTTTGGGCGCATTTAGACGAGACTTTAAGTTCGCTTTTGAACATGTTTTTGAATGCATTTTTGACACGTTTCAGGACGCATTTTTGACACGGTTTTGGGCGCATTTTTGACGCATTTGGACGAGATTTTAAGTTCGCTTTTGAACATGTTTTTGAATGCATTTTTTACACGTTTTAGGACGCATTTTCGACACGTTTTAGGACGCATTTTTGACACGGTTTCGGAAGCAGTTTCGGGCGCATTTTTGACGCATTTGGACGAGATTTTAAGTTCGCTTTTGAACATGTTTTTGAATGCATTTTTGACACGTTTCAGGACTCATTTTTGACATGGCTTTGGACCCAGTTTTGGGCGCATTTTTGACGCATTTGGACGAGATCTTAAGTTAGCTTTTGAACATGTTTTTGAATGCGTTTTTGACATGTTTCAGGACGCATCTTTTGACTCGGTTTTGGGCGCATTTGGACGAGATTTTAAGTTCGGTTTTGAACATGTTTTTGAATGCATTTTTGACACGTTTCAGGACGCATTTTTGACACGGTTTTGGAAGCAGTTTTGGGCGCATTTTCGACGCATGTGGACGAGATTTTAAGTTCGATTTTGAACATGTTTTTGAATGCATTTTTGACACGTTTTAGGACGCATTTTCGACACGTTTTAGGACGCATTTTTGACACGGTTTCGGAAGCAGTTTTGGGCGCATTTTTGACGCATTTCGACGAGATTTTTAGTTCGCTTTTTGACTTCAGAACAAGAAACAAGCTGCTCCATGAACAACAGCACAACCGATTCGATAGACAGAGTAACCATTTTCATAAATCCACGTATATACGATTATGCCCTCAAATCATAATCAATACCATCGAACGTAGGCAATGTGCATATTTCATGCATATGCATATGCAAACTAACAGCAACACCCTCTTCATTACATCCGGCCGCACACATCCGCCACGCTAAGTGGTATCTGGCTCTAGAATCAATATATCCTCTGGCATCGTTCACACTCTTGTGTGTTAGACATTGCAACTCCGCAAAATTCAGCTTTAGCTAGTTTTGGAAACATTAAATATTCAAATACCGCCCACACGCTGCTGAAATATGCAAGTTGAAGCACATAACCAGTAGCCATTGTGCCAGTGTATCATATGCGGAACTGGATGAAAACGCGTCAGCGGATGCAGAGAGTGCGCCTTTAAAAGGCACTTGCATACGCAATCACAGGAAGCGATTTAGGAAATCGCGTGGTCTGGTCAGCGGGCAATGCATTATTGTTGTCGCTGCAGAACTTTGGTACATCCGCTGCGGGAGAGTTGGGGCGCTGACAATGGGAATATTGAAATTAATAGGGACGCGCATTTATGCAGAGGACATGCATTTTTCGCATATTTAGGAATAGGATAGCGATAAATTTTGAGTTTTCAACAAAATTTAAAGTTGTCCCAGATGTTGCGCGTTGCCATAAGAACCGCACATATGCTTGTTTAAATTAAGGCTTACACTGGCTGTCATATTTCACTCAAGAGATATAGATGTGTGCACAGGGATGGTTTGAGGTTCGATGTTTGTGTTCTGTGTTAATGGTTTAAAGAGTGTATGTTTTTAAATTGAGAGTGAAAACTTAAGGACCCAACGCATAGAATCTGTAGCATCCGTTGCGGCAACGTATTCCACTGACAGATAGAATACACAGTACCTTATGGAAGCTGAATCGTAAGCAGCGCACGTGCCGGATGCGACGGATAAAGTAGGTTTACACTCTACATTTCTGTCAGTTGAATCCGTTGACGGATTTTACAGCGGAGAGGCAGCACTTTAAATATTGAGAGCGTTAGAGAAACTGTCATTGGCTATCACCAGTTTTCTTATATCGTGAAATTTCCATGTCCGAAAAGCCTTCCATGGAAAAAAGTAATAAGCTTCAAAAAATATTCAAACTATAAATTTTTGCTGAAATTTCATCAAAACTGAATCTACATTTCACCATGATTATTAAGACACTGAATGTACATAAAAAAGAGCTTATGTAAATCTCATTTTTGCAAGATTTTCTAGTACCAAAATGTTCTAGTACAAAAAGGCAATCATTATAATATTAACAAACCGCGATTTTTAAATATAAATTTAATTAATTTTTGAAAATAAGATTTGTTCAGTTATTTGTGATATCAAGGTAATTATTCAAGCGGGAATTTTAATACGGTGAATAGGGAAAATTATTATGTTTCGTGGGAAATATGAGAACAGAGTACTTGCTGTCACCGTATGCGACGGATTCTATGGAACTGCTCGTTCCGTCGAATACGTCAATATTGACCGACCCGTCGACGCAATGGAAAGTTCTCTTTTTTTGTATTTAATATTAACCTCAGGTAAGTAATACAATAAATAAATAAAGTAAACAAAACTAATCCTATCTTCTTTTTGCAGCCATTTTGCGGAAGAATGAATACTGTTTGGGCGGCAAATCTTTAGTACGATAAAAAGTATAGGCAAGGCACATAGAGTAGCAGTCATGATTGTCCTGAATGCAGAATTCTCATAGCAATTCACTTAAGATTTGGTGCGTTTAAAGGATGTTTAAGGGACTGGTGATTGATGCCCCTTACAGGGTCATTGAGAATGAGGAAAAGACGTTAAAAAGTTGTTTATCCTTAAATGCTGTGAAAATATTGTACTTTTTTTTTAAAGATATAGTTGATTGAAAAATTAATATTAACCAAAAAGTCATTGAAGCTCTTAAAAAAGGACTGAAGTGTTCTTAAATAACCAGTAGAGCTTAATTTCCATTTATCCACTTTGACTTCAAAAAAAAATTACATCGCTCCCAATATTTTCATTGCTATTTTAAAGTATGTCCTAGAGGTTGTTAAAAATCCGAATTTTGAGGAAATGTCCTTGAATTTTTTTAAAACGACATTTCAGCTAAGTCCTTTTAAATAATCTGTATACTTTGTTTTTTATGCTTATTTCACTCTGATGTCTTTGAAGTCCAAAAAAATGACGTTGCTCCTTAAATGATTTTCAAAATGAAAAAGTCTTTTTGCATTGAATAAGTCCCTAGAATTTCAATATTCACGTAAATTGCCTCGCAATCCTTTAAAAGGACACTTTACCAAAGTCTCCTTAAATTACCAGTAGATATTTACTTCCAAGCTTATTTTAACACACTGTCTTTGTACGACTTGGACTCTTGGAAAATGTAAGCATTATATTATTCCGCAAGGGTATTGCGGAATCGCGGAAGATTCTTCTCCTGACATTTGCTGCGGCGTCAACTAGCTTACCAGAAATATGTATGGTATGCTATTCTCAGATTATCCCTAAAACTCTCTTCTTTGGAGTGAACGAAGGGAATCATCTTCTTCGCTAGGATACCAATGGGAAAGGCAAACTTCTCTAAACTTTTGTAACAACCAAGAACTAAATGCCAGGTTGAGGTACAAACTAATGCACACTAACTTTCTTCCATAGCTTATGTCGACTAATGTATTGTTGATATTTGCGTGTCTTTAGGCAATTTTCCATAAACAGATTTGTTTCACGAACATGTTAACGTTCGCATTATCAATGTGTCAACCGGTTCTACTACATATTTCCCCTGGTGAGCCGAGTTAAGTATTGCTCCAACTCATTCCTGCTAGCGATAAATAACTATAAAGGGTGGACCATGTAGTGGTTTCTTTTCAAATCATTGGTTATTTTGACACTGACAGCTGTTTCCCACTCGATATCTTGACAGATAGTCAGTATCATACCTTCGCGGAACGAAATGAGTCGCTTTACGCTTGAACAACGTTGGGAAATATTGAAAACTTATTTCCAAAGTGAGTGCTGTGTAGCGTGTGCGTTACAGAGTCATGTTAACCAATTTTTAACTGAAATTTAAGACATAATAATAATTATTGGTAATAAATTAATTTTGTTAATTTTATCTCATTTTTTAAAAGAAACTTGGCCCACCCTGTATACTGCGAGTTTACGCAAAGTAAAGTTGTAGCATTTTTTTAGCTGAGGGAGATGTTCAATTAAACAAAATTATTGCGGCATTTTTAGCAATAAGTGACGTTAATTCAAAAATGACGTCTAACATGACGTCCCATACAACAAAAACAAACTTTAGCCCAAACAATTCACTACGTTGAAGCAAAACTTCTCCACAGACAAATAAAAATCAGTCAGCAACTTTAACTCAATTCATAAAGTCAAATCATTATGACAGTTGAAGAACAATAATCGCAAATCAGCTACTGACACGCGATCCAAATCATCCCCATGAAAACCCATTTGTCTTGTTGATGACAATTTTTTTGCTCATTTTCCCCGTATCAAAACGAAAAGTAAAAGCGTCTACACCACGAACAGAGGATTCCCTTTCCAAATGTCATATAGATAAATGACAAGCAATCCACCGCTCGTATTCCATCGAAACATAGTTCTACCGACAATGTGCTAATTTGAGTGTGCCATTTCAGTTATTTTTTGTTGAACTAAATTGAACTAAAAAAAAAAAAAAAACAACACGCACACACTGATTTGACAGATCCCCCGAAATTGACATCTAATTGATCATTATCTTCTGTCCTGACATTGACAGATGAATTCAATAAAACATAGACAGGTGCTCTTCTGTGGAAGAATGTTCCTTTTTCTGACTTCTGTGCCAAGGTCCACCGCGCGCGCAATCAATTACCCAAACTTATTTATGCCATAAATCCCAGTTACAAATTTGACTGGCAATCGATAAAATCCATTAGTAATCATTAGAGATTTATATGTCTTGAGGAGTGACTTGAAAATTAAATCATTTATGACCAGAGCCGGTCCGAAAGGAATTCTATTCTCATTGTCATCATAAACCTCAATCTTGGAGGATATCCTTTCACGTTTCCCCGAAAGTGCTGAAAATATCCATTAGATTGTAGTTTTCTTTTTCTCGGTGAAAGCATACTTGAGCTATGCGCTCTTGGTACGCATAAATTTTCTGCTTTTTTCGTTTCCTCTGGTGCCGTTCTGGATGTCATCCATTCGAAACACACTCCGTTTAAATTCATGACCATGGAGATGGAAGTGGAGTTATCCTTGAGCATATAGAGAATGGGGAAACATGGTTTTGAATAAGTTTCTTAAATTCTATGAAACACAACATCAAGCGACATTAGAAGCATCCGCTCCCCGTGCAGTGCTGTTAAAACGTTTCCTATCTACTCTCATTCGAGTATATCTTACTCCAGTTAAGCAACGCAAATATAGGAATCCCTTTTGAGTGATCTTAAGTGGATCTCATTCAGGGTTTAAGATGTCACGGCATGCTGTGCATACATTACGTGCATAGACGAGTAATGAAAACGGGTACCCAAAACACGAAAATGACCCATAAAACGACAAGACAAAAAATCCATTAAGCTGTCCGCAAATTCCGAAGCAATTAGCGACATCTGTGGGTAAATAGTGATTAGCATGGGATTGGCGAGATGGTACCCGCTTTGAAAGAAAGGGGTGGGGGACATATTGTTTAAATGGAAATTTGTTTCGTGTAATTGTTTTGAAATAGAATTTCTAAGAAGGGAGTGCTAGCGGATCATGGAACTTTTAAGCAGGCGTCAGTATGCTCGCCGGGGAGAGATTAAATTCAAATTTGCCAACTTGGTATTTATACTTTGGGATTAGGTAACTTCCCTTAAAGCAGGATTTCATTTTCCCAGACACTTTGATGTCTAAAATGAAGTGGTACGTATTTGAATTAAAACATCGATGCACGGCCGATATAAGCAGGGATGCGACGCACGTTGAGAGTCTAATTAGGGCTTGTTCGAGGTAGAATACGTGAATGGGCGACGCATAAATTGATGCTGACAAATTTGAAAGGGTTACAAGGGTTGAAAGGGTGTCATATGCGGTTTGCAGCAAGGTGGATTCGTGAGGAGTTACTCCAAAGCCCCTCTGCCCTCCGATAGTCTAATGCCACCAAAAGTTGTCCCAAAATGGTTGATTACCACTACCAGGATTTGAATAAGTCGCCCTATTATACTTGTCAGATGTTTCCGTAATGACAAATTCAAGCAAAACAATTTTTAGATGTTTTTCCGTATCATTTACTCATTTCACGTCATCTGTCCCAGCAAAAAATTGAATTATTAATCGGCAAAATGACATCAGACACACAAAATAGATGTAGGTATCGTTTGGGGTCACATTTCTACTAGTTAATACCCGCACATACTTGTAACCCCTTGTAATCCCGTGGGCAACTAAAACGTATCATATTCCCCATGGAATGCGGTCACTCTAGCACGAAGGCCATGCATTCGATTCGAACAGACAACAGACAACATCATTCATTTACCAACTATTTCAAATATTGAGTTGCGGCACACAATCCCCACGCGAGTCCATACAGCACGCCTAATTAATCGCGCAATAAGCTCTAGGGCGAAAATGTGATTCAAATCAGCTGTGGCTCTCGGAAAATGCGTTTCATTATTCCAATCAAAAATTGAATTCGAAATGACTGCGGTCGGCGAAAGCAAATGAATCGCAACAAATCTGAAAACCAATATTAATTCAGTTGTACAATTCCGAATGGGCGGAGCATTTTTATTAACACCCAACCATTAGTGCTGGCAGATTATTTGACGTGATAATAAAAATCAATTGCGCCGAAAAATTCATCTGAAAATGAGACAGCACAACCGGCGGCGGCAGATAGCACCAGAATGATATAATACCTAGAGTCCTTTTATTGATTTCATACATAGATACAGTTGAGGAGTTTTTCTCCGATTTTATTAGCACTCTGCCGCCGCCTTTGTCTTCGCAGGGGTAGCATTCTAGCTCGAGATCCTAACTACCCCATTTTCATGAGCAATAACGAATGAGTCAGTAAAACGGCGTATGATGGGCAAACAAATAAAAATGATATCCCGCTGACGGTAACTTCTGTGGGATATGTTTGTTTTTAAGATTCCGTCCGTTTTTTTTTTTATTGTGTAACGCCTTCGCATATTGACAGATTACCTTGGCGCTCTGGTATTTGTTGTTATGCGGCGTGAGTGGGCTCGAAGGACCAAAACTATTGACTTATTATAAATGTTGGTCGTAAATTCTCTGAATTTTCGTATATGCGTGTGTATTTCGTATTCGTATAAAGTCGATGGGAAAATATTTATTCAGCAGATACGCTCGTATCATTGGGTTTAGCTATTTTCTATGGCACAAAGAGCACCATATGCCTCTTTCCCGGAGTATCTACTATAAGCAAATCCGTATTTATGTCTTATTACACACAAAAGCGTAAAGGAAGTTTATGTATCTCTATACGTTGGCTTGGGATTTGCAGTGTCGGAAGGCACGGAGAAAAATTGTCCAATAACAATAATTCGTAGTAAAGAAACCGCACAGGGATTGACGGAGGATGTAAGTACTGTTGCAAAGGAAGGCGACTTGCGGTTTACGATGGAGCGGATAGGTCATAGATTTATTTTTTTGCCAGCCAGTAGAGTTTACAACACGGGGTGGGTATTTCAAGGGTTAATATTAGGTTTTTTTTTTAGAATTGAAGCTTACTGTGGGGTTTGGCAATATGGACAGCTCAGAAACAGATGCACTAATTGACGTCCGAACATCGTTACTTGATGTTTATGTTAAACGACGCAGTGCAGTCATATCTATCAAGTTAAATGCCTTGGGCCCGTTTGCTGATACTACGCAAAGCGTTTTAAGTTTACACATAAATTACTAAAAGCTACTTATTGGTTTGCACCAAAATCAAAATTTGTCATAAATGAGACTAATTGGAACATATTTTATGAGGAAGAAATAGTAGGCCATAAAGCGTTCAAGTGCTTTAGCAATTTTGAAGGTTATGTTTTATGATGACATTGCACATTGGAGTGAATTGTATCGCAAACAAGAATAGTTCCTGCTTTAAACAAATTAAAATAACAAAATTGACTTTGAATTAACTGATTTGTTGGAAGACGATGTAGAAGTATTGAAACTCATTGAAGTGGGTGTTCCTCGTCAGATTAACGATAGAAATGAGTATTTTTTTTAAGCTTTGATGAACTAAACGTGCAAACGATTTCGCTTAACTAAAGACATGACTTTTCAGTTCATGTTCTAGAACAAATCTGTTGCGAAGTATTGGTTGCACATTCCTGACAAACAATGCCCACACCCATCCACGAAGGCTGCTTACCTCGATGACATTTAAATATATAAATAAACAAACAATAACAGTTAACATTTACTTGTAAAATATTATATTTTGTAATACATAAATTGGTTTAGTGTACGAAACGACTGTACAATTAATTCTTATTATTATTCCAATAAAATCTTTATGACGTTGTGAACGCTTCGTCTTTTATTCTGTATCCTTGGTTTTCTTTGTTCACCAATAAAAACACATGTCATTTACAAAATCAATGAAGCTCTAGAGCGGCCTTATAGCAGGTATTTAAATAAGTTTTACCGACTTAATTTTATTACTTTATATTCTCCAGAAACAATTCCATCGCACCCCTTAACCAGTTTTTGGTAGCTCTACGACTTTTTGCGACTGGGAATCATCTTCTAAGTATTGCTGATTTTGGTGGGATGCATGTTTCCACTGTTTCCAGGATCGTAGTAAGAGTTTCAACGGAAATCGCAAAGCTTTATCGAAAATATATCAAAATCCAAAGGCGTTTTTCAAAATTCGTGTTCAATTGAATTAATGCACTTCTTTTGAATTGCTTTTTCTTTCTGTGTGTCGTTTTGCAGTTTATCTGCCATTACTGAACTGAAACTTCATAATGAACAATCTTTTCACGTTTGCGCAATGAAATGAAACTCATTTGAAGTTTATTTGACATTTAGCAATACAGCAAAGTTGGTTGCATTTCAAATAATTTGTATCTAAGCAAAGTGCAGCTTAAATTATTTCTGACAACTGAAACTTACACCCCTATTGCGAGTGTCAATCAAAACAATTATTGGTATTTTGTAACTCATTTGATAAAATTTGTATTTATTTATTTATTTCATCTATAAGGCAAATAACTTTCACAAATTTCGCAATAATAATAAAGGTACATATTGTAGATAAGTATAGCAATAAATTATAATAGTTTTTGTTAAAAAGAAGAGAGAAAAAAAAACAGAAAGTTGGCATAATTAAATGAAATTAGAGGATAATACATCAAGAGCATTGCGTTTAAAGCAATCCCGATTTGAGGTTAAATCCAAGGCACTATCGACAGAGTTGACCAAACAAATAGATGCACCGAGTTATCGGTTCAGTCAATCCATAATTAGGAGGTAAAAATAAATTTCTTTCTCTAAGCGTTCTGCTTGGAGCATACAATGGTAAACTGGAAAGGAGTTCACTACAATGAATTCTATAAGAGACAATATCCATTAGAAACACCAAGGACTGCATCTTTCTCCTTACAACAAGAGAATTTAGGCCCAGCAATAAACAGCGAGCTTTATACGAAGGCAATTCAGTATCCCTATTGAATCTCCTCAGAGCAAGGCGAGTGAAGCATTTTTGAACCCGTTCAACTCGAGAGGAGTGAACACCGTAAAAAGGATCCCAAATAACACAGCAGTATTCTAATCTGGACCTAATTAAAGAACAGTAGAGAGTTTTAAGAACAAAAGGATCGCGGAAATCTTCTGAGTTCCTTTAAATAAAAGCAAGTAGTGAGAAGGACTTACAGACAATGTAGTCAATATGTAAATTAAAGCTTAATTTGCTATCGAAAATAACTCCAAGATCTTTAATCTCTGATGCTCTAAAAAGGAACTTTCCCAGCAACATATGAATGAATCAACGGACTGTTTGAACGAGAAATCGAGCAAACCTGACATTTAGACAGACTGAGCTCAAGTCATTTTCACAACACCATCGCAAAAATAGGTCAATCTCACGTTGAAATAATATGCAATCTGAGAAGTTTGCGACTTTAAAAAACATTTTGAAATCATCTGCAAATAAGAGACATTCACAATTTTTGAAAAGCTTAGGGATTTCATTCACATATAGTAAAAATAACAACGGACCTAAATGGCTTCCCTGAGGAACGCCTGAAGTTGCGGTTACCACATTCGAAAGAAAACCATCGACTTTAACGATGAGGTTCCTATTTAGAAGGTAAGTAGAAAGCCAATTTAACTCGTCAATTCCCGGTGTCACCTGTAGGTGACAAAAGTTTAGGAATTTATTTTATTTATAAAAAGACGTATTTCTAAAGTAAGGACTATACTAATGTTATCTCTGAATATGAAAGTCTCTGTATTTATACTTTTGGTAGCACTGGCGTTGAGTTATCTGTCAAATTAATTCGATTGTTTTTATTTTTTCTGTACGGGTGTGTTTTGCTGTGATTTTTTTGTGATAAAAATGCCTAAGTCGTAAGTAATGTATTTATTCTTATGGGAAATAGTTGTTCGAAAGTCACCCTTATATTACCATTCTTTTTTATCAAGAAGTCAAATAGTTGCGTGGGTAAAAATGCATTCCAGACTTCTAGTGTCACCCACAGGTGACACTGGGCGTAAATTTATTATTTATTATTTGCTATTGCTGCATGAAAGCTTTTTTATTGCGTTTCAGATTGACTGTTGACGAAATAGCGCAAGTTTTAGAAGCCGGAGGGAATCCAGGTGACATAATTTTATTTCCTCCTGACGATGATGAGGTAACTGAAGAAGAAAGTGGTGACGAAAACGAAGCTAGCCTCATCCACCTTCCCAGCCGTATGTTACGTTCGGAAGTGGAAATTCATGTCAGGCCGACCAACGAATATAATGAAAATCATGAGCAGGATCACGTAGAAGAAACACCTGAATTCACTGAACCTGCTCGAAAGAAAAGGAAGAAAAAAGAATTCACAATAACCAAGTGGTACCACAACAGTTCTCGTTTTTCTTCTTGTGGAAAAGGTGATTGCGACGAAGATACTTTTTCCAGCCACGAGGGAGCAAGTGCCATTGATTGTTTCAAATTATTGTACAGTGAACAAATTTTCATATTCATAGCAGAGATGAGTAACTTATATGCTTTACAAAGGAATCACACTCTAAATGTAACTTCCGATGAAATTAAGGTGTATATTGCTATATTGCTAATGACTGGATATCTTACACCCAAATACATGCGAATGTTCTGGGAAAAGAAAAGCGACACTTACAATAAACTAGTGTCGTCCAGTATAAGGCGAAACGGTTTTTTTGAAATTCAACAATACATACATTTGTGTGATAACACTGCACTGCCACAAAATGATAAATTTGGCAAAGTTCGCAGATACTTTGAAATGCTAACACATAACTTCACGGAAAATTATGAAAAAGCTGGATCTTCACACATATCTATCAATAGTACCATATTTTGGAAGACATGGAACAAAGCAGCATATTCATGGAAAACCAATTAGATTTGGTTACAAGCTTTGGTCAGCAGCTACTCGCTATGGCTACTTCGTAAACTGTGAACTCTATCAAGGTGCATCGGGCCCAACTCTAAAACTCCAATCAAAATATGGATTAGGTGCCGCCGTTATATTGGAGCTTCATTCAAGGCTACCTCCAGAGCTTGGACCGTTCAACATTTATTTTGACAACTTTTTTACTGGATTGCCTTTACTAAAATACTTACGGGATAATAATATAGGGGGCACAGGCACTATACGAGAAAACCGCCTTCAGAATTGCAGTCTTTTAAATTCTAAGGTAATGAATGATAAACCGAGGGGTGCTTTGGATTTCAGGGCTTCAAACGAAATCATGGCTGCTAAGTGGCATGATAATAGTATAGTAACTGTTGCTTCCAACTGCCATGGACTGGCGCCAGTTACTAAAGTGGATCGAATTGGAGTGATCAATTAGAAACGCACGAAAATACAGGTTGATTGTCCAGCACTTATAAAAATGTATAATAAGTACATTGGCGGAGTTGATCGATTCGATGAAAATGTTGACTCGATGCGGGTGGGCCTGCGGGGAAGAAAATGGTGGTTTCCTCTTTTTGCATTCGGTCTAGATGCTGCTTGCCAAAATGCGTGGCTAATAAATAGAAAAGACGATAATTGTACTTACTGTGAAGGGCTATAGTGGTACCATACCTTGAGAAGTATGGAAAACCCCCAACTAAAGATACCAATTGTGGAGTGCCCATCCAAACAAGAGTTTCCAGTGAAACGAGAATGGGAGGCTGTGCAGCTGACCACATAGCGACGGACTGCACTCAACGCCGGTGTGGCTTTTGCCATTAAAGAACCAGGAAAAAATGTGTCAAATGCAATATTGGCTTGCATATCAAATACTGGTACCAATTTCACAAGTAAATGAAGATTTCAACATGTAAAATGGAAATTATTACCTTTTTTCCACAAATTTAAAAAGTTTTTTTATATAAATAAACTTTATTTAACATAATTTCGCATTTTCTAATTGCTTTCATTTTATTTTTAAGACAAGCATAAAATAATGCCCAGTGTCACCTGTAGGTGACCGCACATTTTCAGAAAAACTAAGGGGCGTCCTTTTTTTTTGTCTTTTAGAAACATCATTGTGATGCAGAATTAGGAAGAATTGTTAATAATAAAACAATTTTTCCAATTAACCTTGCCTTGGGAACTGACGAGTTAATATATTTGAATGAAACCCAAGTTTCGCTAATTTTCGAATCAATAAAAAGTGACTGATTCTGACGAAAGCTTTCACAGTAAATAACACATCGACCTGCACACCACTTGCCATCGAATTCAAACAAAATTTGGAAAAAAGGACTAAGTTAGTCACTGTAGAGCGACCGGTCACGAAACCATGCTGCATAGGCGATATATGCTCCTTCACAAAAAAAGTATAATTTATCTTTAATAATTTTTTCCAAGAGTTTTGGGATAACTGATAGTTTGCTAATAGGCCTGTAGTTTTCCACTAGGTGTTTATGGCCGCTCTTATGAATGGGCGATATATAAGCAATCTTCCACTCATCCAGAAAGACACCTGAAGAAAGTGAAAGATTGAAAATCTATTTTAGAGGGAGAAAAATAGTAGACGAGCAGTTCTTTAATAGAGTGGGATGAAGCAGGTCAGGACCAGTACCTTTATTAATGTCTAAATTATTTAGAGCAAGAAGAAGATCCTCATCAGAGAGCTCCAGATCGCCAATATCAGTAATGGTAGTGATATGGCTAGAGCTGAAGCTGTTTAGATTACTTGCAGGTTTAAAGTTAGAGGCGAAGAATTTAGCAAACAGTTCGCTGGTAGATTCGTAGCCTTTCGAAACCACGTTCTGATACATCCTTTTTTTGGGAAAACCTGACGATTTACGTTTCGAGTTATAATGAATCGAAAAACACCTACTGTTAGCTCTGATACGAGATTCAATAAAGCTTCGATAGAGAAATCTATTCAAGAACCCGAATTCCTTTCTAAGGCGAAGAAATTTTTCCCCAACAGCACAAGAACCAGATGTTCTCATTTTCTTAAAAGATTTAGTTTTTAAATTCTTTAAATGGCTAAGCCGAGCATTGAACCAAGGAAGCTTGGAGACGGATTTATTTTTACCAATAGGCATATACATATCGAACGCATGTAACGGTATAAGTTTAAAGGTGTTATAAATGTCAACGAGATTTAACAGCAAAAGTTTTAGTGGGGGCAATACCCCCATATATTTGGCTTAATACAAGCTAAAATTAACATTTAGGCTTAAGGTAACAGCTTAAATCTAAGACACTTTAAAATAAGACATGAAAAGACTTAAAGATAAGGAGAGTGGTGAAGGAGATCGAGTTTCAGGTGGGCAGCGCTGCGGTTAAAATCGAAAACTGAAAGGTTGGAATTTACCTTTCGCAGCATACTGGATATCGGTTCATTGGAGCCATATGAGGTACGATGGTGTGGTGGGTAAATGAGCCGAGGGCAACGTAAATTACGGGGGTTAGTGTTGAAGAAAATAGAGTTGTAAAGAGAGGCGCAGTCGACGGAGCCGGAGAAAAGACGAAAAATGAAAAGAATGTCTGCAGCGTCTCTGCGTTCCTCTAGGGTATTCAGGTTAATGAGATTGAGCCGGCCAATATAGGGTGGCAATATAAAAGGATCATCCCAAGGCAGACCTCGAAGGGCGAATCGAAGAAAGCGACGTTGGACGTTCTCAATTCTGTCTACATGAACTTTATGAAAAGGAGACCACACTTGACTAGCGTATTCAAGGAGGGGGCGAACTAAAGAGATGTAGAGAGATCTAGTCACGTAAGGGTCGGAGAATTCTTTAGACCAACGTTTAACAAAGCCGAGTGATGAGTTGGCCTTACAAATTATTTCGTCAATATGCGAATGAAAATTTAGCTCGCGAAGAGAATGAACGAGAGAAATTGGTTGACCTTGGAGAAGGTAACGTCGGCTAGGGGACTTGTTGCGCTTGCGTGATAGGGTAATGAATTGGCATTTGTTGATGTTGAGTTCTAAGCAGTTTTTGAGACACCAGGTCGAAAAACTGTCAAGGTCTTCTTGAAGGAGGCAAGAGTCTTGAGGTGAAGAGATGGTTTTGAAGATTTTAGCATCATCTGCGTAGAGAGACAGAGATGAGTGTTTGATGATCTTCTCAAGATCATTTACCGTTAGGATGAAGAGAAGGGGACCTAAATGGCTGCCTTGTGGGACACCAGATGTTGCTAAGAAAGAGGACGAATGCACCGCCCTAAAGCGAACGCTGTAATATCGGTTTTCAAGGTAGGAAGATATCCATTTTATCAATATAGGTTCATAACCAAGGGCAGACAATTTGAAGAGGATTAATTGATGTGATATCTTATCAAAGGCCTTGCTGAAGTCAGTTGCGATGACGTCAACTTCATTGCCATTCTCTAGGGATGATAGGGCATATGAAACAAAATCGACGAGATTTGCAGTAGTCGATCTACCTTTCAGGAAGCCATGTTGGTAGGGTGAAATAAGGGACTTGCTCCGAAAACTTAAGACTTCATATACAATACTTTCAAAAAGTTTGGGTATATGCGAGAGTTTGGCAATTGGGCGGTAATTAGTAATTTCATTTTTTGATCCTTTTTTGTGTATCGGTGTAATGAACGAGCGATTTTGCCAATTAATTGAACGGAAAATATTATTTAAACTTTTTATTAGCTTTTTAAAGTTAACTTTAACATTATTTTCACAGTTAACGTTATAAGAATTGTAAGATTCAAACCGAATTTGAATGGCTTTATGATGAATCGAATTAGAAAGTTATTATCTAAACTTATGAACTCGTCAACAACAACAAACACGAGATCAAGAATTCTATCCAACTCATTCCTAACATTATTGATTTGATACAGAGAAAGTGAGGATAACGAATCAACCACTAGCGACTCAATATCATTTCTTATATTGTTGACCGTCAACAATTTTTCGCCTTCTGTCGTTCTCCACTCGATATTACCAATATTAAAATCACCAAGAATAACTGGCGATTGCTTAGAATTTAATAAATTACATATATGTGATATTAGAAATGTGAGCATCATAAAAAATAAAAAAACTACATGGAGGAATGTAACTAATTAAGAAATAAAAAATTAAATCCAAGTTCAGCAACAGCAACACAGACGCAGAGTTGTTCGATTTATGGTTATCGTGAATAAATCGACTGTTGTGAATGCAGCATGATATATGACAGTTTGTCAAGAGCAGAAAATTGCATTTATTTACTTACTCCGCCAACAGATTTTTCCATTCTTCCACTATTTATGTATTCGGCTTTTAAATTGTTTGCATATTGTTCCTCCGCTGATTCCCGAGATTGGTTGTCAGCCCAATCACTCACGGTATTTGTGTTACCATCACGATCAACGTTTTCACTTCACTGAACTCTCGTCCAGTAGGATTTATGCAGGTATTAATTTCCATTAACTGAATAACACCTTCCTCCATATCGCTTAAATGATACAAACGGTTCGGGCCAGCTGCTGTTATTTTTCATTTTATTTTTCTTTATTTTGCATTTGAAATGAAAAAAGTTCCCACTTTTGTTGCAAAATGATTTTTTTTTGCTGCTGACAACTTTTGCCGTAAAACCAAAAATTTTAGATAGCATAGGTACGCTAAAATATTAAAAAAATTATTTTCTTTTGCAGCGTCTGTTCCTATCGTCCACAAAAATGCAACTGACAAAACATTTGACATTTATCAAAAAAATTTATCTCAATTGACAATCACAATACCACTTTGACTGCATTCAAAATGGAAATTGCATACGAGTTGGTGATAGTCAATCATTTATTGACAATCGCAATACCATCCACAAAAATTTGTTGATAACCATCGTATACGATATAGTTAGTTTTTGACACTCGCAATAGGGGTGTTAGTTATGACACCAGATTTAAGAACTGGGGTGGAATCGGCTAAGGTGATAGTTGACAATCAAAATCATCGCTTTACGTGCAAATAAGGTGATTATCAAATTGACAATCGCTTTTTTGCGATCAATTTCATGTGACAGCTAGGTGTCGCTTTCATACATTTGTGTAATTTTCATTGATATGCACCTCGGCTTCAACTACATATAAATTAAATACTGCAGTGAAAAACGAATATATTAAATAAATTAAAATACAAAACTGAGAAAAGGGAAATTTAAAAATTTATTGTAATTTTTTAACATTTTAAATTCACTTATGGCGTTTTTCATTGAAAATCCGAGAGAATTGTCCCGAAATTCAGAATTGCTGTTTTCAATGAAATTCGTTGAAGCGTTTTTGTAAAAGTGGTAGACACCTTTTCATAGAAAGAGTAATTCCTTTCTTCAATCGAAAACACCATTACATTTTCACAACAGAAACACTTCGAATATTGTTTGGGCACCCTGTATTGTTTCTCACTCTGAATAGTTGTTAATTGCTTTTCACTCAAGTTAACAAATTGGATATAAATAGAGATGGAATAAAAAGAGTGGTTGGTTGGTTAACAGTTGAAAATAAGAAGAACGGTCGTTTTTTTTCGTTGGACAGGGCCTTCAGTTTTTCGTTGCCGCTACAAATAGCAAAAGAAAGTAGAAAAACCTTAAATTTGATTTTTCGAACCGTAAAACCATACGGGACAAATATAATAGCACCTATAGGCTGCTCGGAATGACAGCGTCGGCAAGGAAGTGACGTTCAAAACTCTAAGTGCTGCCAATAATCAATCAGTTTTTTGTGATCGCTTTACGCAGAGCAGGGAAGAGTTGATAATCAAAAACGACAATCAAAAATGCGACAATCAACTATCACCTTAGCCGACTCCACCCCTGGTATTAAAAACTTTCAGTTCCTGACAACATTGCGTGGCATCATAAGACAGACGTATTAAAAAACACGTTGGATGAGAGAACAATTAAAAACTTTGGTGACGAAGTCGCCTTTCAAAAATGGTTTAAAAGTTACACAAGTTACAAGTTGTCTTACTGACAATGGAAACTGGAATCCAAGTGAGCATTTAGGTTAAGGTTTTTGCCCAAGATGAAACCAAGCCCAAGATTATAAAGGTGATCCTTATTTTCAGTATATTTTCCATCAATGAAATATATTGGCACAGTGGGACGTTGATGTATATTTATAATCTTTTAAGTTTACGGTGTACATTATTTTTCTTGTACCATCCCTGTAAAGTCACAATATAACTGTGTAAACTGTGGCTACTATAACAATACATACAATTGCAGTCATAAAAGACACAAATCATTGATGAATAATGCGAACAGGAGTGACCTAAAGTGTCCTGGCTACTCTATAAGACACCAGCATGTTTGACCATATTTGTTTGACGAAGAATAATTTAGTCGCACATTTTGCGTACCTACTATTTATAACTTAAGGGAGGCTTTCGCCAGTGGGTGGGTTGCATGTACTGTATGTTGATCCGCAAAAAGGTACCCAAACAAATGTTATTTGTTTGTTATATACTAAGTGATTCAGCTCATACGGCTGAGCTGAAGTCTTGCCGGACTTGGTATTCCGGAGGTTTCATACCACAATTCAGATGTCAGTCAATACCTAGTATTTGTACGAAACTCTAAAACCAATCCATTCACATTTTAAATGAAATTCTTTAACACAAGTATGAGACAACTTTTGGTCTTCCGGGTTATCCCTTTAATGTGTTACTTCCAGCTCTTTTAGACGGACTACTTTCCGTTTTAAAATTCTATGTTAAAATGTTCAGATACAGATTCCACTATTTAGTTCAAATAATTAAATCTGTTTGTCCGACGTTTTCTAACGAAAAGGCGTTTCCTTAGATTTCATGGTTCATGCTCCATCACTCGGAGTCGGAAGTGCAATTCTCATCGTCCTCATAATGCTTTCGCTCATACATCATTTTTTTTAGGCGATTTTGGTAAAAATATGTCCTTAGCAGTGCCTTGCCAGTTAATATACGCATAATACATACCCGCCTTAGTCAAATCATGTCATGCTATCTACGCCTCATTAGGCCTTGTTTATTATGCTCACATGATCATTGATTTCCATGGTGAAAATCAATGATCTATACAGATCATGTGAGCATAATAAAAAAGGCCTATTATATCAATAGAAATTTATGTCAAGTAGTCCTGGAAATTGTTGCAACCGCACTCTTCACAACAGCTAAATAAACTATCTTTTCAGCGTTGTCTACCCTGCTTGCTTCTCTTTTAACCCTAGAAAGATAATCCACGTCCACGAGACGTATGGCGCGGGACAATTGTGTGATAACTTTTAAATTCTAAACCGCAGCGCGTTGACTGTCTCAACTATATATAAAAAATTTATTAATTTATTTTTTTTGAATAGTATCTATATAATTAAATAAATTTATTATAAATAATAAGAAGTTCATATGTTTAATTAAATACACTAATTGGCGTATGAGACGTATGATTTTCTTTTACGCTCTTTATTTTATGATTATCTTTCTAGGGTTAACGAAGATCGGGCGCCACCTGACTTAAAGCTTCAAAACAAGTTCACTCTTAATATTCAATCACGAACTAGTTTGGTTTTGGAAACTGCGTCCCTTGAGACCACGATTATATATTTGCTAAGGCCTGTACAGTGTGGATCTCTGAAACACTCCTCGCACACGCACAATGTACACATCAGTCGATCCACGTCATTCTTCGTCTGCGCAAAACTGACAATAGCCTCCTTTTTTCGCCTTAGATTGCACGGCAATGAATTTAATAAAACTCTCTGGACAAAAGCCAAACTGTTTGAAAAACGCTCTCACAAAATAAGAGACCACCGCACAAATAAGACATCAGTTTTTTTTTTCTTTTAAATATTTAATTTTTATATAAAAAAAAATTATATTTAATAGTAATAATAATAATACAATGTATATAATTCTTTCGTTTCTGTTTTTTTTTTTCCATTATACTAATTCTCATTCTCGATTTTTTTTTTAAATAATCCTAAAAAAATAAACATGATTTTTTTTACACAATGAAATTTCATACAATTAACTTAAACTTGTTAAAAAATAAGGAATTCTTAGAAGCTAACAGAAATACATGTATAATTTGTTCACTTAAATGTTCTACAAAATAATTGTTTCTTGTACATCAAAATAAATAAATTAAAATTTTTCAAATTTTCCTCGCAAATTGTTTTGTTAGAAACAATAAAACAAAAATAAAAAATAAAATGTATAGAATACTCCAAATGCGTAGAGTAAACTATAAGGATTTCGTAAGTATTAAGGAGTGTGAAACGAAAAGCTCATTCCAAATATATTAACATGTGGACAGAAAATTAAAATTAGTATCTAAGAATAGTTGCGCTTGCGTCCTGAAAAATAAAATTAAGAAGGAAACTTATACGGTTCATAAATAAAAGAACAAAATATATATATATGTATATATTTATACTTCTATATCTCTCTCTGTTCTCTATCTCGCCCTCTCGCTTAACATACAACTCATTCTTAATATATATTCAATAATTATACATCATTCTTAATTAATTACAGGTAATAATAAAAATATTTTTTTTTACTTCATAATTATTCTTTTTCTCTATAATATTTAACAGTCAATACTATTTAATTTTGTTGTTTGTATCTTATATTTATTTTAAATTATATTCTCTTACAGATCTCTCTCTGGGTTTTTTCTTTTCTTTTTGTTTATGAATTGGAATTTTTAGAAAACACTGATTTTGTAATTATTCTTTTTATTTTTTACAAGGTAATCGTAATTTTTGTTTTGTTTTTGTCTTATCTTTAAAGAACAAACGGAGGATGAAATTAAAATATCGGTATTTATATATAAAAAAACGTTTATTCCTAACTAAGCCTAGATTCGAAAAGAGAACGCAACAATTTAGGAATTGGAGTGTAAGGTGAGGGAAATCGTTTCTTTTTTTTCAACTATCTACGAACGGAAAAAGGAAAAGGACAACGATAAAGAGGGGGGGAATGGGTTTTAGAATCCTATTAACAGTTTTTAATCTTTTTATATTTATATTCTAAATTTCAGTCGATTGGCACACAAGTCACTAAATTCGAATCCCGCAATATTTTTATTTTCGTTTTACTCTCAAGCCAATGTAGGTAGGTCCACCCATCCAATCGTTATACAAAATCTCCTTGCAAAGCTGTATTAGTAGTGGTGATGGAGGCGGTAGAAAAGTAGGAAAAGATTGATGGACTTACTGTAGTATGCTGCTGCGGCGAAGGAGGGCTATGGATGTATTGCGCGACGACGACAGACGGGGTCGTCTTCAAGTTGCACTAAACTTCGGTGCCATCCTCTCCTTCGTCGTCGAAGAGTTGACTCGTGCTACCTTGACCTTTCGATGTGACCGACATTTTCTTCTTCGGCTTCGGCGGTGGGCGTGGTGGAACTTTTGTGGACTTCTCACCCGCTGAGCTGGGCCCATTGCCAATGACCATGCTGGGCACTATTGTCACACCGCTGTGATGCCGTGCCGTACCGTAGAGTGGTTCGGTGTCGGAAGTCGTTGTAAGGTTGTTCACAAGTTCTTGGATTGGTTCGTAGATTTTCGCCGCCTGAGCCGCAACAGCTGCTTGTTGGGCTGCTGCTGCTGCTGCTTGCTGTTGCAATTGCTGCTGCATATGCTGTTGCTGTTGCTGTTGTTGTTGTTGCTGGTGCTGTTGCTGCATCTGTAATTGTTGCTGTTGTGCCTGACTTGTGCTCGGTGTGGCTGGAAGCGGCCGATCTTTCATCGTATACCGGACTGGTTCTTGATTGATTTTGTGCAGATTTAGAATCGAGTTGCCGCCGGCAGTTGTGCGTAGGCCCAGATTGTCGTAAACTGGTTCAATGGGCTCGGTGAGGGATGTCCCCGTTTCGCTGGGATTCGGCGATGTTGGCGATTGGAATTCCGACAGCTGTGAACTGTTCGTGGGTGCCCAACTTGGTACGCGCGGTTTGCGGGGAATAGTCATGTAACCCTGTTTCATGACAACTGGGGAGTAGACTACAGGCGCCGGTATGAAAGGCGACTGATTGCGAGAGTTCGTTGCCGCAACTAAGGCCAGATTGCGATTCTTCGGATGTTGGAGTGTCATGAAACCGGAGGGCGCTATCGCCGAGCCATAGATACCGTGAGGGTTGACATGCTGGTAGACCGGGCTGGCTAATGGTGATTTGCCGTAGAACATTTCTTGCGGGATGTTTGAGGTCGAACTCTGGATGGAGGGTGAACCGGCGACACGCGCCGGGAATGCCAGTAGATCGGGTGGGAGATTGGTACCGTAGCCGTCGTCAACGAAGGTTTGTCGCGAACGCGGTATAGAGTCCGACAGGGCAATGGAGTGTGTTTCTTCGTCACGATTTCCTGGAAAGACAAAGAGACAAAAAATGTGTTAGAAGAGCTGAATGCAAATGGTTTCAAATTCGGCAGACAGGGTTCTCAAGACCGAGGCGCTCTGATTTAGATGGGCGGGAGTGGTTCCAATTGCAACGTCCGAAAAGACACAAATAACACAGTGCTCAACTTTTTTCTTGTTATTCAAACAGCTGTCTGATATTTTCTTGCATGCATAGTGGAAAAAGCTTAAAAGTGGTAATACACGGACTTTGCTAAATGCAATCCGGCTCGAAGGACCATATTTTAATTATCCAAAAATCCAAAGGAAAAACTAATAGCACAAAATCACACTTCATTCATCTTTGACAAATGTAAGCTCTTTCAAACACCCTGTACAGTTCTCTGCAAAAATATAAAGAACAAGTCAAAAGCAAGAACTTAATCAATTAGTTAGATGGATACGGAGAAAAGGTGCCAAAACTTCTTTATATAGCGATGCACTGTGCGATTCCATTCATTAAATGCTTCCAAGGACCGCTTTGTGAAGTTGCCAAACTTTAAATAAAGCTCAAACATTGAAAGGAAAGGCTGATCTCTTGGTGTTTACGATGCACCGTAAATGTCATGCCATGTTAATTTAATTTAGCTACCAACTTGATGTAATGCCGCACTCCCTCGTCATATTGTTTCCCCTCGGCTTCTTTGTTTTTCGATCTTCAATTAGAGTTTCTAAAATTAATTAATAGCTTTCGTGTTGCCACTCCTACGATGATGATGATCTAATGGCGGAGGACAATATTTGCGGAGCAATTGTCACCCACAACCGACACAGATGCAAACTATCCGCTCCGCACACGTTGTGCGAGTATGAAAGTAACAGAAGGAGCACAACTGGAACCTGCTGAGTAGTAAGGAAATATTGATGACATACAGTGCTTGCACTTGGGATGGCATATGGCCTCATCGGGATATTCGTATCCAACTGTGTCTGCCTGTCCCGTTTCTAGACTATGGCATTTACATTTTTCTAAAGCCCTCCTCTATGGTCCAGGGACGGGGACACACTCTCGACTGATTGAAGATGAAGTTCTTGGTTGAAGTTGATATAGTATACGGGGCGAGGACTGACTATGGTGTTTGCATATGGCGTCGGCGTCGGTCGTCTCACTACGAAATGAGAAATGTGCAAATAATAATGTGGAATGTTTTATATCCGTTATCCATCGGGGCCGGGATCGACTGAACGACGACGGTGAATAGAAGTGAGGAAATTCCCTTATTTGCTTTGCTCGGTGGGAGTGCATGCAATGCAACGGCGGATGGAATTTCAATTGGGAACTGTCGCAATTCCTTTTATGTTGAACGGAAAATTAATTTAATGATGGTGACGATTTTTGAAAGGCTCTCAATAATTCTATTGTTTGTCGGGATTTAGTTTTCCTTTAGGTTACTGTTTGAACTGCACAACGGACATCGCTTCTCTTTAGGTTTGAGGTACACATACTTGCATAAGATGCTGTAAGTGAGTTTGCACCAAGCAAGTTTGAGAGAGGGCATCGGAAGTCTATGCAGATTTTATTTATATTATTTAACAGACTCCAATAAAATACTGGTGAAAGAGGGTTTTCAATAGAGCGAGAGAGATAGTGAGAGAGAGAAAATGACAACTCCACAAGACAGCGTGCGGATAATTGCGGACGTAGATGAGTTGTTAAGCACAGTGTTCCCAGATAAAAAATCTAAAAATCTTGTTTTTCAGAAATAAAAATCTTTTTTTCAGGATTTTGTTCAAAATATCAAAAAAAAGAGCGAAATATAAAATACAATTTGGAAGTACTTTACTACTAATACATAAATCTAAAGGGTTCGCCATCTAACTTTATTTTTCAACTAGTGCTTATTTCGCGAATGGTAACACTTAGCTCATGTCTGATTTGACAGAAAATTAGTTGTATCCTTCCGCTGAACGAATGTGGTTGTGTATACGCTTGAACAACGCTGGGAAATATTGCGACATTTAAATCATGGTAATGTTGCAGAATGTGTGCGAAAATTTCGTACGGATTTTGGAAGGAGAGAAGCACCGTCAGCTCCGTATGTTCGTTATCTTGTGAAAAAAGTGAAAGAAACTGGCATCCTCATCGATAAACCAAAGCGTGAAAAGCCAAAAACAGTGCGATCACCCGAGAAAATTTAAATTTTGGTCCAGAGGCATAATTGGGCCATTTTTCTTCGAAAATGAGCAAGGAGTGGCCGTTACAGTCAATGGCGATCGCTATCGGGCCATGTTGAACGAATTTTTGTTCACAAAAATTGAAGAGGAGGATATTGGCAACATTTGGTTTCAACAGGACGGCGCTACGTGCCACACAGCCGAAGCTACACTCGATGTTTTGCGCCCTGTTTTTGAAGATCGCATTATCAGCCGCAGAGCTGATGTCGTTTGGCCACCGCGGAGCTGCGATTTGACACCGTTGGACTATTATTTGTGGGGTGCCGTAAAAGATAAGTGTTACGCCGACATGACAGAGACAATTGACGCTTTAAAGGACAATATTCGTGAAGCCATTGGTGAAATACAGCTGCACACAATCGATAATGTGCTTAAAAATTGGACCGATTGTGTAGGCTACTGCATGGCCAGCCGAGGCAACCATTTGAGTGAATTTATTTTCCATTATTAACCGGAAGGATTGTACTTTCAAATAAAAAAAGAAATTTGAGAAAATATTCAGTAGTTTTTTTATA
Source organism: Cheilosia vulpina (assembly GCA_916610125.1). Taxonomy (NCBI): domain Eukaryota; kingdom Metazoa; phylum Arthropoda; class Insecta; order Diptera; family Syrphidae; genus Cheilosia; species Cheilosia vulpina. The sequence continues at coordinate 72,194,832 of OU744277.1, read as the reverse complement.
GCATTTTCAAAAAAAAAAGTTATTTGGCGGACCCTTTATAAAAAAAATTAGGTCATAAATTAAAGTTCTTGGTTTTTGAAATGTTGGAACATATTAGAATCAAATTGACTTAGAATTTCATTGCTTATATCAGGATCATATAATTTCATAGAATTTCGGTTCATTAAAGCGCAACAAATCCTTTGTAACGATTCAAATTACAAAAAAACTGTTTCAGTACTCAAACGATTTCGAATTTTGTTTTATTTAAATATGCACCAGAAAATATTATTTCAACATTTGCAGAGCAATGTGGAATTGATAAAATATTGAAAATATGCGAAGTTTCCATTCGCTGTTTTTACTGCTAAGACATTGTTCCAAAAGCACGTTACATCAGTTATTTTATCAAATACGTTAAAATGCACGTTTCTTTGCGAGTTGACGCAAAGGTTAGTGAAACGGAAATTGTGCATGGGATCTGTATGACTGGCATTATACATAATAACGGATTTAATAAAAAATGTTCTCCTTCAATAGAAAAGGTTCTTTTAATTTGTTAGATTTAAAAAGTTGTTGATATCAAAAATGTTAAAATTTGAAGAAAAAGTCTTGTACATATTTTGGAGCTCAAAAATCTTGAAAAAAAAAGATATATCTTGTAATCTGGCATCACTGGTTACGCATTGAAACTGTCCGCTTATGGTTAACAGACCGGAATTCAAAGCACTGTCCATTTATCCAATTGATGGAAGAAATGCAGATATTTAACATGGGTACTATTAACACGCTAACTAAAATGACTATTTTTGGCTTTGCGTCATTGATAAAGGTTTTGATTTAGGTTTGATGTAGGTTTTGATTTTTAAAGGACTTTTTTGTATACACGGGGTTAACAAAAAATGTTCAAAAATTGTGGTTTCAACTTTTTCATACAAAGCAAAATAAACTCTTCATGTGAATCAATAAAAAGCTAATTTTCTTAAATAAACCAAAAACAAACTAAGAGCTGCTTTTTAACGGTTTTTGTGTTACAATATCACTAGTTTCGCTTGTGGTCGAAAATCGACTTATGGAATGCTAAAATATGTACAACAATTTTCGACATTTATGTTGTTTTTTTAAACGAAAAAGCGTCATCTAGATACAGAAAAACGATGAACCTTTGAAAATAACTTTTACTCATGATCAATATTTTAGTACGTCACTCTAAACATTTAGAGCAGAAAATGTATGTTAAAAAATGTCTTTCATTCTTAAAAGCATGGAAAAACTAATTGATAGACATATCAGAGATGTAGGTCTGAAAATCTTTCCGCTCAGTAAGGCTCAACATGCCTATGAACCAGGTAAATCCACCGAGGCAGCACTTAATGACTTAGTAACCAAAATTTAATCCTCCATCAATCGAAAGGAAATCTGTCTTGTCGCTTTCCTTGGCATTGGAGGAGCTTTCAACTACACATCTTGTGAGTCTACCAACAGGGCTCTCAACAATATGAATCTATCTCCTATCATTGGAAAATGGATAATGGCAAAGCTGAATGACAGAATTATTCAGACCCGCATTGATGATGTGGAAATCTTGGCAATCACAACCAGAGGGTGTCCTCTCGCCCCTCTTATGGTCCCTAGTAATTGACGACCTGCTCCAATCCCTAGAAGATCTGGGGATACATGCCGTGGGATATGCCGACGATGTAGCTATCATCGTCAGTGGTAAATTCGAAAGCACGGTTTCAGAAATACTAACTCTGTTGTTCATAGATGGTGTAATAAAGAAGGTCTTTCTGTAAATTCAAAGAAGACAACTATTGTCCCCTTTACAAAACGGAGAAAACTAGATCTCCTTATTCGCCCCACCATGTTTGGCGAAACCATCGAATTTTCACGGGAAGCCAAATATCTGGGAATTATTCTTGACTGCTAACTAACATGGAACCAGCAGATAGAACGTACCGTAAACAGAGCCACCAGATCCTTATGGATCTGTCGTCGTGTCTGCGGTAATAACTGGGGTCTTAAACCACGGACGATATATTGGCTTTATTCGCTCGTCGTAAGGCCAGCGGTTACCTATGCTGCCGTGGTCTGGTGGACGTAAACTAACGAAGTCACAACAGTCAAAAAACTAGACAGATTTCAAGGTTTAGCTGGAAACTGCATGACGGGCTGTTTACGCTCCACTCCGACTATGGCGCTCAATGTCATCCTAGGTCTAACTCCTCTGCATATATATATTCAAATGGAGGCTAGACTAAGTATTCATCGCCTGCACCATTCGAACAAATTCGGACCCTATACCTTTCAGGGTGGTCATCTGTCTTTACTCGACACCATGGAGCCTTCAAGCCCATTTAGCATGCCTCTTGATGACATGCCACCTGAATATGGCTGTCATAAAAATTTCTCCATAATCATCCCCCCTTGGGATGACTGGGAAAAATATAAACCCAATCCATCTGGTAAGCAGATGGTTTTAAAATGGAGTCAGGGATTGGCTCTGGAATCTACGTTGAGTCGCCCCAGCTAAACTTGTCCTTGCAATCAACCAAAGTGCTAGAATAAATCTAAGTTCTAACACAAGTGGAAAAACCGTATTTATCTTTTCGGATAGCCAAGTAGCTCTCAAAGCCCTTGACTCATCTGTCATAAAATCTAAACTTAGAAACATTCACAACAATCTATGAACTTTCTAAGAAAAACCTAGTCATCCTCCACTGGATTCCAGCCCACAGAGGATTTGAGAGTAACGAATCAGCAACTTATCGGACCTAAACCTTTCTGCGGAGTCAGCAAAAACCATTTCAGGAACTACATTAAAAACCTTTCTCGTATCAAGTCAAATGAGATCTGGCACAGTACAACTGCACAGAACTGCACCAGACGATTTTTCCCCAAATTCTCCCGCAGAAAATCGCTCTTCCTGATTAATCTGGACAAAAATAACCTGAGGATCCTAACAGCAATAACCAGCGGCCATGGTCTGGTAAAAAACATCTCCACCGCATTGGCGTCTCACCGGATCCTATTTGCAGACTTTGTATTGAGAGTGACGAATCCTCTCTTCACATACTCACAGAATGTCCGGCTCTATGTCGTCGCAGAAAAAACATCATTTGACGATGAAATTGTCAAATCAGTAACCCCTTCTGACATACACCCAGAGAAGATTCTTGTCTTCCCGACTGTCTCTGGAGTGAAAAGTTGGCTCTAGGAATCTATCAGGGTAGGCACAATAGGCTCCTTTAAGAAGCCGCAGTGGGAGAGCTTTCAAGGAGAGCTCTGGCTCTTCTATCTAATGTTAAAAAATGTTCATAGTAACATTATTCAAACGGAAATTATTGGTAGCACCTTACAGGTAAAATTAAATGCCCCTGAATTAAAATTAGGTATAGAGTTGCTTACTTTTAGGGGTCGGTAAATTGCTTTCCTTGGAAAATAGGTTCTAACCTACATGAGATGACATATATTTGAATATGTTACTATGGCAATATGACGGCGACAAATTGAATGTCATCAGACTGCTTTCGATAACATTTCGTGTGGGGAATTCTTGACTTAATTTTGACAGGTAAAACTCACTAAGTATGCATTTCAGCTAAAATTACCTTTTATGAATAAGTACAATATTTTTCAATAATCTATCTCACGAAAAACTCAGTAAGACCATTAATCGATCTAAAATATCAGTACAAGATTTTCAAATTTCATCAACTTCGGTTTTTTAGGTTTTAACGGCAGAAAAAGATTATGAAAAGCTCATTATTTGCAGTTGGTTCTAAATGCACTTAGTGAGTTTTAAATCTCAACCGATGACCCACGTTTTTTTTGTTTGTGCGCATCTATGGCACAGTACTTTTCAAATGAGTTTCATTCTCCACATTTCGCTTTTAAATACTAAAAAAGTGTACGGAAACTTTGAATGTTCACCTATTAATCTAATGATGATGACGATTTCTTTGACAAAATCTTTTTTTATTAGAAAAAGCGCCATTGGAACTTTTATTTTTAAAAAAACATTTTTTTTCTCTGCACCTATTTTATAGATATTAAGTTAAAAATGACAGATAGAGGATCGCCACTGCTGAAGCCCGTAGGACACTGCATTTTTTCCTCATTTTTATCATAAGACAGCGGTGTGTAAAAGAGACTGAAAGTGTATTACGAAAGGAGTAGCAATTGTTTGCAAAGCAACCAAAAATTTTCAAACGAATTTGTTATCAAATAATCTTGAAATGTAAAAAAAATGGAAAATGTAATTTGAATACATTTTTAATGCATTTTTTTTTTATGTTTAAACACTAATAAAGTTGGTGTGTACGCACTCACTTCTATCGGGAGTTTTCGTTGTAATTTTTCGTACTGCTCTAGTTTCATTTTAAAAGCAGAAAAAATGCAAAAATAAATGTAGTGTCATACGGACTTTAGCGTTTTTATAAAGTTTTCATTTTCGGTTTAGATAATTGGAAAAGCTCTTTCTTTTGATGCCGGTATAAATGTTTTTAATTAAGCTCTTAAAGCTCACTAAAGTTCTTGTTGAAACGAAAGTTTTTGTTTTTGAAAATAGTAAGTTCTTTGCTGTCTTCGAGTTTTTTTTTTGCTTCTAGTTTATGAAATTAAAAAGTTTAAGCTTTTTTTGACGGTCGCAGGGATCGTCCTTATTGTGAATCAAAACAAGGATAAGAGTAATATGAATAAGTTTTCTATTGGTGTTATGAAAATAATTTTAAGAATCGTAACAAATCTGACCAAACAAACTCACTGTGGCTACACTAACGCGGGCGGGCAAGTTGCTAAAGCGATTTTATGCATCAATTTATTAACATAAACTCTGAAAGTGTGTTTAAAACTATTTAAGATCTTCAGCTTCTGCATTTTATTTTGGTAAACGAGTTGAGAACAATTTCATTTATGGGTCACAGTATATGAACTAAAGCTATGACTTCGAGCGGCATCATCTACTAGAAAATCGAAGTAAAAACACCAAAGATTCGAACCATTTCACTAAATACAATAAATACTGAAGAGATCAAGGTCCTTTTTTGTCTTAGAATAGGATCCCGCAAAAACTTAGGGGTGTGAAATGTTACCCGAAAAGATGGAAATATTGATACTTAATTTAAGCAAAGCTAGCTTTAAAGATATTAGACTATCAGTGCGGCCAGACGAGTGGCAGAAGTTAAAATCTAACATCTTTTGAACTGTATACCTTGTTAAGCAAAAATCTTAAGAGGCTTATGAAAACTGGGACACAGATGGTTATAGAAATAAAAACTGCAAAAGATTTCCTAAAAAGCAGCTCGACGGAGAAGTGTCTTAAAAAAACGAGTCCGACACAACACCTTGTATCCACTTAACAATATTGCAAGCTATATTCGCAACTACTAAACATAAGCCAGACTATGTAATGAATGATGGGGACACTGTTGCCATTTTTAAACCCAGTCTATCTACAAGGTGGCGCAAAAGTAATCCTCCTATCAGAAAATGCTATAAATTTTGCGATTGGCCCCTAATGTCAGTTCTGTTTTGACATTTGTGTAGTAAACACATGCGAAATACACGTTAATAAACAATGTTACGCTACACTGCTCCAGAACGCGAAATATTGGTGACTATTTATTTGAGCAATAATCGGTCGGTGACTTTGGCACAACGTGAATTTCGTAGCAGATTTCCTAGCCGTCCAATGCCTACTGGTGAAACACTGCGACGTTTAGCCGCTCGCCTCGAAGAGACTGGCACAACACTAGATGCTGCCAGGCGTGGCAGACCACGGAGTAGCCGTTCTGCAGAGAATATTGCTGCTGTAGCCGAAGATGTCATGGAAGCGCCGTCGACATCGACCAGACGACGTGCCACGCAAATGGGTATCAGTCGACGGTCTTTACAGCGAATTTTGGTACACGATTTGAGGATGTTTCCATACAAAGTCCAAACGGTGCATCAGCTGTTGGCTGCTGACCGCCAATCGCGTCTAACATACGCTCAAGCCATCCTTAATCACCACCAAGAGGAAGATGATTTTTCATCAAAAATAATCATGAGTGATGAGGCCCATTTCCATCTTAGCGTCTACGTAAATAAGCAAAATTTACGCTTTTGGGGCACTGAAAATCCGCGTGTAACCCACGAAGAGCCATTAAACCCGCTCAAAGTCACTATATGGTGTGCTGTTTTCGCTGTTTTCGCAATGATCAACGAGTTCTTTTTGCCGCAACTTGATGAATTTGGATTGGAAAACATGTGGTTCCAACAGGACGGTGCAACGGCACACACTGCACGTGCCACAACCGATATGCTGAAGGATGCATTTCCCGGGCGCCTAATCTCCCGTTTTGGCGATTTGCACTGGCCAGCAAGATCGCCTGATTTAACCGCTCCAGACTTCTTTTTGTGGGGCTTTTTGAAGTCGCGGGTTTATGTCAACAAGCCTCAGACTCTTGCAGCTCTTAAAGACAATATCCGTCAAGAATGTGAGGACCTATCGCCGGAAGTTTTGGCTAAAGTGATGGAAAATGCCATAAAAAGGGCTCAAATGACAATCAACTGTGGCGGCGGCCATTTACATGACATCATATTCTCGACTTGATGTAAAAAAAATTAAAAGACCAAATAAAAATAATCCACAAGAATAATCAAAGTTTTTCATTTTTTTTTTAAATTACAGCCAAAAATCATCGGAAGGTTATTTTTGCGCCACCTTGTATTAACGGGTTCACGGGTGTGGGACACTCTCAAACATCAGTGACTGAATCAAAATCATTAGAGGCAATCCCCAAAGGGATAGAGATGAGACATTTTACTTGATCCAACCATCATATCATGGGCCACTCTAATCCGCTTTCAAAAGTTAAGTGAGTTCAATAACAGCCAACGCGTGTCCCCATTCGTGTCAGTATTCAGCAATTTGTCTCTTACACGTTTCGCAACTAACAGTGTGTCTCCTAAGGGGCTTATCGACCCACTTAGTCACTCATTTACATGCAAATGACAATCCAAGTCCAAACAAGGACATACACTATACCCAACACATCCATCCGACACAGAGATCTTTAGCTCAAAACTAAGACAACTAACTATACCGACGGCAACATATAATCCCCTTAAACAATTCAAACTCAGTGCCAAACAACCGGAATTGCATCTGTAGCTGTCTGCAACAGATATTCAAATTTTAAACTTGGTAATCCTCAAAGAAGTGCCACACTCTACTGGCAACGCAATTGGGAACATTCAAATTTGAATTAGGCTACAAAACACTCAACGGCAACTATCTCCTCTGGCACATATCTGCTCGGGCTCACTTTGTACACTTGAGGGGATCATCTCGATTTCACCTGCCATTGACCACACGAACACGAGTCACCCACCGGTAAATTATGCTTGCCTCCCAAAGGTGGATTCGAATCGGGTCATGGTAGGGGCGCTGTCATCGAGTGACATGGTTAACCGAATTAGTGTATGCTTTGGATTGTGGCCCAGACAGAACCGATCCGATCCCGAGTTGGTACTTCTGGCCATTATGAACTGCATGACTATTAGCTCTGAGTAAGCGTAACAGTGCTTGAAATCGAATTGATTACTTTGGTACCCGCATCTGTGTCAATATTTATTGAATTGCAACATTCATTGAAAACAAGAAGAGAAGCACCGGTTGCTGGTTGACAATGGTTTACCCAAGGTTAAGAGCGTAAATAATGACGGCTGGTCTCAGTTGTTGAAAATAGGATAAAAAGATGATAGCAAGTCATTTGCAGGACATCGTCTTTTGTATGCAATTCGAAGTGATTAGCGTTTTGCGGTTGATGTGTGCGGTTTGCATTTACAAGTCAAACACGACATTTGCAAATCACTTTATGTGGCAATAGCTTCGTCGGTGTTGTAGGACATGTTTATGGGTTATAACTCTGCTACCGGTTTCAGATTCAAGCGAGAGGAAATATGTTTATTTCATGTTTTTAAAGAGTAAGTAAGAATTTTCACATCAGAAACTACTTAAAGACGGCAAACTGACTGTTCAAATTTAAGCACATGATTACCGCGCACTTATCAGTAAGTGGTAAGTGGTTTGCGCACTTTAAATAAATATCTCACGGTGTTTGTTTACATGAATGCAATTTTTGATTAAAAGGCACGTAAAATCATTTTCGCAAAAGAACGTATGAAGATTTAAATATGGCGAAAGTTAGTTTCTTTTTTTCGCGTCCTTGCACCATTTGAGATTGCAAAGTCTAATGCGCACACTGTAAAATGAGGTCATTTTTAATCGCACATATGTGCGCTTCGTTAAGACATCGGAAATGCAAATCTACACATCAGCGAAAAGATATTTGCCCTACTTTTGAGTCACTGGTACTATATGAAACGGAAGAGTCCGTTGCGCACATGTTTGGATAACATGATTTTAGATCGCACGCATGTATGAGTCGGTCTAAAAAGCGGATAGCTTTTCTTGGTTTTTGTGAGCCTCTGGCACAATATGTAATGTAAACAGTAAATACCCAATGCGCACAACTTTTAGTGATGTAATTTTTAATCGCACATATGTGCGCTTCATTAAGACATCGGAAATGCAAATCTACACATCAGCGAAAAGATATTTGCCCTACTTTTGAGTCACTGGTACTATATGAAACGGAAGAGTCCGTTGCGCACATGTTTGAATAATATGATTTTAGATCGCACGTATGTATGAGTCGGTCTTAACGTCCCCCAAAATGTAAATCCTAAGATCAGCGGATAGCTTTTCTTGGTTTTTGTGAGCCTCTGGCACAATATGTGATGTAAACAGTAAATACCCAATGCGCACAGCTTTTAGTGATGTAATTTTTAATCGCACATATGTGCGCTTCGTTAAGACATCGGAAATGCAAATCTACACATCAGCGAAAAGATATTTGCCCTACTTTTGAGTCACTGGTACTATATGAAACGGAAGAGTCCGTTGCGCACATGTTTGGATAATATGATTTTAGATCGCACGTATGTATGAGTCGGTCTAAACGTCCCCCAAAATGTAGATCCTAAGATCAGCGGATAGCTATTCTGAATTCTTGTGATTCCCCGCCACCATATGAGATGTAAAAAACCAATGCGCACACATTTTAGTGTGAGATCATTTCAAATCGCACATGTGTGCGTTTTCGAATTGTGTTACCAAACGATAATGGATTTTCGACTGCTATTGTCTTATAATGAAACAGCAAACTCTCATGCTTATGACCGAACTATTAAAATATAAATTCTTTTTAACAGTAAAAACCATTAAAAAACACATTCAAAAATTCCTCTGTGCTCAGTTTTAAAGCTGTTAATGACTTTAAAACTGCGCGCAAACCGATAGAAAATAGAACTTTGTTTGAAAATTACTTTATTCACTAAGTGCTGTGAAATTACCAGCAAAAATATCTATTGCCGCCTTCCGACACGCATCCAGGAGAGTGCGAATTTCGCGCTAATTAACCCTAATTCAGAAAGTGCAACGAAAATTTCTTACATCCTCTCTACTAGCGCCCGAAACAACTTTATACAGCGAAACTCCACAATTGAGTCACAAAGGATGCCACATCATTGTGTTGACAGTAACTCGAGCGCGTGTTGCCGCAGCAGCGCTAAACTGTGCTGAAGTGTAATTTGCTGCTAGAATGCATTCTGCATTTAAATTATGTTAAGGATCGGACGAACAACCCGCTTGCCCCCTGGCAGCCAATCTTTGAATGAAACTGATGGTTGTGTTTGAACATTTTTAGCAGAGTTCAAGCGTTATGTCCAACACCATGGTAAAGTTGACCGTAATTTTGTTTTAAAAATTACCACAATGAAGCAGTTTGAATTTTGTTTGCCTGACAGCAATTTAGCGTTGGACGTTTGTTTTGTGCCATTTTTTTTTAAACTCAAATTAAGTGGTCTTCAATTTGAGCTATAAAAATACGAGCCAAGTTATCTGTCTTCAATTTTAGAATTCCAAGACGTGCCGCTTATAAATCGGTGGCTTTCTAGATATTTGGTATCATTATTCTGAAAATTCCTTTGCCTTTTTCTTCTCCAATTTTGTGGTACGTATGATCTGAAGATTGAGAAGTTTAATTCGCCCCAAATCGGGTGAATTAGTTACCCAAATATTAAGAGGAAAGGTCCATAAAGTCTGCCATTAGCCAGCTTTATTGGTGGCTCATAATTGGCTTGGCTTTATCGATTTGTTATACACTTTCCCAATTTCATTTATTTTCCATATTAATAACTTCTTGCAACCAAACTCGATGGTCGGTCTTGGAATTATCAACCTACAAACGAAATCTTCAAAGGGCTACCGCAAACAGAGACCACACACAAATTTATATATAGGTTGCTACTGTATTTAAAGCATTCAAACGGTTCCATTCATTAACAATGCATTAAAAATTTACAAAGCTTAAGACCTACCTTCCGTCTTCCACATTTTTTCATCATTCCGATTCCAGTGGTCACGTGTATCATTTTATGACATTTCATGATTTAAAAGTATACGGCACCTTCAAAGGGTTATTATTATAGTCCATAAAAAGAACAGCTGCTATAAAATTTATAGGTTCTCCCGTAGAGAAATTTTTCCCCGTTGCGTTACGAGTGCATTTGTGAGCTGCTTGTGGGGGGGTGATGGGGTGTACGAAAATCGACCATAAAGGCAGCATGTGCACTTTGTTTAAAGAAAGTATCGGCGAACCGAGTTCATTTATTTTTAGTTTTGTTCCAGTGTAAGCTTTTGCTTGGAGGGATGTTACTTTTTTGTTATATTTACCTATACACTGTAAACATAGTTGAAAACAAAAAAATATAAACACGAGTACATGGCATCGTTTTAAAACCATTTCTTCAGTTGCTTACAGTGCTTTCGAGATAAATGCAAAAATATTATTTTTATGTTGGTAATACTGTAGCGAAGCGTTATACACTTCTTGGTATAAGAGACACGCCAGATGCCAGCGCACTCACTCACAATGTATGGCAGCGTTGCCGTTTGACCCCTTGTTGAGCCTCAAGAGCCGTGGTTCCCACTTTTTTTTTTTTAAATCCATAAAGTATTCTAGTTCGAGCTGTCTTTTTAAATTTGGGATAAATTGAGAGGAGGGCCCAAACATTCGAACAGCTTTCTAAGGATAGTTCCACCCTTTCATGCTTGAAAGGTGGACCAGCGGATACAATTTGTATACCCTCCACAGGAAGGTATATTCACTTTGTCATTACATTTGTGACGCCAAGAAAGAGTCACCTCATAAAGTATATATATTCTGAATATCACATTATGAATGGATTTAGCCATGTCCGCCTGCTGTTGAAAGCACGATAGCGACCAAAGGAATTAACATAGGCGAATGAAATTTGATGAAAGGGCTTCTTTTTATCGTCGTCGGGTTGGTATTGAAAATGACCGGTCAAGTAGTTCTGGTACCTTTCATACAAAATCAATATTAGACCCATGTGTCTGTCTGTCTGTTGAAAACACGATAGCGTCCAAAGGAATCAACCCATGCGAATGAAGTTTGGTGAAAGGACTTAACTTTATCGTCGTTAGGTTGAAAATGGTCGTCGGTCAAGTAGATCTGATACCTCTAATTCTAAACCAATTTTGCATGACTTGTATGCAGTGGAGGGTATCAAAGCATCGGCCAGGCCGATGGTAACCCTTTTACTGTTTAAGATTTAATTTGTGGTTTCCTGTGTTTAAACTTGAATCGCATCGCTCTGTAGCTACTCCGTCGCCACAATGAACCTGCACCCACGTCTGTTACTACCGCGGATTTATGGCTAACTTAAAAAAAAAACCCTTTCAGCATTATCATTCGATCCAATGAGAAAAGAAATGGTGTACCTTAACCAATAAAGATTATGCTAAGTGAAATTCTGAAACCAAAATTACCACATTCAATCCGACGAATTACTTAGCAAATCCCACGACATATTGTTACAATGAACTTGTCGTCGCTCGATTGTCAATACAAATACACCATTTGACTTATTCATGAGCCTAAACTTTGCCGAACAAAAACTTTACTTACCCGTGTATATAAACATGCCGGCTCAAGGATACAACAAACATTAGTTGGCTGTTTTATGCACGAGAACTTGTTACAAAGCCAAAATTACTCCCTTCCGCGACAGGCGCAACAATATACTACAGTTAATTTAACCATTATAATTGTGCGTAATTTGTGTGTGGCTATAAGTTTTCGAGAAACCCCCAAAGGGGCTGAAACAAAATTCACATTAAAATCTCATTAACTGTACAGGCATTTACTTTTTACTTCGTGCACAAGCGATTTCTGCGATCCGTTTCATTGTGCTTATAAACTTGCGTGCACTTATGCACAATATGCAGCTTTACACACTGACAGCTTCTCTGCATCTGGCATCAATCCAATTTCACAATTAAACTGCTGAGGTAAACATTTTAATTAACCAATTAACAGCAGATGCACCCAAAAGAGCGTCACACATCCACGTCATGGTGGCGCGCATTAAGTTTGGTTCTTATCGATTTTAATTGAGTCGCTGAAGGACCCCTGCATATCTGCATACGCACTTGACCAACAAATGACTTTCCAGAGGGTGCTCGGGTGTTTATTTCTTCTCCCTCTCTTTATATTAAAATATAGCACGAGTTCTTTTTTTGGGATGATAGGATCCCGTATTGGGAGGATAATTGGGGAAACTTGAAACAAAAATAATTCCTCCTCTCCTGCTTTCGTAAACGTTGGTGAGAGCGAAACAAACAAAAAAAACAGTATTTAACGACATCCAATTTGCAGTGAATATTATGTTGGCGTTGTTGCCATTATTGTTTTTTTCTTTTATACGCAGAATTAATTATATTTATGTGACTGTGAGGTTTTATTGATTTTATTTTGTAAATAATTGACAACACTTGGGGGGCGGACACCGCAGCCACGAGACAAGAGTTGCGCAAAAGTCAGGACACTAACAAGTTGTACAAACAAGGATTGCCATTTGGCGATACAGATTTATCAGTTTATAAAATAAATGAAGGGTTGCAGTGTTTTTGCTTCTGTTTGGAAATAAATACAGATTGGTAGGGGTATGTTACCGGTTCACGTAACATGGCTGCGACATGTTGTGCCCCGCATGCGGTAGGTTAAATTTGGTTTGTATTTACTACTATTTCGTTGAATTCATATTTTGATAATTTACATAAAGAATTTTTTAGAAAACATGCTCAATAGGGGTTATTTATATTTTAATATACTGTAGAACGTTAAAGAAACTCTGACAGAGGAGACAGAAACACGATATGCCGCACTTTGTACAAGATATTATTTCTTAAACGAAAGTGGCCTTTCCCCTTTCTAGGGATACACATCAACGGAAACTATCCTTTCTGTAAGTATACAAAATAAAGTGCACGACTGGATCGAACATCACTTTCCCGTTCATCAAAAGTTTTGTTGCAAATGAAGTGGGAGTTGCTGGTATAAGCTCCAAGTTGTTGGAATTATTTTAAGAATGCCTATTCAATACACGAGAAGTTGCTAAAAAGAAGTTTTACTTTCATTGGAAGTGGGGCATTGTTACTATTTCCAAAAACATACCGAAGATATGTGAACACATATCGGGATTGGGGTAATCATTTTTGAGGAATATTTAAGAAATTATAACAACCATATTAGGTGTATATTAAAATCAATAGTTTGTAAAGAAAAATCAAAACATATATGAATTACTTATTGCATTTACTTAATATTAATTTTTGTTTGTTTAATAATAACATATTTTGAATTTTATAAGTTAAAGCATAAATTAATCTCCCATATATAAATGTCTCCAAAGATAAAATTAAGCAAAACATTTAAGCCAAGCAGTACGCGGTTCAAGCTAAATTTGTTAGCCACTGTACGAAAAATCTCTACAGAATTTAAGTAAGCGTATCAATGCAAAATACATTTTTCCACAGCAAAATTTTCATAGATCAGAGAAAATATCGGTATTCGCAACAAAATTTCAAACGAAATTAACAGCATGGAGAGTGGTTAGAAATTGTTTTTTTTTTTATTTCTTTTAGAAACAGAATATTTTAACGAGGAGTAATGGAATAGGTTTTTGAGGAGGGAGCTGAAAAACAAATAAGAAACTGAAGAAAGTCAATCAGCTTTACCAACACAGTTTTTTTTTTTTTTTGACGGAACTTACACTGTAAAAATTAAGCGAACATTAAGCGAAGTGGTGGAGAGAAACATTGGAGAGGCGCTTAATTTTAGCTTTCCTGGAACAGCGTACTAGGCTTAAGCAACATGAATTGAAACGGAAAATAAGCATAAGCATTTTGTAAGCCACTGTCAAAGAACCATGTGAACCAATTCAAAGCTCCCAAAGTTTAACAAATAGTTAATAAATACTTATACTTATATTATCTTTAATATGTATTTTGATCCAAATTGTTTTTTGTAAAATTATTCAACAGTAACAAATATTGCAATTTTTAGTTTGAAAAATTCTATTGCGTAACTATTAAGCTGAAAACCGAGTACAAGTTATTGTTCGCGATGTAAGCATTGTTTGGTTTTTAAAGTTTTTTTTTCGAAATCGAAAATGGGGTTTTTGAGATATGAGCAGCTTTTAAAATTAACGTTTTCGGAGATCCGAATTGAATGTTAAGGACGCAATCATTTTTAAATCGTCTATTTTACTCTAAGTTTGCATTTTGGTCGAAATCTTTGTTGACGTTTTTCAGTAAACTAAAGAAAACCAAGTTTTTAAGAACTGACTTCTTTTTTCAAAAATCTATTCTACGATAAAAACTGAGTTTTCTTAGAAATTCATTTTTGTTATAAACATTTGGACCGTTTTCGAGATATGTCCAAATTTCAAAATATACCGTTGTTCGATTTTTAGCCAGAAACTGGGTATGCAGTCATGGTAACCTCATCTACTAAGGCTCAAATATCAATTTTGGTTGGAACCGTCAGACCCGTTGTCGAACAAATCGCACTGGTATGCAAATTTTATATGGGAAGTACCATTAATATTGAGGTTACCGTGCAAAAAAAAAAAAACGGCCCCGAGCTGTAAGTTCCCAAAGTCCAAATCCGAAGTTTGAACGAAATCCGGCTTAGACTGTAGGCTGTAAGCCTTAGGAAACACGGACCGAATTTTGCGTTTGCGACCCACTTTTTTGGGTTCCTCTATAATCATAATGTCAGAATTGATTAACATCTCGAATTCGAAATTTTGAACGAACACAATACCCATCTTTCTCTTACTACGTAATCGAGAAAGTTAAAAAGCGCAATAGGCTCTTTAATGATGGTACAAAAGTCGTTTCTTTTTAAGGAGGTAGATTTTGCTTTGACCAAAAAAGGTATTGTGCGTCCACTTAACAAAAGCAGGTCGTCTTCGATTGCAGCAGAAACCTTCTGTCGAAAATATCCTTCCTTTTCCATCTGCATTCACACATTTTCAATCGTACCGTCTATCCATTATGAGGGTCTCTGGCGCGGAATGCTTAAGGCTCTCTACAACTCTCGGTCTTGTGCCATCGACACTAAATTATCAGCAGAAATCCTCATACTGGAGAGGAGCCAAGTCCGACTTGATGCATCCTGGGGTTACTTAGAAGACGCCTGCTGGATGACATGGATTGCGTAACAAGTCTTGGAATCTGAGTTGGTGGCAAGCGGTTATCTTGACCAAATCATCGAAATATGGACTGCTACGTTTAAAGAAGTAGCTGCTGGACTGACCAACGTATTCTGTTGGTATTCCTATTGCGATCTCTGCAAGTCACTATTATTATTTGAGAAAGGGGTTTTTGGGGACCTTTTCGTATTTTCGTCTTTCGTTCAAGTTCAACTAGCTTATTTTGATATTTATTTTGAGGGTCCTATACTCTAAATAAGCCCTGGCGCAAGGTGTCCATCCTACATCATATTTTACAGTTTGCTTCAAGAATCTAAGGTTGAGATCGTAAAGCTTTGCTCTAAATCGTTCGTGCACAACAAAACATTAGGACGTTGCGCCTTACAGAATGCCGACCCTGGCTTGAATGACAATTAGTTCAGTCTTTTGTGAAGCAAAGCGCCAACAGATCCCACCACAATGTATGGGATGTCTCTGGACTCAGGACAGAATCAACAGAGACCATCTTCGAATAAAGCTAGTACATGTGTACCCCACTAGCTTGCCTCTAGGTGTTGTTCCAGGTTAAAGCCCTTTCTTTTCTTTCTCCAGTTTCCTCAATTATCCTTAGAGGTTGTTGGGATCCTATATTCCGCAGAATGGCTTAGAGCCTATACAACTATCTTGCCACGGAGTCGGTCATATCCGTGCCTAAATAATCAGCTGCCCAACAAAGGGTCACCTTGTTTCCTTTACCCATTTTATAAAACTTTTGCAGTCTTCCAGTTCAGTCTTGATGACGTAGGAAACAAGTGCCATGGTAGCAGCTTGCCTGTTCGACATAAAAGTCATAAACACTTATCGATGGAATTGATTTAAGCTTAGTTTAAGCTGCGACTTTTGCCAATTAATTCAGAATATTTGCTAGTAGGTCCGACCACCAGTCCCATCATCAGTTCTTCACCTATCCGATGCGATTATATTTAGATGGCCACCGATTAATAAGCGACAGCCGTCCTAAGGAACTTTAAAACTCCCTTCCTGCGGGCATATTTCAAGTGCGGTTAAATCGCCTCCCCCGAAGGTATTGCAACAAAAAATACACACTTTCAAATGACACTGAAAAGTGGGACAGAGCTGCCCAATACCCGTTCAACCCCAATCGCAACTGAACCTGAAAATAGGGATAACATAAAAACCCAAACTCACCGAATTGCGTTTCGTCCAACAGAGTCTTCTTGATTTCGTGTCCATCGTCCATGTCGACATTCTCGATGTCTGTCCGTCGCGGTGGCTTCTCCACTGGATTAACCTCTGTCAGCAGGCTCTTTTGCATTTCCATTATCACGGAGCCCTCCAGCACCGACGTATTGTGTGACTTGTCCATCTTCGATGCAATCAAACCGTTCTCACTCATCGTCACATCCTTCTGATAGGTTTTTATCCGACGGCAATACCAACAAATCACCAGCACTATGACAATCAACAGCAGCAGCAAAGTGGTCGCCACCAAACAAATTATCAGCAAAATATTCGAGGACGAATCAAATCCGTTGTCAGTGCCACCGATTCCGTCAAGAATGGTACCGCCACCATAACGCTCCATATCGATGACCACTTGCATATTGCTTTCGTCCTTTCCGCCGCGATTCTCAGCCACACAGGTGTAGGAGCCCCTGTCCGCCGGCCTCACGCCGAAGATAATCAACTCCGATGTCAGCACGTTGGAGTTCTCGATACGATTCTGCTCGACAGAGTTCCGGACCAGAAACCGATGGTCGTTCACATTAATCGGCCGCTTGTTGTAGATCCACAGAATGTCTGGCCGCGGAGAACCCTCCACCCGGCAGGAGAGTGTTATATTCTCGCTGTTCGCCTCGATGTAGTGACCCGGTCGGGGATAAACAATACGCGGACGACACGCAAAGTGATCCGCTGGTATATCGGACCATAGTTTGCCATATAACGGTTTTGGTTCGTGACACGCCGTCGGCGGTGTATAGAGCCGATGGAGGATGGCGAAATCGCGAAACTCCTGCAGTTCACAGGTGCAATTCCAAGGATTCTGAGCCAGTGACAGATGCAGCAGTCTGGGGGTGTTGGCAAAGGTTTCCTTGCGCAGCACCGTCAGTTGGTTGGACTCCAAATAGACTGCAGACAACATGGGCAGATGGTCGAATGAATGTATTTCGACACGTTTCAGGCGATTGTGCTTGAATTCGACACGCGACAGGAAATTCAATTCGATGAAGAGGTTATTCTCGAGCACCTCGATTTGATTGTTATTCATCACAAGGTTGCGCAGCTTCACCAGGCCGGAGAAGATGCCCGGATGCAGCACGCGTATGTAGTTGTGGGACATGTCCAATTCAATTAGAATGGGCAGTCCCTTGAGGGCGTCCCGATTCAGCTCCTGCAACGTGCAGTTTCGCATAAAGATTTTGTGCAAATTTTGTAGGTTCGCATCGAGGAAGTGGTCCCGCTTCAGCTCGGCTATGTAGTTGTTGGACAAATCGATGACCTGCAGCTCATTGCTAAGGTCTGTGGGGATGGTGCTGAGGGACTTGTTCTTGCAGTCGGCCGTCTTTTTGCCCGAATTCCAATTGCAGTGGCAGGTGCCGCAGTTCTGCAGGAAATCCGAGTTTCCACTAGCACCTACGAAGAGCAGCAGCACCAGCAGTTGAACGATGAGCAGCTGTACAGGGTTTCGGTGGTGGTGGCGGTGTGGAATGGTGTTACTTGTTCTCGGGGTGGAATTCATTTTGTGAGTGCGTGTGCGAAATCGTCGTCTCGGTTGTGGGGCTGGGGGCAGGCCGTTAAGATCTTGTACTTATTTTTCTTCTCCTTCTTCGGTTGTGGGTTATCTTCTTGTTATCCTTGAGGGTCACTTTGATTAATTATCATGTCCTTTGCGTACTGCATTTGTGGTCGGTGGTGGCGGTACTTGTTGTTGGGGTGGATTTACAACTTGTAATTAGCATAAAACTGTAACTGTAACGAGAGGAAAGAGAACGAAAAAATGTTTTGATTAATGACTCCTGTTGTTGTTGGTTGGTTGGGAAGAGTTTGAGCTCTGTACACACGATTGCCAGGCACTCATGCAAAACTTATTCAAGTGGCTATTACTTCTACAGTCAAAATTGAAATATGATTGAAAAGTCAAGAGCAACGAACAGTGGATAACAAAGCAACTGATAAATTTGCATTCTTCTTTGGCTGGCAGTTGAATTTCTCACATTCAGCTTAACCAATTCCAGCGAAATATGACCGATGTTCAGTGGGGACGGAGCGAGATCCCTTTTGAATGGCGATGATGGAGGAGGTATGCAAATCACTTGAGGTTTTGTGGTCGAGTGCAACACATCTGCAGAAATTGTCCGACGATCTGAGTTGGAATGGAAAAAATACGCGATTGGCGTGAACTATAAAAACTGATTAAATGGCCATAAGTCGGACTTGATGCATATAACTGGTTCGGTTGGCACCGCAGCGAAAAGCGAAAAAATCTTTCGAAGCGTGACTGCGGAAAAGAGGAGTGCCTGAAGCATGACCAAACCCAAAAGTATCAAGAGGTTTTCAATTGAAAGAAAGAACGCCGCAATTGATTTGGTCTGGATACAGTTGTGCGAGTGTTCAGTTTTTCACTTCACATTTTTGTTTGGAAACATAATACTTAATACGAAGGCTTCTTTTACAAGCAACAAGTTCTGCTTGAGTATTTTGTTGGAAAGTCCTCAAAAAAGATTGCGAAAGTCGGTGTGGAAGAAAGTAACTTTCCTTATAAAGCTGCTGAAATTTTGACTTTTATGTTGCTTAACAACCACATATTTGTCAAATTGAACTTTTAAAGCTGAATTTACTAGAAATCGGTCCAAGGATATGGCGAGGGGTTTAAAAAATACTCGAACATTTTACGACAAATAGTTTCTTTTAATACCCGCGGTGGGCTGCGTTCTTTATAAATTTCCTGAAATAAGCAGCGTTAGACATTTTTCAAAGTTAGTTGCCAAAGAGTATAGATAAGGGTTCAATTTTCCACCAAATGACTGCCCCGACTGGTTCGGCTGTATAGGATGCAGGGTTGTCAGGTTATTTAAATCGGAATCGCCAATCTTAAAATGAAAATTGCCAAAAATCGCCAAATTAATAAATCTCCGTCGCCAAAAATCGCCAAATTAAAAATAATGTAAGATATAATAAAACCAAGCAATTTATTATTTACAATACAAAAAATAACACATCGATACCTTTTAATTTTTTTTTTTGTAATTAGTGGGAAATAGAAATTTATTTAGGAATAAATTCGAAAAGGAAAAATCGCCAAAAATCGCACGTTTTTTGGGTATGTCTCCAAACGGATTTTCGAGTCGCCAAATGAGATTTGAAATCGCCCATTTGGCCACATCTGACAACCCTGATAGGATGGGTCAGTTACATTTTTTTCCAAATTGTGATTTCAATGGTTAGGAACGTTGTTTCACGTATAGCTCCACCAATAAAGAGGTCAAATGTACTGATATGAATTGTCGGCGTAAAACCCGTCTTAAATGCCGACTGTTTGTCTAACGTCTCCATATGATACTTATTCAATCTTCCATGCTTGGTTGCTTGAGTTGCGATTTGAAGCGTTTCGGAATAGAGGCGAGAGAACACCGAACTACTCCGATTTTGGCAGGTATTGCAGCGATTGTTTTTAAAATCGGAAAACGGACGTAAGTTGTGTGCAAAGTCTTTTGTAAAATGTGGAAGCGGAATTAAAAATACCAAAACACGGGCACGTTCTTCAAACTAGCTTTGAACTTTTGTATTTTTGCACACGCATTTCAGTATTTTTATTTATTTTTATTTTTGAAGAGGGCGCCGCGAGGCAATCGAAGAGGCTTCGGGACTTTTCAGAGTGGCACAGCCGATAAGTCCGATGATTGCGAGTATCACTTTGGATATCTGACCAAATTCAAAAGTAGCACATAACCGTCGAAGTGTAGGTGTAGCAAAACTTCCCAAAAGTCCGTTCGCGAGAGCTGCGGCACAAATATTCCAAATTTAGTGTTTGAATTGGAAAAACCAAACGAAGTATTAAAGCTCATTAGCCGCTGGGACACTGCTCCGAAATGTATGCAACAAAAACTCAAAGAACTCGGCTTTTATGGCTGTTTTTATAAGAAAAGATATGCCTACAAAATTTCCATTCGATTTTTGAGCTACTAAAAGCAAGCTTAATTATTATTTAAGATGATTCACAAAGAGTAGTTCAAGGTCCCCTTGTCGAATGCCTAGATTTAAGAGAAATTATGCAGTCAATTGGAGGTGTACATTTGATTTAAGCAAAACTTTGACGGTTTAGCCAGTTGTTTCAAATTCAACACTTGCATAAGAATTGAATGCGTGTGTCCTTACAACATGAGTCCTGGGAACAAACCGTTCAATTTCAACGTGTTGTCGTTCCCAGTGCTTAGATTTCGACCCCTTTCGGTCGTGTCCGTTCGCTTAAAAACGAATATGGTTTTTAAGCTTTAAAGGGAGTCAACTGGTGAATGTGTTACGAAAATTATTATCTAGCGGGGCAACGGAAGCTAATCTGCTCGAATTTTTAATTCTTAAAACTAAAAAACTTTATGCTTCAACCAAGAATTGAACCTGAGCCAGTGAGACTCATAAGTTAGGTCTTAGACACTAGAGTCTAGTGACTACTGAATCAGCTCATTAAATTCAATTTAAAACGTTGTATTGGATTGAATTATAAAAACTATTTACTAAGATTAAACTATATTACAAGAATTTGGTTTTTGAATTTATTTTTAAAACGTTGTATTGGATTGAATTATATAAACTTTTTATTAAGTTCATACTATATTACAAGAATTTGGTTTTTAAATTCATTTTTTACTACAATCCAATTGCAACATAATTAAATCTAACATTTAGCGAGAGAAGTTTCACTTTTGGTGCGGGGTCACACTCCCTCTTTTTATGGCGTACCAAATGCCAGGATTTAACCAAAGATTTTTTTCTTTTCCTTTAGATTCAACAACGAAGCCATTTAATTGCGAATAATAAAATGGGATTTTACAAAAATTGCCATCGCATTAAGCGGACTATTCAGTCGAATGTTTTTATACGTAACACTCTTGAATGTATCTAGCAGAGGGACGCGCATATACATTTCGGTCGAAGCCAGTTTGCAGACAGTGCAGCAAAAATTCCCCATGGACCACTATTACCTTTGGGTCCAGTATAGTGTAAACCCATAGCAAGGAAATACGATGCACCAATGAACAGAAAATGAAATAAATCTAACTACACAAAATAAAATGGGAAAACCACGATTTTTTTATCTTATGTATCTCGCTTTTGCAATGAGATTTCTGGGTCGCTTTTGATGATGGACTTACCACAAGCTTGCGTTGACTAATGCATTTATTTCTAAAAGCAAGAATTTAAATTAAATTTCAGGGAATTTTTATTTTGTCGTGAATATAAGTATGCTCTGGTTACTCGGTTGCTTGGGATTTTTTGCTATTCCTGCTTTTTATTTAACCCTAGAAGGCTAATGTTGCTGACTACGCCTAATAAGCCAAACATTCGTCGATTCGACGATCTGTACTAAAACATGTTTTTTTTTGCTTTGTTTAATACATATGGTTCTATTTTTTTTTCTGAAACATTAAGATTGTATTCCCACATAAAAAATTTGATTTTACTAAGTATATTCTTATTTTTTTTTATTATTAAGCAGTCTTTTAAAAAACGCAGCATTTTTCAGTCTAAAATGAACATGTCTTCACAATATTTAAAAAAACTGAAAAAAACATTCCTTCTTTGGCAATATAAAATTAATAACAGGTGATAAGAAAAAAAAATAAAGGAACTAATTTTTCTTTGCGCAAGATCCACAAAAGTTTATTCGATGTTGACCACAAATTCCAATATTGCATTCAAAAAAATAAATAAAAATAGAAATACTATTTTTACCTGCCGGACACAACCGTGTTATAACAATAACGCATCGGCGACTGAGTTAGTTGTTGAGCATAAGTTACTATGTGCCCGCGTTGAAAAAAGACAGGATAATTAAGATTGCGACATCGTGGAATCGACGAACATTAGCTTTCTAGGGTTAAACAAATGTTTACCCAATTGTGATGATTTTGCTTCCAATCAAGATATATATTGTAGGCCCTTATGGACTATTCACATGAGAGTGAGCGAACGAATTGCTGAAATGCGAACAAACCACTTTTGATGCATTTATGAACAGAGAATTGGACATTAAACAAGTTTAAATAACGAAATTTCAAATTCTAAACTTTTTGCCGCCAACAAATACACCCTTGGCGCGAATTGTCAAAGTTTATTCACAATCCACATCATTCAATTCGCGTTCCACAAACTAGCGAATAAAACATTCGTTCGAACTTAACCTCAGACTTGAAATGTCTTTTTTTTTACATATTTCATTTTGTGGTGTCGTTTTGTTTTGGTCCGAATGAAAAATAAAAGAAATAGGTATGACTGAAGGGAAGGACTTAAAGTAATTTATTTGTTATTACTTATGTTTAATTAGTTTTTTTAAATGTACGGATGTACATGCATTAATTGCTGTGTTTTAAATGTTGTTCCACCACAAGCAGGTCAACAATATTTTATTTTGTTTGCTTATAGAATGTCGCTACATCCAATTGTCGAGTTTTTTTTATTCAAAAAGTAGAAACAAATGACGGCGACTGTCATTGGATTCGCGGGTATCTGCGACCGAATAAAATGTATCATGCGAATGGAATGTAAAAATTTGCGAATATTCGTTCGTTCGTAGACAGTTGGTCGATCTCATGTGAATGGTCCTTTAGAGTTTCTAAAATTTCGGGTACTTTCTGATACAAAAACTGGGTTACATAAGTATCCGTGGCACTAAAATCACAATGAATTTGAGGCGTATCTATCTGTAAGTGACAACATTGGGAGTCACCGATTTTGCCCAAAATGCATAATTGGAGTAAAATTGATATTTTCGAAGTCCCTCCTTTGTTTTCTAGTAGAATCGCAGATATGAGTGCTTTAAAAAACTGTTCGGGTCTAGAAAACCTGGCTTCTGATTTGACTAACAATTAAATGGGTAACTAAACGAATTAGAATAATTAGCGCTGAGAACTTACGTTTTTTGAAGTAATTCTTCTTTAGGCACGCTAGATATATCAAACGATAATAGGCCACTTGAGCTTATTCATTCCATCCCCATTAAATTATAATTACCTTTTAACATTTGGGACACAAAGTAAAACAATACTTTGTGGTCTCTCATTAGAACTATTCGGCGACGCTCTGTCGAACGTTTGTTTAAACAATCCATAACATTTTATGGATCGACACACTTATCAATTCGAAATGCCTTTTGCAATTAAATATACTTTGTTACCAATGACAAAGATTCCTCGATGTCGCTCTGTCGAACACTTGTGTAATCAAACACAATGTTCGGACCGACGATTCTGTTACATACCGAGGTAACATTTTAGATGAAGAGTTTTGACCCAAGGAGTCGTAGATCAACCCGCGAAGTAAGAACAATTCTCTTTCCATCTTCAGTCCCCGAAGATAGTAATAAATAAATATATTTTTTTGTTAACCCTCTCAATTAAATAGTTTTCTCGCTTGACTTGGCGGGTAAGCTGGTGAATGCGTCACGAAAGTGTTACGGAAATTGCGAGCGGAAGTTGAGAGGGAGATATAAGTTAGTAAAGATAGAAAGAGCGAGAGTTACGTTTCGTTTCGTACATTACTGTAGAGGCAAGAGAGAGAGGCACACATTTTCGTTCTCTCTTTCTCTAATTGCTCATTTCATTAAGAATAAGAAAATTATTCAACCTACGATCAAACTAAATATTTTCATGTTTAGAAAAAAGTCATTCAATATATCTAAATGCTTTCATTTTATTTTTTTAATTTCCTAAACTGTTTCATAAAATGACATATCTGTGAATGAATCACGAGTTTTTTTTTTAAATAATACATTTATTTATTTTTTTTGTCGGAGGTTGTCACTATCCGATAAAGCACAGCTACAGGTCCATTGTACTGCCAAAAAGACACCTTACATTGTTGTACTTAGTTTTCCGGTCTTTTGAAGAAAGATGAGATGGGGCTTCAGTGATGAAGAGCTTAGATGTTCGGCACTCACCACATCAGCCCCAAAGATCCGCCACCTGATGCGAGCAAAGGCGGGACAGCTACAGAGGAAGTGTTCCGCTGTATCGTCGTCCTCTTACGTAGTTCGTTTAGTTCAGCCGCTTAAAAGGACTTTTGTTGCTTGTAAAACTGTTAGACTCTACTAAAGCCTACAAATGATTCTGCCGTGTCGGTTTTAGTATTTGCCATGAAGTCAAATGTTTGTCAGCTTAGATGCAATCTTAGATCGGTGATCGAGAGATCACTTCAAATCTGTGGACTCTCTAATCCCGTCGAAATATAAAAATAAAGAATGCACTTCTCTGCAATCCTTCCTCGACAACTTTACCGATGAAGTCGCTTAAAATTTTAGGTTACCCCCATTTATGCGAAAAGTATGCAAACGCATGGGTCTCGCCTTCAACAGCTTATCGGTCTGTCCCCTTTCAAGAGGCATTTTTTCATCAAAGAGTGCTATCTCAAACATAAAAAAAATACATGCAACGTGAGCAGAGTAGATTAACAATCCCACTGCTACGTTAAAGGTCCCCAACGCCCAGCACCGCCATATCAACCCTCACTGCAAATATTTACAAGCTCTGTGCAATATTTTGCAATTTAATTCCCTGAAATTCTAATTTCCATACGTGCACGCCGTTAACTCATTCAATATTTGCACAAATTGTGCACTTCCCTATGGTAATATCGTGTATTTATCTGTACAACAGCACAAAGGTGTAGGGAACATGCCACCCAGTTATCCGTATCTGTGTGCGACGCAAGTTGCTGATAAAAAAAAATATGATTATATAAATATTCATAATACTGGCGTGCCCTGTCACCTTTGCAAACTGAAATAATAAGCTTAAACGCCATAACCTCGATGTCGCCGAGTTTTTTTTTTTTGTGGAAATTCATTTCTAAACCAAAACGCAGCTGAAAGGTGGCACCCATGGCACCGCACACCCGGAGTGGGTAAAAACCAGGTGATTTTGTACAAATTTTGCGGCAAAAGATACATATCGCGTGCGGAATAATTTGTGTCAACTAAAAATTTGTATTCACCCTAATTTCACAGCGAGGGGTAAACATTTTGAACTAGGAAATGTAAATATTGATTTTTCTATGCGGCTAGATGGCGAGGGCAAACCCTTAAAATTAACGTTCGCATCAGACAACTTATGTTTGGGGTGCAAATTATGTGATTATTATATGACTGGGAAAAGTTAAGCGCTATATTATTACGAGTGAAGATGACTTGTTAACCTGAGAAGATATTTATCTATGCACAGACCGGTACAAAGCTGGTCGATTTTGTTCTAGATTTCCGGCAATTATTTATCATATTTTATGTGATATTAAAATTTTTTTAGTTGTTTTGTTTGGACATTAATAAGAATCTTTAATAAAATTAAAACTAAAATAGATTTTAATATTTTAAATGAATAAATAAAAAAAAATATAGCTTTTGAACAGTTTTTTTGCGGTTTGTAAAGAGCTAAAAAATAAGTATACACATTTCTGGAACCCAATTTACCAGGATTTTCAACCCCAAATATTTGTTAAACCATATGCAAAATTATAACACTTTACACTCTTTGGGAATATTTAAATTTGTTTTTAAGAAAACGTGTTCCCTGTGCAAACATTTTGGTATTTTTTTTCTCAAAAGAGCTAAAAGTAAGGAATGTGAAAATTTGTTGGGAATACCTGTGTCTTATCATTTGGCTTACTACCACCTTTTAAATAAATTCATAAACTAGTCTTATTATATTTAATATTTATTTAATATTTAAGGCCATACAGCAAACAGGGTTTTAAATAGCTCAGGTGATTGACCTTTAATCTACGCAAATGAAACTAAATATGTTTAATATGCGATGGGTCTTTAAAAAAACATGTTTTTTTATTCTATTTGCTTCTATTTATTTATATTTTGGTCCGTTTATTTATTGCCTACAGTGTTTGATGTGAAATGTATCATACGCTGATGCACAGCAAAAAAAAAAAACTTTTAATAAAACATTTAACAAAATGCTTCGTTAATATAATCCACCAGCTGTTGGTATATAATTTTTTTGGAACACCCTGTTCACACTGATAAAGAGATGCAAATTTTTAATAATAAGCTTCGTAAACTTTTGGACCGAATTTGAAATAGAAAATTATTTTAATTAGAAAACCTATAGTTGAACCAAAAATGCTGATACACCCTGTAAAGCGATTTTCTTTAAATGAAAGCCATATCTGTAATCCTTCAAAAACTATGATTTTTCCAACGAAAATCAGAATGCGGTGTCTGAAAAAATGCTTAGTGCCCCTCTGATGTAAGGACAAGACAAGCCAAACGCTTAATTAGCAAATTATTCTACCAAGGTCCAATCGCCAGACATTCTTTAATTATTTCTTTGTCATTGTTGAGCAAAAGGTAGTGTGTTGTTCTTTTAACTTTGTTATTATAAAAGCCACACAAATGGAACCAAGTTGGCAACCTGTCGGACGCTGTCGGTAACACTTACTGGTGCTCAAATATTTGGGGAAGGACAATCAAAGATCAAATATATCTTTGCAAAGTTAATTCAGCCGATATACCCCGGAGAGTCCATGATACCAATGTTATTGCTACCCCTCAACCATGTGACTTTTTTTTTCGAGTAATCGATTTCATTACTGAGTGGGGTCCGGATATTGCAGTCAATAACCCCCCCCCCCCATCGACGAAAAACGATTATGACCAAATTGTCATCTCAATCTGATTGCCTCGATACATTGGCAGAACAAAAGTTTCATTTGACATTTTTCGAATTGCGTCGAACTGGAGATATTCCGCAATCAATTTGTCAAAGTGCCAACAAAAACAGCCTCAACAAACTTCTAGTCCTATTTAAAATTTCGCTCACTCCCAGTAAACAAATCGATTTGCAACTTGCGGTATTCAAAGTAATTGATGGAGCAAACGAAAAGTTACAAAGTTTGTCTTTTGCCCTTTCCTCACATTCTCGCAAAGACGGGGGCGTAATCAATCACTGTGTCGTTGTGCATTTGAATGGGTAGTGTGGCACTCATATGATGGTGTCCTTTTTTTTTACTGTTTACAGAGGTATGTAACATTTATAACTTTGTCAACCAAAGCGAAAGCGGTGTGGATATAGTGGACAACTTTTAAATACTTCATTAGTGAAGCTTTGCCTTGGGGGCGGGTGCGATCAAATATTTATTAGGGTGCCATTTTTCATGGACTAAGTAAACTGAATGCGGTCTGGTGGTATCGATTGTTGCGATAAGAACTTGCACACACATATAAATGGGAATAGTTTTTCTGTTTTTTGGGTCATCATAATAAAGCGATTTGGGGGATCCTTCCTAAGCAGTTGCCAATATGATAGGGGATGGTGAATTTGTGGCGGATGGATGATAAATACGAGGGGCTACGATTTACAATCATTTTATCGTGAGTATGCTTGATAATGCTGTAGCTGGGATTTATTTATTTATAGGAGCGGTCCGAAACGGGGTGAGAGATGTTGATGAGGAGATAGCTGGAGAGGTCTTCGAAAGCTTGGAACACATTTATGTTAGATTGTTTAAGGATCTTCAGTATTTTAATTTTAAAGGGAAAACTTAAGCAGACAGCCAATCACGATGATGTGCGGTTTACTGGGAAAACTACATACTGCAGGCAGTCATCTCCATATTTCTTCAACCTCCCCAAACTTTTTTTTTTAATCTTTAAAGCTATTTCGAGCTAAGCACTAAGGCAAAGTTTGATGTGTACTCGCGTGGAACCCTCAACCCGAACTGTTATCACAAAAAACATCTAGCAAAGCCAACGCACATTGAATTACTTCTATGAAGACACTCATTCACTTAACAAACCCACCAGAGGTTTTTAATTAAATATCATGTGAAATCCCTGGCAACTTGAATACAACTTTTAACAAACCAGACATGTTGTTGACATTCTTTTTTCGGCCGATTTTCCATTCATCAGTCGGGCGGGCCAATTTTTGAAATTTCAACTCGCATCTGTTTTCAATGATATAACCCTTATCCCATTGCCGGCAAAACTTAACTTTTCCATTAAAATTTTGAAATAAACTCCCATATGTGTTTTTCTTTCGCTCCCGCTTCGCGAGTTCAAATACAATTTTAATTGCAACTTATTTATTTGCATACTTGCAATTTCATTTTTCCCTTTTGACTTTCGACCATAATAACTGACCCAATAAAATAAAACTATGTCAAAGCAGTGCGGTAATAGTGATTGTATGCTACCATCGCACGACATTAGTGCTGATTGGGTGAAATGTAGTGGTCTTTGCGGTAAATCGTTTCATGCCCTCTGCATTGGGTTAAGCAAGCGCTCCATTACATACCTAAGTGACTTTAAAAACAATTTCCTTTTTTTCTGCGATGAGTGCAAGGGCATCTCCGTATCGCATGTTATGCTCGCGATAAAATGTGTTAGTGACACCATTAACGAAAATTCCTCTAATTCTAAAATGCTTCACAAGCAAATCGTGACCCAACTCGCAAACTTCGATGATTTGTTTAAGTGTGTAGAAGAAGTATCTACCAGCATAGATCTCTCCACCTCCTTCTGCAAGTCTAAGTTCAAAAATATAGACAAGCAGTTGGCAAGTCTTAGCGAATCAATTAAAAAACCACCAGCTGAAATCAAATCTATACTTTCGAATCTTAAAGGTGATATTAAATCGGATATCGTTTCACTTCTTAACCCGCAGTTAATAACGATCAAAGAACATCTCGACTCATTTCGCTCTTACCTTGATACCTATTTACAAAGCTCATCTAAACCAACTGCTCCACCTCATCAACCCGTCGACCCACTGTTGTTTGATTTAATTAGCAAAATCAGTGATTTAAGTAACGATGTCGCTGCTTTCCGCGTAGTTATGGGTGATATCGACGAGAACATTAGACTGACCTCAAACAAGATTGATTTCATACCAGAGCTCATTCAACCACAATCAAGCTCTGTATACAATACTTCAATACTTGCGGAAATCCGTGAATCGACTGAATGCCAAACTTCACCCATCAATCAACCAACAACAACGACGACTACAACAACAACAACAACCACCAGCAATACCACAATAGCAACCCCCAAAACATCATCAACAGTGCCCATATCATTGTCGCCGACATCGCCAGCTTTTCCCTCAATATCTTCTGCACCCGATACTACGCCTGCTCCTCCCACTGTCGCTCCACGTAAGCTTTTAAAACATTTTGGTACTACATGGACACACTCCGATTGGCAAAGCAGACTCGATAAACTGGAGTCTGAAAACCTTACCACCCTTTTCATCAAAGGCGCCCCCCCAAATGCAGATATTTCATGGATTAAGACATTTTTCCGTAAAAGATATGGCATTACGATCAGCCATTGCAAAATGTTTAGCCATAAAAGTAATCGCAAATTTAAATTAGACCTTCCCACTAAGTATGAATGGTTATTCCTAAGGTCTGCTGGAGATATACTCAACCTCGGCACGATGAGTATATGCAAGTGGACGGTTAATCCCTCCAACGCTCATAGTAATAAGTTATCAAAATCTGTCCCCTCCTTCAATAAAAACAAACCTAGTAATAAGATACCAAGACCCGTTCCCAATTCCCGCCCTAAACCTGACCCGAATTGGAGCCTAAAAACCAAGCTTTTCCCTAATTTTGCCCCTCCTACCCATATCCCTAACAATCCACCTTCTAGTTCTTTAAATGTATCTAAGCCATCTAAGGCCCCGCATAACCGTGTCTCTTTTAGACTTACTCCAACATATAGCACTATCTCCTCTATCCCATCCTCTATATTACCGTCGACTAATAATTCTTTCCCGAATTTTGATTTAACAACAGGTGCCAAATACCCCAATTTCATTAGTTCCCATTTCATAAATCCCACATCTAATGACTTACCTAATATCTCAGCTAAACCCTCTTCATCTACTTTGCCTTCGTCTACTCCTTCCCCTACAACGACTACCACTACTATCCCATTTCTTGATCCCCTGTTGCCTCCCCAAGTTAAATTAACCCAGCAAACCTTTGACTCCACAGAATGTCGATATGCGCTCTCTAGGCTTAGAGAAAAAAAGACTTACGAGAATACTCGTCTCTTTCTTGCATATCTTCATGATAAATCTGACTCAGTTTGCTACGAGGGTAAAACAAAAACTAGCGTCATGGTTTCCATCCAGCAGGAAGGTCTCCCTACCGACCTTACCAATCTTATGAACATTTACACCAAGTTCCATGAATCTTTCAATATATCTCCTCAAAGAGTAGTGGAAGACCTTACTGCATATGGGAACTTTGTTCACTCCAAAAGAATATCACACCTCCAACGGAGTCGGGTTGACCACAACTCATTTTTTCGTCCCTAAATTGCCATTCCGACCATCTCTTCACCAATCATCTCCTAACAAAATTCCTTTTACTTTTTATTACCAGAATGTAAGAGGCCTTCGCTCCAAAACCAGTTCTGTTCTGCGCCAGTCTCATGCTCTTCCATTCGATATTTATGCCCTAACCGAAACCAACCTAACCCCCGACATAAAGAGCCAAGAGTTATTTCCCCCTTCATTCAATGTCTATCGAGACGACGAAATTCCTCGCCCCTCAAACAATTCTCCTTGTCGAGGCGTTCTTCTGGCCATCCACAATAGCCTTGACTCATCCCCTGTTGCTACTTCCTCATCTTCGAAACTGGACTTTGTGTCAATAAAAATAACACTCCCCCAGAGATCCCTGTACGTTATATGCTTCTATATTCTACCAGCCCAACCTATTGAATCGTATCAACTTGCCATCGACGCGATTGACAAATTAATCGACACATCTGACTCCCTTGACAATATCCTCATTTTCGGCGATTTTAATCTGCCCCAGCTGCACTGGTCTCCATCAGATGATGAATCTTTCTTCGTAGCTTCAAATGCCAAATCAACTAAGGAATGCCTCTTCTTAGATAGCCTGACAGACTCCAGTCTATTTCAAGTTAGCGGGGTCTCAAACTTCATGGGTAGGCAATTAGACCTAATATTCACAACTGACCCCATTAATTCCTCAGTCTCGCCTTGTGCTCTTTCTCTATCTACTATTGATAACCTTCATCCCCCTCTTCTTCTTTCATTTTTCCTCAACTCTCCACTACAGTCCAGTTCCTCCGCAGTCATCTCCTCGTACGACTTTCACAAAGCTAACTTCCAAAAAATTAATGCCTATCTCAGTAGATGCACTTTCGATTTTGCCAATCTATCATTAAGAGATGCGCTTTCCATGTTCTACAGAGAGCTATTTACCTCCATTTCTCTCTATGTTCCCTTTTCTCGCCATAGAACTTCATCCAATTCCCCCCCGTGGTATAACCGAAAACTTCGTTCCTTACGTAACAAAAGGAATAAGCTATGGGCAGTATTTCTCCGCACTGGTTGTTCTTCCGACTATTCCGACTACCTCGGTATTTATCTTAATTTTACCCAGCTTTATAACTCCCTCTACCAACGCTATCTAAATGATGCACATACCAATCTAATAAACGACCCTAAGTCCTTTTTCCAATTCGTAAACTATAAAAAAAAATCCGACGGTTACCCTAGTTCGCTCTCTTACGAAAACGTATCTTCCACCGACCCACATACCATTGCCAACTTTTTTGCCACATTTTTTAAGTTATCGTTTGCCGACGACTCCTTCGCACCGGATCCCTCCTACTTTGACTACCTACCTAACTTCTCTATCGGTCCCTTTCTCTCTCAAATTGTTGACCCTTCCATTATTGAAAAAAAATTACAACTGCTTAATGACGAATTCCTACCCGGCCCAGATGGTCTTCCAGCCATTTTCCTTAAGAAGTGTTCTTCTAATCTCTCGCTCCCACTTTCTGCTCTCTTTCAACTTTCTCTCTCAAATGGAGAATTTCCCCAAATTTGGAAAACCTCGTTCATTACACCGATACACAAAAAAGGATCAAAAAATGAAATTACTAATTACCGCCCAATTGCCAAACTCTCGCATATACCCAAACTTTTTGAAAGTATTGTATATGAAGTCTTAAGTTTTCGGAGCAAGTCCCTTATTTCACCCTACCAACATGGCTTCCTGAAAGGTAGATCGACTACTACAAATCTCGTCGAATTTGTTTCATATGCCCTATCATCCCTAGAGAATGGCAATGAAGTTGACGTCATCGCAACTGACTTCAGCAAGGCCTTTGATAAGATATCACATCAATTAATCCTCTTCAAATTGTCTGCCCTTGGTTATGAACCTATATTGATAAAATGGATATCTTCCTACCTTGAAAACCGATATTACAGCGTTCGCTTTAGGGCGGTACATTCGTCCTCTTTCTTAGCAACATCTGGTGTCCCACAAGGCAGCCATTTAGGTCTCCTTCTCTTCATCCTAACGGTAAATGATCTTGAGAAGATCATCAAACACTCATCTCTGTCTCTCTACGCAGATGATGCTAAAATCTTCAAAACCATCTCTTCACCTCAAGACTCTTGCCTCCTTCAAGAAGACCTTGACAGTTTTTCGACCTGGTGTCTCAAAAACTGCTTAGAACTCAACATCAACAAATGCCAATTCATTACCCTATCACGCAAGCGCAACAAGTCCCCTAGCCGACGTTACCTTCTCCAAGGTCAACCAATTTCTCTCGTTCATTCTCTTCGCGACCTTGGCATATTGTATGATAGGGAGCTAAATTTTCATTCGCATATTGACGAAATAATTTGTAAGGCCAACTCATCACTCGGCTTTGTTAAACGTTGGTCTAAAGAATTCTCCGACCCTTACGTGACTAGATCTCTCTACATCTCTTTAGTTCGCCCCCTCCTTGAATACGCTAGTCAAGTGTGGTCTCCTTTTCATAAAGTTCATGTAGACAGAATTGAGAACGTCCAACGTCGCTTTCTTCGATTCGCCCTTCGAGGTCTGCCTTGGGATGATCCTTTTATCTTGCCACCCTATATTGACCGGCTCAATCTCATTAACCTGAATACCCTAGAGGAACGCAGAGACGCTGCAGACATTCTTTTCATTTTTCGTCTTTTCTCCGGCTCCGTCGACTGCGCCTCTCTTTACAACTCAATTTTCTTCAACACTAACCCCCGTAATTTACGTTGCCCTCGGCTCATTTACCCAACACACCATCGTACCTCATATGGCTCCAATGAACCGATATCCCGTATGCTGCGAAAGGTCAATTCCAACCTTTCAGTTTTCGATTTTAACCGCAGCGCTGCCCACCTGAAACTCGATCTCCTTCACCACTCTCCTTATCTTTAAGTCTTTTCATGTCTTATTTTAAAGTGTCTTAGATTTAAGCTGTTACCTTAAGCCTAAATGTTAATTTTAGCTTGTATTAAGCCAAATATATGGGGGTATTGCCCCCACTAAAATTAAATTAAATTAAATTAAATTAAATAAAATTAAATAAACAAGCAAGCAATTTTGTTTTTAATTAAAATAACTGACACTTTTGAGAAGAAAAGACTGCACAACTCGTTTACGGATTTCCATCCGAAAATTGTTCATAACTTTGCGGTGTGTTCACTTTGACGAGTTTTAGAGTCAACATTCCGTTAAAGTTCACCCTTGGGACTGTGCATGTGGCAGGAGAACAAGAAACTTCAATGAGTTGCTGATAACTTTGAATTAACAGCAATAGTTCGACCTTGATAGGAAATGGTTGATAAAACGAATATGGCTCGGAGGACTGATACAATTTCGACAAAGAAAAAGTAGAACCAGTGTTGAAAATCGAGTTTTCTCACTGAAACAAAATAATGCTGAACATGGAAAAAGTACTAAATGCAAATATTAAAAAAATATACATTGTTAAGTAAAAAAAAGTAAAAAAATCTAAGAAATTGAAATATACCTCAAAATTTAGAAGTGGTACTTGCGTACACGAGAAAGACAAATGGTACTGAAATGAAAAAGCCTTTTTTCCAACTATTAATGAAACCTTGGAGATCTTTTGTACTGATTGAGGAAAATGAGGAAAACCCTAAACGGAGCAAAAGGGGTCAAATTATTCATACAAAACTCTGCAAACAATTAAAAAAGGTTTGGAAAATGTTAAAAAGCGCGCTCTTGTTCAATTAATAGACAGATAATTAGTTTTATCCTTCCGCTGAACGAATATGGTTGTGTATACGCTTGAACAACGCTGGAAAATATTGCGACATTACTTTGAAAATCATGGTAATGTTGCAGAATGTGTGCGAAAATTGCGTACGGATTTTGGAAGGAGAGAAGCACCGTCAGCTCCGTATGTTCGTTATCTTGTGAAAAAAAGTGAAAGAAACTGGCATCCTCATCGATAAACCAAAGCGTGAAAAGCCAAAAACAGTGCGTACACCCGAGAAAATTGAAATTTTGGTCCAGAGGCATAATTGGGCCATTTTTCTTCGAAAATGAGCAAGGAGTGGCCGTTACAGTCAATGGCGGTCGTTATCGGGCCATGTTGAACGAATTTTTGTTCACAAAAATTGAAGAGGAGGATATTGGCAACATTTGGTTTCAACAGGACGGCGCTACGTGCCACACAGCCGAAGCTACACTCGATGTTTTGCGCCCTGTTTTTGAAGATCGCATTATCAGCCGCAGAGCTGATGTCGTTTGGCCACCGCGGAGCTGCGATTTGACACCGTTGGACTATTATTTGTGGGGTGCCGTAGAGGATAAGTGTTACGCCGACATGCCAGAGACAATTGACGCTTCAAAGGACAATATTCGTGAAGCCATTGGTGAAATACAGCTGCACAAAATCGATGTGCTTAAAAATTGGACCGATTGTGTAGGCAACTGCATGGCCAGCCGAGGCAGCCATTTGAATGAAATTATTTTCCATTGTTAACCGGAAGGATTGTACTTTCAAATAAAAAAAGAAATTTGAGAAAATATTCAGTAGTTTTTTTTATAGCATTTTCAAAAGAAAAAAGTTATTTGGCGGACCCTTTATTTTTAATATTTTGTCCATTAATTTTATATATTTTTTTTTTTAATAAATATTGTTTTTTTTTTATTTTAATTTTTTTTTCGATATTTAATCTTATTTTTATTGTTTACTTTCAACTTAAATTTTATTTCCATTTTTTCAACTTTTAAATTTTAAATTATTTGTAGAATTAAAATTGTTTTTTAAAGTTTATTTTTCTTTTAGTTTTATTTGTTAGTTGAAAAAAAACAGGATAAGCAGAATTTTATTGCTTTAAATTTAAATAGCAGAATTTTGTAAAGCAAAATTATCGTGTAAAAAGACCGAATTTTGCAGAGCAGAATTTTAAAAGAAGATTTTCAACCCGCTCCCAGAAAAAAGAAGAGTTAGAACAACTTCAGTGATTGCGTTTTGAGAACATAACCTTAATCTGTTCTCTGAAAACCATTTGAAGATTCCCACATGCGTCTGTAATTCAAACTCACATTTGCTACTGACGAAATGTTGTTGAATGCTGCTTGAGTTTACAGAAAGTTTGCACCATTTTCCCGAATTGTAAGGGCGCAAGTTTAGCTCATCCGTGCTCTTCGAACTTAAAGTGAAAAATCTTAATTAGAAATTTTTAATGGGAATCAATTGAGTTTCGATATAAAAAAAAGTCAATTAGGCACATAAGTTGAGTCTAAAAGCATTTTTATATTAGCATTATTTCAAATCAGAACTAAGCGACGTCAAAAAAAGTACCATCATTGAACTTGCTCTTTCTCTTTCTCTGTTGACCGTGCCGTCTACATTAAGAAATTTGAATCACAGTTTTGCCGTCGGTTGGAAACCCAATCTTTAAGTCGTAAAGGAAGGAGTTTTTCGTAAGGATTTCCACTGTAGGTAGTTAAATTGTTTAAAAAAAGTTTCAGCTGAGAATGTGAGCATTTTAGGACACTCATTTCTGTTTTCAGTAAAAAAATTGAAAATTTGTCTGGCGCATCTGTAGCACATGCCTACCTTCTCACAAACGTTCCATCAACTTCGTGATTCACTTTGTACTCGCTAATAGCTCCAAACTCAAACTGATTGACTATGATTAGCGTTCCAAAGTAGGTACGCTCCAAGTGAAAGCTTCTGTATTGCCCATTTGTTCAGTCAGAAATATCAGGAAGGAGCTGCACTCACAACCACTCAAGTTCTACATATAAAATGTTAACTCGAAAGCAAATTATTATTAATAAATCTTCGGCTTAGTAATTCACTGAGAGATTCCAAGTCTACCTTATCCGCCACCCAATGTATATAACAATTCGTGGTCCAATTACTTTCGTATGGCTTTGTGTGCGTTCCTCCTCTTCTTCGCTGCGATAAAAATGTGTATTCAAAGCGTAGCGTCTCGTCAGCCCGTAGGGATATTAATAAATAAATACGAATCCCTACACCCCATTGTGAAAGCATTAAGCAAATAACCAGACTTAACCCCGCACACTCCCTTCGGTTCAATATCAATCGATTTACCGCTATAACAGGAAATTTTATTATCCTGTCTGCACACAAATTATTCAATATTACAGGGGTACACCCGCTCCGTGCCTATCGTCTTTATAATTCAACTGCGGCTACGGATTACACCCGCATTGATGATTGAACGATCCGTATTTTGTCAGCAAGGATACACATGAATGAAAAAAAGAAAACGAGGAGACAACGAATCTCTGTTTCCAATTTTTGCAAACACCTCCAAGCGAGCATTAAGTTAATGACAACATCAATCGTATGTATGCAGAGGGCGGGGGCGAGATGTGATTACTGTCCTCAGTTGCAGTTGGACGGGCATCTGGGATGCGGATGATGATGACAGGGAGGTGAATCATTTGGAGGACATCGAGAACGTTCGTAACATATGCGATTACATCGTTCGACTGTATACAAAATGGACGATATCTTTCGGAAATAAATTCTTCAGTTTCAAGTTTCGCTGTCAGAAAGCAGAAGAGAACACGGTCGGGGAACCCTTTTACATGGACTCCATTGTTCTCATCGATTATCATTCGATTTTCTGTAATTCCAGAATAATGGATTTCAGTTACCTTACAGTGGCAATGAGCAATCAATTGTGCAAGTGGTGGCTTCTGTAAAAATCATTGTGCAAGTCTTTCTGTATGCTCGCTCCAGATTTACATGACTTGTTGTAAATGGATCATTAAATGCGTTGAATGGAAATTTAAGTGGAATTGTTGCTATGCGTGGTGTGTCCGTAGAGGAATATCCTCAGATTTAATTGCACCCTTAGAAGCCAGCGTGAGCTAGTTGCCCTTCGACCTCAAAAATCATTCAGAAATTTGGGTGAAAATTCTTAAAAATGTTCCAACTTTTCTGATCCAAATCAGAACACTTCTACCACCTGAAAAATGTGAAGTTAATCGGTTGGAAACTTTTTTTGACACGCCCACTTTTGGAGGCGTTTAACTTAAAGCTATGAGCTATGCGCACATGAGTTTTCCGTCGCATGACTGATTTATTTACATTGAAAGTTATGTGTAACATTTTTTTGCGACCGAATATTAGGATAGGAAATTATTCACAATTATTGCTGATAGGGACCAAATTGGAATCATTCTTTCAGATTTTTAGTTATGGCTTATTTTGTACCGCTATACAATTGTAAGAGACCAACATTTCACACGGAAAATAGCTTTGTACGGTACAGACTTGTGCGTGTAATATATGAAGATGAAATTGTTAAAAGCAGTTCCAAAAACATACCTTTATTCTGTAAGTTGTTGTTATCACCCTTGTCCTTGTGTGGCAATTGTTTCTTCTTTCTGCAAAGACAAATAGAAATGGTCTCACTTTAAACTTTTATTTAAACAAATCACGTCTCTATATATTGTCTATCAAAGTAGAAACCCTCCCCCTCCCCCACCAAGTGAATTTTTTCGCCATTATCCACGGCAAACTTCACAAATGAAGTAGCAAAACGGAAAACTAAATCAAGAAACGCTTTTAATATTTGAAACCAAGTACTGATTGCCGCCTTCCAACTTTCAAATACCCTACAACCTTCTGCTTGCGATACTGCCATACATACGATACAGCGACGACAACGACGACTTGAACTAGTCCCCGTTGATATAGTTCGCTGATGTAACTATCTTCACCCTCATCCAAGATCTCGGATACGATTATCACAGACTCTTGAATAATTTATCGGATTTGCATAGATACTGTTGCTGTCGGTCGGTATTCCCCCGGAGAATAAGGGACGCATTCATGCAAGGCGAATCCAACCAAAGTATCACTTTGCCAAACAGTGTTGCATTCAATGGCGGGTGAGTATCACGAGCAAATAGGGGGGCACGGGCAGGGGCAGTGCTTCTCGTTACTCTTGGTTGCTTGACCTTAGTCGATTGTATGCAGCAGCAGAAGAACTTTGTGCCAAATGCGGTTGGAATTTTGTACTGCAGTTGCTCAATCGTTGCCGTTGGTAATCGATATATATTTATGAACGCGGTTGTCGATGTCGATTTTCGGTCGGTAGATGTAGTGGTTTTGGTGGTTTGATATTATTTTACCAAAAGCTTTATGGTAACGAGATGAAAACACATTCACTGTAGACTATACAAGCAGGCAACTCGGAGGGTGCATCAATATGAGAGTTGTACTTGGGGTTTTTCTAGTTTTTTTTTTTTTTTTGTCTGGTTATGAGGAAAATATAGTTTTGCCATGAAATCAATATGCAATTGGGTTAGGTGGTGTTTAAACAGGCAGTTCGACAGAGAAAATCGTTGGCCTTCGTTGAAATGACTTTAAATTGGACGATGATGCACGCTGCAGTGATGTAATCCATGAGCGAATAGAGTGGTTAGTAGTTTAACGATAATTGCAAGAACGTAACTATATATAGCAATCGTTTTTAATTTAATATTTTGTGGTTCACTACACAGTGGATATTGATATAGGGAAATGCTTTTTATTCTCGAAATTCAGCTGAAGACTTTCTACAGTGTTAGTTGTTTTGTTAAAAAGCCGCCATCTATGGGTGAGAAGTGTCGATTTGGTGTGCGTCTCGGGTAACGTTTATTGATATTATTTGCCACTGCATAACTAGACAAATGGAGCTCCACAGTCAGCCTCATAAATGTCTTTTAGTGCTCGTATTAGTTTTGCGCATTCTACTATATGCAATGGGAAACATCAATTGGGTGTGTGTATCGGATACTAAGATATTTTGCGACTGCAGGCACACAATGAGTACTTTTGTTTGTGGTGTGCTAAAAATGGTGTTATTATAGATATGCCGCAAACAAAGGAGGCAGGAGAACTAGTCGCACTCTAGTTAATTGATCAATCTGCAGCGCATGGTTAGTGTCTTTGATATAGCGAGTGCACAATTAACTCGGACGTGATACTAGCATATTATAATCAACTGTATTGATATGTTACTGCAAAGAGGAAAGTATTTACAATACAGCTGAGTTATTTTACAAGCGAAGTCCTACTTGAACGGGGAACATAATGGGCGATCAACTATGTAGGTTCCTGTCTTGGATATGAATTTACGATAGCTTAAAAATAAAAACCAAAGTCAGCCGTTTTCAAGTCTTAAGAAGGACATCAATTACCGCATGGTGTGTGTCTAGAATATGTGTTAGTAAATCAAATCTAATTTATTTTATTGATAATAATATAATATATAATATAATAATATTATTTATGATAGAAAGGCTCATTGGTCCTAGATCAAGCATTTTTTTTTGACTTCGGAAAGGCACATGCATTTTTGACAGTACACAGAAACAATACGGGAAGAAGGAGCAAAAAGTATGGTACGCCTAATTGAATATTAACAGACATCCACCCAAAATTTTATAAAGATGTGTGCACCTCTCGCGAACGTCTGACAAACATCCGAGAGTATAACTGTCATGAAAGACAATTGGCCGTTTGGACTCGGCATAAAATTGTAGATGCCTCCCATTTGTGCCCAAAATGAAAAACACACACAAAACGAATGGTTGTGAGATGCTAGGCCTAGGGTCCCTACGGACCTGTTGTGCCAACTATTTTTTTTGAAGTGATAACTTCTTTAGGCGCGTTTGGCACTTTTGATATGGGATAAAACCATTGAGCTCGCGACGCCAGTGTTCGTGAAATTGGAACGGAAGTTGAGAGGTTATTATAGAGTCATTGTAAAGGGTGATTTTTTAAGAGGTTTAGAACTTTTTAAAAAAAAAAACACAAAAAATTCGAAAAAATGAATGAAATATTTATTTGAATCGATAGTTTGAACCTTGCAATTTAATGTTTAAAGATAATTTCATGCAAATGTTGACCGCGGCTGCGTCTCAGGTAGCCCATCCGCT
The DNA here is from genome assembly GCA_916610125.1 of Cheilosia vulpina. Lineage (NCBI taxonomy): Eukaryota > Metazoa > Arthropoda > Insecta > Diptera > Syrphidae > Cheilosia > Cheilosia vulpina. The sequence continues at coordinate 72,153,750 of OU744277.1, read as the reverse complement.
GAGTCCAATTTTGGCATACTCTTTCACACATATCGGCCGGTATCTCACGAATGAATGCATGGATGTTGGCTTCCAGTGCGTCAATCGAAGCGGGCTTGTCCCTATACACATTAGCCTTGGCATACCCCCACAAAAAATAATCTAATGGTGTCAAATCGCACGATCTAGGCGGCCAATTGACCGGCCCGAAACGTGAAATTAACTGTTCACCAAACTCGCCTCGCAATTGCGCCATTGTTTCGGTCGGCTGGCTTTAGTTCTTGCACCAGCTGTATCTTAAAAGGCTTTACGCCCAAATCCGTCCGCAAAATTTTCCACGTAGTGCTGTAACAAAGGCCTAACTGCTGGGAACGGCGCCGAATCGACATTTCGCGGTCTTCTGTCACACTAGCTGATACGGCCGCAATATTTTCTTCACTACGCACAGTACGTAAACGTGTTGGTGGTTTAATGTCCAACAAAGTAAATTTGGTGCGAAATTTGGTCACAATCTTCCGAATAGACTGCTCAGAAGGTCGAGAATGCCGATCATAAAATGGAAGCACCGCGCGATGAACATTTCGAACCGAGCACGAATTTTGATAGTAAAATTCAATAATTTGCAAGCGTTGTTCATTTGTAAGACGATCCATGGTTAAATTGCAAACCAAACTGAAGCAGTTTGACAGTGACACAAGGTACTAAACACACGTCAGCTGTCAAAACCGGTGTTGCCAAAACCAAACCAGCTAAAAAATCACCCTTTATATGGAGAAATGTTTATATACAATGACAGAGTAGATACATGTACCAACCAATGAAACGGCGCCACCTAGCAGATAACAGCCCTCTCAGCTCTGCAACTGGAAACTTACCTTCTCACTATATCGTTTGGGTTGTAGTCTATGGTATTTAATGCGGGAAATAAGTATTGCCATATTGCCATATTACAAGCTTCGAATCCACACCCGAGGGACGGCGCAGTAGAGGAAGACCGCGACTCAAGTGGCGCGCGCAAGTGGAAGGGGACCTTAACCAACTTAGCGTGCGAAACTGGAGACAGCTGGCCAAAGATCGTGCTGGCTGGAGACGATTGTTGGTTGAGGCCCAGGTCCACCCCGGACTGTAGCGCCACCTTTAGTAAGTAAGTATATTACAAGCCATTTTGTGTTATTGTTTTGGAAACCATTTTGTGAAATTAGAGTAGGAGGCTACAAAGGCAGGTACACACATGAATGGATGAATATCTTTGCGGAATTTGTTTTCTTATTCTCTAAAGTAAACACAATAAGTTTTATGAGAAAATAAATTGACTTCTAACTTCAGAGAATTTGAGAAAGTAAATGTAAAAAATCCGCGCGTATTTGAGAAGTCAAGTGTCCAGTTGCAGAGCTGAGATGTAGATTTCGCTAGGTGCAGGGGATCAGTTGAATTCGCAGCGCAAATGTTGTGTTAGTAATGTTGCGAGTTGCGACACCAGTGTTCGCGTTGCCAACCACTTTTGGCGAAAAAATGCCTAAGTTGAAAAAAAGATGCCTTTTTCAATAATATGAAGCCTAAAATATTTTTTTTTGGGAAAGTGGAACAATAAATCAAAAATTAAAAATAAACATTCTTAAAAAATGTTTGCCAAAAAAAAAAAAAAAATTAAAGAATGTGTTCCACCTTTAAACTCTGCCCATTTTAGGAACAATTTATCTGTCAATTTTTAAAAATAATTCCACTGCCAGTAAGTTAAATGAAATTGGAAAGCTGTTTGTATACATAAAAATTGTTAGTTTTTTTTTATATTTGTGATTAATCTTTGATTTATTGTTCCACTTTACTTATTTATTTCATTATTGGAGCTTAAACACAGTAAGATACAATCTTATAAGATAGTGCTAAGCTTAAACTAGATTGGATAACTACAAGAACAGAGTGTACTCGGTTGAACTAGATCAAGAGAAAAGAGCAAAAGATAATAACAGGATGATTAAATAACGTAATGTAAACAAGTAATGAGAAAGAGAGCTAGTTATCAACTGAGAAGCAGCTTTTAATTCCCTTCGAAAAAATTATTTATTTTTTTTTCGTTAAAAGTGGTTGGCAACGCTGCCGGCAGCTCAGGCAACTTAAGCGAATTTGCCTTCCACCTGTTTTCGCTATTAATGTGGGAAAATGTGTTTGCCATGTTAAAGTAATTTAAGAGAGAATTTTATTTTCAAAATTTGCGGGGCATTCCGGTTCGGGTTGGTGCGAAGGAGCTGATGGTTTCATAAGTTGCATTGGTATTCATTTCAAAGAATACCAATTAAATGAACTTTATATTTCATGTATTTGTAATTATTGACGTTTTAACAAATAGATTGCAATTTTTGTATGTCAAATAATCCATCCACTCTATTATATTTTTGTACTTCTGTGGTAGTATATTTACGGTGACCATGCGTCCCTATTTCCATAACCTGTCCCGGTTGTTTTTTTAAGAAGTACGGGACATTCCAATACGAATATTTTTGTTATTTTTGGCGATATCTGTGCTGTTATATAATTTCACTTTTTTGTCCCGGGTTCCGCTCTTAAGAATATGGTCCCCGTAAGTATATTGACCTCCGCGTTTCACGCACTCAACCAATCTTAACAAATGAAGTCTTAAAAAAAAGAGATTTTCGGGGTGCTTATTGTTTCATTTTTACTTTTTTTAAATATTAACATTTGGTAAAGTTGAATTTTACTACATTAAATTTCATCCACGCAGTTGTGTTTTGTGTACAAACTATGATTCAGAGAAATAATTTCTCTCATTCATCATGCCCGGGCCGTAGCCCGTACAAACGACGCCACGAAAGAGAGTCGACGGCCGAAGAGAGTTACAGTCATAGGAAATCTAGAGAGAATTTTCAAAATTTGCGGGGGAATCGGGTAGGGTAGGGTAGTTGTCATTTTTGCACAGAAAATTCAAGGTAACCGTCAGATAATCCTAATATTATAATTGCGAAAGTAAATTTGTTAGCTTTTAACGACCGCAAAACCAATTTTTATGAATTTTGGTATAGGGATAGATGGGACCTATGAAAATGAAATAGGCTACTTTTTGTCGCGAAAACAAAACGTGAAGTGGATGAAGTAGGGGATCCATGTTTAAATGACGAAACAGTTATTTCTCAAGTTACTGATAATAAAATTCATCATAGGTAATTATTTTTGGTAAGAAATAAATACATTTGCTGCGTATTTTACCAATGAATTTAAATGTGTACGGCTAAATTGGTTGGCTTGAAAGATAGGATAGTTTTTGACCCGATTGATACAAATATTTGATTGAGTTAATCGAAGTAATAATTCTACGCAGACGAAGTCGCGGGTACCAACTAGAATGCATTATTTTTCATGTACAATAGCGCATTAAACGAAAATTAAAATTGTAGTATAATTTTTGTAGTACATAGTAGTTTATAATAATTAATAAGAAAACATTTCATTTCAAAGTATTTCCTGCACAATAAAATAAAGGGTCCGCCATCTAACTTTTTTTTTTCAACTAGTGCTTATTTCGCGAATGGTAACACTTAGCTCATGTCTGATTTGACAGAAAATTAGTTGTATCCTTCCGCTGAACGAATGTGGTTGTGTATACGCTTGAACAACGCTGGGAAATATTGCGACATTACTTTGAAAATCGTGGTAATGTTGCAGAATGTGTGCGAAAATTGCGTACGGATTTTGGAAGGAGAGAAGCACCGTCAGCTCCGTATATTCGTTATCTTGTGAAAAAAAGTGAAAGAAACTGGCATCCTCATCGATAAACCAAAGCGTGAAAAGCCAAAAACAGTGCGTACACCCGAGAAAATTGAAATTTTGGTCCAGAGGCATAATTGGGCCATTTTTCTTCGAAAATGAGCAAGGAGTGGCCGTTACAGTCAATGGCGATCGCTATCGGGCCATGTTGAACGAATTTTTGTTCACAAAAATTGAAGAGGAGGATATTGGCAACATTTGGTTTCAACAGGACGGCGCTACGTGCCACACAGCCGAAGCTACACTCGATGATTTGCGGCCTGTTTTTGAAGATCGCATTATCAGCCGCAGAGCTGATGTCGTTTGGCCACCGCGGAGCTGCGATTTGACACCGTTGGACTATTATTTGTGGGGTGCCGTAAAAGGTAAGTGTTACGCCGACATGCCAGAGACAATTGACGCTTCAAAGGACAATATTCGTGAAGCCATTGGTGAAATACAGCTGCACACAATCGATAATGTGCTTAAAAATTGGACCGATCGTGTAGGCTACTGCATGGCCAGCCGAGGCAGCCATTTGAATGAAATTATTTTCCATATTAACCGGAAGGATTGTACTTTCAAATAAAAAAAGAAATTTGAGAAAATATTCAGTAGTTTTTTTTTATAGCATTTTCAAAAAAAAAAGTTATTTGGCGGACCCTTTAGTTCTGGTACCTCCCATACAAAACCAGTTTTGCATGAATTGTATGCACTGGAGGGTATCAAAGCATCGGCCAGGCCGATGATAACACTTTTACTTGTTTTAAATTATATTTTTCTGTCTATTGTTTCAAACGCCCGTTTTCGTTGCAGAAAAACAGAAAGAATACACTTGCCCTCATGATGCAAAAAGGAGATGCGAATCGAAATAGGAAAATCCATTCACCGGAAGTAAATCAACATCTTGAAAAATTGAAGAGTATCTGCTTTCAAAATGTCAATTGAATGGGTGGTGGGATAAACGTTCCCCTCCTCTAGCTTTGTCATGTCGAACTTGTTCGCATAAATGTCGATGAAGGAAGGAACAGCCATCGGATAGACGAACAATGTCCTTTTAGTGATTTAGGAATTTAATCTTTCTCCGTATACTTCTTTCAATTGAATGAAGTTTTTCCTCCTTGCACACAGATTGAATTCATATGGAGACAGTTTTTTGTTTCTACATTCTGTTGCAAAAGTGAGTTTACCATGTCGGTGAGGCTAAAAGTCGAGGGGTTTAATCCTCGTTGTTGGCATATCCAAACGAAGGTCCAGAAGTCACCCTGGTCGGTAGATTCGGCTGAATTTGTTGCACAGTTTAGATTAGTCTTCTATTGGGTTTTCTGTTAATGTACGCACTCCTCCTATGCCATTGGCTTTTTATGACGGTCATGGAAGAGTAACTGGACCAATCTTGACAGTACTAGTATTTCACACTTGGAGGTTTCTATTTTCACAACTCATTCTCGAATGTCAGGCATCAGACATGTCATTTTCACATCTAATTCTCTAAAGTTTCTCGATTTGTTGATCCATCAAAAATTCATAACCTCTCAGTTCAGTTGCATATTGCCATACCCTATAGTCAATTATGTTCACCCATTTTGGAGAGTTCCTTTGTCCGTGCAACAAACTACCAAATTGTCTGCGACTGAGGTAGTAAAGAATTTTTAACGACTTCTTAAACTGCCCCAGAGGAGAAATCAATACTCGTCTGGCTCGTCTACCCACAACCGCACTCGGCACCACATCGTGCTGCATGCAGTTCACCAAATTAGTTCGAGAATAATAATCGAACGATAAAATCAAATGTGTATCTTAAATCTTTTGGGTTTACTTGCGTTGGGGTTATTTCCATTCATAAATTAAACCAACTCGAACGTACGTGCTTCACTTGAAAATATGCCGGCCGCTATACTGTGTACGAACTCCTGCTGGAACTTATGTGTCTGGCTGTCCGGGGTCTGGATAGCAATTCCTTTATTCTGGCTGTCTAAGAATAGACTCAACTCTATCGCACTGCATATTGATTTTCTTTTTTTGTTCTTTTGCCTCTTTTGTGGAATTTCAAAGATGGCATGCTCATTCGAATGGGGAACTTCCTCATTTGGGCACCTTACCAGTGAGCATGCTGTCGAAATGAATTTTTAACAAAACAGATGTACGTGCAGATGGTGTCGGTCGCAGAGTGGAATGTTCTTTATTAATTAAGGCTCTGCCGCCGCCGGGTTACAGATGTCATTTGAGCAGAAGATTACATCTTGACGTCGGTGGGGTGGAGAGTAGCAAAGCAATTCAGTTCACATTTTTGTGTCATAAATTATTGCAGATTGAGGAAGGTCCGTGATGACTTTCGATCCCGCATTCCTTAATTGAGATGTGCAGCGTTTGGCTGTGTCTGAAAGCTTTAGCGGGGCGGCTGCTCTTCGAATGCACTAGGTACATCGCGTTTATGTGGATTTGAGTTTGGAATCGAAAAATTGAGCGTGGTTCTAATTTGTCTCTCTTCTGGATTTTTGTTCTTTTTTTATTTGCCAAGCTCAATTGTTTTGATTCATTCCACCGCAACCTATGATACTCTGTTAAGGGTTCAAGACTTTTCTCGCGGTTTTTCCCACTTTATTCCGTTTTCTTCAGTCTTTCAAAAGCTTAGAGTTCAGTCTCAGGCTTCGGAGGCGTGAAATCTATAACTTTAAATATATACAAGCTGTACACCCGTGACTTCGTTTGCCTAGAAATAGGCACCGGAGTCATTTTTCCTCGATGAAAAGGAACCAAAAACAAAAAACGCAACGCACGATTACCAACAGTCGAGACTTTTGTGAGACAATACTTGAAACTGTAAGGTTTTTGGGTATGAGACTGTGTTGAATAAAATCTAAAAGTTGGTCCATGTTCAGTTTCTCAGAGAAATGCCAGCGGCTTGGGTGTGATTTGTACACAAATCCAATAAACAAGCTTTACAATTTTATTGTACGTATAGCTATCGAATATCGAGGAGATCTGTTTTATGAAATACAGAAACATTCGCCTCTTTTAGTGTAGCACTCTCGATTAAGGCGAAGGCTCTTAGTTTCGATTAGTTTGAGAAATTTCATCTCAAGGTTGTTTCACTGCGCCACCTCTAGCGAACGTTTGAGAGTATAGTGACTGAAATGCTTATTCAGCTTCAGCTTATGTAAAAAATCGTCTATGACACCCCTTAACCCAAGACACCAGAAGAGTGGGTCGACATAGCGCAGAGTAGCGGACTAAGAGGCCAGCCATGAAAGACCAAACGACACTCAAAGAAAAAACAAAACCGATTCGCCGATTTGTAGACTAAAATTATTGGCAGCCAAAGAACGACAGCAATTTTCGTAAAATTGCAAACATTGTTGGCCCCCAACTGTTGTCACATTTAATTCCAAGCATCTGACAGTTGGCAGAACAAATATTCGCAAAAAAAAAATAAAAAGAATTTCAAAACATTCTTCAGGCGAGAAATGTCTCAACTATGAGACACAAATCTGAATGCAAATTCCGCCAAAGTCAGCGAAACCATAAAGTTTGACAATCTCAACTGCGTGTAAATTACGACAATCATCAACTTCATGTGTAGGTTTCATTTTAGATTGTGTCTCTGGGGGTGTCACTGTGTCTATGGATTTGTAACAGTATAGAATGAGTGCTGCGCATATAGATACTTGACATCTTGATGCGGGGACGATGACGATTTCAAGACTCTGTTGTCTTTCTATACGACAAATGTGTTTTGGGAATTTTTTTTTTGTCCTTGTTGTTTCTGAGTGAAAGATAAATATGTCTAAATGAGGCGGGGTATACTCTGAGTACAAGGTACAAGTAACAGTGTAGATTTGTTAAATTAAGCAAACACCCCCTCAAGCATGACAGCTGGGAGTTATGGAGAAAGTTATTTTATTGTCAGGACGACAGATTTCTGTCATTTGAATGCAAATATTCACGAGTGGAGAGATGGGGGGAATATTTTGCAAGCTTTGAGTTGTTTTGCTAATGTTGACATTAAAGTTAGGGAAAGAGCGAAATTGCCATCCAATTTGTATTTTCGCAGACCTTTTGACGTGGAAATGCGTGAAATTTCAACACAATTGAAGGCGTATTAACTTTAGGGACTTTTTAATATGAAATAAAGGATCTGGGGACATGAAATTTATACACAAGTTATGGATTAGTTTATTACCGGAGCGTACATATTTGTTGGAAGATAGTTAATTTTAGGCGCATAAATGACGCGCACACGTAGTTTATGGCCCGCTTGCGGGAGAGATACTTGCAGCGGACTATCAGTTGACCTGTAAAAATAAAATCTTTATAAAATGCACGCAGAAACTGCGTAGTCAATCGACTGCATTCAATCGAGTTTGGTATGATCATATCTGACAGCTGATTTGTACTCAGTCTGTATACGCATTTCACCAAGAGTACACCGCCGCAGATACTCGAAAATGGGAAACCATCGATAGGGTATATTTTTAGAAGTTTGCTTTTTAAATTGGAAGCACTTTTTCCAGCGAAAACCAAATTGACATCTGACAGTTGATTTGTGTTCACTTTTGAGTAGTATTTCACCAAGAGTATAGTCTTACGATGGATAGTGCCCGAAAAACTGGTCGAAAATGAGAAACCCTTTGAAAATGTATTCTTGTTAACCTGTGAGGGTTTGTTTTTTAAATTGGCTGAACTTTTTCCAGCGACAAACAAATTGACATCTGACAGTTGATTTGAGTTCAATTTTGAGTGGCATTTCGACAAGAGTAGACTTAGGATAGAGACACAACGTCAGAAGCTCGAAAATTAGTCGAAAATGGGAAACCATGGAAAGAGCATATTTTTAGAAGTTTGCTTTTCAAATTGGAAGCATATTTTCCAAATTGACATCTGACAGTTGACTTGGGCTCACTTTGGTTTCCCATTTCAGCTTGATAAGACTAACGTCTGCCCGTGCACTATATAAGTAAAGACTTTCGATACACGAAGTTAGGTCCCTTGGCTCGAAAAACAAGTGTAAATTTAGACTTCCTGAATGCGGTTTATACGACACAGCTATCGTTCTTAACAAAAAACATTCTTTCAACTTTCTTAAAAAAAAAAAACAATTAAATGCTTACTTACAGGATTTTTATGCGTTTTGTTAAATTTTAAAGGTCTGTTCCCCTAAAAAAAAACAAGCTATTTTATTATGTAGGTGGCGCTACTATTCGGCGTGAACGTGGCCCTCAATCGATAGGCCTATACCTACAGGTGTGTGAATGGGGTTTGTCCAGCTGAAAAAGTTGTGAGTGAACTCCTAAATGATTGCTATAGGCCAAGGGTATGTTTCTTAAACAGTTCTATCAAAGAGATTGTCCCTTTAGATTGTTCCTCTTGATTTTCTTCTTCAAGTCTTCAATATTAACCCGAATCTTTTAAGCTAATAGTCCGACTTGTATGGAAGTTTTTTACACCTGCTTACTTTTTTAGGTGGCGCTGCAGTTCAAGGTGGACCTAGGCATCAAGCACCAAGCCTCCCTTGTTAGCCTTAACTCTAGCAAACAGCTTTCAGTTTTTTTACTCCAAGTTGGCTAAGGCTACCAACTTAGTCTAAGTCTTCCTCTACTACTTCCTTCATCTGGGTTAAAATCGCGGACTTTCCGCTTAGTTTTTATAACAGCTCCCTCCGCATGGTTGAAGCCATCGTAAACGTACGACTCCTTAGACCAGATTCGTGTTGCTGTAGAACCCTCTTCAAGTTGGTCACAGCCCAAAGAGGGCCAATTTACACACTCAAATCTTACGTGGAAGTCTTTCTTCTCTCTTGATGGAGTCCAACCTAAGCATTATATGCTGTATTTGGGATGATCTGGCTTTCGTACATGTTCTTCTTAATTGTTGTGGACAGTACCGCTTTACGTTTTTTAAAGATGCATTGATAATTGTTGGTCTTTATGGCCAGTGGCTTTTTTCCCACTGAGGTTCCCTTCACCATGGCCACCGTCTAGGGGCAGTGCATTCCACAAAAGTTGTTCTAGATCTTCCATTCGTCACAGCCGAAGTAGACGAAGTATGCCGGACCAGGTTACGACGTGTCTAATTGACTTTTGGGCTGCATATATCCGTTTTTTAAGCACATCCGTTCGCACCATGCCATGTACTCTACTCCAATCAAATAATTTGTTCCTCCCGTTCTAAATCGGGCCGCCTCTCCAAGTCGACAGGATACACAAAATCAAATCGCATCGTCCTTCTGTTTACATGGGAACCATGCCAAATCGCACACCCTTTCCGCATCAGAAACATAACAAAAAACCAATTAACTGAAGCGAATTCTTGCTCTTCACACACTCTCACTCTCGCTTTGGTCTATTTTCGTGTCTTCCGGCGGTGAACGACGAAGAACCACCTCTATTCCCTCGCATCAAAAACTGCATCACTCCGACCTGCCGCACTCCATAGTCCATATGGGGGAATGACTGGGTACGTCTACTCCAGAAAAAGTCTAAGATCTGAGAGTTCATCGCCTGCTTAATGAGGGCAAATAATGCACACTCGCGCACACACATTCTGCGGTGCATATAGGGTTCTCTGAGTATCCCTCCCAGGGGAAGGCTTGGCACTTTTAATTGCGCTCCATACGGGGAAGATGGTTCATAATTTTTATTTTTCCCAAGTCAAAGATACGTTCTTCATTTAGGGAAGATGAGCAGTTTTCTTCTATTTTTTTTGCGGTCTTATGTGTTTGATGGTTACTGTGTATGCATCTTTTTGGCGCCCTTCTCTTGACGGACGGATATGAGTGGGAGACACACCGCACTTGGCTCCGTCAAAGGACAGAGTTTCTGTCTAATTAGACAAAATAGTTGGGTTTGCTTTTGGTCTTGTTTTGCGCGTCTGCATAAGTGCGCCTTGCGTTGGAGAGGAAATGGAGTGCACTAGTGTGATATATAGACGAATCCTGTGATGATACTCGGCCAAAACACATGACAAATGGAGCGAACAAGACAGACGTTCGGATGAGTGGTGTGGCAGACAATTTATAACTATGAAGATTTAGAATTGAAATATGTGATATGTGCAACTGTCAGGGATCTCCTGGTTTAGGAGGGGTTGGAATTGGAACGCCAATTGCAAATTATGTAGAGAAACTGTCACTTACGCTCAACGAGTAGACCTCGTGTGGCCAATTATCACGCATTCCCTCAACATTAGCACGGGGCAGCGGCTCGTAATGACGACCACTCCTCACTACACACTTGAGCAACGAAAGCAAAAGACTCATAAAGTAATTAATTCACCATAATGCCTCCTGTTTTACCGCTGATAGGGTTACACCCATTATCAGTGATTATGGGCGGTCCCGATTTAGTTATGGTCTTTGATAAGCAATTGTCAACACGAAATCGAATGGTTAATGTATTTCAACGCCTCAATATCTTTCAGGTTGATTGATTGAAGCACATTAATGACAATACGAAGTACGTGCGTCGGAGTTGATTAATTGGAACTCACTAATATTACATTTCGGTTATCAAAGCATATGACGGGAGCATCATCTCGTTTTTCGGATATCTCTAATAGAGACGTTTAGATTTTGTCGTTTTTGTAGATCAAAAAACTGTTCGGAATGTTGATCTTTCGGATGGTTGAGAGGTGGTGGTGCGTATCTCGTATTTTATGTAACGTATAGCTGTACCCGCCCGGCTTTGATTCTTCTTGTGGATTATTTTTATTTGGTCTATTAATTTTTTTTACATCAAGTCGAGAATATGATGTCATGTAAATGGCCGCCGCCACAGTTGATTGTCATTTGAGCCCTTTATGCATTTTCCATCACTTTGGCCAAAACTTCCGGCGATAGGTCCTCACATTCTTGACGGATATTGTCTTTAAGAGCTGCAAGAGTCTGAGGCTTGTTGGCATAGACCCGCGACTTCAAAAAGCCCCACAAAAAGAAGTCTGGAGCGGTCAAATCAGGCGATCTTGCGGGCTAGTGCAAATCGCTAAAAACGACCCGGGAACACCGCTTTAAGAATATCGGTTGTGGCTCGCGCAGTGTGTGCCGTAGCTCCGTCCTGTTGGAACCACATGTCCTCCAGTCCTAAATCGTCCAATTGCGGTAGAAAAAAATCGGTAAAAAAATCGGCCCTATAGCGCGCACCGTTCACTGTTGTCGTTTGACCAGCGGCGTTCTCGAAAAAAAAATGGCCGCGTCAATAGAGGCGATATTCTCGGCACAACGGGCGCTCCGGGGCCCGCCACTCTTGGCAACGTCTCGTGTTGTGCCAGTCTCTTCGAGGCGAGCGGCTAAACGTCGCAGTGTTTCACCAGTAGGCGTTGGACTTCTAGGAAATCTACGACGAAATTCACGTTGTGCCAAAGTCACCGACCGATTATTGCTCAAATAAATAGTCACCAATATTCCGCGTTCTGGAGCAGTGTAGCGTAACATTGTTTATTAACGTGTATTTCGCATGTGTTTACTACACAAATGTCAAAACAGAACTGACATTAGGGGCCAATCGCAAAATTTATAGCATTTTCTGATAGGAGGATTACTTTTGCGCCACCTTGTAGTATCACCAGGAATTTTCCCTAATATAAATCCCCTAATGTAATAATACCACGATCTGGTATCACTGGTAGCTATACCTATTTGACATTTCTTTCTAGACACTTTATTTCGTAAGCAAAACAGAGGCAAACAAACTTTTCCTACATATTTGCCATTTCTTTTGTTTTTTTTTTGTTTTCTTAACAAATCACACAGCGTACTGCCGCTGTCTGTCTCCCTCTCCGTCACAGGAGTAAAATAGGGTTAAACGAGATGTCAATATATATTGCGCAGTTAGTATGTTTGATTTGAGAATGAAGTGCATATCTACTCATGCAGGTGAAAATCGTAGAAATGTTTCAAATTTGGCCTATTTATTTAAAAACCTTTTAAGTTATCGAGTTTTTGGATATCCTAAGTTGTACCTGCAGATGTCCTCTATAAGCTGGTATTTACTATATTTAAATGCTCCCAGTATTTTCGAACGGAAAGTGTGACAAAGAAAAAAGCAAAACGAAACGAAAAAATAAATTGCTCTTGTCCAATTTTTTCCGGAATTTATAGAGATATAGAGTTGAGACAAAGTAGATATTGTGGGCCTAGGTATCCTTTATAGGCCTGTGAAAAATGCACCAGAATATACTGAGCAGTTTCTAAGATTTTTGCATTTAAATACATGCAGTCAAATTCAATCTTAGTCCAACAGAACTACACCAATTTTATTTATATGTTTTTTGTATTTTTTCGCCAAGTAGAAATAACTTGCGGACGCAATTTTCTCTCATTCTATTTGGTAGATGTGTAAGTCTGTGCTTTGTTAATATTTATCATTTGTGCCAAGCAATGCGGGAAATTCTTTGTTTTTTTAATTTTTTTTTTAATTGAATGCTTTACACATTATCTTATAAGACAGCGAACGTTTATTAACGATAAATTCAAATATGATACAATCTACTAAGAGACATGTTCAGAGATTTAAGAAAAAAATAGGAAAAAGAAAAAAGTTTAACAATTCTAAAGGAAATTGTACTATAAAGATAAAGAAAAAACAATATATACACAGTTGGTCAAAAAAATTGGTGTGCAGTGCTTTGTTACTAGTTTAGATTTGTTCTTGTTGCTAAATAACAGTTGTTTTGCTAACAAGACTTGTAATTTTTATTAAGAAATGCTTAGTTCCGTTAGTATGACGCCAAGCTCATTGCATTTACTAAGTGTACTGTTAAGTAATTTACTAATTTTCGTTACAATACAATTTTGTGCGTTTTAAGAGTCGGACATAAAAATAGGTGTGCTTAAAGAAATTGTTTAAATTTAGCGATTTGTTGCAAAAGTATTATTAAAAAATGATTATCTTTAAAGTTTACTTTGTTTTTTAATCACTATCACAATTTTTGTTTAAGTTTTTTGTTAAATCATATTTTAAGATGGGTCGAAAAGTCCACTGCTCTGCGGAAGAAAGGCTAGTAGTGCAGCGGTTAAGGGGTGGGGGTAAAACCTATAAATTTATAGCAGATGCCCTTGAAAGGTCACAGAACTTCGTAATCAATGCTCTTACGCCAACATTAGAAACAGAAAATAGAGGAAGGTCGAAAAAAACCACAGCTACGTATGACCGCCGCATTTTACTTTTAGCGAAGTCAAATCCGTTTGTTTCATCACGGACTATAGGCGCACGAATTGGGAATGGAATCAGTGCACGCACAATCCGCAGGAGGCTACAGAACTTCAATCTCCCAGGAAGAGTCGCCAGAAAAGTTCCACTCCTAAGAGCTAGAACGTAAGGTCCCGAAAAGAATTTGCCTTTAGCCATAAAAGTTGGAATAGACCTGAAGGTGTGAAAATATGGCGGAATATTCTGTGGAGTGACGAAACAAAAATAAATTTGTTCTCCTCGGATTGTGGGCGTAACGTTAGGCGACCAAAAGGAAAAGAATATACCATCCTCGCTATACACTGAAGACCGTTAAACATGGTGGAGGCAATATAATGGTATGGGGCTGTTTTTCCTGCTGTGGTGTTGGTCCTATATTCCGTGCCAATATCATCAGATGACAAAATATGGATATAGTGACATCTTGGAAAATGTCATGCTTCCATTTTCCGAGGAAAACATGACCCTCCGATGGCATTTCCAACAGGACAATGATCATACAGCCGGTATTGTGAAAGATTGGTTTCGGGATCAAAACGTCTCTGTAGTGCCAAGTCAGTCTCCAGATCTCAATACCATTGAGAACTTGTGGGATGAATTGAAAAGAAGATTGGAGGGTCAGTTCTTCACTAATGGGAATCAACTGTGGGAAGCATTGCAAAAGGAATGGTATTCCATTCCTCCCGAAACGTGTCAGAAATTGGTAGGATCAACGTCGACTCCAAAAAGTTTTGGAAAATAATGGAGAAAAAAAAAACAAAAAAAAAATTAATAAAATCTATAAAAAATGATTATTTAGGAGCACACCCAGCCGAAAACAGAACTCCAAAAGTTTTTGTTTTTATTAAATTATTCGAAAAATAAACAGATATAATAATAACAAAAATAATGTAAATTTTATTAATATAGATGTAAAAACAAAAAACAAATTGAAAAAATATGAAAAAATTTGGTTTTTCAGAAAGAAAGTTCTCACACCTATTTTTTTGACCAGCTGTGTACATACATCCATTAGATTAATTAAAGTTAAGAAAAAAGAATAACGAAAAACAAATTCAGTCGGGAAACTTCAAATAAAAGGTCTTGAGTTTGGTCCGATACCGTCGCATATGCCGAGGCAAGGAATTGCATATAAGCACTCCACTCCGTGAAAAACTGTTGTTCCGATGTTAGACCTGCGACCTGAGGGTGATCAAGTTGTTGGGATTTGTTAGAAAAACTAGCACAATTTGGTAAACAAAAAATAACTTGGCTGATGTGTCTGCACCACATTAGTAAACAAGGCAAGTGAACGAAAACGCAGTAAATTGTCAAGAGACATATTATAAAGTTATTTGGAGATTCGGAGAATATTGCCAAAATACGGTTTTAATTTTTTTTTATAAATATAATGGCAAGTTGAATGAAGCAAAGTATAATATTAAAATGATTTCACTGGAATAGATACAGCTTTTAACACATTAGCTGCTTCGCAGTGTTTCCTTAACGTGGTGCAAACGATTTAAAAAAACTTGAAACACTGTCAAAACGTATAAACATAACCGGCAAAATTATTAAATACGACTTTTAGCTCCTCCTGCTGGCAGCATTACAGTTGCAGAAAATTTCACAGCCATAGCTTAGAATTGGAACAACAAGTGTTTTTTGTAACATGAGACGGGTTTTTTTGAGGGGTAAAATATTGTGACGTCCACAACTGGCGTAACACACCGTAGCCTTCGGCAACGGCTATATTAATATGAGCCCCATGGTAGTGTCCTATTAAATATCACTTTTGGATGAATCAACATACTCTATTCTGGAGCCGTTAAATCTTATGTATGAAAAATAAAAAAGGTCCAGGGACTTTTTACTAATAACAAAACGTTTAGTTTTACCAGGGTTTAGACCATCGGACAAATCAGCTATCCTCCGTAGATCAATATTAGCACAGTCTTGAATTTTACCAAGTGGACAACTTTCACACAACTGTACATCGCCCGCATACATGTGCATTGATGTCGATACTAATTTTGGAATCTCGTTAACATAAAGGGAGAAAAGAAGAGGACCCAGAATAGAACCTTTTGGAACCCCACGAGAGGTCAGAAACAAGTCGGAAGAGTAATGTCCTACAGAAATTGCTGCTTTTCTTAGCCTTTGGTATGCCAATATTATTGGAACCGCTGATGGTGAAAAACCGAACAACGTAGAGAGCTCTTTTCATAAATGATAGTGGCCGACAGTATCAAAAGCCTTAAAAACGTCCAAAAATATTAAAAAGGTCACTTTTCCTCGTCCATGAGACTGTCTACTCTCTTCAACTACGTTAATAACCGATGGTAATGCAGCTGGGATTTTTCCTGAAACCAGATCGCATCGATGAAAGCAAGCTTTTGAGTGAACACAGCAGATAATTTGCTTCTGCATTATCCTCTCAAAGACCTTCGAAAAATAAGAAGGAATGGAAATAGGGCGGTATTCTTTACTGTTTGGACTTTTTGAATAAAAAGTTGGACACAACGTAATCGGTGTGTATCAAATAAACAGTGCGTCGCAGATAGAGACCCTCTAATGGGTATTGATCTACCAAAACACCGCAGACGCCAACAACAAGTATTGTCCCAAATTAACGACATCATCTGAGAGCTGGTTTGATAACGACCGGAGCTCTTCATAAACAAATTATGAAAGACAGGATGACCGAGGACTGTTCTTTCAGCTCCATCTTTAAAAAAGGCGGTCCTTACATATCGCAGCAACCATCAGAACATATCCCTGCCTAATGCCGCATAAAATATACCATTCAAAGGACTATGTATGAGTCTCAATCTGCTGAGCAACTATCAATCGTCATTTACCAGATCGACCATTGATCAAAAGTCCACACTGAGGCTGATCTTGGAAATGATCAATTGGTTTTCAACAACAAGCTCCTTGACCGAAATCGTATGATTCCTGCAAATCGACGCAAAACTCTGTAAATGATCTTTGCTTCACTATCGCCTACTGCGAGGATCGGTAACCCAAAATCGGCATTCATACTTGTTAAAAGCTTTTGGCGTGATCACTTCTATTTACCGATCTTGAGTTACCCAGGATCAGTTAATTTTCAAAACAAACAATTTGGCCAATAACTCTAGGATAGATACTGATGACGATCAGTGATCAACTGTGTGGAAAAAGTTAGTTCAAGTTAGGAGAGCGGCTACATAGATCAATTTTTGAGGTAGATAATCACCTAGATATTTTGTTAGTAGTTTTTTAAAGGACTTAGCATCTTGACCACACGATCGGTTGTGGGTATTTGGTAATGATCAGATGTGCAGACATAAATGTCTTAAATAAAAGTTTGTGGTTCAAAGCAAAAATACAGACAAAAAGTAAAACAGGAATTTCATAGAGGATCAGCTGTGAGGATCGCTTGTCGCAATTCAAAATTTACAGGATCACTTTGAAAGGCGTATTCCTGTTTTCCGTGTGAACTTACTTGAAGGGGCGCGTTGAAAACATTTTAAAAGCAATCCGATCGTGGTTTTTGAATGAAAAGTATTCACGATCATCACGGTTTATGATCGCTTTAAAATATAAAAAAAATTGTGTTGATCGTGGAAGGTCATTGTAAGATTCTAAATCGACGTACATTGGCGAAATACGATTTGTTAGGACAAACCGGTTTAAAATATATAAATCCACGATCGTTTGGTGGAAAAGCATCGACTCGCCATCTGGAGCTAATGTCGTTGTACAACAGTCCATGTGGAGGGCAGCGTCAGTCAAAGACTGAAAAGTTAAAATAACCCAGATCAGGCTGGGCTATTTTAACTTTCTTAATGTTACGGTTGGAATATCGTTTCTCATCAACCACCCATTGGTACCACTATCACCTCATATATTTCCAACGTGTATACATAAAATGACCTGGGCCTGTCCCCGTACCCACACCAACTGCACCCAAATTTTTGTAAGTTGTTGTTTGGTTCTGCGAATAATGTCCCGGTTAACCACATTGCAATATGTGCGCTACCACAAACCCTCATTGTTCGGTTCGTGTTGACGCACTTCTGTAGTGCACTCACCCGCAAGCCCCAGTCATCGCGCAGCAGCAACCTCAATCTCTTTATCTGCACACCACCCTGTACGTGTAGTACGAGTATAATATAATGCGTTTGTGCCAGCATCCTCATGACAGTTGATAGCTTGTGGTATATAGCCACTCCGTGTTCCGACCACCACGCATACACAATTTGCCACGGAAATGGTTAACACCTGCAATCTGATAAACTGATCCTGGCCCCCTTCCGTTTGCGTGTGGTGTGACTTGTGTTGTTTGCCTGTGTAAAAATAGCTCCTCGAATGCAGT
The DNA here is from genome assembly GCA_916610125.1 of Cheilosia vulpina. Lineage (NCBI taxonomy): Eukaryota > Metazoa > Arthropoda > Insecta > Diptera > Syrphidae > Cheilosia > Cheilosia vulpina. The sequence continues at coordinate 72,135,486 of OU744277.1, read as the reverse complement.
GAAGTAAAGTTGCATCACTGCATTATCATTCTAACGCAACAACGTGCTCGTTGCTTACAGCTCTATGCCGCGTCGCGTCTGAAGGAGATAATAGTGTCAGAGAATTTATTCCATTGTCACTTAGTGTTGAGTTTGTGTATCTCGAAGGAATTGCACGAGGAGAGGAACATTGAATAAGCTGGATGTCGTCAGTACCCCAAACCACCGAAGGGAATATAAATGTATACATATAAGGACATCCCGAGCGGATTGTGAAGTTTTCCAAGATTATTGTGTGGACGCTTAGTTGGCTGGGGTTCGTTGCTTTTGGATGACATTCAACGTCGTCGTCTGTGTTATGCCTGGTCGGAGTGTTGTAAATGAATTCCAAGCACCGCACATTCGGTGCACTTGATGGAATTTCCACAGGGAAAATAAAGAAATGAATGCGCCGAATGGGGGGGAGTACTCGCAGTCCTGGAGCAAAGTATGTTCTTCCGAGATGCACTTTGTGCGGTTTGATTGGAAATCGACTGCACTCGATGGCATATAAAGTTTCATGTTTTTATTATCATCTTATTGATTCGCTGGTGTGGGTGGGCATGGGGGATGATCGGCTGTGTGTGGGGTTGGCATTCAATTTAAAGCAGTGGAATGGACGATGCTGTATGGAGGTGCTCCCCTGGGTGAATTTCTTGTAGCATCTTTAGAGGTTCCACGAGATAGTTTATATTGTTTTCAGAAAATTTGGGTGTGTCTTTAGACATCAACACCGTAAGAGGTGTATAATAGTTGTATAGAGCCAAAATAATTTTCTTAACACTTTCCTATTTATTTCTATGAGGCAGTCGTGTTGGAGCTCTGACCGACTCCGGCCGGTATGGCCACCTTAGTTAGTAACTACATATGCATCTCAATTTGTGCATTATCTAATAAACTTATTCCACAACCAAATCAGCACATACACCCACCACTTTAACCCAGGCGCCCTTGCCTTCCGACTACCCGGCCGGCACTCACCAATTCTAGAAAACATCTAGGTGACTATGTGCTACCCCATTCGAAACAAACTTAGAATTTGCTTTAAGAAACAGAATAGGTCTGAAGACTGACCCTTGTGGGACTCCATCCAAGAGGGAATATACTCAACATCGCCTTAGTTGAAGTCGTTTTTAACGTCGACCATTGATGCAAAAACAGCATCTACACTGATCAGTTTTAAAATTGAATTAGAGGCGAACCAGACTCCGTTTAAGACATGACTTTCCGGCCATGAGCCTCCCAAACATTTGTTCTTTTCCCAAGGACATTTCATCGCAAGTCATTTTGAATTGTGTGGATCGCTTTGTAGTTTTCAAATTGAAGTTATGACTGAGCATGTTCGGAGCCCGACTTTTGCTCCAAACCTATACACATCTACAACAACGTTTGGTAGATAAAGTGTCCATGTGTTCGCTGTGACTCAATTAGCTCATAGGTGATCTGTATTTGTCTATTCTTTGTCCAAATATTTTTTCCAAGGAAGGCAAACCTAAAACGCTTCAACCGCGTTCCGAGATAATTAGATGGATCTTTTCAATTCAGCAAGACCAACACCTCGTCATCGATTGGCACTTAACCTTTATTTGTCACAATAGTCAAAGAAATACCGTCTTAGCTCAGCTCTTTGCCGGCAAGCTCCATCTCATTTCACTCTCCTCTTTGTTAAGCTGTCTGCTCACTCAAATCACCATCATCTCTGCTATAATAAGCTGTCCTGCTAACCAACTCTTGTCTCCATCTCTAAACACTTTAATCTCACCCAACTCAGAGTAGTTTTACTAAATACGTTCCATTGTTGCCAAACAATGGAACACTAAATAACCAACTGGAAAGGGGGTAGGTGCTACAAAACTCGTAATCCACTCGTAGATATACCCAGTCAACTCATCGCATCTCCTACTTAGTGGCACACTCCCAGTAAAAATACGAAACTTCTGCCAAAACCTTTTTCGCAGGAGAAACCAAGTGGAATGCGCATATATGCCATTATGGCACAAACAATGGCCGCCAACTTCGAGATCGCATCAACCGACAGTGCAACGAATTAAGCTTCACTGCAAAGTGGCTCCACTTCCTGGATTCGCTCAACTCCTTCTGCGTTTATTTGTGTTCTTGTACCATCTCTAGAGAACGACTGCATCCTGGACTGAGATCTGTACTCAGAAATATTCAGAGGATGTGGGAGAAGAATAGGTAAAAAAAGTGGAAAATTCTGGATGCAATTTGGCGAGAGGATGACGAACTGTGAGGGGAGGGATAGTTTTAGCTTTTACAGGGCGAAAATGTTTTGTGTGGTATTTCAGTGTGAATATGAGTGCAATGCCCTGGGGAGGACCCAATTTACTGGAATTCTTTTTTTCTTCTGCATATTGATTTGTATGCGGTAATAGACAAATGAACGAGGGAATATCAATTCAGAGCAGTAAATTGACCATAGATGCACCCAATTCTCGTTTATAGATAATAATTGCAGTCCAATCGTTTTGACCTCGTTATTTATGTGCACGTTGTTCGCAATTAACATTTAATTGTTCGTGTGGTGTAATATTTTGCAGGCGTTTCTATGCGTTGCCGTGTGCATGAAATGTATCTGCAACTCGGAAGGGTGGTACATGTGTTTAATCAGTAATAAATACCGCCTATTACGAAATTGTTTCAATTAAATTCGGTCACAGGATAGGGATGGGTTAAGTTATTAACTTGTTAAGGGGTTCAAGGAGTGCGTTTGCATGGATTTGGGATATTTAGTTTTAAAAAAAAAATTTCCAAATGTGATTTTAAGCAATAGATGTCGTCCTTTGGATCTATTTGAGGGATTTGGGAACTTTAGATTCATCCGTAGTTTTAACACTGCCTATATTCGATATAATTTACCCAACCATAGTAGTTTCTAGTTTCTTAGAAAATGCGCTGCAAAATTCGCCGGTGAGAGAGTCAATGATATTCATTAGGCGTATCCAAGACACCCACCTATTTGATGGTTCCCATTTAGTGCAATAGATGGCTGATTTGTAGACTCAGTTAGATTTATCGGCCCAAAATTCAACTCCCGATCAGGGCAGCTTATACCTTACAGTCAATTTCCAACAGCACAAACATCTGTCCAACATCAGAGAGTACAATCATTTCTTCCTATAGCTCCTCAATTTACCCGTTCAGCCATCAACTTGTATGTTAACAAAAAACCAATGTAATGTGAGGCCTACGGACCTGCTGTTACTTTCATAACTTACCTATAACCAATACAAAACAACAACAAAAACAATGGCACTCCGGGTGTGCCGACAGAAGTGAAAACTTGAACAATTATGTGTGCACCCAGAGAAAAAACAACGTAAAATCAAAGAAGACCACTTTGATTTAAATATTTTTCGAAATGATTTAGCATCGATTACGAAAATTTTTAAATCAAAGTGGCATAACGTTAATTCAAAGGGTTTCTCTACTCTTAATGCATATATCAGTGGCCACAAGCCATAACCGCTTAAGTCGACTTACGACGAAATTGAGATTTTGATGCCATTAGATTCAGCGTATCCAAATCTATTTTGTACATTTTTTTCAGCTTTATATCTTTAAAAACGTGGCCACAATTTCAAAAAAAAAACTGCTTAAGTCACTAGAGTCAATGGAGTAAAAAAACTTTAAACTGCTCTCCTGAACAATGAGTAAAACAGACTTAAGCGGTTTTGCCTTGTGACCACAGATATTTTTAATTTGATCTAACCACGTATGCACCTTGGTTTGACGTGGAATCATGCTTAAATGTAAAAGTGAATACGTTTCACTTTGAATCTACGTTGACTTAATTTAAAATTACATTGCGTATTTAAATCAAATATGTTTTAACGCGAAAAGGAATATTCTTTATTAAAGTTTATTCAACGTAAAATCAAATAGAACATATTACATTTTAGTTTGCATTTTTTCCCTGAGTGTGTATTTTTTGAAGCGTCATTATATAAAGGGTCCGCCAAATAACTTTTTTTTTTGAAAATGCTATAAAAAAAAAGAATATTTTCTCAAATTTCTTTTTTTATTTGAAAGTACAATCCTTCCGGTTAATATGGAAAATAATTTCATTCAAATGGCTGCCTCGGCTGGCCATGCAGTAGCCTACACGATCGGTCCAATTTGTAAGCACATCGATTGTGTGCAGCTGTATTTCACCAATGGCTTCACGAATATTGTCCTTTAAAGCGTCAATTGTCTCTGGCATATCGGCGTAACACTTATCTTTTACGGCACCCCACAAATAATAGTCCAACGGTGTCAAATCGCAGCTCCGCGGTGGCCAAACGACATCAGCTCTGCGGCTGATAATGCGATCTTCAAAAACAGGCCGCAAAACATCGAGTGTAGCTTCGGCTGTGTGGCACGCAGCGCCGTCCTGTTGAAACCAAATGTTGCCAATATCCTCCTCTTCAATTTTTGTGAACAAAAATTCGTTCAACATGGCCCGATAACGACCGCCATTGACTGTAACGGCCACTCCTTGCTCATTTTCGAAGAAAAATGGCCCAATTATGCCTCTGGACCAAAATTTCAATTTTCTCGGGTGTACGCACTGTTTTTGGCTTTTCACGCTTTGGTTTATCGATGAGGATGCCAGTTTCTTTCACTTTTTTCACAAAAGATTACGAACATACCGAGCTGACGGTGCTTCTATCCTTCCAAAATCCGTACGCAATTTTCGCACACATTCTGCAACATTACCATGATTTTCAAAGTAATGTCGCAATATTTCCCAGCGTTGTTCAAGCGTAACACAACCATATTCGTTCAGCGGAAGGATTAGGACTAATTATCTGTCAAATCAGACATGAGCTAAGTGTTACCATTCGCGAAATAAGCACTAGTTGAAAAAAAAAGTTAGTGGCGGACCCTTTATGTCAAACAGTGAAAATATAAGAAAACTAAAAATTTTGCGAATTAGAGCGATGAAGTGGGACTCCAGAACTCCAATACAAGAAATGCTATCAAACGTCGGTCGGATTGCGATTAGTTATGATTTTTAAAATTAAATACAACTTATACCCAGTATATCTTCAACATAATGCTATTTTTATAACAAATTCTTTTTATAATTAAGGAAATGCGGGAGATTTTGGATTACCGGTTTATAGAAGTTCTGGCACGCAGAACAACGTACTTTACAAAGGAGTGCGATTATTTAATAATCTCAACAAACTTCAATGCATTTAAATTATTTTTAAGACCTTTATTAAAAAATAATGATGATAATAAAACTCATTTAGTGAAAAGTATCAACTGATGTTAAGAGTTTCTTTTTTTTTAAGGCCATAAAATGTAAAACAAAAAAAAATCATTATTCGGTTCGAAAGAATGGAAGAGCAGCAACTTGTAATCGGGCGAAGAAAGAGTAAGATACTTACGCAACAGGGCGTGCGTTGGAAATTAGTTTGAACAATGAGTTTTGGTGCTCGGCTTGAGGCTTGTCGGGGTACATCATCATTTGTTGGATGCTTTCAGTTGTGGCGATGGATTCAAAGCGGCGAATTGCCGCAACTAAACGCCCTAATTTGGGATGATTAATGGTAATTAGAGGTAGATTGCGAGGGAATGCGAGCGGCGAAATTATGATGATTATTTTTCATGTTCGATGCAGAGTTGTAAAGCGTCGTTTTATCTCGGTCAGTGTTTCGTGAGATGCTGATTGTCACGCTGCGACGAATAATGTGGCGGAGGCGGTTGGGGAAAGCTTTGCGCTAATGACGTACTCTGAGCCACGCATTAGTCGGCAGCGCTGTGTGCGGATCATTATAAAATCGTTTTTTTTTCTTCTGCACACGACTGACGAAAGATGTTGGTGGAGATCGACTTGCGATTAGGATGCACACGAGCAGTCGTTGTTTGTAATGATGTGCTAGAGAAGATTACAATCAAAGGCAGGAAAGTTCACAACATCGTGAGAGCCATTTCAATGCTTAATAGTGTGGTGTTTGTGCAATTTTTGTATCAGACAGAGTTGTGTCATATATATTACTCGTCCGATCCAGCGTTGTTACAAGGCATTTAATGGTTTTACCAAACCTCCATTTACAACCTGTGTTCGCCACCAGTTTTATTTACAACCAATGGAGTCTTTTTTAGTATCAGACCTAGATAAATATTTGTAATTTAAAAAGGTCGACCACCTTTTTGAGTCAAAAATGGACGAAAAGTGAACTCAAACAAACTTGTCTTTGGCTTAATTACTCCCATAGTTATGGTCCTAATTTGAGGCCGCTAACACGTGTCTCAGATATTCCTTGTCCAGACGGACTTGTCGAAAAAATGCCAACAATTTATGTAGGTACCCAAATATAGAGGTGGGTCTTCCTCTGTATCTTCAGAAGGTGTGGTTGTAATCGTTGATTGTTAACGATGGTGGATTATACAACCAGAGAAGTCAAAAGAGTCTTCAATTGAAAGAAAACGCCCTCCAAAAGTGGGCGTGGTTCATGGTATAGACGGAATGTATTGATGATTGTTAGCTTCTACTTTTGTACAATAACTGCGCAGCATTTTTGCATCCTGTCACCAGTAGTTGCGTCATGTATTGATGCCATATTTGGCATTTCGAAAATGGCCCATTGACCGTAACAGGGAGCGACTTTAAAAACCTGCAGTCGGTTATGAAAGTTGAGCATATGTATCAAAAGAAAAATCGTGGTTTGTTACAAATCATTTGAAACCAAACTACATGAGAAGAGTTGAGTTTGGAACCTGTGTGATGATAGTTCAGTATTTTTTTCATTATCAAAATAATGCTCAAGCGCTGATAGGGACCCGCTCTACAAAACAAACTGCATTGCTTCTAAGAATACAGCATTTTTAACACTCCTACTGTAACTTAAGTCATCTTCATTGTCTCTGACAACAATTTCTAGGCAATTCTAGGCCGTCTGCCACCCGAAGTATGAAGGCCCCTGGAATCCACAAGCACCACTGCGTATAGGCTGTCCAGTGGCCATTTTCCCGACGACCTATCTCGATATGGAAACTCATTTATTTTGATTAACTTCTTCCCAGATGATCTCAATCCGAAGCAATCGCTACCAAAACCTGCACATCCATTAAGCAGAGTGCGCCCACCTTCGACCTATCGAACGAATCCTATCAACTAAAGACGTAGCCTCAACCCTTATGCTTCTTTTTGTTTCTCTGCTGTTTTCATCCGGTTTTAACGAATTTCATCTGACATGGTAATTTCCTAAAGACCCGTCGAGCATCCCTTCAACCGAACGAACTGTCACCCTCACACAGAGCTTTGTCTAAACGAGGAGTCGACGCCATAAGCAGGATGAAAAGTGAATAAAAATCGTCCTATATACTCGATTGCTGGCTATCATGTCTCATGTTTAATATTCCACAAACAAAAAAAAAAAAAAAAATGCCCCCAACACCACTGGAGCTTATCCCTTTTGGGTTTTTAATAATAGCCTTGGCAAGGGTTATCGAAATTTCCTTCGTTCATCCACCGACGTGCGGAGACATTTTTTTTCCAAGAGGGGATAAGTCACGTAGCGAGTTATTCAAATCCCACCTCTATTACGCCAACAGCACCCTTAGAGTTGGTGATCCCTTGATCCTGGGACATCTATAATTTGTGTTTGTTAGCGACGGCTAATTGCCATTCGACCATGTAATTTCCTTTATGGCCTTTCAATTCCCATTTGCCTCGATTCCTTGTGATCTGCTTGTCGTTGATGGGAAAATAATTCAATTTCATTCGAAGGATATTACTTTGTGCTTGCATCAGCCGGGGCGATGACACAGGACACAGCGTTCGGCCCACAAGCATTTGACTAGATGATAGTGGGGTTCGATTTAACGATTGCAATGAAATGACTAAAGTATAGGACATGGCTCTCAGGCATGCATCTAATTTTCAATTTACCCTCGCTGTAGGACGATGTGTTAAGGAGGTGCCAATATCCTCAAAACCGTTGCGCTGCTGTGTAGTGAGCTGTTATAGCGAGTTCGCTTAATTGAGAACCTAAGTCATTAGAAACAAATTAGGTTCTCTTATCGAATTGTGTAGCTGTGGGATGACGACGGTGGTGGCGGTATGTATTCATACGAGTACATGTGTGCCTAACCCAGATGACAGGGGGATGATAGTAAAATGTTTTAGTTTAATGACTTTGGCTTGGTTCTGGCCCCCGAAACGAGGATGGGGGAGCATATGGAACTTGTTTAATTACATCACATTCGTAAGGATTTAATTGTAATCCCCCCCATGAGACAACTAATCGGTGGCAATATTTCAAACAGGATTTCCATGTTGAGGTTACCGCACATTAGCTGGAAGGTTATTAGGGGTGACGTTGGTTTCTCTATTTTTTTTATCATTTGCACTGGATAGATGAAGCTCCAGCGCGCATTTTAGTCAGCGGGGATTTAAATAAAATTGCAAACTTAGGGTGCACAGGACGAAGCTCAAAAGTCGTCGGAAACAGGAAAAAAAAATATTAACTCAGAGAAGGCAGAAAAATTGGGAATTCAAGTCGCCAAAGTGCAAATTTGGCGACTGTTGTATGGCCGTTAAAAGTCTTGTATAGAAAATCGCATCCAAGACGTCTGTTTGTCCGTTATAAGTTTGCAGGCTCTTTATAGGATCCTACGTCCATGGACGATCGTTACATCCGTGAATGTTAAGAGTCATAGTCATAGGGTATTGAACAAGTTTTTATTTTCCAACAATATTTTGTTCTCTATGAGAACTTGTATAAACATGTCGGTTTCGCGTTGTACTTATCTTTACGAGCTCTTGATAGCTTGGACCATTTTCTACAACTGACCCCAATGCATTGTGCTAAATCAACTATTGGTCTCGTAGACGCAGACGCATGTAGCTGCCCAGGCATGAAACACATTTTTTTTGCATAGTTACATTGCAAAACAACATTATCACACCGCAAGATTTTAGTTGAAAACAATTTTTTTGAATAGTGCAAAACAATTTTTTTTGGATTTAGAACACCGCTAGGCTTATGTGCATATTTTGGTTGAAGGACAACGCTAGGCTTATGTGCAAAAGAATTTTTTGTGCGTTTGCTGGGTAGTGGTTACTATGAGCAAGATGTTTTTGTTGTGTTGTTGCGCTTTGTGTTAACTTATACTCAAAGGAATTCGGAGTGGTGGGGGGGCGTGGCACTTATTGAAGCTGTAGGTGAACAAATCATTACATTAATATTGGTCTGCACCAGGGCGACGAATTTTAGGTATATTTGCCCTAAGGTTGTGACGAATAAACGTCTTTTATAGAGAAAAAGTTATGGCCAAACTTACGAAGATATGACAGAGTCATGAGATAATATTAATGAATGATAATACCGTCGAGAAGGTGCATGTGAACTAGGGTATTTTAAAAATTATCAACAACTACCGATTCTGTTTGACACTTTGGCTAGCGTGGAATTATTATGAACTTTATTTTATTTAAAAACTTAAAATGTTGTAAAGTTCAATAAAAAATAAAATATCTTCGCTGGGCGACCGTCTATGTCAAAAACAAAAAAAAACCCTTAACACAAACCCATAATTGGAAGAAGCTTGTATTAGCGTCTCAAATGTGTGGACCCTTTGTGCCGGCTCATTTGTGATGCACCAAAACCACAGCTCAACACTTTTACAAAGAGCAAGTAAGTGTTAACATCGGCCTGGCCGATGCTTTGATACCCTTCACGTCATGCAAAATTGGTTTTGGATGGGAGGTTCCAGAACTCCTTGACCGACAAAGCCCCTTTTTAATACCAACCTAACGACGATAAAAGTTAGTCCTCTTGCAAAATTTCAGTTGCCTGGGCGATTTATTTCGACGCTATACTGTTTGCAACCGACAGAGACACACATGGGTCTAATATTGATTTTGTATGGGAGGTACCCGAACTGCTTGACCGACTGACTTGGCTAAATCGATTCAAAATGTGATCCTGATTCAGAATATACAGTGTTTACCAAAACTAAAGCACGATAAGATGTCGCTTTGGAAAAAAGTAAAGAAAATTCAAAAAAAAACTTCGATAACTTTCTAGCTTTATTTTTCTTTTTTTTTAAACAATATATATCAGTCCTCAATTTCTTATAAACAATTTTCTTATAACCCTTAACTAATTTAAAATATAAAAACATAAACTAGATTTCATTAAAAACTAAGTGGACAAAACTAAAGCACATGCACCTAAATCTAGTTTAGAACAAGATGATGAGATGTTACCGTTTACTTTCAAAATGCTACGAATTCACCGTTTCATTCTTTCAAGCTTGATTTAAGCAAAGGGAGAACAAGTAGTTTTGTTTCATCAGCTTTGCATTTTTTTTTTTTTATATACAGGGTGGCGCACGAATCGTGTTACAAAAATAAAACGTAATAACTTTTTTTCTGTGTGAGTAATCGGCTTATTTTTTTTTTTATTTTGTAGGTTACTATTTAGATTTATAAAAATGGATGCTTGGGATACGGAGAAAAGAATTTGGATAGTGCAACGGTACCATGCTTTGCAGTCGGTCATTTCCGTCCAAAGGGAATTTAGGCGGGAGTTTGGCGGTAATCCCCCGAGTAGATGGACCATTATGAGGTTTGTAAACATGTTTGCCGAATCTGGAAGCATCGCACGAAGGCCGTACCATCGAGATGCCAATGTTCGGGTTCAGGATACAATCGCAGCAGTAGCATCTGCAATACAGGCCAATCCGAGCGTTTCGACCCGAAACTTATCGGGGCAAATTGGAGTTAGTAGACGGTCATTACAACGGATACTTCATGACGATTTAAACTTGTTTCCGTACAAAGTCCAAATTACTAGCAAGTTAAACCCTCAGGATTTGCCTGTTCGCCTGGAATTTTGCCAAAAAATGATATCAATGGCCGAAGAAGACAACACATTGATCAATTGTTTGTTCATGTCTGATGAGGCCCATTTTCATCTTAACGGCAATGTAAACAAGCAAAATTGCCGTATATGGAAAGAGTCTAATCCAGAAATGCTCCATGAGACGGAACTGCACCCAGAACGAGTCACTGTGTGGTGCGCAGTTTCATCAAGGTGCATTGTCGGGTCGTACTTCTTTGAAGAAAACGGTGTAACCGTTACTGTCAATGGGGACCGTTATTTAAAGATGTTGAAGGAGTTTTTTTACCCAGAACTGCGCCGAAGACGTGTACCATTCAACAGCGTTTGGTTTCAGCAAGATGGAGCAACTGCACATATAGCCAGACCAGTTATGGCGGAGCTAAACAAAAAATTCGCAAACAAATTAATTTCTAGGAACTCCACTCTTCGCTGGCCCCCAAGGTCACCTGACCTGACTGTGCACCAGACTTCTTTTTATGGGGTTATGTCAAGCAAGAGGTGTATAAAACGAAGCCCAGGAATTTAACTGAATTAAAGCAGTCCATAACGACAATAATTGAGGCGATCCCAACTTCAACTCTTCAGGCCGCAATGAATAGTTTTTTGATCAGGTGCCGCATATGCGTGGGAGAGCGTGGAGGTCATTTGCGATCTATAATCTTTAAAAACAACTAACTATTTAAAATAAAATTTAATTTTCTAACCAATAAAAAAATAAAATAAATGAAATACATCGATTAAAAAAAAAGTTATTTGAATTTCTTATTGTAGCACAATTGGTGCGCCACCCTGTATATACCCATGCCCAGCTGGCTGACACTGCGACCTGTAAGATGTATTGTATCAATGGGGAGTAGTTAATCTAAGAGACGTGCGACTTCCCTAACGAAGGTCAATAAGTCTTTAGTAGCAGCGTGCGCTATATCTGCTGGCGTACGAGTCTCTCTATTAAACCCACGTTTTCTTAACCAATGAAGAGCCGGACATTCACATAAAATGTGCTCAGAGGACTCGCCATCCTCCAGACAGAATCTGCATTCTGTTTCCGGACAAAGGTTCATTTTGTTGAGGTGATATCTAAGGCCACAATGACCTGTGAGGAAGTCCGTTAGCTTTCTTATGTTACCCTTACTGAGCCTAAGGATTCCCTTATAGGAGTAAGGTTTAATTAATAGCTTGGATTGTCTTAGACCAGGGACATGTTCCCACTGATCAAGACGAAGTTGTTTCTCCCAATCATTAATTTGCCTTAGCGCAAAAGTCCAATTAACTTTGCAGTAGGGTTCTGGTCCAAAGAGAAGGGATTCTGAACCAGCCCTAGCTAATTTGGCTGCATGTTCGTTGCCTGCAATACCCTGGTGGCCTAACCTTGTTGTGTTTGGCGAGGGTTTGCAGAGCATTGTGACAGCACTTAACTGTTTTGGAGTCCATTGTATTGGATGCCAATGCTTGTAGGGCTGCCTGACTGTCTGAAAAAAATTTGAATGATTGCGCCTTTCATACCTTTTTTGGAGATTAGATCAGCGCAAGCTTCGATCGCATGGATTTCCGCTTGAAAAACCGTGGGACACGTTCCCATGGGTATCGAGACTTTGGTGTTGGGTCCAAAGACACCAGCTCCATACAAAATATTAGAATTTATTTAAAAAAGACATTTAATGGCGCGCAATAAGTATTCAACAAATGAAACAAAAAAAAATAGTGTCCGATTTTAATAATGGCGAATCCGTTAAAATTTCCGCGACCGGGGAAATGTCCAAACGGTTCATAGTGGTGGTAGACCACCAACAACGCGAAGACAACAGGATCATCAGCTTAAAAAAAAGGACCCCTTCATATCGTCCACGTGTATTCAAAAGAATTAAGTTTAGAGATCTCAAGCAGGACGATTCGGCAAAGAGTGGTTGATGGTGGCTTGTCGTTATATTGAGCAGTAAAAAAAAAAACATTTATTACTCAAAGGAATCGACGTGCAAGACTTGAATTTGCAAAGGCACATTTAAACTGGACTGTGGCAAAATGGAGAACAGTACTTTTCTCTGATGAATCCAAATTCAATTTAAAGGGATTTGACGGATTTCGAACGGTACGGAGACCAAAGGGAGCGACTAAATCCACGTTTCACAAAGTCCACAATTAAGCACGGAGGAGGGAATATAATTGTCTGGGGATGTTTTTCCAGTCAAGGAGTCGGGCCGATTCATGAGATTAGTGGAATCATGGATCGTTTCGGGTACCGGGAGATCCTGCAAAGTGTAATGCTTCCTCATGCTGAGGAGAATATGCCGTTGGGATGGATCTTCCAACATCACAACGATCCTAAATATACTAGCAATCTTGTGAAACATTGGATTAATTAAAACAAAATTACAGTTATTAAGTGGCCAGCACAATCACTTGATCTCAATCCTATAGAGAATCTATGGGAAATTATAGATCAGAGAATTGATCATACAAAATGCTCCAATTTAGACTCGCTGCTCGAACAGGCTCAAATTGCCTGGAATAACATCCCTACGCGCATTTTTGACAATCTTATTGGCTCCATGCCAGAAATAATGGATACGCCACCAAATATTACTAGAAAATGTTTTTTTTTTTTTATTTATGAATTCTGAAATGTGCTTTAGTTTTGTCCACTTAGTTTTTAATAAAAATCTAGTTTATGTTTATGTATTTTAAATAAGTTAAGGGTTATAAGAAAATGTGGACTGATTTTTCCACAGCGACATATTTCGTGCTTTAGTTTTGGCCAACACTGTATATACTTTATGAGGTCTCCGCACGGAAAGAATTCAAAATCACCAATTGCAAAATTTTGAGTTGCAATTCACGAATTATATCTTTGTCGCAAATTACAACGATTTTTTCTTGCATTGATATAAAAAGTTGTAATTCGATATTGAAAACGGCTTAGAATACAAAATTCTGCTTGTTGAATTTTGCGATTAGAAGTATTAATTCGAGCTTCTTTTATTTGTAGTGATTTGCGATATTGTTTGGCGCAATTTACCACTTCAATGGGTCAATTTCTCAAGCACTACTTCATAATCGCAAATCGCAAAAAGTATTTGCTGATTTACAAACACTCAGTGATGAATCAAAGAAATCTGATAATAATTTAACACATGTAAATTGAAAACGTAAAATGACGTAGAGAAATCGTGAATTACAAAATATTTTTTTGTAATTTCCATGGAATTAACTACCCGATGTGTGAAATTTTTGGGCGCACAGGCAGCCGACAAAAACGAAACGTCATAGCATGTCCATGGTCCATGTAAAGAAATCCTTTTAAGTCCTTTCATTTTCTGCATGGAGAGCTCCAACCATGCGCATTTGGCTTTATTAGAGTCAGACAGTCGGTATTCAATCTTTGCTTAAAGCAGTTCTTGTCGGGTCAAAGTTATTTATAATAATAACTCATTCGTAGTGATAGTGAGTGTACTAACCAACAAATTGTAAAGAATTTTGGAATATATCTTGTAAGTACATTTTGAATAATACAACAAAAAAAAAATTAAGTAGGTAGGGCTATTAGAAAGAAGTTTAAATTGGAATGGAGTCTAAAATATCATATGTAATAGACCGAAAAACCACCCCAGACAAATCCCGTTATCTCCGGACGATGTGGCGCCGTATGCTTTCAATGGAAACAAATTATAAAATGTGACTTTAAATATGTATTTGAAAATAACATAAATAATTAAACTACGAATTTTGATTTGTAAATCATAAGATATAAGTTGTAAATTGAGAATAAAGTTTTCTAATTTCAATTTAATACGGTGATGCCTCAAATCACTACTCAAGAATCGTAAATTGCAAAATATGAAACGCGAATTGGTAAAAAAAAGATTCAATTTACCATTACGAATTCGTAAATTGCAACTAGTGACGTGTTAAATCTACCCCTTTGTTCGCAAATCAACACTTTTGAGTTGCAATTCAAGACTAAATGGTTGTAATTTATTAAAGGAGGAAATCGGAATTTACGAATTATTTTTGCAATTCACAATCCATAGCAATAGCAAATTAATAACTATTTGTGTCAAATTGCGATTGGTTATTGCAATATGTATTCCTCATTTGATCGCATCATTGACAATAAAAAGTAGCGATTCGCTACTTTTGAGGGTCAATATATTCACTTCGTACAATTTATAGAATTGCGAATAAAAAGTCGTGAATTAGTAAATCCTGAGCTAAGCTCTAAAACTAAACAAACTTTTCGTGATTCTGGGCTCATTTTTCTTGATTTGATCTTAAAATTTTTTCTGTGCGGTGACTTGGCATTACTAATGTAATGACAAAGTGAATATACCTTCCTGTGGAGGGTATAAAAATGCATCAACTGATATTAAAATGGACGACCAACCTACACATTTTAAGATCTCCATTCACCTTTTTGGAGTCACAGTCAGTACGGAAATATCACGGCAAGATCACTTGGCTGATATCACAAGTTTAACGTTCCCAAAGTTAAGATATCTATTTATAGCAAAGAGGTACTTCAGCCCTCATTCAGCAGCTTTTCATTCTCTATAGAGCACCGGTGAAATCACGCCTCAAAATTTTGTTCCCATATATGGAGCTCAGTTCCAAAACTTTGTGTAAACTATGACTCGGTCAAAACTGGTAGTTCCTTTTTTTTGGAAGGTTTCGTCCATCTTTTGCAAACATCGTGGTTGTAGGAGCCTTAAGTAGATTTTGAACCATTGGATGGAGAAGAAATGCCATTCATCGTCTCACCAAGAAGTTGGTAAAGAAAATTAAAATTCAACAACTGAAGAACCGATCACATCAGTATATAGGTCACATTAATCGCTGTACTTAATTTTTGTAAATTATCGTACTTAGAGAAAGTTTTCGCTTGGATTATTGTTAAAAAAATATGGACGCCTCCAACTCGAAGGAGAATAACCGAAAGACCGCATCTTGCAGCTCAATGCATGTGCATAATGGATACGGACAGCATATAAGCATATTTGCGGTGCCACAGGGCTGTATATTGTCGCCAGTGCTTTTTCTTGCGACACAGTAGAACCAGTTGATTCTTTGTAAGACTTGACTTTTCGAATTCAACATCCAATCGGTTGCTGTCTTAGTCACATTTAAAAGCACTGACTTCTGATAACACTACGACCTTCGAACTGTGTCAGACAATGAATCAGAAGCTGTTGGATGGGGCACCGGAAATGCGTCGGAGTTTGTACTTAAAGGTGACAAAATTTCATAGAAAGTATTGGATTTCTTGGGGCCATAGCTAAGGCAGCTCATGTAATGAGGGGCCAAAGTTAGTGCATGTCCTCAAAAATGGAAAATCTTTTGATGGTGGCTTTTATTCAAAACTCTGCAAGTTCTGCAAGGCTCAATCACTTCAGATGCGCACATACTTTCATACCAGATGCCATTAGGTATACATGCAGCATGGATTTTAATGAGCCGCGAATGACCTATAACTTCAACGCCCGCTAACCTTTTCAGCGCGGTTCAAGTGCCGGCGGCAGACATTCCTCTTCCTCTCAATCAATCAGTTAATACAAAGTTTGATCACTTTCAATAGTACCCCCTCCACCTATACAACACATGATTGATTTTTGATGAACGCCAAGGCATCCATTGCCCGCCGAAGGCTATCCTTCGCTGCAACTAACTGCCATGGCTGATCGATTTGAAACCAGAAAGAACGGAACATTTGTATATCGTTATACGAACAGAGGCACACTCTCAAATGAAACAGGCGCACTCAATATTTTTTCTTCCATCTGAAGTAGACGGCCTAGACTGAGCCACTCGTTACAATAACAAGAGTAACAAAAACAAAAACAAAAACAGAAAAAAAAAATGTAAACAATGCACTCCTTTATGTTGCATATACAAAACACATTCTCCAAAGCGTACCATATAGGCAAAGGGGGGCCCGGATGAATTTATTGACCCTAATTGCCCCGGCCTGTCGGCTGCTGCCAAGTACTACTGGCGCACTTCAATGAAAGGCGAAACTTTAGAGGGACGCTCGTTGAAAAGCCGTCATCGTTACAGCCTGCCAGCAGCATCATTACCATCTGGCAGCAATCGGAAAAGATATCAAAACAAAAAAGTTTCTTATGTTTTGTTTGGAACTTTCCAATCGTTTCCACCCACCACCACCACCACCACTCCTCGTCCGTTCTTTTGATTATTTTTCAGCTATCGCTCCAATAATAGCTCATTTGGTATCTGGAGCATGAAAGAGTGATCAATGCGCTCTTGTCGTTGTTTAGCTCAAGACAATCCACTCCGACAAAAGTCAATTTTCACACTGCCTGAGTACATACACAACGGCGTTATAATGTAAACATTGCATTTGTTAATTGTTCGAGTACAAGAGTATCTACCGCGTCTGTGAGTAACTCGCATTTGTCTATATCTACTATTTCTCAATTAAGACGAACGAGGGAGTTTCTTGTTTGAAAAGCTATACACATTTGAAACGAATACATGCAGTAGTATCTCTCGTTTTAATGAAAGCAGATACCCTTGCAATCAAGATGCTAGGGATTAATTTAACGCTACACCAAGTGATGTGACATATGATAGAGTTAGCTGCAAATGCAGCTGAATCGACGAGGGTGTATTTAGTTGCGGGCGACTTTGGCTTCTGTATCTGTAGATGTAGATGCTGTGTGGGAAGAACTGGATTATGTTGCGGCTACATTTATTGTGACACACTTGAGTGAGAATTGTAGTTTCGAATGGATCGCTGCACTCGCCTATTCGTTAATTGGCTTTGCCCCTAGTCGACTGATTGTATTAGCTTTTGGTGTATATAGATGTGGGAACATGCTTTTAGTTGCACACCTCCAACAACTCACTGATAACGGATCAAAAGGTTCACACCTAATCCACGCCATCTGGGTGGGAAATGACAATTTATTTACAATGTAAGTGGGCGGCTGAAATATTTTATCAGTGAAAGCCCGAAGACGTGAAAAGTAAACCTCACAACTAGAACGCGTTATAATCAAAGAAAAGATCTCCTGGGTTTTGTTCCGTATAAATCACCGGGGCAGGACGGCATTCTCCCCATTATGCTGCAAAAAAAAAAGAGAGAATAGTGCTACTCTTACGGAAGAAGTATCCCACTAAATCATGTACCCCAGTCATGGAGACATGTCCGAGTAGTTTTCATACCGAAAGTCGGCAAAAGAGGTCACGAATCCGCGAAGGACTTCAGACCTATTAGTATAACCTCATTCATACTCAAAACCTTAGAACAAATTCTTGACCTTCACATAAGGACAGGTCTGGAAAGGTATCCCCTGTGTCAATCACAACACGCTTACCTCAGTGCGCACGATTGAAAGGTCACTCTCCCAACACCAATATACCTTAGCCACCTTCTTACGCATAGAGGGCGCTTTCAGCAATGTTCACACTGAATCGATACAGGAATCTCTCACAGAATTACATGTTGAGGATTTCGTCACTTCATGGATTATTTCCATGCTCAAAATAAGGATCATTCGAGCAAAACTCGGAAACACCATTTTAACCAAATCAGTAAGCAGAGGTACACCTCAAGGTGGGGTGATCTCACCTCTCCTATGGGTTATGGTACTCAATAAAATCCTGGCAAGACTTGACAGAGAAGGTATCAAAGTTGTTGCGTGGTTGTTTTACTATCAGAAATGTTTCCGGTTGTGATTAGCCAAGGAGCCTTGGGTAAGATTGTGCTTCTAGGTGTGATCTTAACGCTAACCCAAGTAAAACGGAATTGATGCCTTTCACCACCAAAACCAAAACACCTTCTCACTTCCCCGCTTGAATAACCAAAATCTTGCATTATCCACCAGCGCCAAACCAACCAATCATCACACAATTGATCGTAAAGTGATCTTGGCTATAGAACCGGATTTAACTCAATTTTGTTTATGGGAAGACACTTTCATGTGCGTGATCTTGTTGCATGTGGACTGCTTCGTAACAAAAAGTGATCGACGCTTAATCCGTTGATGTCTGCCAAAGAATTGACAGCCCGTGCGGAAGCGATCACTTCGAACTACTAACTGTCAAGGAGAGATCTACCGGGTTAGAAGTAATGAAAGAGGAGAAGTGCCCACTCCTCTTGATTCGAATTGATCCGCAGATCATAGCTAAAACTTCCTCTTAATACACAAATTCGACGTCGTGATTGTGCGATCAATTTTTTAATACAATTTGTAATTACATCATATATGCCCAAGTGATTTCGCAGAGCACGAGTACAAGTCATCAAAGCAAGTAATAAATATTGGCCTTTCATTTGGATCCTCAGATACATGGTGGTTTTGAAAATCTCTAGCCAACTGATCTTCAGTTGAATTGCTACCTCTTTTCGAAACAATTCATAAATTCATAACGTACTTGAAGACATTTTGATGAAGGGTTCTACCTGTCATGTTGAAGAAAAAGTAATCACTGATCACGAAGATCGTGGAATTATAACAAATTCAAATATGTAGTAGAAGTTATCCCTGAGCCATTCACGATCAATTGAAGTGATCTTTAAAAAGTAAACACTTAAAAGCCATCGATAACAGAAAACAACTTGTTTACTATAAGTAGCTTTTGCGAGTATGGAGTCTCAGATTTTATTGAAGGAAGTGACCTTCAATCTATCATACTCATGCTTTGATTTTAATGGCAATTTGGATGATGCATGACCACAGTCATGGACATTGATGTTAATATTTTGGGAGCTGATCGTGTGACAAGTGAATTTGTAATATACCGACAGATGAAGAAGAAGCACTCAAATGTCAATCATCAAGCAAATTGATCGACGATTTAGAAAGAACACTACAAGCGAGTATAACTCATATAGTTTTGAAACACTCCTTAAGACATATGGTCAAATGTCATCATCAATAAGCTTGTTCATCATCAAAGACAAACGATCGTGAAAAATGGTGATCTTCAGAATGAGTAAGGTAGTTCTCTTGGTTCTAAAAATACAAATTGTGTGTTATCCTTTCTGTTTTATTCAACAGATTGTTGCATTCAAATATTTTTTTTGAATCTTAAGCAGACCACAGTCCATTATAATAAATAAAGGACATCCAAAAATGCGCATGGTTGTGGTTAAGTAATCGTTTGCTGAGTGGGAGCCTAAAATAAATAAATATTTGTTGCAGTACAAAATAGCTATTATCAACAATTCGATTTTATCAGCATTTTTTTTTGACGGAAGAGTCCTACAACTGCGAAGGGATGTTTGTAAGACGTTCGAGAGAGGTGATGCTGTGCAAACAAATTTTAATTTTTCAATTTGTGTCTGTTCTGTGAATTCAATCCCAATCCCAGTCTTAGTAGGTTACCTGAAAAAAACAAAAAAATTGTTGGGGCAACAGGTCCGTAGGAACCCTAGGCCTAGCTCCTCACAACCAATCGTCTTGTGCGAGTTTTTATTTTTCGGAAGAATGAAATAGATCTACAATATTATGCCAGGTTCAAACGGGCAATTGAGAAGCTCTTTCATGACAGTTATACTCTCGGATGTTTGTCAGACCTCCGCAGTGAAAAAAGCTTAAGTGGGAATTTGGGTTTTTTCGGGTTTCGAACCTGGGACCCCTCGCTTAGTAGTCCAACACACTAACCGCTAAGCCACTGCGCCGTACGTTACTTAATTGAAAAAAAAAAAACCATTAACGTTAGGTCGCGCCTTTAAATAAAATCTTATCACGTACACGAACCATTTATTTTGTTTACTCTACTACAAAATCGTTTTAACATCGTAATGATTCTTTTAAAACGTCACACAAATCTGTCGCATGGAATACGCAGTACTAAATAGCAAACCCGACCGACGGTCGGGGACAATACAAAAATGTGCGACAGTTTCTTTTGGCGGCCATCTTGTTTACATGAAAATTAGAAAGGATCAAAATTATCAATACAAAAAAATGTCACAATTTCTTTTGGTGGCCATTTTGTTTACGTGAAAATTAGGAAGGATCAAAATTAACAATACAAAAAAATGTCAGTTTCTTTTGGCGGCCATCTTGTTTGCGTGAAAAATAGGAAGGATCAAAATTACCAATCTTACTTATGCTGCTGACTGCTGAACAACGGTTTTTATCTTTATCTCTGTATGCGCGAGGACACATTTAGCTTGTGCACAAACCTCTTATTCCTAAAAACTATGGGCCTTACTATTAATCATTTTTAACGTTCAAAATATGCAATTTTGTTGGAAAATTTCGCCATTGAGTTCAAAAAATTTAGCCTGGACACTAATAATGATTATTAGTAACGCGGTATGCCAATTTGCATTCTCATTCATTTAAACTTTATCAGCATATACACAAACCGCTTAGGCACAATTTATATGCATCTAAAAAGAAGTTGGTCCACTAAAGATGGCCACACTGGAACAAGTAGCGTCGTTTTCCCCAAGACCCACTATAGTACCATTCACTATTCAAACACTAAAAAGCTTCTCTAAAAAGATGCACACTGCAGCAGAAAAATGTTACCTTTCCTGGCAAGATGATGTACGAGTAGCATCCACTCCCATCTCCACTTTATCTCAAATCCATCCCGTAGGCATATCCCTGCGCTACTTCAAAACAAAATTTCAAACATTTTTATTTACGTATTCAAATCCTAGTCCACCACTTCTCATATAATACCCCTGCGGAGTAGTTTCCTAAAAATCCCAAGGAACCTACTATAAGCATGCATGAATGTTTTAAAAAAGGGACGAATGTAAATCAGATGCAATTTAGGATTTCTTTTCCTCTGCGCTTCTCCAAAAATGTGTTCCTGTTTACACTCACACCCACACAACCAGAGAGACAAACGCTATTTTATATTTTATAAGCAGCAAACTTGTCCCTCGGTGCAAATAACACTGACCCAGTTCGGAAGTAGTTTCACGTTTCGTTTTTTTCGAATGCAGAGCAAACCAATTTGCACCATTTTAAGTGTAAAAGTTTTTCGGTACTCAACACTATGACGACGATGACGACTTGCACCGATCTGCTCTGCAAACTTGCCTATTTGCGTTCTATCCTAAAGCTAAACACATCATGAGCAGCTGTGCCATGGCACAGCAACGCTGTCGAAAATTTATTTTTTCTTTCAATTGCATGTTCGGTGGTGAATTGCTTTGCAGCCAAAAAATGAAAACAAAAACAAACAACAATAACTCTCCACCGTGATAAAGTTGCTAACACTAAAAGTAACAAAAGAAAAAAAAAAAAACAACTCCCACCACGAAACAGCGAAGGGAAAGTTTTCCTCGTGTAACTGATTTGCATCATAGATGAACAAAATAAATACAGAAAACAGAAAAGTAGCAAATTCTGAAATTACTTACCACGATTGAATATCCTTTCCAATTAACATGGGAATTCTGAAAGAGAGAAAAAAATCAAATTTGATTAGTTTGAAGGCTTTCAGACTTGCATTTTAAAATTCAGCTTTGAGCCTTTGAATTCACAATGAAGTAGGGATGCTGTTTCGAATGGCAAAGCTACCTTTGACATAGCAAATGATTTGGTTTTCAGGTACCAGGGAGAGACTTTTTAATGTATAAATGCTCAGTCTGTACTTTGGTAATGGCTCGCAATTATTTTCGTTTTAGATGTCTATTCGTACTTGCTCTTTTATAATTAAAAAAAAAAATAGCCGCCTTGATTCAGTAGTTTGTAAGTAAAAAATAATTAACGCCTGCATTCAGTAGTTTGTATTTTTTTTTTTCATGAATGGAGCTACAGTTCGAGGCGATACGACTGAATTTCAAACTCTTTCAAAATTTATACCCACGGATGCATATCAGATAATAGCAAAAGTATAGTGCTTCAGTGAAAATGCGATTGGGTGTGTTTTGTCTTGTTGAACCCCCTCAACCGGAGACCTCTCAGTACAACGTGTTCTCAACTTTTAGTTGTAAGTTAATATGTATTATTGTCATCATTAACGTATACTTTAGGCACAATAATATTTGCTATAGTCACCCTCACGTAGGTCAAGATAGTTGCATACAAAATGTTGTTGGCAACCGACAAAACCTTTAATAAAATCAATTTAAAAAAAATCATCTTTTGGCATATTAATGTGTGTACGATTGTTCTGTTGTGACGTATTATAAACGAAAGCCCAAGTGGCGCAATTTTACGTAGAGCAATACGTCGTGCGGAAAATATTTTTTTGTTTGGTAGATATAAATTTTTTGTTTGCTACTTGGACACATGCGTAGAATGTGAACAAAGTAAACTGAAAATCGAATGAAATTATAGGAGGCAGTTGAAATATTTCAGCAAGTAGTATACTTAAGTTTTGGACATGGAAGAGCGGAAGGGACCATAACATATATTTCAAGCCGAAATGCCAAGTGATAACAAGCTGTTTGAAAGACCCGAACTATTTATTGCACAACCAATCTGCCCATTTCTCATTCGACAAAGCAGTCCATTGCAAGACCATTCCCATCTGTTCATAAATCGTTGGCACTTCCGAGACCCTTCATTAGATACTAATCACAAGTCCATTTCGTTTTATGAGCCTACACAAGCTTCTGACCCCAAATGTCTATTATCATTATCAAATCATATCACTTTCTTGCAAAGCCCTTCCCCTCTCTATACGCCATCGAACCAAATGGCCATTACCTCATCAGCACCGAACCGAGAACGGTTATTATAAATGTTCAAGGCCCGTTCGCCTAAGGGACTTTATTTTTTGTTCGGTCTCATAACTTCTGAATTATGTGGCATTATTGGTACTTACGCTGCTAATTTTTGACACATTGCTTCCAATAAACAGAGGTCCACTTTCGAAAATCTTCGCTTATTCTCGCATACGCAGAAGTCGTATTTCAACCTTGACTCGATATTATGTAACATCTCCTTGCCACGACACCCTCAGGGGAATGGGATCCCACTGCGGCCGTTTTATTGCGATAAAAAAGCGAAGAAAAAAAATGATAAATGCTTTTCGATTAATGCGCGCAGTAGCATTAGAGTGTGGTAACATTTCACTGGTTGGTAGCAGACAACAAGTCAAGATAAAAATAAAGATGTTAACACGGTCTTACGGCAGTCAAGTCGTAAAAAAGGGAACAAACCCCATCCATATCGATGGAGATACGAGTAGTATGAAGCTCAATTTGGAGAGGGTCAGAGGGAGAGATATCGAGGATGGCGAATAAAAAACTCGTAAAATTTAACATATATGGTAGAAAAAAGTATCTAGCGACACTATTTCTAAGGAAGTACTGCTGAAGGGAATACCGACTTTATGGAGGTTAAACCAGTGAACACAGTTCTGAATAACCTGTTATATTGGGTTTGTAGGATTTTTCAGTCGATGAACCATAAATAGACGCATTGGATTTGTGAAAGGACCGACTTTTAAGATTCATGGGCATTAATTGGTGGTGGGAATTCAGACTGTTTTTCACTTTTATAGGTATTTACTGCGAGAACTGGCAGTGAGAAAGAGTTGAAATGCTTGGGGAACTCACGTTTCAGTTTGTCAATTTAACGACATCAGATTAAAAGAGCAAAATAACATGATACACCAAACGATGCCGAACTCAAATCTGCTGCCAAAATGTAGAAGGGTGATTTTGGAGTATATAAACTCGTAAGCGCACAGCCATGTGCGTAAGTGAAACAAGTTCCACTGCATTATGAGTACGCTTCTGTCCTCAGTTTTTAATATCATTAATCATTGCAATTAGAATTCGGGCGCAAGAACGAGCCACTCTAAGTAAATGTGTTGCGCACACACCATGGTGCGCTACGCAATAATTAGATATAAAATGAAATAACCCATTGATGGGTATTCTCATTCAGGATGAAATTTCATCCAAAAGCTAAAACAAGTTTTATAGCGGGGTAAATAAACAGTGCACCGACAAGACACAAGAGGTCTATAAGACTACATCATCGATTGCCCGAAGTATACCCAGTAAGTATACCCAACAAAAAAGGAAAAGATTCTTTGATTAAAGAAGAGCGTCCTAATCACGTAACTTTTGAGACGACTTCTGTCGAAACGATAGACCTCCACAACTAGAAACTTATTTAAGAGCTTCATCTAGTTCATTCCCCACAAATGTATTGAACATAACTTATAATGATCATCAATATTTCAAAAACAACATCGTTTAGACGATCGTCGCCTTAAGTGATCTGCCCCCAGCACTCTCGCTAGTCATAAACACTGAAGCCCCTCTTCATATTTTAAATAAGTCCAGGGGTACCTAGAACTCAACTTGACTCACTTACGCCTTTCTTTCTTTTTAAAAAGGTGTCTTGACAGGTTTGCACAGACCAACCGACGCATAGGTCAAAGTTATATAACCCAACCGTAGGGGAGTGTGTGGCACCTTTGAACACTTATTGCTTCCAAGTCTTATAAAAATCTATGTTTTGGAACTTTTGATTTGTAACTTGTTTTTTCTTTTAGAAATGGAACTCAACTTGAGTTTAAACGCATAATTCTTTATGAAGATTTCGATTTATTATTATTTTTTTGAATGAAGCGGGTCCTTAAGTTCAAAGGTGCCCCCCCAGTGGGTTAGTGTTTTGAACTAGGCTGGGGCACCTTTGAACGACAGTTTTTATAATAAAATATTAACCTGAAATAGGACTTTACACTTTATTTAAATTATAATTAAGTTTTGATTTTTAAATTAGACATAAAAATACATAACATGTCACGAACAATTTAGCTTTAATAATTTGTTTGTACTCATATATAAGAAAAACTTATTTTAATATGGTTCTAAATGAACCTTCGAAAAATATTTTTTCCAAATAAAAAAGCTCACCAACAAATTTGTATACTCTTACAAACAAAAAAAAAAAGTTGGAAATTCAGCATAAAAACATTCAACACGAGCTAGTTTCAAGCGACTACTGAAAAGATGACCGAAAGCCGTTGACGTTGAAAGAAAACAATATTGCCAAGATAAAAAATTAGTTTACCCTCTCAAATATTTTTTTTTAATAAGATTTTATTAGTGCTGTTCAAAGGTACCGCACATCGTAACGCACACTGTGTGCGTTTATTAAATAAGTAACAAATCTTTGTTTATGGATCTTCTTGCGAAGGAATCACTCATAAAAGTTCAAAACCTCGTAGCGCACATAGTGTGCGTTCGTAGGATAAGTCGAAAATCTTCGTTTTTGAAAGGGTCTGCTTGCGGATAGCCTAAGCTATGCAAACATACCAATTGTATTCACATTTCAGTATTACATATCTTAGCGCACACGGTGTGCGTTTGCAAAGCAATTAACAAATCTTTGTAAATGGAAAGGGAATAGTCCAAGTTATATAGACCCACTCAATGTATTCTCGTTTTATGTCTTCACCTCGTTGCGCACACAGTGTGCGTTTGTTAAATAAGTAGCAAATATCTGTTTACGGAAGGGGTCTTCTTGCGATTAGCCAAAGTACTATGGACTCACTCGTTTTAGGTCTTGACATCGTAGCGCACACAGTGTGCGTTCGTAGGATAAGTCGAAAATCTTCGTTTTTGAAAGGGTCTGCTTGCGGATAGCCTAAGCTATGCAAACATACCAATTGTATTCACATTTCAGTATTACATATCTTAGCGCACACGGTGTGCGTTTGCAAAGCAAGTAACAAATATTTGTAAATGGAAAGGGAATAGTCCAAGTTATATAGACCCACTCAATGTATTCTCGTTTTATGTCTTCACCTCGTTGCGCACACAGTGTACGTTCGTCATATAAGTAGCAAATATCTGTTTACGGAAGGGGTCTTCTTGCGATTAGCCAAAGTACTATGGACTAACTCGTTTTAGGTCTTGACATCGTAGCGCACACAGTGTGCGTTCGTAGGATAAGTCGAAAATCTTCGTTTTTGAAAGGGAATAGCCCAAGTTATATAGACCCACTCAATGTATTCTCGTTTTATGTCTTCACCTCGTTGCGCACACAGTGTACGTTCGTCATATAAGTAGCAAATATCTGTTTACGGAAGGGATCTTCTTGCGATTAGCCAAAGTACTATGGACTCACTCGTTTTAGGTCTTGACATCGTAGCGCACACAGTGTGCGTTTGTCAAATAAGTAGCAGTGACCTCTTGAAAACACGACCTAGTTGACAGTAATGAGATAAGTTTTTCCGGAAAACTTCCGAACCCACCTGTCTGACGTCCAATATAGAAATTTGGAAGTCCAAACGACATTACGAGTTCAATACGATTAAAAAATACCTCTGCCTTCGTGGTCTATATATACTCGTAGTTCATCAACTGCTTCTACCCATGCAAACACATTTGTTGGTCGGCATTTTTCCGATTGCTCTAGTTCCTGCGGTCGCATCCAAGGTTAGCCCACTTAATTTATTTAAAGGTCTGTTAAAGCCGCAAACAAACCAGACTGTGAAATCGCGGCTGCTTGTACCTTAATACGACTTAAATGCCTTGTAACACATTGGCTGTTGTTCTCGTGCCATTTGTACCACCCTTAGGCAGCCGGCATTACCCACCGCAACATAAATCCACACAAACACTACCCCTCCGCTCACCCACCACCCATCTGACTGTCCACAGTTCTACATTATTGCGGAATAAATATAGAATTTCGGTTGAGGTTGTAGTTTTTTATTTCTTTTTCTC
The DNA here is from genome assembly GCA_916610125.1 of Cheilosia vulpina. NCBI lineage: Eukaryota > Metazoa > Arthropoda > Insecta > Diptera > Syrphidae > Cheilosia > Cheilosia vulpina. The sequence goes on along the minus strand of OU744277.1, from coordinate 72,107,979 downwards.
TGTTCTCCCACCTAGGGATCCAATAAATTGCTGTTCACCTCGTGTATTCCTGGTCCAAATACAAATTGTTATGTCATGTGGAATAAATGTCACTATGATCGAAGATATATTGGCTCCATTCGCGCTGGGTATGGCGCGCAAACCTCCAGTATAGAGGTGCCAGTGTATTGCATTCCATTAGATTCCATGAGAATTCGGAATGTGGCACCTTCACTGAAACCATGGTATAAGATCTATAAACTAAACAGCGCACACACACACCGGAGGTGGTAGTGGAAATTGTTAAAGCGACCGAATTTAATGTGCGCGCTCTCTGACTTCTTCTCCACATCCGCCTTAGCTTCAGCGAAATGTAAAGATGACATAAGAACAAAACAATACACTATGTATACATGTTCATCGTATACGAAGTCAGCCAAGGACGGGAGGACATCATATTTCGAGGCGTTGCCGATACGGTGTGTGCTGTTCGTGGTCTCATTATTGCCCGCGGAGTCGTGTGTACGCCGCTGAGAGGCAATTCCATGAATCATAGCAAATATTTTCGTACCTATTTTTATTACGTTTTATTTTTACACTTGATACACCCACGCCCAATACAGTAATCCTTGCGCTTGCCACCTGCGAAATAAAAGAATTCCAGCTTTTCATATACCTCGGGGCCATTATGATTTATATTCCGCTCTGCACAAAAAAGAAAAAAATCCACAACCATTCGGCATTAAGTGCTTTTTTTTACTTTCCAAGGAAATGTATTTCATACTAGATATGCCTGCATCGCACGAAGGTAGAGGCGATGGTGTCCTTTTTGATTTCGGTAGAATATCCTTTGCAGATTGTAAAATTTCTTTTTTTTCCCCCTCGGATTTTGTGGCTCGCCTCTGTGCAAATGTAATTTTTTTTATAACTCAGTGAAAGTTGTTAATAATTTTTTTTTACAAGTGCGTGAGATAAGGGCGCACTTGGATACCGTTTGGGGTGGAACTCATACGTACATGGTTTTGATTTAAGACATCGGAAATGCCGTTCGCTGGTGAGAAGCTCTGGGAGTTTTAATGATTTTTTTTTGTTCGAGGGTTCGTTGAAGTCACAGTCGATTTACATATCGCAAATGTACGAGCTTAATGTTCGTATAGCGATAGAAACGGTTAGGCAGTGTTTTAAATCGTTATCGCAGCCCTGGTAGGGGGCGACAATAAATTTCCGGGTTGCAGTAATTTCGAATGTTTATAGGTATTGGCGGCGGGCTCTTGCTTACCAGATTACTTATGTAAGTAGGGCTTGGGGTACACCTGACGCGAGATTAACTTTAGGTATAGCAGCGTTGTGATTGTTAGGTGTCATGTGAATACTTTCCCACTGAACAGTCACACCTGTCAGTTGAAAAACTCTCTGTGCGACTTTGGTTCAGTTGAAAGGAGAGGACGCACAATGAAGAGCTCTGCGGGTTGTGTAGCGATTTAGTCGAGAATGTGCATATCAATCGGTAGTTGAAGCAATTGGAAATCAATGCTGCGATTAGGAAAGTCTTTCATTGTACTTGAGGAGAACAACGCGGCAGTGCAATATTTAGTATATGTAGTTACAGAAGGGATCCTCAACCAACATGGAGGACACAACTAGTGGCGGCTTGCTGTGGATAGAGCTGGCTAAAGAGGCACATCTTGACTTGAATCCACCCTGAGCCTACTTCAAATATACCTAGTAATAGATACATATGTTGTTACGCCTTTGACAACATATTGCAGAGATTCTTTGTTTCCTATTATAAATTCCATATTCCCCTATTCGGTGTCCAGTACATTGAACAGTCTTAACATGTTATTCAGTGCAGTGAACTGTCACTTCGTGTCTTTTCGCAAGGCCGATTTACTCTCTGAAGCGATACCTTTCTATGGAGAGGAGGTAAACACCCTCGCCACACCTCGGTCACGGGCTGATCATTTTTGGCAAATTTGAATCTTTAGTAAATAGATTTGTCGGAACTTCCAATTCTAAGAACGTCTAAACAAACTTCGTGGGAGGCCGTGGTCACTGCTAATGTCTCCGCTTGTTAATTAGAGGGTAACGTGTTTAAATCCTAGTTAATACTATAAAAATAACAAATAAAAAAGCCCACGGATTTTAAGCGGTTATAATTTCTAAAACAAGAAAAATTCTGTGATTGCAAGAAGTCAATTTTTAACGAGCCCCCACCCAAGGGATAGAAAATAAACACCGAAGTAGCTTCTACGCCGCATTTCTTTATTTCATATGTAGCTAAACCAAAATTCGGTAAGCCTGCAGTAATTGGCCGAACCACAAAAGATTGCAAAAAACTAGCCTAACTTTGGGAGCAACTTCAAAATTGTTAAACAGGCTCATATATAGGCATTCAAAGCCTAGTTTCTTGCATCAATTCATTTTTGTTTTCGAGACGAATGTAAGGGACCAATAATTTAGTGCGGCTTAATTGAGAAGCTTTTCCCAGGGCACTCATTTCAGAAGATTATCGTCGAAACGATAGACCTCCAAAACTAGCAATCAAGTGATAAAATTACAAGTTTGAGAGCTTAGTTCATTTTCCAAAAAATATTATGAAGGCTAACGTTTGTCTAAAATATTCGAACAGAATATAACTTATTTTGGTGATCAAAGTTTCAAAAACGATATCGTTTAGACGATCGTTGATATACGGAATCTGCATCCAGGACAGTTATAGGTACTCCCGAATTTTTCGCAAGAGGTAAAGCAGTAGAAAAAACCTTAAAACGTAGTTTGTGAATTTTTGGAAATTTAACCTGTTGGGCTTCGTTCAGTTGTCACTACGCCCTAAGGTTGGTTAAGGTCCTCAAAACCTCTTGAGAGCGCTCAAAAATTACAAGGAGAAATCGGGCAATTGTTGAAAAACTCGTTTGAACTGTCAGTTGATATCAGGTATGCATTTTTTGACTACTTGTCCTAAGATATTATCTGGAAAATCGGGCATTTAGGTCGTTCAAACGAGTGGGCCATTCTGTCATCTGTCAGAATGAATCAAGCGATATTACAAGGAACCAAGACCACATTTTCTCTTTGAAAAGTATACCTTTTCTGCCATTTCTCATCTTAGTGATTCTACGTATAAGTGATACCAATTTTGATGAACCGAAACTCCGGAAACAGTTTCTACGGTTGTATGATTTATTTGATGACAGATGTTCACCTCAGCCTTTGTAATTTCGAAATATTCCAAAAGAACACAAAAATCCAATTGATTCAAATGCCGCACAGAATGCAACTGAATTAAAGCGACGATACGCTATCATCCCCAAACCAGAAAGAGAGGGCGGAGTTGTATCAGAGAAAGCATTTCGACTTCTAATACCACAAAGACCCCTATTTCAATCAAACTCTATTAAAAGCTTAAAGAAAATCCTTTACAAGAAGGGCCTCAAAAACAAACACACAACTTACAACCCGAACTGAACGGAGAAAAAGGAACCCCAGCCTGCTTAGATATCCAAAAAAGAAAAAGCAGAATCGTCACCTTTTGTTGTTTTAGTTTATGTACCTCACATAAACCTCCTCACAAAAGAGAAAAAAACGAACATTCCTCCCCCGTCAAAATAAAAAAGGACGATCAAAGAACAAAAAAAGAAAAGAAATGTATGTCATCACCTCTTTAAAAGTTGCAAGCCCGGCGATAGAAGATGAGAGAAATAAAATGAACTAAGAAGACTGGCGAATGTATCCTCGCCTCCTTGGAATGTAGTTACTTTCAGGTGAACACTCAAGAACAGTGAACGATTTAACCCAGTTCCTTCGTCTTTATACACAAGCATTGTTGAGCGTGGTTTCATTCATAAAAAAAATGAACTGCCAGTTCGTAAGGAATCGTACGAGCTTACACATCCTCGATACGAAATATGTATATGCACTTCTCTTCTTGTTTACGAGGAATACCTTTCAGCGCATTTTTTTTAAGGGCGTACAGCTTTTAGTGATGCACTCTGAACACTCTTTAATGTTTGTGTTTACTTGAGGTAGCCAAGCGAAATGCATTCAAGAAAGTTTGTCCTGGATTTTTTTTTCTCTCGTAAGGGTTGTTAATATTTTGTGCGATGTTGTAAGCCATACGCAACGGTTTTCATTGGCGTCTCCGGAGAGAACCTTCGTAAGGATAATACACGAATCCACGTAGGACAACAACTGTTGGGAGGTGGCTGATGTCGAGTACATTTAAAACAACTCGACGGGTACTACTTTCGTAATTATGTTCAAGGAGTTGCCAAGCGAGGAAGACATTTTAATGCGTTTTACTGGACGGAAAAATGCAGAGGGAAGAAGTTTCAAGTTTAAGGATGTAAAGGTCATTAAAAACAAAAACAAGGATAAGGTCGATTGATAGTCAGCGTATTCTTGGATGTATGTTAGTGTGAGTATTTCTCAAGCACTTCAAAAATGTGAAATATAGGAAGTCCTTTTTGGAATGCACCCCAAAAAGTGGCCGTGGTGGAATGATTTGTATGTAAAAAAGGCAACGTATACGTTGCATGCCTAGCAATGGGCTATATCCCGATTACATGGAGGGAAGCAAATGTGGTCTTCCTTCCAAAACCGGAAAAAAAGGACTACACCGAGGCAAAGCCATTCAGACCAGTCAGCTTAACATCCTTCCTGTTAAAAATAATGGAAAGGGTGATGGTGGACTATATGGAGAGTACTGCGCTTAGGACGTATCCTTTAAATAGTAGACAGCATGCATACAGGGTAGGCATGTCCAAGGAAACAGCGTTACATCAAGTAGTACGCGTTGCGGAGGAAGAGCTAAATACCGGGGGCATTGCGATGACCACTATAATGGACATTGAAGGTGCCTTCGATAAGATATGCTTTGAAAGTCTCAAACAAGCCTTGGAAAAACGTAGGGTTAACCCACTGGTGGTAAGATGGGACAATATGTTGAATACAAGAGCGATTAATATTCGGACGGGAACCTCAAAACTCAGAGGAAGGGTTAGCAGAGGTTGCCCACAAGGAGGTGTTCTCTCACCTACACTGTGGAATATCACTGTGGACTCTCTTCTCGACAGCCTTGAGGCGACGGGCATTCACACAGTGGGATATGCCGACGACACAGAAATAATGGCCAGAGGCAAGTTCATGGACGTCACCGCAGATATCATGAGGCACACACTCAGAGTGGTTGAGCGGTGGTGTCTGGAACAAGGGCTTTCCATTAATGCGGGGAAAACAGATCTAATAGTCTTCACTTACTTACTTACTTAAGGTGGCGCTACAGTCCGGGGTGGACCTGGGCCTCAACCAACAAGCGTCTCAAGCCAGCGCGATCTTTAGCTAGCTGTTTCCAGTTTCGCACGCTAAGTTGGTTAAGGTCCCCTTCCACTTGCGTGCGCCACCTGAGTCGCGGTCTTCCTCTACTGCGCCTTCCCTCGGGTATGGATTCGAAGATCTTCCGGGCCGGAGCATTCGTGTCCATTCGCTCTACATGACCCAGCCACCTCAGTCGTTGGACCTTCACTCTTCTGACTAGGTCGATGTCGCTGTACAGCCCGTACAGTTCGTCGTTAAATCTCCTTCTCCATTCACCGTCAATGCAGACGGGACCTCTCGAAACAACCGAGAGTTACCTCATCCGCTTTTGATAGCGTCCATGCCTCTGCGCCATATAGCAGAAAATAGTCTTCACTAGGAAGAGCAAAAATCTGGAATTTCGGCCCTTAACACTTTACGGATCAGAACCAACAATGACTAAGAAGGTTAAGTATCTGGGAGTCTATCTAGATACTGGACTAACTTGGAACTACCATGTTGAGGAGAAGGTCCGGAAGGCAAAAAGGGTACTACATCAATGCAAACGTGTATGTGGACAGAGGTGGGGAGTCTCGCCCAGGTCAGCATACTGGATGTAAACGATGATAACTAGACCCATTATCACGTACGCCTCGGTTATATGGTGGGCGAAAGCCTCTCAGAAAACCGTCAGAAAGCACCTGGAGAGGGTTCAACGTTTAGCATGTATAGGAATTACAGGTGCAATACGTACAACCCCAACATGCGCATTGGAGGTCGTCATGGGGATATTACCGCTGGACTTATTTATTAAGAAAACAGCGGCCCAAACGGCACTTCGTTTGCACCGAGATGCGAAATGGCACAATCGTGGTACGATCTATGGACATAGGAAGATCCTGGAACTTGTCAAAAACGAGATTAGGGAGCTGAACATGCCTATGGATCGAATAACAAGGGTGCGTATTATGGAAAGAAATCACAAAACTCGTATTTAGGACGGATTACTTACAGAAAAAAGAAATGGTGAAATAGTGATTTTCACGGATGGATCCATGATGGATGGCGGAGCGGGGCCCGTATCTATTCAGAAGAGCTGGAACTTGCCCGTCACATTAGCCTCGGGAAATACACTTCAGTATACCAGGCTGAGATGATTGCCTTGCTTCATGCGTTGGACTACTCGCTTGAGTGTCAGGTGGAAGGAAGAAATATCCTTATAGCACTGGGCAATCAGGCGGTGATCAGATGCATGGAACAAACAAACATCACAACAATTGGCACTGGAATGTGTACTTAAGCTCAATAAGTGTTCGTCTAAAAATGAAGTACCTCTGACTTGGATACGGGGACACATAGGGATCGAAGGCAATGAAAAGGCGGACTCCCTTGCAAAACAGGGGTCAACTGAAACGTTGCTGGGACCAGAACCATTCTCTTCAATTGGCAGAGGAATGGTAGAACAGCTGATTCCCAAATGGACCACGGCAGAACACCTGAGAAGGTGGTCAACCGTGGAACAATGTAGACAAGCTAAAATGGCAATAAAGTGGCCGACCTGCTCCACTCAAAGAAGGGTTCTAAGTATGAGTCGAGGAACATTGAAATGGGTGGTGGCTTTGTCTACAGGACATGGTAATTTCGGGTATCACTTAAGGAAAATGGGCCTTATAGAGGATGATACCTGTAGCCTATGCCTGGAGGAGTCTGAGACAGCGGCAGATATACTGTGTCAATGTCCAGCGTTGGCTGGCAGAAGAATGAGGATCTTGGGACATCATTGGGTCGAGACCCAGTCGATGAAACAGATCTCCCATAAACAGATGCTAGCGCTAACACTAGGAATTAAGCCCAGAGACAATAACTGTGGAGAAATCCAGAGAGTCTCTCTGAGTAAGATTTACAGTGGTAGAGAGACGAAAAGAGACCCGACAATGGTGGTCTGATTCGAATATCTCTCGAAATCTATATATGTAAAAAGGCCTCGCAGTTATTGTTATCGCAAAGAAAACTTAAAAAAAAAACTTGAACGGATGGCAAGTTTTGAAAAGGGTACAAATTTGTTCGAGCTATATAGGGATTAGATACAACTTTTGGCGGTGGCATAGTATTTCCAATATTTGTAGAAATTATAAGGTGGGTGGGTGGCGCGACGCCTGTGGCTTCGATATGGTATGGTATGAATGATTTTGTTGATCGTGTCGCATGGGAACCACGATTTTTTTTAACAGCGGTTATAAAAAAATTGTGACAACCAAACTCAATTTCTCATTTAAAGAACAAATCACTCCACACCAGCACGGCTTTGTATCTGGTAGATCTACAGTGACTAACCTAATGCTTTTCAGTAAATACCTCTTCGATTCCGTAGAATTAGGCTATCAGGTTGATGTTGTATTTACAGATTTTGTGAAAGCCTTCGACACTGTTTGTCACAATATTCTCATCGATAAATTAAGATCATTTGGCATTCACTCGAGCCTCCTTAAATGGATCTATAGTTACCTTACAAAAAGGAAGCAAATTGTTAAAATTGGTTCTTCTCAATCGAGGCCTATTGACGATTTATCGGGTGTTCCTCAAGGCAGTTACTTAGGACCTCTGCTGTTTAATATTTTTATCAATGATATTCCAACTATGCTTCAGCATGCTCATTGTCTTATTTATGCTGACGATTTAAAAATATTTTTGCGTGTTAAAAGCATTTTCGATTGCAATAGGCTTCAATCCGATTTGAACTCAGTTGTCAATTGGTGCAAGCTAAACCAGGTGTCCTTGAATATTACAAAATGTCATTCCTTTTCTGTTTACCGTATTTTGTCTCCAGTTATTTATCAATATAACATTTTCGAAATTTCACTTACTAACGTAACTGAAGTTAGAGATCTTGGGGTGATTTTTGACACCAAAATTTCATTTTCACTTCACATTGACTATGTTGTTGCTAAGGCTAACTCTATGCTTGGATTCCTCAAACGATCATGTGCCGTATTTTCTAGTCCTTATGCTCTTAAATCTGTTTATATGTCCCTTGTTCGTCCTTTTCTTGAACATTGCTCCATTATTTGGTGCCCTAACAATTTTACTTCTATAAATCGATTGGAAAGAGTGCAAAAGTCATGTACAAGATTTGGTATTGCTCAATTGAAATGGAACCTTGATGAAAGACCCTCTTATTCTACTAGATGTGCATTAATAGGGTTAGATACCCTTGAGAAAAGACGTAATGTTCAGTGTATATTGTTTGTTCATGATGTGTTTTCTTATCGCATAAAGTGTCCTGAAATTCTAGAGAATTTTTTGTTTTACGCACCTGAAAGAATACACAGATCTAGAAATTTATTATTTAATCCTAGGCATATTTACAATTATGGTCTTAATGAGCCTACTACTAAATGTATTAATTTATTCAATTCTGTTTGTACAGAAATTGATTTGTGTGATGATAGAGAGAAAGTTAAATCTGTAATTTTAAATATTCATGTATCATAATAAAATTTTGCTTCTTGGTAATTTATTAATTCCTAAGTTACTTAAAACCTATTGTATTATACTATATATTTTTAATTATTATATCACCATATAAATATTATATCCGAAATCTGTTAAGCTCGGTAGATGAATAAAGTAAAGTAAAAAAAAAAAGAAAAAAAAAACATAAATGTTGAGAGAAGCCGGTTAATATAGATCATTTGGCCAACCTTCACCTAGCTATTTCCTAACGTACCTAAACCATATTTTTGATACAACTATGGAAGGGTGCATCGGCTTTATTTCATTAACCAGAAGTGGGAGTAAAAAGTTGCCAGAACATGCCCACCTGGGTACAAAGTGACCCCTCAAAATCAGAGCAGAAACTCAACATCGTTTTTGGGTTGCTCTTGGTTCGCCTACAAAACATTCCTCTGCCACACTACATAGCCAGATGTGAAGTGTATCAACAAAAGCAAATATCATCCTAATAATATGCAATGAAAATTTAATTCCATTCCCCCAGAGTAAGCAATGATAATTATTTCACTTTAACCTTAGCTACAATACGGCCATTAATTAAGCTCTACTCTAGCTCCATACACAGCTATATACAATTTGTATCCTTTACAAGTTTGTTTGGAGAACACGTCCCACATTGACACTAATAGAACATCCCTTTGCAACACGTGTAATGCCATAAGATACACTTTATATCCCAAACTTATCCAATAATGCCAATTTAGTTGCACATCCCTGTAGGAGAATCTGACCGTCCACTAGAAATTGGTGGCAGAAGAGAGTCCCTCTTAACTAACCTTTCACATCTAATGCTACAAGACAAAATTTATTATCTCCGCAAGACATCGTCGACTGTTCGAATACGTGCCTATTTTAGGGACGGATATGGGGTGCCCCAAAAATAACCATACCAACCTCAAATTACAAACCAAAATAATGTGAAGCACACAACCACATCGGCGCAGATTCCGCACCGAAAACGAAAAAAGAAAAGAAAAAAAATCCTCGTCCCTATGGACAATAAAGGATTTCTCGTGTATCTCGGCGTGTGAGAGAAATTGTTTCTGTGTTGTAGAAGCACCCGTAGGGGAATCATCGGGCCTATCCTCGTACTCTGCAACATCGTGTCCTGTTTTGTGAAACATTTTGCATGCACCAACGAAAAGCAAAATGTGGAATGAAAACCATTTTATAGTCGGAATGAAGGTTCTGTATACCTTTTCGGTATAGGGACAAAAGACAGAAGAACGACACTTTTAAGTGTCTTCCACGTGACACTCTCGGGGGACCCATAGAACACCAAGTCATACACACACTGTAGGTATACAGAAGATACCCTGAATAATGGCTGTCAGTCGGATGTGACACCAAGTGATGACGCAAACAGAATAGACTGCGCGCTGTATGGCACACACAGTCAAATTAAACTGACGAATGGGTTCCAGAGTTCAGTTTGAACGAGGAAAATCTCTTAGGAAGTTCTAAATTTACCTTGATCCTTTTGGATAAAAGTATAACAGTTGGATGGATTCTATGATGACAGCTTTGGGGTTGAGAAGTATTATTGCAAAGGAGAAGGAAGACAAAGAAATGGCTATATATAAGACATGTGCATGCACATGGTCGTTGGGGATGTGTGAAAGAGGAAATGCTGTGTGACTTGTAAAGGGGAAGCAACTGAGTATAGACTTGTGCGGCAGGAAAGAGCACGTAAATTGATTTAATTGAAGAGTGAGGATTTATTTGTCCTAAATGCCCGTCCGCATGAACAGAACTCGATGCTGTTGACAGTTTGATGAATGGGTAGGCTAGGTAAGGTGGTTAGAGATGGTTATGGGCGCAACGGGGGGGGGGGGGGGGGCTCTATAATTTTAAGCCTGTGCCATGTGCATTTCTTTGTGAAAAGAGGTCATATGGCGATTGGGGGTGGTCGTCAAGGAAGCGAGGGAAAGCATTCGACTAGATTTAGTGTGCCGTACTTTGATTATGTGAGGATATGAAAATTAGAGCTCAGGGCACACTCAGCATTTCCAAATTCTGACAGAATGACGAGATCGGTGCCACGAGTGACGAAGAAGCGACCGAGCTTGCAAGAAGGACACTAAAATGTATGTATTTTTGGCACTCAGGTCTATGAGAACTCCGTTGTACTCACTTGCACAGAAGACTGACAGTGCATATGGCTTTGGGTAGAGCAAAATCAAGTTCGAATATCGAGGGATCCGAGAGAACTTTGGCCAATTGGTGAGCAAAGAAGACGTCGAACTTTACATAAGAGTAAAACAAAAGTTTGATGGGTTAAGCTTACTGCACAACAACTACAGCAACAATTGGCAGGGTTATACTTAAGAAGCTTTGGACATCGAAGGGGTAACCTTTTACTAGTTCGAATATATCGGGTCCTGATTAAGTTACATGTCAAAATGGCGAGCGGCTTATTTTTAGTAATCTAGAACCTTCACTTCACCCACTATTACCACACTGTCAGTTTAAAAATCAACTAACCACTTCAACGACAAGTTGCAGCATTTTTTTCTCCCCAACAATTAAATTGTAAGTTAAAGTTACTGTCACAATTATTAACCCGACTTAAGACGTTTGACAGAAATTGATTTCGCCATTCAGACGTCTTTCTCGAATGTACATCCGCTTTATGTACTCATTAAATCCATTAGGACAATAATTCGAGCATTGACTTACCAGAACCATACATCAATTAAGTGCACGAATTTCAGAAGAAAATCCACCTTTCAACAACCTGCAATGGGAAGAAGAAAACAACAAACCAAAATAAAAAGAAATACAAATAAAAGGTTAAAATAAATGTCGGAACTCGGAACTGTATGTCAGGGTTTACTCGAATCAAATATGCATTACTCAAAATGACACGATACGAAATTGTTCACTGGGCGACGGGTTTTCGCATTGAACAGGTGTTCCTATATTTGTTTTCTAAATATAAAACCAGTTGTTGGTCTAACATGCAATCCTGTATCCAATGAAATATTTCGCCTCACAAGGAAATTGCTTAAATTGAAAAGAAAACTGAGGAAGAATTAGGACGAATCACGACAGCACGATATCGCGTCATGGCTTCTGAAAAGTTGGATACATAGGATTTGTATATGTGAAACTTGGAAGGGTCCTTTTGTGAAAGGACTGCATATGGAAATAGAATAAAATTGGATGGCACGAATCAGTAGGAAATGGAGTACAGTTGGAATTACAATGGTATTTTAGGGCGACAAAGGTGAATGCGATACAGACGAAAACGTTCCACTTTACGAGATATCAGGAGTGAAACAGTATTTGACGGAATTTGTTATTGCTTTCGACGCAAAATCGTCATAACCCCGTGAATGTGTAGCGGCAGGCAATTGCACCCCGGAAGGAGATTCACAAACAAGCTTACAAAGGATGTGCCATAATTCACGCACAATTTGAATTTTGCGCCATTTAATAGTACAGTGATGCCAACAAAAAAAAAAGAAAACAATTTGACAGATGACAGTTCGCGGTTAGTAAAAATGGAACGCAATACAAAAGAACAACGCATTTTCATTGTTGAGCAATATTTAAAAAATAATGAAAGTTTGTCAGCTAAAGTTAACGCTCGGAAAGAAACATGTTACTTAAGATTTCCTTTATTCCGCACCATCGGAGAACATACAGGGTGGTCCGTCTTCTGATATAGATATCTTGAGGGCTGATTCAATGTTATAAATTTTATAAAAATTTACACTTGGCCAGGCATAAATTTTGTGTGATGAATTTGAAGTAAACATTAGGGCGGAACAGAATTGAATCGGTGTTTGCTAAAGCCACACAAGTGACATTTGTATTTTTTTCAGAGGAGAATAAAAAAATGGTAGAAGAGTCAGCTTGTCTTGGTACAAAATGCCGATTTTGCGATCGAATTTTTGTCTGTTTTAGGTATCAAATTAAGTTGGTTTTATTCACAACACATAAGCTGTGTAAAAACGTAATAAACCTGATTTCGAAAAATCTGTTACTTATGTTGTTTTAACAATCACCGATAGATCCACTTCTCCCAGACAAATGCGAGTTTAGCAAAAATGTATTAAAAAAAATTAAAAATATGTATTGAAAGACCAATATCGGTGCAGTGGCTAGTGGTTAGTGTGTTGGACTACTAAGCGATGAGTCCTAGGTTCGAATCCTGAAAAAACGCAAATTCCAATTTAAAGTATTTTTTTTCTCCACTGCGCCACCTCCTGCGAACGTCTGACAAACATCCAAAAGTATAATTGTCATGAAAGGTCTTCTGAATTGACCTCTTGGACTCGGCATACAATTTTAGATGTCTTCCATTTGTCCTAAAAATTAAGAAGAGGTAACCTTTTACTAGAACCCGAAAAAACCCAAATTCCAATTTAAAGTTTTTTTTTCTCCACTGCGCCACCTCCTGCGAACGTCTGACAAACATCCAAAAGTATAATTGTCATGAAAGGGCTTCTAAATTGACCGCTTGGACTCGGCATACAATTTTAGATCTCTTCCATTTGCCCTAAAAATTAAGAAGAGGTAACCTTTTACTAGAGCCCAAAAAACCCAAATTCAAATTTAAAGTCTTTTTTTTCTCCACTGCGCCACTTCCTGCGAACGTCTGACAAACATCCAAAAGTATAATTGTCATGAAAGAGCTTCTCAATTGACCGCTTGGACTCGGCATAAAATTTTAGATCTCTTCCATTCGCCCTAAAAATTAAAAACTCGCCCAAGACGAATGGTTGTGAGAAGCTAGGCCTAGGCTCCTGTTGCACCAACTATTTTTTATTTCTTTCATTTAAAGACCAATATCTTGAAAACAAAAGGATGGCTGGTAACACTGGCTAACTGCAATAAACGTTGATCAATTGTCACACTTCTGAATTAGCTCCGGAAAAATCAGTTTTCCAAACCGGAGCTGTATTTATATCTGTCTGTCCCGAGGAAACTTCTAAAGACCAACCTTTTTGCCCTAAAAATAACAACTGACACAAACGAATGGTAACGAAAAACTCAGCTTGAGGTCACACTCTGCACATCATTATGGTATATTTTATGTTCGTCGGCAGAATTGACACCTGCTTTCTGGTAAAAAGGTAAAAAAAAAAAACAGAACCTGCAAGTGAGTGCCATTCGAAGGAGTTTTCAGAAATTTCTGCTCAAGATGGTGCTACAACTATAAGTCCTACAAATTGTGCCGATAGGAGGTGACCTACACCATCAGCTGGAGGGACAAAAACGATCCATACACATATACATTAGGACAGTAAGCCAAATTGAATCAAAATCCATGCCATCATCGAATTTTCACATCCCCCCCATTTGGGTAATTCAAATTAATTTCCAACCACACGCACACACAATAGGTTCGGTTTTTGTATCAACAGAACATAATAATATTACATTTTCTAAGTGCAGGCTTGCTGCTCTTCCCACGAGAAATACACGGTTGCTGTACCCTTGTTTTTGTTTTGGTTTTTGATTCGAGGAAACATCCCTCCAGGTGGTTGTATTCACAATACCAGCAGAGTCCCCTTTTCAATCGAATTGCTATCGATACAACACAACAGCTCAAACCCCGGCACGGTATCCTTAAAACCAGTATATATATTGCGTTGTATATCCCAATCCCCGAAACACCATTTTCCTGCTCCAGTCAACACAAGGGTTCGCTCTCGTTTCGATGAACATTTCGGTACTAACCGCTACGCACAATGGAATTTTTCAATCAACCTCAAAAATTGTTAATAAATGGTAAAAGGATAACGTCAGTGGCTCAGCCCAACTACCTCTGCTGTGTGTGCGCGCCGGTGTGTTAGCAATAACAATAAGAACGTCACCCTCCTCAGGACAATCAGTCGAAATTAGACATGCGGCTTTTAATTTCCACTCGCCGAGTTTCGGGCATAAATTCACTTTTGCTGTTGTCCCCTCCACCTATGTGCATGTAACTGACACGAGTAGTATGTTAGTGGCTTTGGTGTAGTTGTTCGAGCCTAATAAATCATAAGTCCGGACGATGCTAGAAAACTCATGCGGAAATATTTATGCTTTCGAAAAATGGTTTTCCCCTGGTGGACCATAGCGTGTGCCCAGCCCATGGCCGAGGGCCGCTTGACACCTTTTTCGTTCACCCAAATATCCATTCATTCATTCATGTATGTGTCTCAGTGTGTGGAAACACACGCGCTGAATGAGCAGCAGGAATTCCTTCGTGAGGAGATTCAGCAAAATGTTGTCGGATAAATTCTGAAGTAATAATTCATATGGGCTGTGTTCATGTTCATATGGGTGTGAATCAGCAGTACACAGTGTGAGCTTGCATGAAAATGCAAAGCTGCAGATGATACCCGTGATGGGTATTTCCTTTCAACCGGAAGTCGTATATTTTCCCATGTTGAATTGCATTAGGCTTGATTTTTGCTGCAGAGTTGCAATATCATACACCAACACACACGCACGCACCCTTTGAGATGCAGGGCGAGTAAAACATGTGAAAGGGCATCGGTGGCATGTATAGAGATTTGTATTTATATCGAAGGTATTCTTTCTGGATTCACTTGGCAGCTGGGGCTGATGGCGGGTGTTTGTTATGATGCTTAGAGCATAGGAAATGTGTTCTTGCGGATTTAATTTTTACTGGTGTTAGGCCCGGAAATTGATAAATGGATATGAATACAATCGGGGTCTCAATAGAAATAGTGTACAAATTTGGTAAACCGCAAAGCAAATGTCAAACTAAGTACCGCAGAGTACAAAGTTTCTAATCTAGTTGCCATAGACAATGCCAAAGTAATGTCAACACAATTTCGTTCAAATATCGGGTTTAACTAGACGTGCGTGCGGTTTTGGAAACTTTTAAATCATTCGATATTGAGACTTTAGGGTGGCGCATATTGACTGCTTAATTTCACCCAAAAGAGCGAGATCGGTTTCAGATATTATCGTCCCCAACGACAACCAGTGAAAATGCAAACATTCTTGGCATGTTGAGGTCAAAAGTTAGAGGGACCTACGCTTCGCTGGAAGTAGATAACAAAGTTGATTATGCTTGGCTTGTCCTTTAGAAATGTAACCTTCTTTTAAAGCCACAGAATATTCATTAACATTGGAAAAGCCTGCAAGTAAAAATTAGGCTTAAAAATATTGCTGAAATGCATTCTTGGATGACATACGGCGAATTAGACCGGGGCCAGAGAATGGATGAGGTTACTTTTACCTTTCATTTAAGCGTGCTACATAAAAGCGGCGGCACACTACTTTTTTCGGCGCAGTGGCTTAGTGGTTAGTGTGTTGGACTACTAAGCGAGGGGTTCCAGCTTCGAGTAACAAAAAACGAATTCCAACTTAAGGTTTTTTTCCACTCACCTCTAGCGACCGTGCGACAAACATCCGAGAGAGTTACTGTCATGAAAGAATTTCTCAAGTGCCCGTTTGGACTCGGATCCCTTCAATTCGTCCCAAAAACGAATAGTTGTGAGAAGCTAGGCCTAGCGACCCTACGGACCTGTTGCGCACACATTTTTTTTTACACTACTTTTTTAGCATGGCAACTTTTATTACATCAAGCTTAAAGATGCCGTCATCATATTTCATTTATTATAACAACATTTATTTATTTATTTATTTCAATCAAATGAGTACATCTACTGTTCTCGCTAGATTAGATAGTTAATACAAAAAACTATACTTAAAAATGACCACCAAAGCCTAACAACAGGATTAGTTTATTCCTAAATTATTCTCTACTAATATTAAAATCAATAACATCACAATATTTATTGGATTCCCCGAGGCATCTAGAAACTGGTTCATTGTAACCATAGTTAACCCTATGATAGGGTATATGAAATAAAAAGCGGTTTCTAAGAACTCTCGCAGGAGCATAAAATCCAACTAATGATAGTAGAAAAGGGCGATCGATAAGACCATCTATCAAATCGCGAATAAACATAACGGAAAAATATTGCCTCCGTCTGAAAAGTGGTAAGATACCAAATAATTTGCACCTCGTCCCGTAAGATTGCATTTCAATATTCCATCGGAGTCTACGAACAGCTTCTCTAGTGAGACGCTTTTGGATCTTCTCAATTCTAAAAGAATGTACTTCGTAAAAAGGATTCCATACTATACTGCAGTATTCAAGATGTGATCTGACAAATGCAAAAAAATAGACATTTAAGAGAATGAGGACCTTGAAAGTCTTTCGAATTCTGCAATAAAAAACCAAGCATTTGATTACCTTTGGCAATCAAAAACTCAATGTGCTTGCAAAAGTTAGTATGTAATCTCGAGGGATTTATGTATTTACCAGACATGATATTTTTGTCAGAGATTTGGATCTACTCTTTTGAGAAAGAAGATTACAAGATACCTAACTATGATTTTTACCCTATTCCAAATGATTCGTATGCAGCGGGAGCGGTTGGAGTGTTTGTTAAAGATACATACAAGCCCATTGTTGTTTCTATTAGTGTCAAAAGTGCTGATATTCTAAAAATTACTTGTTCTATTTGTAATATAACTTTTAATTTGATTTGTGTCTATAGACTTCATAATATTCCTATGCATATGTTCTTGAATGAATTTTCGGTTATTTTAAGCATGGAAAAAGCGGCTAATCTAATTATCATTGGCGATCTCAACATTGATATTCTGAGCTCTAATGCTGTTGTTGAAAGGTACGAAGCTTTATTGGCTGATCATGGTTTGGCCTCATTTATTAATGAACCAACTAGATTGGTCTATGACTTGTCTTGACCATGTTTTTGGTCGCTTCCAGGCGGATATAAATTACTGCGCAGGTCTAAACTTTGATTTTAAAATTACCGATCATTGCATGACCGGTTTAATTTTTAATAACTTAATAAGCACAAATGTTTCTAACACTACTACTAAGAAAATCACAAAAATTAACTTTAGCCTATTAAATGCAAAACTTTTTAGTTAAAACTGGGTCAATTCATATGCCGAAGAAGATGCCTCTATGGTCTTTGAATTGTTCTTGAAAACTTTAAAAAACCACATTGATGGCTCAAGGGTCTCGACTGCATTAAACAAATCCCGAGTTAAACTTAAGCCCTGGATGACTGATTCACTTCTCAAACAAATTCAATTAAAACATAAACTGCGTAGTAAAACCTGCAAGCACCCTCTAAATCTCGTTTTAACCCTTTCGAACCGAAAATGCCCCGCTGGAAATTTAAAACTGCTGCCGAGCAGATATCATAGTTTAAGAACAAGTGAAGTTATTCATAGTTCCTTTTTATTTTTTTTTCACCACCAGGGGCGCTGTAACCTCTTGGGAAATATAGTCCCTTCCGGTTTCTCCTTTCTTTAAAATTGGGATGCATCATCCCAATAGTACCTAAGAGTAATAATGAACATTTTTGAAAAACTTATGAAACTTTATTTAGGAACTGTTTTTTACATGGTAAGGGGTGAAGCAACTAAAACATAATGGGACATCACAAGCTTCGCAAGTAAAAAGCGTTCGCTTGTCATTTTTACCGCGTTTTTTATCTTTGAAGCACTTTACACATCGCCTGCGTTTTGTCCCTTCTATAGGCATGTGATCGCCTAAAACTCCATACAGTATATTGCTCCGCTTCTGGTACCGCCCGGTTTTCTTCTTTTTTGGTGCTTTGGTTTTCTAAAGTCCATCGGCTATCATTTGTTCAGTCAGTGTGGATATAAAGTCTATATATGGTAATTTTGGCGAATGCTGAGTTTCTTTAGAAATAATCCAGGCGTTGACACAAGTTGATTGCAATAGTTTGTAGAAAACTTTTTTTCACCACTTCCCGGACTTTCGATTTATATCGTAGAGTTGAGCCATTTGATCGGATAAATCGACCCCGCCCATAAATTTATTATAAAATATTATTGAGTCTGGACAATTTGACTCCACCTTTTCGCCGGTTTTTTGCTTGCGTCGAATTGTTCCCGAATCTGAGCCGTGGCAATTACTCATCATGGTCACCAATTTTGTATCCTGCCAAAAAGAACGTGATGTTCCAAACTGGTTCGTGCAAATGAAACTATCCCCTTTCATCAACTTAGTTGGGCAGGATGGGACTTGCTTCATGTTTGATATAATAGTGCCAACAGCAGGAAATGGTACGGTGTTGAAAAGATGAACTGATGAAAACAAACGATCAAAGCAAATACAAACATTCGATCGTTTCAAAGTTTTGGTCAAGTTTAAAACGACGCGTTCTCCCAATGTTCCTTCCAGCATCTGAGACTCTTTTCCACAATAAATATTGAAATCATATATGTATCTTGACGCCGAATCCGACCTTTCCCAGATTATACCCAAACCGACGAGAATTTCGTGTTGATCCATTTCCATGTTATCACGCACTGTTTTCTTGAACTTACCTTTTTGGGAAGTTTTGAGGATGGCAATTCGCTCATTTGTGCATTGGCTGATCCATATAAGAAGACTACGTGGAAACAATTTCAAAAAAATGTCCAATTCACTCGAGCCTCTGTTCACATTGCACAGAACGGACGGAATAATTTCTTGTGGAACTTGCATTTTTGGAAGAGTGGTGCTGTCTACTGACCAAGTATTTTCTGTTGCTGCTGTTGGCGTAATTTGGGTAATGTCTTCGGTGGTTTCTTCACCCATAATCTCGTCATTGTTTGATTCATCTGAGTCTTCAATCACGTTGTCACTTTCTTCGTAATCCATATCTGCACCTTCAACAAAAGCCTGATCTTTTTCTGAGTTGGAAAAATCTGACTGAGATTCTTCTTGTTCGTACTCCGAGCCACTATCTTCGAAAGGCTCTGACTCTTCTGAGATTGCGTATATAACATCATCGATTTCATATGGCCTCAAACCATGCTTGGAGCTCATTTTTACCTGCAAGACCAAAATAATCGTACAGGAAAAATACAGTATACTGTTTACTGCAGGGACATATAAACCCAACCTACTACTCTGCAGGGACATATAGTCCCAAATGTTAAAATCCCACAAAAAGAGCAATAAATATTAGTTTTTGTCACATATTTCTACTTCAGGAAAATAATTTAATATTCCAATTGAAGAAAAATTATAAAAAATAATACTCACACTGTTTACCCAAATAAATGTTTTATATACACCACTAAAGAAACACGTGTTGTTCACTTCACGATAAACAAGAAATGACATCATGAATGCGGCAGGGGTGAAGCAATTTGAGATGTTAGGCCAAAAACACCGGAAAACATCATTTTGCAAGCGATTTGCTTTGTAAATTTACCCAGTAGGATTTTTCAAACATTTTTGGGATATATTTTCCCAATCGGGTCGAAAGGGTTAAAACATCGTTACACCCGCCTATGTAAACAAATTAATAAAGAAATCATTATTTGTCGTAACAGATACTTTGAAAACGAACTAAGATGCGCTCAAGGGAACATAAAAAAAGAGTGGGAAGTAGTAAACAACATAATCAATCGGAAAACTAAAGATCATAACGTATCCTTTTCACTGGAAAAAGACAAAGTTGTCGTAACAGTTCCTGTAGTTGTAGCAAATGAGTTTAACGAGTACTTCGCCTCAGTGTCCCAGAAGTCTTCATCTTGTGACATTAAATTATCTTGTGGGAGTTGCTTAGCTTTTTGATCGCACATTTTCCAGTAACAGTTTCGTTTTTAGTCCCATTTCGGGTTTGGAATTATTAAAAATAATCTACTCTCTAAAAAACTCAAATTCTTGTGGTGAGGATGGAATCTCGAACTCCACCCTAAAAAAAATTGCATACAATATAGTAGATATTTTGGCCCACCTTTTTAATTCTAGTATCTTCTCGGGAACATTTCATGATGTGTTGAAAAAAACCAATGTGATCCCTATCTTCAAAAAGGGCAACAGAAAAGATAAACTGAATTACAGACCGATTTCCATACTCTCCACAGTATCTAAAATTTTTGAGAAAGCGGTAAAATGTAGAGTTTTGAAATATCTTCAAAACATTAATTTCTTCAGTGAAAATCAATTTGGTTTTAGAGCAAACCTTTCCACCGAAGATGCTCTATTAGATTCTTGTCCGCATATTTATAAGGGTCTTGACGACAAGAAAACTTGCGCCGGTCTCTTCGTTGATATTACCAAAGCCTTTGATATGGTTGATCACGAAATTCTTGTGGATAAACTGTACCGTGTAGGACTGCGAGACTTTACCTTAAATTGTTTTAAATCTTACCTCAAGAACAGGACGCAAAAAGTCAAAATTGGGAACTTTGTTGGTGACTCTAAGACAATTAACCTAGCTGTTCCACAAGTATCTGTCCTTGGTCCTTTATTGTTCTTAATATATGTTAACTCTGTCTTCAGTCTTCCTTTCGTAGGTAGGCTAAAGGCTTTTGCTGACGATTTCGCGTTTGCGTATGGCTCATACAATCTCTTCAACCTAATTGTTGAAATCAACCATGATGTTCATTTGCTGAGACTATGGTTTACGCAACATAAGTTAATTGTAAGCAGTAAGACTAAGCTCATGTTCTTCGGCCTTACCAGCAATGAATCTCCGGAAGTCAATATTGTGTTCCATGTAGCTGGTTGTCGCAGACTTAGCTTGCAGAACTGTGGTTGCAATATCCTCTACAATGAAAATATTGAATGTAATACTACCTGCTTTTCTATTGAAATAGTTAAGAACTATAAATACTTAGGTGTCGTAATCGACCAAAATCTAAGCCGGTGTGATCACATCTATATGTTGAAACAATATTTGCTATCCACTCTGAGAAACTTTTACCGACTTAAAAATTACTGCTCCTCAAGCATCTTAAAAAATATTTACTTTGGAATATTCCATTCTAGATTACAATATGGTATAAGCTGCTGTGGTGGTACTCACTTTAATAAGATCCAACAACTCACTGTTCTACAAAAATATGTAATCAGGAAAATATGCTTTTCATCCCGCTTAGCCAACACTTTTGTCCTTTTTAATAAACTGAAAATTCTGCCAGTTAGACACTTGTATTATTTTAAAGTTTTAAAAATGTTTTTTATTAGATGTGGGTACTTACAGAGCCCCATCAATGATAACCATAGCCTTCGTAGCAATTCTAATTCCTTGGTAATCATACCAACTTTTCGCACTTCTAGATTCAGAAGCTTTTATACAATTGTGTCTTGTAAATTGTTTAACACTCTCCCAGAAGACATTCGAATCATTGGTACACTGAAAGTCTTTTTAAGTAAAGTAAAACTGTGGCTTTTGAATATTAACCTAAATGAAATTGAAATTTTGTTGCACTTCATCACCTAACCAGCTTTAAAATTATTTCATCTTGAAATTATATAATTGTATTACCTTCTGTTCGTCACTTTACTTCATTTAGTTTCTTGCTTTTTAATAATGTACTTTCTGTTTCACCCCACACTGAATTAATATAAATGATGTGACATTACCTCTATTTTTTCTTTAAAGTAAAATGTCACGAACTATTCTCTAAATCTATGTCTGTTAGCATACATTGAATTGTATTAACATTTACTATTTTATATTGAATTTTGAGAATAAAGAAAATAATAATAATAATAATAGCTAAGTTTTATGTCAAAAATAACTCCAAGATCTTTTTTGGAGGAAATAATGGACAAAGGGGTATTATCGATTACGGACGTAAAGGGAATGGGAGAGAGGTGACGATAAAAAGAAAGGCTTTGACATTTAGAGACATTGAGATGAACGTCATTGTCATTACACCAAATAGAAAGACGTTTAAGGTCTTCTTGTAGAAGAATACAATCTTGAACTGAACGTATTGGTCGGAAGATCTTCAAATCGTCGGCAAACATAGGACACTGGGAACTCAAAAACAAGTCAGGAATGTCATTGATAAACAAAAGGAAGAGTAGAGGGCCCAGATGACTACCTTGAGGTACTCCAGAGGTGACATAATTTGGTGATGAGAGCATTTGGTTTATGCGAACATACTGGATACGAATGATGGGTAGGAATGAATCCACTTTAGGATATTGGAGTGAAATCCTAACGTAGTCAGTTGGGAAATTAATGTTCGATTAAACGCCTTAGCAAAGTCTGTACAAATTACATCACATTGCGAGCCATTCTCAAGGTAATTCAAGGCAGTATTACATAAAAATTGAGCGATTTGCAGTAGTGGATCTGCCTGTAACGAATCCATGCTGAGACGGAGAGATAAATCTATATAAGAGAGGTGTAAGTTTGCCACAAACTAGTTTTTGAAACAACTTAGGGATAGAAGAAATTTTACAGATTGGACGATAGTTGGTAATATCATGCTTCGATCCAGATTTATATATGGGCGTTAAAAACGACCTCTTCCAATCTTTCAAAAAAAATTCCAGACTGGAGAGGTAAATTAAATACTAAACACAAAGGTACAGAAAACGCGGGGGAGCACTTTTGAAGTAAAATTGGTGGGATGCCATCCATACCCGGATTTGTATCTAGTTTTAATGAAGAAAGAGCTATTTGAACTTCAGTGATTGAACACTCTGAGTTGCCGATATTTAAGAAATCACAGGACATTGAGTTACATCAGACTAGGTGTGTGTAAACAGATTGAAAGTGGTTAGCAAACATGTTACAAATGGTTGACAGATCCGATGAGGATACACTATTAAGACGCATACATTTAGGAATACCATTAGATTGTTTTTTGCTATTTATAAAGCTGCAAAAGCGTTTACTATGGGTTTTTAAATTAGATTCGACAGAAAGAATATAATGTCTGTAAAGAAACTTATTTAATACATCAAATTCTTTTTGAAGCGTCCGATAAACTTTCAGAAGTTCCGGGTCGTTATTTCTATTACGAAAATAGTTTATAGGCCTTATTTTTCCTGTTATTTAAGTTTATGATTCTGTCATTAAACCAAATGGGCTTATTACCCTTGACAGACTTAATTTTAGGTATAAACAAATCAATTGCCATTTTCACAGTTTTGATAAATACATTAAAAGAATTTTCCAAGTTACAATTATTGTTAAAAATAACTAACCAATTTATACTATGTAAATTGCTTGAAATGTTCCTAAAAATAAGCTTTAGCATAATTATACATAAAATAAGTGTCACCGGAACCTGGTTTAAAAAACTCATAAATTTCAAACTGCATGGATAGAGCTGCATGAAAAACAGAATCACGAGAGAGTGCGATCATGGAGTTGTTGATACTAATGTCGAGTTCGGAATCAACGAATACCAAATCGAGAACATTATTAAATTAATTAGGAAAATGATTTATCTGACCAAGTTCAAGCTGGGCGAGAGTATCAACGACTTCACTTAACTTAACTAACTTAACGTTAAATGGGAGAAGTCTAAAATCATCACAATCAAACGACCAAATTAAGTTTGGCAAGTTAAAGTCTCCAAGAAGGAGAACGGGCTGATGATCTTTTAAATTATTTAAGTTAAAGGAACAATTATCTATACGTGCTTTATATAACACGTAAGAACTCCTTGGTGGTATATAACTTACAATAACAATAAGTTCAGTTCCAGAACTGTATATGATGTAGACTGCTATTTGGTCGACATCTAAATCAGCTGCTGTTGGAGGTAGCTCGATTTTTCATGTGATTTCTACATTTTTAATGTAGTACCCAAGACTCCAAACGGGGGGAGGTTTCGAAACAATACGGCCTTATTTAGGTATACACATTCCCCTATAAAGCGTCAGGCTGGTCTTGCAACACCTTGGGGTTAGACCTTTGGGAAATGCTGCAGCAGGCGTCACATCACAGTTGGAGAATATCACTTCTGCGTTCGGAGTAGTTACGATATAAGTCTTAGGGATTTTACCCCCCTAAAAGGGGGCATTTAGCTCGAATCAAGAAGATTACAAAATTTTAGCACGTTAGCTGTCAAAAAGACTAGACTTTTCCAAAAAAAAACTTCGAAATTGAACAAAGTTTCAAACAACACAACAAACGAAGTGTGATGACAGTTATGAAAAGTTCCGAAGGTCTATTTGAAAAATTATAGCGGGATGGGACCCAGAAATCCCTTCTGAACGTCTTTCTACATAATTACTCAAATGCACTCTGGCAGTAGCATATTTCTAGGACTTGTGGTCTAGGCTGTGCGCTGATGAGACTGAGAGGATGTCAGCCAGTCAGGACAAACTCTTTTATAGGCATAGAAAACGTCTTTCTGTGGTTTGGGTAAGGCACAAAAAGTATCTATTGTTGTGTTCTGGGCTGTCATCTTACATTGTAGCTAGTCTAAAATGGTTCAACTTTACTTTCTAGTTGTGGAAGCGAGAACAGACACATTCAGCCTTATCGTGAATAAAAATGTCCGTACGTCCCCATGCTCCTATCGTGAATGATGTACGAATGAGGGAAAATAATTCCCTGGAAAAAAATACCAACGTAAATGAGAGTTCGGGGGAAGTTTTTTGTTGGATTTTCCCTCCGATATTTCCGCCATTATTTAGTTGGAAAATTTATGACAAGCAAGACAAGCTTGTTGATTATTTTCCCAAAAATTAAAAAAAATTAAGTGATTAGAATGTCAAAAACAACTAATAAACAGCAATTCAAAGTTTTAATTGTTTCAAAAATGGCTTAAACCTGTGAAAGGACCTTGCTACAACTTGATTGCGTCAGGCCCGCTATCTTTTTCAACTCCTTT
Source organism: Cheilosia vulpina (assembly GCA_916610125.1). NCBI lineage: Eukaryota > Metazoa > Arthropoda > Insecta > Diptera > Syrphidae > Cheilosia > Cheilosia vulpina. The sequence continues at coordinate 72,082,563 of OU744277.1, read as the reverse complement.
TTGATAGCCGCCTTTAGTAAAAAATGCGCTTAATTTAATTATGGGTGAAATTCCAAAGGATTTCTTAGGCTGTGGCGAAGAAGTTTGTTAACCCTGTAATATTTTTGAAACCTAAAAGCAGAGATATTGTAATTATTTCCTTACAAAATTAAGAGATGCCATGTTTATATACAGTGATTGTGGTGGTTCCAACGTATTTGAAAAACATCTTAAGCGTCCTCTAATTGAACGTCGTCGCTTAGATTCCATTTCATCCAATTCCTCAGCCACAACTCTTAATGCAATGCTAAACATTATTTTTTGAATATTCGTTTCACTTTCAATTTTAATATTTGATTCTAACCAAATATAATTGACAGAACATTTTCGAAATCAGCTGTTTTCTTTTCGAGGAGACATTTCGGTTTCCGAGGGAAATCGAATTCGAGGGAGATTGGCGATAGGCGGATTTTATTCCTGGGAACACACAAATTCGAGGGAAAGCAATATTCCCTCGGAATTCACGATAAGGCTGATTAAGTTTCTAGGTCCATTTCTTCATATTTATAACTTATCTGACAGATAACTTTATTTTCTAGTTTTGGCTGGCGGAATACACTTAAGCTACTAGGTCTTAAATCATCGACTTATGATTTAAGTCTCTACCATTCAAAGAACTCAGACAATAGACAACACGAGATAGGCAATAGAATGCATTCAGAATAAACAAGTCCTGATGGAACTTATCCAGCGAATAATTTTGGCACTATTTTAGGACCAATACTTTCTTCCTGATAATTCTTGAAAAGAATTCAAAAATTAATACGTACGTTACGAGAAATAACTACCAGTTAAACTTAGCTAACTTTTATTCTACGGATAGTTATCCGGCGGTTTATTCGATTTCAACAGAAAACCAACGTGAGAGTTCACAAATTGGCATTTAATTTCCATTTGCCATAAAAGTTAACCGAGTCCGCCAATGGGCAAGGGCAAGGACAAGGACAACCTAAACAATCCGCATAACGGGACTACGATTGTCCTGCGGCAATGGTTCCCGCAAATTGTTCACCATTTCCCTTCAGTTAAACCCCACCCATTGGTTATGATTAAACTTGACAATTTCAAATGTAAGCACTGATAGTTTATATTCCCAAAAATGGCCCATTTTCCAAGGCAATCAGCCGAAGAAGGACATTCCCATGGCGCAAACTACCCGGTGACACTAATAAATTACCTTCTGTTGTATAGTTTCACAATAGTAGGAAAACATGTTCACACGTCGTCGTCCGTATGAATGGATATGTGCAATAGGATGTTCCCTGTGAAAATGGTAATATTTTCCCTTCAGTTACAACTGTTGGTTCAGTAAAACGCGTCCTTCAAAATATCTTTTTTGTTCTACTTTCGTGTTTGCAAAGTTCTAACTGTTTTGCTTCTCTCTATTTCGATGTTTTCCGTTGTCAGCTACGCCAATTGGCACCTTTTTTTGTTGTTGTTGTTATTTTTGGGTGTGGGCTCTACCTACCCTATATAGGTATCGTGTGAAATTTCTAAGCCACCATTACCTAAATCGGACGATTTTATAGCATTTTCGTGTGAAAATGAAAACAGTATCTACGTCGTGACTGAATATACATAGGTAGTGAAAATCGTGTTGCTTTCATTTGTGTAATCGTGCGGAAGTAATTTTTATTTATTGGGGGCGAAATGTCCTTTTTCGGTTCTTTTGCTATTAGTGGCATTAAATTCTAGAGCAAATGAATTCGGTTATTTATTTTCGCGTTGTTTGCGTAAATTAGTTAGATACTTTGTTGTAGTTGTATGGGGAACTCTCGTGCGTGGGTTTGTTAGTTACATTTTGGATCTGTTTATAAGAACAGGATATCATCGGGGCTTTTCGATTAGCACAGTTTCATTGGGATTTAAACATTTTAAATTAAAGCAGTTCGATTCGAATCGTTCATTAGAAACCGATTGTTCAAATGTTAGAACACTAACCGATGTGATGCGATAATTGATAGGCCCTTTAATGTCTCTTTAAAATTTATGTGAGACCAGTTTAGTTGCTCCTTTGGCATCATAACATAATTGTAGCATTTTTCCTACCAATATGGCAGTTCAGATCTGGTGTAAAGTAAAGCCTAAGCAGTTTGAAAAACACAAATTTTCAAGGCATACCACGATTGCGTTGGCTTAATCCAGCTTAAGCTTATGTACTTTTTGCCCAACATAATAGGATAACTGGTCACTTTTAACCGATCGATAGAATTCAAGCGGATTCTCGACAATATTTGACAGCAGCTTAACATCACACAATCCTATTATGGATGACCCTTACGGGTCTTCTGAAGCTTTAAGCATGGCACCTATTGATCGGAATTCAGCTTAGGCATCTGTCAATTTTAGGGTTATTTTTCATACCTTGTTTCGGAGACAGACTTTTGGTTTTTTTGATTGGAGAACAAGCCGGAATAACTGAGTAGGTATATGGTGGTAACACTGACATAAAATGGAACTCATTACCTGTAACACTTAGGAGGATCAAAAACACAAACATATTCAAAAATCTTCTCTTTAAACACTTGGCCACTGTTAATTAAATAAAATCACTAAATAATGTTTTAAACCATTCTATTCTTTATGTTCTTTTTATTCTTTTTTTCCTGTTATTTTGTCTTTACTTTTAATATTACTTTAATTTTTCTGTATTTATCAAACTCTAGTTCACATTGTACTTCACTTAGCTTAAGATTTCGAAATACTCTTGAACTTCCTTTATTCTTTAAGCCTTCACAAATAACAAGATTGTAATCTTAATGTGAAATATTTGTTGTAAATAAAAATATAAAATGGCAGTTGAAGAGCACCTTTTCTCGCCATAGGGTAGAATTGACCGAAAATTGGATTGAAAAATGCAGATAAACCTAAATAACGGCGCAAATGGAAATATGACGGAAGTTCCAAGCATGAAACAATGAAATAAAAGCGTGTAGAAGCAATGCCTTCATAGCATCTAAACTTAAGGTATGACGTCAGGCCTTCTTGAGGACACAGCCTGCAGATTCTGTTTATATCGTCAGCTAGGTACTTCTGGGTTTGAAATACATGCAAAGCTATGACTACGAATTAGGTATTTTTCGCTGCTAGCTGCAGCAGCAGACGTGACGGGACATTAATTGTAATTCCCCGATATCTTCGTAGGCCTTTTTTTTACTTCAAACTTATCAATATGTTGGCTGTCATTAAAAAAGCTATGCCATCAGTCAAGCTTCTAATAATTTTCACAGCTAATCCTCAACAGCAGTCCCACTATTCGACCGTAGGATTTAAATTTTAAAGTAGCGGACCTATCACTGAGCCCTGAGGAACGCCATCGATTCTCCCTTAAATTTTTGAATACGACACCGTACATTCAATAGATCGTTGTAGCGAACGAAACATCGAACCTTTGTGGAACTGTTTTATACAATTTGTGCAACTGCTGTATGACAGAGTGTGGGTTAATATTCCTTATGAAAAACATTTGTCTAAAACGTAACATACCTTCTTTTAGCCAGCCTGAAGTAAAAAATAAAAAGCTGGCGCAGCAAGTCCATGTAGAACTTAAGTTCCAGCTTTCATGGTGTAATATTTTATTTCCGGAACCAACAATTTTATGGCGACCTTGAATTTAGAAGCTTTCTTTGGACAGCGATACTTCCCGCCTTCGGGGTTCTAATCAAATCGAAATGGTACGAGAGGTAATTTATTCTTAAAAAAAATCCCAAAGGGTTGCCTTCTCTTTAAAAAGCAAGAACATCTATTCCGTTTGTAATTCCCCCTTACGTGAAAATGAAGCTGGTGCCCAATTGAGGGTCATTTTGTTTGATAACCATCCTAAAACAATTCCCATAAAAAACAATTTTATTTTTGTAACAATAGTTGTTAAACAAAAGTTCTATGAAATAAAAGTAATTTTACATCAGGAAGTTATTTCAAGTCTATGGCTACAAGACCGACTAAAAAGTCGAAGAACCAAATCGATCAACAACCGAAAATTGTAGAACCCTCGTAAAAAAAATCCTGTTCCCACATCCAGTTTCATATTTTTAAATCCGAACAAAAAAGTAATCAAATAAATTAATTTTCCACCTTGATTTTGTATCCACATCCACCCAAGTTCATCAGCAGGCTTTTTAAATTAATTCTCCACAAAGTGTCGAGCTTACGAAAAAAAAAATGAAAAGAAAAAAAATTTCAATGGGAATGTTTCTGGCAGTCGCATTTTTTAAGGGTTCTTTCAGCTTTTGTTATACCTCACTCCAGCGTCAAAAACAAAGTCTGTATTCGACATATTGGAATTGCGTGTGCCAGCCGCCAAAAAAATCGTTAAAATATCCGGTCTTCTGCCACAACGAGTACGAGTATGTAATCGAAATTGTGTCTGCATAACATCTGCTCTGTGTGTGCGTATTCACCACTTTTGATTCCACGCAGTTTACAGATTGGAAGGGTGGCAATTGGAATGAGGTAAGTATATATTATTGCGGAGCTGGGGTCAATGGATTTGAATCGTTGGCATATTACAAATGCATATAGGAAGTGGATATTTGTTTCTATTGCTGAATTTTGTTTCTTAAAAGCCTTCAAAGAGGTACAGTAACATGACGGTTTTTATGGATTTAAATCAAGGTCGAGATGTCGATGTTACTCGTCCTTATTACTCGTATGTTTTTAAGTCATGAAAACCAAGTACGAGAACCAATTTAAAAGAAGCATACTTTCTTAAAAAAATTTCAAAGTACCAATACGACGGCAATTTAAAAAAAAAATGCATTAGAGATGTCAAGACCGAGCAGCTAGATATAGATCCATAGATGACATAGGAATATAAGGTATATTGATTGTTGCCAGTTGATGTGGAACGAACTGGACAGATTTCGATGAAACTATTTTCAAATGCTTCTTAAGACTTTAAGAAGGATATAGGCTATATCGTTCAGTGCCACGCCTACTTCTTGAGACCTGTTTTCGGACCTTTCTGCCCTTAACTTGGCATTACTCAAATAACTCCTAATCAATATAAAATTAAGTATACTCAAGGGAGCCAAATCTTGCTTAAGCTGTCAATCGGCTTTCTACTTCATGCAGACGCTGAGCTGCTGCAAAGATCTAAAATGTTCACATCGAGAAATATCAGCCACCATTGCTCTTGATCGTAGTTCTGCGGAAATTAAAAGCAAATCCACTTGAACTAGCACTGCATGTCGTTTGCGAAATTATATACTTGGGAAGAACATAAGAGACCTACGATTTGAGACTAAGTTAGGAATGGGAAGCGGTTCGAAATTCTGTTTAAAAAATTTTCTGTTATCAAATTAAAAGGAATAGAATTCAGTTAATTCTGTTTTTTTTCAACTAAAAATAATAAAAACAATTTTTTTTTCATAAATGAAAAATAAAATGAAAGTAAAAACAAAACTTAAATTGAAATTAGAACGAAACACTCAAAATTTGATTAAATTTTACAAAAAAAAAAAAAACAATAAAAGATCCGAAATTTAATTAAAAAAAGGTAAGTTTTGAACTTATAAAAAATCAAAAGCATTTGTTTGCAGGCAGAATTTTGAAAGACAATTTTGAAAGCAGAATTTTGTAAAAATAAAATGTTCGGCCTTCCAGTATTTCAACCCCAACCCTTGGGAATGTTCTCCGAATATTTGTCAGACGATTGCGATATATCTCGACTCTCGAGTCGAGCACACTGCCTTCGGAGCAGCGTTGCCGGAGAGAAATACTACTATGGAGTACTGCAGCCAGAAAAGGGGAGTATTTTTAAAAAAATAGGAGTACAGACATTTTTATTTAAACAAAAAATCATAAAAAAAAAAATTAGTGAAAAAGAAAACAAAAGGAACTAGAAAGAGGGATATTCCCTTTTTGACGACAGTTTGGAAGATAAAACTGCTACCAAATTTGCATTAAATTTGAAGGAATTAAATTTATTTATGTTGAAATAACACTTTGCTGCAAGTGTAAGATATTTTAGGACTTTCAAAAAAAAAATAGGATTACGAATGTGAAATGAGGAGTACGGGAGTACGGAGGTGTTGAAAGTAGTACAATACTCCTATGGGAGTACTTTCGGCAACGCAGCTTAGGAGACACCATAGACATAATTGTTGCATGATTTTATAAGACTGTTGGGGTCAAATAGCCACATATACCTTCACCGATTCATGGAGATTTTATTCACTTAACAGACCCACATTTGCCACCAAAAAACACAAACCGTCAACTTAAAATTTTGAGATTTCGACAAAATGAAAGAACTCCCGCCAGACAGTTATTTCCGAGAACATTCCTGAACCCTTAAAGAGATCTTCATCAAACATTTTGCGACGTAATATACCAACCAGCTGTTCCTTAAAGCCTCATAGAGAGCTAATGGGGGATTTAAGGCCCAGTTTCAATTTTCCATCCCCAATCGATATAATACATGGTATTATCTCTCACCAATAGTGGCATGTCTGCTGGGCTCCATAACACCGATGAAACTCCAACAACGGGATAGAACGGGACGAGAAAAGAAAAACTAGTTTCCCTTCGCACATATGGTAAATATGTCGTCACAGTATAGGGATTAGGATCTCCTTAACAGTATTAGCCACACGTCTGATGAAAGACATGCACATGTGCCCAATGCCCACCTTGGATAAATGAAATGAAAATTTATGGGAAAATAAAATCGACAGGAAAAAATAAAATAAAAAATCATGGTTGGGGCATCACTCTGCTCTCGCTTCATATCACTGTTGTGTGTGTGGTGGCTTTAGTGAGAGATGAATGGATTTATCTCCCGCCGTCACGTTGTGTTCTTCTGCATCTATTGGTAAGACACCAATTAAATGATACGGTCTTATGGGATTCGGATACATATCATCTGGCAATTTTTTCTCTGTTGCTTTTACGGCCACAGACACTTTGTAGTAATTTGTAAATCCATTAGGGGTTTTGTAACAGAGCATTATTGCTGTCACACCATGATGAACGTTGTGTGTATGGGATTATTTTCATGAGGGGAATATCACAGTGGAACGCACTTTAGGGATTTTCGGATGCGACGGGAAGTCTACTTTTATTGAAATTAATTCGTAATCCAAAAAAAAAAAATGTATAGCCACGGAGTGAGCCGGTAGACAAAATCCAATTCTCCTGTGTTTCGGTTCTAGACTAGACCCCTGTTGATGGTTGGAGTTTCAGTTCGTATCCCAAAAACCCCGAGATAGAACAACACAAGCTACCTCACATTCGTTGGGGGAGTATAAAAGCCAGAAACTATAACGATAACGATACCCTGTGCCCAAAGGCAGATGGCTTTCAATTGCAAATTTATTTTTCGGAAACTACAAGATACACATAAATGCACTTTCGCCGCACTGGCTGGAAACTACTTTGGGGGAAAATGAATTTCTTATAGCATCTCCCCTTCCCATCACTCATAAGAACACACACACACACAAACACCGACCGCAATTTCCCTTAATCCTGAAGCATCATCAGATGTACACTTAGACCATACGTTTGCGATGTTGGCACACTTACAGCACACAGTGTCGGCTGTAAAAAGCGTATTGCACTTTTCACTCCACTTAGCAAAAGAACCTCAAGCAGAACGTACAGCACTGGATACGGGGAAAACTCGAAAACCGACAACTGAATTGGGCCAACTGACCGTTTTGGCTTAACCCAGATGCACACCAGAGGAAATCCCAATTTCGTCGTGATTTACATATATTTATATTCTTGGGGCGGAGGCACTATGAATGACTTGCACCCCAGAGATATGCACGAAAGTAAATTTTCCAGCAGAATTATTAAATTATGCAATCGGATGGTAGTGGTGGGGTGAAATTTTCAAATTGGTTTCCGTTTTCGGTTGCCAGTCCTGTATGGATCTTGGGAGAATGCGTTTAATAAACACCTTTTCATTTCATGTGGCAGTCATTGTTTTGCAGCTTTGCAGGGTAGGACAAGTCATGAGAAGAATCTTGTGCCAAGGGACTGAAGGGGTCACTTTTACACTATTCGGGGGTGGATTTTGTTGCAAATGGACACAGTGATGGTACTTGTATTGTTGAGGGCGGTCTTAGGAGCCCTTTGCTTGCCAAACAAAACGAACAGAAATAAAAGCACACATTAACAAACGCAGATACGGAAAGGTTGCTCCCCATTTCATCAAATCAATCGACACATTTGTTACTGATCATAACCAATTAGTGCAGACCGATCCACTTCATAAAGAGATCAGTTTTCAGCGGTTATCAGGACCTCAGAAAATTCAGATATTGTTCACTCTAAACAGTGCTAAGCTCGTCCTTACCCAATCCTCTGAATCTGCTACGAAATGGCTACCTCAAAACCGATCTGCTGATAACAAATTGCTGCTCTTTATCCCATTGAGTGATTGCCCTTGGCACAGTTTTGGGAATCCTCCTTCAAGATTGCTTAATCTACTTTGACTAATCGGCCATCAGAGGCCTGACGAGTAAATATCGTGGCTCGTTTCTTTTCTTTGATTGATGGAGACGTATAATTGGCCGCCGCTACGGCCAAATCTATACATATATTTTATGCCCAACCTACACATTGTCAAAATCCAACCAAAATATGACCTCATCCATTTGGGGAGCTCATCCCGCCGGGGTGTGTCAGTGGAACGGAAATATTATCCCACCTGAGACAGAACACGAATTACCTTTACCTCGTACCTCTGGATGATATTTAGTTTTTTTTTTTCCCTTTCTTAATCTGCTTTTGTCTCCTCGTACTAAAACGTGGAATAGGGAAACGCAGGAAACAATGCCCACAGACAAATGAAACGGTCCAATGTAACGCAAAATGATGATGAAGTTGAATAATTTATCACTTCGAAGGTAACTTTCGTAGGGGATGTTGTTATTATTGGCACATGGCCTACCCTATATATTGGGAACTTTTATTTTATTTGAAAACTTAATTGATTTCACATCGCTCGGTGGAGATGTGGCCACCACCTTTGAGCATCAACGACTGATAGCTATTTATCTTCCCTTACGCTGAGCACGGGTCTCTCTATCTCTCTCTCTCTCTATTCAATGATTGATTTATATACAAACGCACTCTAATAACCGTAATTTCAGGGACCGAATTCATTAACACATCCAATTTACAAATATCTATGTGTGTGGATATATACCCCTGTTGGGAATAAGAATTTAAATTCATTTGGCGGTCGGGGTGCCCGCATTTCGCTTCCCAACTTTCCAGTATCGTCTTTATTGTTTTTCTATGAACGGTAAATTGATCAATCGAATCCAATTAATTTTCCCATTGTAGCGTGTGAGGCATAGCGTTGGGTGCCAATCCGGCCCAACTCATTACCGCTTCGGCACAATATGGGCTTGTTGTAATTTGTTTTTGTGTTGCTTTTTTTTTTTGTTTCTTTTTTGAAAATTCGGTGATGGGTTTATTGGTGGCTGCTTCAGAACAGATACGATACTGGGAGATTATTGTACTTCATTAAGCCCCCTTCGAAGCAGAAAATATCGAATCAGATTCGCTGGGGTGGTAGATAACGTGATTAGGATTTTATGGCCTTTTCTTGGGAGTTTCTTGTTTGCCATGGTGTTGTGGTGATGAAAGACGTTGTGAATTACAATTTAAACTGGGAATTGTTTGACCTTTTTCTTTCCGTTCAGTTGAAAGTCGCCTTTTGTGGGGGTGGTGGTGGGATGAGCGTATTGGGCCAGCATTATACCGAAATATTGATACCGTTTCCAATTTCAAACGTGTCACGAATTAATGGGATTTGTTCAAGAATTTACTGTACCTTTGTGTGTTATGATGGCTAGACGGACTTGGGGATGAACACTTTTTAGTGTTTTGTTGTTTATTTTTGAATTTGAAAATGAATGGGTTTGTGGAATTTGAAGTCGAACTTTGACTGAGGGCCGTTTGCTCATACCACTCTTAACGATTTTAGTTCTACTTTCAAACTTATTGGCTACTTTTTTCAAGGCATAAACTGTCACATAAGAGTTTATGTGGCACTTAAATTCGATATGTATCAGCAAACGACCCTGATTGACTGGATAAGTGCAAATTTGGCGGATATCACTTCTGCATCAGTTGTCTCAGTTATTTAAAAATACTAAGGGTGCAAAAACTTCCAAATTGTCAATTGTTTCGAGCAAGGGTAAGAGTAAGTGGGTTTGCGTGTGTAAGTGTAAGTTGGTTAATTGGCAGTATTGCAACCACTTAAGTGAACGCATCAAAAGAAAATAAACCATTGAGCTCTGCATACCACCATGTTGGAATTGAAGTTTGGTTATCAACGCTAAGAAGACAAAAATCATGCACATACGCAACCCAAGTTACAAATCAACGCAAATACCAATATTTATTAAAAATGATGAATGCCCTAGTACCGCCAGTGAGGTTATTGAACTAGTAGAGAGCTACAAATATCTTGGAGTTGTAATTGACAGCCATTTTCTCTGGGACAAGTACATCAATAAATTGCGTATGGATCTGAGGAAGGCTTTATACGCACTAACTCATTTAAAATACCACGCAACAGCACCGGTTTTGAAACAGGTGTATTACGCTCTCATTGAATCCAAGCTTCGATATGGTGTACTTGCCTGGAGCGATGCAGCGAACACCCACATTCAAAAGCTGCAAAAAATACAAAATGCGGCGTTAAGGCAAATGAACGGCAACAATCTACATCAATGCGAACAAGATTTCAAGGTGCTTAATGTAAAACAGCTATTCAAGATGGCGATAGTTTTGGAGTTCTCGAATGACAACCGCTTTACCAGACCAATCGATCACGACCGGAATACCAGACGACGTGCCCAAGGTATGCTGCAAGTACCAAGAAGTTACAACTGCTATGGAAGAAGACAACTACAATTCAGCGTTCCATCTATCATCAATGAACTACCGCAATAACTTTCAAATATAACAAACTACAAAACAAGAAAAAAATATCTCAAAAATGTCTTCTTAAATGTAAACATCTAGAACGATACAATATAAATTAGTAAATTATATATACGCAATTTTCTGCTATAGAAAACAAAAAAAACAAACAGGGAATTAAAATCACTAATATAATTATATTATGTTCTTTAATAGATTAAAAAAACTAAGCTAAATATGTGTCAAAATTAAAATTCTTGTCACCTAATCTTCTGCAGAAAAGCCTCGGCTTCGCAGAAACTATTGTTTAAACTTTTGAAATCTTTTATGTTTAATAAAACGTGAATTTAACAAAAAAAAAAAAAAAAGTCATTTTCTAATCGACCTTTGCAAGGGATGGGCACACAAAAATGTAAGTAAAAAGAAAAAAAAAAAAGTAATCGATTGTAATCTATATATAAAATACAATGTTTGTATGTATCCAACGGATTTGGCCCAAACCGGTTTCATTTGAAAGGTTATAGTTCAAATTAGGTTTCCGGTTATATATATTTCAAGTGGGCATGGCCCCTCCCACATAAATTGAAGAACATCATATATCTTGACTATTGTGATAGCAAGAGTTTTGAAACATTGCAGTATCCCATATGTTACTGATTTGAATAATCAGGAAAAAAATGAGCAGGATCGGACTAGTGGGAGTGGCAGCTCCCATATGTAAGAAAACAGCGGCAACACCTTTTTATGTTATCAACTGTAACGTCCTCCATGAACAATTTATATACATATTTCTTACTTACGTCTTTATGTACATTTTCGAGATTTTTAAATACGAGCTGTTAGACAGTGTGCTGCGTGACATACGAGGAGTTCGATTTAAGCAGACATTCGGAGAAGTCTTTTCTTAAATAAATGTTTTATAACGATTTAATTTGTATAGTTGTTTTATTTCCGACCGTCCTTACACATACAAAGTAAATATTTAATATCATATATCTACAGTACTATAATAGCCATAGTCTTAGAAATTTGTGCACGTTGATTATTTGTTAATGTGAATAGTCATGGGAAAAATGGGAGTGATCGGACCAGTGGGCGTAGCAGCTCCCATACAAACTGAATATTTAGCTCATATACAAAATGAATATTAATATTAAATATCTAGGGTTCTATATTAGCTATATAGCCTTCAAATTTTGTACGAGTCCATCAATTACAAATATTAGTAGTCGAACTGAAAATGAGCGGAATGGGATAAATGGGCGTGGTACCAAAAGCAAAAAACAAATAAGCATTAAAATAAATTATCACATTCAAGACTTTTTGCAAGGTTATTTAATAATGTTGTTCAAAAATTGTTTAAGCGTTCCTCATAGTCCTAAATTAAATAAAAAAGGTAAAGAAGTAAACAATAAATTTTATGATATGGTTTTAAGTAACAATTCCGAAACACCAACATGTAACATCGGAAAAAATACTGGCATGGCTGCAATATTAAAAACAAGCTCACCTAATATATGGAATGAATGCACTATGGCACACAAGAAATCTCTTGAAGCTCTTGACCGTTCTCTGAAAGATTTCCGAGCAAATGATCGACCAATGGGTGGAGCTCTATTGCTTCTTGCTGGTGATTTTCGACAAACTTTGCCAGTGATTCCAAAATCAACACCAGCAGATGAACTAAATGCATGTTTGAAAGCGTCATATCTTTGGAGACATGTTAACCCTAGAAAGCTAATGTTCGTCGATTCGACGACGTCGCTTTCTTAATTTTCCTGCCTCTTTTCAACGCGGGCGCATAGTAATTTTTGCTCAACAACTAACTCAATCGCCAATGCGTTCTTGCGAAAGACGGTTGTGTCCGGCAGGCAAAAACAGTATTTCTATTTTTATTTATATTTTTAAATGCAATATTGGAATTTGTGGTCAACATCGAATTGACTTTTGCGGATTTTGCGCAAAGAAAAAATAGTTCCTTTATTTTTTTTTCTTATCACCTGTCATTATTGATTTTATATTGCCAAAGAAGGAATGTTTTTTTTTTCAGTTTTTTTAAATATTGTGAAGACATGTTCATTTTAGACTGAAAAATGCTGCGTTTTTTAAAACACTGCTTAATAATAAAAAAATGAAGAATATACTTAGTAAAATCAAGTTTTTTATTTGGGAATACAATGTTAATGTTTCAGAAAAAAAAAATAGAACCATATGTATTAAACAAAGTTAAAAAAAACATATTTTAGTACAGATCGTCGAATCGACGAATGTTTAGCTTATTAGGGGTAGTCAGCAACATTAGCCTACTAGGGTTAAAAAAAAACTTACATTGTCGACAAATATGCGTGTGCATTTACTTCAAGATGCTGCTGCACAAATATTCGCCAAACAGCTTTTGGATATGGGCGATGGAGAACTTCCGTATGCACCGACTACACGTGAAATATCTTTTCCGCTAAACTTTTGCCAAATGCAGTCATCAATTCAAGATGTTGTGCAGAAAGTTTTTCCCGATATTGCAAATAATTTCAAAAACCATGATTTGCTTTGCGAACGAGCAATTTTGGCTTCGAAGAATGATGATGTCAACAAAATGAACCATCAAATTCAATTGAAGCTACCCGGTGAAGTTGTGAAGTACAAATCGATTGACACAGTTATAGATGAGGAACAAGCTGTTAACTATCCAATAGAGTTTCTTAACTCTCTGGGACCTTCTGGAATGCCACCACACATCTTAACTTTAAAAGTCTGTTCACCAGTGATGCCCATTCGCAACTTAGTACCACCGAAATTGTGCAACGGAACAAGACTTGCTGTTAAAAAACTTTCTCCAAATTTAATCGAAGCCACAATCATCAGCGGCAAATGTAGAGGAGAAGAAGTGCTGATACAACGAATTCCAATGATTTCAACCGATTTACCCTTCGATTTCAACCGATTACAGTTTCCAGTGCGTCTTGCTTTCGCCATAACCATCAATAAGTCTCAAGGCCACTCGCTAAGTGCTGGTTTGAACTTAGAAAATTCCTGTTTTTCGCACGGCCAATCATATGTTGCTTGCTCTAGAGTTGGAACGCCAAAAAATCTTTATGTTTACACACCTACCGAAAAAACTCAAAATATTGTTTATCCGCTAGCATTAAGATAAAAAAGTTAATAAATAAACAAAATATTCTTTTTTTGCAAACACACTTATTTCATTTTATTAGCGTAGTAGCACACGCAGGGTATCCGCTAGTCTAGGATAATTAAGTATTCTTTCACATTGTTCTCTATAGGAAATAAAAACACATCAAGAAATTCGAAGGGGGACAAATACCCCCTTCCCAAGAAGGTCGAACATTACTTGAGGTACTTAAGTTGGATAGTTCCCATCAAAAGTTGTCAAGCACGTTTTCCTTATAATGCGAGTCGTTGTCATTTCCGCACATTACATTTGAATCCATCGTGTGGGTACAACCAGCGAGATAAAAAATTATATTCCGTTGAAAATGGAGAAAATAGAATGCCACTCCATTGCTCAAAGGAAGTATTTAAAGGAACAGAGGAAAATTGAAGCTTTGCTCGGTAGTCGGTATGCGTGGCATTTGATAATTCTGAGAGAATCTCTGTGAATTGATCCCTGGCCCCGGAGCAATGTTGTGGAAACGAATGCGCACTAAATAAGTGCAGGTCCACAGTTTTGTGCAGTAGTTTTCGGTCCTTTAAATTGTCGTTCATAGATTTTTCGCAAAATTTTAAGCAAAAGCAACTGAAAACTGACCATTTAGGCATCTAGAAGCAGCTTAAATGTTTTACTTATTTAATAAACCAGCTTTACGTGCTGAACAGGGGCTTGGAGTAGCAAGCCAATTGATTGGACTACAGTTGCGCACTTATACACTTCTTACAGGCGAGATCTTCCCTCAACTGGCTGATGATATGATGATGATGATTTTTGAAGGTCGATGCCGCTATACAGCTCGTCGTTTAATCGTCTCCTGGTAAGCTCAGCAATGCAAACGCAAACGAAAACGTTTGGAAGAATCTTAACCTCAAAGTGCCCGAGGACGTCTTTATCTCCTGACAATGTGATTCAAGCTTCAGCGTCATAGGGAAGGATCGGGTTAAGCTAGGTATCCTTAGTAGTTTGGGAAAGACCTTGGAGAGAGCCCCTAACCGATTTGGTGTGCACTTCTGTAGGTAGTAGGTGCAGTGGCTTAGTGGTCAGCGTGTTGGACTACTGAGGGTTCTCGGGTTCAATCGGCACCTCTCGACACTTTTATGATCAGTCCGAACGTGTGCATTGAGCAGCTTTTCCTGGACCATAACTGTTCCGGCAAATCTCTGCATAAAATTGTGGATCCATTGCATTCGTCCCAAAAATAAAAACTCTCACAAAACGAGGGAAGTCAGAACATAACCCGTATAGGTACCCTCGGGTTATGTTCTGACTTCCCTCGTTGCGCCAAGAATTTATTTTTATTTTTATTTAGTTATTTTTATAACTGGTGGAAGCCAGCTAGGGACCAACCTTAAGGCAGCCCTTCTGTAACTCTGCAGCAACATTTTTTTGGTAGAGTCAAAGCGGCTTTGGTAAAGAAGTCGTCTTCCATTATAGCTCAACCAGGAGAATCATTCGTTGGAAGTCTTTGGCAGATCATGTCAAGTGCCAGAAGTTCCGAGTGGAGTCCGATAGAGCCTTTCGTCGTCTCGGGTGGCTCCTTTATGAAGCCACCCAAGAGCCTCTTGAAGGAACTCGCGCTTCATAATCTTATCCGGGAGGTCACTGAGACTGATCCCCTTCGTTTGTAATGAACTCGGTAGACTGCGAATTGCCAGTGAATTTACGTATGTAGAGGAATGTTACTTTTTAGTGCGGCTTCCAAGGCATCTCTGAGGCAAGTTCGCTTGGCTCCGACAAGACCGATACGTGTTAGGACGTTGCACTAGAGTTTATTCCAGCGTGTTGGTTTATTCTACCCATGGATTTAACATCAATTTTCCTTAAAACCGCATTTTTGGCGTCCGGTGAGTTTTTACAAATTAAAGAGCGCGAATTTTTGATCCACTCCTATTACAACGACGATCATCAGTCTCATGTCATAGGGTCATTGGCGTTATGATGTTTCGTTAAAATTATTCGTACATTGGTTGCTGCGCCTGATTTTACCACGACCTTCTAAAACCTCTAGCCGATCAGGGTCCGTAACGTAATCGACATAGCGGTGTCTGTTGAAATCTTTCGGAGCTTGGGATCTGCGACTGGCATCGCAATCAGCTGCATGACTTTCGCAGGCCCAGAGACGCGCCTGTACCGATCCATCCATCTTAGATCCGTCGGTCGACTATTTCATCCACTTCTCCAACAATCGTGTTCTCCCAGTCGCTTAGGAGTTCGAATAGTGGATCTTCTATAAAAGACGGGATGACAGATCCGAATAATGATCACTTAGGGGCCCTATAGATGGTAGCATGTGCTTCAATTTCGTTAAACTGCTTGAAACAAATAAGAAGTTCTTCACGATCAATTAAGGAATATCAATCCTGCACTAAAAGTTTTCGAACTCAGTGTGAATTATATGGTTGAATTAAAAAGATTCATACTTAAAAAAGCAATTCCGATGGGATATATGTAAAAAAATAACTGCAGCTATAACTATAGTTAGAATAAGGAAATATGTTCAAACAGACCTCGCTATGAACTTCAGGAACTCAGTAGTGAATTTTACACCCTTCCCCTATTTCAAATTCAAATTTATGATGCAAACAATTCCTCCTCCAGAACTAGCTGTAGCGAATACTACAAAGCCTTCAGATCCAGACAACTGCCGATATCTCCATCCATAGTGAGTCTATCACCCAAACCAAATTCAGTAACGTTAAGTAAATTTCTAAATAAAGTTCCCTTGGATCTTTTGTTGCTTTACCACTTCATTACTGGATTTAATTTCACACTGCAATGAACTCCAACGCCTACTATCAGATAGCTCCCTTTGCCCTGTGATTTTTTCCATGGCTAGATGAAAATTCCACCCCGCCTCAAATTAAAAAAAATCGATGAAAGAAAATCCCCCAGCAAAACTTACAAAAACTACCTTTCCTACGTCCTCTCTGCACTCCATTTGCCTGGGTGAATTTATTACAAGAAAAAGAGCCCAAATCCGAACCCTTGCAGGCAGAGAAACGAAAATTTAAATAAAGAAAACCTGACATGCCTTGTGGAGGTTTGTGCAAGTAGCTTGCTCGCCCCCGCACCCTGCTGCTAATCAAAAATTAAATCTTTACACAATACGGACTTTCTTTCTTTATCTGCATGACTTCGGTGGGGAGACAGTGACTGTCTCAAAGATGAAGTTCGGCGACAAGCTGACTTGAGCTCGACACCCTAATTGGGTAATAATGAAGCGCAGCGGACGAAGGAGCAGTCTGCCTCCCGTTGATAAAATGAAATTAATTTAAAGTTACCCACCCCAAAGGCATGGGTTGGGACAAATCTATGCAAAGCCGATTTAAAGTTCCAACACAGAGAAGAGGAAAAAATTCAATAAAATTACCCAGTTGGTGGATGAGATTTCCATAATTCATGGCGGAGTTTCTGGCGCATAGATGCGACGCACATATCATGTGCATGTGCCTAGATCGGCTGCAGAGATACGAGTGCAGTATGCATATGCACCGGCATACTTGGTAGACCCTTCACGAGCGTAAAGTGCATAACACGCTAGGGACAGCGAACAGAAGACAGAAGACAGACACGTGCGACTTCTATGCGTCTGTCAATTGACACTTGATTTGTCAGTTGCGTATGAAACGTGAGTGTTGGGTGTTGATAAGGCTTACGCAAGTAATTCTCACTCCGACGGGGGATATAAACGCACGGTAGTCACTTTGTTTAGAAATAAAAACAGCACCAGGGCATACACACATGCACTTCGGAGATGTATAGGTGGGTGGCGGCAAACGACACATCGAGGACGAAGCGAAGGAGAACAAAAGTGATTATAAAATGAAAAACATTAAGAGACACACAATGACAGTAGGTATACACGTGGGGCGAGTTGTTGTGTTAACGTTTTACCTGACGGCTGACACAGTATGTGATTGGAGTCGGTAATGAGGGTGATTCATCGCACGCAGGGAATATGGGCTCCTCGCACGTAGAGGATGCCTGCAAAGTGTTAAAAAATTCGTTTATGCAGCCGAAGGCTTTCTCTAGATTTGCTTTTGATTTATTTGACATATTAAATGTCAGTCGTTGAATTTACAGCCGCTTTTGCGACAACAACTCCAATTAACTAAGTACTGACTACTGGGGTGGGGTTTTGTTTTCGCATGAAAGTGCCATCGGAGTGGTTGATACCGTTTGGACTTTCCTAGTAGAGGGTAGCTTTGAAGCAATAGGCTTTTGCTACACCAATATCTGTGGTGTTTAATGGGGTGGATGACACCAGTGGGTACAGGGAAAGGGATGTGCGTTCCATGTACATAGAAATAGAAACTTATGAAGAGATGACGCATTCCCTCTGGCTCTCTCCATTCGAGAGACAGAGTGACGTTTCAAGAGAGAGAGAGGGAGATAGCGCCATTTTTCATTTCTCTCAAATACAGTTCTGTTTGTTTTACATTTTTAACCACTCGAGCTGTAGAGAGTGTGTTCACAAACCGGACAAACCTGGTTGGCTATCGAGATTTTAATCTCGTATTTGTTTAAATAAAATGGGGATTTTTACGAGAGTAATAGTATACGCAAGAGATCACCAGATCTTTTTCCGATCGAGTCTCTCTCGAGAGGTCCCACGCAGCCAGCATCAAGTATTGAAGACCAGTGGCATCATTGCCAAAAAGCCATCAGAGACGCCGCCTCTGATGTGCTGGGTTTCACCCGACCACCGCAACGAAACCCCTGGTTTGATGACGATTGCCGGCAGCGAAACAAGAGGCATACAAAGCGGCGGCGCTGCAAAGAAGGACAAGAGCTGCTCGTGAGCTCTACGCGCAGAAGAGAAGAGACGAACACCGGCTTCTGAGGAGGAAAAAGAAAGAGAAGCACGCGATCGAGGAAATAGAGAGATGTTACTGCAGGAATGAGGTTCGGAAGTTTTACCAAAGGGCAAAAAGAACCTCACAAGGCTACAGAGCCAGAACCGAAGCCTGCAAGGACGAACAAGGGAACATAGTAGTAGAATCGCAGTCGATGCTGAGGATAGGGAAGAACTACTTCTGCAGACTGTTTAACGGCGATGACGACTTAAATCCCGCTTTCAGGCAGAATGAACCGTCTAACTTGGAGGATGAGGATCAATAATACCGTCCACCCGACCTGGACGAAGTGAAGATAGCTATATCTAAACTTAAGTCCAACAAAGCGGCTGGAGCAGATGGCCTAGCCGAGCTGTTCAAAGCAGGCGATGACTTGGTTAGGAGCACCTGTACCAACTCATCTGTAAAATATGGTCGGAGGAAAGTATGCCCGATGAATGGAACCTCAGCATTGTTTGCCCGATCCTCAAGAAAGGAGAGCCTTTGAACTGCGCCAATTACAGAGGTATCAGTCTTCTTAACATTGCCTACAAGATCTTATCCGCCTGAAGCCTTTCGTAAACAACCTGATTGGTCCATATCAGTGTGGCTTCAGGCCAGGAAAGTCAACCATCGACCAAATATTCACACTTCGGCAGATCTTGGAGAAAACCCAGGAACTTCAAATCGATACCCATCACCTCTTCATCGATTTTAAGGCCGCCTTAACAGCATTTATAGGGACGAGCTATACAGAGCAATGTCTAGTTTTGGGCATCCCTGCCAAACTCGTCCGTTTGTGCAGAATGACAATGGAGAATGCACGCTGCTCCATCAAGGTCGGTAAAGAACTCACCGAGACCTTCGATGTCAAAAAAGGATTTAGACAAGGCGATGCGCTGTCATGTGACTTCTTCAACATCGTCCTTGAAAGAATAGTGCAAAACTCAAACGCCAACACCAGAGGCACGATCTTTCAAAAGTTCGTCGAATTACTCGCGTACGCCGACGACATTGACATAATTGGCAGAACGCAGCGTGATGTAAATGGCGCGTTTGTGAGTATTGAGACTGAAGCGGCGAAGATGGGTTTGGCGGTTAATGAGGGCAAGACGAAGTATATGCTGTCAACTAAAAAGGACACCCAACACAGACGGCTCGGACAGAACGGAATAGACAGATATAACTTTGAGGTGGTTAAGGACTTTAGGCTCCGCTATGAACTCAGACAATGACACCAGCGCTGAGATTAAACGTAGAATAACTCTTGCCAATCGCTGTTTCTTTTCGCTAAGAAGGCAATTGAGTAGCAAAGCCCTCTCTCGAACAACTAAAGTGAACCTTTATAGGACCCTCATCTTCCCAGTCTTGCTATATGGCGCAGAGGCATGGACTCTATCAAAAGCGGATGAGGTAACTCTAGGTTGGTTCGAAAGAAAAATTTTTCGAGTGA
The DNA here is from genome assembly GCA_916610125.1 of Cheilosia vulpina. Classification (NCBI taxonomy): domain Eukaryota; kingdom Metazoa; phylum Arthropoda; class Insecta; order Diptera; family Syrphidae; genus Cheilosia; species Cheilosia vulpina. Next base: position 72,062,177 of record OU744277.1, on the reverse strand, counting down.
TTTTTGGTCCCGTCTGCATTGACGGTGAATGGAGGAGCAGATTCAAGGACGAACTGTACGGACTATACAGCGACATCGACCTAGTCAGAAGAGTGAAGGTCCAACGACTGAGGTGGCTGGGTCATGTAGAGCGCATGGACACGTATGCTCTGGCCCGGAAGATCTTCGAATCCACACCCGATGGAAGGCGCAGTAGAGGAAGACCGCTACCCAGGTGGCGCACGCAAGTGGAAGGGGACCTTAACCAACTTAGCGTGCGAAACTGGAGACAGCTAGCTAAAGATCGCGCTGGCTGGAGACGCTTGTTGGTTGAGGCCCAGGTCCACCCCGGACTGTAGCGCCGCCTTAAGTAAGTAAGTAAGTAATAGTATACGTTCCACCGGACACTAATCGCGAGATGTAGGGCAAGAGATTACACATAAATCCTGTGTTTGTAATGACTCATTGGTCTCTCTAAGATATTGGACTTCCTTACTGATACCCTCCATTGCTGCCACCACTGCACAATCCGCACCAAACTCTCACATTCACGTCCTGCGCAACTCTAAGAAAAACTATTATGCCTCTAAATTTAATACTTCTCTTCCTGTGAAGAAACTTTGGAGTAACTTGCGAAAAATTGGTATATCCAGTGGAAGCAATGACTCTAAATGTAATCTTGATCCGGATGTACTAAATAATTATTTTCTAGGCAACTATCTCACTGCTACTTGTTTTGCTTCTGATCACTCGGTAGACTCTATTAGCTCTGAGCCAATATTTGAGGATTTTGTAGTAGCCACTGAAGCAGCTATAAAGTCTAATTCCATAGGTGAGGATCGCCTTCCAATACGTTTTATTAAACTTATTTTACCTCAAATTATCTCTCATCTCACGCATGTGATTAACTGGTGCATAACAACATCGACTTTTCCTCAGTTCTGGAAAAATTGCAAGAGTGCTGCCAATTGCAAAGAAAACCAATCCATCTTCTCCTTCTGACTTTAGGCCGGTTAGTATTCTTCCATGTCTGTCAAAGGCATTTGAGAAAATTATGGCTAAGCAGATAACGAAGCATTTAACACTCAACAGGCTGCTGTATGCTCAGCAATCAGGTTTCCGGGCTAACCACAGCTGTTCTACAGCTATGGTTAATTTATTTGAAGAGATAAGGCAAGACTACGATAGGGGTTATGTTTCGTTGCTTTGCTTGTTAGACTTCTCGAAGGCCTTTGATAATGTAAATCATAAAATCCTGTGTTGGAAGCTTAAGAATAATTTTGGTTTCAGTGAAAGGGCAGTGAAATTAATTATCGCAAAGGGTTTTCTCTGGTGAACGTCTTTCACTTTCAAAAGACATTAAGCAGGGAGTCCCTCAAGGTTCAATATTAGGACCGATACTCTTCTGCATGTTCATAAATGACCTCCCATCAGTATGTAAATATGCTTCTGTACATTTATATGCTGATGATGTACAATTACACCTGGCGAAACCCTTTAGCAACCTAAATGAACTTGTCCTTTGTTTAAACGAGGAGCTACGACATATTCACACTTGGTCAATAGCTAGTGGGTTACTACTTAATCCATCAAAATCCCAAGTAATCCCCATTTCCAAGCGTATTTTTAATTTGTGTCTTTTACCTGATATATATCTGAATAACAATAAAATTAAAGCTGTCGAGTCAGTCACTAGTCTTGGCTACACAATTAATCGAAACTTGTCCGGTTATAATCATACAAACGTGATCATTGGTCGTATTTACGGATGTCTACGCAAATTATGGATTAGTGCTTATTTTACTCCCCAGGAAACGCGACGAAAGCTGGTATTGGCATTAATCATACCACTCATAACATATGCTGAGGTGGTCTACAGCAGTCTAGATTCATTATCTCAACATAAACTTCAAGTTATGTTTACGGCGTTCGTAGATATGACCATATCTCTGTGTTTGCTAGGGGTTTAATTGGTTGCACCCTGCAAAAATATATCAACGCCAGGAATTGTATCTTTTTACATAAAATTATAAATACTCAATGTCCGTCTTATTTGTATAACAGACTTCATTTCACTCGCTCCTCAAGAACTATCAGCCTTATTCCCTCCCGTTGTAACTACCTTAATTCTTCACGTTTATTTTTCATATATACTGTCAGACTTTGGAACTCTTTACCCTCTCAAATTAAAAATATTTCAAATCCCTCATATTTTAAAAGTGCAATCCTACAACATTTTTCCAACCCATCCCACCAAATCTGAACCTTCATTATAACATCACTCTATAAACTCAACCTCTCATCCCATATCTCATCTCTTAGATTAAGACCTATTTTGTAATTCGATTTAAGAATTTTCAATTTATATTTTCAATCTATAAATGATTATATCTTAATGTACAAACCAATTAATTGAAATAAATGAAATGAAATGAAAAAAATGAAACAGCTGTCATTGTCAAAATAACCTATGTTTTAAAAAGAAACCAATAGATGGCCCACTCTTTACATCTGTAACTCTGCACTAGGTTAATAATCGTATCTATTGTGGAAAGCCGTCAAATCATTACTTATTGTTGGCATTAAATATTTAAAACCCAAAGAAGGTGCGTGTGAAAAAACACTAACCTAGAAAACGATAATCGTCGTCGTCTAGACACCCAGCCGCATTGAATTTGTTATATATATCGATTCATCGTTTCGAATCCATAAACCAAAACTCTTTTATTCAATGCCTAGGGGCCCGACAAAAAATGGAGCACAATCCATCTACACGACTAATGAAATCGAAAGTGGGACTATACATACCACCATGATCGTCATCACATCACATCCACTGAAGAACAAGGGAAACCCGAAAAAAATAAACACACTTCAAAGGAGGACGAATTAAGAAAATAAAAAAAAAAAAAATAAACACATTGTTTACTGAAATCGAAACTTCAAGTCCTTGCAGTCGTCTACATCCATACACAATGTGGCAATTTCCACAAGGTATCCAATATGCAATCAACTTATCAGGTCTTCAAGCTTCACCCTTCGAGAATACAAATTAGCTAATATCTGACCGATTGAACGAGCGTGTACGAGCACAGCATAGATGCAGAGGGTGCGATGGAAGGGCGCACACTCATTCAACAAAGGCACTGGGCTAGTGGAGGAGGCCTTGAAACGATGGACACACGATATTTATATGCATCGGTGTCGGTCTTCTGATATACGGATAAAATCGAACAAACGAAGAGGACGTCCCGATAAATAAACAATTCTCGTTCTGAAAATCGTGAGGGACGAGACTTGGAGAATAAAACTTGGGCATACACGTCTTTGTGGTCTAATGAGGTGGGAAACAAGAATGAAAAACGTGTTGTTTAGTCCAAGGTGGTGGGTAATTTTTCCTTTGCTTTTTATTGGACTATATTGAGTGTTTTGAAGTCTACGGAGAAGTGTCGGTACGTCTATATTGCTGGGTTTGGAAAGGTTGATGAATGGTTTAAGTGGCTACGTGGGGGTTCTATGGCTGGCACTAAAGAGAGTTGAACTTTTTCACCTACAAGGGCTCTTAACCCACTTATCAGTAATTTTAGAATATTTCGAAATTACTTTCCTTGAGAGGGACACAATAAAGGGTACAAAGAATACTCGACCTGCTGACTGCAGCTACACAAAACACGAGCTGAATCACTTGTGCAATTCAAGGAGTAATTTTAGAATATATTTCCAAAGGACCCCCCTTAAGAGGGGCACCAAAAGGTTGGAATAAAATTCAAATAGGTGGTCGACTTGGGCGCTTTCTTAAAAACGAAATAACACACGACCTGCGTCCCTTATAATTGGCAAACTTTGATTGATTTGAAGGAGACTATTTGGCGGCTTGTCTGATGTGACCCCTTTTAGAGGGGGTCGACTATAATGATTTCCTAAGACCGATACACTGTCAGGGTTCACAGTTCGAAAAGTTTCACTAGAGTCAGTAGAAGGACCGATTAAGGAAACCTCTAATTAAACACAACTTTTAGAGCTTTTTTGGACCAGAAACAACATAATCACAAGTTTTTCAGCTTAAGGAGATCTAAGATCATCATTTCAGTTCAATAGAGAGTTCAATTTTGACGGACGTTTCTACTTTGAAAACACATGTGAATTTGTACAAATTATGCAGAAATTTTCCATTGATATCATCATCGAAAAACTACAAATTCAGACTTCCGAGAAAAATATATGAAGGCTTTCAATAGTCGAAAAAAAAAACGAAAATTTGGCAAAAAATATGTGCCACGTTTTTGCAAAACATTTTATTTGACTTCAGTAAGAAAAAGCAGTTCTTTATATTTCAAGAATTCTCTAAGAACCGACCGGTACAAATTGCTGAACATTAGAAATTTTTTTAATATGACACCTCCACAACTTTACAACTAAGAGTTACTTAAGTCAGTTTTATTAATAACTTTTGATTCTTGAAATCAGACCGACATTGGTGAGTTTAGTTTGGACGAAGAAAAAATGCAAAAACAGCACGTCAAGCCAGATAGCTGTCTTTGAACAGAACTGTGTCTTGGGTTCAGCACTTACTTCCAGACAGAGTTTTGCTGAAGATTTTGTGACTCTTGATAGATTCGAAAAATGCAAAAACAGCACGTCAAGCCAGAAAGCTGCCTTTGAACAGAACTGTATCTTGGGTTCAGCACTTACTTTCAGACAGAGTTTTTCTGAAGATTTTGTGACTCTTGATAGATTCGAAAAATGCAAAAACAGCACGCCAACCCAGAAAGCTGCCTTTGAACAGAACTGTATCTTGGGTTCAGCACTTACTTTCAGACAGAGTTTTTCTGAAGATTTTGTGACTCTTGATAGATTCGAAAAATGCAAAAACAGCACGCCAACCCAGAAAGCTGTCTTTGAACAGAACTGTATCTTGGGTTCAGCACTTACTTTCAGACAGAGTTTTTCTGAAGATTTTGTGACTCTTGATAGATTCGAAAAATGCAAAAATAGCACGCCAACCCTGAAAGCTGCCTTTGAACAGAACTGTGTCTTGGGTTCAGCTCTTACTTTCAGACAGAGTTTTTCTGAAGATTTTGTGACTCTTGATAGATTCGAAAAATGCAAAAACAGCACGCCAACCCAGAAAGCTGTCTTTGAACAGAACTGTATCTTGGGTTCAGCACTTACTTTCAGACAGAGTTTTTCTGAAGATTTTGTGACTCTTGATAGATTCGAAAAATGCAAAAACAGCACGCCAACCCAGAAAGCTGCCTTTGAACAGAACTGTATCTTGGGTTCAGCACTTACTTTCAGACAGAGTTTTTCTGAAGATTTTGTGACTCTTGATAGATTCGAAAAATGCAAAAACAGCACGCCAACCCAGAAAGCTGTCTTTGAACAGAACTGTATCTTGGGTTCAGCACTTACTTTCAGACAGAGTTTTTCTGAAGATTTTGTGACTCTTGATAGATTCGAAAAATGCAAAAACAGCACGCCAACCCTGAAAGCTGCCTTTGAACAGAACTGTGTCTTGGGTTCAGCTCTTACTTTCAGACAGAGTTTTTCTGAAGATTTTGTGACTCTTGATAGATTCGAAAAATGCAAAAACAGCACGCCAACCCAGAAAGCTGTCTTTGAACAGAACTGTGTCTTGGGTTCAGCTCTTACTTTCAGACAGAGTTTTTCTGAAGATTTTGTGACTCTTGAAATATTCGAAAAATGCAAAAACAGCACGCCAACCCAGAAAGCTGTCTTTGAACAGAACTGTATCTTGGGTTAAGCTCTTACTTTCAGACAGAGTTTTTCTGAAGATTTTGTGACTCTTGATAGATTCGAAAAATGCAAAAACAGAACGCCAACCCAGAAACCTGCCTTTGAACAGAACTGTATCTTGGGTTCAGCACTTACTTTCAGACAGAGTTTTTCTGAAGATTTTGTGACTCTTGATAGATTCGAAAAATGCAAAAACAGCACGCCAACCCTGAAAGCTGCCTTTGAACAGAACTGTGTCTTGGGTTCAGCTCTTACTTTCAGACAGAGTTTTTCTGAAGATTTTGTGACTCTTGATAGATTCGAAAAATGCAAAAACAGCACGCCAACCCAGAAAGCTGTCTTTGAACAGAACTGTGTCTTGGGTTCAGCTCTTACTTTCAGACAGAGTTTTTCTGAAGATTTTGTGACTCTTGAAATATTCGAAAAATGCAAAAACAGCACGCCAACCCAGAAAGCTGTCTTTGAACAGAACTGTATCTTGGGTTAAGCTCTTACTTTCAGACAGAGTTTTTCTGAAGATTTTGTGACTCTTGATAGATTCGAAAAATGCAAAAACAGAACGCCAACCCAGAAACCTGCCTTTGAACAGAACTGTATCTTGGGTTCAGCACTTACTTTCAGACAGAGTTTTTCTGAAGATTTTGTGACTCTTGATAGATTCGAAAAATGCAAAAACAGCACGCCAACCCTGAAAGCTGCCTTTGAACAGAACTGTGTCTTGGGTTCAGCTCTTACTTTCAGACAGAGTTTTTCTGAAGATTTTGTGACTCTTGATAGATTCGAAAAATGCAAAAACAGCACGCCAACCCAGAAAGCTGTCTTTGAACAGAACTGTGTCTTGGGTTCAGCTCTTACTTTCAGACAGAGTTTTTCTGAAGATTTTGTGACTCTTGAAATATTCGAAAAATGCAAAAACAGCACGCCAACCCAGAAAGCTGTCTTTGAACAGAACTGTATCTTGGGTTCAGCACTTACTTTCAGACAGAGTTTTTCTGAAGATTTTGTGACTCTTGAAAGATTCGAAAAATGCAAAAACAGAACGCCAACCCAGAAACCTGCCTTTGAACAGAACTGTATCTTGGGTTCAGCACTTACTTTCAGACAGAGTTTTTCTGAAGATTTTGTGACTCTTGATAGATTCGAAAAATGCAAAAACAGCACGCCAACCCTGAAAGCTGTCTTTGAACAGAACTGTGTCTTGGGTTCAGCTCTTACTTTCAGACAGAGTTTTTCTGAAGATTTTGTGACTTTTGAAATATTCGAAAAATGCAAAAACAGCACGCCAACCCAGAAAGCTGTCTTTGAACAGAACTGTATTTTGTTTTCAGCTCTTACTGTCATACAGAGTTCTTCTGAGAATTTTCAGCAAATACTGTGACTCTTCCGATTCAGCAAACATTTTGACTCTTGGAAGATTAGAAAAATGCATTTTTTTCCACATTCAAGGCAAACATTTTTACTTCCTGTCATCAACGAATACCACGACAGTGGAGACACCCAGATTAATTAACGAACGTTAGCGAAATTCATTTCCTCAAACTTCGCACGGGTTCAAAATTTCAGTCAAGTAACCCTCGCATCCGATGAAAATCCCCTCAATGAACCACAAATTTAGTTGCTAATTATACATTAAAAACTGAACCTCCAGTTTCCCCCAAAGATGTCATTTAATTTTCTCCTTCATCTTTTTACATTTCTTCTTCCTGCGACATTGCTTCATTCTAACAGAATGTCACTCACAGGCTAACCAAGTAAACTTTTGATTAAGCCTTGTTATGGCTTAGAGAGCCCACCAAAACCGCACCAGCACCACTGACAATTTCTAAATTTTCGAGCGTCAGCTATTCGGGGCGAAATCGCAAAATTCCAAGGGATAAAAAGGAGCACCAACAAAATAAACAGTTTACACAATTAATTTCGGTTTTATGTTTACCAACTTACACCAGGTCCGCTGTTGGCAAAATCAGCTCGGCTGAAAGTTTTTTTTTTTGTTTCTGAGTTACGACGACGATGAAAATATAGAGAGATATACTTGTGCACCGGTGAAGTTTTGATGGGCGGTGTGGTATGAAATGGAATAGCTGCTGAATTTGCCATTTTCCCATGGAGGTTTTTTTTCTGGGAATGAAGGAAGGGGATGAACGAATTCCTTTACTTTTGGGGATTATCCATTCCGAGTGGCAGAGGGGTTTTGTAAAAAGAGTGAAACCGGTGTAGGTTCGGCTGGGAAAAGTTTTTGTGCCCGCAGTTCGAGGTGTCCTGTGCAGCTCATTACCTTGTTTTGAATTGGGGCATGGAGAAATTACGACACTCATTCAGTATTTCAGTATACCGAATTCAACACATTGGAAAGATTGAGGACAAATACAAATTGCTGCGTGGAACTCAAAGTTGGTTATATTATTTAGTTTCCATTACTTTTCGTACCAACGAGAGAAAGTCACAGAGAGGCAGAGTAATAGCTGTGGCCTCCAAATAGTCAAAATAGTCACTATTGGAACAAGAGTTTAAAAAACGGGTGAGTGATGATTATGTGAACAAAAGAAACAATTTCAAAATGTGGGTTTCCAATGTGCAAATCGACGTCGAAAGTTGTGCAAAAATTAAGCAAAATTGTAGTAATTTAGGTCTGTGAAAATAATTGCTCCAAATTTTCAAAATAAGCGCTGGTCGTTTTTTGGTTCAACAATTTTGACAGATGATGGCCTAGCATCAGTTTCTGAAAATATCTTAACAGAATCTACTCTTAGGATACTTTTGACAAAAAAGTTTTCAGTGAACAATATTAGACGAAATTATTTTGGGAAATTCTGACCAAAAATGTTCGAATTTCATTTATCAGTAAATGTTTAAGACTTACAAGAAATGACACTAAATTTGTAGAAATACGTGGAAGGAGATACGAGTATTGGGGCGTAATTTAGTACGTCAAAATATTTGTGAAAAACCTTCCAAATTTGGAACATTTTGCTGTCCAAAAGTGTTGAAATACAAGCTTTTATCAAGGCCCATACCATTGAACAACTGAGGACATAAAAGTGCATTTGCCGTTCGTCAAATGCCAATACACTGCAACAACTGCTCAAAAGTGATAAAAAGGCGTCAAAATTTGTATCAACATTTTGGGAAATTCGGAACAGTGTTAAGCTTTGAAGATCTTTTGTGAATCAATTCATTAAATATGTATATGTTCTGATAAAATATTAGTATTGAGGTCAGAATTCTGAGAAGGTGAAATTTTAAGAGAATGGTATTCATTTTGAAACTGATACTAGTTGAGAGAAACGCATGCAGTCAACTAAAAATGGTAACTGCATGGCGAGAATTGCTTTCTAAATAAGCATTATTTTAAGTTATAAATTTTAAGCCTCTTCTGAGCTCAAATGGGGCTTTATGGCACCTTTGTTTATGCCTGATTTTCGGAAAGAGTGTATGTGTTTCTTTTTGAACAAAAACCACCCCCACTGTTGAAATGTAATAAATCCGCAAGAAGCACTTTCAAACGTCCCAACAAGGTAAAGTTCGAGCTGTCATAAATAATTGTGTCCCCGCACCATGTCCACAAATATTTAATCGATCATGGGTTAAGCTAAGTACGGATGTTTGACAACTTTCACTGTTAAAGTGTGTATTCCCTGACATATTCTCGCTCGAACGCATTTTCATAAGCCTTCCGACGAAAAAGTTTCCATCCTGCCTTTTCTTACATATGGCAACTTAAAAATATTCTTGAGAAGGCACTCTCCCTATCCTTATATCAAATTCGGTCCTCTGTCCAATGATCTACTTGAACTGCTGTCAACTTTGTTAAGTTTTCCGCAGCAACTCTTGTCAACAAAACTATAAAACAAGCATCCGGCCGGGCCGATCCCTTTCACTTGTGAATACACCATCGGACCATTGAAACTAATTCAAAACATTTTTAAGACTTTGACATTCCAGAAAGCGAAGCACAAAATACATCGCTCTCTTCCCTTTTTATCTGCTTTTGGGGCCATGGAAAACTTTTGCACACACAAATTCAATCCACTGACAAAGATTAACTCGCAGGACATTCAGCCTCCCGGAAAAAGGACAAAAAACTATTTAAGCCACATAAAAAAAAAGAAACTTTCCCCACAAAATACCAAATCAAAGGTCTCGCGGGGAAAGTGGCAAGTGTTAGCACGTGAAGGCATTTAACACAAAGTTGGGTGGCGGAGGGACGGATGAAAAATATCTACCAACTTCATCCTTCTTCGGTACACAAGTCTATAAGGGTACTCCTAAGTCCTTACCCTGATGGTGCCGGCATTCTTAATCGGACAGTTTCATTTAAATAATTTAATTGTAAGGGGTTACCACTCGTACATAGATATTCTTAACTACAACCTTACCCTCCACCGCAGACGACAAACGCTCATGAAATATTTACGTAAATTCGATGGCTCTTGTGATTGCGATTGTTAGCCCTCGCGCGACGGCAGGTGAATGGTCGAGGTGGTATAGTCCCTTTGACTGCAGAATACGTCCGCTCAAACTCATTTAGTATGACGGAATATGCTGGCTCGCTTACATAATTAATTCCCATTTAATCCCACAGAGGGGGAGCATCCCATAAAATATTTTTTATTTGTTCGGCTGTTGCAATTAACGAAAATGGTTAAGTCCGCTTCCTGGCTAACCCCCATCAAATGACAGGCGGTATCAATCGCAAAGTTAAATTTGAAAATTCTCTGATGGATTTGCCGAAGCGAAACGCAACAAAACCATAGAGAGCAAACCGCCCGTCACGTCAACGCAAATTAATTTTCCGCCGAAAAGGGGTTGGCCGTCAACCCTTGTGATGTGACAAAAGCTCCGCTGTGTGCCCTGACCTGGATATGGATGCGGCGGGACATTTTGGGGAAAAAATGTCCTCACAAAACAGGTACGGTGGTGGTGGTGTATGAAATTAAATTGATTTTCGAAGTTTTGCTCGCTGATGGAAGTAATGCTGTGCGAAGGGTGTTTATGGTCTTGTCGGCGGTCGTGGTATATTGTTGGGGGTTAAATGACGAGAGGCAATTAAAGCCGTATGGGCTGTTGAATATAGAAATATACTTCCGCTATGAAATCAGTTAGACGCGTTGTTTGTTTGTGGGGAAGGATCAGTGTGCTTGCGGAGAGAGGAAGCCATCAACATTTGTTATGAGGGATTTCCGCTTGTTTGCGACTGCTTTGATGACTCCTTGCTGGTTGTTTGTCTCGAGCAATCAAACAGTTTCGGTGAATTGCTTAAGTGTGTATATTTGGGATGGAGTTTACATGACCGCTCTATATTTAGATCGATGGTTGGTAGATGTCAGGCGAAGAACAAAGAGAGGTTGGAAATTTCGTTTTCCAAAAACTTACATTGGGCGGTTGAGGAGAACACTTGTTCGGTAGAGGACTCTATTTGCATATGCCGACGGCCATACATGAACGTCATGCAAGCTTTCTATTTAGTCTTAAATACTTTGCCTTGTCAACGCACTCAAGTGGAGCTCAGTTCAGATTGGGAGGAGCATACCATTGATCATCAAGGCGAATAAGACAAGCTGCCTTCGGCTCAAGTTTCCGGTACCGCAATAGTTGTCGGTCCTGGAAACTGGTCTACGGGTCGCATTGGTTTTGTAGACTTTTTCGACGCGTGCAAGGCTAAGGCCATGACTTGGCTCTCGGACTGAGTTTGGAAATATGGTTGAGATTGAGATTAAGATTCTGCAGGTGTGGGGATAGCACTATACTTTGGGGAGTGCCAAGGTGCCCGAGGTTTTTGCAACAGCTACTTAAAGGTTGCCTTCACCATCCTGGTTTTGATGAAAATTACTACAAACTACCTCAAAGACTGAAAAAGTCTCCAATAAATTGATTAAGTGAGTGAGGCATGCAGAGCTATGGCCATCACTGCTTCAAGTCTATTTAGAGTGGCAACGTGCATCGGCATAACCTTACCCTAGGTGGCGCACTGAGTTGTAAGAGGAGCTCCACCAACAAGACACGGAAGCAACTACCCATAACCAGAGCTGGCTTTGATCGAGGCCTTGTTCGGTACAAAGTCCAGCAAGTGACTATAAACAGACTTATGCTCGAACAAAGCTATCAATTAAAATTACGAAATTACTTTGAAAATCAGCCACTGATTCGCGAGCTTGTGAATCTTGGCCACCTGTCATGTACGCATGAAGTGAGTCGAATCCATAAGCGCCCCTAGAGACGCCATTGCTTCGAGAAAAATCCACTGACCATCGCAACTTATTTGGGTTTAATTAAGATAGTTTTCTTTTTGAAATAGTGGATGAGAATAATCAATGCGAGATGTGATTTCTACAAGGTGGCGGTACGTTTCATATTTATTTATTGGAACAACAAAACTTATTGCGAATGGAAATTTCCCAAGAGAGTTTTTAAGACGTGCACCTGCCAATAGGCAGTGCAATTGGCACCTCCGAATTTTTTTCCTGTGGGACTAAGTGATGATGACAAATCAGAAACAAATGACGCCTTGAAGGCGAACAATGCTCGTGTAATACACCAGTGCCCGACAAAGTGACTGCAATTTAGACGTTAAGAATACGCTTTCTCAGGAACATTAGCGGTGGCAATATAAGCTCCAATTTGTATAGAAAACCTTTTAACCAGACCTAGTTTCCACCATTATAGACATGAGGTTCTTGGTTCTACATTTCCATATTTACCCTCGGTCAGCACAAGGGACACAAAATTAATAATAAATAAACACTGGTGCCAATAGCTCCATAAATAGGACAATAAGTGGGTCCGTTTTGTTTTTGGGACGAAAGACCTACAATTTTCAGCTGAAAGACAGCTGCACATTGACTCAGATGTTTGTCAGACGTAAGAAGTGGCACACAACAAAACAAACTTTAAGGTTTTATTTTGTTGGCAAAGTATAACTTTGTGTATGTCTTTTTTGGGCTTTTTGGTCGATTCTTCTCAAAATAAAAAAGGCAGGCCTAGCTTCTCTCAACCATTCGTCTTGTGTGAGTTTTTATTTTTGGGACGAATGAAATGGATCTAAAACTTTATGCCTCGTCCAAACGGCCGATTGAGAAGCTTTTTCATGACAGTTATACTCTTGTCAGACGTTCGCGAGAGGTGGCGCAGTGAAAAAAAAAACCTTAAGTTGGAATTTGGGTTTTCTCGGGATTCGAACCTGGGGCCCCTCGCTTAGTAGTCCAACACACTATCCACTAAGCCACTGCGCCGACTTTTTCTCAAAATGCGAATATTAAAACTAGTTCCATTATTTTCCACAATACAACATTTCGTTGATATTTTCCAACTTCTCCAAAGTTCTTTATTGGAGGTTTGAAGGTTTTTCAACGACTTGAGATGGGACCACTCGCTCACTAGATTTGCACCCTAACCCAATCTGCTCAAGCTATTTAAAAGCTGGGTTTTGTTGCATATTTTTCAAAGGAGTTACAGAAATTCTTAATTTTGAAATTGTACAATAAAACCAATTACTAAAGTGGTTAGTGTGCTTGACTACTAAACGAGGGGTCGAAGGTTTGATACCCGGATAAGCACAAATTAGGTTCTTTTTTTCACTGCGCCGCCTCTCACAAACGTCTGACAAGCATACCAGGAAATGCTTCTCAATTCAGCTGTTCGGATTTAAATATTTTCTAGAAGCTAGGCCAATGGTGCCCATATGCAGCTGTTGCGCCAAATATTTATTTTTTTTTGTACAAAATGACAGGCCAAAAGAGTGCACTTTCATAAAAATGAAAATATTTTATCAACTCACCGAAATATATCATCAGAGGTTATCTGAAAGCAGAAAGAGAATGATTTATGTCAGTAACAGATAAATAAAATATTCGGTAAAATATGAAAAAGAAACGCACTCCTCAGGATCAATGGAACTGGCGTGAAAGTGTTTTCTCGTTACCAGTTGCTTAATTTATATGCTGTATTCAACACCGACATTCGAATGAGTTACGACACAATTACGACAACTGAAGCACATAATTTATTTCCAAACAAAGGTGTAAATTGAGGAGTTTTAACGCGCGGCAAACCGCAATGACTAACAGCGTTCGTTATACGCTGAATTTATTATCACACTTTCTTCAACTGCATTAAGCAGTTGGTTACTCACATTTGGCAAGGAACGTACAGCATTGCAATGAGATCATCGTATTTCAATACTGTTCTACATTCTGTACGTTTTTTTTTATCACTTAGATAAGGACAAGTACAAGTGTGTCATTGGTGTAGAGTCAGTCAGTCTATATTTATAAAAGTGTGATAAGTCACTGTGACATTGGTGTGCTATAGGGAATTCACACTGAAATTGAAATCGAGATAGGGATATATAAATACCCTCGGGTGAGGGTGAAAACAGAACCAAAACTAGGGATTCTGTTGCATTGCACTCCATGTCAGATCGTTGAAATCAGTTGAATAGATTGAAATTAATAGCCAGCGTCAGTGGGTATGAAACCAGAATAGCACACACCTCTTTATGAATCCAATTAACTGGCTCACACCTCATGCGCCACTGGTTATCGTGTGCAGCATAACAAATCAATTATTATCGTGTGGATAGAGAAGCAGTGCTGCCAAGCCAAGGTAAACTTTGACGAAGCAAATGTTGGAAAGAAAATTTGCGGGGAACGTTGTACTTATGTGTTGTTTAAAGTAGGGTCGGCAGGGTCGGTTGTCTGTAAGGAGAAACGTTCAAACGTTTTCATATGCATGAAGACATTTGCGCGCGAAAAAGTTTGATCGTTTCGCCTTACAGAATGCCGACCCAAATTCTATGGAGAGTCTGATAAAAGTTCATTAGGGCGATTGATACATTTTTTGAACAACAATTTACCTAGTGGCACATTTCTAACAAGGTTTGTGTTAAAATCAAAAGAGCTGACAACTGAAATGTTTTCTGTTCTCCATTTTTAGCGCATCAATTACTAGACACTATTAAAAAAAAAAACATTGTCTTGCTATACTTTTCCAGTTTCAACATCAATCCAGGTGAGTGGAAATTTCCAGGTGATAAGCAAGTGCTTCCAAATTAACAAAATTCAACCGATGATATTAAATGGACCCCGTTCAGGGCAACAATTGATACGAAATTTAAGGAACTAATTTCGGAAGCTGCTATAATTATAGTTCAATGGAAAGGTATGGTATGGCTGTCAGAAATATGAAATCTGGATCTTGTGTGCCAAAGGTTCGAGTCACAATTTCCAGTCAATATTTTAAATGAAAAAATTGTCTGATGACTGCAGGACTTACTTTTCAATCGCATTAAAGTGGACTGTTTTTTAGTAACAATATAAAAAATAAAGTCGAAAATATTTAAGGCACATTTTTATTATCATATCTTTATTTAAAAAAAAAAAAATCAGAGAGGGACATAGCGAAAAAGAGGACGAATGGTCACCGTACGGATGACTGCTGTGCGCAAATGGTGAGTGGCAATTATTTTCAAGAAAGTGAGAGTACATCCAGTGAAATTGTAAAGGAATATTCTAGAAAGCGGTCTTAATTTTTTTTGGGTACGCGCTAGTACTCACTAGCAGCGTTGCTACTTTCGGACTATTTTTTCGCAGCAGATTCTCTCAAAAAAAAAATGCAGTAGATTGAATTTTTCTGCATTTTTTTTTCAAACAAAAAGTAAATAACTAAAATACAAATAATCAATACAAAATTAATAAAAATGAGAATTTAAACAAAATAAAAAAAATTCATTAAGTCATTAATTTTTTTGTTATGTTTTCAGCTGAATCTAATCAACTATCCCATTTTCTCGATCTAGGCGTGCATAAAAGCGTACTACAAAAATGCAGAAGATTTAACTTTTTGGCAGTCGATTTAAAAAAAATTCAGTAAGCAGTTGCAGGAAAGTGGCAACGCTGCTCACTAGATTATCACGATTCTACTATTGCTCGCGGCGTTCAAAAATGTTTAAATGACAAGCAACTATTAGAACAAGTAAAAGTGTTATCATCGGCCTGGCCGATGCTTTGATACCCTCCACTGCATACAAGTCATGCAGAACTGGTTTTGTATGGGAGGTACCAGCACTACTTGACCGACATAGCCCAAATTCAATATCAACCTGGCGACGATAAAAGTAAGCCCTCTCATAAAATTTCACTTGCCTAGGTCGATTTTTTTTTGACGCTATCCTGTTTTCAACAGACAGAGAGACACGTAGGCCTAATATTGATTTTGTATGGGAGCTACCAGAACTACTTGACCTACATAGTCCGTTTGACGACAATAAAAAGAAGACCACTCACAAAATTTCACTTGCCTACGTGAATTCTTTTGGACGCTATCGTGTTTTCAAAAACCAGAGAGACACATGGGTCTAATACTGATTTTGTATGGGAGGTACCCGAACTACTTTACCGACATAGTCCATTTTTTTTACCAACCTGACAACGATAAAATTAAGTCTTTTCACCAAACTTCATTCGCCTATGTCAATTCCTTTGGACGCCATCGTGCTTTCAACAGACAGACAGAACGACAGACAGACAGACAGAAAGACAGAAAGACAGACAGACAGACAGACAGACAGATAGACAGATAGACAGACAGACAGACGGACATGTCTAAATCAATTCAGAATGTGATCCTGATTCAGAATATATATACTTTATGAGGTCTCCGGTGACTCCTTCTTGGCGTTACAAATGTAATGACAAAGTGAATATACCTTCCACTATGGATCTGGATCACACGAACATTTTTTTTTATTCTATACTGAATCTGATTGTCCTGCGATAAATGCGCTCAAACCTTAACATGACGGTCGAGATATTTGGTTTTACTGCCGAACTTTTACCTACGAGTATGCCGCCACTAATACCGTCTGAACTGCTAGTTTGGAGAACTTGATAGATTCGATTTTTCATGGATAAATATAAGACGGCAGTTATTGTTAAACTTGCTTATGCAGGACTTTAATTTGAGGGGTATAGTCGTGTCAAAAGCGCTGGATGACAAACGAAACGATTTTCAAGGTTGCATGGCTCTGAGAACTGCACAAGCCACCATGGCTTATGGCTAATACGTTATAGTCACAGTTAAAGAGCGTCTTAAAATTTACAAGTGAACTAAATTGAGGGAAATTTTTGAACCACTTCGGTAAGTGCACTCATCGAGAGTATTTCCTGAATAGTCTGTTCGTACAAGAGATTAACTGATTGACACTGAGACTCGAGTTTCAAACAAAATGCGGTGACTTACTCTTGAATAAGCCTGTAGGTATGCAACACGTTCTGACAAAGTGCTGTAAATTGGATCAGAAACCGATACTTAGTAATAAAATCAAACTGCGACGGACATATTTTTTCAAAATGTCGCCCATTAGTTAGAACCTATTCCTTGTGATAAGAAAACGATCAACAAAATTTCTTATCTTGCAGATATTTAACAAAAAAAAAATCGATGGGCTACGTCAAACACCCCCTTTGCGACGTTCTTCATTCTATCATCTACAAATAAAGAAATCCACGGCAAACTGAAAATACTAATCGCTGCAACTAATTGCTCCAACACCAAAGACGACCACACTTCCAATTGATGTGTGGCACAACTCATATCTTAATTGAAATGCAAGTGCCGGGCGAAATTAAAAATTCTTCGCACTATTTAAATGCGCGCACAGTTGCATACCAAAGAAACTGTCATCGCAGACTTAATACGCACATTATATGCACCCTCTAATGAATGCGAAATCGTTTCTGTGCAGCACTCCCTGCTGCGGAAGTATCGCAAAATTCCAAATGGAATCATGACTATTAGCTCCAAATAGCGAACCGAGCGAGGCACAGCTATTGCGTGGAACAGTTCAATTTGCAAAAAACGCCAAACTAGTGAAAACCCACCGCAACACCAGAATCTTCCGTCCGCATTGGTTTCACTCATACAACGTCGTCGTTCCGGTAGAACCGCAAAATATTATTCCCAAGAATAATAATTGTCCCATAAAAAGGTGCACCCTGCCCCTGATCCTCATCGCCCGGGTTCATCCCAGCTACCGCACCTTCCACATTTCGTGCTCGTTTTGTCTCTCCTCAAACTGGGTCAGAGTTAAAGTTTTGTCTGCATACCAAGAATAGAAAAACCGTACCTACAGCGAGGAGCTGGATAAAAGATTGGCATAGCTAGCTACCCGGCGGGGAACAAATGAACCAGGACAAGTTTGTAGCATAGTACACACTTGCAAGTAAGTCGTAAGCTTTTGTTAAATTACTGCTGCAGTGATATCAATGGGAATCCCTTGCATAGGTAGACGTTTCTCTTGCCCTATACTATTGAGGTTAGTGGGCGCAGGCTGCACTCGCTCCAACCGGCAACAAAGGCGTGCGGTAATGCCATACGAGCATTTTTAAGTCTCCATCTGGATTTTCATGCCGGCCAGAGGGATTGTGGGCTGTCGCAACAGATCTGTTGCTGTCTTGACGCCACATGGGGCAAAGAGTGCTGATTGAAGTACAATTCACTCCTCTCCTGTCTGCATGTAATTATGGAGCACGAATATAATAAATACGTGTGAAGGGGTTAACGAGTTCGTTTTCTGTCCAGAAAACAAAAGAAAAAAAAAAAACGGGTCACGACGCTCGAGGACAGAGTGAGACAGAGAGATGATAAATTATCTGAAATTATAACTGCGGGTGGAATTTATTTTCAAACGGCCGAAGGCGTACATTTGCCGAAAAGTATATAAATCTCACAGCCGGCGGTCGCTGTTGGAATCGGAATGGTTTTCCTTTTTCACGGAGCGCATTTAATTACATTTTTTGCGTTTCAATTAAATGTCGCTGTTTGTTAGCAGAGTTTTTTTTTTTTTTTTGAAGTGAAAACTCCTTTTGGGTTTTTTTTTTTCTTTTTTGGTTGTGTATCTGAAATGTGAGAGACTTTTTTTTTGGCAATTGAAATATATGTCGTATTTGGTATCGTATTTTCGAGCCGGCAGGCAAGGTTGTTAAGAGCAGAGGAACATGTCACATGAGCGGGAATAATGACGTGTAGGTACAGCGGAAGTACAGGTAGAGCTGTTTAATTTCAGCAAGTATCATTAGCCGTGCTATATGATCCGACGGTTTCAGGAAAGAATACCGAAAGGAGATATGCCACTGTATAGCATATAAATGCTGTCATGTGCGTCAATCACTGAAAATTTGGAGTCCCGACCGAGTGTGACAGTAGCAGATTTATCAGGCCTAGAACCGCTCCAGTCAGGCCGATGACAAATGTTTTTTTGGCGCCCCCAAACAGTGCAATAAATAGGCTCTTGTTTGTAAAGTCGTGAAGACTGATCTGTCAGCGAGGACGAGCTATGAGCTGAAACACAGGCTTACGCTATCGCCACTCATTGCTTCAATATATTGCGCTCTCCCACACCCACGACGCGCTCTCGCGTTCGCTGCTAGTCCTACAACATAATATAATATAATAATATAATATAAAACGTGATTCTAAAGCTTTCTGGTCATTTCTTAACACCAAAAGGAAATCTATAGGAATACCTTCTTGCATGTCACTGAACGGGATTTCTAGTAGTAATGTAAACGAAATTTGTAACATGTTTGCAAAATTTTTCCAGTCGAACTTTGTTAGTGAGCATATTAATTGCAGTTTCTCGGGTCAGTCTGTGCATATAACTGACCTTGGTCATATTTCTTTAACAAATGATGAAATCCTCTCTGAATTGTCATTACTAGACTCGAGTGTTAGTGTAGCACCCGATAACTATCCACCATTGTTATTTAAAAATTGCAAATTTAGCCTAGTTGATCCACTAAGGATTATATTTAATTTATCCTTATCTACTGGCGAGTTTCTTGACTGTTGGAAATTTTCGCTCATAACTCCAATTTTTAAATCGGGTTCTAGGAGATGTATCGAGAATTATAGACCTATAGCTAAGCTGCAACTGTTTCCTAAAGTATTCGAGGCGGCTGTTAAAAAAAGGTTGTACTCATTTTTATTTCTGAATTTCAGCACGGGTTTGTAAGTGGTAGGTCAACCGCTACAAACTTGGTTATTCTTACCAAGTACTGTTTAGAGAATATTGAAAAACGTCTCCAAGTAGATTGCGTATATACTGATTTTTCAAAAGCCTTTGATCGTGTGCAGCACAATGTTCTTTTAAATAAACTTAAACTTTTTGGAATTCATTCCAGTATTTTAAAATGGATTGGCAATTATTTGACCAATCGCAAACAATTTGTTAAAATTGGTTCCGCGTTTTCGAATGAAATTCGTAATTTTTCGGGTGTTCCCCAAGGAAGTCATATTGGTCCTCTTCTATTTCTGCTTTTTATCAATGACTTACCCTCTTTCGTATCAAGCTCAAAATGTCTTTTGTACGCAGATGATCTAAAAATCTACAAGACCATAAACTGTATGTCAGATGTCTTAGCGTTACAAAATGATTTAAACCGTTTAAATAATTGGTGTGTTCTTAATGGCCTTTATTTTAATATTAAGAAATGTTCGGTTCTTACTTTTAGTAGAAAAAAGTTCCCTATATTTTTTAATTATAAAATACAAAACAAAACACTGAGTAGAGTTTCAGACCAAAAAGACTTGGGGGTCATTTTTGACACTCAACTAAACTTTTCTTTGCATATTGACTACATAGTTGGCAGAGCTAATCAAATGCTAGGTTTCATTTTTCGAAACTCTAAAGATTTTAATGATCCATATACACTTAAAACTCTCTATAATACTTTGATTCGTTCGATATTGGAATACTGCTGTGTTGTTTGGAATCCTTTTTACAGCAATGCTGAATCTCGCATAGAGAAAATTCAAAGAAGGTTTACTAGGTATGCCCTAAGAAAGTTCGACTGGAATAATAATCTTCCAACCTACGACGATAGATGTTCCTTATTAAATTTGAAACCTCTTTCTAAAAGAAGGATTTATTATTCCGCAATGCTTGTCAATGACGTCTTAACTGGCCACATCGATTGTTCGTTTTTGCTGTCATTATTAAATATATATGCTCCTTCTCGTGTTCTTCGACCTAGGAAACATTTTTTCTTTATGCCACCTAGACACAGAACTAATTATGGTCTGAATGATCCTATCACTATGGCTTGCGTAAATTACAATAAATACAAAAACCTATGTAATATGAGTAGAGATCATTGTAAATCTGTAGTTTTAAGTAAATTATAATTTGTAACAATAATCGCATTCTTCATAAATTATTGCAAAGTAATCTAAAATAAGTTGTACTTATAAGATGAAATAAATAAATAAATAAATAAACACAAGTTCGGCTACGCGAAGCTAGTCCGTTGTAGATCGTGTCAGAGCGTGGTAGTCTAAAAAAATAGAAATAAAAAAGATTCATCGAAAGTATCACTTGCGTTTATTTTGCTATCTACTCTTTCAGCACCGGTCATTACAGGTTGTCTAGGGTTTGAGGCTCTTTGCTTATGGATCGCGCAAGTGTTTCCTGAGGTCCATTTATTGGGCATTCGTTCTTCTGTCTTAACTGTGGAAATGCTTTGCATTAAGTCATCTTTCGTTGACGTAAACACCTCGGACGTAAACATATTTCGTTGACGTAAACACCTCGGAGGTAGGCTGTGGGTGCTTTTACTCAGTTTTTAGTCCTACAGGTTTATTAATTTCGTGGCTTCAAGTTTGAATTTGACACCTGTCAAACTCAGCTGTCATTTGAGGTGTCATAAAATTGGTTGAATGTTTGCAATTTTCGGTAATGGATCGCTTAACAATCGAACAACGCGTTAAAATTATTAAAACTTACTACAAGACGGGTCAAAAAGCCACACAAACAAATTATATCTTTATTGCGTGAGAAGTTTCCTGGTCGCGTAATTTCACGTTTTCACGACGTCAATTGATCACAAATGCAATTTGACATCGTTAGATTTTTTTTTCGTGGGGTCACGCCAATACCGTGTTTACGCGAATAATTCCTGAACTCTAGACGCTCTTTATGATAGTGGCGCTGCTTTCGCTAGGGAGATGGGTATATCACGCTAAAAAAACGAATCTTTTAAAGCCTTCACAAACTATAAGATGTAATCTTACTGTGAACCTATTCTTTGAAATAAATAAATAAAAAAAAAACAACATAGTTTCGATACCACGCTCAAACCACATTGCTCTCGTGGTATACCCTGACAGACATGTGCTTTATCGCGATACCATGGCATCGAAACCAAATGTGTTTCACAGGCACAGACATGAATCTGTTTTGCGGCGATTTTTCAACTATCTTAGGCCACCTTTTTGGTCCAACAGTTGACTTGAGTTCAGATATATTTTACCATCTTGCACTTTCAGTTCTGTAGACAGAGGTATTGATAAAATGGTTCTTTCTACCTCATAGCAAAATTTGGTCGGCTTCGACATTACCCAATCTGGTACAAGGTTGTTCATCCCTAAGGACACAAGTTGTCTTGACACATCTTCTTCAAATAGAACATCTCTTCAAACACAACTGAAAAATACTCCAAATGGCCATTCACATTCATATAATAAAATAACAGCCTGAGCATAGATCTTGATCGAAATCGCCTTCAGTAAGTAAAACTGCCCACATCTCACAGACCTGCACCGTCTACTACCCACTTACCGACTGAACAGTCCCATTGTACTCGTCTCAACGAATGCTTCCGGCTGTATTTAAATTCTTTTCGGCTCACCCTATGCCGGCGTCCCAACACAATGACTTCCCCACATATTTGTCGCCCAACTTAATTATAAATTGTAAATTCACTTAAAGTTTCAGCTACACATTACGAGGCCGATGCGAGGAGTCTTCTAAAATTCTAAACAACTATCCCGGGCAATTCAATCTGTGGAGCGCCACGTGTCCCCCACTCATACAGCACCCAGAGAGCGCATTCTAAACAGAAATCCGCACAAGCGGAAAACTCTATATCAGATGTTTATTTAAATTTTTTAGTTTTTCCTCCCTCCCCAAATGCGGGTTGAGTACCTAAACCAAACACACTTGCTGCATAGCAGCCCTTCATACATCCAGGAGGATGTGCCTGTTAGTACCTTCTGTGCCTGCAAATAAACTGAGATAATATCTGTGTACTTTACAAATATTCATACCCTCGCTTAAATGAGAACAGGCAAAGAGCACAGAGCGTAAAGTAAGACAAAAAGCCCCGTGCCAACAACTTGGAAAATATATGCCAGCCATAGTATGAACTGGAGGATTTTATTTCCGTTCGTCTGTGGCTCCTTCTTCTTAACCAGTCGTACTTTACCTACATACCGGCGAAAAAAAAACAGCGAAGCAAACAAAAGCGAATGAAATAGTTGAAAATAATTTCCATTTATTTCTCGATTTAATTGAAATTAACTACGACTTGCGTAGTCTTTCGTTTTTCCCTCGGCGCTCTGGAATACGTTTTTCTTTGCTTCTGAATAGCACCAGCGAGGGAGAGAACGAGAAGCCGGAGGACGGTGGTGGAATGAAATGATGATGCAATTGGGTGTGTGGTAACGATTTTGAGTATTCATCTTAATTAAGATGAGCTTTAGTGTTATATATGTGCATATGGATTTAGATTTAATATCGATTGTTAGGAATGATTGCGGGCTTCTGGGGGTGGACGCAATTGCATGCATTGTGAAGCCCTTTTGACACAAAGTGTCTGATTCTGACATAAATATCCCTTAATGGCAGTTCAAAGTTTTCAAATGGAGCTATGATGGATGTAAGAGAGGGTACGTTAAACAGTGCAAGCTTAGCTGCGGTGGCTACGATGGTATTTAGAGCACTGCGATGGCAGGTCTTCTGCACAGCGCCTCATTCGTCAAAAATCTGAAGCTGAGTGGATTTTTTCACTACCCTACAATGAAAGAATTTTGTCCCCAAGGCAGTAAAGTGGAAAGGGCAATAAGCTATGGCGTTTCCAGTAAGAGGCTGAAATACTAGCTGAAGGTAACTTAGAAGTGCAATAAGGACTGGCAGAACGGGTCCGACAAATCTTACGGATCAACGAAAAGCCTCGAATAAGTAACTGAAACATACAAGAGTCCATCAAAGACAACGAACATGAGATCGGTGGTGGGAAGAGGGGATCAGGTAGTACCAAAGTTTCCAAAGCAGTCATTAAGGCGGGAAATCGTGTTCAAACAACCAAGTTCACACATTCCACCATACACGGCAAACACGGCGAGCAAAATTTGACCGCAGTTGCAAGTCTTTTGGAGGACCAGCATACCAGCATAGTGAAGTATACATAACCTAATATTTTATTATATATGAAAAGCAACAGCTCTGACAAAATTTATAGAAAAAAACTGCTTCTGTGAAACTTAAGCCTTCATATTACATAAAGTTCGGTTTTGAAATACCGCAGTAATTGGTATACGTCAAAAATATATGTAGCCTACAAATGAAAGGATTTTAACCCTAGCCTAGACCCTGGATAGATAACTGTACAGATGAATGATCAAGAGCAAAAAGAACGATAGCATGGGACAGCCACAAGATCTGTGATATTTACTGCGGCGAGTAAACAAAGTCAGCGGGCATTTTAAAATGACGCACCCAAGTTCCTAAGCCTTTTACGATGATCTCCAAAAGTGGTATAACAAGTGCCCGAAGAACCAAGTCAAGATTGTAGTTAATGACTTTTGGGACATGTTTTCCAAAGGGGGCATCGTTGGTTCAAAAAGCAGAACCAGACCCAGACTCAGGACAATCGGGCAAAACGTAAGCTAGAACACGACTTCCACACTTGAGGGTCTTTTTTCCAGCCGAACAATCGTCAAGAAAAATTGAACTAATTGCGGTCGAAAATGTTTTCAAAATGTCTGACTAATTTGATAAGCTAACATAGAATCGAGGGAGCACTTGGCGAAAAAAGAATTGCCATTAGAGAGCTACTATAAACCAAAAGACCCAAAACACTCATAGCCACAGCTACATCAGTTACCATGCTAACTGATAACAAATATAATAGGAATAGTCAAAACATGTACACCACCAGAAATATTTATATACCTGCGAAGAAAGAAGCTCGGCTCAGTCCCCCCAATATATCAAACCCCAAACTTCGCAGAACATAAAGTGAAAATTTTCAAAAATCAGACCACCAGGGGGTCCAACAATTTTCAGTACTACCTCCTCCTACCTCCAGGAGGAAAGTCAAAGAGACTGCAAGGCTTGCGAGGAAGACTCGACCAATTCACTAAAGGACAAAGAGCTGAACCTCTGACCTATCACCAGAACTCGTAACCACTGAGCCCAATGAAATGTGCATCAGTGATTAAAAATCACGAACAAGAGCTCCCAAGACCCAAACATAAACCAAGACTTACACCGATTCCCCGTCAACCCCCAACAAACACCAAGCCGCAGACTACACACACGAATATACTCCCATACTGTGCCCTTCCCTTGTTCATAACGGCAAGCCTGTTCTATTTTTGACGAAGTTCGCTCTTCAATTATTTTATTCGCAGCACTTTGACAATTTGCTTCCATTTTCGAGCTGTCACCGATTAAATAGTAAAAAGAAAAAAGTGGACAACCGAAGAAGGAAACCCCAAAACAAGTCGTCTGTCCATTTGCTGATTTATTGTCATGTTAACATCTGAGGTCCTGCTACTGCTACGCAATAAATTTGCCATGCTGTACGTGTACTGCACCTCCCGTATATCTATCTATATACAGTTCCATCAAGCAAGGTCAAGTGCTTGGTTCAGGGAATTGCATGCGAGTGAAAATGTATCCCCATCCATGCACGGACACTGAAGGCACACAAGACTAAGAGCAAATTGCTCATCGCGTGTGCACGTCCCCCACCACATATTCGTGTCAAACAAAAGTAATTACTTTTTTTCCCAAACTGTACGTGTACAGTAGATCCTGGAGGATTGATGCAGTCTCTTTGTTCTTGACTTTAATGCAGGTGTGGTTGAAAAATTGAAATGCGCCACTCCCCCTAAGCTACGGCTATTAACAGAAACCATTTATCTAGCTTAGAGGGGGTGACACAGCACCACTATACTCCTCGGGCAGAAACACTTTTGCACTACTTGCTGTAATTATCCTGTCATCGGATACGCATAAATCCTGATACATTACGCAAAGCCTTTCATAGTGCTCGCATGGCAATTTCTCTGGGCACACTCCTCCATTTCTATAACTAATATCATCCTGACAAATTATGCAGCGTTCTCATTATAAGTATTTCGTCTGACAGTGTGTGCTCGTATGTTGGCTGTTGATACCCATGTCGCTGGTGACTGATGCTGATGGAAACATTACGCATGGAAAAATCTCAATAAATCATTCCAATCAGACTGAGTCGCTTGGTGTCCCTCAATTTGTACGAGTATCTCGGCCCACATTCAGATATATTTCTTGTGAGGAGGCAACAAAAAAATCAATGTTAATAAATTATTTCCTCCATCATGACTACGTGCTTTCAGTGCTCAGCGTATTTGTCTGTGTGTGCTTTCGTTTTGTCGGTCTGGCTTACAATGTCATTGCCAATTTGTGGTATGCTGTTGTGCCCACAGTTCTTTTGGTGGGACTCAGCGTTGGATGTGGTCTTTAGCCATTCCGAGATGTTAATTACGTATTTCACTTAAAAAAATGACGTGGGTTTTTTTGCTGAATTGTACGAGTATGAGCTTGTGAAAATATATGCGAGTGTGGTATGAAGTAGCTACTGAATAACGGGTACACTTTCTTTCCCTTGCGATGCCTTTCCAATAAATCTGATTGGAGACTTATCAGACCAGAAGAAAGATGGAGACAATTGCTCTACTCCTGACTTATCCGACAGATAAAAGTATTTATCTGTACAATTTGTTTATCCCAGATGTTTATCTTTCGGATATATAAGACTTATGTGATTATCATCCAAAACATAAAAAGTTATATAAAATGTCAAGGACGTCTGGAAAAAAACAAGATACAATAATAATACTCGTACTTATCTGGAAGATAAATAATTAGGAGCACGGGTAAGGTTGTACTCTTAACCAGGCGGAGGAAGTTCACTGGTCTGACACTGACAATTTTGAACATCTCATAAAGCGAGACATATCCAATCAAAAAACTGTCTTCTTTTCGACAGTGTATGGTACCTTTTCGTAAGACAAAGTGCTCATAACAAAAATATATCTTTTGGGTTTACAATGTACAAGTGATAAGGTCAATCTTGGAGCCATGTGTCTAAAATGACAGTCAATCTGCACCTAAGGCGCTGCTGAACAACCTAGCTGCAAAACTGGTATATGAGCTTACCATAATAATTTAGTCAGAACGTTAAACGTGCTTTGAAGCTAATTTGAATTCCAATATGCTCGTGGGGCAGGACTCGGCTCCGTGGCACTAATGTTCCGCCTACTCTGCACTGTGAAGTGGGTATATTTACATAGGTACTCGTATGCCATTCAAAGTCGCACATCTGTCAGGATTTCAGAACTAAAAAAAAAAATTTAACTTGAAGACTTTCGCTCATCGAATCCCGTCAGGGCTAAGTGAGAACTGACTGCATCTGAAAAAAACAAGTCAACCTACATCTAACCTCTTAACTAATTGACTGTAATTTTGCAAGCGTATGAAGAATACACTCAAACCATAAGTTTTCAAAAATGGAACCGTCATCAGTAAAGTCGGCCCACTTCCACGAAGAATTTTCAATTAAGTAGACCACCTACACCCTGACAATGTGAGGCGGTATACTCGTATAAAAAGCCGATTCCAATTGACTGCAATTTTGAATTGCAATGCCAAAGCGTTTTTTTTTTCGTCAACCAGTCACCTTTTTGTCAATGCAGTGGTGAATGAGTGTAATTAATTCACTTGAAGCAGCACTTTCGAATGCCTCTTAATATACACTGCCAAACTTAACCCTTTTCCTCTCGTGAGCTACACGCTTAACTATACTTGTACAGTACGTGGCTACCAACCCTCGTCTATTCAGTCGTCCTTCATCTGTCTCCCTTATTCCTTTCACTGTGCAGATTCCACTGAAATTGTAAGCAAACCACTTTCAATGCACTACCATCGTCGTCGTCGTCGTTGCCGTCGTACCTATGCGGTGGTGTATGCGCTTAATTTGTCTGTTAAATATCACGGGGGTAGGTATGCGCGCCTCGCAGAGTCTTAGTTCGAAAAGAAAAAAAATGGAGAAAAACTGCTGCCAACAACTTTAAGCGAAAGTAAAACGAACAGAAAACACCGCTTGATGAATAGGTTCAACGAAAAGGAACGCGCAGGAATGAGAGACTCGGATCACTGTTGTGGATAGAAAACAAGTCGAGGGGGTGAACAGTGAACAGTGAATGGAAATGCTGACGATGAAGAGGAAAATATACGAAACACTACAAGCTGGGATAAATTATCGGCGGCAAAAGTTGTGGTGGCATCCTCCTAGGTGCAGAGAGAAATAGAAGAAAAGTAGCATCTCACGAGGTAACTTCAAGTGATGCACTCTTTTGCCATATATGCGAGAAGCGATAGCGCAGGCATTTTCAGAAAAAAAATGAAAAACAAATTAGAAGGGCTTCACACTTTTACCTCGGCCCAGTCATCAGTCAAAGTACCTACAGTGAGAACGAACGGCGAAGTCATAAAGTTTTTGAACCCCACTTGGCACCGGTCTCACAACCACGTTCAACTGGAAAAGTATACTCTGCTATTGATTGAGTTTTATTCCACATTATAAGGTTTGATTAAGACTTTAACGAGGTTAATATCTCATAGCTGGCAGGTGCCAGGTGCGGTATGTCATTGACAGATAGCATATTATATCATGAGGTATATCATTCAACTAGTTTATACTGAAAGGGACATTTTTGACACGGGAACACACATTATCCGTCAAAATGTCAGTATATTAAACATTTGCTTGAGTGTGTCATGATACAAATTTGTGTGTCATGATATAAATTTGTATGTCATGATACAAATTTGTGTGTCATGATACAAATTTGTGTGTCATGATACAAATTTGTGTGTCATGCAGTATTTAAAGTCTGGGTAAAGAATATGCTCGCACACTGTAGTCATACAAGTGGTTGCAATAAATTTGGTGCTTTAAATTCGCAATTTCTGTATGTGACATAAATATATCATCGAAGTTCAACATTTTTTTACGATTATTATGATTGGTCATAAGAGAACATCTTAATTAATTGTTCACAGATATCTTGTTTTCCAGCTTTCAAAATACAACTGATTTTGAGTTAAATATTCAAAAGGTCTGTATCATGATATATATCACGCGTATAATTTGCTTAAATTGCATCTGTAAGTTGGTTGAATCAAATGTGGTTGTTATGATGTGAACAAATATTTCATTTATTAAGCGATGCCAAAAAAAAAAACTTTTGGCATTTTTTATAATTTACCCTCATGTGTCATGCAATAGAAACTTATTGTAAGGAATATTGTGATACATATCAAACCTATGCATAACGCAAATACCCGTTTGTCATGTACACATCTCAAAAAAAATTCACTTCTCAGTGAAAACTAGTTTTTGGCAAGGATATATTTCTATCATAACATGTATGTCCAGAAATATATCATGCATGCAAATTCATGACGAGCATCGTAGTACTGCTGACATACTTATGACCCGCGGTACGTCCTTCTTCGAACTGTCTTCTGAGTGCATTTAGGAAAACTATTAAATCTGTGATACTGATACATATCATGACACAAGTAAATATAAAGGGTTAGTATAGTATGAAGAATGTTGTAATAATATTTTTCGAAAAGATCTGATACTCTATCAAATTATGGGGCCTGTCCCTTCGTTTGTGGCTTAATGATTTTTAAAAAAATAAAATCTGACAGATTTGTGTCGATATTCGTTTTATCATTTTAGGTTCCATAACGAAGTTGGATTATAAAGAATAGGCTAATGGGTATTTCAGCTTGAAAAGCTCTAGGGATCGGGAAGCATTATCTCGTGAATAAATGATGTCTGACATTGACATTGGAGTTCTTTCTTTGGGGTTATATCCAAGTTATAGTTGGACTGGTTTATGAGTGATAGGTTTGAGTTCAAGTGCGACACTTAAGTGAAATATCCCAACTACAATAACGCGAAAGCTGTCACTTTGCAAAACACCTAAATGAACGTTTCAAAATCGCTTCATTAAAAATATTACGTGCTTTATATATATCGCGATAGAAACCAATCTCCTGGAAGTAGTTTATGCGAAGAACAGATATTTTTCACGCTTAGTGACAGCAGCCAGAACTATTCTATGCCTGTGACTTATATAAAATGTAATATATATCATGATATAAATGTAGGTCGAATAAGATAATTTAAGTTACTCATCAGATAGGTTTTATTTCTTTTATTAATCATTTGCATTTCCAGACCGCCGACGCATCGCATTCCGATATAGTATATCAACACAACATAACCCAACGTAAAGACACCGTCACCGAGTCCCATATTCAAATGTTCGATATCAAGCGAATGCGCTGGCACCTAGTAGCGATAACGCGAGGATACACGTATCAGGTTGCGTTCGCCAAGGGGGATGACCTGATTTGTGTGTGGTTAAATACCAGACGGAGATATGGTATTCGGAGAATAGCCACACGATGCCGAAGCGAGTACTGGTCTGTTTTTTGGTAGCTGCAACGTTGGGGATCGGATGGCTGGTGAGCTGGGCAACAAAGGCGTGGGGATGGTACAGACTGCTGAGTCGTATGGACATATGGGAACTGCTGTGACTGGTAACGGTGTCTGGAGGAAGCGGTTTTTCGAGTAGTTCTTCTTTAACTGCGAGCGACGGCGGTCTGGTGCGCGGAATGTATTAACGTAACTCTGCAAGAACGTTATATTTTATGTTTTCATATTTTATGTCAATAAAATCGTAGTTATACTTATATTTTTTCCTACATTTGGGGGCTCAACCGGGATTTGAAATATTGAGAGGTATAACGGGGTCGATTGGAACAGTGAAAAGAAGGTCGCGAGAGAAAAATTGTACGTTACGACAAGCTACGAGGAAAAATTGTGCGTTACGACAAGCTACGAGGAAAAATTGTGCGTTACGACAAGCTACGAGGAAAGATTGTGCGTTACGACAAGCTACGAGGAAAAATTGTGCGTTACGACAAGCTACGAGGAAAAATTGTGCGTTACGACAAGCTACGAGGAAAGATTGTGCGTTACGACAAGCTACGAGGAAAAATTGTGCGTACGGCAAGTTACGAGGTAGAACTGTGCGGCATCACAGTTCCCGCTAGACGGGAAGGAGTGTTAAGTCTAAGGGGGTGAAGTGAATGGACGAGTTACAAGAACTCACGGTTAGACAGCTACAGGCATTCCTGAAAGGAAAGAACTTGTCATACCGTTACAACGTGAAGACAGATTTGTTGACCCGAATCAACAATACATTTGGAAGAGGAGTCATAACGAAGGAAGAAATCTTAGCAGTCGCAAGGGGTAGCGATACGGAGACCAACGACGAGGAGCAGAATATCGACGAAGGGGAACCAGGCGACAAGACAGGAAGCAACATGACGAGTGAAAATAATTTCGTGTTCCGAGACGTAGAAGACTCACTGGAGCATTTTTCAGGAGAAGCGGGAAAAGGATTCGAAACCTGGATAAGAGATTTCGAGGAAATCGCGACGGTGTGCAGGTGGAACGAGATACAGAAATTCCTGTATATGAAGCGACTACTGAGGGGAGCAGCCAGACTCGCAGTGGAGGCGGGGTCAGGTATATCTAGTTATGCAGCGCTGAAAACTATTTTGGAAACGGAGTTCAAAACCAAGCGGGCTAGTATCGAAGTCCATCGAGCCTTAGAAGCGCACAAAAAGAAGAACACGGAGAGTTTGTTGGAGTACGTATACTCAATGCAACAGCTCGCGAACGAGGGAACCGTCGAGGAAGTATCATTAGTCGAGTACATACGTAACGGAATCCCAGATTCGGTGCAGAACAAGACCATATTATACGAAGCAACGAGCGTGGAGGAGCTAAAAAGGAAACTAGCATGCTACAGCCAAATGAAAAGATGTATACCAATACAAATCACGAACAGGAATAACACGAGGCATCAACCGCCGGCGAGAGGAGCCGCTAGGAGTCCAGCAGTACAAGGCAGACGGTGCCACAACTGCGGCTCCACGGCACACTTGGTGATAAACTGCCCAGACAGATCAAGAGGCACACGCTGTTTTAATTGCAACCAATTCGGGCATATATCGCGAAACTGTCCGGTAAAAAATGAAGCACCATCAACATCGAGAGGAATAAGCCACGTGAACCGTATCGAGTCAGACGGAAGTCAATTACTAATACAGATAGAAGGCAGGCAATATCTCGCGTTTATAGACAGCGGAAGCGACGTGTCCATCATGAACGAAACTGTGCAAAGGAGGATCAAAAAACCACAACTCGAGGCGTCTGGGGTTATGTTGAAAGGGATGGGAGGCAGACCACTGAGGACTCTAGGAGCGTGCCTAACGGAGATTCGCGTTGGAAAAGACAATCACCGGATCCGTTTTCATGTGGTGCCAGATCAGTGGGTGCCAGACGAAATTCTATTAGGAAAAGACTTTCTGAGGAATGTGGAACTTGTCATGAGTAAAGGTAAGATAAAGAGTGTAAAAAATATAAGTCCAGTGGATCCTGAAGTGGAGAACAGCTACGCTTTGGAAGAAAATGATGTCTTTAAAATCGAGTGGAAGGACGACAAGGAGAGTGAAGAACCAGAGTTGCGAGTGGGCAACGAAGACTATAGGGGATTGGTCACAAATATCATAAAGTCATATGCACCAAAGAATGTTACAAAGTCGTGCGTCGAGATGGGAATTGTACTGAGGGACGAAGTCCCAGTATACAGAAGAGCAAGGAGATTGGCGCCGATAGAAAGAAATGCAGTAAACCAACAAGTACAGGAATGGCTAGAAGAGGGAATAATAGTACCCAGCAGATCGGAATACGCCAGCCCAATAGTGCTAGTGAAGAAAAAAGATGGATCCTATCGACTGTGCGTCGACTATAGAGAGCTGAACAAAAAGGTGGTGAAGGATAGGTTCCCGATGACGGTGATGGAGGAGGTATTCGAGCAGATGCACAACGCCAAGGTATTTATAACTCTAGATCTAAGAAACGGATTTTTTCACGTGGACGTAGCGGAAGAGAGCAGGAAGTACACCGCGTTCGTCACACCGGATGGGCAGTATGAGTTTAAGAAGGTGCCGTTCGGACTGTGCAACTCGCCAGCCGCCTTCCAGAGATTTATTAATCAGATTTTTAGAGAATTGGTACTGCAGGAATATTTGCTTATATATGTAGATGATATAATCATCTACGGAACTAGCGAGGATGAAGTGCTGGAGAAACTGAAAGTCGTCCTAAAGGTAGCCGAAGAGTACGGGCTGAAGATCAAGTGGGAAAAGTGCAATTTCCTAGCTAAGTCGGTGGAATTCCTCGGACACGTCGTAGGCGAGGGAGGCATAAAACCATCGCAGGAGAAGGTAAGGGCAGTGCAGAAATATCCGGAACCGAACAGCGTAAAATCCATTCAAAGTTTCCTGGGGCTGACGGGGTTCTTCAGGAAATTCGTTAAAGACTACTCGACGATAGCGAAGCCGTTGTCGGATTTACTAAGAAAAAATAACAAATTCGAATTTGGGGAGAAAGAAAAAATAGCGTTTAATGAATTGAAATCTTGTCTTTGCAGGGATCCAGTGTTGAAATTGTTCAACCCCCAGCTACATACGGAGTTACATACAGATGCGAGCATAGTAGGCTATGGAGGTGTAGTGCTACAAAAACACGACGACGACCAGCTACATCCAA
Source organism: Cheilosia vulpina (assembly GCA_916610125.1). Taxonomy (NCBI): domain Eukaryota; kingdom Metazoa; phylum Arthropoda; class Insecta; order Diptera; family Syrphidae; genus Cheilosia; species Cheilosia vulpina. The sequence continues at coordinate 72,028,632 of OU744277.1, read as the reverse complement.
CATTCTTTTTAAGTTTCAAGACAACACCACAAGAACAGAAGTACACGAGCTACGAGTTGGAGGTACTGGCCATCATGAGGTGTCTAAGCAAGTTACGAGTTTACCTGTTAGGGCTGGAGTTTACTATCGTAACCGATTGTAAGGCATTTGAGGCAACAATGGCGAAGAGAGACCTATGTCCAAGAGTGGCCAGATGGGCCATTATGCTACAGGAGTACTCAATGAAAGTGATACACCGAGCGGGGAGGACAATGCAACACGTGGATGCCCTAAGCCGATACCCAGTAGTAATGAGAGTAGAAGAAGGTCTACTACACCGGATAAAGACGGCTCAAGGTAAGGACGAATATTGCCAATTAATTCTGAATGTTATAGCAGCCACGGGAAACTACAAAGATTTCGAAAGACGGAACGATATACTTTACAAGTTCGAAGAGGGAGCGCACCTACTCGTGATCCCAAAGTCTATGCAGAATGAGATAGTGAGAGGAATCCATGAGCAGGGTCACTTATCAGCGAAACGAGTGGAGGTAGTCTGTAAGCGGGATTACTTCATCCCAAAGCTAGCAAGCTGTGTGGAGAACGTGTTGTCGAACTGCGTGGCGTGCATTTTGGCAGCAAGGAAAGGAGGGAAAATGGTGGGTTATTTGCATCCAATAGAAAAGAGCGATGTACCACTGCACACGTATCACGTCGATCATATGGGCCCGCTCCCGTCTACCAGTAAGTTGTATAATTATGTTTTTGTTGTAGTAGATGCCTTTACGAAGTTCACGTGGATCTATCCGGTACGGAGCACGAGATGCGAAGAAGTAATCAAGAGACTAGAGCTGCAAGGCGAAGTATTTGGGCAGCCAGTCCGCATCGTGTCAGACAGAGGAGCCGCGTTCACCGCAACCGCATTTAAAGAATTCTGCGGAGCTAACCACATACAGCACGTGCTGACCACAACAGGCGTACCTAGAGGGAATGGTCAGGTGGAGAGGATGAACCGCACCATTAAAGGTATGCTTACACGGATGTCAATCGAGGACCCCAGAAAATGGTATAAACACACTGATCGCGTCCAGCGGGTGATAAACTCCACAGTGTCAAGGAGTACGAAGCACAGTCCATTCCGTCTGATGTTCGGGGTGGACATGAGGCAAAGAGAAGACGAACAACTGAAGAAACTATTAGAAGAAGCGGCATTGGAAAATTTCGAGACGACGCGGGACGAGCTGAGAAGATCCGCTAGGGAAGAGATCGAGAAGGTCCAGCAGGAGAACCGTCGCACCTATGATCGGAGAAGACAGGCGGCCCGAGAATACAAGGTGGGCGACCTGGTGGCAATAATGAGGACACAGTTCGGCGTGGGCTTAAAATTGCATGCGAAGTACTTCGGGCCCTATGAGGTGGTAAGGGTGAAAAGGAACGACCGGTACGACGTTAGGAAGGTGGGGCAGCACGAGGGACCGAACAATACGTCAACAGCAGCTGATTGCATGAAGCCGTGGGTCGCCAATGACGACGGCGATGATGCTGAAGAAGACGAAGACGATGAAGAGGAACATGAAGATGCCCCGCTGATCGACTGAGGGCAGTCGAACTTTTCAGGATGGCCGATTGTAGGTCGAATAAGATAATTTAAGTTACTCATCAGATAGGTTTTATTTCTTTTATTAATCATTTGCATTTCCAGACCGCCGACGCATCGCATTCCGATATAGTATATCAACACAACATAACCCAACGTAAAGACACCGTCACCGAGTCCCATATTCAAATGTTCGATATCAAGCGAATGCGCTGGCACCTAGTAGCGATAACGCGAGGATACACGTATCAGGTTGCGTTCGCCAAGGGGGATGACCTGATTTGTGTGTGGTTAAATACCAGACGGAGATATGGTATTCGGAGAATAGCCACACGATGCCGAAGCGAGTACTGGTCTGTTTTTTGGTAGCTGCAACGTTGGGGATCGGATGGCTGGTGAGCTGGGCAACAAAGGCGTGGGGATGGTACAGACTGCTGAGTCGTATGGACATATGGGAACTGCTGTGACTGGTAACGGTGTCTGGAGGAAGCGGTTTTTCGAGTAGTTCTTCTTTAACTGCGAGCGACGGCGGTCTGGTGCGCGGAATGTATTAACGTAACTCTGCAAGAACGTTATATTTTATGTTTTCATATTTTATGTCAATAAAATCGTAGTTATACTTATATTTTTTCCTACATAAATATGGCGATAGATACCTTATCCATGTCAATGGTATTTGCGGAATATTTCACATATCACTACCCAGAGCTTTTTACGACTGGACACTAAAATACTATGTAATATATATCACGATATAAAATATATCAAGCAACGTAGCCCGTTTTTTATGAACAATTATGACCACTTTCAAGTTCAACGACAATGAGTAAAGTAAACTGTGTTCTTTGAGCATGAAACAACTGCACTGCCTGATAGATATCACAATACAAATCACTTATCGTATGGAGACGACGTCATGCCAAATGCCCGATTCCAAAAATACCCACACATGCATGTAATATATCGATCCCGCTACATCCCACTGTACAGCTAAACCACAAGCAACTCCGAATGGAACCCTTAAAAATGCTTTATATCCTTCTGGCTGCTATGAGCAGAGCAGTTCTTCATCCACTTTCATTTATTTTATTTTCTTCTTTCAAAATCAGACAATATACATGCGCATTTATTTGCATTCATTTTGTGTAACATGTTGTGTTGCAGCGTATTCTGCTGCTTAGAATAAGGATTTACTTAATGCAAAATTATTGGCAGTGGTGGACTTGGAATTTTCTTATTACGAGGATGTTTGCTCTTCTTTTTTTTTATTAGTATATTCCTTTTAGCCAGAAAGCGATGGAGAGGAGGCGAGTTATTGAATATACCGCAATAAATTTAGATTTCATCGACTTATTAGATAAATTCTATTTTTCGTCCTTTTTGTTGCTCATCGGTCCCTATTCTATGAAGACAGTGCGTTCTGTGGTGTAAGTGTGCACTTTATGACTCCCAGTGGTGGTCCTAGTCATTGGGGACTTACATATTGATTTTGATCCCTTGGTTTTCCTATTATTTCACTTTCGAGATAAAAGGACGACAGATATTTTCGTTGGTGGTTGGTGTGAATGTCTCTCTCACTCTCAATCAATTAGTGGGAGTAAACGAAAGAAAAATAAAATTGCCAGTAAGTTTTATGGATTCTTTCGGTTTAGCTTTTTGTTCATCTCTTGCGAGTACTCGCTAAGATTATACTCGTAGTGTAGACGTGGCTGATGTGAGTCAGATCTACGTGCCGGGATGAATATATTATTTAGAAGGCGAAAAACATCATCCAAACTATACGGAGTGCGAGTATGTACTTATTATGACGTTAGGGATGCGTTTTCCGGATTGAGATGTTAGCTTTGAAGAAAGTTTCAGTCGTTGAATCGGGGGGTGGGTTTTATGCGATCATGTGCGAGATGCCAGTGGAGTAGGTACAAATGGACTATGAGTATATATAGCATCGAACGTGTATGGATACCAGTAGAAGAAGACCGGGCAAATGTTGAAGGTTATGCCTCCTGAGGGAGTCGTAAGTGACCCGCAGGCGTTAGCTTATTAAATATTACACAATTCAGTGAGTGTTTCATGTCAGGATTCGCGTAAGTATGTGCACATGTCAATGGCAACCATATATCAATATTTATATACGTTTAGGGTGTGAAGGATTTGCCAGTTTGGTTTCCGGAATCTTTGGTCGTTTGGATAAAGATTTCTCTGTTTTCCGGACGTGGGCGCAGGGGTTAGTGTGCTGGACCTACTGAGCGAGGGGCCTCAAATTCCAACATAACTTGTTTTTTTTTCGCTGTGCCACCTCTTGCGAACGTAAGACCAACATTTGAGAAGACAACTGCTTTGACGAGTTGTTTTCCGGACGTGGGCGCAGTGGTTAGTGTGCTGGACCTACTGAGCGAGGGGCCTCAAATTCCAACATAACTTGGTTTTTCTCGCTGTGCCACCTCTTGCGAACGTAAGACCAACATTCGAGAAGACAACTGCTATGACGAGTCGTTTTCCGGACGTGGGCGCAGTGGTTAGTGTGCTGGACCTACTGAGCGAGGGGCCTCAAATTCCAACATAACTTGGTTTTTCTCGCTGTGCCACCTCTTGCGAAAATAAGACCAATATGCGAGAAGACAACTGCTATGAAGAGTTGTTTTCCGGACATGGGCGCAGTGGTAAGTGTGCTGGACCTACTGAGCGAGGGGCCTCAAATTCCAACATAACTTGGTTTTTCTCGCTGTGCCACCTCTTGCGAACGTAAGACCAACATTCGAGAAGACAACTGCTATGAAAGAGCTGCTCAACTCAGCCGTTTGGAGTGCGCAGAAAATTCTATGTCCGTTTCATTCGTCTTAAAAAATAAATATAAAAGCTCACGAATGCGTGTGACTTAGATAGACCTGTTGCGAAAACGATCTATCTATCTATCACGCAGTGTACGAACGACATAAGTTATCCGGGACCCATGCTAGTTTGGGCCCATATAAGAAGTGTTCCATTACTTGGGTGATGCTGTTGTATCAGCTCGAGGTGAATTTGATTAACTCCAGTCACTTCGAGGTGTTGATTTTTTCTACATCTCCCTATGCAACTGGCAACTTCGTCGTCACGTTGAACTCTGCATGCAACGATCTAAGGTCAGGTCTGTGCTTGCTGGATATATTCAAGACTTCCAGTTTTGCAGTGAGCCATCAACTCAGCTGAGACCACCTACGAATATCAATATACAAATGGATCCATGACACAGACACAGAAACAGAAACAGATTTAGCCTGCGTCTGAGCCTGTACGTCTCTCAGTACAGCTTGCATTTCTGTATTAATCGTGTCACATATTCAGGACACCGATCTTTCCAATCTTTCGCCATACCACTCAATCAAACTCTCCTCCATCTGCACAAATCATTCGTGCTTGTCTACATTTCATTTCCATACGCAAACATATGAACCACAACCACTTTATATAACACCGGCGCCATCGACTGAAATCCGTTACGAATTCCCCGTCTAAAGCAAGTCACGCATTTGGCAACGCACTTCAAATATATAGTAGAAAAAATGAAAAAAAAAAAAAAAAAAACAGTCTTAACGCCGCACAACCCCAACCCAAACACACGCCAAGCCATAAGAAGTATACCGCCATTCGTGCCATCGGCATGGCTTCGCCATAAATCCGCTTTGCTGTGCAAACTATATACGCCAACTTTGAAATCAGATACAAAAACTGCAATTTAACCGAAAAGGTCATTAACATTACAATATTCGCCAGCACTTCTTTATATCTGCGATGCCTCTACGCCAACGTCAGATACGAGCACTAGTTGGGAAAGAGTCGCGGGCAATTGGACACTAATTCGGTTTCTTAGCTGCTGCTGTTGCCCGGCTATAAATGGCAGGTTGTACTGTCTCTGAAAATGGAATGGAATCTGTGCACAAGAAATCGTGCGGAAAGCGCATTCGTACTCATGCTCCCTGCCGGCAATTGCGAGACTCCAAACTCCAATCGGATAATGAAATAGTTGGCTGGGGTGTGTGTGTGTGTTTTTTTTTTGTTGGTCTTCGTCTCTTGAACAGAATGGGTGGAAATTTAATGCGCTGCTCGAGGGGTGGCAAAAGAGGGATAGGCATGCCATAGATACATCTGTCTAGTAACACATTCTAGTGTGCAACGAGGCGACGGCAGACGTCCGAGACGCCTTCATCGGGGCATATTACGGACAAGTATCTACATGGAATGTATATTTGGATGCATTCGCAATCGAGTTTTAGTCTGGTGTCTTTTTTTTCCCGCTCTAATCTTCCTTGGAGCTTTAACATCAGCAATTGTTTGGGTAGGGATGGAAATCCTTTTCTCATCTAAAAAAAAAAAACACTTGAGATGGATATTTTGTGTTTGCCTGACGCGCGGATTTCCTAGTTCTACTCACTTTACGTATACACACAGACTGTGTGTCAGCTGGTGTCCTTTTATTGAAGAGTTTCTCGCCTCGGGTCTGGCTGGAGCGGGTGTGGGGTTGGCTGGAGTACATACAACTTAATTGTAGGAGGAGATTGGCGCTGGTCGGGAGAAGGTTATTTTTGTTTCCTTCTCGTTGTGACAATTGGTTGGTGTGAATGAAATGAAAGGAAGTTTCCTATAATGCCAACAAAGGACTAGACACGGGTATGGAGCAATTTGGTATTTCGGTAGGATTTTTGTTATTTTATTGTTCGTATTTATGGGCTGGACAGCTGGCGAGAGCACTCCCTGTCATATCATTCTGACAAGAATGGATTATGGTTGTTTGAGGCTGGACTAATTAAAAGGATAATACGATCAGTGGTTTAATTTGGTTTAAGTTGGCGTACAAAATGGTCGGCAAAGAGTTAAGAGGGTTGAGTTGGGCTGATACTTTGAAAAATCATTTATCGGTCAAAGTTAGGTCTAAGCTGACAATACAAGAATCAAATCAAAAAATTAAAGATATCATATAATGCTTATGTCAATTTAAACGATTTTAACTTGTCAATTTTCGCCATAGAAACTAAATTACCTACTTGATAGTGTTCAATCATAATTTTTGTTGCTCAATGTTTTCTTTGTATTTTTCTATTTAACTTGTAATGCATGAACTTTTGTCTATGGAAGATTTTATTCTTTGATGACAAGAAATAAATAAATCAAGTTCGCGACCAGGGCACTCAATCCGTAACAAAACTATCAACCAAGTAAAATAAATAAATAAATGGGACCCCTCGCTTAGTAACCAAGTGCTTAAATTAAAAGCTTGAGAGCTTAATCGAGTTATAAAATAAAATAAATAAATAAATGGGACCCCTCGCTTAGTAACCAAGTGCTTCAATTAAAAGCTTGAGAGCTTAATCGAGTTATAAAATAAATAAATAAATGGGAGCCCTCGCTTAGTAACCAAGTGCTTAAATTAAAAGCTTGAGAGCTTAATCGAGTTCATTTTCCAAAAAATATAATGAAAGCTGACGTTTGTCAAAAAAATTCGAACAGAATAATAACTTATTTTGGTAATAATAAAATAATAAGTTTCCAAAACGATATCGTTTAGAGTTTAACCCTAGAAAGATAATCATAAAATAAAGAGCGTAAAAGAAAATCATACGTCTCATACGCCAATTAGTGTATTTAATTAAACATATGAACTTCTTATTATTTATAATAAATTTATTTAATTATATAGATACTATTCAAAAAAAATAAATTAATGAATTTTTTATATATAGTTGAGACAGTCAACGCGCTGCGGTTTAGAATTTAAAAGTTATCACACAATTGTCCCGCGCCATACGTCTCGTGGACGTAGATTATCTTTCTAGGGTTAAACGGAATATATACGGAATCTGCCCCCAGGTGTTTTCTGCATAACCTTTGTTGCTGTGCAGAGCGGCTTTCAGTGTGCGCCTCAAGTTAGGCACTTTTTTTTCCATTTGTTGCAATTCTCTATAAGTGGTTAAGACATGGGCTAATGTAGGTTGAAGCAGTGGCTATTGTGACCATGAAAGTGGCGGCCTAGTAAGTAAAATTTCAATGTTTTTTTTATTTTTTGCGAACGCTATCTTTTATGGTGGCGGATTTTGAAAAGGTTACATCTAGGGCGTACGTTAAAGGGATTTGGAACTGTCAAATTATGTACTTAACAGGTACCAGTTGCTGCCTAAAGCCCCAACGAAGCTCTCACCTCGCATCCATAGAAAGACAAACATTTTGTTACTGCACCAAACGAAAACTTAGGCCTGGTATTCTGGAACTTCAATGACAAGATGAAAGCAAGACCAGACAGTGGTTTTGAAAGGATGTCCATTTGTGCATTCAGTGCCCCTGAAGAGAATATTTTCGTGAACCAAGTTCTTTACATACACGGAAATGCCTCTTCTCGCTCTTGACAATTTTTAATGCAGAAGAGGTTTTTTTGAGCTTGACAAGTGATTTGAGACCTCCAAGCAAAAGGTTGATTCAATGTGTCCCCTATTTCTAAGCAGTTCATAACATTTTTCTGTCAAGGCATTTTAATGCCCTGTCCCTTCGTAGACGTAAAAGGCTCCTTCTTGACTCCTGTAATATTCTCGGGCAAAAAGTTACTGTGGACAGGTCATGACTGGGGTACTGTCCCGTGTTGAGCTAATCTCCAGCTATGGAGGAAGTAATCTATTACCGAATTCGATAAATTTGTCATCCGTCGCTCTTTTAGGACGAAGTCCCAGAACGGGTGGCACTCACAAGCAATAAATAAGATACGGGTAAGACGTAAGATGTCACTATCCTATGTCCAAGCTGAGAGTTGGCACCTGCTAACGGATATACATACCCACTCGAATGTATTTTTGATAGGACCTACGCCAAAATATTCCCAAAATCAATCCGTACTTCGATTTGACAGTAATGACAACTTCCCCCTAATGCAGTGGTTACCAATAAACTGCGATACTGTCAGTGATTCCATTTTTGTTTGACTGCATCCTATCAACGAAATTGATAATCCCACCCCCTCACAAATGCAATGCATTCTGTTTCCATCCCTGTAATCAGAATAGCGTTCTCATTGTCTTATCGAGAAACGAGTTTCGAATGTGCGTCGTCGTGCAATCATCAATTTCCTCCTCGAAATACAGCTGCATAAATACAGACCGCCATCCGGCAACTTGGAGAGATTTGTTGGAAGAATTTTCTGGCTCGTTCTGAAATTAAAACGCAAGCCATCCGTGACTTCCTCTCCAGTTTCCCATTTCAAAGGACAAGAGTCGTGTGTCGCTCATTTCAGATATACATATCTAGATACAGAGATACCCTTCGCGAATTCCAAATGGAAAATTGATATCCTTTCTGTATGGAGTTTGAGCTGCTGTGCCATCTTGTTAAATTGTTGCTGCCTGATGTCTATGATTGAACTTTGACAAGAAGAATGCTGTTGACATTCTTCCAGTGGAATGCCATTTGCAGTCCAATTAAGTGCGCGTTTCTCTTTGTGCCCCCCACACCAAACCCTCATCAACGACTATGAATAATTATGTCGGCCTTCCCTAGTTTCCATGCTCCCGGTAGACCGTAAATGATTACATAACCATGTTCTAAATAAAAGCCATGTTAATTACCCCGAGAGTATGGAAGGTAATTCAATTTTGTGGGTGTGTTTTGGGGGAGGATGGCGGTCTGTCGGATGCTTGCCTCTAAAGGCATGGTTAGCGCAAAGTGATCTAAAACCTTCCGCCTCGGAACAGCCCACCGACCAAGAGGCCCAGGCCCCACTCGTGTGGTTGTGAACTTGCGTGCAAAGTGGCAATTGAACCGTTCTACTTAATTTGTTTCCCTGTGCCAAATAAAAATACAAAAATGTGTTTTCTCTCTTTCGAAAGAGAGCCATGACTTTTTGGGATTTCATCGTCTTGTGTTTGTTTGTTGCCCGAAAACAAATGCCAGGGAAGAGGTTTTGCGTGTGTTGATTTGAACCCTCAGACACGCACATATGCCTTTGGGGTTGTTTGTGCTAGGAAACGAGCAGAAAGTGGATTGATGTTTCGGGTGATATCTCTTGACCCTGAATGTTATGTTGTACAACAATTCGTATTCCGACAAAGGTCGGGATTCTTTGACAAATCAATTTTTCTTCCGACCTTTTTTTCTGTTCTTCTTGGGGGGTAGTTAGTCTTTCATGGGATACCCTCATGAAAGGGCACGATTTATTGGGGATCTCTTTCAGCCACAGTTATCCTATGTCAATGTTTGGGTTGTTGTGTGTTTCGTACCTCTATTCGAAATTGATTGCCGAGATATTTGGATAAAGTGAGATATCCTGGGTGTTGGGAATTTATATGCATGTAGGTTTATCTCATGCAGAAAAAACCTCTCAACTTGGATAATGTCGTTCATTCGTTACACGCACTACCACCTGATTACTCTCATAAATATCTTAATCGTCTAATACTGTCGGAGCTTCCGTACAATTTTTCACGGAATGTCGATTTTGCCAGAGTACCTACCTCGGTTTGGGACTTCGTTGGTTTTGCTAAGTCATTCTACCCTCAGCACTGACATTGAGGAGATTTCACAAGTGGAAGAGCAAAGTTACGGAACTTAGATGGTACATAAGCGGTTTGAATCTAGCTTGTCAATGTTGCCATAAACAAGTGAAGAGTGGAAGCCTACTCATTATTCCCCGCTTCAATGTTGACGCCTTGCAGTTCGGACAGCAGACTCTTCCACATGCAGGCATAAGGTGCCGGACGAAATCTACCAAGGACAGATCAAATTTGATCCATCAGTACAAATATGTCCCATGACGAAGTAGATGTAAAACAGGCAGGCTCGTGGAAAGTGAAACACGAGCATGCCGTGTGTTACGGGCATCTGACTTACACAAAATCACGAACAGAAAGGTACATGTTGAAGAATATTCCTACAAAAAAACACGAGAACAATTGACTTAGTCTGCTGGTTTACAGAGCGAGGTTCGATGTAACCACAAGTTACATCTTATGGCTATTCTCCAGTGCGCCACGTCTTTCGAACACGTCTGACAAACATTCGGGAGTAGAACTGTCGTACAAGAGCTTCTCAATTCCGACTCGGCATAAAATTGTAGGCCCTAAATATAAACAAAAACGAATCGTTGTGAAGAGCTTTAGGCCTATGCCCTAACGGACAGCTTGCGGAAAGTTTTTATTTTTTTGTCGATTTTAGTTTTGAAAGCCTGGACATTGTGCAAGGACCACTTGCATAAAGACGGAGTCAAAAATCGCGTTCATAGAATGGAAAAACTTGACGAAAAAGATTTTTTCTAGGCCTTAGGCTTGAGTTAACTTTGTGTGCCAGTTGTAATTTGTGTGACTTCGTGCTCCAGAGAGCTAACCACTGAGCCCACCTATTGCGCGGTTTAGCTGAAACACAGTTGTCGCAATTAATACTTTTTATTTTTTATTTTATTTTTTTATTTTTATTTTATTTTATTATGGTTCATCTACAAGTATTCTTATAACTAACAGATGTATGAAATAGATATATAGGAAAATTGCAAAATAATAGAAAGTTATTAGTTAAAAGATAAATATGTACAATAATTTGTTTTTAAATTGAGCTCTCGGTAAACATAAATCAATGCTAGGGTAAACGCTATTGAAAGCTTGTATGGCTCTTGTCATGGGCTCATTGCAGCCGTAGTTTGTTCTATGACTTCTTTGAAAGAGAAGATTACGTATTCTTAAGGATCGCGTGGGTGTATAAATTGATATCATCGAGAGCAAACTAGAACATCTTGTATGAAAACATAGCAAGTCTCTTACAAACATTATATCATGTATTTGACGGCGGGATTTTAAAGATTTAATACCAAGTAATAAGCACCTTGCCTTATAATTAGGAGAAAATTCCCAATTCATTTTATAAAAAACGTATTTTGTAAAACGCCTTTGGATCTTTTCAAAACGATCAGAATAAGTTGAAAAAGCAGGATTCCAAATCACGTCAGCATATTCAAGCAGGGATCGAACTAATGCGGTAAACAGTGAAAGTAAGGCAAAAGGATCTCTAAAGTCTCTTCCATTACGTTTAATAAAACCTACAACTGAGTTAGCCTTCGCAACAGTATATTCAATATGACATTTAAAGGCAAATGTTGTATCGAGCATGACTCCCAAATCTTTGATTTTCATAACTCTATTCAAATACATTGAATTTACCGAGTAATCATATTCAAAGGTAGACGCACATCTATTGAAAGAAATCACATTGCATTTCTTTATATTTAGTTTTAAGCCATTGGCGTTGCACCAATGAACAATATTATTCAGATCTGATTGAATCAAAGAGCAGTCATCAATACTTTTAATACTTAAATATAGTTTTAAATCATCTGCATACAGTGAGTATCGACTATTTTTGACTGTTGAAACAATATCATTTATAAAAATAACGAAAAGCAGTGGACCTAAATGACTCCCTTGCGGGACACCGGAAGTACAGCTTATACTCTTCGAAAGCGATGTTCCAATTTTTACTCTTTGGTAGCGACCAATTAAAAATGAAGAAATCCAACTAAGCATTTTAGAGTGGATTCCAAAAGCTTCTAGCTTCTCAAGAAGAATTGAGTGATTGACTGAGTCAAATGCTTTGCTGAAATCGGTATATATCGCGTCCACTTGACTTCTGTTTTCCATCTCATTTAAAACATAATTTGAAAAAGAAGCCAAGTTAGTGATAGTAGACCCACCAGATATGAAACCATGCTGAGCTTCAGACAAACATTCCTTCGTTAAAAACTCAAGTTTGTTTTTAACGATACTTTCAAAAAGCTTAGGAATTGCGGAGAGTTTACAAATACCGCGATAGTTCTCAACATCACTTTTATCCCCACCCCAAGAAATGAAGTCTTCCAATCATTAAGAAATGTTCCTTCATGGAGAGAACGGTTAAAAATATTTAACAGTGGAGTGCAAAGACCTATAGCACAATTTCTTAATATTATTGCTGGAATGCCATCAGCCCCACAATTAGGGTTCGGCCGGAGAGCCTTAAGACCTAACAAGACCTCTTCATAGCTCAGTTCGAGAGATCCAATATTAGCAAGATTGCCAATACTAACATTTGGATTGTTATGGCAACTGCTATTATTATAAACCGATTCAAAAAACGAAGCGAAAAGTTCTAAAGTTGACCCTACATTAGACGATTCCGTGCCTTTGTAATGCATTGTGCTTGGAATCCCAACTGATTTACGCTTGGAATTTATAAAATGCCAAAAGGATTTGCTGTTTTTTTTAATTTTACTTTCTATAGAAGTGATATAATTTTTATAAAGGAACTTACTAAGAAAGGTAAATTCTTTACGAAGTTTACTAAATTTATAGTAATCATCGATATTACCTGATCGTTTAAAAATTTTAAAAGCTCGGTTTTTCAAATTCTTTATCTGGTTTAATCTTTTATTATACCAAGGGGGTTTGGATAATGATCGATTATTGGAAATTGGGACAAATCTACCAAAGCCATCATCAAGTATTTCAACAAAGCTTATACATGCAATCTAAATTCGTATTGGGCAATTCATTAAACCAATCTATATTATTAAAAAAATTATTCAGTTCAATAAAACTCGTTTTAGAAAAATTAAAACGGTTCAGATTATTTTTACAATTAACATTTGTGTATTCATAGGTTTCAATTTCCATAAATAGCTCTTTATGGTTAATCGATTCAATTAATAAAGAGAAAGGTACTTCAGTAACAGTCGCTTTTAATTCATCGCAGCAAACAAAGACTAAATCTAATATTTTAGCAAGAGAGTTCTGAATTGGATTAATTTGACTTAAGTTTAACGAGTGCATAAAATCAATGAAAAAATATTCATGAGGGTGCTTGACATTATTAGCAATAAGAAATGAATTTAACCACGTCCAACAAATATTGGTGAGATTAAAGTCACCTAAAATACAAACATTTTCTAATGCAGAACATTTGTTATTAACGAATTCAATATTTTGCATATGCTTCTGGTAGCAGTCAACTTTACTATTAGGGGTTACATAACTGACTACAAAAAACATACGCTTTTTACAAATACTATTTATAATCACTGAAAAACCTAGTTTTTGTTATACCCTGACCTATACCCGAACAGTAGGGTGTCCCAGGACAAAAGGCGATTTTTTTTTTTTGCTAATTTGGACACATATACCCTTTTCAATTTAGGTCTAAGTACTTGAATATAAAATATAAAATAAAAGAGGAACCCGTGACGACTTGTTGTCAAACTTAGAACCTAACAATTTGTACTGGGTCAATTTTCAATTACTTTAAAATTGTATAAATAAAACTAACTAATCAAAATAGTTATTTATTACAAGAACAAATCTTATTTATACTTTTAAGAAATTCACACATGATATTTTCATTTCAAAGTTGTCTTCTTACAATCCGGGTGTACAGGAGCACAGGAAGATATCTGTGTTCCTGTACACAGCGCAATAGAAACTATTTCTTTTCCTCTTCAACCGTAATTAAACCATGCAAGTCTTGCATAAGCTTTACAGCTCTTTCAGCTGTGCCATTGACTACTCTGAGCGTAGAAAACGCATTTTTGGCTTTTAGAAACGAAGTCGAAGTATTCCACGAAGAAGGACATTCTTGAAGAAAGCTGTCATCAATTTTGAGACGAGAGAAAAAGAACTTGCTTCTGATGGATACAAAGTGTTCTATATTTTTATAAAGAGAAAAAAATAGATAGGTAAAAGAAAACAATTAATTGAAAACAAAAGCCGTTATATACGTAATAAGTATAAAATACTTACCATATAATAAACCATTAAGTTCCTCCCTCGATGGAATGTACCGTTTCTCATGGGTCAAAGCACTTTCCTTAGTTAAATTTGCGACCATTTTAATTTTAATTTCTAGGTCCACCTCATCGTCAAATAGGGACAGCATAACTACTTCATCCCTCAAGTACCATAAATGCTGATTAAACTTTTTTTTCGAAATACTTTTATGAACTTTCATTGACTTTAAGAAAACCCAAATCCTGGTAAGGAGATTTCACTGCCAAAGTACATTGCAGCAATGGTTTAACGTAACATGATTGTGACGATGAAGAAGCAGACGTCTAGTAGTGATGCCTTTTCTTTGCTGTTAATTTTAAATTGACAACCAAGTAACGATATTTTTAGGGAATAAATAGCTCTTGCCATCCATCGAGTTTGGCGCCGGGAGCCTTATCTTAAACTGTTCTTCTGTATTTTCCGCCTAAAAAGCTCAATCAAGTCTCGATAATCATTTCTGATTAATTGCTATATCTCTATAATGTTGAATATTGACCGAGTTGATATTTTTCCAACAATCTGTAAACAAGGGAATATCGCGACTTGTTGTCACTTGGCTTATTTTGGCTTCAAATACACCTTTCAATACCAGCTCGTAGACATGTTGACGGCAAGCAAAAAGAAGCACTTTCCTCTCAAGTTTCTGCTCCAAGGGAACACAGGCACCATTGATGCGCCCTATATTCGACGCCGTAGTATCGCAACAGAGAATTTGCACTTTATCTGTAAGGTCCCAATCTACGATCGCGTTCCAAACAGCTTGGGCCTGTTCTTTGCCGGTAGAACTTTCCAATTTAGCCACACCAATAAGTTGCTCTTCCTTACCAAATGTTATCTCAATAGGGAGACGTTCTACTTTTGATTTTCGAGCATCTAGGCCTGGAAGTAATTTTCCATCCCAATGTACTGTAACAACATCTGGAACTTGGTTCTTAAAATCGATTTTTATGGTTTTCGCACGTACCTCTCGCTTTTGTGTCCGGATTCTTTGGATGGAAGACTTACTTATTATAAATTCGTCAACAATATGCCCAAATGCCTATATTGTAGCTTGCAGAATGTAGACACAATGTATCTAATACCCAACTGACACCGGTCTACGGCAGCTACCAATTTAGGAATAATGAAATACTATTTTCTCACCATAGTTTTACTAGTTCCGGGTGCGGTGTGCTCTCGTTGGAAATTGATAAATTTTCTTGTAGATCCATGTCGTTTTCTTCTTCAATGTTTCTAAGTCGCTTCCTTTGCTCTTTATCTGTCAATTTTTTATCCACGCCAGCTAAGTGACCGGGCCGTCCTGTCGTAGTAAAAATATTCTGTCTTCTTCTATCTTTATCAATTGAAGTGCATCCGCGTGTGAAATATCAAATAAATTGTCGAAATTGATTGCAAACTCTTCTTGACGCCACTTGAAGACATCTCGAACTTTTTTTTTCGCATTTTTCTGCAAATCTCTCCAAACTTGGTATACGTCCACAAGTTTCTTTACGTAATTAGGTAAAGATTTAGTTGGAATCCGTGCTTTTTCCCAAAAATGATATACAGTTAAATTCACTTCAAGGATATTGTAAAAAAAAACAGCGCGAACTTGACGGAAGTTTCGATCCTGTTATTTGGTGTTTTGTTTCTCCTATTAAAAATATATTATTTTTAGAACTACGCAATTCCCTGGACATTGTGAACAATACGTTCACTAAACAATTCAACTCAATGTAATATTCTAATAAACGAAAAAGCGCGAGTTACGTTATCGTCATTGTCATCATCTTACCCGAGAGCAAAGCGGAACTCATTAATGAAGCTGAATTTGCATTAATTCAGTGAGAGGAGAAATGCAATCAGCAACAACCAAAAAAGAAATCTGTTTTTAAATAGAAATAGTACAATAAATTAAGTCAGTGTTAATTTACGTCTTAAATAAGACACATCATTGTTTTTTGTTAAATGTTTTTGGTTGTTTTTGTTTGAGCGATCAAAGCCGCTCGTAAGTATGCAAGCACTGACATGTATCGATGCAAGTCGGCACGGGTTCTCATGATCCAAAGTTTATGAAAAATTTACATGTGTTTTGACACAAGACGAACAAAATAAGACTTTAATTTTTTTGGGACACCCTACCGACCATATCCTTTCTATGCATGCAATCACGTAAATATGTTTATGATTTAGATGATTAAGTACTCAGGATTGAACTTCTGTAAAAAGGTGCTTAAAAAATATGGAACGTAGTCAAACAAAATAAGAAGAATTCATCCAAGTTAAGAGGTGTCGATAAAGGGTTATAGCCTCGGAAATGAGGTTCAAAAGACTTGCAAAAAGTTGAAAAAAAAAAAAAAATGCGAAGAGTCCGGGACCGAAAGCTGTAGGAAAATAATGGCATTATCGTACTTTGAACTCTCTTTAACTACGCCTAGTTTTTGGAACATTTTTCCAGGTTTATGAGGAGCTAGGGAACTTTATATCTCAACTGTACTAGCTCTGCCTGAAATCAAGTCCAACCGGATTCGTCCCTTTTACTAGTTTTTTTTTTTAAATGATTACATTAGGTTCTCGGGAAGTTTGCAGGAGATAGTGGGCCTTACTAATCATTTTCAACCTCCACACCTAATACTTTGTAGGTCACAATATGCAATTTTATATGGAAAAATTCGCCATTGTGACTTCCAAAAATTTTGCCTGGACACTTAAAATGATTATTTGTATCGCGGAGTAATATCAATGTGGGATTCATGTCGCGTTACGCCTATACTGGTTGTCAAAAGAAATCTGATATTTCGAACAGACGAGGCAGTTGAAGACGAGCGGCGAAAGAACGAACACGACGTACGACGGGGACTTGTGCCTACCATTCATTTTTTTTCTAATTAACTTTTACTCAATCCATTCTTTCTTATTGTTTAACTTTTCTGAATTTCTTTAACTAATTATAATTTACTTTAAATAAAATCGAGTTCTACATCAAGGTCACCCGCATATGCTATCACCCTTCACCACTCTATCCATCTAAAGTTTTTGTGAAAGCACTTCTTACTAAGAGTACACCTCTGTATACAGACCTGCTGGCTTGACAGCACCTTAGCTCGGGTAGAATCTTTATATTGTTCAGCATGTTTCCTATCCAAATGCGCATCCAGTTGTCAGCCTTCAGCATGCGGAGTGCATAAGAGATGGCCCCTATTTTAGCGTCGCTGAAGGTGCCTTTAAGGTCTAGAAAGGATAACGTCGTATGTTGCTTGTTCAGAAGCGATATTTCATTGGTACGAGTATTTACTAGCGAGTGCAGTGTAGATCCGTCTTCGCAGAGAAATCATGCGTCTGAGTTCTTTTGAGTTACAATGTCAGTGAGTCTTTTCAGGTTTCTTCAAAAACACTGAGAGATTGATTGGTATTCTTGTATTTTTAGTATTTTACTACCTTGAATGTTTTCTTAGCGGCAAAATTGTAGCCGAACCTCAGACACTTGCGAAAGAGCACTTCAAACCAAGGGGTCAATATTTCAGGGCCTTTTGAATCTCCACAGGTGGGATTTTATCACGTTTAGAAGACATATACGGAAACGGACCAAGATTGCACTTTCCGTCAGTAAGATTAGTCCGTCAATCACATAAAAATGATGTGCGGATAGCTATAGGTTTGATAGTTTCATCTTCGTCGTCTCTTCACTGCAAATTGACCAATTTTGACGGCTTTTTGGTGCCGAACCTTGCACATACTCGTATTGCCCTTCTCAACCTCCAAATACCAAACACTTTAAACCATCCTCTACTGACTAGCACAACACATCACGTATGCTGTAAACAGATCTCTTGATCATTGGAACTGTATACTATGAGTGCCATTAAAATGTATACCGAAAAACAACTTCCATTGAAGCAGATATCCTTGCAAGCAGATATCCATTTCAGTGATTCGATTTATAGCCAACACCTCGCCCAGAGTTACGTTCGAATAACACCAATACAGCCATCACTCGCATCCAATTAAATCAAGTTCCACTTTGAGTGAATGAAAATGAAATCATCACCACTGCAACTGTGGTATAGCGTTATGGGAAAATTGTCAAATGCATGTCATGGTATCGCACTAACAAACAAAGCTGTGACAGGTAAACCCAGCAAGAGCCCAAATGGATCATTCGGTCATCCTCCGACATGTGTTGACATTCGGAAACATTTCATATTTCTGTTTGCATAGGCAAATTAAAGATTTACACAATTTTCTAGTTAAAGGATCCGAAATCCTTGAAACTTGTTCCATGTGGATGTGATCCCACAATGTAATGGACCTTGGTGTCTTAGCCACTTAGCAGTTTAAGTACCCGTTTTGTTCCTTCCACCCCATTGTATGGTCTCGTAATCAAATTGAGCATTTAATTTTAATTTTTTTATCTTATTTTTGTTCGTCTGAGGAGTGTCAGAGTTAAGCTGGAATAAGACTTAGGGTGCAACTGTGCAATTCTTTATTCTTTCCACTCATATAGTTTATATCGTCGTGCACTATTAACTGGCTGAGATTTTTAGGGGGGTGACATGGGGAGGAAGTAAGTGGCTTTTGAGGAGATTTGCAAGCAGATTTACTTATGAAAAGGGAGATGGTAGACTACACGCAAAATAGGGGTGAATATTTGAGTTTGAAATTGTCTGAGAGTGGGGGAGGGGATGAACAGAGGGATATATGAAAGGGATTCGAAATGGGGAATGAAATTAGTGCACATTTGAGTGGCTTGGTGTGGAGCACAGTTTCACGGTATTAACGAATTTAAATGGTAAATGCATATATACGATTGTTGGTAATTGGATTTTAATGATTTAAGTCGTCAGCTGTTGTGGGGGTAATGTTTTGAAAGGGGATTCCAAATGCATTCGCGTGGATTATGCTATGGAGGGCATGCAACGCAATGGAGCTCCGTCATATATATCTACCACGCCAAACTTATTTTTCAAACAAAAGAACGGGAGTGCCTTTGAGCTGAGTCAAATTTTATTGTCATATTTCGTTGCAGGATGTCAATTAGACATTTATACATTAATATATGCAGCAACATCGAGAGGGAACGGTCGATTTGCATTTCATTCGCTTCGAGATCCCGAGAAGAGGGTTCCGTTCATCTGCGAGTTCATCTGAGAATCTCCGGCGATACATCTTTCGTGCGAATTGGTTGATGTCACGGCAAATGACGGTGGAAGAGTCGACAGCGATTCGCAGATGCAAAAAATTGAAAATTAAGGAGTAGTACAGCCCGTCGTTCGCCTTGAAATCCCGCGAAGATTTACTTCACCTGCGAGTTCATCTGAGAGGCCCAGGCGATACATATTTCGTTGACGTCACGGCAAATGCCGGTGGAAGAATCGGCTGCGATTGCTATATTGAGCCAATGCATGTGTAAGGAGTATACAAACGATTCCCTTCACCTGCGAGTTCATCTGAGAAGCCCAGGCGATACATATTTTGTTGACGTCACGGCAAATACCGGTGGAAGAATCGGCTGCGATTCTAGGATGCACAAAATGCTATATGAAGCCAATGCATGTGTAAGGAGTATACAAACGATTCCCTTCACCTGCGAGTTCATCTGAGAAGCCCAGGCGATACATATTTTGTTGACTTCACGGCAAATGCCGGTGGAAGAATCGGCTGCGATTCTAGGATGAACAAAATGCTATATTAAGCCAAAGCATGTGTAAGGAGTATACAAACGATTCCCTTCACCTGCGAGTTCATCTGAGAAGCCCAGGCGATACATATTTCATTGACGTCACCGCAAATGCCTTTGGAAGAATCGGCTGCGATTCTAGGATGAACAAAATGCTATATTGATCCAATGCATGTGTAAGGAGTATACAAACGATTCCCTTCACCTGCGAGTTCATCTGAGAAGCCCAGGCGATACATATTTTGTTGACGTCACGGCAAATACCGGTGGAAGAATCGGCTGCGATTCTAGGATGCACAAAATGCTATATGAAGCCAATGCATGTGTAAGGAGTATACAAACGATTCCCTTCACCTGCGAGTTCATCTGAGAAGCCCAGGCGATACATATTTCGTTGACGTCACCGCAAATGCCGGTGGAAGAATCGGCTGCGATTCTAGGATGAACAAAATGCTATATTAAGCCAAAGCATGTGTAAGGAGTATACAAACGATTCCCTTCACCTGCGAGTTCATCTGAGAAGCCCAGGCGATACATATTTTGTTGACGTCACGGCAAATACCGGTGGAAGAATCGGCTGCGATTCTAGGATGCACAAAATGCTATATGAAGCCAATGCATGTGTAAGGAGTATACAAACGATTCCCTTCACCTGCGAGTTCATCTGAGAAGCCCAGGCGATACATATTTCGTTGACGTCACCGCAAATGCCGGTGGAAGAATCGGCTGCGATTCTAGGATGAACAAAATGCTATATTAAGCCAAAGCATGTGTAAGGAGTATACAAACGATTCCCTTCACCTGCGAGTTCATCTGAGAAGCCCAGGCGATACATATTTCATTGACGTCACCGCAAATGCCTTTGGAAGAATCGGCTGCGATTCTAGGATGAACAAAATGCTATATTGATCCAATGCATGTGTAAGGAGTATACAAACGATTCCCTTCACCTGCGAGTTCATCTGAGAAGCCCAGGCGATACATATTTTGTTGACTTCACGGCAAATGCCGGTGGAAGAATCGGCTGCGATTCTAGGATGCACAAAATGCTATATGAAGCCAATGCATGTGTAAGGAGTATACAAACGATTCCCTTCACCTGCGAGTCATCTGAGAAGCCCAGGCGATACATATTTCATTGACGCCACCGCAAATGCCGGTGGAAGAATCGGCTGCGATTCTAGGATGAACAAAATGCTATATTGAGCCAATACATGTGTAAGGACTAAACAATCCAGACGATCGCAGTTTGTTCGCCCCGAGATTCCCTTCACCTCCGAGTTTATCTGAGAATCCCAGGCGACACACGATTCGTGTGAAATGGTTGATGTTGCGACAAATGTCAGTGGAAGAATTGGTTGCGATTCTTAACAAATCACGCGGAAGAACAAAAGGCAAAGATCTAGACAAAGTCAATGCAAATGTATGTAGTAGGAGCATGCAAACTTCAAAATAAAGGACACCGGCGGCTGCTTAAACAACAAAATGTTCAATTTTACTCTCTGATTCTAATCTGCCTGCAGCAGCCGATATCAAAAATGTCTGAAACACTTTAACAAAAATGTCCTCAACGGAGATGCGAAAAAGAGAAGCAAGTGCCAGCAGAAACCCTCCGAACTGCTTAAAAGGCCTATCCTAATGTTTCTAAGATGGACTTTGGTATAATGCCATTCAAAAATGTGCATACGATACTTAAAACTTAAAGGCATCCCCAGGCGTATTCGCATCTGATTATGTATGCAGGCAGGGCCATGCTTGGAGTTCTGCAAAAAATCTGAAGGGGCGATATTGTTGTGCAAAATAATTGGGATGTAGAGCATATAAATCGGAATCGAGATGCAGTTGGTGTATAGACTGTTTTGAATTCTACAGTTTTGTGATTACAGCCGCCAGTGATGAATGTCCTTAGCCATCATAGAACTAGTGTAGGATACTGTTTTTCCAGTCGTACTGATTATGGCGGTAGTTTAAATTTGATTTTTATGAAATAAAGACCCAACGCAAGGTGAATATCCGTAGGTGAATTCCCGCAAGCATTTTCTGTTTGTGCCTTACTACAGCAATTTCCAAAACACCTGAAAAAAATTTACCATCTCCTATAGTATTATTCGCTTACTCACAGGCAACCCCACACCCGTGCGCTAATGTAATTAATACTCAACTGTAATTAATACCCTCTATCCAACTATGAAAACGACTCTATTTCATCCTAACGACGAAAAAATTAAAATAGAGCAAACAAAAATCCTGGACGTTTTCTATAACAAAACAAATATACCCGCTCCACTAGACTCCATTGTTTTTGTCCTTCTGACTCAGGGAATCTCTTTCTGTTTGTTGTATGTGTGCCAAGCGTTTTATTTAATTTTTATCTTAAGAGCAAGGCTTTTGTTAAATTCATACAAATATAATAATTAGAAAATATTTTCCATACAGCTATACCTACCTTCGTGTGATGAGTATATGTTTAAGAACAAACAAAAAAATAAGGACAACAATACCGTCATCGGGAGAAAAAAGAAGCAAACTCCTTTATTTGCATATTTTAATTGGATTTCAGGACGACTTCGCTTCTTTTTTTTTCCTGTGTTCGTATTCTTTTCATTTTTTCTGTGTGAGCTTATCTCTCCTGTGTCCTGGATTTCTAAAGAATAAGACAATTTTGTTGTGTCCTTCCACACATACATATAGATATCCAGAAATCTCGGAGCAGGACCCAACGTAAATCAAGTCCTTAATAGAGCGCCAACAAAAAAATGACAAAAGATATAATAAATTGACATTGCCATACACTCGTATAGTTGGAGGGTAAATAAAAATGGCAGTGCGGAGGGACTGTCGCTTCAAGGGTGTACATGTAAAGTACAAGAGGGGGGAACAGAAAAAAAAGAAAAAAAAAAAAACTGTCTCCTCATTTCCCATTTTGACCAAAAGTTTGGCATGACATGAAAAGGATAGCGGATGGAGGCGGCTGTAAAATGATTGCAAAAGTTGTTCCGCACTGCATATTATTTATTGTGTTGAAGTTTCTACGGAACTGAGCATTTGTTAATGTTCTGTGTAGTTATATGCCGGCGAGTGTAGTTGAAACTTGCACAAGCTGTTTGTTAATAACAAAAACTCGACTCTGCACTCTTGTGGAGTGCATTGTTGTTCGGGAAAGTCCATGTGAATAAATATCCTGCTACGTCGCGGTCATTTATTGCGCGGGTGTTTTTATATGCTGTTGTGTTCATTTCCAATGCTAAAAGGTTACACCAGGAAGGTAGCCGTGAAATTTATTGTATCCCTCTTGACTTTTGGTCGAAATAGTTACGCTGAGAGTATCTAAATATAAAGTGGCGTTTTAATTTTACGAATATTTCACGAACCGGTGGTGTTGATTGCTATTGATTTTGTTTTGCGTGCGACTCATTCGAATTGAAGGCAAGTGTATTTTTGGGTAGCCCTTTAAATATGGCATGTAATTTTGTTTAGCCAAAACCGTTTGAAAACTCTGAGGAATTCTTTAAACTTTACTTGAATGGATTTTGCCGTTCAAAAATCAAATGCAGACACAGAGACGATCGTCGCTTTTACCACTTTGTGTTAATAACTTCGGTGCAGGTAATAATAGTATGGTTAGCAGAACCGACTGTGATGAGGCTACCCCGAAATTGCAACTAAAAAGTAAGCGGAAAGCAAATACTCGTACCTACAGTAGAATCTCCAGAAAGATGAACAGATATTAAGCAGGTCCCGTTCATATTTTCAAGCAACAAAATTAAGTTTGAAAAGAACGTAAAGCTATATATATATACTAAAATTATATATTATATTTTTTAAAAAACAAAAAAAAAAAAAGAAATATTAATTATTAAGGATATAAAAAAAAAAAACTTTTATAAACGTTTTTCTTAAAAAAAAACTACTCAATCGGAACTGATTATCTTTTGATGAACTAATTTGGACGTGTCAATGGGCGAATTTTCCTTGGTTAATAAACCCCGAGATACCGTACTTGTGCACAGTACTTAGGGATTCAGTGTTTGGAGGGAGCAACTGTGATATGTGCATCAGAAAATGCAACAGCCGCAAAAACAGTCAACTCTCGTCGTCACCGACATCGAAAAGTTGCTTGGCAACCACTTGATAGTTAGATTCTCTAAAAAACGCCCACAAAAAGTGGGCGTGTTGGCGCTTTAGGTTCATAAATTGTTTGTTAAATCATTTTTTTTTCGAAGGCATTTATTACAAAAGCTGCAATAGGTCTTTAAAGGCAACGAACTGCCGCCAGCTCGCAGGTCCTAAGCCCTTCGTCTAGATAAGTTTGATGTGTATTCAGTAAAAAAATCAGGAAATTAAGAGAGACTTTACTGGATCCTTAACTAAATTTAAGGACAGAAGGGTTTCTAAGCAAAACATGAGAATAGGTCGTGGCAAAGCAAAGGGGCAACTTGAGCTCAACAAAGACTACATAAAGGTTGTTTTGAACAGGTATTTTTAAAAGGGTATTTCGCATGAAGTTTTTAAGAAAATGGTCGGTGACAGCCGACTCTGCGAAGATGGATTACTTGATATGAGCACGTTAGTAGTTTACTTTGAAAAAAATGCAGAGTAAGGAGCGTTTCTGAGCTCGAAGGAAATATACGAAGAATGGAACCCATTTTATGTTTTTTTTAAGAGAATACCAACCAACACAATTAACTTCACTTGCTCGAAATATGTATCGTTTTAGCAAAATTATACTTGACAAGGTTGAGATGACTGCTTTCAATAATTCAGCCAGAGTGTCACGATCGACAAACCGCTGTTTAAAAAAGAAAAAAAAGGCGTTATGCAACAGTTCCATATAGAACTCAAGGCCTACCTTCTCAAAACCTCCATTGTTTTGTGTGAGTTTTTAGAATTGGGACGTAAACACGGAACTGACTTTGTAACATGTTTATACCATTCCATTTCTCTGTGTCTCTGTCAAAATGAGAGAGTGTCGAAAAAAAACTTTCTGACCTTTGAAAAGAACGGAACAAACGAAATGAGATAGAAACAAATATAAAACCTGATTAAAAGAAAAAATTTAATTAAGGAAAATATCGTCCGAAGTGTGCGATACATATCCCCAAGTGGAAACTGTAAGAAAGAGAAAGATGTATGTGCGAAAAGGGTGGTTTTTCGTCAATGTTGTTGAGGACATCTATAGAATTGCACTTTCATTAGCACCTACCATAGAGCATATCTCAACGTTTTATGTACTTAAAGACCATTGACTTGTTATATATGGACTGCTAGTGAAATGCCACTTCCATACAATCCCTGCCCAGAAAATGACGTCAAACTTAACTAGCGCTCGTGGTTCTATGCTAAAAATAAGTGAAACGAAATGACAACCATCTTGGATTTCTCCATAGAATGCTAGAGCCACCTATTGGGCGTGAGTGGATTTATCCAGTGAAACGGTTGAAATTCAAATTGTTTACAATAGATGTCATCTCCAAATTGTGCTAGTTTTAATAATTAATAATTGATGGAACCAACAAAATTTGAATAAAAAATCCTTTTTCATTGTCCCATAAATTACACAATTTTCATATATTTATTGAGAATTAGTTCTTTATGTTGTTTTTCATTATTCATTTTAGAAATATGATGTAATAACACTTTAGCGTATATTTCAATCTCATTTCTGATCAATAAATACTTATGATATTCAAGAATATCACATTCAAGTATACATGAGGATTTAATTCATCATATCAGAGCGACTTGAATCATACTGCAAATTGCTACCAATTATACAGGGTGGCGCACGAATCGTGCTACAAAAATAAAACATAATAACTTTTTTTCTGTGTGAGTAATCGGCTTATTTTTTTTTTATTTTGTAGGTTACTATTTAGATTTATAAAAATGGATGCTTGGGATACGGAGAAAAGAATTTGGATAGTGCAACGGTACCATGCTTTGCAGTCCGTCATTTCCGTCCAAAGGGAATTTAGACGGGAGTTTGGCGGTAATCCCCCGAGTAGATGGACCATTATGAGGTTTGTAAACATGTTTGCCGAATCTGGAAGCATCGCACGAAGGCCGTACCATCGAGATGCCAATGTTCGGGTTCAGGATACAATCGCAGCAGTAGCATCTGCAATACAGGCCAACCCGAGCGTTTCGACCCGAAACTTATCGGGGCAAATTGGAGTTAGTAGACGGTCATTACAACGGATACTTCATGACGATTTAAACTTGTTTCCGTACAAAGTCCAAATTACTAGCAAGTTAAACCCTCAGGATTTGCCTGTTCGCCTGGAATTTTGCCAAAAAATGATATCAATGGCCGAAGAAGACAACACATTGATCAATTGTTTGTTCATGTCTGATGAGGCCCATTTTGATCTTAACGGCAATGTAAGCAAGCAAAATTGCCGTATATGGAAAGAGTCTAATCCAGAAATGCTCCATGAGACGGAACTGCACCCAGAACGAGTCACTGTGTGGTGCGCAGTTTCATCAAGGTGCATTGTCGGGCCGTACTTCTTTGAAGAAAACGGTGTAACCGTTACTGTCAATGGGGACCGTTATTTAAAGATGTTGAAGGAGTTTTTTTTACCCAGAACTGCGCCGAAGACGTATACCATTCAACAGCGTTTGGTTTCAGCAAGATGGAGCAACTGCACATATAGCCAGACCAGTTATGGCGGAGCTAAACAACAAATTCGCAAACAAATTAATTTCTAGGAACTCCACTCTTCGCTGGCCCCCAAGGTCACCTGACCTGACTGCACCAGACTTCTTTTTATGGGGTTATGTCAAGCAAGAGGTGTATAAAACGAAGCCCAGGAATTTAACTGAATTAAAGCAGTCCATAACGACAATAATTGAGGCGATCCCAACTTCAACTCTTCAGGCCGCAATGAATAGTTTTTTGATCAGGTGCCGCATATGCGTGGAGGTCATTTGCGATCTATAATCTTTAAAAACAACTAACTATTTAAAATAAAATTTAATTTTCTAACCAATAAAAAAAAAATAAATGAAATACATCGATTAAAAAAAAAGTTATTTGAATTTCTTATTGTAGCACAATTGGTGCGCCACCCTGTACAACACTTCATTTTTTAAATTTAAATCTATTAAATCTAAATTTAAATCTGGAAACGTCAGATGTGAGTTTCCAATCTATTCCGCTCCGAACCACGAGAACTAGCGCCTATGTTGGAACCAACGCGAAGTTGTCTACTAGCAGTCCATGTATAATAAGTCAATGTTAAAGACTGTGTACTTGAAGGACTGTCAACAATTTCGACATCAACCAATAAAAACTACAAGAAAATCACTTGGTTTATAGTTTGCCAACTTTTTCGAAGAATTTTCAAAGACCCACTCACGGACAATATCTTCACATTCAAAAAAAAAATATTCACCATATTAAACTCTCCACATTTTAAGTTCTTTCTTAAAATTATACCTGCGCCGAAAAATTTCGGAATATTCTGGGAGGAAATGTTTATTCCCACCTGATAACCCACACTCATGGTGAGATTCAATGTTGCGCTTATAAGCGTTATGCAAGCATGTCAACAAAAGCAAAAAAAAAAACAGACTTTTAACGAATTCTCGAAAAAAAGAAGAATTAAAATTACAAGCACTTGTGTCTTCCTTGATGCATGCATTTCACATGTCTACGGTTTATTCAATAACGAAAAACTTTACCTTTTATTTATTTACTTCCACTCTTTTGTTCGGGTGAAAAGCTATAACTGTTGACGATGACGACTCGAGACATATGATAAATGTATATGTATGGAGATGATAACAGCAAGAAAAGTATTCAGCCACAACCGGATTTCATGGAGTGAATGCATTCGCTTGTATATATTTCGACAGGTTTGCATCCACCACCATCATCATCATCAGCTAGTTATAAAGGGGATCCTTTCTATCGGGACCGGGATTGTGTGTGCAAAACTTTTGAATATCACTTCTACACCTGCATTTTGCTGTGTTATTATTTTTTTTTCTTCTCAAGATTGCATTTGTACTTTGTAAGAAATTGACGTTTGACTTTGGGGCAAAATATCTACATACCTCTGCAGTAGTATATCCTTTCTCCTTTATGCAAAATAATATCACCGTATGCATACAAAGTTGAGTTTTGTTGAATTTATATTGTTACTCTTCCGTTTGGCATGAGGGAAATTAAATCAAGTCGACTGTTATCTGAAAGGAGAAAAGGATGAAAGGTGCTATTAGATCAAGTCACTATGTGAAAATTGAATTGCGGCTCTCAAACTGAAATTAAAGGAATGAAGTTATTTTCCGTTCTGATTATAGAACGAAAAATGTTTGGGTGTAACAGGTCCATTTTGGGATCCAAGGTGCAACCTATCACAACCATTAGCAATGAATGAATGGGATCTACAATTTTATGTGATTCGCCAACCTGAGAAGGTTTAGCTAATATTTGTGAGAAATTCGCGTGGCAGTGGGAAACGAACCTGGGACATCTCGTAGTCCAACGGAAATCAATCAGTCACTGAGCTCACTGCATAAAGATCTAGCCAAAAAAAAATAAAACATCACCAACATTGGTCGCGAAGATATGAAACAAAGTTGTAATGTTAAAATCCATCCACCATACTAATAACCATTTTTAGTGTCCAGGCTAAATTTTTCTAACTCGCAGTAGCGAAATGTTCCATAAAAAATTGCATATTGTGACCTACAAAATTTGTATTGTGAAGGTTAAAATTGATTATTAGTAAAGCCCAATCTTACAAGGGGTTCCGGACATGGCGAAGACCATACGGCCGACAAGAGTAAGTAAAAAAATAAATGCTATATCCACCAAAAGATTTATAAATGGCACAAACGTTTTTGCTTCATGAAACGTTGAAAACGAACGAAATTCGTTTCCGCAAAAACTATTTCTTTCGTTTATATATTGCTTCGTAAACCTCTGTAAACGAAAGTCGTGCAACTCTAAGAATTCTTTAAACGAAAGAAATAATTAGACACAAACAAGGTGTCAGACGGAAGAGAAATCAATGGAGAAGTAACGAGCTGCGATAAAATGATAGCCGTTTGACTAAAAGGCGGCATGATGCAATATGAATCGAAAACGTATGCTGTCGAAAACGAAAGTTCTTTGAACTGTAAAAATTATCCCAAAAGAAGGTATGCGATGTAAATTACACTGATATATAAATGTTTGCGAAAATGGCAAGCAAAACAGTTTATATAAATCAAACTTTCGTTTTCGCATGATTTTTTTTTCGTTTTTTTGAAAAGCGAAAGTGGTTTTCGTTTCGTTTTTTGAACGATCCCATCTAAATGCGGAGACTTTTAAGAGGTTCTCCACTTACGTCCATTCAAATAAAATTAAGAAATGCCAAAGCATAGTCGTAACTATGTACATTTGAGAGCATAAATGGGTATTTTCGGTTAATTGCTAAATCGAAGCACCAACTTTCCTGATTCTATTTAAATGCCACTAACCGTACTGCAACCATTAAACTGAGTCCACAGTTTAAAAATACATAGTTTCAGATGAAATGTTCAGATAAAAGGCGACTAGACTTGGACAGTGCGAATGAACTATGCAGTTCAAACATTCACTCTGAAAAGCTGTAGGACATAGTTCAAACATAAACTCTGTTTTAGGTTACTTAACTACTAACTTTTCGTGTTGCCAGGGGTTATTTTCGCACAACAGCAAACCGCTGACGGAATATGCAATCAAATCTTAAAATCAGTCAACTATTTTGATGAACTAAAGTAGACCTACTACGAGTTTCTCTTTTCGTCTTCGAACAAATTTGGTAAACATTTTCTGGGATCGAGTTATGCAGAGTTGAGCTGACTTTGTAGATTTAGGTTAATAGATATAGGTTATACACAAATTTTGTGAAGAAAAATAGTAAAGAGGTCGAAATCAGTAAGTTTTCAAATGGCCATCTGGGAGTGGCCATCACAGAAAGGTCAACGACTTCCAGCCAATTCCCCATCCAATCACTCGTCAAAGTATGCCGAATCCACTGAGACAAAGGGGCATCCGCCTCATCGCCGCGCTATTGCACAAATTAACGCATTTTCATTCTCATCTCATCCCATCGCATCGCATCTCATCATCTTACATCATTTCCATGACCACATCAAATGCCAGCTATTAACTGGATTTCCGCACAAAAGAAAGCCACAACAGAAATATCTTTGCTAAATCCCAGGAAGCAAGGTATTAAATGATAAGCAGCTCTCCGTTTAAATGGAACAAATTATTGCTGCTTTTATTTTCCTCCATTTCCTCGAACCCAATCTGGGCTTGCTGCTGGCTCTTCCGGCCATAAAGTTGAGAAGTAATCTCAGAAAATAAAAACACACTCTTCTCAGCCGGTTTCAGCCACATAGCAACCTCTACCACAAATGGGCTACGAATCTATACACCACGAACAAATGGAGGCTTCGCTTCATCGGCGAAACCAGTTTTTGGCTTCAAGCACAATGCGCTCACGACTTTTGTATAACGACGATGACGACGACGCGGTCGGTGTCTAAACAAACGTATCTCGTTTCATTTCTCGGATACGTGTACACGCTTGGAGCTGGTACTTGTATGCTGTAACAATGCAAACCGGTTCGATTGCAGTTGAACAACAATCACTTACTTGCGCGTTAGTATGTACCCCTTCCACGAAAGTTTCGACATGAACATGACTACGATTGCTATTTTGTTTTTTTTTCGGCTTTTTGCTGAGCTCCTACTGTTGTTTCACATTCGTTGAGCATCATTGGAGCATGTTTTCGGACTGAGAATGCCCTGCCAGTGGCAGTGGCAGCACATGCAGTGATATTCTCCTCTTGATTCTAACGAACGGTTTTTTGACCTTTCGCCTTTTTGGACGCGGTGGTGCTGTTGCAGCGGTTTGTTGTTCGTGATGCGATGCAGTGTGCTGTGCCCTTTTCTGATCAACGCCGTTGATATTTATAGCCTGGGAGTTTTTAAATCCGTTGCAAGGTGGAGGGTGAGAGGCGTACTCCTAACGATTGCGGTTTTTTCGATGAAAATCGCCCGAAGATACAAAGTATGGTCGAGTGAGATGGAATCTGAAGTTGAGCTTGTGGTTTTTTTTTTTTTTTGTTGGGATTGGGTTTGAGGCGATTTCTGTTCACCGGCGAGGAGTGGAGCTGACGGACATTCAAAAGTTTTTGTGCCTTTCATCAGTTTTTGCTGATGATTTTTTTTTGATTTTTTTAAGCGGCTTAGTTTGTGTACTTTCGGGTTTGTGGTTTTGCGTTAAAGGAATTCACAATTCAAAGTGAAACCTTCTTTAGGAACGAGTTTAGGGCTTTGGTCTTAGCTTTAGAGTGGACAAAAATTGAATTATGTAGGTAATAGCTTTAGAAAATAGTTCAAGAAGGGTCTTGGTGTTAGTTAAATAGCCGTAACGTCTCATTCGAGGCCAAGAATTCTTGGTCTTGTAATAAAATCCAAATTTAATTTAAAAAGAATGAATAAAGGAATAAAGTGGGGCTTACGAGCGAATATAGTGCACCAAACCCATTTATTGTCTAGCAGTTTGATCAGATTGTCCCGAGTACAAGTTATTGTTCGGGATGTAAGCAAGGATGGTTTTTAAAGTTTTTTTTTTTTCGAAATTGAAAATGGTATTTTCGAGATATGAACAATTTTTAATGTTAGCGTTTTCGGTGATTCGAATTGAAAATTAAAGACGCAATCATTTTGAAAACATTAATTTTACTCTAAGTTTGCATTTTGGTCAAAATCGTTTTCAGGTAAAGTAAAAAAAGCTTTTTAAAAATTACATTTTTAAAAAAATCTCTTTTACGATAATACAGAGAACAACTTAGTTTGCCATTAAGTTAGAAATGACCATATTACCTGAGAAATGATTTTTTGTTACAAACGTTTTTGAGATGTCTTCAAATTTCAAAAGTACCGTTATTCGAATTTTCAGCAGAAAACTGAGTATGCACTCATGTTAACCTCACCCACCTTAGCGTGAATATAAATTTTGGTTGAAATCGTTACAGCCGTTTTCGAACAAATCAAACTGGTATGAAAATGTTATACGGGAAGTAGCACTAATACTGAGTTTACTGTGCAAAAAAACTGTAAGCCCCCAAACTCCAAATCCGAAGTTTGAACGAAGTCCGGGTAGCAGTTTAGGCTGTAGGGACACACAGAAAGAATTTTGCGACGCATTTTTTGAGTTTCTCTGTCATCGAAATGTCAGAATTGATTAAGATCTCGAGTTCGAAATTTTGTACGAATACCTACAATAGCTTTCTCTCACTACGTAATGGAGAAAGTTAAAAATAGATAAGTAAATGGTCGCAATAGGTCCGTAGGGAACACAGGCCTAGCTTTTCAAAACCATTCGTTTTGTGTGAGTCATTTTCGGGATGAATGAAAGGGATCTTCAGTTTTATGCCGAGTCCAAACGGCTTATTGAGAAGCTTCTTCATGACAGCTATACTCTCGGAAATTTGACAGACGTTCGCGGGGGTGGCGCAGTGAATAAAACCTTAAGTTGGAATTTGTTTTTTTTTTTCGGGATTCGAACCCGAGACCCCTCGCCTAGCAGTCCAACACACTATACAGATTTCGAGAGGTATTTGAATCACCTCCTTGTCCGGTCCCTTTTCGTCTCACACTAACCCCTAAGTCACTGCGCCTGCTACAGTTAAGAGCTCTAAATTCGCGACTCTTCTTCAGTTATGTTCATCTCATGCAAGGACTCTCTATTCGAAGTAGCTTGGATATATTTTTCTGAAGAAGGAGTGTACGTAACATGTAGATCGACAAAAATGGAAACCGAATAGACTTCTGCCACTTATTTCAAGAACGAAAGGGTATTCGAATTTTAGGGGCTTATTGTGATTCCACATAATTGGAGCTCGCTTGTGATATCCGAGTTAGCGATAAATCCAAGTAAGGGTGATAAAGCAGGTAAGTCCTCTGTCTAAGTGACGGTATAACGTTTGCTGATTAAAATAACTGTCTTCTGCCGATTCTTCGTCCTCGTCACACAACCAGCAAGTGTTGTCTTGTATTAATTCCATATAGTCATGAGAGCGGCAATGTTCAAGTAGTATAAAATAATTTAGCATTTTCAGATAATGCCTTTAGTAGTTGTAAACTCTCTTAAGGTTGTTTACATACCAACTCACAAAGAAAAAAACCGACTGCGAAACAACTAAACACGTTTAAAAATTGTCCACTCCCCATGACGTAGCACTAGAACACTGTACACAACAACGCCAGTCCATCAATTCGTCAGAGCTGGCCTGGCATTAGAAAAAACCTGCCCACAAAGCTTTCAACAATTTTCATTGAATCTCATAGCCACAAAGGTAATTTTCCACTTTCTCTTTGTAAAGCCTTTGAACTTTTCCACGAAACAAACAAAACAATCCACAATAACAAAAAAAAAAAAATTACAAAAATATTTAAAAGAGATAACTCAACTAGTCCCGTTTAATTCGAACAGCAGACGAGGAAAAAGGCACGATCTCTCGTAATTAGGCCAGTCTCTTTCCCCTTTCTATCTAAACTGGCCGACTACTGGTACTGATAGTGGTCCCTTCACATAATGCCCAATCCCATTGTGCGCGCACAAACACTTCCCGTCATTATGCTCGTAATCGACTCTGTAATTACTGAATGTGTACAGTTGCACACAAATGCACACACCAACACAACAGTCCGCCAGAGTAAAGAGTTGATAACCTTTGGCCGGTATGTCCATTAATTAAAGCGTGAAAATTAATTTTCCATCTCGAACTAAGCATAAACGGAGGAAAAAAAATGATACATCACCCATTCATTGATTCAATTACCCATTTGGGTTTTGTCTGACTTCCTCTTCTTGTTTTTTTTTTTTGTTTGGAATTCTCTTGTCTAGTAGACAATGCAGTGAACACACACTGCCTTATAAATAGCAACAGAGAACAACTCAGTGCAGATACGAGTGTTTTGCTGGTGTCGCCAAAGAAGTTGGGAGCCAAAATGGGTGCAACGACAGAGGCCGATAAATTTGCACAAGTGTCAAAAAATGTTCGCATCTCGATAAGCGGCCCACGAGAGACAGACCGGGACTGGTACTGTCGGTTGAATGTGTTGTTATCCTTGTATATTTATATTTACAATAAAAATGGTAGGAACACATAAATCGAAAGATTGACAAAATTATTTGTTCTGCTCGGAATTGGGTCAGTTTTGTGTTGAGATGCGACGGACTTGGGTGAAAGTGTGGCTGCATTTGTTTGTTCGATCAGTTTGGAAATGTGTTTGTTCTTGTAAATGATCAGGGCCTACATATTTAAATGAGTGAGTGTCTGTTGTGGTCTTAATCAGAGACTCTCTCTATAACATAGGACCATTTTAGACGGACAGTAAGGTTGACTCGGTGTGCTTCTCTCTATAACATGGGAGACGGGGCCATTTTAGGAGACAGTAATGTCGTTTTCCATTGGTTTCACTCGGGGATCCACTCATTCTGTGATCCAATGGAACAACAAAACTGCTTCTGATTGAACCCGCAAAAATATTGGTGAAATGCCAAAAAATAATCTACGGCGGCTGTCAGCTGACTTGTATAAAATACATAAAATTACACTTGTGTGAGTGCTTCTTGAGTGAATTCTGACTTCAAATCGAGAAGGGAAATTCTCTTCTCAGAATCACCAGAAGAGTATTTTTTGTGCCAATGGAACGGTTTCAGGAGTGATTTTTTCGATTCCGGACTCTCCCGGACGGTTCTTTTTGCCCAATGGCAAACGACATAAGGTTCCAATTACACTACACGATTGATGCTTTAACTGGGCTTTAGACAGCTATAGCTTAGCTATAGGAAAAGGATTATGATTATGGTATCTTGTGAGATGCGTTCGATTCATTTGAAAACGCATAAGATGAAGATGATTAGGAATCCAATGCGGAAGACTGTAAGGGAGCATTAAAGTCGTGGAGTTTGGAAACCTCTGCAGTTGTATTTGACGATTGCGCAGATTTTTACATCTCCGCTCAAGAAGAGATGGAAACTTCCTCTGGAGCATTCTATCCAAAAATACGGTAGGTTCTTACAAAGACAGCTTTTCCCGAATCCATTGCTGGTGTCAACATCTACTCCTCACAGTCGTGAACGAGCTATAGGAGTTTACGGAATCAAGTCGATTTTTCACGCAAGGCTACTTAAAAATTCCACCACTTATTGCTCGTTCAAAAATAATGCGAGAGTCAAGTCTATCGCGCTAACCAATAGATTAACTCAGCCAAGGAATACTTTCCAGTCTATGTCTATGCTGTCTGTACGAGTGGAAAGACTTCCATCAACTAAATATCATTCTTGGCGATATTCTTTACTTTACTTTATTCATCTACCGAGCTTAACTCTAACAGATTTCGGATATAATATAAGGTGATATAATAATTAAAAATATATAGTATAATACAATAGGTTTTAAGTAACTTAGGAATTAATAAATTAACAAGAAGCAACATTTTATTATGATACATGAATATTTAAAATTACAGATTTAACTTTCTCTCTATCATCACACAAATCAATTTCTGTACAAACAGAATTGAATAAATTAATACATTTAGTAGTAGGCTCATTAAGGCCATAATTGTAAATATGCCTAGGATTAAATAATAAATTTCTAGATCTGAGTATTATTTCAGGTGCGTAAAACAAAAAATTCTCTAGAATTTCAGGACACTTTATGCGATAAGAAAACACATCATGAACAAACAATATACACTGAACATTACGTCTTTTCTCAAGGGTATCTAACCGTATTAATGCACATCTATTAGAATAAGAGGGTCTTTCATCAAGGTTCCATTTCAATTGAGCAATTACAAATCTTGTAAATGACTTTTGCACTCTTTCCAACCGATTTATAGAAGTAAAATTGTTAGGGCACCAAATAATGGAGCAATATTCAAGAAAAGGACGAACAAGGGACATATAAACAGATTTAAGAGCATAAGGACTAGAAAATACAGCACATGATCGTTTGAGGAATCCAAGCATAGAGTTAGCCTTAGCAACAACATAGTCAATGTGAAGTGAAAATGAAATTTTGGTGTCAAAAATCACCCCAAGATCTCTAACTTCAGTTACGTTAGTAAGTGAAATTTCGAAAATGTTATATTGATAAATAACTGGAGACAAAATACGGTAAACAGAAAAGGAATGACCAATTGACAACTGAGTTCAAATCGGATTGAAGCCTATTGCAATCGAAAATGCTTTTAACACGCAAAAATATTTTTAAATCGTCAGCATAAATAAGACAATGAGCATGCTGAAGCATAGTTGGAATATCATTGATAAAAATATTAAACAGCAGAGGTCCTAAGTGACTGCCTTGAGGAACACCCGATAAAACGTCAATATGCCTCGATTGAGAAGAACCAATTTTAACAATTTGCTTCCTTTTTGTAAGGTAACTATAGATCCATTTAAGGAGGCTCGAGTGAATGCCAAATGATCTTAATTTATCGATGAGAATATTGTGACAAACAGTGTCGAAGGCTTTCACAAAATCTGTTAATACAACATCAACCTGATAACCTAATTCTACGGAATCGAAGAGGTATTTACTGAAAAGCATTAGGTTAGTCACTGTAGATCTACCAGATACAAAGCCGTGCTGGTGTGGAGTGATTTGTTCTTTAAATGAGAAATTGAGTTTGGTTGTCACAATTGACTCAAAAAGTTTTGGAATAGCAGAAAGTTTTGATATACCACGATAATTTTTTACTTTCTGCTTTGAGCCAGCTTTGAATATGGGGGATATAAATGACGTTTTCCATTCATCCAAGAATGTGCCAGACGATAGAGATAAATTATAAAGAAGTTTTAATGGGAAGGATAACGACGATTTGCAGTTCTTTAGTACTTCAAAAGGAATCCTGTCAGGACCAGCACTTTGACAAGAGTCTAATGATTGTATGCCCTGCAAAACATCATCAGTGGAAAAATTTAATGATCCTAAAAAAGAGTTAAATTCATAAGGATCTACTTGAGACCAAGAAACGTTAGAGTGATCGACATATACCGATTGGAAAAACTTTGCAAAGAGCTCACATGTTGAATCGATGCTACTAGAAACTTCACCTTCAAACTCCATGTTTTGGAGAGTGATATATTCTTTTTTTTTACTTTTCAAAAATGTCCAAAAACCTCTTGGATCTTTAGTTATTTTAGACTCAATGTTCATTATGTACTGTCTGTACAGAAATTTGTTTAAAAATTCATATTCACGGCGCAGCTGTGAGAAACGTTTTTTGTCCACTTCAAGGTTTGACTTTTTAAATTGTTTAAAAGACTTGTTTTTAGCCGTCTTCAAATTAGTCAAACGATGATTATGCCATGGCAGCTTAAAAGTTTGTCTATTCCTACATTTGGGAACAAACATAGCAAAACCATTCTGTAATATATTTAAAAATATTTGATTTACATCAGCAAGTTGCAATCCTGAAAAAATACTTGGCCAATCAATTGAGGAGAGATATTGATTTAGGGCGGTGTAATTTGCTTTCGAATAATTGTATTTAATATCATTGTTATTGCAGTGGATTAAACCCGTAGACATCTTAGGATGATAACGAAAAAGTTGACAAGTATAGGTACTTTTGGGACCGCATGGGACTGATTCTTGATACTGATTGGGGTGGGCTGATAATAGGTAAAAAAAATGGATGCGGGAAGAGTGTCTTTTATAGCTTACAACTCTTACATATCGGTTCAATAAGGATGAAGTTTCTCAAGGTTTAAGCGGGCTGTATGCTCCCACTTTTCCACAGAGTTGGTCACACTCAAACTAAGTGCTCCGCATCGAAGATCATTTTAAATGATCCACAAAGAACACAAACAGACTGTATAATGTAGCCAAACTTAAAGAACAAAGCTTACAAGCAATTTAAAAAATCGGGAATCGTAATTGTAAGGAATAGGCCCCGTACACTGCGACCAGAAGAGATCTATTGTGTTGAAAAAAAAACGGAAAACAGTACGGATAAAGTGATTTTTAGCAAACTACGGAAGGATTTTACTTACTTAAATACATTTTATGCAAAACATTTTCATAATCAATTTTGAAAACAATTTGAAACGGGATTCGAAGTCGTTTTGGTCTTTTAAAAATCAAACAAGGCACTCAAAATGTTTGCCTAAACAAATGTTTTATAAAAGCAATGTGTCTAATGACGCTAAGGACTCTGTCGAACTATTTGCTCAGTTCTTTAAATCAGTTTTTTTCGAAATCTTTTATACCTAATTTGCCGGAATCATATTCAGTTCCTAAAATTGATTTTGGCCAACAAGCACTATAGAGATTCAGGATATTGAGTCTGTTGTCTGTAGACTAAAACCAAATCCTAAGCCTGGTGCTGATGGCATTCCTGCAATAATTTTAAAAAAAAATGTTGCAGCTCTACGTAAAATTTCTCTCCCCTAGCAGCCAGTCTGGGAAAGACATTTGGAAAAAGTTACGTAAACTAGGAAATGGGAAACAACAAATAGAAATAGCTGCCGATGTAGATTGCGATATGCTTAATACGCACTTTGTCTCTGTTGGAGTACCATTAACGGCACATTCTAATTTCGAAACTCGATTACCTTGGCTAATAGGAGCAGATGATGGTATCGAACAAGATTTTAAATTCAACAATTTTACGGATGAAGACGTAGTTGAAGCTATTCTATCTGTCAAGTCAAATGCTACAGGATTGGATGATATTAACCGTAAATTTGTGTAACTTCTTCTTCCAAGTATTTTGAAATACATTAACTATATATTCAAC
Source organism: Cheilosia vulpina (assembly GCA_916610125.1). Taxonomy (NCBI): domain Eukaryota; kingdom Metazoa; phylum Arthropoda; class Insecta; order Diptera; family Syrphidae; genus Cheilosia; species Cheilosia vulpina. Next base: position 71,989,792 of record OU744277.1, on the reverse strand, counting down.
AACATACTTACCACTTGTACTCGCCCTCTTTTATGTAAAAAAGCCAAAATACTTCCAATACCCAAGTCCAAGAACGGTGTAAATACAGAATACCGGCCTATATCCATATTGCCGTTCTTGTCGAAAGTATTCGAAAAAGCAGCTTAAAGGGTATCTTCTTACAAACAATCTGTTAAGGTCCGCTCAGTCCGGCTTTCGTGCAAAAAGAAGTTGCAAAACTGCGTTGTTGCTTATTGTCGATGACATTCGTAAAGCTATGGATAACAGCTGTTGCACATTTTTGACACTGCTGGACTTCTCAAAAGCGTTTGACACTGTAAACCACATAGAACTCTGCCAAAAGTTGTTAATTAATTTTGGACTGTCTCCACTTCCAGTAAAACTGTTATACTCCTACTTGACTGGCCGTGAGCAATGTGTGGCTGTGGGCAACAGATCGTCTTCATTCCTTAGGAGAACTGCAGGTGTACCACAGGGTTCGGTTCTTGGACCACTGCTGTTCTCCTTATAGGTGAATGAACTTCCTGGACTAGTCAGACACTGCTCAGTTCACATGTTCGCCGATGATGTCCATTTATACCGTAATTGTCCGTTAACTAACACTTCAAGAACAATAGTAGAAATAAATGAGGATTTACAAATCATCCAGCAGTGGGCTCTTTAGCACAGTCTGTCATTAAGTCCGGGGAAGTCAAAAACATTATGTATATATAAACAGCACTTAGACACCTCCAGCTTTCCTCCAATAATACTGGGAACATCAGCAATTGAATACGTCCATACTGCAAAAAATTTGGGTCTCGTTTTCAATGAGAATCTTACATGGTCTGATCACATAGCAACAACTGTTGGGAAAGCCTATTATGGTCTTCGATTACTTTGGCGAACTCAAAGATATATTCCAACTGCTACCAAAATGTTACTTGTAAAATCTTTACTTTTGCCTATCCTCACGTTCTGCTGTGACGTGTTTTGTAATGTTGATTACAACACTAAACGGAAACTAAACTTAATATATAATAATTTTGCTCCATATGTGTTCAACAAAAGATATTTCGACCATATATCTGCTTATTCCAGGCAAATAACAGGGTTAAGATTCGAAGATTTGATTACATTCAGATCACTCATACTACTCTTTGGAATCATGCAATTACATCAACCAGATTACTTGTTCAACAGGCTTAATTTTCCTAACCCTCAAAGAACAACTGTTTTAATTCAACCGAGATTTAACTGTATACAGCCCGAGCGTACCTTTTTCGTCCATGTCACCCGCCAGTGGAACTCATTACCCATACACCTCAGGAGAATCGAAAACGTAAACAGATTTAAAACTGATCTTTTTAAATACTTCAGTAGAAATACATAAATAAATTATGAATAAACTTATGAAAGCTTAGAACATTTAATTTTGAAAACTTATATTATAAATTTCTATATCTCTATTTAAACTAAACCTGTCATTCCGTTAAATTTGTAAACTCGATTTAGAGATTCACTTTATATGACTACTTACTCTTTTAAACTGTTTTAATTAAGCCAATCACAGCAAATAAGATTATTCTTAATGTGAAATTATAATTTATCCAATATATTCAAATTCAAATATCTATCAGCAAACCTTTACTTATGATATTTAATCTATCACTAGCATCGGGTTTATTCCTGGATGAGAGGAAGGTCTCATTGTTGGTGCCGATCTTTAAATCTGGCTCTAAAAATGACGTAGAAAACTATAGAGGTATTTGTAAACTTTCTGCTATACAAAAGCTTTTTGAATGTATGGTTAAAACCAAAATAAATTTTCATATTAAGGACAACATATCAGAGTTTCAACATGGTTTTGTTTCGGGTCGTTCGACAACATCTAATCTGGTCCACTTCACATCTTTTGTTATAAATACTGTTGAAGGCGGATGTCAAGTTGGCGCTGTATATACGGATTTTAGTAAAGCATTTGGACTCTGTAAACCATGAACTTCTGATAAGAAAGCTAAAGCAATTTGGATTTCTTTCTGCTATGCTGAAGTGGTTTCATCATTTTTGATTTGAAGGTTTCAGAAAGTCTGTCTTGATAACAATTACTCAAGATTAATATCTTGCACTTCTGGAGTTCCTCAAGGTAGTCATCTTGGGCCGCTCCTTTTTAGTAGTCTGTCTTGATAACAATTATTCAAGATTAATATCTTGCACTTCTGGAGTTCCTCAAGGTAGTCATCTTGGGCCGCTCCTTTTTAGTAGTCTGTCTTGATAACAATTACTCAAGATTAATATCTTGCACTTCTGGAGTTCCTCAAGGTAGTCATCTTGGGCCGCTCCTTTTTATAATATTTATTGGTGATATTGTTCAACAGCTTCAATTTTGCCACTGTTTAATGTATGCTGACGACTTCAAAATATTTTTAAAAATTAATTGCTTAAACGACTATTTAAAGGTCCAGACTGACCTGAACAATTTATCAAGTTGGTGCGTCAATAATTGCTGAAAGTTAAACGTTCGAAAATGCTTTGCTATCTCGTTCATAAGATCTCAAACGAAATATTCGCATACTTATTGTATTGATCTCATGCCATTAATAAAAGTTGACAAAATTAAAGATCTTGGTGTATTCCTTGATACGAAACTAATCTTTGTTACTCACAGTGAGTATATAGTCGCTAAGGCTAATTCTCTTGTTGGGTTCATCAAAAGAAACGCGAAAGATTTCTCTGATCCTCACACATTTATATCAGATCATTACTTGAATACGCCGATGCTGTTTGGAATCCAAACTATTCATCACATTCGGACCGTATTGATAGAGTGCAAAGGCGGTTTACAAAATACGTCTTCTTTAAAATGCGCTGGGATTGCCAGCAAGAAGGAATGCACATGATATAATGTTTGCGAGGGACGTACTGTGTTCACATATCGATAGTTGTACACTTTTGCTCATGTTTCCAATTAATGCTCCTGGGGGGGTTTTAAGGGATAACCACTTCTTCTACCAACTGGGGCATAGAAAAAATTATGGTCGGAACGAGCCAATTACTAGATGTAGATGTTGTAAGTAGACATATGGATTTTCATATTTCTAGAAAACGCTTCAAAAGCATTTTATTCAGATTGCTTTCAAACTAATGTCAAAAGCATTATTTATTTCCTACTTTTTTTGTTTTTTTTTTTTTTCTGTTTTCCATTAAACTTAATGTATTAAATATATATAAAGCTAAGCTTGTTGATGAAATAAATAAATAAAATGTCGGTCGTACACAAAGGTGCAAATTAAAAAAAACAGCTTGAATTTCTTAGAATATAGGCCGCTCTTTAAACGCTTTGACGTAATCTTTAGCTCATTTAGCTGCTGTTGGAAACACTTTCAGCGCAACGTTTCTCAGTAAGGCTATGTTTAAAATCTTTGGCTGCAAGGTACAATAAATTATATCAGCGGAACATGTTTCGAAAACCATGGGAGAGGTAAATCACCAAATAAAGGGTGCTAAATTACCGTCAAATCGACAAGTTCTTGCAGTTTTCTTTTTTAATATGCGCGAAGTTAAATTGACAGTTAGCGAAAGTGCAAATCTTGTTATTCGCGAGTGTACTATTTTTTGGGAAAAGGTAAGAATCCCTACAAAATCACTACCCAACTCTGTGAAGAAGCTTATAAATTTGTATCAAGCTTGGAGAGAACTGCAAACAAATTCAAAGAGGTGCATAAACAACGAGAAGCTGATTTCCAGGACGATTTGGATAACATATTTGACATAGCTCATGCTGATGCTCTTCAAAAAATTAAAATAGAAGAGGACATAGTCTTTTTACAGCGTCAGAGAGAGCCAGGACGACCGGGCTGCTTAGCGGGTGTTGATAAAAAACAAGCTGAAAAGGAAGATAGGTTAAGACAAAGGCGATTAGGAGAAGAACAAAAACGTAGTAAGTACATGTCATCGGCAATACCATCTACTTCTTCAGCGTCGTTGGAGGATTTAATTCCTGAAGAACAGGACATATTTACAAGCTCCGACGAAAGCAGCGAAGGTCTTCCTACCGCTCCTAAACCGTCATCGGAGGCAATCTCAAAACGAGGAAGGAAGGACTTTGTTACTCCAAAATTAGTCTCAGCCTTAGACAGATGTCGTCGGCGCAGTGGCTTAGTGGTTAGTGTGTTGGACTACTAAGCGAGGGGTCCCAGGTTCGAATCCCGAGAAAAATCCAAATTCCAACTTAAGGTTTTTTTCACTGCGCCACCTCTCGCGAACGTCTGACAAACATCCGAGAGTATAACTGTCATGAAAGAGCTTCTCAATTGGCCGTTTGGACTCGGCATAAAATTGTAGATCCCTTCCATTCGTCCCAAAAATAAAAACTCACACAAGACGAATGGTTGTGAGAAGCTAGGCTTGGGTCCATAAGGACCTGTTGCGCCAATTATTTATTTTTTTTTTCTTAGATAGATGTCAGTTGAGCATAAGAGACTCTGTTTATATACTTCAGTCTACAGTGGAGGCTCTAGGGCTTAACTTTGAGGATTTTCCAATTAATAAGTCATCGATTCAACGCGTGCGGACACGGATTAGAAAAGAAAGGGCGAGAACATTAAAACCGATTTTCAAAATAATATTCCGGAGGTTGTTACTGTTCACTGGTATGGAAAATTGTTACCTGGCTTGAATGTAAGGTGTGCTAAGGAAGAACGACTTCCTATTGTTATTACTTTTGGAGATGGGGAACAACTTCTATCCGTGCCAAAGTTGGAAAATTCTTCTGGTAAAGAACAAGCTTATGCTGTTTCTAGAGCAATTAGAGAATGGAACTTGGATGATAAAATTCAGATTATGTGTTGGAATACAACTGCATCTAACACAGGTCGCTTAAATGGAGCATGCATTGGAACAGGAATTAGGAAGAGAGTTAGTCCTTTTTGGTTGTCGGCATCATATGTATGAGCTCGTGCTTAAAAGTGTCTTCGAAACGAAGGTCCACCAAGTAGCAATAAGTCCAGAAATACCTATTTTAAAAAGTTTCGAGATGAATGGAAAAATATTGACACTAACAATTTTCAAACCGGTGCTGACATTGTTAAAGAGAATTTTAATGACAACGAAATTATCGAAATTCTAAGTTTTCACTTTGGGGAGCTACGAAAACCAATTGTTAGAAATGACTACCGCGAACTTATTGAACTTTCAATAATATTCTTAGGAGGAGATGTCGATAAGCAACTAAAAATCAGGCCCCCCAGTGCATGCATCAAGCGAGATGGATGGCAAGAGCAATTTATGCTTTAAAAATATTTTTGCTGCGCTCGCAACTTAAATTGACAAAAAAAGATACTGCCGGATTGAAAGAGGTCTGTGTTTTTATTGTGATGGTTTATGTTACCCCATGGTTGCAGTGCAGTTCGGCAGCAAAAGCACCCTTTCAAGACTTATGCTTTCTGAAAAAAATTGAAAGATTATGAAAAAGTAGACGAGTCGATTTCGAAAGCAGCCTTTCAAAAATTGTGTCAACATCTATATTATTTGACCGAAGAGGCTGTAGTTTTATCTTTATTTGATGATACTGTGGACTTAAACACAAAAGCAAAAATGGTGGCTAACTTTAATAAGGAAAGTCAATCGCATTATCTTAAAAGATACGTTCCATCGAAAGAAGAAATGTGCAATTCAATGCAAGGTTAGCTAATTTTGAATATTCACAATTGTTTTCTATTTATTAATGACTGAAAATGTTCTTTTATTTCATTTAGATAAAACGTTGGATGATTTTGTGTCGGCCAAGAGTCAACATTTATTTCCTCGCTTGAAAATAAATGAAAACTTTCTTCAAGAAAGGCCATCTTCGTGGGAGACCAATGTTTTCTATTTAGAAGCCAAAAGGATGGTTCTTTCTCTTAAAGTAGTGAACGGTACAGCTGAAAGAGCTGTCAAGCTAATGCAGGATTTTCACGCACTTCTGACAGCTGAAGAAGAGCAAAAACAATTCCTCCTTCGTTGTGTGAAAGAGCACAGGAAGTTATATCCTGATTGCAAGAAAGAAGTTTTGAAGAGAAAGTATCCGCAATAATTTCTTTTTGTTACTAATTATTCTTATTTAAGTGTTTAGTATAGTTATTTAATAAAAAGTTGAAATTGAAATGAAATATTTGCAGGTAAAAATTTTTTTTTCTGAATTTTTCATACAGATTTTCAATGTTGACTTTGCTGTCTAGTCGGCACGTGTTAACATCATCCCAGGAGCATAATATTTTGCATCGAAGTTAGTATTGGCATTAAGAAAAAAAATGAAGGGTATGCGTGAAAAAATTCTGATTTTTTTTTTTAGCCCATATAAGGGACACCCTACTGCATGGTAGTTCTGGGTATCACTTAAGGTAGATTGGCCTTACAAAGGATGATATCTGTACACGGGAGGAAGCTGAAGCAGCGGCACATATACCGTGTCAGTATGGCGGAAGAATGAAGATGAGGAAGTGTAAACAAATATTCGCGCTCTTCATACGTCTTGTCGAACCAGTCAGACTACAGAGTGAAGCGGCTCATAACATCCAAAGTCGTTTGGCAAATAAATCTAACCTATTCAATGCTTCGAGTTCTTTTGGTTTTAACTACTCCTTTCAAGAAGACCAATTTGAACCCAAAATAATGACTTAAGCTTCTTGTGCACTTTTTTTTAGATATTTATAAGAAAATATATTCACCAGGGCTTTAAGCCGCAATATAAAATAAACCATGGCATATCACTGCTTCTAGACATGACAGGCCTGAGTTGATAAAAGCACTTACTATGTCATAACATTTTTGTAAGAGACTATGTTTCGAAACATTGTTTTTGCTGCCCCAGATTGGCCCCAAGACAATCGATCCTGCATTCAGACTAGAATACCAATCCGACGTGCAGTCCTACAGCATACGAGAACGAGAGTTATTGCCTGTCAACTTCACATAAACTGAGTCATGTCACTTGATTGAAGCCTGACGCATAAATCCACATCTGATATGTTCCACTGCCCTATTAACAAGTTCTGAGTCATGCACACACTGTTGGGATCAATCGATTTGCCAAACTTCACAGCTCCATGCCGCATTCATATACAAAAGTCATCATCAGTCACGATAATTCTTAAAGAGCCCATGTTCATATAATAACAACAGTCCTTGACTCGGCATAGCATTTAAGCCGCCAATCATTAGCGTTGTAATTGCTTTCGTAATTAAAGTCCAGTTGGTGCGCGTGTTCTACACCATTTGCAATGTACGTGACAATTGCACAGCGAGCCGACGACGGAGCGGCTAAATAAAGAAATTACCCTTAACCTCCCCCACATGCTGCCGCGCCACCGCCACTGGACCCATTCAACCGGTCGGCCAGCCTGAACGTACCGAATCCGAGTGTGCCCAGCCCGGTTGATTCATTTGTAATCAATTTGCGTTTATTGAACAGTGAAAACAAAAGCAAAACCGAACAAAAAAAAAAAAAAATCACTGTGCACCCGACTGCCAGTGTCAGTGCCAGAGACGACGCATTTAAGAGCCAATGAACAAGCAATAAATTTCTACAATCAAAATCCAAACAAAACAACAAGATCAACAACAACAACAATGAAAAAGCCATAAATTTCGCGTTTGCGTTTACTTTTCTGCTTTGCTGCTCATTTGACAATTTAACCGGCAAAAGTTTGTACGTATCGCGATACTCAACTGAACAGAGAACAGATACAGCTACATTGTCCATGTCCATGGATATAGAGAGATGCCAATCTGGAGCCAAGTTGGAGCTACGAACTGCTGCCAGGGTAGATGTGATAAATTGGACGCGATGCGCGCGTGATTTGAATGATTGCCAAGCTTCCCATATAAATGATACGGCGAATTTTTTTTGTGGTTTCCATGTTGTTTGTTGCCCACTTTTGAAGTTGAACGCCTAGCGCCACAAGGAGTCTTCAACGCGTCACTACTCATTCAGGTCTCTTGAGTATGCACAGACGAATCTATATATTTCTTTTTTTTTCTCTGTACAGTGTTAGATACGAGTACAACTGCCGCTGCTGCTGCTGGTACTGATAGTTGCGATGTAGAGTGTAAGCAAGCTTGTCAAGAGACCAACTCCTCTTATGCATTATTCAGATATTTTTGAGGGGAACCCGCTGCATTTTGCATACACTTAGCTTCGGATACACGGATCGGGTACAGCTGAGAGCTGGTTGGTGGCGCAGCCTTTACAGCCATTGTCGTCGCTGTTGCTGTCGCCGTTGTTCTCATTTACATAACAAGTAAGTGCATGGACTTGTTGTGTTTTTTGCCCGTTTTGTCAAACAAAAAGTAGAGAAGAAATGAAATAAATTTGAATTTATTCAATTGGAAGAAGAATGGAGAGAAGCGGGCAAAAAAAATTAAGTTTCCATTCTGCCAGACTTAAGCTGGTTTCGTAAGAAGTCGCTTCCACTTAGAGATTTTTAGCAGATTTCCTCCGCATTCGAAGGGAAACTCTACTGTAGTGCTTGCAAATGAGGAAGAGCTGCGATTAGCTTCAATTTATATGCAGTTTTGAGAAATAGATTTTTTTTTAATAAGTATTTAAAGGGGGCGCGCAGTGATTTGTGCGGGTTTCACTTTAAGATTGCTTGTCCACTGAAATTGGGAGCTGCTGGAGGATTTTTACAAATAAGAGGTGCAATTTTTAAAAATTCCCTTCAACTAGTTAGCAGATGCGCTGATGGCATTGGAATCTTTGGAGAACGCAGCGAGCTGTCATTTGACAGTGGGGCGTTCGGAAGTATTGAGGCTAAGGCGGGAGATATGTTTACTGGAACCAAAGTTATATGCTGTCATCGGAAAAGGACTCTTAATCTCGGCAAAGTCGGAATCTATTTGAATATACAAAAAAATTGGCAGACAAAAAACAGTGGGGCGTTCGGAAGTATTGAGGCGAAGGCGGGAGATATGTTTACTGGAACCAAAGTTATATGCTGTCATCGGAAAAGGACTCTTAATCTCGGCAAAGTCGGAATCTATTTGAATAAACAAAAAAAAAATTGGCAGACAAAAAACAGTACCTAATATTGCAAGGTTTAGTTTGAAAAAAAACTATTGCTCAACTATTTAGCTGAAAACCGAGTACAAGTTATTGTTCGGGATGTAAGCATTACTAGTTTTTTTAAGTTTTTTTTTTTTAAATCGAAAATGTGGTTTTCGAGATATGAGCTGTTTTGAAAATTCGCGTTTTCGGTAAATCTAATTGAAAATTAAGGACGCAATAATTTTGAAAACATCAATTTCGTTCTAATTTTGCATTTTGGTCGAAATCGGTGTTGCCGTTTTCAAGTAAACTAAAGAAGTCAACGTTTTTAAAAATATGACTTTTTTTCAAAATTCCATTTAACGATAATACAGAGAAAAACTGAGTTTACCATTAAGTTGGAAATGACCATATTACCTTACAAATGCATTGTTGTTACAATCGTATGGACCGTTTTCGAGATATGTGCAAATTTCAAAAGTACCGTTATTCGATTTTTTAGCGGAAAACTGAGTACGCAGTCATGTTTACCGCACCTACTTCAGCTTATGTATTAATGTTAGTTCAAATCGTTACAGCCTTTTTTGAACAAGTCATTCTGGTATGAAAATGTTATATGGGAAGTAGCAAACAAAAAAAAAAAAAGGTCCCGAACTGTAAGCACCACACTCCAAATCCGAAGCCGTTTAGGCTGTAGGCGTCGGGACATACAAACAGACAGACGGACAGGCGGACAGAATTTAGCCACCCACTTTTTTGAGTTCGTCCATCATCGTAATGTCAAAATTGATTAACATCTCGTGTTCGAAATTTTGTACGAACACCTGCAATATCTTCCTCTCACTACTTAATGGAGAAAGTTAAAAAAAACTGTAGGGTTTCGTGTATGTGTAACTCTTTGAAGAATGCAAAACAAATTTTTTTGAAATGATATGTGTCGCTTATTATCGCCACGCCCACTTTTTGGAGGCGTTATTGACCCAAATGTATTTCTTTCGGCTGTAGGCACCGAGCTGGCTGGAGGGGTTTCTCGATGAGGCTGTGGTCCACGCCGGGCTGTAAGTGCCTTCTAAAATGAAGTAAGTAGATTGCCGTAATGTGGAGAGTGTCTGTAGAACGAAGTTAACTACACCCCAGAAAGCCAAATTTGAGGTGGGTATTTATGGATAAAGGGGCATGTCTGTTCAGGACCTACTCGAAAGGATGTGCCAAAAAAAGGTAAAAATTAAGACCTTCTTTGTTAAAATTGCGAATAAGTGCATAGGTACCTAGGAAGGCGGATACTGTCACCGGTTGTGACGGTTCACTTTGACAACCCACGGTCGTTATACTAATTTATCTCGGGCTCTTTTAAACATAAGCGATGGAAGAAGCCATCATGAATTCTCCTGTAGGGTGGGTCAATTTCGAGACATTTCAAGACTTACATGCCTAAGATGAGCTATCGGCCTTTGATTCGATGTTTGTTTGAATTGTGATGGGGCCTTTCTCAAAAACTGAGGTAAGCTCGTCAGATGACGAACTGTCCCCAAAGAAACACCGTCGATGTACAGCGTCCCTTTTTTGTACACTTGAGAAAGACTTAAAGGGGATTTTCTGGAAACTAAACCTAAACAATGCCTGCGGTAGACCTTGTTTAAATAAGCAAGCGGAATGCTGGAGTCTCTCAAGCTTGTTAACGATTTTTTCTTGAAATATTTACTCGCATCTTAAGTAGGTGTAGCTCCCACCTCAAATCCATTGAAATACCTCGAGTTATAAACATTTCCCTTTGCTGGCCAACCTAGAGACACGAACTCCTATCCAATCGCATCCAAATACATTGCCCATTCAATAGGAAGAGCAAAATTAAAGCCTGGGGTGCTGAAAAAAAAATAATAAAAATTCATCTATGTGCACCAGAAGGGAATATTGCCCTACACGGCTCATTGGTCCTGCTGACCCTATTTTTTCGACGTCAAAAGCAAACTAAAACACCAGCACGAAACATTGCACAAAACCTTCAACCATTCCTCATCTGGCCTCGGCAAATTTGTTCGGTCTATTGATTCTGGCTAACAGGACACATCCCGTGCATCATATGTACAGGCACCTCAATGTGTCAGTTCAGATATGCGAATATCCCTCTACTACGTGAGCGTCATGGTCCGTCCTTCGCTTTACGGTACTGGTTACAATCCTTCCTTTTTTTCGTTTGTTATGTTTTTTTTTGTGCCGCCAAAAAAATAAAAAATAAAAACGGACGCATTCTGCGGACCAGATTTTTCCTCTTCTCTCTGGACAATATTTAACAATAGCCAGCTTAGCACAATGCACACTCTACAAATGTGGTTAGTTACCTCGAGCTAAGGGTCACACAGAACGACTTGAAGTTTCAGAGGCTGCGGCAGTACTTGTACCCCAGTGCATCCCCCATTACAGTTGTGCAATTGACATAATGTTGCCCTTGTCCAGGGTAGAGCTGCCACTGCAAAGGGAACGTGCAGTATAGACCGCAATTAAATTCAATCATAACAGGGCCCGAGGAAGAGTCCCCCGAGCGTTGTGTCGGTAAAGGAAATTCGTTGGCCAACCCTCACAACACATACGCTGAATGGGGACGTCTTACACAAAAGGGGCCCGTGATTGTTAAATTAAAAAAAGAAAGAAAACAACAACAACAAAAAAAGAGAATTCAACATGGCCCTGGATCTCAAGTAGCTCATATCGTCGTGGTCAGGCTCTACAAAAGACGGTGAAAATAAAAATATATAATTCAGTCGTCCGAATGCAATCAGTGCGGTTTTTCTGCGGTCTTCTGGCGGTGGAGATTCGAACGAACGACTTCTTTTTTTTGCTTGCTTTCCATTACTTTTTCCGTTCTGCGGATGGCAATGGAAAGTCGAATTGATTTTAATTGAAAGCGATGTTAAAAGTCAAGCAGTGCATATGGCACAGTGTGGTACTGGTCTTAATCAGTGGAATAATTAAGCAGTTCAGTGGTCTGGCATAAGGTTGGGTGCAGATGGGCTTCGTATAGCTTCATGTGTGTGCGATGCATTTCTATGGGTGCTTGAGACATGTATAAAAGGGGTGTGCTGAGCTAAGTGCGTCACCGTCGAATGAGTGATGGATCGAAGAGAGACCACGACGACGACGATGAATGGTTTGTGCGATTGCAAGTGACTTTAAGGTTTGATGAAGCATGAATCCATTGCCAATATTAAATGTAATTGACTGCACAAGATGTGACATCGAGCAGCAGAAATGGAGAGCTAATTGGAATTTGCTTCAGGATCGATGGTAAGTATAATCGTGGGGCACATCTTGATGGCGGTTTAGACGGCAGGCATGAAACTAGAGAACAAAACAACAGAGTAAATAGCGAAAAGTCAGTATTTTTCGAACTTATGTAGGTATCCAATTTGAATGGGGAGATTAAATAAACAAATAAATAATAAATAATTGGCGCAACAGGTCCGTATGGGTACCCTAGGTATAGCTTCTCACAACCATTCGTTTAGTTTGAGTTCTTATATTTGGGAACTACAATTTCCTGTCGAGTCCGAACGGCTGAATTGCGAAGCTCTTTCATGACAGTTGTACTCTCGGATGTGTGTCAGACGTTCGGGAGAGTTGCAGCAGTGGAGACCAAATTTTAATTTTAACATGAAGTTTGGCCTCACTAACTAACTAAAACACTAACAGCTGAGAGCCAGTGCGCAGAGTTGTGCCAATTAAAATAGGCTTTCATTGGATTGACTTTCCAACTGGTCGTAAAACTGGTCCATGGCCAACCCGTACTTATAAAACTCCTGTGAGACAAGTCAACTTTGGGATAACTCATCATTCATCCACTTTATTCCTTGGGCATCAAGCTAGAGTATAGGTAGATAAGTATATCAAGGACAAGTTATTTCGTGAAAGTAGTTCCTAGTACAATAAGTTGACTAAGCTGTGCATAGATGAGTTGTCCAAAAGTTGCAATCACTCCTTTTCAAGCTTAATTTTGGACATCAAGCTAAGTTAATTAGGGGTAGGGAAGTTCCTGAAGGTATGTTGAAGTTTTTTTTCTGAAAGTCTCCTGAACTTTTAATCTTTAGTGACGACGAGACCTTCAAAACAGACATCATAACCCCGCATGAACTACGTGGTCCAAACACATATTCTAATGGAGGTTAGACTAAGTAATTACCGTCTGTTCCATTCGAAGAACCTTGACCCCTATTCCTTCCAGGGAAGTCATCTGTCCCTGCTCAAAACCATGAAGCAGGAATATGGCTGCCATAAAAATGTCTATATAGTAATCCCCCCTAGGGATGACTGGGAAAAATATAAACCCTATCCATCTGCTACACAGATGGTTTTAAGGTGGAGTCAGGGACTGGATCTGAAATCTACGGAGAATCACCCGGTGAACTTGTCAGTCAGCCTTGGGAAAAACGTATCCATATTTCAGGCTGAAGTCCTCGCAATCAACCACTGAGCCAGTTAATGATAGGGATGAATTAGTAAATAATATAAATGAGGATCTTGCCAGTATTAACTTATGGTCTGTTACTAATGGATTACATCTAAATCCGAAAAAGTCTCAGGTTATTCCCATATCCAGCAAAATGATAGCCCTTAACTCCTTCCAGGGTGTCATGCTCTCTTCCAATAAACTCTCAATTGTTGAAACTGCAACAAACCTCGGATTCGTTATTAACCATAAGTTGTCAGGGTACGACCATATTAACACCGTTATCAGACGAATATATGGTTGTCTTCGCAAGCTTTGGATAACAGCAAGTTTTACTCCTACTAATGTTAGACGAAAACTTGTTACAACCCTAATTTTGCCACTTATTACTTATGCAGAAGCTGTTTACAGTAATATTGATTCTCTCTCCCTACGGAAGCTACAAGTCGCATTTAATGACTCTGTTAGATATATTTATGGCCTGCGGAGATATGACCATGTATCACAGTATTCAAAAACATTACTCGGATGTTCGCTTAAACACTACATCGACGCAAGAAATTGTATTTTCCTGCATAAGATTATAATATATCAGACTCCATCGTATTTGTATGAAAAACTAAATTTTGCTCGTTCTCCCAGAACATGTGCCCTAATACCATCACGCTGTCGGACTCTTAATTCATCCCGTTTATTTTTTATTCACGCAATTAAATTGTGGAACTCTCTGCCACTAAGTATAAGAACAATTTCTAATGACACACGCTTTAAAAATGCTGTCCTCCATCATTTCTCCTCCCTACTTTAAATGTCCATATTTAATATCTTTGTTATATATTTTTATTTTCTTCTTTAATTATTTTTTATATTTAAATATAACTGCTCAATATTATAACTAAGTACTATAAAAGATGTATATCTTAATGTATGAATATATGAAACACTTTGTGAATTAAATTAAAATTAAAAATTAAATACCTAGGCCTACAATCTCTATTTTATTTCAACTCTATGTCTTTATAAATTATGGAAAAAATTGGACAAATGTAATTTATTTTTTCGTTTCATTTTGCTTTTTTCTTTGTCACGCTTTCCGTTCGAAAATACTGGGAGCATTTAAATATAGTTAACAGCAGCTTATAGAGGACAACTGCAGGTTCAACTTAGGATATCCAATAACTCGATAACTTAAAAGGTTTTTAAATAAATAGGCAAAATTTGAAACATTTCTACGATTTTCATCTGAGTTCATTCTCAAATCAAACATACTAACCGCGCAATATTTTGACATCTCTTTTAACCTTATTTTACTCCTGTGACGGAGAGGGAGACAGACAGACACAGTATGCCATAAAAGAAATGTCAAATATGTAGGAAAGGAATGGCAAATAGGTATAGGTATCAGTGATACCAGATCGTGGTATTATTACATTAGGGAAAATTCCTGATGATATACGTCGTACCTGTTTATAAATGCTATTTGCAATCAAGATGAGGCAGTAAATTACCAGGTCGAGTTTTTAAATAGAATTAAAGTCCATGGCCTGGAATTAAGTTGGAGTTCCCATTATTTTCCTTCGCAATTTGAATCCCCTAAGCTTTCTAATGAAACCAGATTGAGAGTGATTTCGTTGCAGGAAAACGTTATTGAGGCGTTAATTTTAACGGGTTCTGGTAAAGGAGATACGGTATTTATACCAAGAATACAAATAATTCCCAGCAACTATCCATTTCAGTTTAAACGGATTCAATTTCTTATTAATGTTTGTTCTGCCATGACAATCAATAAGTCGCAGGGTCAAACTTTATGAAAAATGGGATTTTAATTAAGCAAGAATTGATTCAGGCACGGGCAGTTATAAGGTAGATGTAATGCAGAAAATATCACTATCTTAGCCGATAGAAACAAAACGAATAATAAAGTTGGCAAAGAAGCGTTACACAAATAAAAAAGTAAGGTTAAATACCTATTATAAAATTATTTTCTTTCATTTTCATTGTCCAAAGAATATTAAATTATTGCCGATTAGTCCAACGACTAGGGTAAATGCCATGCAGATGAAGGCACAGTGAACTCAGTCTTTGGGAGGTTTTTTAATACGGGCTCAAGTCCCTCACTATTGCAGACAGCTCCCTCGCAATGTCTATCGATGATTTTTCTTTGAGCGATTATCAAAAAAAAAAAAATGGTGTCCCCTTCAAGACAGCAAATTTATAAAAAAATGTTTCCATCAATTGTTCTGAAAACACATTTTGCACGTGCGAAGCCGGGCTGGTACAGCTAGTCTGTCATAATATCTAAACTTGTCTTAGAAACATTAACAACAATCTATGAACTTTCTAAGAAAAACCTTGTCATCCTCCACTTAATTCCAGCCCAAAAGGAATCAGCTGACTTACTGGCTAAAATCGGAGCAACCACTCCCACTTACCGGACCTGAACCATTCTGCGGAGTCAGCAAAAACCATTTCAGGAACTATATTAAAAACCTTTCTCGTATCGAGTCAAATGAGATCTGGCACAGTACAACTGGGCAGAACTGCAAGAGACAATTTTTCCCCAAATTCTCCCACAGAAAATCGCTCTTTCAGATTAATCTGGACAAAAATAACCTGAGGGTCCTAATAGGAATAATCAGCGGCCATGGACTCTTGAAAAAAATCTCCATCGCATTGGCGTCTCACCGGATCCTATTTACAGACTTTGTCTGAGAGTGACGAGTCCTCTCTTCACATACTCACAGAATGTCCGGCTCTATGTCGTCTCAGAAAAAACCAAATTTGACTATGAAATTGTCAAATCAGTAACCCCTTCTGACATACACCCAGAGAAGATTCTTGTCTTCCTGACTGCCTCTGCCCAGAGAAGATTCTTGTCTTCCTGACTGCCTCTGGAGTGAAAAGATGGCTCAAGGAATTTACCAGGGTGGGCACAATAGGCTCCTTTAAGAAGCCGCAGTGCCAGAACCCCTTGAAGGTTCTCCCGATCTTTCAATCTAATCTAATAGAGGTGCATTACAACAGTTCACTGATAATTCCTTGCACAGCCAAAGATTTTTTGTTTTGAAACACAGCACCTAAACAGGGGGATACTCAACCCAACTGGGCACCGTCAGCGAAGCTTATTTGCAGCCCTGAAGGCACACTTTTGCAAGCGGACAACTCTGGCAATTCGACTTCTTAACCAATTTATATAACCACGGACAAGAATAACAAAGGAATGCCACCGAATATTTGACATCAGTTGAAAGCGAAAGAGCTTCTGGCTTAAATTGGGGAGCCGCCTCAAGAAACTTCTGTGTTGTAGGCATTTGCTTTTGGATCATAAAAATTACTCTTATTTGACAACGTAGATTCCATTTAAATAAATGAGGCGGAAAAATGCTAGCCCCGAATTTTTGACAACGTGTTGTGCGCAGTCTTGATTCCGGGTCAACTTGTAAGGAGTCTACAATCGCAATTTCAGCAGCACCTATCAAACGTCTTTAAAAGGTGCAAAGATGGCTTCTATTTCATTAAAACCATTCGCTTAATAGATAGTAGGTATATATACTGCCCCCAAATCTGAAAATTATCCCCAAGTAGAAATCGTCTCCTCCAGGTTTTACACCGCCCGCTCGCGGAATTTTTAATAGGTATCACTCTGTCCGAAGGTCCGCCATAAAATTCACCCAAAGTCCTCGACTCACGCCCACTCAAATATTAATATCTGCGAATAAATAAAGTAAATAACTCAACCAAACCGACAAGACCTTTCGGACACCCCTTCATCAGCATAATCCCGTGAACCACGTCCAACATAAACAAAAAACACTGCAATATCCGTCTCGAAATAATTAAACCCTTGAAGAATATACAAAGTCAATTTTCTAAGCAGAGTCAAAGTCGCCTTCATCAACATTCATTATTCCGAATCGCCCTTTCAATTTTCTCTTTTATTCAATTTGTTGTTTCATTTTTGAGAGCCTCTTCAGACCATAATCCAGGCTGACAGTTGTCCTCCCCCTTTGCGCGAAGTTATGCCGCGAATTTATTAGAGGCCGTCCGAGAGGCGGCTATATATTTATACTTCCTTGCTGACGATGATTTATATTTGCATAAACACCTGCGAAATGTCCTTAATGTTGCGTTCCACTTCATTTGACCGGAGAGCTGTTCTGCCAATAATGATATGAAATCCTCTGGCAGGGGGCAGGTGGTAGAGATTTTTTGCTGACCTAATTATATTGAGAAGATTTGCCGCCAGGTGTGCTGGAAATTGCAATGCATGACGGAACGTTTCCCCTGCCACTTTATGAAACTAAATTCATTAGACTACCATGCGAAAGAAAACGTAATTTGAAGCCCTGATGACAGAAAAGTAATTAGCATGGGGGTACGCCGTACGTAGCCCATCAATAGTCTGACAGCGATACCCCGGCCGAAGGGCGTTCTAATTATTCGGGCGAAATCAATGCGAGATAATAATCATTTTGCTGTGCTGTTTACAGTGTTGCTCATTCGAGTTTAATTAAAGTTAGAAGTTGTTTCGACGGTGCCGATATTTGATCTCACGTACCAGTGATGAAAATTAACTCGACTACAAGTCGTTCGACAAGGTAAACAGACGTATTTATATAGAAATTTGATACGGTTTGTGTGTCGGCTGTGAGGGGCGCTTAATTGCGTCTCGGTACTGGTTTTTGATTACGTTTAATGACAGGCTCTCGGTTAGTGGGGTAAGACTGCCGACAAATGTATGGGAGCGGAAAACGTCTGGTGGTTTCGATATGGCATGAGTCCAAGTCGGATATAGCCAGAGAGGGTTGTAGGAGGCAACATAATTTGGCAGGAATACCTACTAAAAACCACATTTGTTCGATCGATATTTGTGAAAAATATTGCAGCAAGTTTGAATTTGAGGTCATTTTAGGTGAGGAAGATGAAGTGAAACTGAGACGAATTGAAGTGCCATTTACAACGAAAACAAGTAAAAGTGGCCTTGTCAATCCCTTTGGGCGCTATCGTGCTTTTAACAGACAGACGGACAGGCAGACAGGCGGACAGACAGACAGACAGACAAACAGACAGATAAACAGACAGACAAACATACAGACAGACGGACATGGCTAAATCGATTCAGAATGTGATCCTGATTCAGAATATATACACTTTATGAGGTCTCCGGTGACTGTTTCTTGGCGTTTCAAATGTAATGACAAAGTGAATATACCTTCCTGTGGAGGGTATAAAATTAGCATCAGTTTTACGCAAGCTGCAGCTGGTGAGGTATTTTCAAACGATGCCGCAATATAAAGGGTGTCCCATAATTTGAATTTTGCGCCATTTAATAGTACAGTGATGCCAAACAGAAAATAAGATAATATGACAGCTGACAGTTCGGGGTTAGTAAAAATGGAGCGCTATACGAAAGAATAGCTGTTTTTTATTATCAGCGTGATCTGATCCCGATCAGATCACGAAAATAAAAAAAGACGGATCATTGAAAAGTTTAATTTTTGAGTTGTGGCAACAGCTGCTTTCGAAAACAAAACAGATAATACAGGGTATTTCGAACTTCACATTGCCACCAGCCATATTGCAAATATTCTGCTCAACGTGACGTCACACAAGGCACATGTCATTTCGCTTGCAATGGTGTTACCATATTTGAATCAAATTTTAATAATTTTTCTTTAGCATATTTTTTAGAAACAAATTTAGTATTTTATGTTCAAATATGCAATACATAAACAATATTATAGCTGCTAGCACATCCGTTTATCTTGGCATATTAAGGTGTGTCCAGACCAGCGAAACATTTCAGAAATGTTTCTGAAGCAAATCGGACACATTTCATACATATTTATAAGAGATTTCTGAAATTTAGTTATTAAATAGTAAAGTAAAGTTTATTTTTGGTCTCGGGAATCACGTGATACACAATTTAATTCAAATATTCGTATTAAATGAATCACTTTCTCATTAGGTATTCCAAGCTTTTCTTGATATTTGTATTTTATTTAAAAAAATAAATAATAATCGAAAAACAGCGCTCACTTTCTAAACTAGTAAAACAAAAATGATTTCCCATCACGATTGGGAAACTGTGAAACATTTCATTCATTTTTTTTTTTTGTGTCCAGATCCAAACCAGCAAATTTTTAGAAATCTTTATAAAACATGGAGGTATATAATTGTTTATCAAATGTTTGGCTGGTCTGAACATACCTTTTTAAAAAGAAAATAACACGGAATACGGATGGGGATTTAATTCGTGCGGGAAAAAATCAATTGATATTTTGTGTTTCATTTTTTTGTCTGGCAACGTGATTAGGTAGCTATCGTTTTCAGGCACACCAACATTTAAAAATGAAACAAGCCATCTAGTGGGAAATAGTAGAAATAATTTTCAGATCACGATTCGTGATCTCGATGAGAAGCAGGATCGTGTGCTGTTGTTGAAAGTGCATGCAAATCGATGATCAATATGGATCATAGCTGATAATAAAAAACAGCTAATAACGCATTTTCATTGTTGAGCAATATTTTAATAATAATAAGCTACCAGTGCCAGATTTTAGTGCCTAAATTACAAGACGGTGCCACATGCCATACTAGCCAGAGAAACAATTCAATTACTGCACGAGTCATTTCCTAATCGTGTAATCGGCCGTTTTTGCGATCAGAATTGGCCACCCAGATCATGCGATTTAACGCCATTGGACTTTTTACTTTGGGGTGTTTTTAATTCAAATTTCTATGCAAATAAGCCCACGACCACTTGGAGCTATATTAATGGGAGGTATATAAATGAAATTCAGCCACATTTATGCGAAACGGTCATAGAATATTTCAATAAAAGATTACGTACTTGCCAGCAAGGCCGTGGCAGCCATTTATCGGATGTGCTATTCCAATCTGTATACTCTAAAAATAAATAAATAATTGGACCCAAGCCTAGCTTCTCACAACCATTCGTCTTGTGTGAGTTTTTTATTTTTGGGACGAATGGAAGGGATCTACAATTTTATGCCGAGTCCAAACGGCCAATTGAGAAGCTCTTTCATGACAGTTATACTCTCGGATGTTTGTCAGACGTTCGCGAGAGGTGGCGCAGCGAAAAAAACCTTAAGTTGGAATTTGGGTTTTTCTCGGGATTCGAACCTGGGACCCCTCGCTTAGTAGTCCAACACACTAACCACTAAGCCACTACTCTATGAATCAATAAAAAATTTAAGCTTTCTATTTAAAAATCTGTATTTTCTATAAAAATTACATTTTGCGTGAATTATGGGACACCCTTTAGTACGCCAATAAAACAGCGTGTATACTGAGCTCCTAGAAAGCAGGTACCTTTGTGATATTCATGTATTAAGACAGCTTTCTTTTTTCCTTAAGAGGCATCGGCTAACATCGTCCTAAAAACCTCAGAATTGAAAAAATAAATAGTTGGCGCAACAAGTCCGTAGGCATACCTTCTTACAACCATTTATTTTGTCCGAGAATGAAAGGGATCTTTAACTTTACGCCGATTACAAACGGCTAATTGAGAAGCTCTTTCAAGACAGTTATACCCTGGCGCAGTG
The DNA here is from genome assembly GCA_916610125.1 of Cheilosia vulpina. Classification (NCBI taxonomy): domain Eukaryota; kingdom Metazoa; phylum Arthropoda; class Insecta; order Diptera; family Syrphidae; genus Cheilosia; species Cheilosia vulpina. Next base: position 71,968,779 of record OU744277.1, on the reverse strand, counting down.
AAAAAAAAACAGCATTAAGTTGGAATTTGGGTTCCTCCACAAATCCAACCTGGGACCCCTCGCTTACTAGACCAACACATTAAACACTAAGCCACCTCCGAATTTTTTGTAACGCATATTAGCTTCTGTTGTTTGGGGCCATATGTCCGAGTGCAAGACATCCAAAAGGTCATTTGAGGGGGACTTTAAGTACAACCTTATGCAATTCCTGACGGAGCACGGCACAAATTTTGGCACGTAGCTCGCCTTTCAGTCTCCAACGCCCAGATAAAGAAGACGAAACGTAGCACGGAATGCATCAATGAAGGGGGAAGGGCGATCTTACCAAGTCCTCAGCTTCTGGAAAGCCTTATGATGCGGTCTAAATGCTACTATGCTTGCTCATTCATAAAGAGTGTACACCACGAGTTAAGAAGAGTTAAAAGACTAAGAAAAGCCTAAGTGGTAGAGGACTTTTCTAAGCTGCTTACCAGCCCCGCGATGTTATTTCTAATGGCAGTCCCACGGTTGGGTGATAGAAGAGTACGTACACTAAAAAGGTGTGGTTAACAGTTTGAACGGGCGCTACGCCGAAGAAGCATATCCCGCGATTTATGCGATTAGTAAGACGGCACACTCTTTGGACACATCCATAAAAAACAGCTCATCTGGGTTACCCAGCGAGGTAAAACCTGGCCAAAGACCCACGAGAAGAGTGGTTAAAGTTTGGATGCTGCTGGTATATTTACAATACCTGCGTGCCAGCACCTTGAGCAATTTCTATTCATTTCATTTACACGGTTAGAAAAGATTCTGCTTTTAGGCAGTTAAGAACTCTGCTATACCAAAATTAGGTTTGTTTCCATTTTTATGAGGTTCAGCAGCTGATTTTGGCGTTGATTTGTCTTCATGCTCTCCTACTTAAGGTTACCCGAAGCCGTTCAGTCAGCCTGATATTCTCAACAACCTCTTAAGTTTAAAAAGGGAAGCATTCGAAAAATCGTATATATCAGGGAAGTATGTGGTAGCTTCCAAGTTCCTCAAGTGACAGAGTCTCGGGCATTGGCAAAGGAAGCGAGGTCTGTCCTCGTGGATTTTCTCGGCTTCGCAGCGTCTGCATTCTACATATCTGGTCATCCTTGAGATTTAATTTCCTTGTATAGTTTCTTATAAACGTATGACTCGCCAGGGCCCCTACTAACTAAGACGGCGAAGACATGCAAAAGCTTGTTCGTCGGAACTGTGTTATATTCTGGCCAATGGTTCCATTGCCTGCTTACAAATTTCTATTTCGAAAAGCCTAAAATATAAAGGACCATCTAGGGCTTTTGGCTCAATTGGATCGCTGTTTTGAACTCTACTCACCTATTTTTGGACGATAGGGAACTCATCTTTTCGTTCGGCCCCCGAGAAAGAACTTTTGTTTTCTGGTCTACTTCAAAATGTTGTGATTTACGGTCATTTCTAAAACCCTCCTAAAGTTTTAAGGTCAAACGTATGGTTTCATGAGAGAATACAGATACAGATTTACGCCGAGCTTCGCCTGCGAAAATTCGGTGGCTCTTAGTTAATCCAACTTGAGCAGTCCGTTCAGGCAAAACTTCGTACATGCTACTCGTACTCGTTCGAGGCCTGCGAAGCTTCTGTGGCTCTTAGTTAATCGAACTTGAGCAGCCCGTCCAAGCAAAACCTCGTACATGCTAACAAGGAATGCAAATTAAAATGAAGGAACAACAAAATAAAGAAAACCCATCTCAGGCTGCCATGCCTATGAAAGACCCATAGCAACTTTCGAAAAAATCCTTATAAGTGGCAAATATTACTGCAGTCAACCACCGTAACTAAAACCACCTATAGACAGCGCTAAGTCAACCGAATACATGAATACGGTCTTACGGTCCATCTATACCCCTTTAATAAAAAATTTCCACAAACAAAATTTCTATCTCAAAGTATTCGCCCAAACAATCTCCAAACATTAAATTGAAATCAAGCGCACTGTACCCGAAAAGGTCACGCTTAGCTTATCTCCAAGATGAATCCCATAAACTAAAGGAGGAAAAGATTAAGAAATGTAATATCATGCAAGATGTAATCGTCCAGCCTGATATGCGCCTTTGTCTACATAAGGCTTTTTACCTATTCCCCAAAAGAGAAAAAAAAACCAATCCCACGATTTGAAGAAAGCCTCTCTTGCGGACATATAATAAACCCTTGATGTAATTATCAAGTCCATGGTATATCCATTTCGTTGCTCCAACTCAAACTATCTGGCCGTGAAAAATAGACTTAGTTGCCAAAAAGAGGATGAACAAAAAAAAAACCCAAACTTAACTCAGTCCGCCCCCCAGGGTTATACACTCGAGATCCATTTCTCAAATTGCCGGAAAAAAAGAAAATCCACCCGCCTTTTCTTAACTTTAAGAAAAAAAAAAACAGTAAATAAGAAGGAAAATCTGGTACAACTCTCGTAAATGCCAAATGAACAACGAGAGAAAGAAATAATTTAAAATTGTTGAGGCAATACTCTAGGTACCTACGTAAACTTTGCATTCTCTCCCGCTTCATGTATCCCAAATTCGAGAAACCGAAATCTTAGTCGGGTTATCCCTACGTAACCTGCAGGCACTTTCGTGATCTGTTTCCATAATTTGATTTCCATTTTGATTTCTTCGTCAGTTTTACTTCTTTTCGTTTTATTTGTGTGTAATACGCTTGTAAGTATAGACAGAAGGACGAAATTGTGAAGTCTGCAGAACTTTTCATCTATTTATTTTTGTAGATGTAGGAAGTTCATTTAATGGAATCGGTTCTTCGCAATGAATACTACGTAGATTGGACTACAGTTCTCTATGGGAATTTCTTTTTCTGGGTTAAATACGTCACATCTTTCTTCTAATCGTTTCGGGTTTCGATGCGAACGACAGACGAGCGTTGTCACAGGCCCAATTGGATAAGAAGCAAACAAAATGAATAAATTGACAACACGAACAAATTGTGTCAAATCGGAATTTTAGATGCGCATGGAAGAGATTGGTTCTTTTTTAAATTCCTTTCGTGTACCCACTTATATCTGGTTATATTACAGAAGACAAAGATTCATTATTCAACGATATTTTATGGGGGAAAGCAGAGGCTCATGTCACGTTTGGTATGTGTCCACAAGGGGTTCCTTCATATTAGAAAAGGCTTGGAATTGTTGAAATGAATTTGAAAACAGTCTGACAATATATGAGTACACAGAGTACACTTTAAAGTTTAATGGTTTAAATGTAGTTGCATTGGAAGGGGCACCTTAAAAGAAGGCTGCAGCCGTCAACAAATACCTAACCATAAATGTGCGTTGAACCCTTTGTCAGAATATGGAAAAGGTTCAGTTGTTAAAATTGAGAGAGCAGGGGATAAGGTTATGGACAATCCAACACAAAATACGTGCGATTGAAAAACAGCAAAATATTTAAAAAAAATAATCAAATAAAAAAATAATAAATAATCACTTCCACGTTTAAGACAGGAATTTCTGTTCAGCTTAGAGAGGGGTTTTTGAAAAAAGTTTTTCAGTTTAAAATATTTTTCTACGAACAAGAAGCGGTCCTCTTGCACACGTTAAACAGAAGCAAACAGTTTCAAGTTCCAATTCAAGCCCCAGGTTCAAACAGGCTTTTGGGCCTGAAATTTGTTTTAGAACTCAAGAGAGCTACAGCTTTCGTTATTGTATACTGTTGAGATAGGAATACTCGTAGTGATGAAAATTACTAAATGACAACTAATATCTATTGTGGGTTAGTTAGCTGGACTACTGAGCGCTACCTCCTAGGTCCGATCTCCGGAAAAATAAAAATAACTTCATCCGAATGTTGTATTTACTGCGCCACCACATGCGAACGTCTGACAAACATTCGAGAGTAGAATTGCCATGAAAGAGCTTTTCAATTCACCCATTACGGCTCAGCATGAAATTGTAGGTCCCTTCCATTTGTTACAAAAATAGAAAAAAACCCAAAGAAAGCTAATGGCTTCGAGAAGCTGGGCCTAGGGCAACCTATGCGGACCTCTTGCCCCAACTTGACTGAGTGTGCCTTATACAGGGAAGCATACCTACATGTAGCCTGATTTTAGAAAAATCCGTATATGCAATCACAACATTTGGAAATGAACCGGAAATTTTAATTTACAAAAGGCGGATATTTTTTCGGGCTTTATTTTATAAGGGAAATATAATATTTGGCAACCAGCAAAATTGTACAGAGCTTTTTAAAACAGGGATGCTAAAACTGGGGTCTGTAGACATCATCCATGACTGAATTTGTTTTTGTTTCGTATGTGCAATCGACTCTATTTCGGCTTTTGAACCAGCCAACCCTCCCATTACTATATCACAGCTGATCCCATGCTTAAATAAATAAATCATTTAGCAAGACCTACTTCTCACAACTTTCTAAATTTTATTTTTGGGATGACTTATAATTTAAGCGGTATCCGAATGCCTGATTTAAGAAGCTTTCTCAGGACGTAGTCAGAAGTTTTCAAGAGGTGGAGCAAAATCTGAAATGGGAGTTTCGGAACTCGGAGGCGAGCTTAGGTTACAAGTGACTACTCCCAACTCAGATATCGGCATAGCCTTATGATCGCTGATAAAATATGATTTAAAATAGTCGATTTGCGAATTTTAAGAAAGAATTCTCTGAAAAGAAAACCTTTATAACCTAGTTCAAACCGATTATTGGACGAGTTCGACCATCAGGGAGGTAGGAAGTTATTGCTGCTTGTTTGCTTCAAACCTTAGCAAACCTTTGGACGAACGAGTTCTGAAGTCTGACCGCTTCAGATTTCTGAAAGGTCCAATGAGAAAAAACCGTTTCATTTTTGAAGCTATTTAAAATTTTAGACCGATTTTTAACAAGCATTGGCTCACAAAACACTGTAATAGTGTTTTGATAGGCAACTGCGTTACATTTTAAAGGTTTTTACTTGGAAATAATAGCATTTTCAACAAAAAATTTGGAGCGCCTTCTCCAACTAAAAAAGCGCCGAAATACGAGTAGCACGAAATTGTATCAGGCTCTCAGAAAAAGTGCCAAATTGAAACTTTATTCGCTCAAGGGTCTCACTAAAGTGTGTCTTTGGGAGAAAGACGACGTTGGGTAACACAAAAAATGACCAAATGTGGTGAAGGTCATGAAATGTATTTGCAATCGAAAGATCAGTTAATGTATATAAAGTAATACGGCTTCAATATTGAAAAGTCTTTGGAAAAATATAAACTAAACCATATCAAGTAGAATAAGCCCTATAAATCTACATAATTGTTTTACTTATTCGCATAAAATTCCACTAGATGTTCGCATTTTGTTCTTCCGCGTGCGTTTTGTCGAATCGCCGGTGATTCTTCCATCCACAAGGTCAATCATTTCCCATGATCCGTGATCGGCTGGGATTTTAGCATGGATTTGCGGGAGGATTAAATACTTTCTCCGGGGAACTCAAAGCGAACGTAAAGCGAATCGCCTGGTTTGGAGTGATTTTTTTTTTTACAATTCATCGGAAAATGTCAACGAGTATCACGCGAAGTAAGATATTTAATGGTAGCTTTGCTTTGGATACTCAGGGGTGTAGGGAGGGCTTTGTTAAACAAGTTTGAAGATCATGTACAGTACATTTGTTTGGTTTGGTTTTTGAATAGATATTGGACGAGTTTACCAGGCAATAGGAAATTTCACGGTCACTGTGGTTTCTTTCGATTTGTTAGTCGATGTTAAAAAGGTTTAAACATCAACTTTCCTTCCGTTTGTTGACATTTTGGAGGAGTTTGACGACATCAGACGTTTGATAAAATTTTGTAATTTTTATGTGGCTTTGGGACGAGTTCAAACGTCTTTTAGTTTCCCACCAGCGCCTGAGTGACGGTCCTCGTCGAAAACGCCTACGTGGCCCACATTCGATGATCTCGTTAGCTTCACCTTCGTGATGGAAAAATTAACAGCCCACTTTGTGGCAGATTATGTGGAACTACGCTAAGTAATACATCGAATTAGCAGTACCTGAACTGTCACGTGATGTCGGTGGAACCAAACCAACTCACTTATCTGCCATCAAATACAAACATCATGCAAATGGATGCAAAGCGGTTGTTCCTTCCCAACGTCAACAGATAAGTGAAGTGGTAAATTTGGAAACCACTCTGTCAACAGATTCCCGGCAGCAAATCCAACAAAGTGGTCTAAAAGCAGACTTAAAAAATAAGACTCTTACATTCCTCTGCATGCCCACCACCACGGTATAATAATGCATTATGCATGACATTAACAGCATAAAAAGGACATCCATTGAATTCCTCATGCCCACCAGCTTGGCGTGTTCAATGGAACTCGAAAAAAAAAAAAAAAAAAAAACACACAAGTATTCTTGGATCCGATTTTCAATGGAAAAGGAAACCTTTATCGGCCCAGCATGTACAGGATGAGGAGAATGATCGATTGTAAACGAATCTTATCGATATTTGCGTTGACGGTTGAACACAGTGGTGCGTTGTTATTTGGATAGCCAGAGGTATAGGTAGGGTAGGGCTACCGCTTAAATGATAAATGAAGTTCCTCGGCGGCACTCATCCTGCGCTTTGCACAGCGACAACAAACAAAAACATGTTTTTGCACATTTTGAGTATACACCCGGATACAGAAGGAAGCGAGTGGGTGGTCTAGTCCTATACTTCAAGCTGTGCGAACTTCTCTGGAGTGTCAGAGGTTCCTCGCCAAAGTTGCGCCCCGTAGAAACAATGGCATCAACTCGAGTGTGCTGCGTGTGTATATGTGCGAGTATGTGTCTGGCTTTTATTGTTCTAGAATTTGATTGGAGCTGGGCTGGAATGAAGCGCAAGAGCGAGCAAGAGCTCGAGATTGTTGTCTCATTTATGAGACGTAATGTGGCATATCTTATGCTGTGACGTGAAATTGCTTTCTGTCAATTGTATCTTGTGTATATGCTTTGGATGAGGCTGAACGACGACGACTGTTACTGGTATTTTATTTGAGAGCGGTCCCTTCCGCTGCGTGTTTACTGCTCTCGCAAGGTATATCTTTAACGACTCGACGGCGAGGAGTACGGGGAGGTGCTGGTGGTTGTAAATGCGAGGCAATTCATTTGATTGACATGCAAAGGCCAGAGGCTCAATGAACGTTTTGAATGGTAACGATGCGATGCCGGAATTAGAGTTTTTTCCTCTCCCTCGCAGTAATTTTATTTTCTTTGTCCGTGTTGTGTACTAAGTGTTATAGATTGAACTTTGCACAGATATTTTAGGTACCAGGAACATGTATAAATTGGATCAAGTGGCGGGGGGTGGTATGGGGAAATAAAACTGTTAACTACCAGGGATTGGTGATTCAAATGTTATCGGGTTGCTAGTCCCAGATGGAACAATACGCAGGTATTGTTTAACGATGACTCGAGCATTATGCCGAATTGATTAATGGCCTGATGTGCGAAAAATGTGTATTGTTACTCGTTTGGGTTTGGGGTTCGAAGAAGTTCCGTTGTTTGTAGGAGTGACAGGCAGAAAAAGGTTCATCGGGCGCTGTGACTTAGGCGATTAGTTGGATAAAGACGGGTCGATGAAGACGGCATGATTTCAAAATAGTGATTAGTAGATATAAAGGGGTCAGGGAACTTTAAGCCTTGCAATGATGGGAAATGAAATAGATCGTTAGATGAATCAGGTACAAGTTACCTTTAATCGACTTATCCGTGTCCAACTTCTGCGAAAACAACTCACTTTTAAGGCGACAAAGCTACAGGTCGATCCAGCAGCTGGGCTTGTCTTTCATTGGGCTGAAGTTGGAGAGCTTTTTTGACACAAGCAAGAAAAGTGCATTCGTTTTTCCAGTTACATCGTTTGAAAGACGAATTTTAGTATACGCCAGCATTTTTGTCGAAATTGAAAGATTAAATACTTGGGCGAAGTTTCATGTGGTTATTAATGTTTAAGGAAGTCCAAGATCTTCATAAGTTGTACGTATTTTGTGAAGAAAACCCTGATAAGCACATGTTTTTGCCAGCTAAAAATTTCAACAAATTTGAGTGTCGTAAGTAAGGGCTTTGGAATTGCATCTGCTCTCCTGAAACCAGTTGAGTAATGCGGCGTGTGGCGCACCTTCTGTTTCCGGAACAGTCATTCAATGATAATCGAATGAGTCGCCCAAAGCATGTTGATAGTGCTAGTAGCAGGTGAAGAAACCTGCCTTATATTACAAATAAATCATCTGTCAAGAGGTTGCTGGTTGTTGAACTTTACATGAGGTAGTCGCGTGATTTACACCCAGAACCAAGTGTAAGGGGGCATTTGGGTCATTTCTCGTTCGCTCATTGTTGCCGCGTCGGCGCGAGTTGAAAACGTTTTGACTTCTGACTTGAGATAGAGCACGGTTAAGTGGATACTGAAACCGATTTGGTTCGGCCCTTTAAGACTTAACAACCGCAACTGCTTTGAGTTATTTTAAATGCATAGGTAAAAAAGCGAAAGATGCCATTTCAATGGCCACCGATGGCGAATCCTGAGCCACCGGTTTTGAAATGACGGCCCAACATTGTCGAAAGTGTTTGCAAACGACAAAAATTAAAGAAACGTCGCTTCTATGTCCTTAATTTTGTACCCATCATCAGTCCCGACTTTAAGACTAGGTTTTTGTGTACTCTTTTGCTCCATAGGCCCATAGGACCGTAAAAGAACTAAAGTTTATTGAGCTCCTCAAACGGACCAATATTTCTAAAACCGAGAAAAAATACCGCCACGCAATGTATACATAATTTTTAATTAATCAGGCTTATAGCAAGAAAAAGGAGATCTATTCACTGTATTTAACATAAGATGTCTTTAGAAACCAAAATGCAGCTTCTGCCATAAGCACTCGTGAGCGGTCTCCTGACTTTGAATGACGTTGGACGCATCCCCCTTTTCCAAACACGAAATTATCGTTCCCAAAATATTTCGAGCTTCCGAAACAACATTGAAAATATTAATGTCCAATTTAGCTTTTTACGAAGATGCGGTAACATTTTGGCCGCACATTAAAGTCCACAGCCTGACATTGACCTTTTAAGAAATTCAGGAAGAAAACAATTTATAACATCTGCCCGAATGTTTTATGGCCAAGCAGTAGTAAAAGCCTTCTAGTAATAAAGAGCTCCGTCATTTTAACCGGGCGTAGGTGTTTTAGCGTGACTGGAGTTATTTTAAAACAAATTTACACGCGTGGACCGAAGTCTAAACAAATTTCCACCTAGCTTAATAGATGTACTAGAGGTTTCCTTAAGTTGAGTCAAGCACGCTCCTTGTCTGGGCTTAAAAACTCAGAGACAGATAGACCGAGATTACATTCATTTTCAACCTTACCTTGAGGCAGAGGACATATGTATCTGACAGCCCACTCAAAGATCTACTAGGATTCATCACAAAGTCCGGTATCATGAGCGCAATAGGCCCACTCGTGGCCGCAGTGATATGGCAACTTGTTTCCATCTCTCCCTAGCAATCTAATCTATAATCTAATCTACATTCACTTTTACAGCGAGACCAATTGACGAAAGTTGCTAGACTGAAAAATGCGCTAGAGGTTTTTGAATTGAGGAGATTTGAAGCTTTTAAACCAATTAAGTCACTTCTGTAAATCAAGTGAGCCCCTTTCGAAGAAAACTAATTCATATAAGGTTTTTGTACGCACTGAAGAATAACCCTGAATAATATTTTCGGTCCTTTAATCCGCTTTCGATAGAAAAGGCTCGAAACTCATTTTTGTTGCGTTCAGTAAAAATGCCTAAAAGTGTAAGGGTCAAGGTCCATCTAGCCGGTAAATAAAGAGATAGGTTTAATCAAATTCTGCTGCTGATAAATAAAATTCTTCCATTGGAGGCAAGATCGTTGGTGGAATCGGCACATCATTCACAGAGCTACACCGAATTTCACTGCTTTTGCAGTCTAAATATAAATAAAAATCGTTTTCCGTCAGATATTGATCGTTTAGAGCATCAGTTTATGCCTTCCTGTTACATCTCCTCCAATGCTTATATACATCGCCTGCGGTATAAATTCCTTCACTGTGAGTCATCAACAAGAACAAAATCCTCGAAAATATTAAAAAAAAAAAAAAATTACAAGTATTTTCTCACAAGACTGTTGTTCCTTTAGGTCTTTCACAGCTTAAATAAGCTGTAAAGAAAATTACCATCACTCCTATGAATGAATAATAATTTGCAAACTAAACACCCTCAGTGTTTTTGCTCTCGTTTCAAAAGCAAACGCTCATTTGTTATAAATATTTCGTAACCCCATTTAACATCTCGGGGGCAATAAATTTATTTCACTTCACACAGGCACAACAATCAATAATGCCCCGAAAGCCATTGAGGGAAACTTCAATAAACGTCAAGTTAATCCTTCGCAGAATCCATTATTCAAAATCGTTATCCATTATTACGCTAAGTAGGTATACTCTTGATGGTGCTATTGCTGGAGATGCTGACGACTCCCTTCTCGTGCTGTGTTGAATGGAAAAGCCAACAAGAACAAAACAAAATACACTTTGAAGCCATCGAGCATCTGGAGAAACAATTTCGCAGTCCCACCCTCGACGCTGGTCAGCGTTTTGACGTTTCCCTGTCGCACACCACAGTGTCACTCATAAATCTATAAAAATCAATCAATCTGCCCTCTTGTACGTATATATACAATCTTCCCTGAGAGTAGGTACCTAACCTACACTCAAGAGATTAATGGCCATTGTTATTTCGGTAAAAGTCAGAGGTGTATGTTCGACGGATGATACAGGGACACACGCAAACACACACGAAGAAGTCAAATATAAATTTGTCAGCAGGTGACTGACTCGGTGTCACTGCGCGATGAAATGTAGTGTCACATAATGAACTCATTATCGTATAGCGCAGAAGAATGTGTTGTACATATACACAGTCTCAAGCGGCGAGTGTGGGTGGGCTTCTCGAGATACACCGACAAACAAGAACAACAACCAATGAATTAGTAATCGAATCGACGTGGAAGGTGTTTAATGTGCCATAATGGGAAAATAAGAGAATTACAGGCATTAGTCTTGCAATTAGAAGAGAGCCGGCGGCCGTATGCTGAGAAATGGCCGTCACTTAATCAAGTGTGGGAACTGGGAGGAGAAATGCGATTGCTATCAATAGGAGCGAAGCGGTGCGTTGTGTTTTTATTACATTCACAGGTGGAAATCGGAAATGGAGTGCTTAATTCATTTCTAAATATATCTTCATACGCAATTAATGTGCGGTATACTTATGCGATGGAGGATGTAACATAAAAATGAGATATTACTTGATTGGGGCTGTGGAATTAATTGCGGGTGTTCGTGAAACGACTCCAAAGACCCTCCAAGCTGCAAAACCAGTGTTGGGAGCGTTCACATCGTTAAATTTGTTATGGTGCTGCATAAATTGTTATGCGCCCAGTATCTGCATTAATTTCTCGTCAACAGATGGCAGCACGCGTGCGATAGGCATTTCCGAAATGACTTATTACGCCATAAAAATGCGCGGCGGTTAGTATCGTTATTATGCCGAGAACATGAGTAACAGCGGTCTTTAAATATATATAAATCCTGTATCCTCCAAGGAGTTTAGGGATAATTCGAAAGTCGTAAATTCGTATGTGAACTCGTACGCTTAGGAATGCTTACAAAGGGACTTGAATTGAATACACTGGCGAAGATAATTGAAGCGAATAAACACATTTATTAGGTACATCGAATCACATTTACTACGAGACGAATGTGTTATACTTAATTTGATCCAATATTTCAGGGGAAATTCTTTGTTTTCCCACTTTATTTAAATAATTCCAATGATTTTGCGACTGGATGCGATAGAAAAAACCTCTTTCACATGAAGTGAAATTATTTCACTCGAAGTGAAATTATTTCACTCGAAGTGAGATCATTTCACAATTGGGGAACTACTTCGGTTATGAGCACAAAAAGTCAAAAGTCGCAAGAAACCCGATAATACAGTTTTTTTTTTATTGTATAATCACTAAATGTTGACAATTTGTACGCCTTAAAAATAAAAGTGATTAAAAAAAAATATTTTAGAAAGGTTTTTTTAAATTTGCGGATATTGTTACAGGATTATATGAAAAAGCTACCTATGGGAGGGTAAAATTTTGCCCAAGAAATCGGGATCATAAATCCATGTCCCCATGTCCGATATGTGAATGCAATTCTGACTATCAACCAATACGTTCGATTTGTGTTTTTGTCATATAATATGACTGTCAAAAATTCAGAGACTTCTCGCCGTAAATATGAATTTTTTTTCTCATAGTCTAATGTTTTATTTAAATGCTCGAGATCGTTTTTCTCTGTTTAGTAGACTGCTATTAATCCGAAGCAACAGGAAAGAGAATTGATTAAGAAATACCGTCGTCTCACTCGAAAGTATAGCGACGATCGTTTGGAAAATACTGAAAACGATATCGTTTTCCTCGCAAAGGGCTCACATTCATACACCAATTTATATATGAAGCAATTCACAGAACAAAACCCTAAATGAGCACCCGACTTAGTGAACAAGACCAAAGACCAATAAAAAAAACAAACATGAATACCAAATGAATACGGAAATATCGAAATTCAATCTGCCCCTGCCGCCGCCGCAACTAACTGAAAGTGTACACACATTTGTGTGTTTGTCAAACAAAAGCCCATTAAAACTACATGACCGATCTAAAACAAATTCATGTTGAAACAAACAAATCGCCCTGGGGGCAACCAAAGAACTTACCAGATATCCATATCCATTCGTTGAATCTGCAAAAATATACAAACAAACAAAATATTAGCTTTAGTTAGCAAAATTATGCATTTTTATTTTTTATTACTATCGCACGAACATAGTGCAATCTGAAAAGTATTAGTAGGTATATATCACGTCGGTCGGGAAGCCCCACTTTGACACGAAACGTTGCGAACGTAATTTAAATTGTCGACCAAAGCAAATAAATATGAACACACGAGTTAATGATTCAAAAAAAAATATAGTTGCTCTGTGTACTTGTCATTTTTTTTTGTGTATCCAGCTCCCGCACACAAATTGCCTGAGAGCGAATGCACGCTACATGTATAGGCAGAGTTATGAGGGTTTTTATTAAACGAACAATTATGTGTCAATTTGGCTCAGAGTGGTTTTCAGCAAAATTAATAAAACATAAAAAGCGACTATAAATATTAACATACGGAAATGCTCAATCAAAGACAAATATATACATAAAACACTCTAGAGGGGATAGGCGATGGCGGCAAATGAGAATAGTTAGTCACCGAAACCGCAATGCTCCACACAGAGTGTGACAGCGGTGAAATTGATTTCGTTTTAACCTTTTAATTTGCATATATATAAAACCGATTGTTAGCTTGTTATAACGAATCGGCAATATATTTACCAATGAAACCCAAACCGGTGTACGGGCATCAATCTTTATTGATAACGAGCTTTGTCGTCAGTGCGGGTTTGGGCGGCATAATAATGAACCAGTGTAAAGGGCGATTAGTTCAAAAATAGTAGGCTTTAAAAGTATTCATTTATTATTGCCGCAGATAAAAGTTGACAGTGTAAACAATTCACGTTCATGATTAAAGTGACGGTTCAAAAGAGCTAGGGAATGCGAATAGGTTGTAAAAGATTGCAATCACGTGTGAATGAGCATTCGCAAAAGAGCTTTGTTTGGTGAATGCATTCATTGACTGCATTTAGAGACTTAAAGAAAATAAATGTCAATCTAATTAGCAGTCTTTAAGAGCCAGAATGATAGAATGAAATCAATGAATGCATCATTGAAAAATGCTTGTAGGATCTGACAATCATTTGCATTCATGTTATTCTTACATGTATAGGGTGGGCCATCTAGTGGTTTCTTTTTAAACCATAGGTTATTTTGACACTGACAGCTGTTTCCCGCTCGAAATGTTGACAGAAAGTCGGTATCATACCGCCGCGGAACGAAGTGAATCGCTTTATGCTTGAAATATTGAAAACTTATTTCCAAAGTGAGTGCTGTGTAGCAGTGCGTGTTTTGAAAATAAGTTTTGGCCGAAATTAAGCAACCACCGCGGCTGCTGTACGTAAGTTTGTGCAAAAAGTTCGTGAGACTGGTATGCTAGTGGACAACACTCGTGGTTCCCGTCGTCGTACGCACCGACGTGAATGTGAGAGTTTGGTGCGGATTGTGGAGTGGTGGCATCACTGGACCATTTATCTTCGAATATGAGGCTGGGAACAAGGGTTCGGTCAAAGGTGGGCGTTACAGAGCCATGTTAACCGACATTTTTTTTTACTGAAATTTAAGACATGGGGCCTTACCAATAAACATTTTTAGTTTCCACTCTAAATTTGGGTAGTTCACAGTTGCTATATTTTCCATACAAATTTCGCTTGCGTAAATTTAAAGTCGAGACTAAAATCTGTTATTGGTATCGCGCAAGGATTTGGGCGACCTGTGGTTCATGCGGGATAGCGGGCCATTCCACACAGCCCATGTCGCAATCGATCTTTTGCGCGCCAAATTCCCAAAATGTGTTAGGTATCAGCCGTTTTGGCGATGTGAATTGGTTGCCTCGGGTGGGCCGTATTGAACGCAATGTTTTTTCGAGGAACTTTAACTTTTTAACAAGAGCAAAATTCACATATAAAATATTGCTTTTCATTGCCTGAGCAGTCATCATGTGCCCACATTGTACACACAACACATTGTACCCAAGCTTCGCCTCCCATATCTTTAGAGAATAAGCTCGAGCAATAGATGCATTTAGCATCTGCCTGATTACTTCTATCGGGACTTGGGTCTGAACCATCGTCTGGAATGAAATTACTGTCATGACTTTCTGATGAAGAAGACTGTTCTTTGCGAATGCGTTTCTTTTTTTTCGGTATGATTTGTTCGCCTGAAAATGGATTTGGAATCCCATTTTTAATGGCAAGCTGGAAAGCTAACGACCTTATATCGTTTCTTGTTAAGCCCAATAGTTTTTTTTCCATTTCTAAACAGTAATCAACCAAGGAATCTTCTAATTCTGGTGGAAATATAGTCTTTCTTCCTAATTTGGCACTTACCACTTCTTCCAATGGTGCTTCTTTTTTTGCCACCAATCGCCTTAGCGTGGTTCTCGGAACATTATATGTTTTGGACGCCTTCAAAGATCCCATTACTTTGTTATTCATTGCCGATATGGCTTCTATCATGTCTTCCTTGCGCCAAGTCTTCCGTGGTTTTGGACTTTGTTTAGACATTTCAGCCTTCAAAATAATAAATAAAAAAAATAATAGTAAAATCGAGAAAACGTGTCAAATATGGCCTACTAGGCCATATTACCAACACATGGGATAGGCCATATTAAACGCACTGTGATTTTTTCACACATTTTAATTTTCAACACACTTCATAAACTTTTTCTTAAATTATAATATCACACATATTAAGAAATTATTTAACATTATTTAATTTAAGAAAAAAGTTACCAATTTAAGACATAAAAACACTTACGAAAACTTACCAAAAAATTACAACGAAAGTAAAGAAAACAAAATGCACCGTATATCTTCCACACCCGTTGCGCCACACTCGACACGAAAGACAGAGACTAAACCGGTTTGAACGTGTTCGCAATGACAATTTTTTAATTTCGCTGTATGTTTAGGTTTGGGATATACAGTGGTAGGCCATATTACCCACGTGGGCAATATTTGCCGCACTTACTTTAATTTTATTCATTTTATTGCATTTTTAGAAAGAAACTTGTATTTGGCCCACCCAAAGGTGGCGCTACAGACCGGGGTGGATCTGGGCATCAAATTCTTAATATTCACTAACATTTACTTTGAACTCCAAGTGGGCAAGAATTTTCGCAAAATCTGTTCTTTTGGTACTTTTGTAAAACCAAATAAAATTAAATGACTGCACAAATTACAAGGGAATGAAATCGAGTGCAAATGAATGCCACCAAAATTTAAAGGTTGTAAATGAGTTTTAAAGACTTTATCTCAAATAATTGCATTTAGTGGTAGAAACACGCTCAAAGAATGCACACTCACTTTTTGCAAAGCTCAGAGAATGACAGTCACTGACTGCAATCATGATTGTGTTTCACCCGCTCTGACCGTTTTGCAGCCTCTTCGGAGAGGCGTCTTCAAAAACTGTGTATGTCTTTGTCTAAATTTTAATGGCCACCAAACCCGGATGAAAGTATGATGAATTGACTTTTATTTCGCGGACTTTTGGCCTCAGATATAACGTCGAAAATTGTATAGGAATATAATAAGGAACATGAGCAAGAAGGGATCAACTCATTTCATTTTGTCTAAATTTTAATGGCCACCAAACCGGACTTTCGGCCTCAGATATAAAGTCGAAAATTGTATAGGAATATAATAAGGAACATGAGCAAGAAGGGATCAACTCATTTCATTTGTATGTTTGATGAATGAACTGTCAGGGAAGACTCCCTTAGTAAATTTTCTTAAAAACATCATATTGTGTAACTGGCTAAAAACTAAAAAACCGTCGTTATCAATAATTTTCTGATTTACCTGGCAAAACTCAAAATAAACTCAAATTAATACTCAACTACGTAGATTGCAGAGGCCAGCTATACAGAGTCATGTGGAGTTCTTCCATTCACAAGACTGTAGTCAGCCTGCGCTGCTACATTATGGTAAGTCGCTACTTAACCAGTAGGACCTATATGAGTCCAAGTGCATCTCAACGTGGACCACCTTTAACAGACAAAACAACCAACTAACCAAGACAAGGCAGTCCGGGATACTAATAATCATTTTTAATTTTTAATTTGGAGAAAATTGAATGCGCGAGGTATAAGTACGGTCTTTCAAAAGCCCTTAGTGCCGTTTTTGACCTACTTCTCCAGTTTGCGCATTTTAAGGTAGTTGAGGTCAACATTCACTTGTGCTCGCTACATAAGGCGAGGTCTTCTTCTGCACGGTTTTCCCTTCTGCTTGGAATCAAAGGCTTTTAGTGTCAAGGTGCCCTACAGCCCCTAGACATATAAGACGCCTGATTCGCACCTCGACCTCGCTGTGCGGAGCTCCCAGACTTCGCTTATAAATCATTTAATCTGAAAATCCTGTCAACTATACGGGATCGTAAATTACTTTTCAGTTCAAGACGGGCGTTCAAGTTTGTATTTTTTTTCGTCATGAGTTTCCTTACGGCCATATTATTCACTCCGGGTGTAAATCAGGTTTAAGTTAATTTTACACCCGATCATTAATCCGCAATTTTTAAACCGGATAATTTAAACCTATGTCCATATTATTCACTGAGAAACATGCATTAAACCCGCTGGATTAAAAATGTTTTAAATCCGTTTTAAATCCGTTTTAAACCCACGTAATGTCAAATTTCACAAATAATGACATTTTTTTTTGTCACTTGGAAATTGATTTCATTTATTTTGGGCCCAGTTATATTTTAAGTCGCATTAATTATGCCGAAATTTCTATCGAATCATAGAATGCAGCCTCCAAAATGACTCTTTTTCAGCCCGAAATATATTGGAAAATATACCGCATCGTATGACTTCCTCAAAGCTATAGCTATCTATCAAGGCCTTCTGACCGATTTGTCGATGTTCGGTGTCTTACCGACAGCTACACTTCTTTCTGCCCTCATTCACAACTTATTCTATTTTTGCCGCGGCTTAGTCTGTGTCAAATTTTGCAGAGAGAGAGCTCGCTGATGAGTTGTAGTCAATGTCGTCAGCGTTACTTGCATACGCATTACAGAGAAACCCGTTGTCTACCAGCTGACAAAGCCTGCACAATGGACGAGGCAACTGGGGATCGAGCAACTAGGGATCGAGCTGGTTGCAAGAGCATGTTGATTGAAAACGTTGCCCATTAAACATTTTATGTTTAACTTGGTTGAACCCAAGGGATACAAATTCAAAGAAACTCCTTTCATCTCTAATCAGTAAACACACCCTACCCACCTACCTTTCCGATAGCCCCGAGGGTTTAATCAGAGCGAAAAGCGTGTTCCAAAGTCATTTAAAATACTCACACAGCGTTTTGCTTCCCTTGACAGTTCCGGAACAAATCTCTACCCCCATGACATATTTGTACGAAAGAAAAATGCCCTTTTCATTATTCCAAATTAATCAAAAGCAGGAATTCCATTCAAAAAAATAAACAGAATATTTAATACCAAGATATTAACTGCAAGATATTCATTCTCTATGTTCTCCGTTCAGTCTTTGTATACGGCGTGGGTAGATATACTATCTTTACCCAACTACAGGCCTGACATGGAAATCTCATGTGTATACATTCTGTCATGTAAATATCATTAAAAAAAAATTTCACAAGGATTATGAAGGATATGGCTGCGAAGAGACCCCCAGCAATAGATATATCGTATCGTGGAATAATTCTCAGGATATGGGTTGTCAATGGAAAGCTCTCCTCCTTTGGCTGTTCGCAGACACTTTGACAACTTTTGATGAGGTTGCTTTTATTTATTATTTTTTTTGGCATAAATTTGATTAAAAGTGAGAGATGCTCTTATATATGAGCTGTATAATTTGTAAACACAAAATACCGGTTTTACGGTGCTTGAGGCGATAAAATTAGAACTTCATTTGGAAAGTGGTTGGGAATACAATTATACGCAAAAATAAAACAAAAACGTTTCCATGGGGTGACAGGAGTGAAATTATTCCGCCAGATTATCACTCGGGGAAGTGCGAAATGAGAAGTTTATTCGATATGTAAATTACTTGGCTACTTAAGTTTGAAGTTGTTGGTTTATTGAGAGGATTAGAGGAGGTTGTGTAAATATTAAACAAAAAAAATTGTTCCATTCGAGTCGAAAACAATACTCACACAAACGAATGGTTGTGAGAAGATAGACCTGGGGTCCTATAAGGACCTGTTGTGTTATATTGTCTATCTTAAGGGACAGCGGCTTATTTTTTGAAGCTTGAAAGTTATCGAGAGAATACAAAACAAATAAAATGTCCTCACATCAGCAGTCGTGGGTCAGTGGTTTGTGTACTGGACTACTGAGCGGTGGTTCGATCCCCGGTTAAGCAAATTACATCCTGCGAGCGAGTTCGGACTTCAGTTGTAATATTTCGCAGTAGATCTTAAAAAGCAGTGCAGTAGATTCACTTTTATTTTGCAGTAGAATTTGAATTTAGAAAAAATGCGATAAAAATTAAATTTTCAAATATTTTTTTAAAAATGTATTAGACAGCCGAAAGCAGACCAGAACAACAACACAATAAATTTGGAAAGAGAAAGAGAAACTTGAGTTCATGAAAGGTAAATGCAGTGAAAACGAGATGGCATGCACATTTTCTTTAAAAAAAAAAAAAAATTGTAATAGATTGCAGAATTGATAAACAGTGCTTCCAATAACTGATTATTTGCAATGGGCTTATAAAAATATACTTAGAAACGAAAATGTGTAAATATATTCAATTTGGATTTAAGATTTCCGAAATTCACATAAATTGTAGTAGATTGTCAGTCGAGCGCAGTGGTGCAGTAGATTTATTTTATTTTTTTTTTCATAAAATTGCAGTAGATCTACTGCAATTGCAGTAAAGTCCGAACCCTACTTGCGAGTCCTTTCCCCTGCGCCACCTCAAGCGAACGCCTAACAAACATACATCCACTCGGATAACTGTGATGAAAGAGCTCCTCCATTCAGCCGTTCGTTCTCGGTATCAGTGTTGCCGAAAGTACTCCCATAGCAGTATTATACTACTTTCAACACTTACTTTTGAAATACCTAAAATATCTTACACTAGCATCTTAAATAAAACAAACAGCATATAAAGGGTTTTCCAATGAGAAGTGTTATTGTGAATGACCCGCTATTTCGGTAGCTGTCACTTTTGAAGCTTTTATTCTTTGACATTTGACAAGAAGAAACTACACCATTACTAAAAATGGATACACGCTTCAAAAACGCAGTGAAATTATTCAAATTCACTACAAAAATGGTGAAAATCTTGCAGTCACAGTTCGCAAAACTAAAGCATTTTTTGGTCGTCGTGAAGCAGCTTGTCGGACCGCAATACAGAAATTGGTGGACAAATTCGAGCTGTTGGAACACGTTAGTGATGTGAAGAATAAAACCCGTGCCCGTCGCTCAAGAACAACTGAGAATATTGCTGCTGTAGCCCAAAGTGTTGAAGAATACCCAGGTTTGTCCATTCCTCGTCGTTCTTTGGAATTGGGCATTCCACAAACGTCATTACATCGTATTTTGCATAAAGACTTGGGTCTTAAGGCTTATAAAGTTCAGTTGAAACAAGACCTCAAGCCGGCCGATCATCAACAACGTCGTGTTTTTGCTGATTGGGTCCTTGAAATGATCTGGTATTCCATCGAAAAATCATCTTGACTGATGAGGCCCATTTCCACCACGGTGGCTACGTCAACAAGCAAAATTGTCGCATCTGGTGCTCGGAAAACCCAAGAGTTATTGTTGAGCAGCCTCTCCATCCTCAACGTGTGACCGTTTGGTGCGGTTTATGGTCCGGCGGGCTCATTGGACCTTACTTTTTCGAAAATGAGGTTGCATCAACAGTTACGGTGAATGGATTGCGCTATCGAGAGATGATTAATGATTTTTTTATGGTCGGAGGTGGATGATATTGATCTGGACAACGTTTAATTTCAACAAGACGGCGCTACGTGCCACACAAACAACGAAACCATTGATCTTTTACGGGAAAAGTTTCCGGACCGTGTTATATCTCGAAGAGGTGATCACAATTGGCCACCGAGATCTTGTGATTTAACACCTTGCGACTTCTTCCTTTGGGGCCACGTGAAAGATAAGGTCTACGCCAACAGCTCAGCGTCGATTCAAGACCTCAAATATAAAATTCGTGAGGCTATCGAGGTCATAGAGCAGCCACTTTGCGATTTGGTTATGGAAAATGGCATGAAAAGGATATGGTCCTGTATGCGTGCTCGTGGTGGCCATTTGCCTGATGTTGTTTTTCATTATTAACGGCATACCGTCCTCTTTATTATGAAATAAACATCCGATCATTTATCTCAAAAAATTGCATTTTTCTTTGAATACCAAAATAACACCTCTTATTGGAAAACCCTTTAGAAAGACATGAGAAATCAAAATCTATCTGCCGTAAGACAGATTTTTTATATTTATTTATATATACTGAATTTGTGTGCACACATTCATTTTTAAAGGCTAACAAATGTCTGTACTACTATTTTTTTTTTTCAAAATACTCTCCATTTTTGGCTGCTGTACTACCTTATAATATTTCTCTCCGGCAACACTGCTCGGCATACAATTGCAAGGTCCCTTCCATTGGTCCTAAAAATAAAAACTCACACAAAGCGATTGCTTATGGATCTGTTGCGCCATCTATTTATTTATCATCTATGCAATGGCAGCTTTTAGGGAAGGACAGACAGCGAGTTAAAAAATCTACGGGCGCCGATTTATCAACTGGATGGACATCGTCAGTTGTCACACTCCTCCTAAGATTAACATGCTAAGTTCAGATGTTGAAATATCTTAGTGTCGCAAATACCTTTCCCTGGTGACAGCATTGACTTTCTAAAGCCTTTTCATAACCTAGTGAGTAGTAAAAGTTTCGATATCTACTGATGAAATTACACGTTCCCACCCGCCCGTAGGGCATTTCTGTAAATTGGTAGAACAAATCAAAAAATTTATTAAGTGCTTTCATCTCAGCTCAATTGTCTATTTCCCTCAGTCTATTTCAACTATTTTCATCCAATGACTAATATGGAAAAAACAAGTGTTCGCATTTTGATTGTCATTCAGTTCTTTGCATAATAAATGACGCATTACTCAGAAGATATAAAACAATAAAAAAAAATATCGTAAGCATTTTAACGGAGCTGTATAGTCAGCAACTTACTACCCATTGAGCGTTACCTAATCATAGGGGTTTTGTTTATTTTTTCTTGCTTGTAGATACAAAGAATACAGTATGTAGGTGAGATGTTTATATTTAACTGTCTGACAGAGATGGCTATAAAAATGTTTTGCGACTATGAGTGTCGTGGTTCTCATCACAAGGCTTTTATTGTTTGGTTTTTGCAGTTTTAATTGCCAAATGAGTTTGTTGTTTCAATTAAATTGATAACTGACCTTTTGGGATTATATTGAGGAAGTTTTTTCCTAATAACTAGGACAGGTATAAACTGCCATTTGAATCGATTTAAGAACGATTTTACAACTTAAGTAGTTTAATTGTTTCATGTTGGCTGATAAATCAAGGGTACAATCGTTCCTGGATGGGGCGTTTCGGCCCCAGAATAAACTGGTGTAACTACCTTACCTATTTATGTGGAATGTGCGACCTCATTGCGACGAATTTGTGAATTTAAAAATATGCACAGCAATATAAATACAAGTCCCACTTGGACTGATTATTTTTTGTTACCATTATTTATAAACTCAGGCTTAGGATTCCATCCGGACCTGTTGGCCCAATGGTGTATAGTTAATCTAATTATGTTTTCAGTTCGCGATCATTGGGAAGTTTATAAAATTTCGCAATCGCTAAGCAAGCTTAGTCGGGGTTGTCATTCACAAGTAAGAACAAAACATGAAACCTGAATTTTTAAAAAAAACTTTCTCAGGATGGATGTATCTCAGATGTTCGGCAAATAGTCAGGAGGAGTGGGTCAGTGAAAAAAAAAAACCTTATAGTTCAATTTGTGTCTGCCGAAGGTTGAATCTGTGACTTGTCGCTATTGAAGTTTCCTTTATAACCGCTCACTATACAAATTTATATATAGAAAATGTCCAGATGTCTGAATTCATTAGAGAAGTCATTCCTATTTAGGTAAGCCCTCAGATGGCTCCTTTTGTACTACTAATTTGCAGTTTGCAGTCTCCAAATCGTCGAAGCTATCCAGCTAGATATGTTGTACCAGCGTTCGGAATACCTACTACCCTTAAGTAGAAAAAATACGTAGTGTTAATTCACGTTTGGCACATTCATCAGCCATACAATTGCCTGGGGTGTCTCTATGGCCCAACTCTTCCATGCATCGAACCTGTGACTTCTCACTCTGTACGTTCTAGAGAACGCTACCCACTTAACGCCTGCACCCATTAGAAGATGCCATTTCACTGCTCAAAATGTCAATTAATCTCAGGCAAGCGCAGTGGTTGTGCTGGACTACTGAGCGAGAGGTCGCAGGTTCGATCCTCGGTCTAGCTACTCACAACGATTAGTTTGTGTAGGTTTTTTTTTTATTGTTTGGGACCTGTAATTTTTATGCTGAGTCCGAACGGATAAATTGAGATTGTCTAAGACTCTGATGATTGTTAGGTGTTTACTTGGATGTGGAAAAGACCTTACGATGCAATTCGTGTTTTTTCCGAGGATCGAACCTGAGACCTCTCGCTCAGTAGTCCAGCAGACTAACCACCACGCCTGCCTGAGATTGATTGACATTTTCAGCAGGGAAATGGCATCTTATAATGGGTGCAGGCGTTAAGTGGGTAGCGTTCTGGTGTACGAACAAAGTTAGAAGCCACAGGTTCGATGCATGGAAGATGTTCAAGCCAGTGAGTAATATAGTTCTTATTTTGGGAGAGAAATATGCTTAACTCCGTAAGAGCTACTGTCCAAACCAGATCCGGCTTGTTCCATCGATATATGAAGGCTTGGTCCTGCAATTAAACTTTAAGTTTGCTTAAGGTTGAGTTTGACCAGAATAGATTTAGAAACTACTGCACGAAACTGACTTTGATTTTTACATATTAACTGCAAAATATCGGGATTCAAAAATAGGATATGCTTTACCGATGTCCGCAGGCCAGAAGTAGAGATTTAGGATCGAATCGAAGCAGCCACGAGAATGTCTTCTAGCTCCTACCTTTGAAATGTCTTTGGCAAAGAATTTCTTATTGTTATAAATATATACTACAATAAAATTGGAGCAATAATGTAAAAATGAAGGAAAGAGATGTGTAATAACCTAATGAGCTAGATCGCCAACGACCATCAGTGGAGATAATTTCATGTGTGCGTCAAAACCTGTTTGTCCTTCTGCTGGGTCTATACAAAAAACCGAAGCGAAAACCTGTTTCCTATGAAACCGCGTGAAATCTTTTAAAAATCAATTTCGAAATCTCTCCCAAAAACCACACATATGCGGCCGGTTTGCATCAGTGTAACACCCCCTCCCTGAAATTCCTTTCAACTAAATCCGTGAGAAAACAAATTCTAATGACACATACTTCCACAGCGCCGCGTGCATCCTGTTTCCTCTGGACAACAAAAAACGAACCCCATCAGTTAAACCACATTTAAAAATAGACGTACGCTTCCATTCAAAGTCCTTTTAAAATTCTCATCGCCCTCTGTATATTATACAGGTTTCTTTCTCTATTCATTGCCATTCATCTTCCTTTAGCCAGCGTAACCTTTTCTCGTTATGTCTTCATTTCCTGCCGCCTGGTGCTCCCCTCCCTGGGAGCCCTCCAGTTCCACAACATGAAATCATCGTAATTTTTAATTGCCTCTCGCGTTTATCCCTCGCCCGGCAAGAACCGTCATCATCACCATCGCATCGCTCCACTGGAATCCTTGTTAACACTGAAATGATCTCTCCCCCATTCAGTGGCGCACTACACTCGTAACAGCCGCCATCTCGTTCACACTCCAAACATAAAATGCACATTTAATGATGAGCATGGCATGTTTTTGTGTGTGCATTTCATTCAAGGTTATGGTTCTATATTAAAAATCGTAATAAGAGTTTCTAGCTCTAAGGAGAGTGAAAGTGCTTTGTGGTACACCCTCTGGCCGATCCTTCTATTCAGTGTGTAATATGCGCGCCATGAAAGTCCTATAAAATTAATACCGATGTGTGTGCACGTATGGATGCTCGCCATGTCTTATACCATACGAGTTCAAGCCATGGTAATCGTAATCATCGGCATCATCATTATCATTATAGGCAGTGGCCAGAGCAAGAGTATGCTGAGGGTGTCGCATTACTGTCGGCGACAACGTGAACGAAATCCGACCGAAGGCGACTGAATAATTTCTTTAAAAAAAAAATGATATCTTGCCAGCACCATAATCGTAATATGATGTTTAATGGAACATATCCAGGCATTATGTGCCGTTAGATATGCGATCTATGGACGAGTAGAGCATGAATGATAAATTGTTACAGGATCATAAACAAATCGCCCGGCAGTGGAGCATCGACTGGGAAGGCTGTTTAAATTTCGAATCGTTCACCAATTGGAGCGACTTTTACGCAATTATTTGGGATGATAATTTATTATTATTTATCGAGGTTTATGGGTTCATTGTGTTTTATTGGATGGAAAAAACGAGAGTCAACATGTGTTTGCGAAGGATAAAATGTTTGTAAATCATGGGAAGTTGTTTTCCTGGAAGTTCCCATTATAAAAAAGGATTTTGTATACAGAAGAGGTCCCATTCTTGGAATAATTGATTCTGACAGCTGTGAGTCACCACTCGTCTGTCAATGTCAAAGCTTGTGATGGGACTTTCAAAGTAGGTATGCAATGCAAATGGTGAGTATGGCTATAAAATTCAAATTAAAGTAGGTACTAGTGATGAGACTCGATACAATTTTTTTATTTTGTATTCGACTTAAATGGGAGACAGTGTACTCGAACGAGTGGAGTTAGCTTAGTCGGTGCTTGGTAAATTTGTTTAAAAGCAAAGTGATGGGACACGAGGAAATCATTTTGCATTACAGTGACTCGATGATGTTTAAAAAAATTTCCAATTGAAACTGGAACCGA
The DNA here is from genome assembly GCA_916610125.1 of Cheilosia vulpina. NCBI lineage: Eukaryota > Metazoa > Arthropoda > Insecta > Diptera > Syrphidae > Cheilosia > Cheilosia vulpina. Next base: position 71,942,939 of record OU744277.1, on the reverse strand, counting down.
ATTAAGTGGGATTTAGTTGACTTGACCGACTTGAGCTAACTTAGTCGGAAGTGGAAGTATATTTTTGTAAGCGAAGGGAGCATTTCAAGCATTCAAGTCACTCGATGATGTTTAAAAAAAATTCTAATTGAAACTAGAGCCGACTTTAGTGGGATTTAGTTGACTCGACCGACTTGAGCTAATTTAGTCGAAGGTGGAAGTATATTTTTGTAAGCGAAGGGAGCATTGGGGCTTCGATTTGGACTAGTGATGGGACACGAGTTAATCATTTTGTATTAGTCACTCGATGATGTTTAAAACAAATTCCAATTCAAACTGGAGCCGACTTAAGTGGGATTTAGTTGACTCGACCGACTTGAGCTAACTTAGACGGAGGTGGAAGTATATTTTTGTAAGCGAAGAGAGCATTTCAAGCATTCAAGTCACTCGATGATGTTTAAAACAAATTCCAATTCAAACTGGAGCCGACTTAAATGGGATTCAGTTGACTCGACCGTCTTCAGCTAACTTAGACGGAGGTGGAAGTATATTTTTGTAAGCGAAGAGAGCATTTCAAGCATTCAAGTCACTCGATGATGTTTAAAACAAATTCCAATTCAAACTGGAGCCGACTTAAGTCGGATTTAGTTGACTCGACCGACTTGAGCTAATTTAGTCGAAGGTGGAAGTATATTTTTGTAAGCGAAGGGAGCATTGGGGCTTCGATTGGGACTAGTGATGGGACACGAGTTAATCATTTTGTATTAGTCACTCGGTGATGTTTAAAAAAAATTACAATTGAAACTGGAGCCGACTTAGCGGTATTTAGTTGAATCGACCGACTTGAGCTAACTTAGTCGTAGGTGGAAGTATATTTTTGTAAGCGAAGGGAGTATTTGTAACTCCGAGCAATACTTCACTGAATTATGCGGATTTTACATGCAAAGCACTAACAAATCCAGTCACGTAGTACTCAATCACGGATGCGGTAATTCAACCCCAGTGGAATCCTATAACATTAATTTTGAAGAAGCCAGGAGCTGTTTATCTACTTAAAGCCAATACAACCGTGTGTATTAAAATACGACAAAACTTTCCGTAACACTGAATTCCAAAAAAAAGCAGACATAATATTCTGCACATCCTTTCACTTAACATAAAATATTTTTCAACCTCTCTCTCTCCTCTCGATTGAGGTAGGTATTATGTGTGCATACATTTTCCCCGTAAAACATCAACACAATCACAAACTGATGCAGAAAAAAAATGAATTATACAAAAAACGCCTCACAAGCAAATTACAAAAAGAAAAACCTTTAGAAAATTGTCTGACACATTATCATAATAATTCCCCATGTTTGGCAATTTGGGTGTTGTGATGTGAAGTCATCTCCAAGATTCGGGTCTACGAGTGTGTGGAGTGGGAGGATATTCCTTAACAGAAACACACGTTTCCCCAGCAGACGTGTGGTGGCCCAGGCTGGGTGGCCGTATCTAAACCTTATTTACACACATGTGCGCCTATATGTTAGAGGGAATCTGCTCTGTCGACTGTAGGTTGCGATCTTGTTTGGCTTAAGGGATAAATAAATTCCTGTGGCATGTTTATTTTCAAGTAATGGCGGTGATGTTTGCAAAACGAATGATGGTTTCATATGGCGATACAGATACACACCGATGATTTGAGGCTGTGAAAAGTTTTATTTTTTTCCTCTGATGGCCGCAGAGAGAACATACATTGGGTACACTTCGGAATGGATTTTAGTAGGAGGGGACTTGTTTTTTAACATAAAAATTTTATGAGTCGGTCAGTTACAGAATATTTGGACATGTGCCTTCCATTCCTTTCTCATTGAACGTTGAACTTCATTAATATTATTAATCGACATTTTAATCGCAAGATTAACATCAGTAGAAAAACAAAAACACTTAATTTGACAGGCCCCACACCTTCAAAACGGATTTATTTTTACAGCGACTTTGCGAATTGCTTTCAAATGTGCGAAGGTACCTACTACACAAGACTGGTTTTCTATTACTTAAGCTGTTGCATAGCCTGCAGATAACAATCATCATCATTATTATCGTTAAAGCGAAAGTATCTTCGAAGGTAGGTTTAGAAGCAAAAACACAATTCAAAACGTGCTGAAACTATCTGTTCACATAATTTGCGGCATGTGCTTTTAGCTTTTAGCACATGCTTAGATTTAATGATGACGGCACTTTAAGTGATGGAAACAGCGTGCCATTTTCATTACCATTTTCCTACTGTGGAATAGCAATGGGGCATTTGCAGTATGGTGTGTCAGTTTGTGGCCATCGACCTATTATTTTTCCAGCGAATATTTACGTAAAAAATACGCATACATAAGTATGTCGTTTTCTTCTTCAAATGCTTTGACTTAGAACTAGAAAGAAAGTTCAATAATTCGGGAGGCAGACTACTGCTTTGGTATAGTGATACCTACAGTACACTACTAGCCAGCCTCGTCCCGCATTATTGACCTTTCCATGTCTAACTCGCGCTATACGCATAAAAAGCTGGTAACTAAAAAGAACCGAGTGTTGAGATTTTACACCGTTGAAAATGCAAAAGTAAGCAATCACAGCGAAGAAATATACTCAAAAAACTATTTACTATAGTATAGTACAATCAACTCAAACGTGTACTACGGAATGCTGCCTCTCAGGGGGTGTAATACTCACTAGCAGTCTGTCCCTGCATTATTATTTCACTCATTTAGGGGCTAAATTCCATAAACAATATTTTATACTTGCTTCACAAGTCCAAGCATCCCGTCAGCCGTTTTGGCATTTCCTAGGAAACCATAAACGCCATTAGGGGAAGACGAGGCAAGCTGTATATCAACGCCTGCATTTTTTCAACGGCCGACATTTTGACATCTTCTCAGCAGACTTTGATGGACTCAATTTTGAAGCATAAATATTGCTTAAAAAAATATCTTTGCCTGACGAATTTGCAAAAGCTTAGGTAAAGCAGCAAATTTAGTGGAAAGTGTCACCCCGCTCTCCCCTACTTACACACCTTTCGCTCCATTCTAACAGAGAAAACGACAAAGTAGAACCCCGAGAACAATCGTCGCTGAATTGTGTTAGATTTTGGTCTGTAGCTCAGCTTCTGGAGGAAACAGATAGCTGATTGGTTAAAATATTCGGGGAAGTTTTGACTTTTCAATAGTTTTCTTTGTTTTGTATGGATTACGAATTTTTTCAGTGATGATAAGCTAAGAGCAATGAAGTAAGATAGAAATAGTCCCCCAAAAAAGGGGCGTGGCAGTGAAAAATATAGCCCATTCTAGAAACTACAAAACGGGCAAAAGCTAGAGAACGACTTCAGCTGCCAGCTGGACGGAGGATCCTGTTATAAATTTACATCTCAATTTGTAGATAGTTCACCGAATGGAGGACGGCTAAAACCTCCGCACTGATGACCTACCTACGTAAATGCTGATAGCCCAATCGAGGCAATTTCATTTTCAGTATTTTATTCAATTCATTTGGTCGTTCAAAAACCATGTTGCTGCCTTTAATTTACCTTTAAATTGCCGTATAGGTTTGAGAGCTCGACTTTTTAATGATAAAAACCTACGAGCCGCACGAATAATTATAAATTCGACGTTAGACGACCGTCCCGTGTTTCCATCCCAGTAACGTGACATTAGTGGTAACCGAAAATTATAAATAAAAAACCATGAGCGTATATGTCGGACAGGAAAGGCGGTTGTTGAAAAATTGTGCGTAGAAAATCGAACCTAAGCAGTCTCGCACCCAACGGGAACTTTGCCATGGAAACTTCAGGTATTTTAATAATAAAAAAAAACCAAGCAACTGGCAACTGACTACAAACCAGAAGGCAGGCTCAGGAAGCCTGTTATAGGAGCACAGGGAGTATTACGTCTATTTAAGCGGTCTTTATGGCAGCTATTAAGTTCAGACTGTTTTCAGTTCAGAACCAGTTTTCAGACAATGTCGATGAGGTTGGTTTGGATATAAAAAGGCTTAAAACCAAGGCCACCAACTATAAAGGTTTAACAACGTAGAGCTCTTCAAATATGGAGGTGGATTTATTTTTGTAATCATAAACTAGGATATACATTCAATATATCAACGATCGTCCAAACGATATCGTTTTTGAAACTTTGATCACCAAAATCAGTTATATTGTGCTCGAATTTTTTTGACATTTTCATTTCATTTCATTTTTTGACAAACTTCAGCTTTCAATATATTTTTGGAAAATGAACTGGATTAAGCTCTCAAACGTTTAAGTTTACCACTTGGTTGCTAGTTTTGGAGGTCTATCGACGATAATCGTCTGAAAAGTTACGGAATGAGTGCCCAGGTATAGGTGGCTGTTTTCCCGGTTACTTGAGCGCCTTTTGAGACCACAACTAATGTGACCTGTCAGCTTCACAGCTGAGTTCAAAACTCCTGACTTGAGTGACAAAATACAGTTGGCCTATTCTGTCAGTTATGTTTAACGGCGTCGAGTACTGTCTGATGAGGAGGAAGAGCTATAGGCATCTTGGAAATAAAAATTCCTCGATGGACTTTTGGTCAAAACTTTTGACCTGTCAAAATGTGTAAGAAGCAAGCGAACTTTTCCTAAATGCCATTCCTGATACTGTTCGCTTTAAAGGTCGTCTGACCGTTGAAAACTCACAACCCATAGACAAGGTCAGAACAATCGCTTGTGCGCCCTTTGAAAATCTGACGTTCTAAGTGCCTTCTTGAAGATCCGCTTTAATGTTGCCTTTCTATTCCAGCTGCAGTCTGCCAGGAGTTGATGGCCTTCAAATGTCCTTCGCGTGGTTCTCGCCACAAGCCTCGCTGATCTTGTAGTTCACGGAACAGGTTCTTATAGGCATCCTAGTGTGAGCTGTTATAATTTCCTCTTTGTACAGTTGAAAGGGACCTACAAATTTCATGCCGAATGGCACCGTTCTTGCAACCACTTTGTTCCTAAAGTGCATGGCAAAGACTGCCTACAAGAATAGTCGACGCGAAATTTCTTTATTGGACAAAACCAAAGATGAGTCAGGAGAAATGTCACCTTTTAAGCGAAATACGAGGAATTTCATTTTTTTTATCCAACTTCTTCGAACTCAGTCACCCTCATCGTCGGTCAACCTATGTCTACATGTTGAGATGGGGATTCAATGTGGCAAATTATATTAGTTTAAGTTTAAGTCCGCCCGCCTTTGTTGAGTGACCACAGAAAGCACCTACCACTGTGCACATACTTGAAAATGGCCCTGCGTGAACAAAAGGACCTCTAGATAATCAATCCTGCATGCCCTGTCTCATCCTAGCACTGTTATTTCCATTGGGGGCAAGAATGATGTGCGGTTCATTAGTTTTGTGCATATATAGCAAAAAGAAATATATTTTGTACATTTTAATCAGAAAACAAAACGTTCTACCTTTGCTTCGCCAAATACGAGTACATACACATAGAAGCAGCAACAGGATACAACGTAAAAGTTTCATTTTGCCTGTGTCCGCTTATCGAAAGTTTGGCTTTGCTTTTGCTGGTCGGCCATTTCCCATGTGGGATGGATTGCTTCAGGATATCCCTCGGATGGAAGGCAATTTCAGTCGTTTTATTGTGCGCATTTTCTTTTTTGTCAAGATACGAGTGGAATGCTGGATGGGTGTCTAAATTGGATAATAGATGTACAACTCTGACTAATTGACTATGTTCGAGAGAAATAAAAGTTTTGCGTCCCTCACACGCTGACGGTGCATAGCGCAATAAACAATGGAACGGGTGTGGATGATACGATGTTCTTTTTTGCGGATTATTCGCTCAATGAATCTCAAGTGGACCATGAATCATCAAATTTCCCCAAAATTACAGAAAACTTTTTACGTATACGTTGGTGCTGCTGATGGCATTCTCGCTTTAATGGGAAATCTGTTACCCAAGGCGGTGATGCGGGATGGTGTGGAACGCTTGTTACCGGATTTTCTGCATTGCTAATTCAACCATTATGACCGGTCGTTTAGGTACATAGGACTTAACGACATTTGATTGCTGTAAGACGATGCGATAAGACTACCTGAGCGTTTTAATTGTTTGGAGCTTCTAAACTGATGTCGTCATGGGAATGGGCTTGTGCCTTGGTTATATGTAGGGGAGACCGGGGCTAGTTGGCCTCAGGGGCAAGTTGACTCACTGCCATTTATTTGAAAGAGAAGATATGAATTGCATGTCCATTCCTGTTTTTACATTCAATACCGATACCTGTTTAGTCTCCTTTTGTATCTCGTCGCGAGTGCATGTCATTCATGAAATATTAAGGAAAAACGATTTTTTGCTCCCGTAAGTAACTTTTTTTTTTTCTTTTATTTTCCTCTTTCCGGCCGTTTTTGAGCGTCTGGCGCAGATTTTTTTTTGGAATATAGTGTATATATGTATTAGTTGTCCATGCATGCCCTTTATTTTTTGTTATTTTCTGTTTTTGCTTCTGAAAAATCTTGTTATTTGCCAGATGGTCGGGAGGGGTTAGTTGACTCATTTTGTTCGGGGCTAGTTGACTCAATATTTTTTTCGGGATTTACAGGAAATGAGGACTTATAAAAGGAAAACAGAAAGAGGAGATACTCAGCAAAGCGTGATGGAACGAGCCTGTAGACTTGTTTTGATGGAAGGCCTCAGTATAAGGTCAGTTTCAAAAGAAGAGGCAATTCAATACAAGACCCTGCAAAGGTATGTACAAAAGCTTCAAAAGAAAAAGGAAGAAAATCCTAGTAGTGAATTTGGTGAATTAAGTTTGGAAAAAGTGGGCTATTCAAAAACTAGGCAAATATTTTCCGACACAGAAGAGCAATGTTTAGTTGAATATTTAAAAACAACTGCTGATATTTATTTTGGCATGACAGCCTTCCAAGTTCGAAAACTGGCATACGAGTTTGCCATAAAAACAGCAACTAAAATACCAAGCTCATGGACTGAAAATAAGTCTGCCGGGGAGGACTGGTTCGGACATTTTTTAAAAAGACATCCAGCACTTTCGCTGCGAAGGCCACAAGCCACAAGTTTGTCGAGAGCGACTTCTTTTAATAAGCATAATGTCGGTTTGTTTTTTAAGAACCTGAAAACTGTTTACGAACGCCTAAAACTGCATCCTGAAGATATTTGGAACATGGACGAAACGGGTGTCACAACAGTTCATACACCCGATCGAGTAGTCGCTCGCTGTGGAGTTAAGCAACTTGGATCAGTGACTTCAGCTGAGAGAGGAACTTTGGTGACAGTAGCTGATGCTGTTTCAGCGGTAGGGAATGCAATACCTCCGTTTTTTGTGTTCCCGCGTGTCAACTACAAAGATTATTTTGTGAACGGAGGACCAATTGGATCAATTGGCGCAGCAAACCCTTCAGGATGGATGAAAGAGGAACAATTCTTAAAATTTGCAAATCATTTTATACAGCATGCGAAACCATCCAAAGAAAGACCTGTTTTGCTGCTCCTTGACAACCATGAATCCCATTTGTCGATAGCAGGCCTTGATTTATTTAAGCGAAATGGAGTAACTGTGTTGTCTTTTCCTCCACACTGCAGCCATAAACTCCAACCACTGGATAGAACAGTCTTCGGGCCGTTTAAAAAGTATATCAATACAGCATGTGGAAATTGGATGGCTACCAATCCGGGAAGGCCTATTTCAATTTACAATATTCCTGCAATCATAAAAACTGCCTTTCCTTTAGCATTCACCGTAAACAACATCCAGTCTGGGTTTCAGGTATCTGGAATACATCCTTTAAATGAAAACGTCTTTCCTGATTCAGAATTTATGGGAAGTTATGTATCTGACCGGCCTGAAACAACAAGCAGCAATAAACCTGTTCCTGACCGTGAATATGAACAATATGCCGACACACCACCAGCAGCAAACAGTTTTGAGCCAGACTTATCCTTGTTTCACGAAAATCAAAGAACTCCTACAAAGCAAATGATTCCCGAAGATCTGAGAGAAGGCGATGATCCGCAGCCTTCCACCTCAAGGATGGCTCTCTTGCTCGAGATACGACCATTGCCAAAGTCAGGCCCGCGTCAGAAAGCCAAAGAAAACAGTCGCAAAAGATCATCGGCAATTTATACTGACACTCCCGAAAAAACCGCTCTTGAAGAAAAACAAAACGCAGTAAGGTCTAAGAAAGAAGCTAAAACTGAGAGACAAATAGCCAAAAGAACAAAACCAGCCAAAAACAACAAAGCAAAAAAAACACCGAAACCGAGGAGGAAGCCAACTTTTAACGAGTCTTCAGAAGAAGAAGATGATGAAGTATGCCTCGTTTGCGGGGAGTCATACTTAGCAAGCGTTCCAGGAGAGGATTGGATTCAATGCATTCGCTGTCACAAATGGGCACACTCGATATGTTCACGAGGAAACTTGGTTTTTTATAGCTGTCAAAATTGTAATTCTGATGACGATTTAGATAGTGACTAAGTAGGTAATATTTATTTTACCACAAGAAGTGGGTTTTAATTTATTTATTTTGTTTAATTTTAAGTCATTTAGTGCGTTTATTATTTGACTTTTTCCTATGCACTGAAAGTGCCTCTAAAATTTTTGTTTTGCTTAATTAGTGACTAAGAATATAACGTGATATTTTTGTTTTTTGTTTTACCACAGGAAGTGGCTTTTAATTTATTTATTTTGCTTAATTTAAAATCATAGATTTTTCCTAAGCACTAGACGTATGCACCTCTTTAATTTAATAACTTTGCCTTATTTTAGTTAATGGCCATTAAGTGCCTTTTTGTTTCCACCACAAGAAGTGGTTTTGTTTTTTGTTAACATAACCTACATAAGTGCCTAATATTGCCTAATAATAAAAATTGTTCCTATCTGGTGATACTTGTTTGCTAAGTAGGTACAGAATTCATTTATGTTATTACAAAAAAATAAAAAAATAAACTAAAACAAATAAATTGATCTTAATCTTTAAATTTTTTGTAAGAATTCAGTTTCGCACGGCGTGGGTCAACTTACCCCATAACGTAAGTCAACTTACCCCGGTACCGGGGTTAGTTGACACAATCGAGGTGCTCTAGAAAAATTAAGAAAAAATTGCCCTCATGTTGTTTTTTTTTTGATTGAGTAACTTTGCTCATGAAGACCAAAGGATGCTTTTTTTAATGATATTTGAACTGTCTTGATATCAGTCTTAGTTCAAGAGAAAAAGAAATAAATGTAAATTTTGGGTCAACTAGCCCCGGTCTCCCCTATGGTTGCGGTTTGAGTGGAGGAACTTCCTTCCAGACTTGTGTTGTTTTCGGCGAAGACTGGCAGGGAGGCAGAGAGGTTTTATTGGCTTTTGTAAATTGATATTTTAATACGCTTTCTGGATTATGTGGCGGCAAAAAGTCATCGCCGACTAACGCGACGACCCAAAAACTGTCAGACATGGCTAGGTACTATTTAGAGAGAAGAATAGCAGAGCTAAAATCTCTGCCGACAAAGTAGTTAAGAGCTACATATACGCGTTGCGTATAGGTAAGTTTCACTCTAATTCACATGAATTAATTTGAATTGAAATTAATAAACAAATCTGCAAGGAGATCGAGGATAGAATTCAGAAATACAACGTTAACATTGCTCCTGGGGATTTAAAGGGCCGTTTTTAGGACAAATGAAGGACATTCAGACTTGTCGACTCAGCAGCGGTGCTACATAAAGTTTGCGCAAAGTTTGCGTTTGTAAATAGAGAAGGAACATTGTTCGGAGCCAATATAACAAATTCTAACTACAAAAGACACTGCTTCGGAGTATTGGACGCTGCGACGCTCCAAGATGCAAGTTAGGTGATTTTTTGGATTGCAAATCTAGCACAGTGTCAGACATCATAATCTCTGTCACATATTTCTGTGGCAACAAGGATAAACAGCACAAGTCGACCTATGTCAAAATTAATGTTACGATCGGATGCACAGTACCCTGTTCTAAACGGTTTTCCAACAGGGACGCTACAATAGTAGAGCGACAGGGACAGCAAACGACGCCGAATTTCTTGCCGCTCTTTTGACATTGCTCTTCAGTAAGGTTTGCCATTTCATGATGGAAAGATATACGACCCAACAACGAGTCGAAATTATTAAAATTTACTACCGAAATTCGGAGTCAGTGGCCTCAACGTCCTAGCAGATCAACAATTGAGCGTCTAGTGGTAAAAATTGGATTCACAAGCACAGTACAAAATGTTCCCGTGCCAGTGAGACAAAGAAGTGCCCGTAGTGTCGAGAATATTGCTGCCGGTGAGGCTTGAGTTGAAGAAAGCCCAAATGTGTCTCTCACACGTCGTTCTCAAGCGTTGGGCATTTCTGTGACGTCGTTGTGGTGAATTTTGCGAAAATATTATCTTGGCCTACATAGGGTAGAGGCGCTAATATCCGGACACTATGTTGTTTATCTGAGAAAAATAGGTACATCACACATATGTTGTCTCATATATCAACAATAAAACAATCCTTTATATGTCACTCATCTTCATGCAAAGTTTCAAATCAATCATTTGCATGATGTAAGAGATAAGCGGCAGTGTTGAGGCTGAGCTCCGAGAATGTGGTTGTGTTGTCATTTTAAAATAAAAAATAAATAATTGGCGCAACAGGTCCGTATGGACCCAAGCCTAGCTTCTCACAACCATTCGTCTTGTGTGAGTTTTTATTTTTTGGGACGAATGGAAGGGATCTAAAATTTTATGCCGAGTCCAAACGGCCAATTGAGAAGCTCTTTCATGACAGTTATACTCTCGGATGTTTGTCAGACGTTCGCGAGAGGTGGTGCAGTGAAAAAACCTTAAGTTGGAATTTGGGTTTTTCTCGGGATTCGAACCTGGGACCCCTCGCTTAGTAGTCCAACACATTAACCACTAAGCCACTGGTTGTCATTTTGCATACCAAAAAAATAGGCGAGCATTTGCAAAAAGTAAGTTTTTCAAAGAGTATTTCTTAACTTATTGTTCTGCAAGGTGCTTTGTTTGCCTTTAAATATAACCCAGTTTCATAATTTAAAAAAAAAATAGAATAAAATTATTTTTTTAGCCTAAGTTTTGGTGTCCGGATACTAAAACTAAAATTGAAGAGCATTTTCAGTATACAGACAAACTGTCCGGATACTGTAAATTTGAGAGGAGATACAAATTTGCGTTTGAATACTCCTAAACGATACCTAATGAGAGAGAGATAGATAATTTCAAAAACGATCGCCCCATAAAAATATGGATGAAACATTCTTTCTTTGCTTTCTTGAAACTAAACCTTTTATTGTCAATGAGAGAAGCAGAAAGCATTAGCAAGGGCTGGGCAGTAGTAAACAGGAAACCACATTAAAATGGTTTAGGGGAATATTTTAATATTTGAAAAGCATTGATCAGGAGCATATCGTGGATGAGCATTAACGAATTTGAAATGATGAATAAAACTGTTTTTGTCTCTGTCCAAAATATGGCAAAGTTATAGCCCCCAAAGGTTACAAAAACATATACCAAACATATACTAACGATGCTAATTGTCATACAAAATGAATTCAAAAAAATGTGGCTTGTGTCCATAAGTGTTGTGAATTCTTCAGGTCTTTTAAATGCATACCGTTGTTTTTGCTTTTAATAAATATATGTAGATAGGTACATATTATATAATGAATTAAAGTATACATACCTATATTTTATGAAAAAAATAAAATCGTTGAATTAAATAAAGGCAAAAAAGGCCTTACACTTCATATAAAACCTTTGTGTCCGGACACTAACAAAACAGTGTCCGGAGAATAAATTATGCTATCCGGATACTAGAGTAAATGGAACTTTTTTGAATTTATTTTTAATAAATATTCAGAACGTAACATTTGAAAAAAAAGTTAATGTCTTATTATTAGCCAATATCGTCACTTTGACAGACATTTTAATTTTTTTCGGTAGCTTTGATAGTGACGAAACTGTTGGAAGTCAAAGGTAACAAATGTGTTAACTGTCCGGATACTAGTGCCTTTACCCTACTTACAAGATTAAATTGACGCAAGAACTGAAGCCGCTTGACTACCAGAAGCGTCGTATGTTCGTGAATTTGGCTGAGCAACAACTTGAAAATGACCGTTTAATGATAACCGAATATTTGGACTTGGAGGACATGTGGTTCCAACAGGACGGCGCCACAAGCCACACAGCGAATGTCACAATCAATTTATTGGCAACCAAGTTTGGAGAACGTGTTATCTCACGAAATGGTCCAGTCGCTTGGCCGTTAGCCTATTTCCTGTGGGCCTACGTCAAGTCTATGGTCTATGCCAGCAAACCAGCGACGATTGATGAACTTCGTACGAATATCGAACGTGAAATTGCAGCAGTATCGGCCGATTTATGCTTGAAAACCGTCGAAAATTGGGTTCAGCGTCTGGACTTCTGCAAGCGTGCGCGTGGTGGCCATGCAAAAGAAATCGAGTGCCATACATAATGGCATCGAACGTACTTTCACAGGAATAAAGAATTTCATTGATATCCAAAACCGTTTTTGTTTTATTTAAAAAAAACTTTTGAAGCACTCTTATGGAAAAACCCTTTATATGTCAAGTTTGTTTCATTCAAATATCTCTTACGGTTGCTGTGTTATGGATCAGGGAAAAATGCATAAGTCATTTACCCACATTGAAAGTCAAACCTTTAAACTGCGCTCCTGAACAATGACTAAAAATGACTTATGCTGTTTTTCCTTGTTGCCAAAGATTTATGTCTGTTCGCCTATCCGAAAGTGTTAGATATACAATTATACATTTCACGCGCCCAGAGAGTGTCGTGTCAATTCTTTCGACACTTTTACAAACCGCTCATATATTTTCTCGCCGTTCATCGAAGTTAGAATCGCAACTGTGACAGTTCTTTTGAAGAAAAGCAAAGTGGCACTACAATAGTTCTTTTGAAGTACTAAAGAACTGCAAATCGTCGTTATCCTTCCCATTAAAACTTCTTTACAATTTATCTCTATCGTCTGGCACATTCTTGGATGAATGGAAAACGTCATTTATATCCACCATATTCAAAGCTGGCTCAAAGCAGAAAGTAAAAAATTATCGTGGTATATCAAAACTTTCTGCTATTCCAAAACTTTTTGAGTCAATTGTGACAACCAAACTCAATTTCTCATTTAAAGAACAAATCACTCCACACCAGCACGGCTTTGTATCTGGTAGATCTACAGTGACTAACCTAATGCTTTTCAGTAAATACCTCTTCGATTCCGTAGAATTAGGTTATCAGGTTGATGTTGTATTTACAGATTTTGTGAAAGCCTTCGACACTGTTTGTCACAATATTCTCATCGATAAATTAAGATCATTTGGCATTCACTCGAGCCTCCATTTAGGATCTATAGTTACCTTACAAAAAGGAAGCAAATTGTAAAAATTGGTTCTTCTCAATCGAGGCCTATTGACGTTTTATCGGGTGTTCCTCAAGGCAGTCACTTAGGACCTCTGCTGTTTAATATTTTTATCAATGATATTCCAACTATGCTTCAGCATGCTCATTGTCTTATTTATGCTGACGATTTAAAAATATTTTTGCGTGTTAAAAGCATTTTCGATTGCAATAGGCTTCAATCCGATTTGAACTCAGTTGTCAATTGGTGCAAGCTAAACCAGCTGTCCTTGAATATTACAAAATGTCATTCCTTTTCTGTTTACCGTATTTTGTCTCCAGTTATTTATCAATATAACATTTCCGAAATTTCACTTACTAACGTAACTGAAGTTAAAGATCTTGGGGTGATTTTTGACACCAACATTTCATTTTCACTTCACATTGACTATGTTGTTGCTAAGGCTAACTCTATGCTTGGATTCCTCAAACGATCATGTGCCGTATTTTCTAGTCCTTATGCTCTTAAATCTGTTTATATGTCCCTTGTTCGTCCTTTTCTTGAATATTGCTCCATTATTTGGTGCCCTAACAATTTTACTTCTATAAATCGGTTGGAAAGAGTGCAAAAGTCATTTACAAGATTTGTAATTCCTCAATTGAAATAGAACCTTGATGAAAGACCCTCTTATTCTACTAGATGTGCATTAATAGGGTTAGATACCCTTGAGAAAAGACGTAATGTTCAGTGTATATTGTTTGTTCATGATGTGTTTTCTTATCGCATAAAGTGTCCTGAAATTCTAGAGAATTTTTTGTTTTACGCACCTGAAAGAATACTCAGATCTAGAAATTTATTATTTAATCCTAGGCATATTTACAATTATGGTCTTAATGAGCCTACTAATAAAGGTATTAATTTATTCAATTCTGTTTGTACAGAAATTGATTTGTGTGATGATAGAGAGAAAGTTAAATCTGTAATTTTAAATATTCATGTATCATAATAAAATTTTGCTTCTTGTTAATTTAGTAATTCCTAAGTTACTTAAAACCTATTGTATTATACTATATATTTTTAATTATTATATCACCATATATTATATCCGAAATCTGTTAGAGTTAAGCTCGGTAGATGAATAAAGTAAAGTAAAGTAAAGTAAAATTCACGAGAAAATTTTACCAAAGTCTCACTGCATATGCGCTTCCCCAACAAACCATAAACTGTTTGATTGAATTTAAACCTCATGCTAACCTATTTATATACCTTTATCCTCTACCACTATAGAGTCTTTAGATGCCATTTCGATTGAATCGGTATAGGAATTCGATTCGAATATTCAATTTCATACTAGGCATGTCGTGTAACGATTGACATGTCATGTTGGTATGTAATCTGGGTTAGACCTAATGTTTCTGTTTGTATTGTTATTTATTTTGATGTAAGCGCAGATGGTGGTTGGTCACAGAACGCCCCTATTGTGAATTGCATGCTCATTTGGAAATTATTGTTCGACCTTTCTCAAAGGAATAGTTTCCCGAGACATTCCACGCGTGTTGATAATGTTATAAGCGTAATAGCGTGTATTAAGATGTAGGTTTGAATATTTGATTCCAAGTACAGGTCGGACGGTCATTGGCGGTCTATTGGGCAACGGTTTTTATTGTCTTAGTTGTAAGTGTATGTTATAAGTAGTGCGATGGCACAGTAATGAAAATGTTTGTCTTTTGCCCAGTTGTTTGTTAGAAATCAAACGATAAATAGTAATTAGAGCTTTGCCAGGCTGTTTGCTCCCTATGCCTATGTTTATGGTAATCCACAGGCACTCCATGTGATAACTTTAGCCATTAGCATTAATTGTACCTACTCAATTTTGTATTTCTTTCTTATTCTGAATTGTTTAACCCTTCAATTAACCTAACTTGTGACCTACAATTAACTGAAGGAAGAGGCTTAAAATGATTGTTGCTGAGGTCCAATGAATTTTATATATCAAGCTTTGAATTTGAAAGATAGATCGCAATAGAAAACAACGATTGGGTCACTGTTTCGATTTTTAGATATGTTACCTACAACTTTTCTGCATACCCAACGAAAAGGCCTGACTAAAGCCCTAGCTTCTACTTGATAAATTTCAGTTTTTCTCCCGACAAGGTGTTGCGGGTTTCAAAGTTTTCGGACTCAGCTTTCCGAAAACTGAAAGACGAGCATACCTACAGGCGCATAACCTTCCTGCAAAATTTCAATAAAAATTGGAAGCAAATGGTAGAGATTTAACTGCCGAAAGACATGTGGGTTCATAAAGGTTTAAAGCAACATATTGGCTGTTAAAAAGTTTATGTGAGTCACTAGGGCAGCAAACTAGATCGTGGACAAGAGCTTGTCCTGGTGTCTCCCCACGTTATCCTACGAAGCAATAGGCTTTTCGAAAGCGGATAGTGACGTCTTCGGACGATGATTAAGCTAAAATGTTCGGGTGTCCAATTTGAATCTTGGAGTATAAATAAATACAGATTCAGTGAATAATATACAGCGACGTCGGCATTGCTGACAAAAAAAAAGCATAAAATACAATGACTGAGATGAGTGGAGCACGTGGATCTCATCGACAGCAACGCACCATACTAGAGTCTTAGAGCCCCCACCTCATGAATAAATGAGCGCAGAGAAAGACCTGATATTAGGTGTGCGCACAATACTGGAGAGCGACTTCAACCAACTCGAAGAAGCTGGCTTGAACCGAGTTGTTTGGAGAGGTTTGTTTGCCTATACCGTTGCTATTGAGGTCATCTAAAGTAGCAGTTTAAGAACCTTCAATAGGTGACTACTAAAAATCGCACTTTCAACAAGCAGCTGGTGACGAAGCACGAGTATGAAATAAATAGACATTTGTGCATCAGGCACGTATATATTTCAAGGACAAAAATCCATAAAGATAACTATGCGATGCAATGGAGCCCTTTAACACAACATGGAAGAAGAACGAATCAAGCAGGAAACAATTGGCGAAGGACCGCTGAAAAGATTGAAGGCATTTTCGGGGAGGTATATTTTTACTTCACATTCCTAGAATATTATAAATTATTGAATATATGTTTAGCCGTTTTCAAAATGAACTTCCAGCAAGTGCACACCATAAAAAATAGGAGGCAGAAAATGACAAAATTTTTTAACTTGTTTCT
This sequence comes from Cheilosia vulpina, assembly GCA_916610125.1. Classification (NCBI taxonomy): domain Eukaryota; kingdom Metazoa; phylum Arthropoda; class Insecta; order Diptera; family Syrphidae; genus Cheilosia; species Cheilosia vulpina. Next base: position 71,926,394 of record OU744277.1, on the reverse strand, counting down.
AAGGTACTGCCACCTAGATGTACCTACTTTCAATAGATTCAATGAAAAACTGACAAAAAAAAAACGGAATGCCTTACGGATTGTTTCTTACAAAAAGTCGAACAAATCTAACTTAGGGCTAAAAGAAGGGATGTCCTTGCTGCTTGGGTAAAACTTGCAAAGGGGTTAACTTGGTTAACTTATGTCCAACAAGCTGTCATACTTAGTTCGATTTTTCGTATCAATGATCATAGGATCACGATCCGACTCACGCCTGACCAATGCAAAGAAGATCTTAATCAATAAGACAGTAGCCTCGCCACAATGTGAACACTTAAATACATGACCTAAATTCATATCGCGTTTATAACTCTTGAACTGTTCTTTTTATAAAAGAACAACGAATTAATAGAGCCGAGTCAAAAATAATTGCATTTGAACTTGAAACTCAATTAGATGTCCAAGTCTTTCCACAATATATTACTTGTGCATGAATTTCAGTCCGACTGTCAACAAGGTAAATTTTGATAAGTTACGTTTAAACCGAATGATACAGTAGACATTTTTAATTAAGGTTTTCGAATGAGCTCCGGGACAGATGGCGAGTCGTACTAATGTAATCCAAATTGTTCACCTTTTCGCGAGACAACTGTATACAGAAAAACAACTGATGGCATCACCGGACATGGTTTCTTCAGGAATTTTAAAGATCGTGACCGAGATATTAAGTAAATCTAAACAACAATTTCCGAATCTATCTACTGGTTGCTCTACATCATGTGAATACTGGTGTGCCCGAGGGGTCTGCTCAACGTCTTTACTTTTTCCCACACAAAACCCAAAACATGATGCAACATTCGTTTCGCGATCATAACTCCCTTCCAAGAGTAGATCTACTATTACAGACAATTTTTAGTGCCCGGCGAGTTCGCATAAAACCTCAAGTAAGCACCTTATCAAGGGCATATTTTCAGCCTTGACTACATTGCGTTTCAGGAGTGAAACTTGATTTGTAGACCCAAATTAACAACCCACCCACGAGCTGGATAATAAAAGCCACAAACGACAAATCTTTTATGTCAGCCAAATCCGCAACTGTGGCGTCACACAATCCATCAACTGTGACCGCAAAAATCAGACCAACGACCGCACGACAGAACTTTCTTCTTTTGATTGCTTAAATTTGTGGATTTCATTTTCAAATTGCCTCCTTAAAACTATTCTTCTCTTCTCCAGCACATTCGTGTGTTCACATCTTTTATAGCATAACTCTAAAAATGTATAATTAATATTACTTTCTTTGGCAACTTTATTTATTTCTTTGTCCGGAAGCTTTGTATATACTAGCAACTATACAAAGCGGCGCCACGCAACTATTCGAGCGCAAGTTTTCGTCATCAGATATATAAAAAAAATTTCCATTTAATAAGTTCGCACATACAAAGGGGAGCCGGCAATATAAAATGTTGCCGTTCTCGAAGCATGGATTATTAATTTTCGAATTCATTTAATGTCGTCGAGTGGATGTGTTCTTTTATCGACGCCCCCACTGTACAAAAGGGAGCGACAGCAAGCGGTAGTTAGTACTTTGCAAATTGCAAATCAAACAGATTTATGGCTCAGAATGAGGAAATGAATTTTCTCGTGTGCAATGGAGCAGTTCGCAAGTAGTTCGCTAGTTCGCTTTGTAAGAGTTTATAAAACTTTTATTCGCGTCTCTCTGTGGAACGGTTTTCGTGGTCAAATAGCAAGCGGAGGAGGAGGTGGACTCAAGTCGGTTTATTGGGGAATTTTATCGATTTTATTTCAAAGGGTTGATAATTAATGGCACTCGGAAGTTTGGCTTTAGTTTGGCGAGCACAGTGTGTATAACCTCACCATACACACTGTCGTCGCGTGCATGTGGGAGGAGTATGTGCCCTTATCCCTCGAAGTGGACTGGAATTAATTGCTCATTGGCTAGAAGTTGGGGAATTGTTGGATTTGTGTTGATTTCGGAACAAAGATTATATAAGCCAATGGGTGGGTAAAGTTTATTTTATTTATGAGTGAGCTGTTATGCATCGACATGGACTGGGCATAGTATACCATCATGTTGACAATGTGATTTCAGGATTATTTTTGTATACACGTATTTATTGAAAACTGCGTATACATATAATTAGTGTACATAATGATATTTGTAGGGAGTTGTCAGTAAACTATAGCCTCAAACTATTGCGTGTTATTGGTTGGGCTGAGTTTTTCAAGTAGGATGTTGTGTCCTTGCGCGTTCTTATTTGGAGGCGAAACTTTTTATTGAATAGGCAGAACGTTCAACCCATACCCACGTTTTTAAAGTTTGACGTAAGTACGACAGCGGGGGCTCTTATTGACATCAATATAGTAGACATTTCTGCCGCCAGTATGTCAACTATTTCTGTTTCTGATTTGTTGGGACTGTTGTAGGTTCAGAAGCATAAACTGAAACAAACTTGCCCAACAGATATTTTTATTTTTTATTGATATGAAACGCTGTACATGAAGATATACTTATAGGTAGTTGAGGATATGACAAAACAATGTGCATAGAAAGGTAAATAATAGTAAACAATAAAAGAAAATGCAATTTAAAATGAAAACAAAATTTGAAGTTAAACATTTAAATAAAGGACAAGTAAAAAGTTGATAAAAAAAAAAGAAAAAAAAAAGGTAAATCAATTCAGGTTTGAAAGATGTTCAAAGCAGACAGTAAGGAATTTTCTGACTTCACATGATTGGGTAGATTGTTCCACAATTTGACAGCATAAATGAAAATATGTCGCAATACTATATATCGAGCATAGATTATTATTTTTTTTTAAATAAATAGTTTGGTTCTTTCGTGTGGATAAGTTTAAAAAGCAATGAACAGCACTGATATAACAGATGGCATATTGTACAGGGTGGCGCACGAATCGTGCTACAAAAATAAAACGTAATAACTTTTTTTCTGTGTGAGTAATCGGCTTATTTTTTTTTTATTTTGTAGGTTACTATTTAGATTTATAAAAATGGATGCTTGGGATACGGAGAAAAGAATTTGGATGGTGCAACGGTATCATGCCTTGCAGTCCGTCATTTCCGTCCAAAGGGAATTTAGACGGGAGTTTGGCGGTAATCCCCCGAGTAGATGGACCATTATGAGGTTTGTAAAAATGTTTGCCGAATCTGGAAGCATCGCACGAAGGCCGTACCATCGAGATGCCAATGTTCGGGTTCAGGATACAATCGCAGCAGTAGCATCTGCAATACAGGCCAATCCGAGCGTTTCGACCCGAAACTTATCGGGGCAAATTGGAGTTAGTAGACGGTCATTACAACGGATACTTCATGACGATTTAAACTTGTTTCCGTACAAAGTCCAAATTACTAGCAAGTTAAACCCTCAGGATTTGCCTGTTCGCCTGGAATTTTGCCAAAAAATGATATCAATGGCCGAAGAAGACAACACATTGATCAATTGTTTGTTCATGTCTGATGAGGCCCATTTTCATCTTAACGGCAATGTAAACAAGCAAAATTGCCGTATATGGAAAGAGTCTAATCCAGAAATGCTCCATGAGACGGAACTGCACCCAGAACGAGTCACTGTGTGGTGCGCAGTTTCATCAAGGTGTATTGTCGGGCCGTACTTCTTTGAAGAAAACGGTGTAACCATTACTGTCAATGGGGACCGTTATTTAAAGATGTTGAAGGAGTTTTTTTACCCAGAACTGCGCCGAAGACGTATGCCATTCAACAGCGTTTGGTTTCAGCAAGGTGGAGCAACTGCACATATAGCCAGACCAGTTATGGCGGAGCTAAACAAAAAATTCGCAAACAAATGAATTTCTAGGAACTCCACTCTTCGCTGGCCCCCAAGGTCACCTGACCTGACTGCACCAGACTTCTTTTTATGGGGTTATGTCAAGCAAGAGGTGTATAAAACGAAGCCCAGGAATTTAACTGAATTAAAGCAGTCCATAACGACAATAATTGAGGCGATCCCAACTTCAACTCTTCAGGCCGCAATGAATAGTTTTTTGATCAGGTGCCGCATATGCGTGGGAGAGCGTGGAGGTCATTTGCGATCTATAATCTTTAAAAACAACTAACTATTTAAAATAAAATTTAATTTTCTAACCAATAAAAAAAAAATAAATGAAATACATCGATTAAAAAAAAAGTTATTTGAATTTCTTATTGCAGCACAATTGGTGCGCCACCCTGTACATAAATTTGTCTAGGAGAGTGGCAGTTGGTTGCTTCAAATTGCATGACTTTTGAATACATTCCTAAGGTCTGAAAAGCAGTAAGTTCTCAAACAGATGTGTGCCGTTCATTACTGCCAATTATTCTAGTCCGTCTTACGTCACGGAGGGTCATGTAAGTGCAAAAGATTGGAACCAAACCCATGCAGCAACTTTGTGTAGGTAGTTTGACATCTTAAGTAGGCCTTCCATTTTTGATTTCGTAATTTCGATTTTTATGAAAAAAAAAATGGACCGAATGAGAGGTGCAATTCGACAAGTGCATTCCTAAATGCACTTTTTCGAGACCGATCATTTAGAACTGATTTGAGATATTTCGAAAAAAAATGTTTCCGCTTACCAAAAATATTTTGTTTCGAGTCATTTACCTGGAAGTAGAAAAAGTAATTCATTAGATCAGTTAATATCCTCAAAAAGGTACTTAGTTAAGGCTTAGTATAGGGTCGTAATCGGACGTTGTCGGATTAGGGTGGACACTGATTGGCATCAACCTGGTAAAGCAAGAGGAAGAGCATGATTTTTAAAGCTGAATATTCGCAAGCGAACCATGCTTGTCCGTCTAACCGTCAACAAAATGATCATCTTGCGATTGACGTAAGCCACTTCTGCGGTAAGCTGTCTAGATATTCGAACTTGTCGAACTCGGAGCTAAGAACCGGCGCTGTGCCTCATTGTAGCTAGGTAAGCTGCCATAAGACGTTTGATAGTTTAACAAATAGAAGTGAAAGGAAAAAAAGCGAGAGATCGAAGAAATATTAAAGCCGCTGAACCCAGTTTGTGCGGCCCTTGATACTAACTTGATGTAGAGGATGCTGTGTAGGTCCAACCCGAGACTGCATTAACGTGAAGAATATTGTTCGATAATTGTAGAACAGAATGTGTCAAGTATTCCAATAGCGAACTCTGCAGATGAAAAGAGAACCTTCTAGTGCAGCAAGAGTCGAAGCTGCAACTATAGAAACACCTCTTCTAAAGACTGTTTAATGGCGAAAAATACCCATATTTCGGAGGAGTCACATTTAACTTGTACCAAAAGGCAGGACTGCCATCCAACTCAACAAAACGAAATGAGGTTGGCAATATCTAATTATCTATATTCAAGTCAAACAAAGCTGCCACATCGAGGTAACCCACCTGCTACTTAAGGAAGCTCATTGTAGACCAAACCATCTCGAATCTCATATTCAAAATGTCATCCAAGTCAAGTACGCCGGATAAAAAATACGACCTTACAAGGAAAGGTACCCAAACCCATGTCAACTTTAGAGGTACACGAAGTGCTGTCTCTCGTACGAAGTAAAAACTATTTGAACGAAGTTCCCAACAGTGCGATTGGGGTCGTGCAGGTCGAAGCAGTCAAATATGCCAGAAGGGCCAACAAAAGAAGTCTAGATCAATACTCAAAGAATTTAGGGAGACGATCTGTGTGGAGCTATGTCTAGATTTGGCATTCCTGAAAATCGCTGCTCCAGAAATTTCGGAGACAGTTTTACCAAATGATGTCATAAGGGACCTTTGGCAAGGTGATCCAGTCCTTGTCTTGGGACGTCTTTCATACCTAATACCAGGGTTACAAAAGTGAAGACGCCCTAGACCAATTGCTAGAAGCCTTCTTCGCAGGATTTCCGGTTTAAATTTTGGTGGAGACGATTTAGTAGCAGTGACATGTAGATCGATGGGATATCAAAGTAAGAATCGTATCGTATCGTATCTACAATATGGCATAATGTAGTGCGATGGAGGGAGTTAGTTGGGGTGTAAATTCAAAGACTGGGCACATTTTTCTAATTACTTACTTTAGGTGGCGCTTACAGTCCGGGGTGGACCATGGCCTCAACTAACAAGCCCCTCCAGCCAGCTCGGTCCCTGACACCTGGCACTTTTGTTAGAACAAACCAGCTATTTCTGGAGCGTTGTACTGCTCTATGGCACAGGAGGATGAAGGCTAAAAACATATTCATTCGTTTTTAAAGCGAAACCCACTTCTCAATGATCGATTTACATTCACATTGTTGACAATTTCCACCTGCCCTTAGGAAAAGTCCCCCCAATGAAGTAGTAGACACATCAGGTAACACTACTCAACGTCTAGCCCCAGTGCGTTTATCGGTAGATTGGCCTTGGAAATTGACGCTCCAGTCTCAATCGATATCAAGGTAGCCACTTAACATGTTCACCGAAGCGTTTCACATTGCACGCAAGTATAGTCACATGAGATCGACATGTGCCGCCATGTGCTTCGCTGCTGTACACGCTTATGTAAATAGACCCGCCGATTAATTGGCCCTATACAACTCGTTGCTCTTCCATGCGTTCAAAGCAAATTACTCGACTTCATGTTACAACAATACCAACGAGTAAGGTAGCCCCAAAGAAAAGACACATCGATCGCAACAAACGCGCACATATCTTCCTCCATTTCCGCACCCTTCTATCCTAATTAAAGTCACTCACGGCCATGCGTTCTACGTCAGAAAGCATACGTAATAATAAACACCACCATCAGTGCACCAATTATTTAAGCCACTTCATTTGAATAAATTACAAGCCCTAATCCTTTTGAGTCACAAAAAACAGCATGTAACCCTTTTTTTTATTAAACAGAAAAATAACTCTAATGAACTACCCAAACTGCAGTTGATTGTGATTTGCAACACACTCACAGCTCGCCCCTTTGTCGTCGTTAATGTGTCACAGGGTGACAAAAACTCACCCCAAAGTAATAAGCACAAAAACTCTTTCCCCTTTATGCACGAGTATACGTTGCAAAAAAAAAGAAAACAAACAAGGATTAAATACCTACAACAGGATACACATCATCCTTGTAATTTGGTTTGGATTTTTTTTTTCGCTTTGCGGTTCTTGAAAATTATCCAATAAATCTAAATTGCTAACCCACAGGAAAATTTGAATAATATATCATCCAAATTCTAGTGTAGGGATACGTACGCTGTGTGAAGGTAAATGTGGCAAAAGGTCATCCAAGGATACGCCTCATAAATATGTGATTTGCAACGGAGATGTGCAGGCGAGAAAAGGAGAAAAGGGTTCGTCCCATCAACCCTCTTGAATAACAATACGGGATTAGCCTAGGTACAAAGGATTACTAATCTCGATTCCACTTTCGGTTTGTTACTTATTGTAGTCAATAAATAATTTTAGACCAGCAGCAGGCCCTTAAAGGAATGGGTGCGACTATATGAACTCACGTTTAAGCGATTTCAATTTTAGTCATGTGTCTGTGACTACTTGTTGTCCCTTAGGCATTTACCTATGGTACGATAGTGTACACATAGTTGGCCGTTCATTAGCATTGCAAATGGGATACTGTGCATGTGACCAGGTGTGCAACATAATTTAAATTATTTACCGGATTTTAATTAGTAAGGACGTGCGGACTATATATAAATATTCCGATGCATAGAAAACGATAATAACTACAGATACTGTGCATGAGTTCATTATGGGTTCAGACTATAATTTATGACAAGACATTTAAGGAGCGTATTGCTGTAGATGTGCAGACGTTTCGATGAATTTTTGATAATTTATTTAAGCAGCTACTGGCAGGCCGTCATCTGTTTCAGTTGGATAGTTGCACTATCTACTTGACGAATTAGGAACATGAGTTAAAAAATGACATAGAGTGTCGACTATTGTCTTACAAGGCTCTTTAAGGCTCATGGGTGGTTCGGATCATGAACGGACTACAAGTTAAATGTTGATCATATGCGAAAGAGTTTCGCTGAGAAGAAAACTGAAGGTGGCACTAAAAATAATATCTAAAGCCCAAGTTTTGTTGCATTTTTTAACAAGTTGTCTATATAACTATAGACAGAGTATTGGAGTTGTTGGAATGTGCTACACAAATGTATCGCACTCAAAAAAATATTCACGTGTAGTTTCGAAAAACCGTTTAGTCATGAACAGGTCACCCTCTTTTGGTTTTGTTTCTGTTAGTAAGACCCAATGATGCACACCGTATGTATATATGCATCATCCAAATGACGCTACGGTAATAAATCTCACGTATTTGAACGAAAGCCACGAATTAACCTCGAACCAAGGAGGAAAATTCGGTATGAAGTTCCAAATCCTCATCCATAAACCATAATAGCATAATCCGATGGCTTTCTTACATAGCAAAAACAAAAAAAGAAACTTTAACCTCATTTATCGTTCGTTATAAAAACAAAAAAATGCTTACCCGCACAAGGACCCAATCATCTTTGGCCTTCGGTTATCATCTCACACGTCCATGCGCGCCACCTTTGAATTTCCAACTTCCAGCTACCAAAAAAGCCCTCTCAGAGAAAAGCTATGTAGGTCAAGTCCGAGAAGCGTGAAGAAAAGAAAAATCACACCTCAGGTGGGTAGATGAAGTTCCTGATAGGAACGGTACATGGCTGACGTGTCAAGGAGTACGAGTACTTTATATTTCATTTGCCAACAGTCAACAAACTTTGCAAGCCCCAACACAAACTCACATCTCATTTCGATTTAATTTTTCAATTTTAAGAGTGTCAAAGACATTTCAACAACAAACATGTCAACAGAGGCGAACGTTAAACATTTCCTTTTCACATTTCACCAGATGAAGTGTGTTTTCTCATCAAAGAAGAAAAACTACAAAATAGCAAAAGAAAAAATGACATCAATACAAAAGAGAGAGAGAGAGAGAGAGAAGGCGACAAAAAACCGCCATTAAAACGGAGAGCGTAAACACAGCAATAAACCAAACAAACGGCACAATACATAACTAACCGACAAGGCCAACTGAAAGTGACCTTGGCGACAAATGAAGTTAAAAACTCCCTTGCTCTAGTCAAGTCCTTATCAGCGATGGGTATATGTGTATGTTGGTTCTACCATTCCCGTGGCTTTAACATTTGGATTCGCATTCAATAGGACGACTACGACTATCGTCGCAAAAACACTCAATTTTTTTAAAATAAAAGGACTTTTGAGGCAGTGTGTTGGTAACAGTTTGGGACGTTTATATAGGCTCAGTCTGTGTGCAGGTTGGGGGTTTACAAGTTTCTAAAGGTTGTAATTGAATGGTAGCTAGTATCTCTGGTTCGTGTCTGTCGAGAGTTGGAAAGGATTTTACAGATTATTTAACATACTCGTATGCTATCCCACTATTGGGTCATACGTGCGACTTTTTTTCTATTCAACACAGATTCGTCCGTTTTTAACAAGGCAGATACAGAAAGTCCGAATGTAAAAGTAGTGTTGAATTCCTTGCCTTTTCAAACTAATATAAGTTTTCAATCAGAGAGCAATCGAACCGGAAAAATGTTAGCATCATCTCCATATACTGGAACTTTTTTCCACGCCTGTAAAGTGTTTGTCCGGAGTAGATTTAAGAACGACTGCATGAAATTGACTCCTGATTTCACAAATGCATTGCAAGATGCCCACATTAAAACATAGGATATGGCTTATTGTTTTCAGCTGCCAAGGAGCGAAGGTCTAAGCTTGTATTCAAGCTGAGAGTCTTCTAACCCGATTGGACTTTTATTTATTGGAGGTGGGTTGCTGTCATGAAACTTATTGGATTTCAAATTTAAAAAATGACAGACATTCGCAGCAAGTCAACCACGGGTCACCTAGTCTCTATAATAAAGAGGTTAAATTTGTATGCACAGGGTAACCTCTGGAATTTCTCAAAAAAATGTAAAAATTCCTTCACTAGAAGAAAGCTGCACTATTCTTAGTTGATATAGGCCATTTATTTATTTAAAAATGTTCGCAGGCATATGGCAAAAGCGTGCACTTTGGGCATTTACATTTCGGGAAATTTTACAAACACCACTGGGCGTATATCGCGAAAAACGCAAACAATGATGACCTCCGCTGACGTTTCATAGGCTCACATGATCGGTACATTTTTTAAAGAACACATTTTCGCCAAATTGTGATCGGCATAAGTTGCGGTCACCGTATGTAGAAACCTTGTTCTTATACGGATTCCTGTCATGCGTGCTTTTGAACCAGCAGTTGTTATCCCTGACCCAGTGCCCATTCCAAGAAGAGCGGCCAATTTTTGGAAGAAATAACTTCAGAAGATGGTAGCAGCGTTTAACCGCACCTAAAGTGAATTATATTCTTAAATTTTAAGAAACTTTAAAAGAGTAAGATCCCACCCACGTATAAACGCGATCTTTAAAAGCGGACGCCCAAAGGTGAGGGAGGATTAGCTGGTAACAGTCCACAATGATGGAAGGAGCTCCATCCTAAAGATGGCATTTCTGTCAAATTTCCCTTCGCACCAAGTTTAAGTATTTCAAATGTGAGCAGCTCTATATTTATAACCATAAATATCAGTTGAAGAGCTCTGGCACTGAACAGATCAAGAACTGTTGGGCATCAAGATATAGGGCAACAAATGTGGTCTTAGATTTTACATACGAAGACCTCCGTATGAAATTTACCGGAAGTCAAAAAACAGCACGAAAAATAGTTTAAAACCACAAAGAAAGCCAGATAATTTGGGATTTTCCTCTATCGTTTTACGTTTTTGTTCTAGCTCAATTTGTTTTTGTTGGAGTTCAAGTATTTACTTACAAAATTATTATTATAGTAACCTGGAGTTTCTAATGTCTATTTTACTTTTTAATAAAACTATCTATATAACTATTCGTTCTACTAAATAGACGTGTTTCCATTTGGTTGTGAAGATACAACAAAACTGCTTCCACAATCCGTACTAGTTCAACAGTTTTCCGTTCTTAGATTTGTTTAATAAACCTTTTTAAAGTCAAAGTAGAGGCACTTCTACAAAAAGACTTGAAAGCTTTCTCTGAGTGGTGCTGTTCAATCGATTTAATGTTAACAAATGTGTGCTTGTATTAGCTCTAATTTTCCACAATATTCTTTAAAATGTGATAGAATAAAAGTAGTTGATGACCTTAAAGATATTGGTTTAATTTTTAATGGCAAATTCATTTACAGGTTAACTATGTAGTTTCCAGAGCGAATTCGCCATTAAGGTTCATTAAAAGGAATGCTGCAGATTTCAAAGATCCTTACATTCTTTAGGCATTATTTTGCACTATTGTGCTCCCTGTTTGGGAACTAATATTTGAATAATATTGTATTTCACACTTAATGGCAAAGTCCAAACTTCATAATGAAATAAAATTTTCATCAAAAATGTATCGCTGTATGTGTTCTATTTAGCTTTACTTTCGAAACCGCAAAATCAATGACCCTTTTGTTTTATCTGTTCTATTATGAGTTGGATATATTTTTGCCCAGAAATATTTTTAAGAAAAAAAAACAATTAAACTCATTTTTAACTTATTATTATCGTATTGTTTTTCGAAATCTGTGGATTATAAATCGTAGATTGAATAAATGAAATAATATTTAATAAACTTCGAAATCCGAACAAGTTCAAATCCAGTTGTAAATTTCAATCAACCTGTGCCAATTAAAAAATTAGGCAGCAAAATCTGGTTGAATCTACTTGTCAGTAACAACAGCTAACTAAAGACTTCAATTCAACTCGAACTTCCAAGTAGGGCCTGCAAAAATCCCGGTGTACCTAACTTCCCTGTCATCGAGTGTACTATATGTGACATGTGCTCAACATACGTATATGTATTGTATGCCTATCAGAATAAAAATGTTCTACTGTTTTTTTTTTCTGGGACAATAGGCAATATATTTTACGTGCCTTTGAATTTTTTATTACCATAGTTTCGTCATCAAAATGGAACAAATCTCTTGAGTGCCGCCATGAGTGGGGCGGGCGGAATGTTTTCTGTTTGGAAAAAAATAAAAACGGAGTCAGTGTCGTGTCTCTCTCGTCTCCATCCAAGACATCTGTCAAAAAATTATCCATTTGTGATTTCCTTGTCCCACGAGGGGGTGAAAACAAAACAAAAGCAAAAATGCTTTCATAGCAAGTCTCCGGCAAAGGCTTATATTTTCTGTTTTCAGTTTTTTTCATCTCTTTAGGTCTGACTTTGAACTTGGTCCTTCAAGGAGAATCCCCATTCGGAAATTGGAAAAATTATTCATTTTCGTGGGATAATAAACCAACAGCACAGAAAAAAAAATACTTTTTTTGTATGACAAAGTCCCCTCGCTCGTTTTCATGGAGGGAAATGTATTTACTTAAATTCCAGTTGAAAAAAAAAAGACTAACCGTTAATGACTGAGCAACCCAATTTAAAGATCAAATTGAGGTTTTCTTTTTTCCAACTTATTCCCTGTGACGTGAGTGCCTATTTAACTTTCGGAATTTGTGTCCCAAGGCGAAAACTGATTGTTACGGAGATTTTCATTTTTTTTTCAAATGGTCACTCCATCAGATAACCAGTCAAATTTCAGTGAAACAGTAGCGCGAAGAGGAACAAATGAAACAAAAAAGAAACTATAAAAAGTCCGACTTTATAATGCCGAGTATTTATTTTCGTGTGGATTTTCCGTGGCTGTGGTCGTGGATTTGTAATTGGATAGGAGGCATCCGGGGGCGGAATGGGATCAACAAGTACAAATCATTGTTAGATCATTTGTTTGTGGCACTGACACCATTACAATCTCTCGTACCGAGACCCAGTTGTGAGTTGTCGTTTCTTATTTCTTGTTTTTTTATGATTTTGGGTTTTACGAGTTGGGATTATCTTTTCACTTGGATATTTCTTTCCCGGGATAATTGCTGACCAATGTCACGATGATAGGTATAGTGATGACGATGATTCAGTCGAAATGGTGTCATGCTGATGATGAAAGGGGTGAAGTCGTTGGTTGTTTTGATTTATCGGGCTTTGCGCTTTTATGTGGCTTCTTTTGAAGACAATAGTGTGACCGGAAAAAAAGGTAGACGTATCTTTGGTGGCATTTCCGTCACTATTTTATAGTGGTACCCAAATCGTAAAACCTAGCAAAATGGGCGAATAATATCAACAGATTTGTCAGCAGCAAGAGATTTGATTCGAGATTAAATCAAAGGATTTGTTACTGAATTTAACTTTACGAGTGGTCATGAAAGAAGCGTTTTACGATTTAATAGAGCAGAGGTGGACATTTGATGGCACGGGGAAAATGTCTACGATGACAAATTCTTCAAACGGTTATAAATAAATGCCAACAAACGACTTGCCAAGTGAGAGATATTTCTGACAGTTCTCCTCGCCTCCAAAGTTCCAAATTCGCATTGGAATGCGTTTTTTATTAACGACAAAGTTATCACTATCTCCAGGGTGGTGTATCGTCGACACTTACTTACTTACTTACTTAAGGTGGCGCTACAGTCCGGGTTGGACTTGGGCCTCAACCAACAAGCATCTCCAGCCTGCGCGATCTTTAGCTAGCTGTCTCTAGTTTCGCACGCTAAGTTGGTTAAAGTCCCCCTTCCACTAGCGTGCGCCACCTGAGTCGTCGAGTATCTCCGACACAGGAACAGGAAACTTCTCTCATTGATACACGTGTACATTTTAGATTAAAGACTCCTCACCGACGCCATACTGCTGAAGCTGCCTTCACTGCTAGCTTTAAACGGAAGCAAAAATTACTCTTGGTTTACCAACGGATGAATATTTTAAAAGAAACTTGCAGCTTCGAAGGAATAAATGTTCAGACGTTACAAAGGACAATTGACTCATTCCATTGCTCGAGGATAAATGAAATATTGATGAGAATAAGCCGCAACATAGTCAGGCAGGTCATGGTAAATTGCTGAATGGATAGGGCAAACTAAGAGTGGCGTAAACAGCAACACTCAAGCCACTAAAGTGGCAAAGTGGGTAAATTACTGTGACCACTTTAGTTGAGGGGAAAGTGTGGTAGAATGGACTGGGCAGTATAAGTACGAAAGACTGTGACATCTACTTTGGGGGCTGCTGTAGAGAACAAGATATGTTGTAAGCTCCAGACTTAAAGAAGAAGTCTTGAGATTTTGTTTCGTGATTTCATAGGTACCTTAGGAGAATTCGCATCAACCCTGTATGAGCTCATTTTTACATAGAAAAAAATATACGGTGCTACCCAAGACTGTTCCTACGAGCTCCTCGGGAAAAATGTCCTAAGCATGACGTTACAGTCGCCCTTCGGGTTTTTAACGCCAGAATAGGCACGACGACAACAGCCTCGTCTGGCAGTTGGCAGTGCTTAAGCATTATGTAACATTTGTTACGATTCACGACCAAATTCAACATGTGCGATAAAAGCTTAGAGGTTCAAAACGGAGTGGGGATTGCAATACCTAAGTCCAATAAGGCTGCTGGTGCTGTAGCACCCTGTCGGCAGGGGAAAGCTATTTGGGCTCTAAAAAAAATTTACGAGCTCCATTTCCAAGAGTGAGTTGGGGGAAAGTATGTCAGATAAATGGAACCTCATGTTTGCCCGATCCACAACAAGGAAGACTCTCTTTTTTGGGCTCTAAAAAAAATTTACGAGCTCCAATTCCAAGAGTGAGTTGGAGGAAAGTATGTCAGATAAATGGAACCTCACGTTTGCCCGATCCACAACAAAGACGACTCTCCAAAATGCGCCAACTGTAGAGAAATCAACATTCTTGCTTGATAGCTTGAATCCATTTGCCAACGAGGTGATTGGCGCCTGTCGTAGCGCGTTGTTAGGCCCGAAAATGTCGCAACTAACCAAATATTGCCACTTCGACAGATCCCGGAAAATATTCAAGTTCTGATCGATACTAACCATATCTGTCGCATATGAAACTTTTTTTAAAGACGAGCTGCACCTATTTCTGCCATTCCTACAGGGTGGCGGTTAAGAATTGTCACTGTTCCATTCAAGTCCGGCAACAACCTCACCGAGAAATTGGATATCAAAAAAAAGGTTTAGACATTGCGCTGCCCTATTATGTGACTTGTCAAACATCACACATGAGCAAACTGTGCAAATATTGTATGTCAAGACCAAGCGTACGGTTTTCCAAAGAGCTGCACAATTATAATGACATTGGTAGAACTCAGCGAGCTTCAATAACGAGTTTGCAAAAATTCGGCCAGAAGAGAGAGGAGACAGCCAACTTGATTAAGGACAACACGAAGTCGACAAGAAGGGATCCACAACATCGACGAATCGCACGGAACGGCATAGTACACAGTTTTCTGTAGCCTGCTTTCACATGCATCCACATGGAGAACGTATATTTCAATTTGACAAACTTGTCATGCAAAAAATACATCACAAACTATAGTCCGTCCTGTTTGACAGACTTCGCTAGAAAAACATTCAAAAAATTGGAGGAGTCAGTTTCTTTAAATTTGCTTCCCTTCTAATTAAAGATTCCACATGATGGAACGCAGTTGCTATATTCCCTTAGATAATATATCCTTATAGCTAGTACACACGTTCTCTCTAAATTATGTCAGAGTCCACTTCCACGTCCTATAGCTGCGTCTACGACGGCATTTGCCTTGTACATTTGAGTTTTTGCCCTTTTTAACCCATCATCCTCACATGACAGGTGGTACTAGTGCTCTCCTGTTTGTCGCCGTCGTTCCCGGGATATGTAAATTTTCATAAAAAAAAAATCAACCGACGCCAGCCAGCGGTGCCGTCTCCTTTCGTTATTTCTTTTATCTGTTCCCCGTCGTCGACGCCGTAGTCCCCGTCGTATCCTTCACAACATTGTTATATTAAACTATGATATATTTTACTCTTGTCCACGTAACCATGCACAAAAAAAAAAAGAAGAAAAAAAGCAACAACACGGTCAAAAAATAAATAAAAAGACGTATTTTATTACACTGTGGAGGTTGGTGGAACACATTTTGTCGTTCGTTAGGACTGCGACCAAGGTTGAGATGCGAGCAACACTATACGGATACCTCGCGGCACACACACATTTAAATTTCAAAATATCTTGTGGGGCCACCTCAATGAATAAATATTTCATCATATAACAAAACGGATGCAAAAACAAAAATTATAAAAAGAAAAAAAATTGCCAACATGCATGTGTTGGAATATGGAACGGAAGGACCTCTCGTAAAATTCATCACATGGTTAATTTTTTTTTCTTCGAATCTTCTAATCGCATTTCTTTGCTCCCAGTTCCCAGTGGATATGTTCTTCTTTTTTGTGTATGTGTTTGGTGTTGGTTTATGGAACATGGATGTGATTATTCTTGCTTAAAATTTCAAAAGAACAAAGGCGAACGTAGGAAAAAAAATATATATAACAAAAATTAATTCAGTGGAATAATGAAATTACGACTAGCTTAGGCGCCCCTTCTGAAGCGAGAGTAAATACGTACGCAGAACGAAGAGGATGTATTTCTTTATTAAAAGGATAAATTTGTTTGCAAAAAAAAAAAAAAAAAAAACAAGAAAGCCTACAAATATGGAGGAGATTCAGAAAGGTGTTTGCTGGAAGTGGAATTGGGTAGTTTTAATTTTTCTTTTTTTAAAGAGATGATTGATCTTTGACTTGTGCTAGCGCTGGTAGACCCAAAAGAATTAAATAAAATGTTAAAATGAGTTAAGATGGAAAGTGGAGATAACGTAAACGCACAGTCATGTGCGCAAGCTATTGCAGGCAACTTGTATAATAAGTGATTGCTAAAAATTGGAACAACAGATATGTTCTAATATAACAAATAAGTTATGAGGAACACGCACAATCATGTGCGCAAGCTATTTGTGACTCGTTTGTTCATCCATACAGTTTGAGAAATATAAAAATGCGAATGAGTGAGAAATTATAAGAAACAAATATAATTTCGTAACGCACACTCATGTGCGCAAACAATTTCTTAGTAATTTGTTCGTTGGTGCAGTTTTAGCTTTTAAATTTTGTACTAGAGGTACTAAAAATTAAATAAAGAAGCAACAGAATAGGGAAACCCCATTATAATGGGCAGAAAATCTTTGTCTCCACATCAAGTTTGAAAAATACTAAAATTCGTGTGAGTATGCAAAATCGTTCTAAAAAATAATATGAATATAAAAAAAATTGTGAAACGCACACTCATGTGCGCTATTTATCTACCGGTAATTGATATTTATTTTTATCGAATCCACACCCGAGGGAAGGCGCAGTAGAGGAAGACCGCGACTCAGGTGGCGCGCGCAAGTGGAAGGGGACCTTAACAAACTTAGCGTGCAAAACTGGAGACAGCTGGCCAAAGATCGTGCTGGCTGGAGACGCTTGTTGGTTGAGGCCCAGGTCCACCCCGGACTGTAGCGCCACCTTAAGTAAGTAAGTAAGTAATTGATATTTATTTATCGCTGAAACATGTGCAGTCACCGATTGCAAAAAGTTGTTTGCGTATGAAAAGTGTTATAAAAAAAAAGGCGCACTCATGTGCGCTACATGTTTGCAGCTAAATTGATCGACTGTGCCGATTCGAGTTGCCAAAAGCCGTATAAGAAGGCAAAGGGCTTTCACCAAATCTGCTCAAACACTTAAAGTTAAACGCACACTCGTGTGCGCAAGCCAAATTTCCCATCTGTGCAGTCTCAGCCTGTACCCCAAGAGATGAGGATGCAAGCAGTTTATAATTAACGCATTTAACAGAACTATTTCCTTTAAAATATGATTTTCGTAACAGAAAATCAGTCCATTCATTGCTACCAAAAGATTGTTGTTAAAAAACCTGTTTAAAGAAACACTAGCTTCAAATAAAAGGCGTGGGTTTTCATTTCCGTGCCAAAAATACATGTCAGGTAGTCGCCTCTAGTCCTTACGACATAACCCACGGTGAGTGAGGCCATTTTCGAACACAATGTGTTGGCAAAACTCTGATTTAGACTGAAAATGCAGTATCCGACAATATTTGTGGTAATTCAGTTTAGCATTTGGACACTTACGCCCTATGATGGCTTGCTTTAAAGAGTTGATGATTATTAAATTTTTAATTAAGAAAAAATGTAAGTCTTAGGGCGGTTTGCTTATACGACTCTTAACGATTTAAATTCTACTTAAATACTTATGGGCTACTTTTTTCAGGGCATAAACTGTCACATAAGAGTTTATGTGGCACTTAAATTCGCTATGAGTCGTATCAGCAAACGACCCTTAGAGTTGTGCCAGCTTTGAGAATCCCAGTAATTCTTAATGCCGTCCACTGCTATCTGGTACGTAGTACTACGATTCTCTTAGTACTTAATACCAACTGGGTGAAGCGCAACCACTGGTATAGCAAACAAAAACAGAGTTGAGCACCTTAAAATGCTATGCAAAGCAAAATGACGAAAACAAAAAAAATAAAAATCAAAACAAACCAAGAAAAAACTACAGAAACCACAAAGAAGTGAAATGAAAAGGTAAACGAGGACGAAGGTGCGCTGTTGCTCAGTTGCTGTAAGCTGTACCCTCAGGCTGTACCGTAGCAGTAGTTATCCAAAAACCAGTCCACCTTTCTATTCGCTTCGTGACGATGATGCTGATCGCAGAATGCGCGTCCAAACATCTTTAGTCTGTCCTTATTTGCTCCCTCTTTCGACTTTTTTTCTTCGTGCGTTTTCAAACAAATTCAATGCAAACGTGTGGTCGTTGGTCGCGTGTATTGTATGCATACGTATACTCTATCTAACAAAAATAAATATTCCATTCTCCAGTTACTGTCCCCGCCATTGCCAATTGGTATTAGGGACGGAACGGAACGACGACCACTTTTTTCGATGACGACAGCAGATGAAATTCAATTGCACTGGTGTTGATGTTTCGAATACGCGTCTTATTTGGCTTCAATTGGATTAACTATGATCCCATACGCCTTTAAAATGGCGTTATAAAAGTCGGTACACCTTCTCAGGATGCCAAAGGATACCAACCTTTATAAAATTGAATTTACAGCAAACGGAAAATTACCAATTTTTGTATTCAAAGGATGATGATAACTTCACTCTAATTTCCAACCATTTTTAACTGATAAAAAAAGCCGTTTAGCTTCTTCAAGCCGACTCCACCTACGAAAATCAATACAAACAATCATTTTGCACAGTCACAAGAAATACGGTAAGTGCTGGTTTTGACACATGTCAAGATCAATAACTCTGCCCGAGAATATCACGTGTCCTTTCCACTTGGCTATGCCTTATTTATTTTGCCAAAGCATACCTATTTCTATGTAAAGTCTTCAAAAGGGGATCGGCAAATTAAAAACGATTTTCGACGAAAATTTGTATTTCATAGAGGCTCAGGGGGTTGGCGCAAGGAACACATACAAAGATTATATAATGCGAACGTATAAAATTGAATACGATTTTCTTGAATGAGTTCGATTGTAGTGCACTTATATACGAGTAGTATACCTACATTTCCCTTGCCGTTGCGATATGGAATTGAAAATCGGAACGAAGAGGGAAATAACAAATAAAGCCGATAAAGGAAAATTAAATTTAAAATATTGAACAAATATCGGAGAGAGGTTTGATATTTTTTTCAACATGAAATTCGGTTCGGCAACACAAATTTCGCAATGGAAAACAATATTTTGTCAACTTCTAAGGGCAAAGTAATACGGAAAAGGATACACGTACTGTCAGATGTTGCAATACTTTGGGAAAGAAATCCATATTTTCATGCTTAGCTGTAATGATTTTTGTGTGCACTTTTATAACCACGGCCCTTTTTTCGGACCCTTAATTTTGCCACTTTATAATTGAAATAATTGTTAGCATTAATAAATTATGCTTTTCGGACTAAATATGCGATGTAAAATAGAAAACAAGTCTGTGACCACAAGCAATAACCGCTTAAGTCGACTTAAGACGAAATTGAGATTTTGATGCCATTAGATTCTATTTCGTAATTTTTTTTCAGCTTTATATCTTTAAAAAAGTGGTCACAATTTCAAAAAAAACAACAGCTTAAGTCACTAGAGTCAATGGAGTAAAAAAAAACTTTAAACTGCTCTCCTGAACAATGAATAAAACAGACTTAAGCGCTTATTGCTTGTGGCCACAGAAGTATTGCACGGCTATAGATTTGAGACATAAATCGGCGTAATCCAACTGAATTTTGTGTCAAAGATTTTTAGATTGTTTCTCAAAGAAAAAACACATTATACATGCGTTTTTAAGAGTTTTGTAATCAGCTGAACTAAAAGTAAACGTCTATAGAAGTAAAACTGTTTGAAGTTATTGATAGCGACTACCATTAATGAGAAGAAAAATGTGTTTCGAGAGCATTTGTGTCGCCGAAACATCAAGTACTAATCTGCAACCCAGCACGCTGCTCGAAAACGTGTATATGGCAAGCAACAACCAATAACCAACGTTGTCACTCTAGGTGCAAATGATCCCTTTTTGAGTCATAAGACCGGCGGCCAATATTTTTTTTTAACCCTAGTAGGCTAATGTTGCTGACTACGCCTAATAAGCTAAACATTCGTCGATTCGACGATCTGTACTAAAATATGTTTTTTTTTAACTTTGTTTAATACATATGGTTCTATTTTTTTTCTGAAACATTAACATTGTATTCCCAAATAAAAAACTTGATTCTACTAAGTATATTCTTCATTTTTTTATTATTAAGCAGTCTTTTAAAAAACGCAGCATTTTTCAGTCTAAAATGAACATGTCTTCAGAATATTTAAAAAAACTGAAAAAAAAAACATTCCTTCTTTGGCAATATAAAATTAATAATGACAGGTGATAAGAAAAAAAAATAAAGGAACTATTTTTTCTCTGCGCAAAATCGGCAAAAGTCAATTCGATGGTGACCACAAATACCAATATTGCATTTAAAAATATAAATAAAAATAGAAATACTGTTTTTACCTGCCGGACACAACCGTCTTTCGCAAGAACGCATCGGCGACTAAGTTAGTTGTTGAGCATAAGTTACTATGAGCCCGCGTTTAAAAGAGACAGGAAAATTAAGAATGCGACATCGTCGAACCGACGAACATTAGCATTCTAGGGTTAAATATGATCAAATTGGCTCCGTCTCCAGTTTATGTAAGATTTTATTTTTTATTGAACGAAAACGAATGAAACTTTGTTAAAAACAGGATTTTTGTAATGAATACGAGTACATTTGTTTGGGTTTTTTTGTTAAATGTTTATAAAATGTCTTTGATGCTGTTTATTGTTATTTTTTGTGATTGTTTTTTTTTTTTTTTTTGTAGGGGCCCTTTTTTGGCTCGGACCCATTTTAATTCCCATTTTTGACATTTTTCAACGTCAACACTGCCAACAACTAGTGAAAATGAATAAATTGGTTCATTTTCTCTGTGACATCTCTCAGTTATTGACTGACACCAGAAACCAAAAAAGGACGCTAAATTAAAGTCAGTTAAGTAACAGATTAGACAATCCCAACCAAGAGCTGGCAGTTTTATGGAATTGGTAGATATTTTCAACCTCCCATCGCATCACATGCTGTCTTTCGTTTCGACTTTTAATGCTTCTACTAAATGCAATGAAATTAAATTTAAATATATGACCGTGGACAACATTTTATTTATTTTTTGAAATACCGTCAAACTTCCCTAACTCGAATCACCACTATCCAAGGTAAAAGTTCGACTTATAGAGACTTCGACTTACAGAAATTTTATTTTTTTATGGTTGTTAAATGGAACTGCAATTGTGTATACTTGTATATTTATTTTAAAATACGAAAACTTTTCACAAGTTACAGAGTATTAAAGAAATCAGAAATTAGTGACTGAAAATTTCCCTTTATCTTGTTATGCTCAACAAAAAGAGATTCAAGTTTGTTCAAAGCCTTATAGTGGTCATCAGTGGTAGTGTCACTCGTTTGTAAATATACATTCAACGTTTTGAAGGCGTTTTCTACATCGTTCTTGGAAGGATGATGAATGATTCCTTCTACCGAACTCTCTTCATCGCTTTCTGTTGCGCTTCAAATCGTTTCAACTATTTCAGAGCTAAAATACTCAATAATGTCGTTATCTGTCGGAAACTGTGATGTGGAAACCTCACTGTCCACATCAATATAATCCTGAAGGGTAGCATTGGATGTTATTTTATTTACTCTTAACCATGTTTCGTAATCATCTTCCATCAAGTTTCGGTTTTCAACGACGCTATTTAAGAAAATTAATGGAATGTCGTCCTCTTCGTCCCAGGTGGAACATTGACCGAACCCGGCTGTTTTGAAACAGTTCGCAATCGTTTGATTTTTGACGTCAATATCCCAAGCTTTAGTTACATGAGTAATGCAATCCATAAGTGTAATGTCCTGTTTTTGGCTTGCCTCTATACGTTCCAGAGCTTCTTTAACGATTCTTCTGCGGTAGTTGCGCTTTAAATTTTGAATTACTCCCTGATCAAGCGGTTGCAATTTGGAAGTCATATTCGGTGGGAAAAATGCCAGCTCAATGCACTTCAGTTTGACTTGTAAAGCTTTTGGATGTGCCGGACAATTATCAACAAACAATAAGATTTTTCGCCCTGCGCGTAAAAACGACTTATCTAACTTTAGAAGCCATTCTTCAAAAAGTTGTCCAGTCATCCACGCCTTGGAGTTTGCTTTATATTCGACGGGTAACCACTTGACGCCACGAAAGCATCGAGGTTTATTACTTTTTCCAATCAAAAGAATTTTTAGTTTCTCTGAACCATCCATATTAGCTGCCAACATTAATATTACCCGTTGTTTGCCATTTTTGCCTCCGTGGCACTGCTCGTTCTTGAAAGTCAATGTTTTGTCTGGCAGGCATTTAAAAAATAATCATGTTTCATCAGCGTTAAAAATATCCCGGTCATTATACTTTTCGATTAGAAACGGCAAAACGTCAGTTTTCCATTTATCGCAGTCCTCATCGCGAACATCATTACTTTCACCACACGCCTTTTTATGGCTCACACCATGCCTTAAATAAAACGCATTAAAGATTTTGTCATTAAAAATTTCGCCAGTTAGAAATTTTGCTGAATACCTCTGCTTCAATTTATGAAGCCAACCTGTGCTTGCCTTAAAATTATCATCGCCAAATCGCGTCGCAAACTCCATCGCTTTATCCTTCAATATTCCTCAAGATATGGGCATGTTTCGGTTTCTAGCTGCTGTAAACCAATCCAGGACAGCCTTGTCGACATTTTGAAAAATTGGTATTTTCGCTCTTTTGCTGCATCCAGAAAAAGTTCCCGATTCAAATGACGTGATTATTGATTCTTTATTTTTTAAGATTGTGGAAACCGTACTCGCTGGGATACCAAATTTCTTAGCTGCATCCTAAAAATTCCACTTATGGAATGGTCGTGCCATCATTTTTATTCGATACAGAATTGTATGCAATTTTCCACCTAAATGCTGTTGAAACTCGATTTAGTTCGAGTTATAGAAAATTCAAGTTATACAAGGTGGCGCAAAACTAACCTTCCGATGTTTTTTGGCTGTAATTTAAAAAAAAAATGAAATACTTTGATTCTTCTTGTGGGTTATTTTTATTTGGTCTTTTAATTTTTTTTACATCAAGTCGAGAATATGATGTCATGTAAATGGCCGCCGCCACAGTTGATTGACATTTGAGCCCTTTTTATGGCATTTTCCATCACTTTGGCCAAAACTTCCGGCGATAGGTCCTCACATTCTTGACGGATATTGTCTTTAAGAGCTGCAAGAGTCTGAGGCTTGTTGACATAAACCCGCGACTTCAAAAAGCCCCACAAAAAGAAGTCTGGAGCGGTCAAATCAGGCGATCTTGCGGGCTAGTGCAAATCGCCAAAAACGACACGGGAACACCGCTTTCAGAATATCGGTTGTGGCTCGCGCAGTGTGTGTCCTCCAGTCCTAAATCGTCCAATTGCGGTAGAAAAAAATCGGTAAACATGGCCCTATAGCGCGCACCGTTCACTGTTGTCGTTTGACCAGCGGCGTTCTCGAAAAACAAATGGCCGCGTCAACAGAGGCGACATTCTCGGCACAACGGGCGCTCCGGGGCCCGCCACTCTTGGCAACGTCTCGTGTTGTGCCAGTCTCTTCGAGGCGAGCGGCTAAACGTCGCAGTGTTTCACCACGTTGGCGTTGGACGGCTAGGAAATCTGCGACGAAATTCACGTTGTGCCAAAGTCACCGACCGATTATTGCTCAAATAAATAGTCACCAATATTCCGCGTTCTGGAGCAGTGTAGCGTAACATTGTTTATTAACGTATATTTGGCATGTGTTTACTACACAAATGTCAAAACAGAACTGACATTAGGGGCCAATCGCAAAATTTATAGCATTTTCTGATAGGAGGATTACTTTTGCGCCACCTTGTATTTAACCTTTTTGAAAAATGAATTTCATTACAATTGTTGCAAAAATCAAAATAAGGAATTTCTTATCAAATTTTACGTCCGAGTACGGGTTTACTTTATTCTAAAACAGTTCAATAAAAATAACAAAAAATGCACCAACAAACAAAAATATTTAAGTGTAACACACATGTGAATATATATTAGATATAAAATGTTCAAGAAGAATTACTACATTTTGATTTTGCTTTTTTTTTACGTCACACCCTGTAACACATTTTGAAATAGTTCAACTACTCTTCCATCCCTCTTTTACTAGAGCACTTTTAGTGCCCTCTATTTCTCGTGTATGTGTCCTGCAAATTGTAAACTGATAAGAAACACGTGGAGAGTGTCCCTACTCATTAATGGATATACTCTGTAAGTAACGTTCAAGTCAAAGGTGGAGTTGGCCAACAACCAAACGCTTTCATAAGCGTAGAATTTCCCAATAAATTTTCTTATCAATTTGAGTTAGTCAATCGAAATGAAAAATTAAAAATGACGCCTCGTATGCTTTTTCTGGAAACACTATCGGTGTGAGGCGTTATCTCTTTAACAGAATTTACGAGTAAACAATTTGTTTGCCGAGAAACTGATATCGGGAATAGCAAGTGTTTACTTCTTGGATATCTTTTAGTTCTTCGGAGTTTATTGCGGGTTCGTTTACCCTCAGACAGACAACTGTGTTTTGTTTTTATACCTACTCTTCTCTGTCAATAATTCAACGGCCACAGTCATCGAACCGTTTGAGTTGATCCCTTTATTTCAAGGCAAACAGAATTCGTTGCTAGACCAACAACATTTCTACCTGACTGTGGACACGTTCAGATAGCTATAAGTATGTAGATAAAGAAATACATTATTCTGTGAACTGAGATGGCAAGAAACGTTTCAATCAGTGTTTCTAGATCGTGGACATTTTTCCCTTGGAGGGAGTTTCAAGAATTGAATTATGTTCGTTCAGATAAGATTTTAAAAGACTGTTAAATAAATTTGATTTTTAAAACAAATTAGGTAAGGTTTATTTTTTTAAGAAAAAAGCGGCAACACTTTCTATATAGGTTAACTCACATTTTTTATATATAATACATTTTCGAGACTTTTACATACGAACTGTTAGGCAGTAAGTCGCGCGACATACGATTCAGTTCGATTTAAGCAGGACTTAAGAGAAGCCTTACTTCACTTAAAAGCTTTAACTTCAACAAGTTTGTAGCTAGGAATATTTTGCACAAAAACCTTGTATCAGAGCCACTAACGGAAACCAAAGTATGACTTCGACAAGAAAAATTGAAGTTTGTAGGGTAAAGGCACTAGTATCTGGACACATTTCGACATGAAAATTTAAAGTCTGTAGGTATACCGGACAGGTACGGACCAGGCTCTCCCCGAGTACTGTCTTAAAATGTAAACGTCTATCCATCTTCAGAGATGACTCAAAGACAGAGAATGGAACGGGAGCAGGAGTCTTCTGGCAAGAACTGTAGGTATAAGTCTGGAAAATCACTGCAGCGATCAAGAAAGCAGCTCAAACTGTCTTAGAGAGGGAACTACCAGCAATGGAAATTACCCGCTACGTGGACAGCCAAAGACGCACTTGAAGCGATCAACTCCAATCTATAGAAAACTTTAAATCTGAAAGTCTTTAAGAGCGATAAATCGTCACTGAAAATTGATGTGCTGGGTTCCTGGACATGTTGGTGTGGAAGGGAACGCGGCGGATAAACTGAACAGAAGTGACTGAAATGGACATACTATTAGCTGACAGGCAGGTACTACAAGCTTTCAACGCAGCTAAGAGCGTCATTGTTAATGCCACATTGAATTTAGCAAAAGAACGATGGAACAACACTCAGTCGTAGCTTGTGGCCCAAAATTGACACTAAAAGGTCAACAATCCTAACATCTCTTGATAGAAACCAAGTCCGGGGGCTTGTTGGGGTATTAACCGGACACTGCATTATTGGAAGAATGGGCATCTTTACAGGACGCCAGTGAGCCAACTGAGGAATTGAGCGACGTCTCTCTACCTATAACAAAATTGCTTATCGCTCAGAGCTTACGTGGCCACCGTCATACGATTTGATATTAATTTTGTAAAACAACGTCGCTCAATCGCTCATAGCTCACTGCGTGGTCGAAGCCGAAAAGGAATAAAATCTGTTGAACACCTCCCGTGTCATTGCCCATCCCTTCGAAAGCTTGGCAAATCTATCAACAATACCTCTACCAGATTTAAGAAGTTTCATAAACAAATCCAAATAGTTTTGTCAGTTGCCCTATACAGGCATAAGGGTTAACCCAATGAGGCCGAATGGCTTGCATATAATGCAAACCTTGGTTTACCTAAGGTTGTTTTGTGTTTTTGGTCAGTAATTATGGTAAATGTTTAAATATGAGCGGTTTATTTTAATATGAGCGGTAATTATTATAACCTTTGCAGGCAGTTAAGTAGTTTTGCTTGTTGTGATGTTTCAAACTTTAGCAACGTTTTCAGGTTGTGGGGAAATATTTGTAAATCAATTCTGAAACCAGTGTTCTGTTGAAACAATTTCGCTGAATTATAGATCGATTTTGGTAGAATTAAATGTATGATGTTATAAAATTTCACTGCCGGGGACAAATTGGTCGAGTGCTGGGGGTTTCCGCTCTGCAACAATTTGTGGAAATATTTAAGCCACACCATCAAAGGAGTTTGACATTTAGTCGGGCAATGGAAGCTCAATGAAATGTAAATATGTTTTGGCACAACCTTTTTGGTTCAGTGAGAAAGCTACCTACTTTTTGGCTAAACAGATTTCCAATGCTCATATTTTGAGTGACACTCTTTCACAAAACATAACGTAATTAAAAAATGCCCCCAAACGTCACCTGACATCATTTTATTCGACACGAAGATGGGATAGTCCATCCGTCAATTGGCTACGTTACAGTCTGGTGGGCAATTAATTAACCTGCCGCTTGTCATACCGCAGACGAATATTTCGACAAAAACAACGATATTTCTTGACTTTGATCGATTAACTCTATAAGATCGTTTGATATCCCACCATCGGACTTTGTTTCAGTGAAGGCACGCACACGTCTACTTCAAACAACCTTTCTAGAACATAACAGGTATACCAAAGGTCGAAGCGAAAAGTGCATAAGCTTCACGGTAAAAACAACCGCGGTCCTTAAATCGACCCCACCTCTAACCACCCTAATCTATCTGTTTAACTGACATTGTCCGTTGACCTCTGTCAATGCACGTACAACAGAACCCCTAAGAGAAATGAACGAAAAGTCTACAAAGCACACGCTTTATGCATTTCAGACCCGCCGCGGGTGATGTGTGGTGGCCATTATCACCAACGGTATTGCTCGCACCATCACCGCCGTCTGGCGGACATAAATATTCCTATACCCTTATCCTATAGGGAGGTTTCAGATGCATAAAAAAATTATCACAAAGTCATCAATTATCCCATTCGCTTGGTGCACGTGTTCAAAGCCCCCAAAGTACTCGTAAATTTGAATGACACATGAGATATTATGCCAGGCACACACCGCGGGATTGATTCCCAGATACTTTTACATGCACCAACCCAACAGTATCTAGTTACATATATACGAGTGCAGAGCACAAATGAAAAACGAAATTACGAGGAACTTGCGCGCAAGAGGTACAAATTGGTTTCATATCCCAGTGCCGGTGTTACAATTTCTCGCGTGCAAACATTTGAATGCATTTGCTGTTGGATAATGGATTTTTATTTATAAATATTTCAGATAAAGTAGAAAAGATACGAATCGGGGTGTTATTACTTATGCTTGAGTTATTCACTGGGGGGGGGCGAAATCCGCTGGGCTTTGCTCTCAAGTCTACTACAGGATTTTTGTTTTATTTTTATTATGGATGAGTATGCATGCAAGCACATTTTAGGACGCCTAAACGTATTCATAATATATATTCAAATGACTTAGGTATCGACATGTCTGGTACTTGGATGGCGTGTGCCTGGCTGTCTGGCTGTTGTACTTTTTTTTTTTTTTTTTCGTTGGGGGGTTTTAATTTATGAATCAATGAATTTTTAATGCGGGCGATTACTTTACGAACCGTTCTACTTGTCCTTTTGGTCTTTGGCATAATTTATATTTATTTGAGCCATTTTATGGTAGTAAATGTGAGCAGGGAAGTGGAGCCCGATAACAAGGGTGGACGGTCAGAAGGGATGTTGGCTTCTTTGCAAATCTTGTTTAATGGCGCGGAGAGAATTATTGCTGTTGTGTCGACGTTGGAGAACTTTCACTCGATTTTGTTCGACGCACTGGACGGTAGAAATTGTAATAGATTTCGTTCTGCTCGATTGGAAAGTACTTGATGCAGTTGATATTTCATGGTTTTTGTATTATTAATGATATTGGAGGCGACGAATGTTGCAGGTGATGCTAAAGAAGCTCCTACGACATCAGGGGACACGAAAATTATGGATTCAGAATTATAGGCTTAGCTCTGGTTAAGAATGGAGAACTGAAGAAGCGTTCAAGAACTTTACGCAGCGTACCTATTTTAAATTTGTCCAAATGAGCAATCACCATCAGCACGTAGAAAAGCAATTTACATGTTTATTAGTAGAAGTTTATTAACAGCCTGCTCAGCGCTGCCAGTTTGGGGGGTTTTCCCCCCAGATCTAGGGTTTTTTTTTGACCGACGGGACGGGGGGTTGTCTGGATTTTTTTTTGGAATTGTATTAAAAAAAATAATTTTTTTTCCTCACTAAAAAGGATCGTTTTTTTTTTTAGAAAATAACTAAATCTGGGGGTTTTTCAGATTTGTCTAGGGGGAAAAATTTGAACCGTCTGGCAACGCTAAGCCTGCTCAGAGCTTACCAGTTCCTACAAGGAACAGAAGAAGCATTAAAGCTCCTTTTGAAGTTGGCCACATTGGCACAGTTTTAAGCCCACTGCCACGTTTTACGGCTCAAAAGAAGCGTCTGTGTCTCTACTTTGCAGAAATGTGAAAAATCTTGCTGTAGGTGCTACCATCTCTGAGATATTTGCAATTTCCAGAAGCTTTTATTTACGTATTTATTTTGCAAACTTGTGAAATGCTGCACACTCTGCTGAGGTATATAGTTCAAGCTGCAAGGAATACATTTCCCAAGAGTAA
This sequence comes from Cheilosia vulpina, assembly GCA_916610125.1. NCBI lineage: Eukaryota > Metazoa > Arthropoda > Insecta > Diptera > Syrphidae > Cheilosia > Cheilosia vulpina. Next base: position 71,896,806 of record OU744277.1, on the reverse strand, counting down.
GGTAATCTAGGTTCTTGTCTCAGAACCAGTTAACAGCTTCCTGGCAAACAGAGACGTTCCTAGACAATCCAACTCAATCGGCAATAAACATGGATGCTCGAAAGACCTGGGGGTCAATTCCCGTTCCGTGATACTGTGAAATGGTAAATAATTAATCATTTCAGTTTTCAGAGCAGCTTTTCATTTTATCACTTCACGATCACACCTAATGCGATTCTCGAACTCATCATGATATCCAGTTGTCTAAATGTGTACTAAAATGTACTAAATGATAAATGCTGTCACCTATCCGTCATTTGTGCGCTTGTTGTTTTCATTCTTGTCGTTTTCCACTGGGACCACCAAAAATCTTTTTCAGATCTCAGATTTTATGCGGCTCATGGAACATGCAATGAAATTGATCTGCTTTTGTAAATGGATTAGTGCGTTATTTGACAACAATATCAGCTGTTCAAATTGCATTTGCTGTTATTAAAATCAACCATTGAAATCGGCTTGAAAAATATTTCCTCTGTTGTAGCTACAAATGGAGTAGTTTCCAGATGATGAGGAAGACAATGAAGATAATAATTCCTCCAAAACTATGTCCATTGCTGTTTATGTATGTATTACTTTATTTTGGTTTTCACAAAACTTTGCACAGTTGTTTTAAAACAAACTTCTTTAAATGACGTAAAACAAACTCTGCTGTATCAGTGTAAATCTGAAAAAAATATCGAGATCTGCAAAAAGTGATCCGAATCAAAAAAAAAATTGATTTTTTTCCCAATGGAAAACGACAATAGATCAGTTTGTTTGTTGAGTTTCCATTTTATATGTCGGGAATAATCATACAAGTAATTATTAACAATAGGCGTCGTATTTAACAAAGGTGATTTATCAATTTGTTGTTTTGTTTTCAACAAAAATATTGTGTTATTTTTTCCTAGAAATAAAGCGGTTCCTTCCACTCATTATCATGGGTATGAGCATCTTCAGCTGATGTAAATCTGTTAATGTCATTTTTTTAAGTTTTAAAATTTCCAACGCAGAATATAATATTTATGTTAATTAAATGTTACTTACTTGGGCCTGTTCTCAAGAAAAACTATTTAATATTTTTTTTGGGTTTCGGAAGCCCTTTGTCCCCGTTTATTTTTTGTATCCATCACGTTTTCACACTTCTTCACAAATGAAATTGCTGTGATAAAAAACTTATCATATGAAAAAATTCAGACATTTGTTTTCATTTTTTCATGGATCGAGGATCGAATTCAGTGTGAACTTGTGAAAACTCTTTTCATTTCACAGTATCACGGAACGGGAATTGACCCCCTGCTTCCACTCGTGTCGATAACTTTTTAGGACCTATTTTCAAACGTAAACTACCTACTCATTTTGTAAAGAAAATGTGCATCAGTAGGATAGTCGATTTTAGGAATAGACTTTATTTATTTAAGAAATGCAGGTTTACAAAAATGTTTGCTGGGCAAGTCTTTTATGATCTGACTTAAAAACCCTCGGTCAGAGTAGGACAGTTGCCCAATAATGACTAACTCATCTTTAAAATGGTAGAGCAAAGTTAAAGAAGTGCCCCATTGCAAAGCTGCGACTAGCATCCGCATCTTTGGTGCCATGTTTACCAAATTTCATTGGACTAACGCCATTCTTTCTAAAAAAAAAAAAAAAGGTGGCAACTCGTAGCACAGTGAGGATTCTATAGAGTGGACAAGGTAAATTTTATGTTTGATACATATTACTAAGCTCGACATAGTCACAGCCCTATTATGGCTATCAAATATCAACACGATGTTTGATAATAATTGATACGTATCAACAAAATGAACGAATCGGTATTATGGTTATCAATCTATCAACATTTTTGATGTGAATAGTTTTATCTGTATTGTGAATAGTTTTATCTGTAAACTTGGTATTACGGTCGTCAAAAAAATTGATATTCATCAAATTTTCTATCAACCACAAATTTCTTGTTGATACATATCAAATATTCGGGCGGTTCAAAATTTCTATTGATATCGAATCATACAAATTATTTCCTTGTGCCTATTATTAAAAAAAAAAAAACTTTAGACCGAAATGTCATCGGTAGAATTATTTTTTGAAGGGCATTACGATGAATTAGGTGTGAGGGAACAAGCTATCATACGCAGGACTTTACGAAATGCATCAAACGCAATGTGTTTGGACGAACATGTGTAAGCAGTTAACATATTTTTTTTTTACTTGGTGTGATTCGGTTCCAGATTCGTGCAGAACTTCCGACTTTCAAAACAAGCCTTCGTAGAAGTGTTGACCGATATTGAGGATAAACTCAAACCATAATAATATTCCGTGTTGCGAATACTCTTTTCAATAGTTTCCAATTTTGACATTATTTCACCAAAATTAGACTTCAGCCACAAAACAAAAACCAAATACCAATTAGAAACGTCAAACTTCAAAATAGTACCCATTCTCAATGATATTTTGATTAGCATTCACAATGGGGTAAAAATGATCAATTGATACTCATAATACCAAATCATCGACGAATTGATAGAGGTTATCAAATATCAAATAATTGATATTTGATAGCCATAATAGAGCTGTCAATGTAAGTGATTGAAAAACAAGAAGCATGCGCCTTTAAGAACCAAGAACAAGCATTAAAGGGAACAAGTGATAATTGGCGGCATTTTAAAATGATACAGGCTTAGCAGTCGGTAGCTACCTATGAACCCCCAACATTTAATTTTAAAGTCAATTCGCAAAAGTCTCAAGTCTCTTTCAAGCTTCTAGAATATGGAATTTAAAAGATGTCCTCATCCACTAACTTCTGAACAGAAGCGGCACTTAAAGTTATTAAATAAAACCAGATTGACTTAAAAATAAAACTCAAAACGCAGCTACATTACCGCAACAATTAAAATGTTTAAAAAAAATTAGGTAGGTAGGTATTTCCTTTTGGGATAGTATGCAGGCTCTTCGACAAGCTAAAACAACTGCAAAGGGTGCGTTTGGCGGACAAAAACTTTATAAGTAATATAGCTAAAGGGATAAGCTGGTGCTCTTGCTTTTCTGTCGAACATCCATTCAATATTTTTACGCCTAATCTAACCAAATCTGCTTAGTTTGTGAATTTTGTGTGCGAAAATTGAATGCCCGTTTTTCCAAGTGCCTAATGCAAGGACATTGAGGTAATTTGTCCGAAAGGATAAATTAACAGCCCTCCAATATAAAAAGAACACATATCTGCACCAGCTATATGTAGGTACAGTCCGGTTCACTTGAATAAAGGCAACACTTTTATTTCCTAAAGCAGAGCATTTTGGACTGTAGAATTGGTATAAAATTATCAACAGCGAGTGAAAATAACAGATTGAGAATTGCTCAGGAGAATACGTTAACGAAGATAATTTGACTGTACAAATTAACGCGACTTTATCAAAGTTCGTAAACAGAGTCGGAAATGCAGGAAAACAAATTGGTTCATTTGAGTTGCGAAATTAAAAACATTCATGAAATTTTGTTAGAAAAATCTGTGCTAAATTTTTGTAGACTGAAGTTTGAAGTAATTTATTTAAGTTTTGTGCAGTTGTTATCAAAAAATGGGCAAAAGAAACTCTTTAACTGCATACGAAAAAGGAAAAATAGATGCGTCCCACTCTGAAGGTTGTTCCAACCGCGACATCGCGAAAAAAATTGGTCGAAGCCCAACTTCTGTTGATAATTATTTAAAGAATCCCGATTCTTATGGGAAAAAAAATAGGCGCAAGATCATTCGCTGCGCTTCTAATTCCAGTGATTCAATATCAAAAATTAAATTCCGTTCCGGTGTAAATGCCAGCAAATCCACCGTTAGACGTGTTATTCTGAGTGACAGCAATCTGAAGCGGTTAAAGTTGGTGAAAAAACCTCCCCTCGATGTTTTGCGTAGCAGCTTCGACTGCAATTTACTAAAGAAAATATGACCTGGACTATAGGAGAAAGTACTCTTAAGAATGACTGGCGAATGGTTATTTTCACGGATGAAAAAAAGTTTAGTCTAGCTGGACCGGATGGGTATAACTTCTGCTTTCATGATTTAACCCTTTCGGTATTTTGATGCCATATGGCAACAGGAATATTCATAACGTCCATTCTCTCTCTATGAGTATATTTTTTCGATTTTCTTTTCTGATTAACTTCTTGAAGTATCTGTTCAATCAGTAGAGGCAAACAAAATGGTTGATGGTTGATATTGTGCTTTTAGCTCTCGTGCAAGGAACTTCTGCAGTACAGCTCGAATTTTTTCGTCGGAAGACTATTTTTATGATTTAATTTTTACATTGGTATTTCACAAATACATTATCAATTTCGATTTTATTTTAATGATAAATAGCAGGCATTTCCTTTTTCTATGTTGCCAACCGGTATCAAATTTGTTTAGAGGTGCTTTTTGAGGCATCATTTCCTAGAATAAGGTTGATGCCGTTCGGCATCATTTTTTATTTTACTTTAGTTTTTGTTGCCTTTTTACCTAAAAACACTGAAAAAATCTGAAATTCAAAATATTTTGAATTCGAGTTCGAAGTAAATGACAAAAACCGAGTGTAAATGCAATAATTTATGATTTTTTTTAATTTTTATACTTGAACATTAGTGTTTTTTAATATTTTCGAAGCTCCCTATTTTTTTATATTATATTTGAAATAAACAAATTTAATGCTATTTTTTTTTTCAATTTTGTTAATAAATGTTTTGTAAAAAATAAAAATACATAATCTAAATATAATATTTTGGTCCTTTTTTCTGCTCCCACTTGAGACAATTGATGCCATTCGGCAACATTCCCAAAAACCACTTTAGAACAAGTACTTGACAAAAATAATGTTCCAATGTTTTTAATCGGAGCCTCCGTAGCAACAAAAAGAAAAAAAATATTTTTTAACCTTAGAACAAAAAAGAAGTACCGAAAGGGTTAAGGAAAGAAGAACGGGTTCTAACCCGTCATCACAGCCGAGAGGGTGTAGTAATGGTTTGGGGTACGATATGCTACTATGGAGCATTCGAGTTAAATTTTGGAATCAGCTTTTCCTAAGTTTAACGAGTTATTTGGATCTTTGCCTTGGATTCTGCAACAGGACAATGCACCAATCCATACAGCTCGTATAGTAAAGTCATTTGTTGCAAGCCAAAACGTAAAATTATTGAATTGGCCACCATATTCACCAGACTTGAACATTATAGAAAATGTTTGGGGTTGGCTTACCCGTAAAGTTTACGTTTACGGCGGAAAGCAGTACAACGATAAAGAATCACTTCTCAGGGGTATTAAGTCAGCTTGGGCCGAAATTTCTCTAAATTATATAAAATCACTGTACGACTCACTTCCAGACCGCATCTATGACGTGATTTCCAAAAAAGGTGCCCATACACATTACTGACTTCTTTAATTTATACTTACTTTATAATAACTATCAAAAAAAAAATAATAAACAAAAGCAAAAACTGTATATTTCTCTTATTTATTGTCTTTGCCTTTATTCATGTGAACCGATTTAATTGCTTGCATTTTCGACAGTTTAAAAAAAAAACTGGTTATACCTAGTCCGGTTTCCTTTCACTGTCAAGAGCTTTTGTAATTGTTTGGTCTTGTAAAATTTCAGATCTAAATTCTTTAATTTTTGTTCCACTTTGATTCCTAGTTTTTTGTAAAAAAATAAGAAAATTGTTTTATGACATCGTTGCCTTTATTCAAGTGAGCCGGAGTGTACCTACCAACAGTCGTGAGTATAGTATCAAAATTTGCTAACGAAATCAAGCAACTAGGGGTAATGTGGCTCGCGTCAAGGGATCTAAACTCCAGTATTTCATTTTCGGGCACAAGCCTGTACGTTTTAAGGTCCAACTTATTTCTTAAAATACTATTTGTATATATTAGGTTACGTCAAATACACAGCCGTCGACCTGAGCCTGACCCTAACGTCGTGCGAATAGCCACTTGGATTTTAAAAACAGTTCAGGCTCAACGGAATGTGTGTTGTTCTTTCTGCACTGAACTTTAACATCTACTTTGTTCTTTCAAGGTGTCAGATCGAAATCTAAGGAAAGTCAAATTGAACTTAAAACCTCCTCATGAAGGCCAATTCAAATTTCAAGTCAAAACCGCTGACGACTTCCTCATTCGAAAAATTGTTCACTTTTCTAAATCATTTACCTTTTGCAATGTGTAATCCTTTTGGCAAAGCGAGTGTCTCAATCCTCTTGCGACCTGTAATCCTTTAGTGACCGTGCAATTGTTATAAATCCTTGGGGTTTTCTGTTTTTCTTTTTGTTTGAAATTGATATTCATTTACTTTTAACATTCTCTTCTGGTGTTCTTTCGTTTCACTTGGCACCGTTTTTGATTTTATTTTTCTTCTTCCCAAGCGGAGTAGCAATGACACCACGAAAACACTTCACTGTTGTAAACTCGATACACTTCACCGAGAAAGGATGTTGAGTAAACTTTTTCACTTCTCAATAATTCACAAAACAATAATGGAGGTGGAGAGAAGTATAACAACAAATTCGTCGCCTTCGCAGAATCAGAAAATTAAACAAAAAAGCAAAAACCGCAAGGTGTACAGTGTAAACAATATATATATGTACTTGAGTATTTTTTTTTTGAAATGAACAACACACAGCAGAGATAAGATTAATTAAATTTTCTCGTGTTAATATTTCCCACGCAATTGGATTGAGATGACGAACGAAAGCAAACCCGTTTTTCTTAGGGAATCTTCCTTCTTCCCAGCAGCACAAGGTATTGCTTGGAGAATCGGTTCTGCAGCCGACAACAGCAGCTGCTGTTGGCCACTTTCAGGGCAGCACCAAGCAGAGCCAAACACACATGAAAGAGGAACCACAAACAGAAAAAAAGAAGAAAAAAAAACACCAAAGATACACAAACACAACGAAACGCAACACTATACAAAAGTGTGCAACAAACCGAGCAAACAACAAAATACGGCAGAGGATGGAAAAAGGAAAACAAGAAAAAACACTTTTTAGGGAATTCAAGTGGCGAATTTGGTTTCGCTTCACATCGTTTCAAAATGTAAACTGTTGGTATTAGCAATCGATTTATTTATTACAATTGAATAGAAGTGTTGAGTTAGAGATAAGGGAAATAAACAAATTGCAGTTATCTCGTTCTTCTTATTTATTTAGTGGTAGAAACAAAAGCACAGATCCACGATGTAGGAGCGCACAAAGCAACAGCACCAACACGACCGGCGTTTACGAGTAAACTGACGTTTACATATTCAGTGGGAAATTTTCAACGGAATGGAAGAGGGAATTTTTTTTTCTGTTTTTTGCCTGGAATGGTTGTGGAAAGTTGAATGAATAGGAAAACGAAGAATGAAGAAGAGGAAGCATAAACAACAGTTCACTGCAAAGTGTCTCGGATGAGTTTTGTAGAGTTTTGCAAGCGCGGCTGCCGCAGAAACACGCATAAATGCTTGGAGTTGAGTGGAGAGTGATGGAATAATGAACGGCGTTGCCATGAATGAATTTCCATTTTAGATACTACAAAAATACTGTGATTTATTTTTCAACAACAATGTGTGCAAATTGTAACAGACGTACACTAGTAACATGGGCAGTAAAAAAAATGGTGAAATGTGGAAGGGTTCGATTATTGATAATGTAAAGAAGGGTCAACCGTAAACGATTAAAAATATGTGCACTCCATCCAAATTAAACTACCTACATTATTTTAACTATTTAAGAATCCGAGTGTTTGTTTACGGCCATATTATTCACTCCATTTAATCCGGGTTAAAGGTTACACCCGGGTTTAGTGAGTTCAACCCAAAAACTAAACCCAAGTCCATAATATTCAGTTGTTAAACCCGAACATAAAGTCAGTTTTTTAATCTTGACAGTGCTTAATCCGGTTGGACTTAAACGCACTCAGGAGACCAGTTTAATTACTGTAACTCAATTTCATAATATTGACATTTCTTCGCTCGCAAGAAATAGAAAAGGGGAATAGAAAAAAAATGCCAAGAAACAAAAAAAGGACTTAATTCGGGAAATGGACGAAATTATAAACATTAAACGTTTTCGTCGTCAGAAGACGAATTTGTCGAAGAGCTGATGAAACAGCAGCTGATGGTAAATCAACGTTGTCCTTGTCGTCGAATATATCGAATGCACTAGCAGGCTTTCGTTGACGATAACGAAGTGGTGTATTTTCGGAAATATTTCCGGCTGAAAAAAAGATGATTCGAAAGAAATTTCGGCATAATTATTGCGGCTTAAAATATAACTGGGCCCAAAACAAATGAAATAAATTTCCAAGTGACAAACAACATAAAAAAGGCATTGTTTGTGAAATTTAACATTACGTGGGTTTAAAACGGATTAAAAACGGTTTAAAGTATTTTAAATCCGCATTTAAATCCATCTTTAATCCAGCGGATTTAATGCCTGTTTTTCAGTGAATAATATAGGTCTAAATTGTCAGGTTTAAAAAATGCGGATTAATGATCAGCTGTAAAATTAACTTAAACCTGAGTTACATCCGTAGTACGGGCCAGGGTTGTCAGGTTATACAAATCGAAATCGCGAATCTTAAAATGAAAATCGCCAAATGAATAAATCTCCGTCGCCAATTAAAAGTATTGTAAGACATAATAAAACCAAGCAACTTATTATTTACAATACAAAAAAAAAATAAATAAAAATAACACAACGATACCTCTTCATTTTTTTTTGTAATTAGTAGGAAATAGAAATATATTAAGGTGTTAATTCGAAAATGAAAAATCGCCAAAAATCGCACGTTTTTGGGTATATCGCCAAACTGATTTTCGAGTTGCCAAAATGAGATCTAAAGGCGATAAATCGCTACATCTGACAACAATGAATACAGCCACTAGTTTCTCTTTGTAAAGCCGGAACGATATTCTCCGGTGGTCTTCATGTGGACAGCGAAACGTTTGCGAAAAGGCAGCGGAAAATAATTTGTGGAGAGTTCCATCAGCTGATACACAATTAGCAGTGTTACCAGCACTGCCTATTTATCCCTGATTTAGCTACACGATCTGAATAGCTCCTTAAAATTGTCATTGGGATTTATACTAATTTATGCTATTCACTTTTAAGTTTGGTGATTTATGTGCTCCTTAGAAATTTATAAAAAAAATGCTTACTTCTATTGCGAACGTACTTTTTTGTATGACTAAAACTTTCCAATTAGTCGTTGAGATTTTAGATTTCTGCTGCCAAATCGAACATTAAATCCGAATTTTGCTGGTTCTTTTGTGTATTGAGTTAACCGCGAAAAATCAATAGGTACCTACTTTTTTCACTTGTACTGGAAATGCATGGCAACTGACACAGTTGTACCAACCCATTTCAAAGTAATTTACTATAAAAACTTCCAAAGGCGTTTTTAATTTGCTCTCAATTAGTTTGTGTTGTTTGTTTTTTTAATGTTGTCGCCTTTAAAAACAATGTAATCAAAATAAGTGTGGCTGAATTGCAAAAAAATGCGCACTTTTCATCTTTATATTATAGTTTGGTTCGTAGATTTTGCTCCATATCCTTATAAAACCTGGTAACACTGTCAAATTTTCGCAAGCAATGAATGTCCCGGACAATAAGTGTTTGCGAAAAGAAAGTGGAGAATTGTACCAAGCAATCTACTACAACTACCCACTCTTCCGCCATCATTTCGCAGCAGCTGAGTACTGCAAAACGAAAGGGAGAGCGAAATTTTTCGTTTATGATTTCGTTGTGTCATTTTTGTATGGGATTTTTCGTTCCGGCACAGGTGCGTACTAAGCTTAGTAACCTTGGGTATTTTACCCAGCTTCAAGATTAGGTTCAACAGAAACACTTTCGGCCTTTAGCTTTGTACGTTTCAAAAATGTAATTCTTTTTATTTCTGATTCTGTATACTTCTCGTCCATGTAATAATTAAAAAAGCTCATCCTGCATACTTTTCCGCAACAGATTAACAAAACACAATGACCTGTCACAATATTAGCTTGAGCAAATGTGCCGACGCATTAAATGGCGACGCTTAAGCTTAGTACGCTGCTCGAGCTAAATTTTCGCTCCCATACAAAAATCTCTCCAAAATTTAGCTGAGCTAAATCTTAGCGATAAAAATGCATCAAAAACGTTCAAAAGCATCGAAAAAATATGTCTAAAATACGCACAAAACAAGTTTTAAATCGTGTCCAAGAAAAACGTCCAGGAGCACATCCAAACGTGACCAAAGAAGCGTCAAAAGTGGTGTCTTAGAAATTTCCAAATTGTATCTGAAAATGCGTGAAAAACGAAATAAACATGAGTCCAAATTGTATCCAAAAGCGCTTTAAAAAATACGTTTAAAATGCATGGACAAACGTGCCCGAATATATCCAAAATGTGTCCAAAAATGTGTCCAAGAATGTGTCCAAGAATGTGTCAAAAAATATTGACCAAAGATGTGCCCAAAATACTCTCCAAAACATGTCAAAATTGTATCCAAAAAAGCATGTTTAAAAGCAAGTTCAAATTTCTTCAAAAGAAAGCTAAAAACAAAAAACAAATCCAAACACGTGTCGAGAAAAATTTAAAAAAGGTAAAAAGCTAAAGACTGGGAGGATCATTAAAATTTGACTTGAGATTTGCGGGATATAATCCAAATCTCTCCTTAAAGAGGATCTGCACGGACATGAGCTGTCATCAAATGTATCCACCTACAGAGTATTATTTCAGGATACGTATTGCTCCCTGTGCTCTGAACAAAAACTCAACCCATCTTTCGACTTTGACAACTGAAGCTGAACAGGATTCTGATTCAGTCATTAAATAAATATGTACCACCTTGTAGTTGCTCCGCTTTTATTACGCTTCTTTACCAGAAACCAGTTTAACGTCTCGCTTTAGCCAACAACCGCACGCAATTATATTCAATACTTAAAATCTAACAATGCCCCCCCCCCCCCTCTATGGGGTAGGGCCAGAAACGATTACATTCAAAACGACTACAAATGAGAAGGGCATACGCGTACCCAGCCAGACCTAGACACTGTTGTCACTCACTGTGCCAATATCAGAATACAGCACTTTAAAAAAAAAACTTTATTTACATTATACTCTGGCACTCTGTGGAACATTAAAGTCGGTTCTCTGTCCCGTGTCCTTCATAAAATAAACACACTCCATCAGGAGCGGAGTCCTGGGTAAAATGTAACATTTCCTTCTATATTATAGCCACAACATCGGTCCTTTGGGCCACCCGCAATATTTTAGTATTCCAGCCGCTGCTGTGCTCATAATCATCGCCCATAATAATCTAGGTCATTGTTTTAAGTTTCGGCCTTATAATTTTATTATCTGGAGAAAAAACTTTATGGGCGCATTTCGGGATTTTATTGAATTATAGTTACGTATATGGCGAAGGATCTACACAAAAAACTTGCTAGACTCGCTAAAGATAAATTTTCAATTTAATGGGAATGCTAAAGAATATGCTGGCCTTTTGAATGTGTAATATCAAACGGATGTTAGTTTTGGGGGAAAAAATGGCTTTTAATTTAGTGCACGGTTGAGGGGGTCCGGTAAAAGTTACTTCAGATATAAAAAAAAAAAATCCAGGGACGTGGTTTGGGCAACATTTGTTAGCAACCTTCTCAAAACAATGTATTCCTACTCGCAGTTTTGTGTACGTATTTTTTGAAGTTTGTATGCAATTTATAGTTACCTGCGAGCTATTATTATTTAATGGAACTTTCGCCCAGCTTCCTGGACGTTCTATGAAGTGGTTTTTGATGCACGAGCACGAGAGTACGAATGTATACTTTACTTTGGAAGCTGAAGATGCTTGAGAGCGAGTGTATGGGAATTTATTTTCTACATAAAAACTATTGTTTGCTTTTTAAATCAAACTAAAAATAAGGTAGACAAAACGGTTCAGCTAACAATAGTTCAGTTGTCTTGCGAGTCAAGCGTTTGTGATTAGGTTGAAGTCCCGACTTTTAGGTTTATTCGGAGTTTTCCTAGATTTCGCGGGAAGTCACTGACGCTGAAAGCAATAAACTTGTGGTTTTATAAACATTTGGCATTTGTCAGAGTTTAGTTTATTCCAAGAAGTCCACAAGGGAAAACTAGATTATGAGAAAACGCCTTCGTCTTCGGCAAATGAATTGAAAACAATCCTAAAGTACTTATTTATGGAGATGGTGTCCTTTACAAAACTGCGTTCATTCAATGAAAACAAAAATAACATTTAACCTCTAATGGTAGGACATTACGATAAAGTTTTCACATATTTACCAGGAACGCCCTCCTTTAGCTAAGCCCCCAATGGACCCAACTGATGGTCTATGTGAAGCTGTGGCAAACGCCATTAGAGCACCCTTTTACCTACCTAGCCCAGCCCCGATGACATTATCCTTCACTTTGTTCGTCTGAAATGTGTAATAAAACTTGATCAACTATTAATGGTGCAACATTCTGCTGTCTTCAATAAAACTACATCACGTTTCGAACTAATTTACCATTTAATTGTCACGGTAGAGTAGGTCCAGTAAATTTAGTCCTGGAACTCGTCGTGCTTTCTTTTGATTGCATTTTTTCTTCTGAAACTAATTTCGCACAAAGCATAAGTTTGTGTCTTTAAAAGATTAATTGAAAGCAGTAAAAAAAAGAAAAACAAATTGAACGAAATCCTCTTAAAAAAAATAATTGGCGGAACAGGTCCGTATGGACCCAAGCCTAGCTTCTCACAACCATTCGTCTTGTGTGAGTTTTTATTTTTGGGACGAATGGAAGGGATCTACAATTTTATGCCGAGTCCAAACGGCCAATTGAGAAGCTCTTTCATGACAGTTATACTCTCGGATGTTTGTCAGACGTTCGCGAGAGGTGGCGCAGCGAAAAAAACCTTAAGTTGAAATTTGGGTTTTTCTCGGGATTCGAACCTGGGACCCCTCGCTTAGTAGTCCAACACACTAACCACTAAGCCACTGCGCCTAACGAAATCCTCTTAAATATTTATAATTTCGCTGTTATATTAATGCGAAAGTCGATATTTATTTTTCCAGCTCTATTTGAACAAAGCCGAACTGAAATCAGTGGAATTCTGCGAAAAAGTTAATCGCTTGAAATTTATTTAAAGGACATACGGCTATCGCTGCGAGGGAAAAACAACTCTCAATGCAAAAACAGATTATTAAAGAGCATATATGGAGCACTGAATGTTTTCGTGTGAGATTGGATTAAAATATTAAATTGCTCATTATCGGAAGTAAATTAAAAATAAAAATAAAAATCAGAGCAAAATGGATTAATACAAAATCAATTTAAGCAAGTTTACGAGCATCCAAAAAAGTATAATATTGCACAGCAAATTAATATTATTGTGTATATAATTTTGAATATGCTCCGAGGAATTTATTTTTATTAATGGACAACAATATGTAGGGAAATGTAAATTGATATTGGGAACAAGTTTGAAAGATTTTCTCGTTTTCGCAGATTTAATATTTTAAGCCGATGGAGTTATCGCAAGTCCTTCGTGCTTAAATAAGTTCAATCAAAACGGGATTTTCTACTTTGTATTCAATAGTCTGGTCTAAAATTCGTACATAATCATTTTTTTGTAATGTTATCTTCTGTTATCGTCTGATAATTCCACAATTCACAAGAAATTGTTGAACGAATTTATGTGAAAAGTGCAAAGTTTAGTTTAGGCAAAATGTCGCCAATTATTAAGCTTAGTTCAAGCTTGAGAAACAAACTTACAATGCTAGAACTGAAAACTAAGACTTTTAGGAATTATTATTTATTTTATTTATTTATTTCATTATCCTTGTTACAATTTATAATCTTCAAAACTAATAATAAATATTGCAGCTAAAAATTTTGAGAATAGTTAGTGACATTTTGTATTAATTAACATAAATAGAGGCAAATGTCACATTATTTAAAATTAATTATTGTGGGGTGAACAAGTTAAAAATAAGAAAACAATTTAATTATAATATTTTTTATTTAGTAAATATTACGCGATGTAGTTCAGCAAAATTTCAATTTCAGTATGGTTAAAACTAAGAAGCCATTGTTTCACTTTTTTCGTAAAAGTAAATAAATTCGTAATGAGTCGTATATCTACAGGAAGGCTATTAAATAGTTTGCAAGAAAGAATGGAGTATGAGTTTCTATAGCATGTGGTACGAAAGGGTGGAATGGACACAAGAGGTTGACGACGGCTCCTCAAGCTATAGGCGCCATAGATCGCACTTTGCAAGTAGCCACTTCTAATGAAAAATATCTTCAGGACCTTAAAATAAAATAAATGCCTAACCGGGAGGATATCCATGCGTTTAAATAATACCATTGAGTGGGCTAAGCGAGACGAATTGCAGATCTTCCGTATAGCACACTTCTGAAGTACAATCAGAGGCTGAATTTTATTCAGATATCCACTTCTCCAACAGCTTATACCGTACTGTAATTTCGAATGAAATATCCCAAAATAAACTCTTTTTAAAGCATTAAAATGACAGAACTTTTGTAGACGCTAAAAGCAACGAATGCTCTGACCTTTCCTACGAATGGTTGGGTAAATACAGAGTTGATGTAAATCAGAAATAAAATAGGTCCAACAACTGAACCTTGAGGAGCACCAAGATTAATAATCCTAGAGTTGCTAAGTTTAGTACCGATCTTTACAATTTGGATTCTGTCTCTCAGATAGGACCTAAGCCAGCTATGTATTGAACCACGAAAACCTACATTATACAGCTTGTTTAAAAGTATGCTGTGAAAGCTAGGGTTGAGAGTTAAGGAGGCTGTATTTAATGGAGGGAGTGCTAAGGTTGAAATCAAAAATGGAATAGTTTGAGTTTACCCTCCGTAGTAATTGGGTCCTTGGAGCCGTAGGACTTGCGGTGGGTTGGTAGATACAAGAGGCGGGGATATCTTAAATAACTAGGGTTTGTACTGAAGAAGATGGATTTGTAAAGAGACTGACAATCGATAGATCTTGATAGGAGTCGATGAATAAAGAGAATGTCTGCAGCATCCTGCGATCCTAAAGTTAATGAGTTTGAGGCGGTCTAGATAGGCAGGAAAAATTAGGGGATCGTTCCAAGAAAGACCGCGGAGGGCAAATCGAAGAAAACGTCTTTGTATGTTTTCGATTCTGTTTACATGAACTTGCTGAAAGGGTGACCACGTTTGGCTGACGTATTCGAGGAGGGCACGGACAAAAGTAGTGTAGACTGTCGAGAGACCTGATCACGTAGAAGTCGGAGAATTACTTTGACCACCATTTAATGAATCCATGGGATGAATTGGCTTTACGAATTATCTCATCGATATGCGAACGGAAATTAAGGGCGAGGTCGTACAATGTGCCAAGGTCACGAAGAGACTGTACGTTGGATATAAGTTGATCATTGAGTAGGTATAGACGGGGAGGGGACTTGTTGTACTTACGTGATAAGGTTATGATTGGCGGGGAGGGGACTTGTTGTACCTACGTGATAATGTGATAGATTGGCATTTGGGAATATTGAACTCTAGGCAGTTTTTGAGACACCAGACTGAAATACTATCTAAATCTTGTTGTACAATAAACAGGGGGCTTGTGATGAAGTTATGTGTTTGAAAAATTTGGTATCGTCGGCATAGAGAGCGATAGAGGAGTGTTTAATAACCCTTTCAAGATCGTTTATAGTTAAGTTAAAAAGAAGGGGACCTAAGTGACTGCCTTGTGGTACACCAGAGGCTGCCAGGAAAGGGGCGGATAGGACCGATCTGAAGCAAGCCCTATAAAAACGGTTTTCCAAATAAGATGATATCCATTTTGGCAGAATTGGTTCAAAGCCGAGGGCAGGCAATTTCAATTTGAAGAATTAATTTATGCGATTTCTTATCAAAAGCTTTACTTAAATTAACTTCTTTATCATTTTCTAAGACCGATAGTGCAGAGCACACGAATTCAGCGAGGTTAGTGGTTATTGATCTATCTTTAAGAAAGCCATGTTGGTTAAGCCAAAATTAAAGACTTGCATTGAAAGCTTAAGGATTCGTACAAAATACTTTCGAGGAGTTTGGGTATATATTGGAAAGTTTTGCTATCGGGCGGATAATTAGTAACTTCGGTGTTATGAAGGAGGACATCCATATCTGAGGAAAGTCGGCTTGGGAAAGCGAGAGCTGAAAGAGGCGCGAAAGGGGATAGGAGAGAACGAGGGAACACTTCTTGAGAAATATGGCGGGAATACCATCTGGGTTTGCAATTTATTTTCAGTTACAGTAGGTTCAATAGTTTACGAGGAGAAGGGGCCAATGGAGTAGTTGAGAAGGTAATTGAAAAAAAGTACAAAGGAATTTTCGGCAAAAGATGGCTTAAAAAGGGTGGCAATAATGTTTGGAACCCTTGAAGCTATATTTTCGTAAGATAGTTATAGAGGGTAACCGTCGGATTTTTTTTTGCGCAGTTAACAAATCGGAAAAAAGATTTAGGGTCGCTCATAAGATTTGCTTGAGCATCATTATTATATCGTTGATAGAGGCAGTTAGAGGCCTGAGTGAATTGAAGGTAGATGCCGAGATATTTGGAATATTCAGAAAAAGACTTGTTTCGAAGGAAAACTGATCATAATTTGGTGTCGCTTCGATTGTATCATGGGGGGCACATAGAGAAGAGTTTTTGTTGAGAAATAGGAACAAAAAGAGAGAGAGAGAGAGAAATAAATAATTCTCTGTAAAACAAGGAGAGTGCATCGTTTACACGGAGATTGGCAAACTCAAATGAAACTTTGCTGAGGTGTTCATTTATTTTTCGGAAATTGGCTATATGAAAATCATAACAAGGGAGCCCTGCGGGCGGAGTGGGCTGTAGTGGATGGTCGTGAGAAAAGTAAAAGTCTAGTAAAGAAATGCTCAATAAAACAATACCGAAACAGGTCCCACGTTTTGTAAGCTGTAATTCATGCGATAAAATTTAAATTAAGGCGTTTTTCTTTTTTAATTCGGAGCTGAGCACTGAACTGAGCTCGATCATTATGAGCGCGCTCTGAACCGAGCGAACTCAGATCGTTCTGATGTAATTATGCAACACACTTGAGCACGTATTTGATATTTTTAATAAATATATGTGTAATTTGAATATTTAGTAATTTTTATTTATTAAATTGGTTAACCTTCAGTTCCAGAACAACAAAGTTCTTCCACCATTTCATTTATTTTGTTTTCCTGTTTTTTTTTTTCTGTCAAATGTGACTGTGAGTGTGTATTCAGCTTTTTACTCAGCCTGCTCAGTCGATTTATTCTGAGCTCGTGGAGCGCGCTCTGGTTATGCTCAGATCGAAAAAAGAAACACAAATCTGAGCTCTGATGTATCTGAGCTAAAAAAGAAACACGAATTTTTTGTATAACAGTTCAGGTTGTGCTCCGAACGGGTTGGGTACGAAAACTCCAAAACTAAAATCCCCAACCTGAAATCCCCAAGTCAATATCCCCAAACCCAAAATCCCCAAATCCAAAATCTATGTTTAAGGATTTTATAAATTAAAATTGTAACTCATTTTTCAATTATATTCAAGATAATAGGCGATAATAGGCGTGTTTTTTTTAGCTGCGTTCTCAGCAAAACAAAGTAAAGTAAGATTTTAAGCACACTATTTAAAATAACTACTGCGAGTCTCGAAGTGTAAGGTAGAGCGTAGTTGTTGTATTGTTGCGTGCTGAAAATCCTACTTTACTTTGCTTTGCTGAGAACGAAGCTCAAAAAAACAGGCCTAATAACTAATAAAATATTACAACTTAAATTCAAAAAATATAACAAAAAGGACTTCAAGAAAGAAAAATCTACGAAAAATAGGAACTTCTGAACATCATGATATTTTATGTAATTAAATTGTTAATATTCCGTTTTACCGATATTCTGTCGTTTTGAAAATATTTTATCGGTATGTACAATCATCGTCATCTACTGTGGGGATTTTGCATTTGCAAAACGTTTGGGGATTTTTCATTTGGGGATTTTGTACTTGGGGATAGTCAATTCGGGTATTTTTCAAAAGATGGGGATTTTGGGGTTTGGGGATTTTGAACTTGTGTATTATGTAGGTATCCCGCTCTGAACTAATAAAGGAAAATGCCTATAATCACGGAACAATGGCTCTGCCTGAAAGTATGCCATTATTTTTGGTAAATTCGCATAAACTGGTATAATCGGTGTTTGTCCTCGGCATTGTAAGTGCGTTTGAGTTCAAAATAAAATTACTACGGTTATTGACGATTCGGTGTAACAGGCCCAGTAAAATTGCGAAATTTTATTTTATTTACACATTTCTTTTAATCTCTAGCAACACTAAAGCAAAGCTACTGTAATACTGACATTTGGCGAACTGTCAAAAGGACAAGGGTACACTTTACTCTGTTGTATTTGTCTTTTGCAATAGGGTCGGGGTAGGGTACCTGTAGATGAAGTGAAAAGTGTAGCAAATTTTTTGTCAGTATATTTTGTTGTTGCAGTGCAGAAAAAGTTGATCCTTCGCATTGATACTAGACCAGTTGAATTGGATCGTGAATACTCTTACATTTGAAAAATGTTTTCTAGTGTTTTTTTTAGTAGGTGTTGAGTTTTTTCTTAAATATTTACATGCTATTTACGAGATGTTTTTTAATGAATTTTCGAAGCGTTTCCGTGGTGCTTAGGTAGGTAGGAGTGGCGGTTTTATAAGAAAAACCCAAGTAGCACTATGTGCCGTTTTGTTACCACAACTCATTTGACCTGGTTGTTTAAGATTGTCGAAAAGGAGAGTTTAGATCCAGCTTGTGGAGTTCAGAAAGGTCATCAATTCTCTAATATTACTTTTCGAGACCTCCTCAAGGGAGTCGAAGAAGGGTTTACCCAGAGATCGCTGTGTAGCCTTAGCTAGTGCTGGACAGGCGCAAAGGTAGTGAGTGAGTGTTTTGTTTTCGGCTGCGTCATTACAGCTGCGGCAGTGTGTATTATATAGGATGCCTAATCTAATTGCGTGTTTCCCTATTGGCCAATGGCCCGTGGTTATCGCCATTATTCTGGCAATATCTTTTCGAGATTTGCTGAGAAGATGAGTTGTTTTTTCCATGCTGTAGCTTGGCCACAACCTTCTGGATGTGATACAGTTCGTCAGCCTCCTCCATCTGAGGTTTGCCTTCGATAGGAATTCTGAGGAGATTTTTGCTTTGACTGCTCCGAGCGGTATGTGAACCGATTCCGCAAGTGAGCAGTGAAGGGCTGAGCCTTGCCTGGCCAGCTCGTCAGCATGCTCGTTTCCATAAACGTTGCTGTGACCTGGAACCCAAATCAGCGTAACCTGGTCAAGCGAGGCCAGCTCCTTGCGCCATTCTAATACTAATTTTGAGGTTATGTTGACTGAGGCGATTGCTTTAATGGCAGCTTGGCTGTCAATGAAAATGTCTATCTTTTGCCTCCGTGGTGCTTTTCGGTGGATTTTTTGATCGTTCTTCGGGTAGACTTTTGTGTCATATTCCGGCCCATTTTCTCGGTATGATCAAACTTTGCAAATCGTGGCAGACTTCCTCTGCTGCAATATCTCGCAATAACTTTGCGGATTTCGGGTTGCTATTTCCTGCAATACTGTCACTGTGACAGCTTGATCCGTTTGTTTACATTTCGCCTATATGAAAGTCCTTTTCCAGTAAACAAAGCCATCCAAACTTCATCTCATTGACCACAGACTTACAACAAAATAACAATAAATACTGTCCCTTTAGATACAGTATGTAATATTTAAAAACAAAAAAAAACCCTCAAATTTTAATAAAGTGAGAAACCATTTTCAAAATCAACACCCAAAGACAAACAATCAAAGTGTGAAAAATGTAAACCATACAAATACAGTGTGTCCTCTGCGCCCATCTCAGATTGTTATTTACTGTCCTTTTGTTCAGTCTTCCATCGGATGCCTTTTCAAAGAATCGAACAAAAACAGACAAAAAAAACCCACACACAATCGAGTGATATAATAAACTTTTTGGGATGATGCAGGATTGCAGGCAGACATGAACACTGTAGCAAAACCAATTTTTAACAACGTTCCAGTTTCGCATTCAATTTCAGTTGCGTAAAACCATAAACGCTTCGCTAGACATACTCTCTTTTATCCAGCTACAATCTGCCGCCCAGTCGAAGCAATGATATCCTTTTCATTCAATGTGGGCAATGTATGTTCATTTTTCGTGTTATTGTATAGCTAGGGGACGGTATACGGTATACCGGTCAACCTTCTCAGTTCTCAATACCAGAAATTAGGTCCATCGTCCTTATATAACCGTTGGTGGATGTATAGGGCTGAATTTTGTTCCAGGACGGGAATGTTTTTGTTATGTCATCATGTATCGAGACGAGTTACCAAAGAGGGGGAGAATTTTCCGACAAATTCCGATAAATTGTCCAAGGTTTAGTGGAGCGTGTATTTATAGTGTGATAACTGGGACGAAGCACAACAAACATGGCGTTACACTTCGCCAAGGATATTGTATTATTGATGATGAAATTTTAAAGGATTAAATTCGCTTTGGTGGGAATGTTTCTTTTTGTTTCTATTAGGTGTGTGTTACATAGTCGAAGAGGATTAGCTTGTTCAAGCTAACTGGGAAATGTTTAAAAAAATGGCATTCAATTTGATTTGCGGATTAGTTCTTTGACAGCTATTGTCTATAGGATTTGTGTAGCAGGTAGCTATTTGCGTAAAAAATAGACAGAGTTGTTGGGATGATATGCATTGGAAACAACAACTCCAAATGCATTTGATTAATCAGATTTTTTTTTTACCGCCACTGTGTTTGGCTAGTGCCGTTAGTCCTTGGCGGCTGGCATGTGTGCTCCGAATATGAATCTGATTGTACTCGAGCAGTTAAGAAAATGCCGTTATTTTAGGAAATTCATTTAAAGTCGACATTTTCGCTGGACAGAAAATTAGAAACGACAAAAGAATTAGTGAATTTGTTTTAAAAAGATCTTGTTATCTATGTGAGTTGATTGTTTTCAGTTTACTTTAATTATATTTTTATATTAATATTGATTAATTTATAATGTACAGTTACAAAAATGGGCAAAAAAAAAAGTCTTGCACTACAGAACTCCGAAGGCTCATTGTGCAGTGCTATCAAAATGAAAACGAGTCAATGGATACCATAGCTAAACGATTAGGTTGTTCGAAGAAAATGGTCTTTGGTGCAATTCAAGTGTATAAAAAGACTAGCAGCTTTGAAACCCCTAGAAGGAAGCCAGTCGGCCGTAAAACGACTCCAAAAGAAGACAGACTGATATGCCGAATTAGCAATGCAGATCCTTTCTTGACTTCTGCAAAAATTAAGGAGATTGTTTCGCCACAAATCAATCCGAATCTATCAGCTAGAACCATAAGGCGTCGACTTTTAGAACATGGTCTACGTGGATGTATTGCACGGAAAAACCATTTGTTTCCAAAACGAATCTAAGGAGGCGTTTGGCTTTTGCTAAGCCTCACAGAAATAAAGCATTAGCGTTTTGGAAAAATATACTTTGGAGTGATGAATCTAAGTTCAACTTGTTTGGATCAGATGGAAAAGTTTACGTTAGACAGTCTCAGAAAAAAGAATTGGATCCAAAATACACTCTGAAGAAATGTAATGGTTTGGGGGGCATTCTCATGGCAGGGTGTTGGCCCGTTAGTAAGGATAAACGGTCGAATGGATCAACACGTTTATAAAGGCATCATGGAAGATGTTATGGAGCCTTATTCATTTGCACACAAGCCCATAAGTTATGTATTCCAGCACGACAACGATCCAAAACATACCTCACGGAGTGTTAAGCAGTGGTTTGCAGATACAAGTACGAATGTTTTGGATTGGCCCGCCCAAAGTCCGGACCTGAATCCTATCGAGAACTTGTGGGCAGACATCGAGAGAGGACTGAAGTCCAAGAAATCAAGAAATTCGGAGGAACTTTGCCAAAATATTAAGGAGGTCTGGGAAGGTATACCACAATCAAGATGCCGCGCCTTGGTCGAAAGTATGCAAAGAAGATAGGCTGCAGATATTCTTTACAAAATATTAATATGAATAGTATCTTATATCGAAGATTTTTAATGATATGTTTACTTATCGTTTCTGTTTCTAATTGTGTGTCCAGGTGCAATTTGGATTAAATAATTTCGCATTTTTTTTCTAATATTATTGTCACGCATATATTTTGTACAAATGTTCAAAAGTGAACTTAAGATCATGGGATATTAATAGAATCACTAATCAACCTCAACAGATTTCTTATAAAAAAATTATGGAATGTAACATTGCTATAAAATTGTCGTTTCTAATTGAGTGGCCACCACGGTTCGTTGTGTGTGACTTTTCGGAAGCAAAGCGACCTCAACATTTGAAACTAAAAAATGCCAGATTTAGTTATGTAAAATGTATAATCCCATTTACCCTGTAGTTAAAAAATTGGACCTCAATATTGAGAGGGTAAGTGGAGAGTTTCTATAACTCAAAGCCTACTTTGGCTTCATGAAGTCGTCAATGATCAAAATGCTGTCGGCATTTCCTTTAAATCGCCAAAATCTTCCAGTTTATGATATTTTGCTTCAAATGCTTGCATACGGTAACAATACTGAGAAAATCAGTTTTAGTCTCTCAGATAATCCTAATCCGCTCTTGCATTTAGAACGAGGTTTTGAAATCGAGCCTGTCAACGAAAATTATGTAATAAACTGTGTTACAGCTATTAAATCAAATGCTATCGGCGAAGATGGGATACCAATGCGATTTGTAAAACTGATTTTACCCCATATTGTTTCTCACCTGACCCATATTATCAACCACTGCATTACCACCTCAACTTTCCCAAAATCTTGAAAATCTTGGAAAACAGCACGAGTTGTGCCTGTTGCGAAAAAAAAACACCCCGGCATCTGCAGCTGATTTCAGACCAATCAGTATTCTACCGTGCCTGTCAAAGGTCTTTGAGAAACTCATAGCGGAACAGGTTATAGAACACCTATCTCTTAAAAGCCTCCCATATGGTGGGCAATCGGGTTTTAGGCCTAACCACATTTGTTCTTCTGCGATGGTTAATATCTTAGAAGACATAAGAAAAGAGTTTGATAACGGATGTGTAACGCTTCTTTGTCTGCTTGATTTCTCAAAAGCTTTTGACAAGGTTAACCATAAAATCCTCTGCTGGAAACTGCAACATCTCTTTGGTTTTGGTAACAGTGCAGTAAAACTTTTTGGAAACTTCCTTTCAAATAGATTTCAGAAAGTTGTAACTTCCGATTCTTCTTCCGCTGTTCTGCCAGTGAAGCAGGGTGTTCCTCAAGGTTCAATATTTGGTCCTATTATATTTTGTATGTTTATAAATGACCTGCCATCTGTCTGTCTATCTCTATGTGGATGACGTTCAGCTCTACTTGGCCATGCCATTTAATAATACAGCTGAACTTGTAAGCAATCTAAATGAGGACCTATCCAGTATTTATTTATGGTCTGTATCTAATGGATGACTTTTAAATCCAGACAAGTCTCAAGTTATACCCATATCTAAATAAAAACTACCCATCCAAACTTTACCTGATGTCGTGCTCTCTGATTTCAAATTAAAGATTGTTCACACTGTTACTAGCCTTGGATTTGTTATTGACTGTAACTTATCAGGATACGACCATATAAACTACGTAATAAGAAGAATTTATGGATGTCTTAGGAAACTGTGGCTAAGTGCAAATTTTACTCCTATTGCCACTAGACGGAAACTTGTAATAAGTCTCATCCTACCGTTAATTACGTTTGCTGAGGTTGTGTACTGTAATGTCGATTCCTTATCCCAGCGCAAGCTTCAAGTTGCTTTCAACGATACGGTAAGACATATTCATGGGCTACGAAGATATGACCATATTTCACAACAGGCAAAAAGCCTTTTGGGTACAACCCTTAAACATTATATTGACGCCAGAAAGTGTATATTCCTACATAGCGTAATAACAACTAAGACTCCTTTGTATTTATATGACAGACTTAATTTTGCTCGTTCCCTTAGAACGCTTTGTTTAATTCCACCGCGTTATAACTTTTTTTTTTTTTTTTTTTACTTTTATTTCAAGCAATGAGTACAGCAATATATGAACAGGGTGGCGCACCAATTGTGCTACAATAAGAAATTCAAATAACTTTTTTTTTAATCGATGTATTTCATTTAATTTTTTTTTATTGGTTAGAAAATTAAATTTTATTTTAAATAGTTAGTTGTTTTTAAAGATTATAGATCGCAAATGACCTCCACGCTCTCCCACGCATATGCGGCACCTGATCAAAAAACTATTCATTGCGGCCTGAAGAGTTGAAGTTGGGATCGCCTCAATTATTGTCGTTATGGACTGCTTTAATTCAGTTAAATTCCTGGGCTTCGTTTTATACACCTCTTGCTTGACATAACCCCATTAAAAGAAGTCTGGTGCAGTCAGGTCAGGTGACCTTGGGGGCCAGCGAAGAGTGGAGTTCCTAGAAATTAATTTGTTTGCGAATTTTTTGTTTAGCTCCGCCATAACTGGTCTGGCTATATGTGCAGTTGCTCCATCTTGCTGAAACCAAACGCTGTTGAATGGCATACGTCTTCGGCGCAGTTCTCGGTAAAAAAACTCCTTCAACATCTTTAAATAACGGTCCCCATTGACAGTAACGGTTACACCGTTTTCTTCAAAGAAGTACGGCCCGACAATACACCTTGATGAAACTGCGCACCACACAGTGACTCGTTCTGGGTGCAGTTCCGTCTCATGGAGCATTTCTGGATTAGACTCTTTCCATATACGGCAATTTTGCTTGTTTACATTGCCGTTAAGATCAAAATGGGCCTCATCAGACATGAACAAACAATTGATCAATGTGTTGTCTTCTTCGGCCATTGATATCATTTTTTGGCAAAATTCCAGGCGAACAGGCAAATCCTGAGGGTTTAATTTGGACTTTGTACGGAAACAAGTTTAAATCGTCATGAAGTATCCGTTGTAATGACCGTCTACTAACTCCAATTTGCCCCGATAAGTTTCGGGTCGAAACGCTCGGATTGGCCTGTATTGCAGATGCTACTGCTGCGATTGTATCCTGAACCCGAACATTGGCATCTCGATGGTACGGCCTTCGTGCGATGCTTCCAGATTCGGCAAACATGTTTACAAACCTCATAATGGTCCATCTACTCGGGGGATTACCGCCAAACTCCCGCCTAAATTCCCTTTGGACGGAAATGACGGACTGCAAGGCATGATACCGTTGCACCATCCAAATTCTTTTCTCCGTATCCCAAGCATCCATTTTTATAAATCTAAATAGTAACCTACAAAATAAAAAAAAAATAAGCCGATTACTCACACAGAAAAAAAGTTATTACGTTTTATTTTTGTAGCACGATTCGTGCGCCACCCTGTACTTAAAAGATATAACATCAATGATCATTGAGGAATATAGGATACATCCTCTAATTAATTCAATTTATAGCTTAAGATAAATACAATTGTTGTGGGGTGATTAAGATTATAAAAACTGATAGTGCTATATTTGTAAATTTCATACAAGATAAAAAATAATTATAATTACTTTTATTAAGTTATTTATTTCAATGAAGTCAAACCTAAATAGCCACTTTTTAACTTCTCTGTTGAATGAAAATATTTTTTTTATGCTTCGAAGTTCGAACGGTAACCTGTTAAATAGTCGGGGTGCTACTGAGGTGTAAAAATGTAAAAAGCGATGAGTATTGTGAGGTGGAATAATAGCAAGACATCGTTCAGTGCTGCGAAGTCCATAGGTAGTTAAATTCTGATTAAGTAAGTTTCCACTTCTTAGGTAAAATATTTTTAAGACTTTATAAAAGTAAAGATGTTTACGCGGAAGTATCTTTGATTTGCGGAACAAACAAAAACTATGTTCACGGTATTTTTTCCATATTAACCTTAGTATATGTTTCTGAGATACGATTAGGGGTTGTAAACTATTACTGTAAGTACCACCCCAACATACGAGCCCATATTGCAACTTAGATTGTACCAAACTATAATAAATTGTTTCTAAAAGTTTCTGGGAGCATAGACTCCTTAGGTGATACATAATATATGTTGCTTGTAAAAGATATTTTTTTAGTAAGGAAGTGTGTATACTCCAGTTCATATTATTGTCAATAGTCAAACCCAGATATTTAAAAGCATTGACATTTTCAATGGAAAAGCATTTTGAAGAGCAGGTCAGGCTTTTTGTATTTGAGTTTATTTGTCTGTAATTTGCAACATAATTACTATTACTAAAACACATTTTCTTGCAATCAAGACTATGAAAGATAAAAGTTGGAGAGTGCCTGTCTAGCGATGGTAGGTTAAAGAACATGATTGTAGTTTTATCACTTATAACTAGCTTGTGCATACCGAACCAATGTCTTAGTATTTCCAAATCATGGTTAATATCAGCAGTCAAATCCAGTACAGACACATTTGAGAACAAACACCCAATATCATCCGCAAAACCAGTTTGAGTACACTTTAATTGTTGGTTAAAGATAGAATTTATAAAGATTATAAATAATAGAGGACCAAGAACAGAGCCCTGTGGAACTCCGATCCGAACGTCTCGACTTTCACTGAAAGAATTCCCAATCTTAACCATTTGTTTCCTATCTTTAAGATATGAAGCGAACCAATTTAGAATAAAGCCCCTGAGACCAGACTTTTCCAATTTAAGCAATAGGAGATCATGGTCAACAGTAGCAAAGGCTTTAGTGATATCTACAAAAAGAGCGGCAGTGTTTCTTCTGCAATTTAAACTGTCGTGCACCTGACCACAGAAATTAAGAAGTGCATCTTCTGTTGATTTTCCAGCTCTAAAGCCATATTGGGTTGTGCTAAAGAATAATTGTTTTTCAAGAAATCCGACAACTCTGCGCTTTATCACCTTTTCAAAGATTTTTGAGAATACCCGAAGAAGAGACATCGGTCTGTAGTTATCCAGCTTTGGCCTATCATCTTTTTTGAATATCGGTATGACCTCAGCTACTTTCAATCTATCCGGAAATATGGAACAATAAACGCTTTTATTGAAAATGTGTGCTAAGACATCAACAACATTAAAACAGATTTTCTTTAGAAAAGCACTTGAATAACTATTCAACGTAGCAGAATTCGAGTCGACCAGCAGCATGATACTTCTATACAACTCGAAAGAAGAAAAAACTATTTTTTTTGACTAATTTCACTATTATGGCAGTCTTCCGAACAAGCAATTTGAGACGCTGTATCATAACCAGCATCAGAAATAGTAGTGATCGGAACGCTAATAAAAAACTCATTGAAGGCATTAGCCACTTCTACTGAACTAGTGATATCCCTATTGTTTAATTTTATTTTAGAAGATCCATCAAAAGTGACATTTTTATTAAACAAGGTATTGACGATAACTATCTAAATTCGTCCCGTTTATTTTTTATTTATGCTGTAAAAGTATGGAACTCTCTACCAATCAATATCAGAACCATCTCCGATGCCAATCGCTTCAAAAACTCAGTTTTTCTTCATTTCTCAAACCTAATGCCTTCATTAAAATTTCCCTTAACTTAAACTATCATCTAACTTATTCTATTTACTTATATTTAGTCTATCTTTCTATTCTCTCCTTCCTTCTTCTTCTTCTTATCCTTTATCTTTAATTATAAACTTAATTGTAATTGTAAGATTAATATATTGTATTATTGAAATTATTTTCTTATTGTCTTAACTGGCGCAAAAATAACCTTCCGATGTTTTTTGGCTGTTATTTAAAAACAAATGAAAAACTTTGATTCTTCTTCTGGATTATTTTTACTTGGTCTTTTAATTTTTTTTACATCAAGTCGAGAATATGATGTCATGTAAATGGCCGCCGCCACAGTTGATTGTCATTTGAGCCCTTTTTATGGCATTTTCCATCACTTTGGCCAAAACTTCCGGCGATAGGTCCTCACATTCTTGACGGATATTGTCTTTAAGAGCTGCAAGAGTCTGAGGCTTGTTGACATAAACCCGCGACTTCAAAAAGCCCCACAAAAAGAAGTCTGGAGCGATCAAATCAGGCGATCTTGCGGGCTAGTGCAAATCGCCAAAAACGACCCGGGAACACCGCTTTCAGAATATCGGTTGTGGCTCGCGCAGTGTGTGCCGTAGCTCCGTCCTGTTGGAACCACTTGTCCTCCAGTCCTAAATCGTCCAATTGCGGTAGAAAAAAATCGGTAAACATGGCCCTATAGCGCGCACCGTTCACTGTTGTCGTTTGACCAGCGGCGTTCTCGAAAAAAAAATGGCCGCGTCAACAGAGGCGATATTCTCGGCACAACGAGCGCTCCGGGGCCCGCCACTCTTGGAAACGTCTCGTGTTGTGCCAGTCTCTTCGAGGCGAGCGGCTAAACGTCGCAGTGTTTCACCAGTAGGCGTTGGACGGCTAGGAAATCTGCGACGAAATTCACCTTGAGCCAAAGTCACCGACCGATTACTTCTCAAATAAATAGTCACCAATATTCCGCATTCTGGAGCAGTGTAGCGTAACATTGTTTATTAACGTGTATTTCGCATGTGTTTACTACACAAATGTCAAAACAGAACTGACATTAGGGGCCAATCGCAAAATTTATAGCATTTTCTGATAGGAGGATTACTTTTGCGCCACCTTGTACTATAAAATATATTAATCTTAATATACCTTAATATTGTATAATTATAATAAATGAAATAAAATACTTTCAGGCTGCCTGCACTTGGAATAACTCGGGATAGTTTTATTTAGCGTTCCTTGTCTACTTCGAAGTTAAGTAAAACAAACAAAATGCGCGTACTTGAAATCGCAATTCATACAAAGCACATAAATAAAAATGTTTCAGAAGGACTCAAACCCTTTTCAAACAACCAAAAATTGAAGTAGCCGAAGAATGACCACCACAAATCTTCCTCAATGACATTAAGTCCTAATGAATACATACCATCTGACCCAAACAAAAAGGGATCTCCAACAAAAGTTTACAAAAGTATCACCACGCTGGGTTGGAAAATATAAATCATCCGCACAGCGTATGCCTCAATACATCTTTCGCACCTCTGCTGGCTTAGACTGAAATTTATTCGAATAAATTGTGTAGACAAAAAAAGGGAACCCGACAATCCATGCTGCACAGCTTAGCCTGTAAAACAAATTGTTTCACAGCAAAATTGACCCTACTTCCACATTAATGCAGAGCAAGGGACCACTTCGCCGATGAGGAGCCATAGCCACTGAAGTTCATGCCCTAAGCGGAGATTTCAAAAGCTTTTATCATACGTATCACACTCTGAGGAGATTTATTGTTCCGTAGCTTTGGCCCGTCTTATTTCCCTTTTAATTTTCCCCGGCCAGAAACTGTTTATCTTGTGTTGGGTACTTCGTGCACCCCCGGACTTCGTACCAAAAAGTTTGCCACCTCGCCCACCCTAAGGTCGTGCGAGAAATCCATTTCTGGTCCGAAAAATCGCTAGGCAATTCAGGAGGAATTCCCCCCAGCTTCAAATTGGAAAAACAATTTCAGTTTACGCCGAAGTTTTATAAATATGCCGTGGGTAGAGGTATTTCTACTTCAAAACTTCAACAGAAGATCATCGCACCATGGGAGCGACTATATCATAGAAAGACAACTCTAAAGACATCTCCTCCCTATTCTTATTATCATTATCTGTTTGGAGGGACCCCATTAGCAGTTCTATGACTGCCTATAGCTATTCCATGTAAGAACTATACCACTTCAATTTATATCCCTTGCATCGCAGCAAGTGCAATGACACAGGGAAGTCAAAACTGAGCAGCCGAAGGCCCACAGACAATACAGCAATTATTATTATTCTTAGTAGCTCGACGTTTTGGAATAGTTGGACTTGTGCGGTTGCCAGATGCCACTCTGCATTCAGTGGCAAAGGACTCCATTTAGTGCAGAGACAATAATGACGACGAGGAAGCCCAGGAAACGAAACCATATTTCTGTGTGCGCATAAAAAAAAAAACACAAAACCAAGCAAACCCAGTCTTTGGAGGGTGTATCATAAGTCATATTGCAATCCTTTGTGGTGACGCGCAAAGGATGTCCGCTGAATGCATTTCGTCGTTGTTGCAGTTCTAAATGAGGCCCTCTAATGGATGCAGAAGAAAACGTTTTATACGTACTTGGGTAATTACTTTACGGTGCAGGAAGAAGTGGCTCCTTCTTACAAGAGCCGTATTGTGCGGCGCATAGGAAACGATAATAATAATTAAAAACGACCGCCTATGGGGTGGTTTAGTCATATTTGCGGTCCTGTGACTGCAGGCAGAAGGCATTATTAGTTTACACAAAAAATGTCAAATCGTAGAATTTTAATATTAATTCTTTTATCCTATGAACTGCAATGACTTTTGGATAAATCTGGTGTGTAAGTCAAGTCAATAGGCTGTTACAGCGGTGTGTATTAATTAGCCAGCAAGTCTGTATGTCGCTTTCAATTAGCCCAATTGTTGGGTATGCCAAGTTGTCAATTGCGGACGCGTTTAACTGTCGCTTGGGAAAGAGATTTATTACACTTGTTCATACATTGTTTCCATTTCGTATTCATTATATGCATGGCCTTAATTAGTGGCTCTGTCAATTGAATTGCATGCAGACCGTCAGTAATTGAAGAAGCAATAGTAATACTAACGGATGAGAAGCCGTATCGTAGGACGAGAGCTACAATTTCTGGAGTCTGTATATGAAAGCGGTCACTTTTTCGGATAATTTTTTTTTTGTACCGATTTTGGAACGACTTTTGGGGCGGTTTCACTGGCAAATTTGAAGTGGTTTTGGGCAACTTTTGTTTCGACACAATACCCAGTCAATTTTGAAATTGAAATCATGAGATTTGTGTAAATTTTTGGAATTTTCGAACAATTTTTTGCTATTTTGTGAAACATCTTTTGAAATTTATGGGGTATTTTTAGGAGATCCTGAAGAAGGACTTCTGAAGGTGTTTCAGAATTTTTTGAAATCGTTTTCAGGCATTTTTTAAGGCAACTTGTCGTGGTCAAAATCCACACCAGATGGACTGCCCAGTAGAGGCAGGCCGAGACTCATGTGGCGCCCTCTATCAACTAAGCGTGCCAAATTGAAAATAGCTTGTTAAAGATTGTTGGTTGAGGCCCAGGTCCACCGCGGACTGTAGATCCAATTAATTTTAGTCCTTGTTTTTGGTATGTACCAAACATCAGTTAAAAATGGGTGCAATACTCATGAATCTGGATTTATAAAGCTTGTTGAACCTTGGGAGTGTTGAACTTCTAGCCCAACAGATTGGAGAGCTGTGAAAAAATGTTCAATGGATTCCATTGGCAAACATGGAATAAAATGTTTGCCAATGGAATCCGTTAATGATGCCCGAAAATTCGAACGAGATCTCGGGCTTTGCCTTTCTTGGAAGGTATTAACTTTTACGTGCCCAATGTCCAAATGCATGTTAAAAAATAAACAAATTTATTGGACAAAAGAGTTTTCGAAATTCCGTCATCTTATAAATTAACTACTACAGAATACAGGAGTGCCAATTGAGAAGAAAAAGAAAAATTTTATTGAGAAGCAAAAGGAAAGAATGGTTACAGGTGAATTTGGAAACGTGGTAATTGACACCAAATTTTCTTTTTGGTGAAGACGTCAAAGTGACAACTGCTTGTCAAAGTTTATGGCGTCTGGGTTGCCAACTATCTTCTTCAACACAATCTTTAGCAAAAAAATTATAAGCTTTGGTCGAGTAAGCGAACGCATGGTAGCAATACGAATTAGGGAACCAACGAAAGGAAAAGACTTCTTAAAGCGTATGCCTCAAAGAGGGATCTATGAGCTTCTAAAAGGAGGAAGCCTTGGGCAATACTTATAAAGCGTATCCCATAATTCACGTGAAATTTTAAATTTGCGCCATTTAAGAGTACAGTGAATAGTTTTTTCCTAATCGTGTCATTCCGAGATCTTGCGATTTAACGCAATTGGACATTTTTCTTTTGAATTTTTTGAAGTCAAAGCTCTATGCGAACAAGCCAACGATCACCAAACGTCTTGATACTTGAAAAAGGAAATTGGGAGGTGTATTTATGAAATTCAGCCACATTTATGCGAAACGTTCATAGAAAATTTCAATAAAAGAAAAGCCGTGGAGGGCATTTATCCGATGTGCTATTCCATACATTTACCGATCACCTAGCTCATCGGAACGAGTTTTCTGTGACAAGTTTAAGGAATGGTTTGGGGAACTTTTAGATTTAAATAAACAATTCATTGTAGCCGGTGACTTCAACATTGATTGGATGAATGAGGCAAAGATATACACAAAAGATTTGAAAAATACTATTGAAGTTGAAAATATGTGTAGACAAATTGTAAGAGAACCAACGCGAATCACGAACACCACTAAAACATTGATCGCTTATGTCATAACAGACTCCAACTCAGCGAATGCAGAAACAAATATCGAATATAAGACTAGTGACCATGACACAATTCTAATTGAGCTTAAACTTAAGAACAAAATTGAAGGAAACTCTGTTTAAAACAAGGGACAAAAACTAAGAAATAGTGCAATAGATATAAATAGCGAAGATTCAGATATAATCGGAGAGTGTTTCAACAGGAGCTTTTGAGAACAACATATACGATGACTTATACAAAGACCATAAAATCGAATACAAACACCTGGTTCAAAGAAAGGCTACGCCATTTGAAACGAGAAAAAATATCAAAATATAATGAATATATATCATCCGAGAGTGTAGCATCATGGGCAAACTACACCGAATCCAGAAATCGATATAAAACAGAAATAACGAGAGCAAAAAACAATAACATCAAGATGCTAACTGCAGGTGCCAGCGATCAAAAATCGATGTGGAAAGTAATCAAATGTCTTAAACGAAGCAAATCACCGAATCCAAAATAAATATATACTTTAACGATGAGTGTATAAATGAAGAGAAAAACATAGCTGAAAAATTCAACAACTACTTTGTGAAAATTTGAAAAAATAACTTTCTGCCAGAACATAACTTTTAAATTTAAAGCCATTTTGGTAGCAGATATCAGAGGGCTACTGAAATTGATGAATCAGAAGCGAGACTTCAACTTCATTTATGCTAGAATGATGCAATGCATATAATCGGACCTGTGCTGCAACGCATTATAAATCTGTCCATGAGCAGTTGGTGTTTTCCCGACACATGGAAAGAATCGGTTATAACTCCCGTTAAGAAAAATATAAGGAACCAGGAAATGTGAAAATGTTCGTCCAATCAATGCTCTTCCTGTGTACGAAAAAGTATTTGAAAAAAATGTTAAGACGCAACTAGAAGATTACTTGGAAACCAACAACCTGTTCTTAGAAAGCCAGTCCGGATTCAGAGAGAACCACTCCTGTGAAACAGCCTTAAACAACGAACTAATTAGCTGGAAAGAGGAAATTACAGCAAAAAAGTTCGTGATTGCTATCTTCCTCGACTTCAAAAGCGCCTTTGAGACCGTTGACCGGAAAATTCGAATGGCCAAATTGCACGGATATGCTATCCAAGGTGACGAGCTAAATTAGAAGATCACAAACCACAAACGTAAATGGAACTATGTCCAGTCACCCAGAGAAAAAACAACGTAATATCAAAGAAAACCACTTTGATTTAAATATTTTTCGGAATGATTTAGCATCGACTACGAAAATGTTTAAATCAAAGTGGCATAACATTTAATTGAAAGGGTTTCCCTACTCTAAATGCATATATTTTTAATTTAAAATTACATTGCGTATTTAAATCAAATATGTTTTAACGTGAAAAGGAATATTCCTTATTAAAGTTTATTCAACGTAAAATCAAATAGAATATATTACATTTTGGTTTGCATTTTTTCCCTGAGTGAGTGTAAAAACAACGTATGGAGTACCACAGGGACCCGTTCTTGGCGCACTGCTCTTCATAATATATATAAACGATATTAAAAATAAACTCAGACATTCCCAGATAGCCCTCTTTGCTGATGAAGCACTTCTCTTTATTTCCGGAACCAACCCCGACTAGTGAAGGCGATGGATGCAGGAAGACTTAACTAGAGTAAGCATATGGCTAAGATCAAATAAGTTGAAATTAAATGACAATAAAACCAAACGCATTGTTATAAAGCATAACTTTAACCTAA
Source organism: Cheilosia vulpina (assembly GCA_916610125.1). Lineage (NCBI taxonomy): Eukaryota > Metazoa > Arthropoda > Insecta > Diptera > Syrphidae > Cheilosia > Cheilosia vulpina. The sequence goes on along the minus strand of OU744277.1, from coordinate 71,862,578 downwards.
ATCTAAATATTGATAATGAGGCCATAGAGCAGGTTAATCAAATGAAGTACCTAGGGATAATCATGGACTCGAAATTAAGGTTTGACTTTCACGTAGATTATCTAGTTAAGAAAGTGTCCAAAAAAGTCCGGGTTTTTCAATAGAATAAGAAATAGGATATCAATCTTGTGTGCCGCACTTTGAGTACTGTTCGTCAATATTGTATCTATGTAATAATACTGTCTTAATGAAGCCGCAACTCCTACAAAATAGAGCCATGAGAATCATATTAAAATGTAATCGATATACGCCAATACGAGTAATGTTAGACATGCTTATATGGTTAAGTGCAAAACAAAGAATCTATGTAAATGTACTGTGTTTTGTTTTTAAAATCAAATATGGAATGCTACCTAACTACTTAAAGAAATATCTTAGATATACCGTGGTGGCCACTCAATTAGAAACGACAATTTTATAGCAATGTTACATTCCATAATTTTTTTATAAGAAATCTGTCGGGGTTTATTAGTGATTCTATTAATATCCCATGATCTTAAGTGCACTTTTGAACATTTGTACAAAATATATAAACCATTACGTTTCCTCCCCCATGCTTAACAGTCTTCAGAGTGTATTTTGGATCCAATTCTTTTTTCTGAGACAATAACGTAAACTTTTCCATCTGATCCAAACAAGTTGAACTTAGATTCATCACTCCAAAGTATATTTTTCCAAAACGCTAATGCTTTATTTCTGTGAGGCTTAGCAAAAGCCAAACGCCTCCTTAGATTCGTTTTGGAAACAAATGGTTTTTCCGTGCAATACATCCACGTAGACCATGTTCTAAAAGTCGACGCCTTATGGTTCTAGCTGATAGATTCTGATTGATTTGTGGCGAAACAATCTCCTTAATTTTTGCAGAAGTCAAGAAAGGATCTGCATTGCTAATTCGGCATATCAGTCTGTCTTCTTTTGGAGTCGTTTTACGGCCGACTGGCTTCCTTCTAGGGGTTTCAAAGCTGCTAGTCTTTTTATACACTTGAATTGCACCAAAGACCATTTTCTTCGAACAACCTAATCGTTTAGCTATGGTATCCATTGACTCGTTTTCATTTTGATAGCACTGCACAATGAGCCTTCGGAGTTCTGTAGTGCAAGACTTTTTTTTTGCCATTTTTGTCACTGTACATTATAAATTAATCAATATTAATATAAAAATATAATTAAAGTAAACTGAAAACAATCAACTCACATAGATAACAAGATCATTTTAAAACAAATTCAATAATTCTTTTGTCGTTTCTAATTTTCTGTCCAGCGAAAATGTCGACTTTAAATGAATTTCCTAAAATAACGGCATTTTCTTAACTGCTCGAGTACAATCAGATTCATATTCGGAGCACACATGCCAGGCGCCAAGGAGTAACGGCACTAGCCAAACACAGTGGCGCTAAAAAAAAATTTCTGATTAATCAAATGCATTTGGAGTTTTTGTTTCTAATTGAGTGTATAAGAGATTTGCAGCCTTATAATTTAAGAAAGGGAAGTGACCTTAGACTACCTTCCTACCCAGATAATACTTCACAAAATAGCATTGTGTACAAAGGCTGCCGCTTAATTCACTACCATAAAAGGAGATTTTTCTAGTTTCAAAAGAAGCATAATTGAATTTGTTAAATGTAATTTTCCACATACCTGAATTCTTATAATAATAAGTTTATTTGTAATATTTTAATATAAATAAATCTAAATAAACCTAACTAACTAACTACATAACCCCAATCTGTATACTCTACAAACCAATAAAAAATGTAAGCTTTCTAATTAAAAATCTGTATTTTCTAACAAAATTACATTTTGAGGGAATTATGGGACATGGAATTATTATATATATCCAAGGCATACATTATCATTTTTTTTGTTTGCTGATTCACAGACAGTTAAATTGAGAGCGCAAGGTGCTGTTGAAAAAATCTGCGGAGATAATCGAGGAGACGTAGAAAAGCTGTAAGTCTATTTAAGACTTGGCTAATGTACATATACTGCAAGAAGTCGAAGCATACCTAGTGCTAGCAAACATTTGTTTCCATTACAATTCCCTTATCAAATACGAAAAAAAAACAATGGCACTCCGGGAGTGCCGACAGAAGTGAAAACTTAAACAACTACGTGTTTATTTTTTGAATCGTCAGGAAATATTTAAATGTGCAGGCAATTTTGTTAAGTGAAGTGCTTTCTTATTAATTTTTATAAATATAAAATTATACTATAATCTTCAATTTCCTTTAATGCGCTATTGTACATGAAAAATAATGCATACTTGTTGGTACCCGCGACTTCGTCTGCGTATAATTAGTACTTCGAGTAAGTCATTAAAATATTTATACCAATCGGGTTAAAAACTATTCGATCTTTCAAGCCAACCAATTAGCCCTACACATTTAAATTCATTGTTAAAATACGCAGCAATTGCATTTATTTCTTACCTATGATGAATTTTATTATCACTAACTTGAGAAATAATTGGTAGATACTTCATCCACTTTCCTCGCACCAACCAGATTGTCCCAGCAAATTTTGAAAATAAAATTCTATCTTAAATTACTTTACCATAGCAAACACACTTTCCCATTCCCATCCCACATTAGCAGGGAAAACAGCTTGTAAATAGTAGGCAAATTCTCTTAAGTTTTCTGAGCTGGCGGCAGCGTTGCCAACCACTTTTAATGAAAAAATGAATGAATGAAATAATACCAAAAAAAATGTTTAGGTAAAGTTGAACAATAAATCAAAGATTAAGCACAAATATAAAAAAAATCAAATTTGTTTCCAATTTCATTCCGCTTAATGGAAATGGAAGCTGGAATTATTTTTAAAGATTGACAGATAAATTCTTCGTAAAATGGGCAGAGTTTAAAATTGCAAACAAATTCTTTAAGAGCGATGTTACATATAAAATTTGTTTTGGCCACATTTTTTTAAGAATGTTTAAAAATATAAAATAAAATAATACATATTTGAAATAAAAAAAGTGCCCTTTTTGAAAAAAAACTAGCCTTAAATCCTTAGTTGACATGGCTGGCTGGCGGTGTATTTAATACTTAGCTAATGGTAGCAGCACTACTGAAAGCATTCCCTTCTTCTAACTCTTGTTAAACTACGATTCCCATACCCATTCAATTCAATTCAATTTTTGAATTTTTTTAACATTCTTAAAAAATGTTTGCCAAAAAAAAAATTAAATGTAACCTCGGTCTTAAAGAATGTGTTTCCACCTTCACACTTTTCCCATTTTTCGAACAATCTATCTGTCATTCCTTAAAAATAACAGATTTGAAAGCTGTTTGTTGTATAAATGCAATGTTTTTTTTATTTTTTTATGTTTATGTTTAGTTTTTGATTTATTGTCCCAGTGTTCGCGTTGCCAACATTACTAAGATTTGTGCTGCGAGTTCAACTCATTCCCTGCACTTAGCGACATCTACATCTCAAAACTTGGTATAAACACCGTATCTCCTTTACCAGACCCAGTTAAAATTAACGCCTCAATAACGTTTTTCTGCAACGAAATCACTCTCCATCTGGTTCCATTACAAAGCTTGGGAGATTCAAATTGCGAAGCCACATAATGGAAACTCCAACTTTTAATTCAATTTTATGAGCAAAAAGTCCATTGGCGGTAAAGCTATTTAAAAACTTCACCGGGTAATTTACTGCCTCATCTTAATAGCAAATCACATTTATAAATAGTACGACGTGTATCACCAGGAATTTTCACTAATATAAATCCCCTAATGTAGGTAATAATACCAAGATCTGGTATCACTGGTACCTACACCTATTTGACATTTCTTTCTAGACACTTTATTTCGTAAGCAAAAAAGAGGCAAACAAACCTTTCCTACATATTTGCCATTTCTTTTGGTTTTCTTATCACACAGCTTACTGCCTCTATCTGTCTCCCTCTCCGTCACAGGAGTAAAATAGGGTTAAAAGAGATGTCAATATAATATTGCGCAGGTAGTATGTTTGATTTGAAAATGAATTGCATATCTACTCACTCATGTGAAAATCGTAGAAATGTTTCAAATTTCGCCTTTTTATTTAAAAACCTCTTAAGTTATCGAGTTATTGGATATCCTAAGTTGTACCTGCAGATGTCCTCTATAAGCTGGTATTTACTATATTTAAATGCTCCCAGTATTTTCGAACGGAAAGCGTGACAAAGAAAAAAGCAAAATGAAAAAAAAAAAATAAATTACTCTTGTCCAATTTTTTCCGGAATTTAAAGAAATATAGAGTTGAAACAAAGTAGAGATTGTAGGCCTAGGTATCCTCTATAGGCCCGTGAAAAATGCACCAGAATATATTGAACAGTTTCTAAGATTTTGCATTTAAATACATGCAGTCAAATTCAATCTTAGTCGAACAGAACTACACCAATTTTATTTATATGATGGTCCAACTGAAATGTGAATTTCCATAGGAAAATTCCCGCATGTTTAATTTTGCCACATTGCAGACCTCTGCAATATATACCTACCCTTCTGAATTACTGCAGAACCTACAGCGGCATCTATAAGCAATTGTAAATGACTTGAAATGGTTATAACTATTTCCGATGGTTTGTCGAGCACTTACTCTTGCAAATACGTGGTCAAGACAGATTTGGGTTTGCTCGCGGAAGTAATACTCCCCAGGATGAAGATGGATAAATTACAAATCAATGGAGCATTTTTTTGCAACTGAATACGAATATACACATTACCAAGGCGAACTATTATTATGGTGACCATTTATTCAATCTCATAAAAGAGGCCTTTTTTTAAGTAAAAATACCTATACAGTCAAAAATGACAGCACACTTAAACTATACAAATTTGTAGGTTTTTGTAGGTTTAATAAAAGCAATTGACTGGGTCTTTGAAAATCAATACAAGATTGCCAGCTTTCTGAGAATTGAGAAGGTACCTAGTCGAATTATCGCATATTTCTTATAAATAGTAGGAAGATGGTCTTTAAGAAAAAAAAAACGATGACCTTTTGGAAGAAAGAGGATAATGTATTGTTTTATTTTAGAAATACATCAGAGAGGACATACTAGAGCAAAAGAAGACTGTCCTTCCAAAAAGAGGACAAATTGTCACCATAACTATAATCAAAGCCATTCCACTACAACTTCCTACATGCGTTTTCAAGGTCACACATAAGTTCGGGCTCGCTTCATTCACCAAAATAATCCAATAAACACATCTCCCTCTATCCTTGACTATTATCTGTTCACAGAAGTGACCAATATTTGGTTTGAGTTATAGTTCACCTTTCTAAAGCAACCACCAGCTATCTTCGCCTCCATAGCGGAATCGAATGGCACCACATCACATGCTCTCATTTGCTCAGCCACTAACTCACTCCATCCCCCTTGGAGACTTAGACCCGACCAAACGCCGCCAACACTCACTCGATGAGCACGGACCATGGACGTGGCACTGGCACCGGCACGTGATGCTTGTTTTCCTCTTTACGCTCTATCGGCGGCAATAATAATGTCAATGAAATGTATCCTTCCTCATCCGATAGTGGTTAGGGGGAGCAACAGCAATTGAGGTTGTTTGTTAAATTATATTTTGTTGCGATATATACAAACCTAGTCGAGACGATAAGCCATATCTACTTGGTGGTTACTTGTGCAATTGAATGCTGTTTCAAGTTCCAGCCTTTGGTCTAGGCATTGAAATGACATCTTCCTGGTCTCGAGACTCGCAGGCAATATCAAATGTTTTAAGTTACTTAGCGTTGTGTCGTGATGCTTGGATGAAGGTGAACCCAACTCTAACCAGTTCTCGGTTGCACTTTCTTAAATTTCCTTTGGGTTGATGTAAGTAATAGAGTCGGAGGGAACTTGTGCAAATATCTCTATCCACACCGAGTTGGTGGTTTCGCATGTAACCAGAATGCAATCGATTAGATTTGGCATTACAAATTTACCATCGGAAACTATATTGAAATATCCATCAACATCTATACTTTGGCTGAGAAGTTGCTAAGAGGGGCAAATTGGCTTTGGCTGTTACTGAAAGTATGATCAGTAAACCATTCTGGTCGTTGATGAGAAAATAATTAGATTGGAGCTGGTGTGCAGGATATTAACCTTTGAAGACATGTGGGATGGTACTTTTAATTTTTCTCATAAGCAATTAGGGTTAATAGAAAATTTCTATAGTTTGTCATCGGATTACATGGTATTTGGTAATGAAATCATTTTCTTAATCAACCGACTTGGGTCGCTGTAGGAACACATTTTTGCAGGGTATTTTAATGAAAAGTAAAATAAATAAATAAATACAATGTTGAGGTTGAGAAGAGCTTAGAAGGATGGCCATGGCCATATGTGGACTATATTATCAGATACCATGGTCCTAGTTTGAGGGTGCAATTCTTGTAAAAGCAGGAATTCACGCTTGAGATCTAAAAACATTAACCTCCACCCAAGCTTCTTTTTTTTACAAAATTAATGCACTCTTCCAATAGTTCTGGGGCTCCGTAAAACAATCATTTGGAATCATTGGGTCATTGTTAGAAATACAAACAAAATCTATTTAAAATGGGAAACTTTTTTGTTTAGTTTGCAAGAGTTCTAATTAGAGTTCTTAAAATAGCTAGAGGAACTTGACAAAAAATAAGTAGAAAATAAACTTCTAAGCCGAAAATATAAAAAAAAGTTAGTTTAAAAAACCCGACTGACTGTAAGAAAAAGATATGAACAAGACACATTCAAGTACCTATGCCTAACTAGGAACGTAGGAACGTACATAGGATACGCGCGAATCACATAACCCTTCCTGTGTCCAGTCGAGTAATAATAGGTCGCTTACTTTCCCGGGCCAAACACTATAAATCCGTCAAACTCATCAAATTTACCAAAACTTTTAAAGAGCTGAAAATATACGCCAAAACAACGTGGATAGACTTCGAGCTACTTTGAGCAACTTCCATCTTTGACATCTAACCCATATCACAAATAAATATACAACTTACCTTTTTGCAACATATGAAACGTTCTAGGACAACATTCGACCACCGAATTTTCTTTATTTTTACAGATTTTATTCTTCTGTGCAATTCATTTTTAAGCCGGATTTTGAATTTGTTTCTTGAAAACTTTGTGCATTTGACATATTTATCAGTACTTGCCGGTTGAAATTCTCAGAGCTGTTTCGAGCCAAGAGAGGAACCACTCGTTACTCGTTATTTTGCTAATTTTCTCTTTTTCTGTCATTTTTGATGAGTACGTGTATAGACATTGTGTGATTGCGATCGATTTATATCGATTGCGTTCGATTCAAACCGCGTACGCGAACGAACCTAATGTATCTATTTAGACTATATAAAATGGAACCTAACACTCAACATAATATTCGTTTGATGGTAACACTATCCACTAAAAATAAATGATGCGATTTTCGGCTGTCAGTTGCGATGTTGAGTTGAAATGTAGATGCCGCTAGGTGCGAAACTTGACTGGGTATGAGTTGCGATGCTATTGTGAATAGATCAGAACGTAATTTATTTCACAGTTCAGTGTATTCCATATCTTGACATTTCTCACTGACGTTTCTGTGACAATTGATTTTTTTTTCGTTTTTCTTTAAATTTAGATTTATATGTTTTTTGTTTAGCCTATGACACTCCGGGGAAGAATACGAACCGTTTAGGAAACAGGGTGTCCCGATGGAACGTTCATAGGATGCGCACGAAACACATAACCCTCACTGTGTGTAGTCGGGTAAAAAGAAAAAGATTGCAACAAATACTGCATCACTTGGTTCGAAAAGAACTGTTCTTCAATTACAGTTTTTATTTTTTAAATTCAATTCCAGTACAAAATCAAAAACACAGCTATTTTGTGAACACACATTACACCTAACTCCGACTGTACATTTTGGTCAAAATTGTGGCGCCCGTTTTCGAGAATACTAAAGGAAATATATTTTTCAAAATATATCCGTCATCATGTCGATTAGAAATGTATTTCCTCTCAAATGAAAAACGAGCACATTACCTTAAAAAGTAAATACTGACCGTTTTTGAGATCTGTGCACTCATTCCGTAACTTTTCAGACGATTATCGTCGAAACGATAGACCTCCAAAACTAACAACCAAGTCCTAAATTTCTGAGCTTAATGCAGTTCGTTTTCCAAAAAATATAATGAAAGCTGACGTTTGTCAAAAAGATTCGAGCAGAATATAACTTATTTTGATGATCAAAGTTTCAAAACCGATATCGTTTAGTTTAGACGATCATTGATATACGGAATCTGCCCCCTGATTTTTGAACATATCGCTATTTGCCTTTTATTGACAAACCGGGTATGTACCTTAAATTTGTATTACAATTTCAATTTAAATTTATTAACATGTTTAGTTTTGAGTGAGAATCATGCGCTACCCCACTTAGGTTCTCGTGGGTCCATTGTGATGCCTTTGTCGGGGTTGACCGTTGGTGTTGTATCGGTGGTCTTCATCCCCTCTCCGTTTATAGCCGCTCTCAATCCATCTCGATGTCCCCAAAAGGTTGTAAAGATCAGACGGCGAGACATCAGAAAGTTCTTGTAAGTCATGGAAGTAATAGCTTCCAAGTGTTCTATTCCTCAAGTGAGAGAGACTAGACTTGGGCAGTGACAAAGCAAGTGCGGTGTATCCTCGAGGACATCCTCGTCTCCGCAGCCTCTACATATATCATCATCTTTGAGTTTTAGTTTCATTGCGTGATTTCTTAGCAGGTTATGCCCAGTTAGAGCCCCTACCAACTTAGATAGCGATGACCTGTCAATCAGTAGAAGTTTGTTGGTCCGGCTCTGGTTATATTCTAGCCAAAGCTTCCGTGATATTTTACAGGTAGTGAGTTGTACAATAAGACTTGGTTTTTTTAACATGCAAACATTAATAATTGCATCAACAAATATTTATAAATAAAGCTCAATTACAAATGTGATAAAGAATGATTATCTAGGTAGATTTATAAGCCTCCATTAGTAATTTTGGTTTATAAAGTTATACCGAATTCAAAATAATCAATAAAACTGTCAATGCGAAGTTTAAAACAACTCCGTCCAGCAGGACAGTTGAACAGAAGGATGGAATTACGAGACCCATTTTATTCAAGCTCCTCTTGCCTCAAACTATCAGAATTAATTTAATTCCAGGGTTCAAGACTATGCACATAAGAAATAACTTTCTCTTACTATGTAATACCAAAAAGTTAAACCGATTTTTTGGCTACATTTGCCATCTTTATTCGATACGGGTTTAATCGATTGTGCTATGAAAAAGTGCTGTAGAGTTTTTTGGGCACTTTCCAGAACTCAAAATAACTAAAGAAACATATTGTTTTTAAACTTTGTTTGTATTCCGAGATTTTAAAAAATTCCGAAAAATTTGAGCTGCATTCATATCGTATAAATATATTTTTTTATTTTTATTTTTTAAATTATGAAGTATTTACTTTTGAAAAAAAAATGTTTCTGTTTGTTTTAATTTAAAAAAAAAAGGTATCAGCATCTAAATTAACTAAGAGAAAAGTTAAAATAGCTTGCGAGCTTAGAAATCGAGATTATATAAATAAATTTGTGTCCAAAACTGTAGAACTGTTATCCAAATCAAAAGTCTAACAGAAAAAAATCAATATTTGCATACGTTGCAAGATAAAATTTTCTTTATGATGTACATTTTTTTACAAGCTGTAAGCTGTCGAGAAATTCGTCTTTCTTCTTTCACATAATGACATACTATTTGAAAATCCTCTACCCCTCGAAACTAAATGCGGGTATAGATCTCAATAGCAATTAAAAATGTTGGGGAATTATTTTGGTAGGCTCTACCATTAAATAAAACCCTATAAAAGCCTTTCAATCTTTCTCACGACATGTGAGACTTGCACCAAGGTTCTAAAATTTAAGATTTTTTAGAACTTAGACTTTTTTTTGGGATATATTTCGCTGAGTTTTTTTTTTGGTAATTCTAAGAATAAATAAAAAATCATTTAGATCCAAAAAATCCGACGACTGTAAAAAAAGATAACTTTAATGAACGTAAACAAGACAATCGGAGGTTGCCCAGAAAGACTATTATGCGTAGCCTCCGACTGCCAATTAGTTATACTTGAATGTGTCTTGTTTACATTTTTCAAGTTCTTTTTTACAGGCAGTTGGGTTTTTTTTTTGTAATCTCCTTTACTTTCATACCATTTATCGGAACCAATGATTCGCAATTTTTATGTGTCACTTTTCGACAAGTAGTTTGGGTATTTATGAGGCTTTTTTGAAGCGTTTTCGAGAGCTATTCATTCCGTTTTTTTTTGAATAGTTTCATAAAATTCAAACTTAAAACTTTGTGCGTTTTCAAAGATCCAGCTGTCAAATAAGTCTTCCTTCCTCAATTTTTGTGTGTGCTTTGCAGATAGTAAGTATGCTAATCATTTTGGGTAGGTATTTCAAGAAATCGGAAAAAAAAAAATTGGCGATTTTTCAAGATCAAATTTGGGGATATTTAGCAAAATGTAATTATGGCGTTTATCGAGCGTTTTTGACGGAGTTATTGTGGCTTTTATTGAACTCGATTCTTAAGCGATTGTTGGCATTTGCCTGATTATGTTTTTTTGGGTGGCATACCTATTTTGGATCCTTTTTACGTACATTTCTCGGCTTTTGTGTGCGCGTTTATAAATAGTTTCCTTGCGTCCTTTAGAATGATTTTAAGTGCGTTTTCAGGTCGTTTTCCTGGGTTATTTTCTGTCGGTCAAAATGCCTTTGGCAAGTGATTTTCCTCTGTTATGCGTGACCGCGCACTTGCCTTGTATCGACGCATTTAGCCCTGAAGCAAATTGTCATTGTTCACTTATGTGCCGAAGACTTAGAGTTTTAAGCTTTCGTGAATGATAAAATCACGTGGATATAAGCAAAGCACTGCTCCTGAGCTTCAGTACCTGCATCGTTATAGATGTTATAGGTTCATCCATACACAGCTACTGAGCTGGACTATTGAACAAAAAGTACAACTTTTTAGATTGTGTCAAAAGTCAGACAAAGGTGTTTGGTGCGGTTTTCATGCCGGTCGGTGGCGTCATTGGGCCGTTTTTTTTCATCGATGAAAATTGCTGTCACGTTACGGTAAATGGTATTTGCTACAGAGACTTGTTGTAACCTTATGTCTTTGAGCAATTGCATGAATTGTACATCAGTGATATGTGGTTCCAACAAGACTGAGCCACAAGCAACGCAGCGGGTGCAACAATCGAGTTATTGAAATCTCAGTAGGGTGAACGTGTCTCAAGAAACGGACCCGTCTATTGGCCATCGAGATCGTGTGATTTAACGCCTCAAGACTTTTTTTTATGGGGCTACATTAAATCATTGGTCTATGCCAACAAGCCGGCTACATTAGAGGAGCTCAGAGCCAATATTGAACGAGACATAGCGGCCGTATCGGTCGAAATGTGCGGCCGAGTCATCGAAAATTGGCTTCAACGTTCTCGAATTCCATTCATTAATGTTTGAATAGTTATTCAAGCCAATTCAAATTTTTTTTTTGAGATATCTCAATCAGCCCTTAAAATTGCGCTTCGCAAATTACCTCAACCTTGAATACCTATCCCATTTCCTTCTAGCTAACGAAAATTGTATGTAAAATTCATGTTATTTGTTAAGTTATGCGATTTTACCATCAATATTTGTATTTTAATCCTTAATACAAGTTTACGCTTGTAAAGGGTTTTCCAATGAGAGGTGTTATTGTGAATGACCCGCTATTTCGGTAGCTGTCACTTTCGAAGCTTTTATTCTTTGACATTTGACAAGAAGAAACTACGCCATTACTAAAAATGGATACACGCTTCAAAAACGCATTGAAATTATTAAAATTCACTACAAAAATGGTGAAAATCTTGCAGTCACAGTTCGCAAAACTAAAGCATTTTTTGGTCGTCGTGAAGCAGCTTGTCGGACCGCAATACAGAAATTGGTGGACAAATTCGAGCTGTTGGAACACGTTAGTGATGTGAAGAATAAAACCCGTGCCCGTCGCTCAAGAACAACTGAGAATATTGCTGCTGTAGCCCAAAGTGTTGAAGAATACCCAGGTTTGTCCATTCCTCGTCGTTCTTTGGAATTGGGCATTCCACAAACGTCAATACATCGTATTTTGCATAAAGACTTGGGTCTTAAGGCTTATAAAGTTCAGTTAACACAAAAACTCAACACGGTCGATCACCAACAACGCGTTTCTTTGCTGATTGGGTCCTTGAAATGATCTGGTATTCCATCGAAAAATCATCTTGACTGATGAGGCCTATTTCCACCACGGTGGCTACGTCAACAAGCAAAATTGTCGCATCTGGAGCTCGGAAAATCCAAGAGTTATTGTTGAGCATCCTCTCCATCCTCAACGTGTGACAGTTTGGTGCGGTTTAGGGTCCGGCGGGCTCATTGGACCTTACTTTTTCGAAAATGAGGTTGGGTCAACAGTTACGGTGAATGGATTGCGCTATCGAGAGATGATTAATGATTTTTTGTGGTCGGAGTTGGATATTATTGATCTGGTTAACGTTTACTTTCAACAAGACGGCGCTACGTGCCACACAAACAACGAAACCATTGATCTTTTACGGGAAAAGTTTCCGGACCGTGTTATCTCTCGAAGAGGTGATCACAATTGACCACCGAGAACTTGTGATTTAACACCTTGCGACTTCTTCCTTTAGGGCCACGTGAAAGATAAGGTCTACGCCAACAGCTCAGCGTGGATTCAAGACCTCAAATATAAAATTCGTGAGGCTATCGAGGTCATAGGGCAGCCACTCTGCAATTTGGTTATGGAAAACTTCATGAAAAGGATATGGTCCTGTATGCGTGCTCGTGGTGGCCATTTGCCTGATGTTGTTTTTCATTATTAACGGCATACCTTCCTCTTTATTACGAAATAAACATCCTATCATTTATCTCAAAAAATGGCATTTTTCTTTGAATACCAAAATAACACCTCTTATTGGAAAACCCTTTATTAAGCAATAAACAAATAATTAGTTTGCATTTTATTTAAAAAAGATGCATTCTTATTGGAAAACCCTTTATTAAGCAATAAATAAATATTTAGTTTGCATTTTATTTAAAAAAGAAATTGAAGAAAAAAAAAATTGTGTAAAACGGGCTTAAGTATTACACATATTTTTTTTTTGTATATTTTCTGCTTTTAAAATTAAACTAGAGCAGTACAAAAATTTAGAACTAAAATTTCCGATTGGAGTGAGTGCGTACACACCAACTTTATTAATGTAAGCACATAAATAAAAATACATTAAAAATATATTCAAATTACAGTTTGCAGCTGCTGGTAGTTTTCTTTTGACATTTCAATAGTCCTTCGTTTGAAAACTTGTGGTTGCTTTGCAAACAATTGCTACCCCCTTCGAAATACACTTCCAGTCTCTTTTACACACCGCTAACTTTTCAACATGATAAAATTGAAGCAAAAATGTAGTGCCATACGAGCTTTAATGAAAGACCCTTTATTTCAGTTTTTAGCAACAATTTTGATTTATTGAATCTTTCTTCAACGAAGTTTGAATGGTATTCCACTGGAAATGTGAGCCACCAAAAGTCAACCTACGTATATCCAGGGATAAAGCTCCTTAAAAGAAAATGCCACTCAGAGTTTAAAAGCGGTTCTTACAAAATTTAGCAATTTCTGCCATCTTGCATAAAATGTCGTGCAAGTCTGCATTTTTTTTTTCCTGTACGAAACAATTCATAACCCCCGTAGCAGGAATTCCTTTCAAGCAACTCGGCGACATCGACCAACGCTGAGGATGACTATGACAACGAGTTCACCCGCTGTTTGAATACAAATTGCTATGAAATGTTCCTTCAAGACCCCGGGGCGAGGTCATTCAGAGAAGATGCACATTATTCTCTCGAAGAGCGACATCTTGTGCTATAGTGCAGGCCAATTATGGTGCATGACTGTCATCAATGAAAATACTTCTTGAAGATGTTAGGGAAATCCAGTCGAAAAGAAATCGATGGTGGGCAAAGAGCGCACGTGAACGTGACAACAGACCAATAGTTAAATTGCTAATAGAATTGTTTGGAATCGCGGACCTTCTTCCGGTATTCAGTTTATTCTTTCGAAGGGCTAAATCCATGGATCTTCATCCCCTGTATATGTTTGCGCTTTCCCCAAAGCTATTCGAAAATAGTTTCATAGTCGATCATTAAATTCCAATTACCTACCGTTGATGAGCACATTTTTTTTTAAGTTTTAGCTATTAGAAAAACTTTTTCGTAAGTCCTCGAGAAATTCTTTTGTTTTCGGTGAAACTATTTCCAAAGTGCGCTCCCCACATTCACACCCTGACTCAACTGAAAATCGATTTTCGTGCTTCGGTGAGTTGGGTTTAGGACCCAGGAGGCGGCCCCAGTAGCAGATAAAAAAAAGTTTCAACTTCGAATTGTAAAGCTTACGAGTTCATGCTCGTACATTTGGATTATCCTATTCCTTCAAAAGGAATAATATTTTGTTTTTGCAGGGGAATCCTTTTGTTCATTTCGGTGCTTGGAAAAGTCACAGTCGGTGACAGACGAACACAGGAAACATCACTGGGAACATTTTCGAAACATGTGTATTTACGTTGTGTGTTTAAGAAAACGTTACCGTAGTTTTTTTGTGGGTATATTCATTTTGCTCTTATTTAGCAATTCGTTCGGAAATTGTCTCATTTGCGAGGGAAATGTAACACCGCATGTTATGCTACTGTTGTCAGGAGTCATTTGTTTCGGAATATACCTCCTAGACTTGTGTAGGTGTATTTATTAATGGAAGGCAGTTTTGTAAAGGAGTTTTGCGAGACAAAAGTTTCAGAGGAAAGTGTCGATCAATTGAAAACTTTCTTGGGCCTATAGTCAGCGCATTATGCCAAAGGTCACTGAAAATGTCCAGCAATGAGAAACTATTCTGTTGAAAACTGCGAGTGCGATTTCGTCCTACTTTGTCACATTATGAAAGCTCTGTATAGCACCTCTTTGGCGATTCTCGATTGGGCTTTCTAACTTCTTGATTCCTACGGCCCAACGAGTCATTTTCTCTGTACTGCTTTCGTTAGCAGAGTTGACGGCAAAGCCTATACGAATTCCTGTACTTCCTCGAAGTTATATAGTTTACTGTCGAAACGATATTGTTCAGATATAGCTGGGTTGTAGTTTGGTGTCTCTTAGAGCTTTGGTGGAGTTATAAGCGATTTACATCGTCGGTATCGCTATAACCCAAGGGATTCTGATCCTAAATTTGGCGAGGCGATGTCTCTTTTCATGGATTGAACATCCTCATAATGGTTTTGGCTCGAATCATCGGGAATGCTTTCTTCAGGCTATATTTTACAGGAAAGTTGGTGCACGTTCCCTACTCAGTTATCGTCAGAATAATTCTTAGCATTAACTTTGTTTCGGTCCAGTGGTTACACTGATCTTCTTGACTGATATTTCCTGTTTCTGAAGCTTCTTTTCACAGCTCTGCTTTGTTTCTCGTTTGGTTTAGGTAGCTGTTTTTCGTCTTCCTGGTGGAAAAAATACAAGCCGTGCTTGATGCCGAAAAATTGGAACACGTCTGGCATATGCGTCGGCTCTCTGTCAATCCGATCTATGTTTCTACGGCCGCGAACCTAAGACGAGAGTGATTTTAAACCGATGACTTGTCCCTAAATACGTTTCTTCAACGCGAGAGCCTCAATTGCATCCTGCCTGTCGAGGAAGATAGCTATTATTTTGGTCTGTACATCATTTGGTTTAGAAGCAATCTTCACACCTCCCTGAATACCACAACTTCTGCCTACACTACTGCGTTGGGTTGGGCGAAAAGATAAGTATAAATATTTAATCCCGTTGACAGCTAAATTTAGAAATGGGTTTTACAGAGAAAAGTGAAATAGAAAATAAAAAAAATAAAAAGAAGGTAAAAAATGGACTTCATTCGTGAGATGTATGAAATGTTGATGTTGTGTGAAGACGAGAGCTGATGAAACAGCAGTTGATGGTAAATCAACTTCGGTCGCCCTCGTCGTCGAATATATTCGTCGACGATTACGATTTGGAGGATTTTCGGAAATATTTTCGGCTGAAAAAAAGATGCATATAGCCGCTACCACGAGATGTGAATGAGGAAATGTGGAATCAAACTAACCACCCCCGCCACGATCCTTTCCAAATGAATCTCAATGAAGACAAAGGGCAAAGGAGAGAATAACATGATCGTGAATAACATCAAGAACAGCAACAATAAAACCATACCTATAAAATCAAAAAAAACCTTTGTATAGTGTTTTTTAACTCATGTTAAAAATTGAATATAAATATTTCATTAGTAGATTTAAATCGCATTTAAATCCATTTTTAATCCAGCGAGTTTAATGCATGTTTTTGAGTGAATATTATAGATATTGTTTTAAATTGTCGGGTTTGAAAAATCGGATTAAACGGTCGGATGTAAAATTAACTTAAACCTGATTTACATCCGGATTGAATAATATGGCCGCTAGTTTTCTTTATTGAGAAGGTATAAATTTAAACCCATTCAACTAAATAAAAGTATCAATAAAGCTAACTGAGGCGTTTCTATTTTTAAATTCTTTTTGTAGCTAAAATTAAAACCAAGTTTCAAATTCGACATAATTTCTGACTCATTTCCATGTCACGCCACACAGACCTCATATTTCAATGACTTTTATTCCTGTATATATAGGTAGGCCATTGGGGTGCTATTACATCCAGCTGTGCTTAATGATTAGGTGGCGAGTCTGTCTGTGCGCTATTATTAATTAGACGTAATTATGCGATATATTTAGCTCTGCAGGGTGTCAATTGAAAATAGGTTTCACTTTCATTTCATATGACACTGAAAACACTAGGTATGCGATTGGATACAAGCGCTCGCTGCTCATATCCATTTAATAATTGGCAAGATTAAGCATTCACTGTAAACCTTTTGTATGGTTTCGAGGATTTCAGCCGTGGTGACCACAGCACTAGGCATAAATTAAATTTTGTTTACAATAGCCTAGCAATTTGTGTCTTTAATAAATGCTTTATTGACCACAAGCTACTCCCTGCAGATAATGGGCCTAACTTTCGACAACTTCATTAAATTCAGAGCACTTACTCTCTCGCACGGTTTCATGATTCATGATTTAGTTTAACCGATGATCACAAATCAGTGATAACCAATGACTATTTGTTTACCGCTTTTTAACTTCGGTCACCAAATCATAGATTTGCGACAAATCGGCCCATTTTTCCAGTTCATTTGTAAATTCAGTGATTAGCCCAATCTGTGGTTACTTTTTTTCTAGCTTCGTGTGTTTTTGTCTAGGTAATTTATTATTAAATATATTGTTACTGTTTAGTAGGTACATAAATGTCAAAATCAAATGATACGGGAATTTAAAAAAAAAAACAGAGAATTAAAATAAAATAAATAAATAAATAAAATAAATAAAATAAATAAAATAAATAAAATAAATAAAATAAATAAAATAAATAAAATAAATAAAAAAAATAAAATAAATAAAATAAATAAAATAAATAAAATAAATAAAATAAATAAAATAAATAAAATAAATAAAATAAATAAAATAAATAAAATAAATAAAATAAATAAAATAAATAAAATAAATAAAATAAATAAAATAAATAAAATAAATAAAATAAATAAAATAAATAAAATAAATAAAATAAATAAAATAAATAAAATAAATAAAATAAATAAAATAAATAAAATAAATAAAATAAATAAAATAAATAAAATAAATAAAATAAATAAAATAAATAAAATAAATAAAATAAATAAAATAAATAAAATAAATAAAATAAATAAAATAAATAAAATAAATAAAATAAATAAAATAAATAAAATAAATAAAATAAATAAAATAAATAAAATAAATAAAATAAATAAAATAAATAAAATAAATAAAATAAATAAAATAAATAAAATAAATAAAATAAATAAAATAAATAAAATAAATAAAATAAATAAAATAAATAAAATAAATAAAATAAATAAAATAAATAAAATAAATAAAATAAATAAAATAAATAAAATAAATAAAATAAATAAAATAAATAAAATAAATAAAATAAATAAAATAAATAAAATAAATAAAATAAATAAAATAAATAAAATAAATAAAATAAATAAAATAAATAAAATAAATAAAATAAATAAAATAAATAAAATAAATAAAATAAATAAAATAAATAAAATAAATAAAATAAATAAAATAAATAAAATAAATAAAATAAATAAAATAAATAAAATAAATAAAATAAATAAAATAAATAAAATAAATAAAATAAATAAAATAAATAAAATAAATAAAATAAATAAAATAAATAAAATAAATAAAATAAATAAAATAAATAAAATGAATAAAATAAATAAAATAAATAAAATAAATAAAATAAATAAAATAAATAAAATAAATAAAATAAATAAAATAAATAAAATAAATAAAATAAATAAAATAAACAAAATAAATGAAATAAATAAAATAAATAAATTAAGTAATTGAGACCATAGTACAACAACCAATAAAAATTGTTAACCATTTAATGGGCCTCATCTCAATTTCGTCTACGAACGTCGCAATCATTTTCTCATTCTCTCAATATTGTTGGCTTCCTCAAATGAATGAAAGACAATTTCTCTTTATATTTTTTTATTGAAGTCCGCCTTCGTGGAGCAATTCCAAACGACTGAGCCATAAACAATAAGTGGAATCATTTGAGGATACGAATGTGTAGGAGGGGATAGGATGGGTATAAGAGGTTCACAATTGAGTGGACAGGAGAGAGTTGAGTGATCCTCAGTTTGGTTGCCTTGCAATATTTACTTAATTTATGAGAGCTTTCAAGGAACAAACTTATTAAAAGTTATCTTAATTCATCCAGCTGAAGTTGGGAAGCTGTCTTAACCCTCACTTTTCATAGAATGCCGTGAAGTGTATTCTGTCTTCTGTCAGTTGAAAACGTTAACTTAACCGAACAGATTTTAGTGGTCAGGGCGTTATGTTTATTTATTTTATAGTTTGTATTTTTTTTTTTTCGCACAAGATTGCTCGCAATATTCTACAAAAAGTTGTTGTATAGCAGACACGTCAAAACTTATACCTACGAAGTCCTAACAAAGTCTTGAATAAACAACATTTTTAGAAAATCATCGTCACCGCGCAAAATCGGCTGGTTATCGATTTCTCTGGTTAATTAACCAAACCAAAGAACAAACACATTCGATGATTACTAGCTGAAATAACCGATGATTAAATATAACCAAGATTGAACAAACCAGGCCTTAGCACACTAATGGAAATTGCTTATATAAATTGGTTGCACTGTTTACAAAAAAGAAACAATTCCAATGCAAAAAAAAGTTTTTCAAAATTTATAATTAATTAAAGAAGTTACGTTTTACGATATTTTTTTAATAAATTTGGAATGCATATATATTTTGTAATAATAATAAATATAGAATATACTTTATCGGTGCGTCTCTATTTCAGATGCTTGAATGTCATAAAAATGTCTTGCAACATTTTAAGAACAAAAAGCGCATATTTAAAAAAAAACAGTATTTTAAGTAGCTGTGCGGCACAGCAGTACAAAGATACAGAAAGAAGTACAAATACTGCTTTTGCAGTACAACGACAGCACTGCTGAGGAGACCCACAAACACAAGCACATTTAAACACTTGGTCAGTGATATATAGGGGAGAGTGGGCACCTTTTTGTTTCCAAGTCTCTTAAAAACCTATGTTTTCGAATTTTTGATCTGTAGCCTCTTTTTTATTTTAGAAATTTTATGAAGATTTCAATTTATTATTATTTTTTGAATGAAGCAAGTCCTCATGTCCAAAGGTGCCCCCCCTGTGGGGCAGTTTTGAACTAGGCTGGGACACCTTTGAACGACAGTTTATATAATTAAATTTAAACCTGAAATGAGACTTCACACTTTATTTATATTATAAATTAGTTTTGATTTTTAAAGTAGTGACAAAAAAACTTAACCTGTTTGTGTTGTCACGAACAATTTACCTTTAATAATTTGTTTGTACTCATATATAAGAAAGATGCAGCTTAATGTGGTTTTAAATGAACCTTCACATATAAAAAAGATCACCAAAAAAAAATTTGTGTACTCTTACAAAGAAAAAAAAAATTGGAAATGCAGCATAAAAACATTCAACAGGAGCTAGTTTCAAGCGACTACTGAAAAGATGACCGAAACCGTTGACGTTTAAAGAAAACAATATTGCCGGGATAACAATTTTAGTTTACACTCTCAAATATTTTTTAAATAAGGTTTTATTAATGATGTTACCCCCACTCTCCCCTAATATGTTCATGTCAAAGAAATGTATGTTCTATAAAAGTTATTAATTTGTTAAATTCATGTAACGTAAGTTTTCCATTTAATGCGTGTACATAATAAGCTTTCATTATATGTACTTATTGTAAACTAAATTTTTGGTAAAACCTTCAAAATCTATGAGATGCAATTTTAATGTGAAACAATTATTAAAATAAATAAATACTAAAAATACTAAATGGCATTAAAAATTAAAATTTTTATTGTGAAGTTAGTCATATGAAATTACCCATTGTGACCTACAGCAAACTTCAAGATGAAGGTTAAAATTTATATAAGTAAGGGTCCATGTCGAGGAAGATATCTGCCTTTCCCTAATGAAAATGAATATAAAATATATCCTGTCTGCGTTGCTCAGTGTTATAAGCATTCTTTCTTCATTTATCCCACGAAGCGCGGTAATTTTTCCTTTTTAAAATCCCACGATACTTTTTTGCGTCAAAATCCAGTTTTTAAAAGTGAAATTTATATTAAACGGAAAGAAAATCACGTTAAATTAACCTTTAGTGTAAAAACTGCAGTTTGTAACACTGCTATGATTATTTTTGGTACTAGACAATTTTGATAAAAGACGACTTACATGAGCTGTTTTTTTTTATGGACATTCATATATACTTGTTTTGATAGAATTTTATTAAAAATTTATGGTTTCGAGATTTTTTTGTTAAATTTCTGAAATTCCCACGATTTTGGTGCTTTTCCCTTTATCCCACGGAAGGCTTTTCGGACATCGAAAGTCACACAAAATGGGCTATATCCCACGATATAAGAACACTGGTGTTGCTTACTTACTTGTTGCTATTTATATTTTTGTTTATTTATTTTTTTTAATAAATACGTAATAAATACAAACAGTTTGGAAGCGCAATAATTATTGTGTTTTTTTTTTCGACAAATATGGTCACCGTACGTCTAAGGTAGCTTTTGTCTCATCGCAGGTAGATGGCGCTGGCGATGCATGCTGCCATATATACTCAAATGATGTTATCGTTACAAATTCAAATGATGTTTAAATTGTTAGAGCTTGTGAATGTTGCTCTCGACACTGCTTACAGGGTCGGTTAAATCTTTCTCATAAATTTAAAGATCAGAGAAGGGCTAAGCTCGAATTGGTATGATTTCTCATAACAGTAGGCCTTTTTTAATATGCTCACATGATATGTATAGATCATTGATTTCCATGGTATACAACAAAAGTTGGATCTTGTACTGTTGTTGTAAATCGAGAAAATCAATGATCTATACAGATCATGTGAGCATAATTCAAAATGCCTAGTGTCTCTCTGAAATGTTTATCTGAAGATGTATTGGCAAGGGAAAACAGTCTGTTATCGATTTATATTTCCTTCTCATCCAAATATGGCAAAAGGCACTTTTTTAGTCATATTATTCCAACCTAGTCAAGTCCACTTTCATTTCTTTACATTTCATTATGAGAAGAGCCACCCGACGCAAGTGCCAAAAAGGTGGCCTGCAAATTACCCTCGACTACAATTATTTAACTGTTGACACATCTGTTTTCTACTCTCACTGAGTTGCTTTGAAAACTTGCCAAACTCCGTCTATATTCCGAGACTCAACTTATCACTTTAAACTTTTGGCTTTTACAAACACAATCCATTGGTGAGACAGATTGCCCCGCAAACTCGTCCCCGCACGCGTGCTGCATGAAAGTTTACAGCGAATTAATGAAAAATGTATCTAAACTTGACACTTTTTTTTCTAACGTTTTTTACAGGGGGAATAAAATTATGCTGACACAAAAATTCCCAGGTGGGAATTCCTAATTTCATTGTCTCCAGACAGCAGCGCGTAAAAAAATAAAATAAACTTTATGATAAATGAAAATGCGAAGAGAGCGCCATTCATCATAGAGAAAGATATTTAGCAAACACTGGACGAAGCGGGGCGTAATTAATTTTTGACAAGGATAAAAGCGAAGAAATTATGTTGTTTGTGATTTACAATTAGTGGAGAATCAGGCGCCCTTCTAGGGTATGCGATCGGATATTGTATTGGGATAATCATTTTGTTTTTCTCTTTTTTATCTCCACAAAGCGGCGGTACTATTAATCATTGAAATTTGATTCTACACCGCTTAGAGATAAAATTAATTACGCCCTAAATAAGGGTCGGAAGAAGTGGTAAAAGGTTGAAGCTGAAGATGATTCCAATTTAATTGGGTTTTCTTCGCCGTAACTGGAATGGATTTTTTTTTTACCAGAAGTTGTTGGTGTCGTCTTCAGTTTCTTTTATCACTGTCATTAAAAAAAAGTTCAAATCGTTGTCAAACAGTTCTTAGTTTAGGGCCCCGCTAAACAAAAAAAAAACGGTCTTGACTCTTGATTAAGGCATTTTTTGTTGAGTTTAAGTAACCTTTAAACTTTGCCGCGAGTTGGGATCGTGAAAAAAAACTAAAACTGTTCTTGAAAATGAGTTAATATGCAACAAAATTATAGTCATTGCATTGCGCCTGGGAATTGATGCCAAAGTCTTCCGAAAACCATGGCAAGTCTTGTACAGTTGCATACTTTCGGGCTTGATATACTGGAATGCCTAGGGAGCGCACTGAGAATAGTTTTCCTTTCCCTAGAGAAAGCAGTATAAGAGGCGGAAGGCTGACATATAGTTGCCATGGCTGCTCTTGGAAATTTTGTCATTACCCCTCCCACACCAATGCTAGGTTTGTACCTACTTGTTAAACTTTTCCAAAAAACTTACACCTTTCTCAAAAGCATGCCCCTAAAGATAAGCTATTCACACCGTCAGAGCAACAACAAACAGTGTCAGCAGCAAACAGAATCTGTATCTTATCTGGTCCTCACTCAGTCCCTCCCCCACCGTTAGCTATAGAATCTGTAAGCAATCGTATAATGTCCAATCTAACGTAATTTACACTTAATCCTTTAATTTGCCATTTTCGTCCTTCTTCTCTTGCGCTGCCGGGAATCGCAAATCACGAAAAGAAAACCATCAGCCAAACAGAAGAATTAAGCAAAAGCGATGATAAAAAAATAAGAAAGAACCTTGTCGGCCATATCCACTGTTAGAAGTTTGTTTTCATTCCCTTTCGGTCCTTTATTACGTTTCCTTCCATCGAAAAACCCAAGCAACAAGGAAGCAATTAGGAAGGTAACAAAAGGAAAAACAGCTTCATTAAACTCCCATGACACAAATAAGGTCTCACTAATTGCGATTATTCTATCGGACTGGGCAGACAGACGTAAGGACATAAATATATAAACAAAAAACTAAAATCCTGCAGTTGTGAGGAATGATGTAGATGTTCATTCGTCGTCTTCTGCTCCGTTTTTTGTCATCATTGCTTTTTGTGTGAGTGTGCTATTTTTTTTATCCTCGCCCGTGATTTAGGTCAAGATAAAAGGATATTTCTCCTTAGGAATGGACACACAAAACAATCATTGTACAGCACATGTACGATGTACGACGAACATTAGTTGGCCCGGTCGATGTTTGCTCCTTTCAGTTTCCTTCGACGTCGAAGGGAGGTAATGGCTTAATTGCGGGCCGAAAATACAGTGTTACAGCGTGCGGATGTGAACAAATTACTTTGGATTTTTTATTCTTTCATCACCCACCTGTATTGCTTGCATTAATTTGATTCCTTATTTAACTTGTAAGCTTCCTTTGTGTGTGCTCTAATAATTGTGTGAAGTGTTATATTGGGTCAGTTGGGTATTTTTCTTTTTTTAAATAAAGTTGAACAACCTATGGGTAACCTGTGTGGAATGTTTTTTGCAAAAATGGACCTCTTGTCCTTTATGAACCTGGATTTAAGTTCAGCAAACACGTAGTAATTACAAAACGAAATTAAGTCAAACGTAAGCACTCTAGAAATAATTAAATGCCTTCGCCCAAACGATTGTCATTTACAGCAAAAAGCTGGAATTTAATTTGAAATAGAAAAGTTGTTGCTTGTTGACGGATTCAAGGTTTCTCATTTGCCATCCCTAACTACCGAAACGAATGCCCTTATGCAGATTAGCAGATGTCATCGCCGCAGTCTATTTACACATCCTTTAAAGTACGCATCAATTATATTTCGGCGGCGTTAAGGCCATCGACTGAGCAGAGCATACCCCGAATGGTCTGTCTAGACACAGATGTAAATAAATCAAGGATTCGTCAAAGAACAGAATACTTATACGAACATATTTCATCTGCATTGTGTAGGAAATAAATTGTTCGAAACCCTATTTCAGAGAATCAGTGTCCTCAATTTAAGTTCTGTATACTCCCACCTATTTTTTTGCATTTCATAAGTTGAAATAGATAAAAATGTTCTGTCAGAAATGATTCGTTTGAAATATTATTCGTCTGTACATGGAATTCTAGGCGCAGTGGCTTAGTGGTTAGTGTGTTGGACTACTAAGCGAGGGGTCCCAGGTTCGAATCCCGAGAAAAAACCCAAATTTCAACTTAAGGTTTTTTTCGCTGCGCCACCTCTCGCGAACGTCTGACAAACATCCGAGAGTATAACTGTCATGAAAGAGCTTCTCAATTGGCCGTTTGGACTCGGCATAAAATTGTAGATCCCTTCCATTCGTCCCAAAAATAAAAACTCACACAAGACGAATGGTTGTGAGAAGCTAGGCTTGGGTCCATACGGACCTGTTCCGCCAATTATTTTTTTTTTTTTACATGGAATTCAGCATTGACAGATATACCGATGCAAAAGTCTAAATCTTCTTTTTTTTTATGAAAGTTTCAAGCTTTCAAGCTGACTGAATTGACGATGGTTGGAGCGACACACATTTTTAGAGATGAGGCAGCATTTTAACTTTTAATTTAATCATATTCAGCCTTTGCACGATTGGTAGAGGAGAACCATCTTTGTCCCAATTTTAGCTGAGGCTGTACTGCTGCCTTTTTTTTTTTTTTGTACTGCTGCCTGCCTGGTTGATATATTTTTTTGAATTTCATATCGTTTCCCACTGTAAGGCAGTGTTGCCATTCTGACCGAAATTTCTGACTGAAACGAAAAAATTCTTTAACCGGAAAAACCTTGTTTGACCTAAAAGATAAAATATATTGCTCTATGACTAGACATAAAGGATAAATTTCTATAATTTGAATGTTTCTAAACAGAAACCAATTTATTGTGAAAAATCCTAGAATACAGGGGCTCCTCGCGGCAGTTTCATTTGAATGCTCCCGCCAATTGTGACTGGGGGGGGGGGGGGGGGTGCATTCAAATAAAACTGAAGTGAAGACCATTTAGAATATTTTGCAATTTCGGTTTTGGTTTTACCAAATTCAAACGCCGAAGTAGAGTGGAACGTTCCATTCTTTACTAACCGTTGTGATGCGAAGCTTTTTAACCCTAGAACAC
This sequence comes from Cheilosia vulpina, assembly GCA_916610125.1. Classification (NCBI taxonomy): domain Eukaryota; kingdom Metazoa; phylum Arthropoda; class Insecta; order Diptera; family Syrphidae; genus Cheilosia; species Cheilosia vulpina. Next base: position 71,836,776 of record OU744277.1, on the reverse strand, counting down.
TAATATTTTTTTTATTAGAACTTTAAACTTTAATAATGAATTAAAAACTTAAAATTAAAATTAAAAAACACATTTTTGAACTTTTTATATAAGTGACGACTTCACAAAAAAAGGAAAAAAAAAATTAATATTTATAATAATTAAAAATTGCACATATACTTTGCAAAACCCAATAAATAAATAAAAACTCTTTCATAGACAACAAAATCAGAGCTGTATCACAAGAATTGTGGCCTCCACGTTAATTTAAAAATTAGCCTTTTTTAGGAACTCATTTCTCTGTACATCCGAAGCAGTTCGGCGACCTATGTTCTAGGCAATAAGTACTGTTGCAATTTGCACATTTGTACACGCTCATGCGTCGTTTTTTAGCAGGACAAAAGCTGCATACTGATCTCCTTCCTTTTTTAATCATCGGTTCTTCAGGACAAGCTACAGAATCCTCATAAGCAGGCAAATTAAGCACTTCGCGTAAGGGGCGCTCTTCCAAACGTGTCCTCTGCCAATTTTCGCACAAATCATTGCTTAATCTTATCATAAAGTTTCTCCTATTCATTGGCTTGATTTTTTTAGCATAGCAATTGGAGACATAAAGGATATAGCTATTCAAAGCCGCCATATTCAACATACCGTAAAATACACACTGTGGCCATCGCCTTGTCTTACGACTACAGCTTAAGTGACCACACATTTGGTCAAATGTGTCGACGGCACCTTTTGTTGAATTGTACGACTCTATTACAGATGGTTTTTTTGACACTGGATCAATAGCTGGTTCATCGTGCATGGTCGAAAGAAGAAGAACTGTTTTTTGAGCTTTAGGTTTGAAGCTGACAAGGGTAAGCTCATCATAAAAGCCAAACATAGACGTTCCGACCCAACGGGATGTATTGTGTTTGAACTCTTCAGGGATTTCTTTTTTGTTACTCCTGATTGTCCCAAGAAGGGTTAACTTGAATGGTTCAGCAAGTAACTGTTCAGCTAAAGGCACTGATGTAAACCAATTATCTGTTGTAAGATTCCGGTTGGTCCAATGTATTGTTTTTGTAAGCAGCTTGCAATAGTAGCTGCTAAGAGGATTGCTAGTAGCGGACGAGTCTTTGTTTTTTCCTAAATATGGGCAAGCATCAAACATATATTTAGTGTTGACATCACATGCTAGGACGATCTTTATTCCATATCTAGCAGGTTTGTTCGGTATATACATTCTGAAAGGACATCGTCCTCTAAATGCAAGAAGTTGTTCATCTATCGTGACATAGGAACCTGGATTGTATAGATCACGACATTGTTGGATATCCATATATACCTCGGATTGGAGCAAATTTGTCCTCCTTTTTTCTGTCCTCTCGGCTGCTACGATCATCAAAACGAAGACATCGTATGAGGAAATCAAAGCGTTCGTGACTCATTGTGGCAATATACTTAGATCCGCAAAGTGAAGAATCAAACAGTTCCTTACTTGCTAGGTGATTATTTTTCATCGCACCGGTTAAAATTAATAGGCCAAGTAGTGCCTGAAGTTCTTCTTTTCTAGAAGTGGACACAGTGGATGTATGTACTTTATATTTTCCTGATTTGACCTCAATATCTTCATTAGTACGAAGGAGTATTTCGCTGATCATATCTGGCGTAAAAAATTTTTCAACCACTCCAATGGTTTTATAACATTCTTTCCACATTGTTTTGGTCCTGGCATAACATGAATTATATTCCTTGCAGCCATCCTGCCTGAACTTTGCCGAGATGAAGCTGGTTGCGATGACCAAATATAGTTGTTCTTACCTCGAGTAATGTGTGTCGATGGCGAAATGATGAGATGTTCACATTCTGCATTCGATGAATTTGATGCTCTAAGAACGCTCTGAGGTCTATTAAAAGTTGAAGTTGATGGCGTTTTAGCATCACCTGGATCATCTACATCTATATTAGCCAACTCATCGTCAGAATCTAAATACGTGGGGTCAGCCAAACTATCATCAGAATCGAATTCTTGGATTTCCAAATTATCCTGATTTTCATTTTCATCGTCGGACAGTTCTTCTAACCAATGGCTTATTTGCTCTTCATTGGAATTCATCTTTAAAAAATTCAATTTTCTTAATTTAATTCCATGCAAATAACATAAATATTACAAAAAAGTAAAATTAAAGACTTGAAAAAAACGTACCTTAAACACTAATGCTCGCCTCTCAGGCGACACCGAACTCTATAACTGGGAAATTAACCACTGTATACAAACGTCCGCCATCCACCGCATCTGATTCCCAACTGAGTTGGCAAGGAGACAGAATAACATGGAAGTAGTATATTCTGAGAAAAATTCAGAAAACCGGTTGTGAGCGGCCTCACAGGCGAGGATTAGTGTTCTAGGGTTAATGAATTGTTTTATTTTTGGCTGTTTTATTAAATTAGTTTAGAAAAATAAAAGAAATTATATACATATAATATATATTACTATATTCCAATTTTGACCGACTTCTGGTCAAAAATTCGTATATTATCTTTTTGCCGGATTTTTGGACCGAATTAAAAAAAAAATCGGTTGTTCGTTCAGATTTGACCGGATTAATTTTTCTTTAATAAATTATACTACTGAACGAAATTGACATTATTTCATTAGGATTTCATTTTGTTTTAAGTATGATTCTAATTTTTTTCTGATTCAACATAGGTACCTACCGACTTTTTAATTTTTTAAACATTTTTAAAAAAAATCTGCCAAAAAAAAAATATATGTGACCTCGGTCTTAACCCTAGAAATATAATCCACGTCCACGAGACGTATGGCGCGGGACAATTGTGTGATAACTTTTAAATTCTAAACCGCAGCGCGTTGACTGTCTCAACTATATATAAAAAAATCATTAATTTAGTTTTTTTGAATAGTATCTATATAATTAAATAAATTAATTATAAATAATAAGAAGTTCATATGTTTAATTAAATACACTAATTGGCGTATGAGATGTATGATTATCTTTTACGCTCTTTATTTTATGATTATCTTTCTAGGGTTAAAGAATGTGTTTCGACCTTCAAAATCTGTCTATTTTCCGAACACTTTATCAGTCATAATTTAACCCTTTGTTGCCTGGTGGTTTTAACATGAAACCACCAAATCAATAAATGTTTCCTGCCTTCCTAGTGGTTTCAATGGGAAACCACCATATCGCGTCTGTTCCTGTTCATTCGTAGAGCAACAGGAAAATAAGATAACATAAATTTTTTCCTTGGTTAATACAAAATAAACAAGGTTCCATGAATCTATTTTTATTGTTTGTTTTTTTTTTAAATAAGAAGAAACAGTAATTCGGGTAACAAAGGGTTAAACATAATTCCAGTGTCCACTTCCAGTAAGTGGATTGAAATTGGAAACAAATTTGAAAGCTGTTTGTTGTTAAGATAAAAATTGTCTATGTTTGTTTTTTATATTTGTGTTTAGTTTTTGATTTATTGTTCCACTTTACCAAAAAAAAAAAAAAATTTTACATAAGCTATAGGTAGCGTAGCATAATTGCGGCCTTCGCCAGTGGCTGGCCACCTCTCGGAAAAGGCGTTGTAATTAGTGAATTGTATATACTTCTCTTTCGAAGTTTTTGGTCTTAAATTGTTTTCTTAAACTTTTCCTTTAATGTGTCAAAATTTTTGTTGCGAGGCTCAGTCTCTCTCGATAAATCAACTCATTTGTCTTGTGCTCTGTCGGGGAAGGTTTTTGTGTGAATTTACTTTCAAATCGTTAGTGAAACTGCTGTCTGAATTAGTGTTTTTTTTTTGTGAAAATTTTGTGGGTAATTGTTTTCAAATGTTCTCATCAGAGTGTTGTGGGGTGAACACACTCAGAGAATTTATCGGAAGTTTGTGAACTCTACTCTAACCTCCTGTAAATACATTTACTTTTGAATAAATTAAAAAACCAAAGTCGTTATCTTCTTGTGAATCATAAGATAAAAAGCTATTAACAATTGTAAAATGCCTTGTTCTTGCGGCTTAAAAGTCGATCGCGCTGATGCAAAAATCCAATGTGGTTCATGTAAAGTTCTATATCACTTAAAATGTGAAAATCTGCAGCAAAGTGATTGTGATTTTATGAAAAAAAGAAATGTACCGCATATCTGTGCATCATGTACAAAGCGTAGGCGAAACTCTCTGCGCTCTCCACCAGCTAACTTTCACAACGTTAGGAACAACAACGCGATATCATCACCATCAACTGCTGCTGAGGAGGTTATTCTGCCTTGCTCTAGCAAACCACCGACATCGCAAACAATAGTCGACGTAGAAGCAAGCAGCACCCCTCCCGCAGTCATTACACTTGATGTGCTTTACAATGAAATCATTGCTCTGAAGCTCATGAACAGCAAAGCTCTGGCGCTCATTAGTACTCTACAAGAAGAAAAAGAAATGCTCTTGAGAAAGGTGAATACTTTACAACACATAGTGAACTCACTGCAGCAAAAGCCCCTACTCAAGTGTATTGATATCATTGGCATACCAACTGTCGACAAGCATAATGCATTGAATACTGCGGTAAAGCTACTAGCAGAAGGTGTGGACAACAGTATTACTCATGATGACATCAAATCCTGCTATACTAGAACAATAACTGCAAAGAAGCAAACACAAAACATAAACATGAAATCTGGACCAACATCTCAGCCAGCGAGAACGATGAACATTATTTGTGTAAAATTCAATAGTTTGGAATGCAAACGAAAAATACTTGTTAACAACCGTAGGAAGAAGCTGTCAGCGAATATTCTTGGTGCAGAATTTGGTAATAAGCCTATATTTATAAATGAAAGTTTATCAACATACAATAGATCATTGTTTAACAAAGCTAAGCAGATTAAGGCAGACAAACATTTTTCGTTCTTGTGGGTCAGAAATGGGGTTATTTTATTAAGAAAAAAGGAAGGGGAAAATCCCATTAGAATTTCTTCTTTTGAGGATCTTGAAAATTTATCTTAAATTATGGTTAATATACAAATGAATCAAATTGAAGTTCCTTTAAATAGTAATTTAACCTCCTTCTACAAATATGACAAAGATTTTTATGATGTAGTATATAATGCTAATGTAACAGAAAACAACTGGTTTATTATTCACCAAAATATTAGAAGCATACGAAAAGAGAGAATTGTGAGATCTGCAGCCCTGATCTGATAGGGTCTGATATGGTAAAAGTCTCGTGCTATAGAGACAATAACAAATTTGTTTTTATGTGTTTTTATAGACTTCACGAAAAAAGTAAGGATGTTTTTGTTGATGAGTTATCTTCCCTTTTGTGTGACGAACGCTCAAGAAATTTGTTCATTATAGGTGATATGAATATAGACATTTTACAAGAATCTGTAGTAGTGGAAAGATATCTTACGTTAATGTCTGCGAGTGGGTTGGAGTCTTGTATCAATGAACCAACAAGGACTTCTGGTAGTACTCAAACTTGTATTGACCATATTTTTGCTAGGTTGGATCTAAATGCCAATCTCTCCTTAATAAGTACAATATCAGATTATACAATTACTGATCACAGTATGACTTGCCTTTTCTTAAAGAGTGATACGATTAAAAGCTCAAAGAATATTGCGCCTGATTTTTTATCTCATAAAACTAATTTTACTTGTCTTAATGCACGTTTGCTACAGGAAAACTGGTTTGGTGTATATAGAGAAAACAATCCTTCTATTGCATTCGATATATTTTGTAACATATTAGATTACCACGTTGAGTGTTGTACTACAGTATCAAAAAAGAGAAGAGGTAAACAAAAAAGACTTAAGCCTTGGATGTCTGATTATTTATTACAGCGAATCGCAGAGAAAAATAAATTACGGGGAAAGTGCAAAAAACAGCCCAGAAACACACATCTGACCAAAATGTATAATCAAATCTGTAAAGAAGTGGCCTCTGAAGTTTCAATTTGCAAAGATAGCTATTACATAAACAAATTTCACTGTGCGAAAGGAAATATAAGAAAGGAATGGGAAATCGTCAATAAATTGTTCAATAAAAATGTCACTTCTGATGGACCTTCTAAAATAAAGTTTAATAATAAGGATATCACGAGTTCAGTAGAAATGGCTAATGTTTTCAATGAGTTTTTTATTAGCGTTCCTATCATAACTCTTTCTGATGCTGGTTATGATACAGCGTCTCCGATTTTGTGTTCGGAATACTGTCATAATAGAGAGAGTAGTCAACAAAATAGTTTTTTCTTTGAACCAATCTCTTCTTTCGAGTTATATAGATGTATAATGTTGCTGGTCGACTCGAATTCTGCTACGTTGAATAGTTATTCAAGTGTTTTTCTGAAGAAAATCTGTTTTAATGTTGTTGATGTCTTAGCACACATTTTCAACAAAAGCGTATACTGCTCTAATTTTCCGGATAGATTGAAGAATGCTGAGGTCATACCTATATTTAAAAAAGATGATCGAACAAAGGTGGATAACTATAGGCCAATCTCTCTTCTTCCGGTCTTCTCAAAAATTTTTGAGAAGGTGATAAAGAGCAGAGTTGTCGCATTTCTTGAAAAGCAATTATTCTTTAGCCCAAATCAATACGGCTTTAGAGCTGGCAAATCAACGGAAGATGCACTTCTTAATTTCTGTGGTCAGGTGCACGATAGCTTAAATTGCAAAAGAAACACTGCTGCTCTTTTTATAGATATCACTAAAGCCTTTGATACTGTTGACCACGATATCCTATTGGCTAAATTAGAAATGTCTGGTCTCAGGGGGTTTATTCTTAATTGGTTCGCTTCATATCTCAAAGGTAGGAAACAAATGGTTAAGATTGGGAATTCCTTTAGTGAAAGTCGAGACGTTCGGATCGGAGTTCCACAGGGCTCCGTTCTTGGTCCTTTATTATTTATAATTTTTATAAATTCTATCTTTAACCAACAATTAAAGTGTAATCAAACTGGTTTTGCGGATGATATTGGATGCTTATATTCAAATGTGTCTGTACTGGATTTGATTGCTGATATTAACCACGATTTGGAAATACTGAGGCATTGGTTCGGTATGCACAAGCTAGTTATTAGTGATAAAACTAAAATCATGTTTTTTAATTTACCATCACTAGACAGGCACTCTCCTAATTGTATCTTTCATAGTTTCGATTGTAAGAAAATGTATTTTAGTAATAGTAATTATGTTGCAAATAACGGTCAACTAAACACAAATTCGAAAAGCCTTACCTGCTCATCGAAATGTTTTTCAATTGAAAATGTTTGTAGTTTTAAATATCTGGGCTTAACCATTGACAACAATATGAACTGGAGTATACATACTTCCTTACTAAAAAAATATCTTTTAAAAGCAACATATATTTTGTATCACCTAAGGAAACTATGCTCCCAGAAACTTTTAGAAACAATTTACTATAGTTTGGTACAATCTAAGTTGCAATATGGGCTCGTATGTTGGGGTGGTACTTACAGTAAGAATTTACAACCCCTAATCGTATCTCAAAAACATATATTAAGGTTAATATGGAAAAAACAACGCCGTGAACATAGTTTTTGTTTGTTCTGCAAATCAAAGATACTTCCGCTGAAACATCTTTATTTTTACAAAGTCTTAAAAATATTTTACGTAAGAAGTGGGAATTTATTAAATCAGAATTTAACTGCCTATGGACTTCGCAGCACTGAACGATGTCTTGCTAATATTCCACCTCACAATTCTCATCGCTTCTTGCACTTTTACACTTCAGTAGCACCCAGACTGTTTAACAAGCTACCTTTCGAACTTCGAAGCATAACCAAAATCTATTCATTCAACAGAGAAATTAAAAAGTGGCTATTTAGGTTTGACTTCAATGAAATAAACAACATAATAAAAGTAATTATATAGCATAACTTCTACTTAAGAAAATTTCAGTTTTTTATCTTATGCACTAAATTTAAAAGTAGTTATAACTTTATCAGTTTTAGATCATCTTAATCACCCCACAACAATTGTATTTACCTTAGCTATACATTTCTTAATTGAATTAATGCATCCGTCACTAGTTTTTTAACTAAAGGATGTATCTTATATTCCTAATGTCCATTGCTGTAATATCTGTTAAGTTTTTCAGTAGATTGTTTAATTATATGCTCATTGCTTGCTTGCTTGGAATGTTGTTTTTTAATTTAATTTTTTAATAATATAAATAATTTTTTTCTTAACTTTCCTGTAATTAAACATTTAAATAAAAAATTTTAATCAATTTAAGCACTCTTCACTGGGTGGCCGAATTTGGGACACGAGATGGCCGGAAACAGGAAACAAGGCCACTGGGAAAAAAAAACTTTTTTTACTAAAATCTAAATAAACAATTTTCTGCTAAGAATAATTAATTTTGTCTTCATTTTACAGGCGAAGAATTTAATAAAGAATAATTTATTTTAAGAATTATTCGAAAATATTAATTTTTGTTGTTTTTATGACGAAAAATCCTTAAGGGACCGGCCACTAGCGACTCTACCCTATTACTGAAAAAGGCATGTTTTTTAAAGTCGCATTTTTTCGTCCAAATTGGCTGCCAACGCGAACTTTGGTGTCGGAACCAAAGATAATGTAATACAGACATTATATAACATTCCAGTGAAAAGACGGCTGCCTACAAGCTGTTTTTTTTTGAAAAAATGTGTGAACTCACGCACATATGCTCATTTCTTTTCTAGTATATGTGAGTTCATGAATTGGACTTTAATGCAAGAATTCGCTAATCTGAACAGTGTATTTTACTATTTATTTTCATTTTAATCCCTAACAAAAACCAAACAAGTTTAATACAAAACACAAAACAATTGAACAGCGCGACGCCCATAAAAGCAAAAGTAATATTGGCCGTCCATTAGCAACATGCTTTTTTGTAGTTCACACGTATTCACAGGCGGTTGTTGGAAATTACAAAAACAAAATTGTAAATTTAGGGGAGAAAGATATCCATCTCTTTTATTCATTCGTCTCAATGGTTCAATGGTTTTATTCCCTATTTCAAAAATGCCCAACGCGCCTGAAGAAGTTTTCACGTATCAAGTTACGCATTTTTTCATCAAAAGTGGTTGGCAACGCGAACACTGATGTCGGAACATTGGTTTTTTCCCCATTTCAAAAATGCCCAACGCGACTAAAGACGTTTTCAATTCAAAAATCAATTTTATTCTTTTTAAATTTCTATTATTTTCAATAATTTAAACTTAAAATTTTAATTCATAGGTATTTACTCCGAAAATTAAAAAAAACAAGAAATATTAAACTCGCATTGAGTGACGATAATGCAGTATTCGGAACTGATGTACAAGTTCTAACTGTAAACCCTTTCAGAAGGAGGATCACCAGGACACAACGAACTCTTTAACTTAAAATTTATAAAATACTGCTAAAATTCCAAAGTGACGCCAAATTAAATCTAACACTCTGACTAAATGTTGTAATAAATTTTTTAAAGAATTTCCACCATATCGCCATCAGGCTGACACTTCAATACCCCGCAGAGTATTCAAATTTATTCATACACCACCACCGTTTTTGTCTGTGGCGGAAAATATCGATTTTATAATTAACTTTGGCAAACTTTTATCAAGGCCAGTGTCCCTTATCATCGGCATCTATTTACAAGGACTTGTGTTTGTGTGTTTGTCTGATTTTTTGTATTTTTTTCATTTGTCAGACTCTTTCACCAGAATATCATGAATTAATTACACTCAATGGACCGCATTTAGGGATTTGCATTTTGAGTTCGAATTCAATTTGCCCCAGCAATTCGTTCCGATGCATGTCGAACTGAGCCGCAGTTGCACTACGCAACCGAAAACATTATTTTTCCCTGAAAAATCAAGTAAAATAATCAAGCGAATCCTTTAAACCTGTAATGGGATTTCCGGGGGATTGTCAAAGTAAGTAGATGAAAGTTGCAAATAACACACTCAGAGCGACCGTGAAAAGTGCACACTGTCACGTTTAGATGCAGTCGGTTGGGGTACCCGTACTGGAATAGATGTACTGATTTAATATTTATTAAGTTACACACACATACGTGTAGTTGTGCGGAACCAATCTGACTTAAGTGGATCTAAGCTAAAAGCAACCCGCAGCTAGTGTAATCAGTTTACGTTGCATAATAGCACCACGGTCTGTTTGGCTAAATTCGATTAGAGTAGCTTTATTTCAACGAAGACTTAATTACCGACATTAATTTGGAAATTTGGCGCAATTAGTATAAAACAGTTTGGCTAATTTTGATGAAATACGTTTTATTGGGTGGGTATCTATTGCATGCGCCAGGGTATCCCAATTGTTTGTCTGTTGGGAATGGCATTCTAGATTTCAAAATGAATGGATTTTGGAATTTGCCATTGGTTGGGGTAGGCGATTGTTATAGTTTTCGAACTGAGTTATCTGGCCAATTACAAGTGTCTAGCTGAAAGGGCTTTGAAAACTGATTTTATTATTCGAAAACAGTTCTGTAAACTGTCAAATCTGAGTTGGTTGTCGTAATAAAAATTGACTCTATAGCAAATAACCAAAGGAATCTTATTTGAACTGTAGCAGATGGCAGCCTGCTGAATAATCTGTGATAAATCTGACACTTTTTGCCCGCAGTTCCAGAGCAGTTCATACTCGAGGCACTTTTGTCAAATTCGACCATAAACCGACAATCCTCTTAGGGTGTAAGGCATTATAACTTTGTATGTGGTGTGCAAGCCATCCACGATACTTGAACAAAATTTAATCAAAAAACAAACAAATTGTAAAGTTGGTCGTGGTAGAACTACTCTACTCAGTCAATCTGAACGGACTTCTAAGAAAATGATTTGCTTGCTGTGGAACTGAATAGAGTTTTCATTTTAATGCAATGGGCCGACTCATTCAGAGGATATATGCGAACTTGCAACTTTCTTTAAAATGCCAGATATATAATATGCGAATACTTTTTGATATCGTTTCGGTGACGATTAGAGTGGATCTATTTTCCTTTGTACTTAAAGTACGGAATTCGGCTTCGATAGGTATGCATATTTAAGTGTTTTAGTCGAAGTCGCTGGCAGAAGTAGTTTGAGCTAAAACAATATCCGTTCAGCATATCTATTCAGATGTTACTCTATTTTTAAACTTATATAATGCAGCTAAGTAAGAAATAAAAAAAAATATGCACTAAGTTGCCAAAATTCGGTAGAATTATTATTATTAATATTTATTAATAAAAAAAAATAAATAATTGGCGCAACGGGTCCGTAGGGAGCCTAGGCCTAGCTTCTCACAACCATTCGTCTTGTGTGAGTTTTTATTTTTGGGACGAATGGAAGGGATCTACAATTTTATGCCGAGTCCAAACGGCCAATTGAGAAGCTCTTTCATGACGGTTATACTCTCGGATGTTTGTCAGACGTTCGCGAGAGGTGGCGCAGTGAAAAAAATCTTAAGTTGGAATTTGCGTTTTTCTGGGGATTCGAACCTGGGACCCCTCGCTTAGTAGTCCAACACACTAACCACTAAGCCACTGCGCCGACTTTATTAATAAGTAAAATTAATTTACAATATTAATACAATACAAATTTACAGCACTAGCTACAGGGGCTTTCGGCTGGTAGGTAAAATTATTTAAAAATTAGTCATCAAACTGGTGGTGTCAAAGTCTGCATGACGAAACTAAATATATTGGCACATTAAAGCAGAAGCAAATGTATATCAGGAAAACCAATCATCTCTTCAGAGAACTCTTTGTTGCATAAGTACCATACGTAGGTATTCCCATACCCACTGCTAATGTTAAGATCCATCGGACTTTTCGTCAATTTCGGTCAATTCGGACTTGGTATGAAATTGTAGGTCCCTTGCATTCGTCCCAAAAATACAGGGCTGTAAGGAACTTGGAATGTACGCATTTCGACATGTCGAACGAACAATTTAAAGAGGCGTATGAGCCTATTCAACCACAGTGACCAGAGACAAATCATACTGAGACCCCCAACTCACAATCCTCTTGCCGCTGGGCCCCTCAGTTTTTTTTCAAATTCGCCATTTTGTTTTCCCATCGGTGTTATGTCAATTTAGAATCCGTGTGACATGCAAAAACATACAAAAAATACAAAAATAAATGCTGCCAACCTGGACAACCGTGGGGAAATGTGTTAGAATTCGGGAATACCACATTTTTACATTACTGAATGCCATTGGTTAGTAATTATATGTTGTTAAAAGGCGAATAATTTGATTTCTTTGGTTAATAAAACTAGCTAAATGAGATGTTCTATATTCTAGAAACTTATTATGACAAACATGGTTGCGTATTTTGCGCTTTTGAATATCATTAACTTCGATTTCATGCGTAAATTTTTCTTAGAAAACTGACGAAAATTTGCTCAATATATTTCTATTTTACTTCAAATAATCTGCATTGTTCATTTTTCATATATATTTCAAGCAAATCTCCACTTATTCCTTAAAAAAAATATTATGCACACGTAACGAATAATTTCAAATTTAACGGATGAAATTCTATGAACGCTGTCAGCAACTTTGCCCACAGCGGAAGTGGCATATGCAAGGTTCGAGCGTGTTGGTGAGTCGGAATTTTTGAAGTTACGTGACATTTGTCAATACGAATTTCTATGTAACAATACAAGCGCACTTAGCATTTGCCATCCCATAAAAATATTTTTGAACGTGTACCTCCGTAGGTGGACATACGAGTGAACTTGCCAGAAGTTCTTTGAACGCAGAAATTGCGAAGCGCAAGTTATTCTCGACAACATTGGCCAAAACTAGAACCGAAATCGATTATTCAAAACGTACTAAAAAAAATGTGGACGACCGAATCATTCGTTACTTGCTCCATTATAATAAAATCGATATCCAGCATGTGATGATCCACTTTATTCCAAGGACTTGGAATGGCTTTTGACGATTGACTTCGTTTATAAAATTCTAATAATAATAATAATAATAATAATAATAATTGGCGCAACAGGTCCGTATGGACCCAAGCCTAGCTTCTCACAACCATTCGTCTTGTGTGAGTTTTTTATTTTTTGGGTCGAATGGAAGGGATCTACAATTTTATGCCGAGTCCAAACGGCCAATTGAGAAGCTCTTTCATGACAGTTATACTCTCGGATGTTTGTCAGACGTTCGCGAGAGGTGGCGCAGTGAAAAAACCTTAAGTTGGAATTTGGGTTTTTCTCGGGATTCGAACCTGGGACCCCTCGCTTAGTAGTCCAACACACTAACCACTAAGCCACTGCGCCGACATTTATAAATTTATAAAATTCTACACCTTAAAAATTATATTTCAAGATGATCACAGGAAAATCTCGCAGAATGCTAAAACGCACGACCGAAGAAAAGTGACCCCAAGTATGTTTTTACATCGCGAAAGTCTTGAAAAGTTAAAGAAGTGAACAGGACTTATGTTCGCCAAAAAACATGGACGCTAGAAAAAGTGGCACAACACTAAATTAACACGGAAATCCGATGGAGAGGGCTTTACCGGAATGAGTTTGGCTCACTGTGAACGTAAACGGTTTCCCTGAAAGTTTTAGGTGCGTTTGCTGATTGAATCGCAACAGAAGTAAAAATAAATCCGGCTCGATAGGAACAAATGTTCGGGCGTTGAACAAAAAGAACTGCTTAAACTGTTGCGATTACTGTTTTGTAAAAAAGAACGCTTTAAATTCCGCAATAAAACAACCGCCTTCCTTTACGTTATAAAATTTTTGTGTTTTTAATCAAAGCAAATTCGGATCTTTATATACAATAATTGTTTACATTTGACATAATTTCCCTTTTGGGAAATTTCAAAAGTAGTGGGTGAGTTCAGTGCAATTTACATTTGTTGATTTTGTCATCAACAACTCATAGCGAATTTAAGTGCCACATATAAAATAAAACTACCAGTTTTATTTTTCGAATTTAAAATAAAAAAACACGTTTTAATATTTTTTTTTTATATTCTTTATTTTTTCCTCTATGAGAAAACTAATTGGTATGCAGTGGTCGGCTTGCACGAAAGGACTGCTGAAAAAAAAACGACTGTACCAATAATCGCTGATGTCAGTATATAGATGGTAAATAGATAGTGACCTGTTTCTAATTATCAATTTGTTAAGAGAGTTCTCTCTCTCGTTAAGTTACGGTTTATTACATATGTCTTTTTTTGTTGTTTATTCAATTGGATTTACTTAACTATTTACATAATGGTACATTTAGCACTAGTGTGACCAGCTGTCATAACTTATACTCTTATGTGACAGTTTATGCCCTGAAAAAAGTAGCCCATAAGTATTTAAGTAAAACTTAAATCGTTAAGAGTCGTATGAGCGAACGGCCCTTAATCATTTTTGAGTTCCATCATGAATTCAAGATTCCAGAACCATTGAAAATCCATATATGGAAAACCGAAAGATGCATTTCCACGCTGAGACAAAAAAAAATTATCAAAACGTCGCAAATGCCATCGGAAGTGGTTCAAGTATTATAAATGCAAAAAAAAAACCTCAAATATGGACGGACCAGATAATAAACTCTTTCCCGCATGATATTTTTCCCGCAGCCTTCATTAGAAAAATTTAGCGACCATCCGTCCCCAGCAATGAATCTGATTTACATGCGGCAATCCGTCCTAAATTTCATATTCATACTCTTAGGCTACCATCCGTTTTGACCACAAATGTTCATTGTTGTGGGAGGCTGCCTAAAAGTGGTATGTAGTCCTTTAAAAAAATTTAACAGCCCAATTTGATACCCCATGTCTGTAGTTCAAGGACTCTCCTGTCAATGGGGAACTTTATTTAAACGGTGCTTTCCAGTGAATTCCCCCAATATTGATGAAGAAAACCTCCTTTCATAGCAAACCTGGGCAAAAACTTCGATTTCTTCGAACACATTCTCTGGGAGGAAATTCTCCTTACAGCAATGAAACGTGATTGGAAAATTTGAACACACGTGCTCCCAAAAAATAACCCCAGCCCCATGATAAGATGTTACATGCTCCTGACAAAAAAAAAAAAGTAAGAGGCACCAGGTATAAGGTGCGGTAAATTGGTAGGAAAATTGTCAGAAATTCTATGCAAAGATAGGATCTTTGTTTGTGTGTGTGTGTGTAGGGTGCGAGGCTTCCTCCCCTAGTTATGTGTTTGCAATACGGAAGTAGGTAGGTTGCGTGGGCGTAGTTCTATTCTATTTGGTGCACGAATCTGCAATAAGAAAATTTTTTGGCGTTGGGAACGCAAAGTTATTGACCTTAGCCGACATATGAATTTGTAATGAGAATGACGCTTGAAGAAAGCAATAGAAGACAATTTTTGCTCCACAATGAATTTTGTTATTCCGGTTAAATTGTTTCTATAAATTTGGAATTCAGTTGTGGCCCGCACATAAAGAGTTGTCTGCTGCTTTGTTGTGGTAATGTTTTTGTAGCCAAAAAGTGCAAATGTTTTAAATAGGACAGGGGCGTTATTTCGAACCCCATTTTTACTAAGTATAGACCAACTGGAAGGAAGGATCTTCCTTGTCTTTTCGAACTTGGGGGATGAGATTCAAATATCCTCGTACCTGAAGCATTATTGTCCATTCGCTTGATATGCCCGAGCCAATGTATTCGACGTATTTTGGCTTTTTGGACTACACATTGGACTTTTTCGCATATCTACAGGATCAAAAATCTATCGGAACAAAATTTCCTTCAAAGGAGGCCAGTATTAGGTCTTCCTTTGGTCGTTTGGCGTAAATTTCGAAGACGAGAAATGGAAGGGACAACATTTCGGCAATGGCACAGAAGAAGAAGGTCTGAAAAGAGAAAGAGAAAGAGAGAGAGAAGTCTGTTCCACTCCAGGAACCATGTTCGGAGGTGTTCGAAGAAATCGGACAATTTAGCTGCGAACGCTACGAGTTGTCCAGTGGTTGGAGAGGGCTGTCGCCTAAGGCCAATGGTTCAAATTCCATGTTGCACCAAAATGCGTAGTTGAATCTCTTACAATCTTGTTCGATTCCCATGTCCTTCAAGACAAACACAGACAGACACAAAAAAACATGCACTCAGCAATTGCCAATATCAATTTCAATTTGACGAATCGATTTGAAATCATAAGCTCTGATGCACAATACTTCAATTGTAAACTCATTTCAAACAATCACAGGATATTTGTCTTTCAACAGGAACAAGCAACTTCGTTCATATACCTACGTCAGACATGCAACGTCTCGGAAGTAATTTGTTTCCGCTGCCTCTCTGCTTGTTCCGTGGCAAAAAAAAAAGAAATGAAAAACACAAACAAATCGAATGTCAATGGTTTTAACCTTTTAGAAAATAAAAAAAGGAAAGTCAAACAAAAGGCACACGATAATTATTAATCGCGCAAAAGCATAGCTTCTCACTGCAACATATCGCTGGGATAACCTTCTGCAACCTGTACATCAATCATTTCGGGTCGATAAAAAAAAAACGTGTCTTAATTGGAGTCGGCTCAGATTGATTTCATTCGCAGTGCTGCCAAGTCACTCTGAAATCAACCGAACCGAATACCTACCGAAAATGCTAAGAAATGCCTTTGAAATACCAAAAATTGCTCTGTAGGCATTTGTCATCGTGACAAGTGCAAAAAATATCCACGCGAAATTCCTTTCATTTTTTTTTCTAAAAAAAAACACGCAGGTAGATTTACCCCTTCCCTGTTGTTGGTGCGTAATTTTTCATGCAAATTTGCTGTTTAAGTGAACATGGTAAGAGGGATGGCAACTCTGCGAGGTGAATTGTGCTTCTTTTTTGTTTACCTTAACAAGGACAAATAGCGGTCAACTGAACCGTTGATTTGCATACCATCAGGGAAATATTTTTGTCGTGAATAAGGGTTGTGTGATCAAGTGGCATGTGTACTTCAGATTCAATCAGATTGCTTTCCTTGAAAAATATGTTCATACGGCCTTTGATTTGGGACTGACATATTGACGAGTGTTATAGGTGGTGGAATTTCAACTCATTGATAAAAGTGTAAGCGGGTGATATCAGCTGAAAGAGGAAAATTATTTGACATTTACCTTTAGGCACGCAGAAATTTCGAAGGAGGAGGGTTATTTCTCCGCACAATATTTGGTAATGTCCTTTAGCATTGGTAGTCGAATAATCACTGGCCTTAAGGCAAATCCGCGCTTTATTTGACCAGTAGTTTTTTTTTTTTTTGTCGGTGGTTGTTACTATCCGATGGAGAACTCAGACACAACTACAGGTCCATTGTACTGCCAAACAGACACCTTACATTATTGTACTTAGTTTTCCCGTCCTTCGAAGAAAGATGAAAAGGAGCTTCAGCCCCAAAGATCCGCCACCTGATGCGAGCAAAGGCGGTACAGCTACAGAGGAATTGTTCCGCTGTGTCGTCTACCTCTCCGCAAGCAGGACAGATGGTGGTGTCGCTCAAGCTCAACACATTTAAGTGTTTGGCAAAAGCTTGGTGGCCCGAAAGGACGCCCACAAGCAGTCTGCAGTCGATTCTGCTAAGAGACAGAAGGAGAGACGCGGACCTTTAACAGATGTCCGGACACAGTCGTTTGGTCTGCCTACACCCAGCACAGTCACGCCACCGACGCTCGTGTTCACGAGATCAATGGATGACCTAACCACAGATGCAGGCAGACCCAACACAGGTTCAGGTCCTGAGAAAGCTTCTTCTGAACCCCGTCTGGCAAGCTCATCAGCGATCTCATTTCCCTGGATACCAGTGTGACCTGGGACTTAAACGGTGTTAAGCCTTCCGACCAAGTTCAGAGATAGCTTGAGTTCGAGCACTAACTTGGACGAGGTAAGAGGGTTAAGCAACGCTTTTAATGCAGCTTGGCTATCACTGCAAACGCATATACTTCTATCCCTCCACCTGTTTGTCACAAAATAGCGCATAGTCATAAGGATAGCGAAAATCTCCGCTTGGTAGACAGACGCATGGTTACCTTAGGGGTAGTGTAGTATAATGTTCTCGCTTTCCACAAAGATTCCAGAACCAGACCCCTGTCCGGTGGCGTTCTTTCCCAGGCTCATAGTCTGGCCGAAGCCATTCCGTTACCTGAGGAAAGTTGACGTGGTAGTTTTGTCGCAGTAGGATTTCTGGTGTCATTGCGTCGGCCGGCATATCCATAAGAGAGGGTCAAAGGATAATTCTTGCACAAGTTCCTCAAGATTCCAATGCGCATGGTACCAAAAGCCACCTCTCTTTAACCGAGAAATGGTTTTCAGCGTACAGCCCAAGATAAAAATATCAAGAGGGGGGAGGTTCATCAAAGCATCTAGAGCAGAGCCCGGCGTGCTAGGGACGCCCCCTGTGCATCCAAGACAAACCGTTCTTTGAAGTTTGGCAAAAGAGGCGGTAACACGTTTCCGCGAAAGCCTGTTCCATCATACAACCGATGCATATGAAAGAAGTGGTCTTATCATTATAGATCCAAAGGACCCTTTTACGAGGTAAGCCCCATGTCTTGCCAAAAGCGCCTCTGCACTGCCAGAAAGTTGACAGCGCTTTATTTGTTTTTCATTCAATATGCTTGGACCAAAGTAGCTTTCTATCGATGATTACTCCCAGATATTTGACTTCACTCCAAGTGGTTGAAGGTTAATTGTGACTTGTGCACGATGCCCAGACCAAGGTCGTTTTCTACTGCCATGTTTATCTTGTTTAACCCTAGAAAGATAATCATAAAATAAAGAGCGTAAAAGATAATCATACGTCTCATACGCCAATTAGTGTATTTAATTAAACATATGAACTTCTTATTATTTATAATTAATTTATTTAATTATATAGATACTATTCAAAAAAAATAAATTAATGATTTTTTTATATATAGTTGAGACAGTCAACGCGCTGCGGTTTAGAATTTAAAAGTTATCACACAATTGTTCCGCGCCATACGTCTCGTGGACGTGGGTTATCTTTCTAGGGTTAAAGGCGAAGATTCTTCAAACAGTTGGCGCCCAAATGTCAGACGACTGATTCGCAATTATCCGACCCGCAATACAGCTCGTGGAGCTCTGGTTTTTCCGCCCGAGTCTTGACAATTTGACAATTTAACTTCTCGGCTTCGATTTTTTCAATCGCAGATAGATTTGTCAAACTGGCTTCTTAAAAGGCTTATCTTGCCAATTGTGCGACACCACGTCATGAATTAAATCGAAAATTACTTCCACAGAGGAAGTTGAGCAGGGTAGCTTTCCTCGACCTTTAGGCAGCTTTGAAGAACTTATAAAAAAAAGAAGTAAAACTTAAAGTATTTTCTGAGGTTTTTAACGTTTTTTTAATGCGTTTTTCGACAGGTTTCTTTTTTATGTGATCAATGCAGTTCTATAACGCCTTTTCTGACACTTTTTTGCTGATTTCAAAACGTGTTTGTCGCATTTTTGGATGTTTTCCAATTTTATTAATTTGTTTTTTTAAAATACTTTATTTAAAGCTTTTTCTGAGGTTTTTTTATTTTTTTTCAATATTTTTCAATGTGGTTTTTGACTTTCTTTCAATGTTATTACTGCTGGTATTTTAACGCGCTAATAAAATCCTTTTCGGAGACTTTTTTGATCATTTTTAAGCTGTTTTGACAGGTTTTTTTTTGTTACATTTTATAATGTTATTACTACGCCTATTCCAATTTTTTTGAACAGTTTTGACGAGTTTTTTTGACATTTATTTTTTTGATGCAGCTGTTTTTACGATTTTTTTCGTATCAAGGTCAAGTTTTGCTAAACTCCCGAGAATAATAATGTCGAAGAAGTTGAAAAGGCGTTGGGCTAGCAACATTTATGTAAAAGATGAACGCTGATGAGGAAGACACCTTTATATACCCACCGATACGACATAAAAGCATAAACAGCGTATTTGAAAAAGAGACCAACATTATCTGGTCCTCAGAAATGCAGTGCTAGAACACCACCGGCAGAAGCAAAGTTTATCCCCATTTAAGGGAAAGAAGTTTCTCCGTTTTTGAATACCGCTTCGACGTTTTTGTTCCCTTGATTATTGTCATGTAGTCTTCAATGCCCCAATAGAATAAAGGAGAACAGTTGTTGTTGTTGAAAACCGTGTATTCGAAATATTGCGAAGTATATCCGTCTGATTTTTCAATCACTAACTTTTCAGTTCAAGACTTGTGTAAACCGCAAGAAAAACAGTTTAAATATAGCACAATTAAAAAGTCCATTACTGGCAAACTGTCATCCATTAACAGAGACACGAACCGAATACCTCAACTCAAATGAACTGCTGTGGAAAATGTCGGCGAGAAGATTTTTGAAATCATTTTCCATCTTTTTTCTGGGCATTTCGCGGTGGATCCACTTGAACTGACACAACAAGATTGATGGACATCGTTATGAGATAGAACTCCCAAGACAGACACACAAAGAGCCGCCAAGATAAACCAACAGGTGCCTGCGCATTTGCTGCGGCTGTCAAAAATCGTCAATGGAATTTGTTTCCTGCTTTGAAGTCCATCATGTGGACACAAGAGTAATTAAGCACATTCCAAAATAATGACAGCGTATAATGAGAATGATTGAGTGGCACAGCCATACCGTGCAAACATGTCAACCAAATTGCTAAACCGACACGAGCATCTAAAAAAAAGGACACCATTCAAAATCAATCGATTTTACGACCCTTCTTTAAGGGTCAACCCCTTCCACAGGTAAACATCATTTGTCACATAGAAGCTCCAACCGTTAACCACGTTCTGACGTCAATTGTCATCTTCACAGTGAATTATGTAATGTAGACGTCCTGGGAAACGATGTAACATCCGAATTTAGACAGCTACCTTTGCCCATTCAAATTGTGCCATAAAGTAAAACATGTTCTTTTGGAGCTATCTTCAAATACCTATCGTATGAGAGAGCACTTTGTGAACCAATTTCTGGTGACAATAAATTATTTATTGGCAGCAGTTAAATATTGCATTTTATCACCAAACATTTGTGAGAAATTTCACAATCGAATATCTTTTACCGCAAATGTCCGGATATAAAATGTTGTATATGAGGTTAGCTGGTCTATTTTGACAAATTGCGTTGTTAAAAAACTTGGTAGTCATATTTAAAAGTATTGGAATTATCATTTTAGTCCCTCAAATATAAAACATAGCATAACAAGTGCGATTTACTGGATGGTTAAGATGTATGATCGGACCGATCTGTGAACGCCAACCGACGGAATCGTGCTCTTTTTACACACGAAACAAAACAAATGCAGTGATGTAGATCCGACTTTGTGATGACGAATTAGTTTGGCATCCAATATAATAGAAGTTTTGTTGCGCATCGCCATTTTGGAGCTTTGGGTCAGTCGTTTATGAAGTCGCTTTGTAGTCGCCCTTGTTTTGCGTTGAACATATGCTCCGATCCGATTTATTAACCTAGCTCAATAAACTTTGAAAAAAGCGAAGATCCGAGACGAACCCCCATGAAAAGTTACTGCTGATGACACACTCTTTAAAAAAATCGCTCGATCGATTGAAAAGATAGACAGATCAAGTATCACAACTCTAATCGAAGGTAAGGAAGCTTCGTTCGCTTGCAACTTTCTAATCCAAACCACAGTCAAGAGCTCATTTGGAATCCCCAAAGCGTTGAATTCCGTCGCATTTTTGACACTTAGAATGGCTGAAGTTTTGTTCTAATGATAAGAGTACAGCGCATTCCTGACAAGCCTCTGTGATCTTTTTCATTCAGGTGAGGGCCTTGATGATTAGGGTCCCTTTTGGGAAGAACGCTATAGAGCCAGACTGCACGGTGGAATCTTCAAAGTTGCGGCCAACCAAACACTTCGACAGAAAACCTAGGGTAGGGTTCACGGCGAAGTTTTCTATCAGATATTTATAATCTTTGTCGCCCAATTACCGCACCGTCGATCACTTCAGTTCGCATTTCGTCGTCGTTCCGTTTAGTCAAGTTTAAGTATCTGAGAATGTTCTATCTCGTTCATTGTGAGATGTGTGCGACATGATAAACGGGCGTGTATCCAAGTGAGAGTCCTACAATGCCTTCATGAGTTTTTACGAAGGTAGTACCCAAATTTTTATAAGTTTCTGTTGCTCATTGAAATGGAAATATATTTGAGCACCAATCACACTTGCCACGAAGCTTCTCACCATCATTCCATCAAACCTACCACCACGATTCGCAGAGCCCAACAATTTCGTACTGAGTTTCACCAACTGGTGTCCTTATCTACCATCTTGATCCATCTGCTGTCTTCAACTTAACCAATAATTTCAGTCGTATTTCCCAATGTTGAAAGATTGTCATTCGAAATTCTGCATTTAAACCTCTCCCAAGTACCACCAAAATGTTCTCCTCTCTGTGTGAAAACAAAAACACTCCACTGTGACCCTCTGACACCCCCACCCAATATCAAATCCGATTCAATAAAAGTGTCAATAGTTTGTCACTCAACGGCATACCCAGGTTCCTTTTGTGGGCGTGCAACGATATCCCTTTGAGTAACAATATCAATCAAATACTCAACCAACCCCAACCATGTGCAAGAACAATCTGACATTTGATGGAATTCAATTGTCAGAACAGGTATATCCCCATAAAGCGAAACATTGTACACCACAAACTACATCAACCAGCGAACGTCGAGATAACAACACGAGAACAAAGCTCGTCAGGGTGTACGCCTGGCAAAACCACCTCTGCGTGGCAGGTTGAAGTTAACACCTCCTTTGCATAATTTATGGAACAAGTGCGATAGACGGAAAGGAAAAATTTAAGAGCTGTACATCGCGTCCGTGTTGCCAAGCACCATAGTTGATGGCTCAACAAATTCTTGTACCGGCAGCGGATCTGGATGTTTTGTCACTCAAAAAAGAGGAGGAGAGTATATAGCAACCGAAGGACGGATGCTCGCAGAATGATTATCTGCGTGATGCACCTTTAACGATCGGGAATACATGAAGTGAAAGAAGAAATGGAAGAGATACCGTGTGCAGCTGTTTGGAACATCTGCAGATGTTATGGGAAATATTTCGCGTGATGCTCAGCTGAGTGGGAAGACGGATTCCTTGCAGTTTGTTAAAAAATGCACGAGACTCTGAATCAAAAGGTTTTCACGATTTATTTCTATGAGGACGTTGGTCCACAGAGCAAGGATGTGAGTAGGTACTTTCTATATACAGATAATGTTGCGGGTTAAAACGAGATCGCTGTTGGTTGAATTTCCATACATTCCATTGGGCTTGACACACTCAACATGTTGCGTTTCTTGACTGACCTTGGTTTGGAATGAATTTAACAGATGGTAGTCACAAACGCGAACAACCTCACTCAAGCTTTAAGAAGTTTGCCGCTTCTTGGTCAAAAATTGAAGGTAAATGCGCTTTCTGATGACAAAATTTTCCGCGGACTGAAATTCTCACCCCGGGTAAGATTTGAGTTGGGAAGGGGGAGAGAGCACTAGGCAGTCGAAATGACCGATACTTCGGAAAGTAGTTCTTTCACAATGCCAACGGAAATAAAGATAATTCCGTGGACATAAATAAGGCAGCTGAATAACAACTTTTCCCTTAGCCGTCCTTGAAGCCGCACCGGAGGCTTGCCCAATTGCGGTGTAAACTCTCAAGACTGACAAGTATAATGCGACCAAAGGCTTTGTCGCTCGACGATAAGTTCCCAATTACGATTAGATTGAAGGCCACGCTGGAAGTAGTATAGCAAAGTCAAAATTACTTATAGTCCAAAAATTATGCCTATTGTGACGACCTTTATTTAGACCCTCATGATGTCGCAATTATGTCAAAAAAGACGACTCTCTCACGGAAAAAAATTTAAGATCAAATCAACAAAAATGAGCGCAGAATCACGAAAAGTTTGTCTAGTTTTAGAGCTTAGCTCAGGATTTACTAATTCAAGACTTTTTATTCGCAATTCTATAAATTGTACGAAGTGAAGATATTGACCCTCAAAAGTCGCGAATCGCTACTTTTTACTGTCAATGAGGCGATCAAATGAAGAATACATATTGCAATAACCAATCGCAATTTGACACAAATAAAGGGTCCGCCATTTAACTTTTTTTTTCCAACTAGTGCTTATTTCGCGAATGGTAACACTTAGCTCATGTCTGATTTGACAGATAATTAGTTTTATCCTTCCGCTGAACGAATATGGTTGTGTATACGCTTGAACAACGCTGGGAAATATTGCGACATTACTTTGAAAATCATGGTAATGTTGCAGAATGTGTGCGAAAATTGCGTACGGATTTTGGATGAAGATAAGCACCGTCAGTTCTGTATGTTCGTTATCTTGTGAAAAAAGTGAAAGAAACTGGCATCCTCATCGATAAACCAAAGCGTGAAAAGCCAAAAACAGTGCGTACACCCGAGAAAATTGAAATTTTGGTCCAGAGGCATAATTGGGCCATTTTTCTTCGAAAATGAGCAAGGAGTGGCCGTTACAGTCAATGGCGATCGTTATCGGGCTGAACGAATTTGTGTTCACAAAAATTGAAGAGGATGATATTGGCAACATTTGGTTTCAACAGGACGGCGCTACGTGCCACACAGCCGAAGCTACACTCGATGCTTTGCGCCCTGTTTTTGAAGATCGCATTATCAGCCGCAGAGCTGATGTCGTTTGGCCACCGGGGAGCTGCGATTTGACACCGTTGGACTATTATTTGTGGGGTGCCGTAAAAGGTAAGTGTTACGCCGATATGCCAGAGACAATTGACGCTTTAAAGGACAATATTCGTGAAGCCATTGGTGAAATACAGCTGCACACAGTCGATAATGTGCTTAAAAATTGGACCGATCGTGTGGGCTTTTGCATGGCCAGCCGTGGCAGCCATTTGAATGAAATTATTTTCCATTATTAACCGGAAGGATTGTACTTTCAAATAAAAAAAGAAATTTGAGAAAATATTCAGTAGTTTTTTTTTATAGCATTTTCAAAAAAAAAAAAGTTATTTGGCGGACCCTTTACTTTCTAAAAAAAATACGAATTTATATATCTACTTCAGTTGTTTTTGTATTATTCAATATGTACTTACAAGATATATTCCAAAATCCTTTACAATTTGTTGGTTAGTACACTCACTATCACTACGAATGAGTTATTATTATAAATAACTTTGACCCGACAAGAACTGCTTTAAGCAAAGATTGAATACCGACTGTCTGACTCTAATGAAGCCAAATGCGCATGGTTGGAGCTGTCCATGCAGAAAATGAAAGTACTTAAAAGGATTTCTTTACATGGACCATGGACATGCTATGACGTGTCGTTTTTGTCGGCTGCCTGTGCGCACAAAAATTCTATGGAAATTAGAAAAAAAATATTTTGTAATATGCCGACTATATCTTGAAGAAGACGAAACATCTGAGCACATCATGTGCGAATGTCCAGCTCTAACCAGAATTAGAAGGAAAGTCTTCTTCCGGGAAATACTAAGTCCAGAAGAATTGAAGAAGTCCTCTGCTGGAAACATTACCATCTACATTAGGGAGGTAGAGACGCTCAACAAATACAATACAAATTTTCTGAAAATCCCGGCAATTCTGAAATTTTCTGACCTTCTAGTCAGAAGTTAAAAAAAAAAAAAAAAATAGTAGCGAGGTACTGCCGCACTTGGGCTTCAAACAACAGTGTTTTTCAATGATTAGGACAAATCATGTGAGGCTCACAAGTCACAACTCATTGATGAATCTTTCACAAGTCAAATGACTCTACTAAGTTTCATAAATAAATTTAATTTTATCGGGCACAGTTTTTTGTTCTTTTCAACAGCCGCTATCTCGTTTTCGGTATTAAGTTTTGACAAAAAATAAACCCTTTTTAAAATATCCATAAAGCCAATCTTGCATTATTTGAAGTATAAATAAGGGTTATATATAGCTAAACGTACGTATCTTGAAAAGCTCTTTAAAGTGATCTCTACGTACAGAATCGAGAGCCCATAATATGCCAGAGTCGTAAAGACGGCAACTCGGATTACATTTTCTGTTCACCTTTTACAGTGAGGGTCTTCCATATTGCAGGAGGATGGTGGCTGCGACGACTAATGGTCATATTTTGCGACAAACCTTTGATCTAAATTCTCATAGTCGCAATCGTTCAAACTTGCATATTGGAGCAGTGTTGCCAACCGCTTTAAGTGAAATTCCTCATCACAGACCTTAAAATTTCGCTTTTTCCACATTGATTGTGGCTAAAATCAAATTGATGTCGTTTTCCATTGGTTTCACTCGGGGATCCACTAATTCTGCGATCCAATGGAACAACAAAACTGCTTCTGATTGAACCCACAAAAGTATTGGTGAAATGCCAAAAAATAATCTACGGCAGCTGTCAGCTGACTTGTATAAAATACATACATTACATTTGTGTGAGTGCTTCTTGAGTGGATTCTGACTTCAAATCGAGAAGCAAAATTCTCTTCTCAGAATCACCAGAAGAGTATTTTTTGTGCCAATGGAACGGTTTCAGAAGTGATTTTTTCGATTCCGCACTCTCCCGGACGCTTCTTTTTGCCCAATGGAAAACGACATGAGTAAACTAAACTGACGGCTTCCTAAAAATTACTCAACCAAAGTTCCAATACAAACTTAAGGCGTAGATGTGCTTTGAGTAGGTTATAATTATTTCTTAATCTACATATATAAAAGAAAGTGTCCGAAGTGATGTAATCCCATAACTCGAGATTGGACGAACCGATTTTGATGATTTATACTTTGTTGGAAAGGTATTTTCTCACTATGGGTTTAAAAAAAAAATCAAAATGTCACCCAGTGTGTTGCGACAGGTTTTGTTCGAATTTTTTTTTTTTTTTCATTTTGTATTTATTTATTTTGGCAACAACCAAAAAAAGAATCGAATTTGAACGTCACATATCGTATCACAATTGAACTGTCAGATAGACACGCAACGAAGCGCCATCTATTTTTTATCGATCAATGGAGAAGCCAATTTTGTTTCATGTGTGGTGGCGCTGTCCTCTTTGACTGTGCCATTTGATTCAGTTGCGCAGTTTCTTCATTCGTTGCTGTTTCAGCGTCCATATTGCCATTTCCGAATTCGTGTGAATAACTTTTGCCGGCGATTGCACATCACAGATTCGGATTTATTCATTGCGATTTTGTGAGTTTTTGTGAATTAAAATTGATAATGAGCATATATAGAAGAATGGAAGTAAGTGTATTCATATTAGACTATTTTCATTTCATTTGAACAGTGGCGATGGAGCGATCGAGGCATTTTGCGAATTTGTGCTGTGTTGCATTGTTGGTTGGCAACACAAGAAAGTCGTCGAGTAAATCGATGTGGAAATCTATCGATTCAAAGTCAACGAATATATGTCAATTTGCTTCGAGTAGCATTCCGATACGATCGTGCATTCGATTATCGATCTCTTCTTGCCTTTCAAATTGGATCAATGGTTTTAGTATGTCCACATTGCAACGTATTGAAATTTCCAGGAGGAACACCTGGATTGTGTTGCCTTAGTGGAAAAGTTGAATTGCCAACATTGCCATCGCCACCGGAATCATTGCGATCGTATCTCGAAGGCGTAACAAGTGAATGAAAGCAATTTCTTGCAAATGTTCAGAACTAAATACAATGGGCGCTTTCAAATAACTTCTTTCGCTGCATCAATTATCAATGAAAGCGGATATATTTCGTTACATCGAAAGATAAACTAATTGGTAAAGTGTTTCCGGATATTGGTGTAAATTATTTGAATCAGGATTGGTTAAGTGAACGCGCAATTTTGGCAGCGAAGAACAAGGATGTGAATGAGATTAATTTGAAAATTCAAAATCAAATTGGTGGTCCAATGCATTCATTCAAATCTGTTGATTGTTTGGTAAATGAAGATGAAGCTACGAAGCTACCCCACTGAATTTTTGAATTCTTTGGATTTGCCTGGTGTTCCGCAACACATTTTACAATTAAAAGTTGGTTCAGCAGTGATTATGCTTCGAAATTTGCAACCTCCTAAATTGTGTAACGGAACGCGTTTGATTGTAACGCAAATCATGAACAATATCATTTACGCAACAATTCTCAAACAAGTTCTGATGCCGCGTACTCCTTTGATAGCGACAGACATGCCTTTCGAATTCAAACGCATTCAATTCCCGGTTCGTCTTGCGTTGGCCATGACAATTAACAAGGCTCAAGGAAAATGAATGTTTGTGGTCTAAATTTGGAAAATGAATGTGTTTCATGTGGGCAATTGTATGTAGCCTGTTCACGTGTTGGTAAACCATCTGCTTTGTTTGTGTTGACAGCGGAACAAAAAACGAAAAATATTGTGTATCACAAAAGGCGTTTTTCTTTTTTAGTTCAGAGCGCAACCTGAACTGTTATACAAAAAGTTCGTGTTTCTTTTTTAGCTCAGATAAACCAGAGCTCAGAATTTGTGTTTCTTTTTTCTCTCAGAGCATAGCCAGAGCGCGCTCCACGAGCTCAGAATAAATTTACTGAGCGGACTGAGTATAAAGCTGATTACACACTTACAGGCACATTTGACAGAAAAAAAAAAAACAGGATAAACAAAATAATTGAAATGGCGGACGAAAATTGTTGGTCTGGAACTGAAGGTTAATAAATTACATTTAATAAATATTCAAATTATACATATATTTATTAAAAATGACAGCTATTTGCTCAAGTGTGTTTCATAAATACATCAGAACGATCTGAGTGCGCTCATAATGCTCGAGCTCGGTTCAGAGCTCAGGTCTGAGCTAAAAAAGAAAATCGCCTAAAGTACTCGAACAAAGAGGATGGTTTGCTAAGAAAATTTTTTATTTAAGAAAATAATTTATTTAATGTTTAGTTTCATGGAATGTAAATTTTTTAATAGTACAATGCCGCCATATTTTATGATAGTTGAAGTGGCATTGTTAGAATTGCATTGCCTTGCAATAGTTTCGTTGTATTTTACACTGAGAAAACTATGGGTACCAAACCCAAAAATTTGTTTCCTACACCCATAACTTAGCAAGCTTACCCATATCTTGGATGTCATCCCAAAATCGAGGTTATTGTAGCCAATAAAGAGTTGCCATAGCTCTTTAACCCTTTGACGTATATGGGACACCGGTGTCCCTTGCATTAAATTTGTATTTTTTTCTATTCAAAGCATTATTTTGAATTACTGTCAACACGTACCCATTGTTTACATACGAATTTTTTTTTTTTTTATTAATGTTGGTACCCCCGCGCTCGAAAGAGAATACAATTAATTCGGTATTGGTTTTGGGTGATTTGGCGTGCTTCTGTGATTTTTTTCTAAAGTAAAATATAACGCATTTTTGTTGCAATTTAAATCGTTTGTGATATATTTTGTGAAAATGGTATGTAATAATTACGATTTGGAATTAACAATTTCAAAATTTAAAATACGAGACTTTCTGTAAGGGACACGGGTGTCCCAATATGCGTGAAAGGTCAAAAGTTCACATAATATGTTTCATGAAAAATATTATTTCTACATTGATTTTCTTTGTCTTAGGCTCGTAAAGGAAATAGAATATTTCATTTGACTGAAAGCCAAGTGGAGGAAATACTCATTGCTGATAATAGTGACACTGAAGATGCTCTCATTTTGGATGACGAAGACCCGTCATTCTTACAAGAAGACATGCAAGCTGGAGTTTCCGAAGTGATAATTGAACCAGCTGGAGAACCACCAGAGTCTACTGAAGATTCAGGCCCAATTTCAAGCTCTTCATCGACTAACGTCCTTGATTCACCATTGCGTATTCCTGTTCCTGAGTTCAAGTGGAAAAAAATACTTATCGTCCTCATAATTCTTCTGACACTGATTATGAATTTGGTAAGATAAATATTTGTCAACAATCAGACTCTCTAAAACCTATAGACATCTTTGAGGAAGTCACAAATATGAAATCATTGATTGAGAAAATAATAATACCAGAATCTTTACGTTATGGTCATCAAAACGGCTCAGTTTTCACTACACCCCTTCAAGAAATGACAGCTTTCATCGGCATGAACTATGTTATGGCCTATCATGTATTACCTACTCTGAGAAACTACTGGTACACTAAACCTGACATGGGTGTGCCTTACATAGCCAACGTTATGCCTCTATCAAGATTCGAGGAAATAAGAAGAAACCTACATTTCTGCGACAATACATCGCAACCATTACCGACATCGTCAAACTTCGATAGGGCATACAAAATCAGATTAGTAATGAATCATTTCAATTTATGTTTCTAATCAGCAATGAATAATACAACGACACAATCAGTGGATGAACATATGGTCAAATTCAAAGGACACAACGTAATGAAACAGTATATGCAAAACAAACCAGTGAAGAGAGGATTTAAAATGTGGTGCCGCGCTGATTCTAAAACCGGATATTTGTATCAGTTCCACTTATATACGGGAAAAAAGAAATCTGGTCCAGAAATAGGATTGGGAGAATCAGTTGTCCTAGATCTTACAAAAACTTTGGTTGGTCTTGGATGTGAAATTTATTTTGATAATTTTTTCAACTCACCCATCCTTCAATATAACCTTGCTAAGCAAAATTTAAAATCATGTGGCACTGTACGTACACAACGAAAACATAAAAATTTACCACTGGACAAAGACATGAAGAGAGGTGATATATATGCTACTAGTTTCGAAGGAATTTCTTTTGTCAAGTGGATGGATAATAGAGCCGTGCATCTTCTGACCAATTTCTTGTCACCGATACCTACTCAAAAGGTCAAACGCAAAAAAAATGGATCAGCCTAAAGTTTGGAGATCACATGTCCTGATATTGTTCAGCAGTACAATACAAATATGGGTGGGGTAGATCTCATGGATCAGAAGAAAGTCACATACGAGGTTGATAGAAAATCTAAAATAAAATACTAAATATTTGCGGCTTTTTTTCGATTTATTAGACATTGGGATAAATAATGCCTATATTGTGTATGAAAAACTGCATGATCGCATACAAGGCCAGTTACTCACGTCGCTAGAATATCGACAAGTTGTGGCTAGGACCATGATTGGCAATTTTTATATAAGAAAACATGCCCTGCCATCTACTTCTATGACAAAAAAAAGGGATTCAAAATATAGGACCCAAACAATCTTTACCGTCACACGTAATGATAAAAGGATCTTTATGTAAAAGATGTGTGCAATGTGCGAAGAGAGGAGTAGAAAATCGTACCAATAATGTTTGTGACATTTGCAACGTCAATTTATGTTTCACAGCAACCAGAAATTGTTGTGCTGAATTTCATATTTAAAATTATTAATAAATTTACATTATCTTATTAAATTTTGTTTATATTTATCAAAAGATCATAGGAAATCACTCTAATTGTCAATACATTACAATCCTATAAATACCGCCCCTTATCGCATATTGGGACACATTTGTCCCAAGCGATTTCTAAAAATCTACTGAAATTTTTTACTTTTTTATAAAACATATATTTAAAACAACCATGAAGACACTACATAATGCACAAATATTCATAAAAATTTTAGTGTACTTGTTTTGTGCGTGAAAGGGTTAAGACGCGGTTGTTAACGAATTAAATTTAAATCAGGTATGAAGACCGTATAGCAAAGTCCAGTTACCCGCTAAGCAAGCTACGCTTGTTTACAACAACCCTTTATCAGTTGCTTCACCGAGTCGCTACGGTACAACAACTGCAATACGGCTATGATAGCTCTTTCTTGTACGGTTCAGATCAGGGCAAAGTTGTTCTATTTATAACAACTGACTTGCAGCTATGAAAGCTCTGTGTTGATGAGAGCAACCCTTTCTTTCCTCTCTACTGTTATTAGTATCGAAGAAATCCTGCCGTTCAGAGGTGTTTTAAAGATCGTCTGGTAAGATTTTTTTTTATTTTCTTAACTTCCAAAGTTTATTTAAAAACAGTGAAAAGAGATAGGTACTCATAAAACTTTTTGACTTTACTTTTATTATTTTATTGGACAATATTTCTTTTAGATCTCTGACATTGCGTAGATAGCTGTTGATGCTATGATGGTATTAACAGCGTTTTAAGAGACTATGGCGGCTATGAGCTTCATAGATTTCTAAAATGATTTTACAGGATAAGTGTATCTAAGGGTCTTATAAAGCTTTTAATAGGCTATAAGATCCACCGAGGGTGGTTTGGGGTCAGAACCTCTCAATGCGGTTATAATAGCTCTGTTTATGGGTACCACAAATCTTTTAGAGGCTGCGACAGCCTTTCATGAGGCTCTGACTGTTCCGTATATTTGTAACACAAATCTTTGAGAAGCTGTGACAACCGTTCAAGAGGTTCTTACAGCTCTGTATGCGGATCTGATAGCTAGCTTGGATGTTGTCAAATATATTTTGTTGGTTCCCGCAGCTCTGTTTAATGTGCTGTACCCATTCACTGAAGGCATCACACCTTACTTTTGGTTATAGAAGCCACGAGGTTAGCAGTTGGTATACCTGCATAAAAAAGATGTAGCGCATTTAGTAGGGCTATCGTACTTCTGTGGTTTTCTGAGTGTAGGGTGGGACGAAGTCCGCTAGTGTAAAATAAAAAAGGTTCCAACACAGGTTCCAATATAGGGTACTATAAATAATAGCGCTCCTTAGCACACCCTCTGTAATCCTTAGAGACAATTTGAAAATACTGTTCATTAGAGCAGCGTTTCCCAAATGGTGTTCCGCGGAACCCTGGGGTTCCGTGGAAGGGTAAAAGGGGGTTCCGTAGAAAAAACATGGTTCTCCTTCCATTTGTAACAACTTACCGATGCGAGGCTGGGTTTTCGGCTTACACTTACACTTACACACACGAAAAACAAATACAGAAACAGACTGGACGCAGCTCCAGACCTTCGCATTCAGTTGTCGGACATTAAGCCTAATTTTAAGGATATTTTAAGTAAATATGTGAAAAAATTTCATTCCTCACATTAAAAAGTTGCAGCGTATTTTTTGTTGTGCAATAAATGTTTTATAAAACTTAAAATAATTATATTTGTATCATTTATTAATTCTTTTCTTGTCAGACATAAAAATATCCAAAACGCACTTCAAGGA
Organism: Cheilosia vulpina; assembly: GCA_916610125.1. Taxonomy (NCBI): domain Eukaryota; kingdom Metazoa; phylum Arthropoda; class Insecta; order Diptera; family Syrphidae; genus Cheilosia; species Cheilosia vulpina. The sequence continues at coordinate 71,803,727 of OU744277.1, read as the reverse complement.
ACGATGTTTTCTGTTAATATCAATATGGGGGTCCGCCAAAAAAAGTTTTATCATTTAGGGTTCCGTGCCCGAAAAAAAATTGGGAACCCCTGCATTAGAGAATTTCAAACGCACAAGGTCACAGTTACAACTTGCTTAACAAAAACCCACTTAATGGCAACAAAATCGCAATACCACACCCCAAACGCTTCTTAATCGATTCTATTTAATTTAGTGTAACATCATTCTGCGAATGTGGATAATACTCAGCTAATTGATTTTTATTTCCTTCATTTGGAAGAAAGGACGATTTTCGGAAAACATCTCTATTTTCCCTTTACAACTTGCGATTTTACTGCGCCAATGGAGGAAGAGGCAGTCAAATCATCGTAAAATATTGTCCGCCACATTTACTCCGATGACTGGTGCTATTGGAACAGGGAATGTGGAATCGAAATGGAAAGGAAACCTACCTCAAGGTTGGCAGAACATTGATGTGTGCTCACATTGGTATTTACGTGCATGTTTACGAGGTTCTTGTAATTGCCGGTTTATTGGCAATGTGGCATGTGTGTATCTGGAACCTATATAGGTGAGTATATGCTGGATGTAACAGCGTTTTTTTGGGCCCAAATTTATAGGGTGTTATTAGTTGTGCACAGAATATGTAACATTGAGAAATGTCTGTAATCGTTGTTCAGAGGTGACGTATTGGGTTGTTAAGTGGAGAGTTGCGTGTCTAAATCTGAACCAATTGCCATAAATGAACTAACTAAAATGTTGAGTAAAAGTAACGTTCTAAAATAAATCTGGGAATTATAAGCGAAAAAAAAAAAACAATAGTCGAGAAGAAAATTCCTATTCCACCATCTTTTATACTGTCCTCCCATTATTTCCTATAGGCGGCGTGGCAAAAAATGTAAAGTCTGATGCAATAAGTCAGGCACAGGCAAAGGCTAAAAAGCTATGAAGCCTTTTATTAGAGTGTTCATAAAGTCTAAAAGCCTTGACATTCGCAACACAAAATTGAAGAGATTTAACTACTTTTAACAACTGCTAAACCAAAAGTCTTGAAAGTCCATTTATGCACGCAACAGAGCCTGCATTGTTTTTTTCGGCCTTGTTTCTTACTTAATCTATGCTTAAACGTTTCTAGTGACCGTGACGGTATCTTCTGGTGCCCGGTGTCGTATGAGACCTTACTATTTCATACCCCTTGCCTAACCTTGGTTAAACACTGGAATGACAAAAGAACTGACCAATCTCTAGTGCCCTAAATGTCATTTAGACATAGGGTACCACAAGATCCACTTCAGACTCTACATGTGTTCCATATCTTTTTATACTGCTAAAAGTGATGTATTCGTCATTCGAGTATGGGTATAAAATCTTTATTTAGTCGTAACGAAAAGATGTACCTACCTTCGAGTGTACGACGGTGAGGAATATTTAACTTAAAGCTTTCATCAGTCGTAAGTATATAAAAACAAACTACGGTTTTTGCATCGTTTTTCATTTAAAGAAGCGAATTTATTTCACACTTTTAAGTTTAACAAGCTCGTCGTTGTATCCGATGGTAAAGCCCATTTAACATTTAAAGAGCGTGTTAAATTTCGTTTATGGCGTTCGTGGATTGACAGATATTTTGAAGGAACCGTTTCGCCTTGAAAAAGGTTTCTTTCTGATTGAAACGACGAAATATCTGCAACTTTGTGGACCTTTTTCGCTCGACTTGAAGGTGAAACAATTCGTCAACAAAGTTTGGAACTTTATTAAGTTTCTCTCTGAACCTGGTAGGAGTCAAAAAAAAACATTTGTCACCTTTTTGCATTTTATGAACATATGGATTCCATTGACATTTGGTCACGACTAACGCTCAGAGAATTTTAAAGCAAAAGGTCAAATTTAGAAGGAAAAGTCATTACCAACTCGAATAGGTTTACGAATCTTATAAAAAAAGTTCACAAAACGTTTTCGTATGTAAGTTTTTAAGGAGACCCCACGACTTAATTATTTAATGCGGAAAGTCGTCAATTTGGGGAACTTTAATATATTTACAATTTAAGTGATTCTTGTGGTACGAGTGCATTTTTAAATATATGATAAAGGTTCCAGTGCATTTCACAACTTTTGTAGAAATTCGACAGCAAAATTAGCAAGTCAATCAACTTGTAATAGATTCAAGCTATACCCCACATGTTTTCATGGTCAAAGTTCTTTCTTTATTACTCCTCTGACTATTGCTTTTTGACTCAAAATTTATTTCATTCGACATAAATGATATGAAAAACTCAATTCACCATTCCATTTGGTGGAGTTCACGTGCCTTTCAATCTTGGCAGTCAACATTGATAAAGGTTATAAGGATAATCTGACATTTAATTTTTCACCTCGATGAATGTGGCTTCAGTTTTGTCCGTCCATTGTTATTTGAAATGAAGGATTTTATGCTGTCGGAACAGGATATGAGAAACTGCTTCGCATGTTAGGTACTGATTTGTTAAATGGTGAAAAAGGAACACAGCAAAAACTGTTTATCTACCTTTCCAACAAAGGAAGTAATCTTTTCCCAAAATCGAGTGAACTTATTAAAGAGGTTTTTCACAGGAAGGAAATCCAATTTTTTAAGTGTATACTCACGTTATACTCCCGTAGGTACATCTTCCTCAACTTTTCAAATTTGCGGAGAGCCCTAAAATTGAATGAACGAAAAGAGAGGTGATCTAAAATGAATCGGTTGAGATAAAAATAGAATTTCCATTAAAGACTTGTCCTTGATGTATTAATTTATTCAACAAAACTTCAGTCGTACTTAAAAGGCAGAAAACACTTAAAATCCAATGAAAAGCAGCGCCGGTCTATATCAGACCACAGGCCGAATTCATGCCGGCTTACTGAAGACAATAAGTCTTTGAATGTTTCTAACTGCTTGCATATGAAACCTAACCCTTTTCGAAGAAACCTTTGAATCAAAGTATGCGTCTACAACCCCGCAACCAAAGTCTTGAATTTTAATTGATATTTGTGTGAAACCAGTTGCGTCTTGCGTGTGGCCTACAAATCTAAATTGTTCGTGCTCCCAAACACTCACAATGCAGCCCCACACCAGGAAATGTTGTGCGGTCGAGGGTTTTGTATCATCGCTCACCCTACATCACTTCCATTTCAAGGACATTGTGCTCGAAACTTCATCGCGCTACTGCTGGCCATGAGAACTATAAATCTAGTAACCAATTGTATTCGTTGCAGTTATCCAGTCATTTATCGACTAAATATGCAGCATATTCATAAATATCCAGTTCGCCTTGATACATTTCACACGATGCGTGCCAGCAAGCAATTAAATCCTTCCCTTGCCAAGAAATCCAATTATAGCCCCAAACGTATCTGCAATTGGGCCACCGGCTTCCGCCAATTATACCGACTATCGACCTTGGGCGAACATTTAAAGCGATTTTTAATGAAACCCCCAGCACGTGCAGATAGATGTGGGAAGTTCCAAACACATGGTCAATTTCCTAATTCTGTTTTATTATACGTTCCGTGTCCGGCAATGTCACGTCAGTAAAATTATCTAGCATTATCCTCCTCACAGAGTTGCCATCTGTGGCCACAACATACAATGGATCAGAAGAAAAAGTCGTCTACTTCTTAGCCATTTCCACACGTGATTAATTATTTTGTTGACACTTTTGTGCCTCCATTGCCACTACGGCACTACATATCGGGCCATCAGTTTTTGCCTCGCCACTAAATGCTAATCTTGTGGGCTTTCACCTACCCAACGTGCAATTGTAATAAACTGACATTTAGGACATAATTGGACGCAGTAATCCTTATGACAAAGCCAACCAAAAGAATAACACACGCACACACATCCATGATGCTGACAGTGAAACATGTACAAATTTGGCCAAGAAGAGGTCTTGTGTTCTCAGAAGAATTAACCAAATCCTTGCTACTCAACCTTATGGGGGGAGGATTACCATTTATTTTGTCGGTTTCAATTTAGGTCAAACTTGGTCTCGCAATCGCTGCATGGGGCAGTACTGCCTCTCTGGTTGGTATGTTGTGTTTTTTTCCTGCGGTTGTTGCTTAGGTGTCATACCACCGCAGTGACAATCAAGACCTGTGTGGTGTACAGCTTTATGGGGTCGAATTTTATTGTCTCAGGGTGTTGCCTATTTCGTCTGATGTTACTCTTTTTCTAGACTGATAAGAGTGCAATAAACTCGCACACTTTGACTTTGTTTCATCCAAGCAGCACTCGTCTGCTTATTAGACTTTTAGACTGAAATTAAAACGAAAACCAGTCAAAGTTACAGCTCTTCCCATATTGCTGTCATAATGTCGTACAGATTTCAAAGGGCTGCTCATTGTTGTGCACACTCGAGTCGCTCCGGCTGTGAGAGCGAGTAATAAACAACCAGTCATAACGCACTTCAGACTGATAACGACAGTGAGTTTTGCATATTACTTTTTCGTCCTGCCGGTGTGGTGTTTGTGTCGTGAGCGTGACACTTTTAAAAGGAAAGGCCTCTGTACACTCGTCTGTTGGCAGGCTGTCTGTCTTCTCACAGAATGACCCGTGTACACGATAGGGTTCACGAAGAAAATAATAAAACGCAAGAATGGCAGCCCATCCTACAGATACTGCAACTATTGCGAGTTGCTTATTCAGTCACTCATGTGTCCTTTGGGTAAAAAATGTGAAGTTTCAATGTCATTGTTAACACATCATGTTTCGCGTTTATAGTTTCGCATTATTTTCCCACTGAGTGACGTCTCACGCTGGAGGTGATTTTTCATACTTAATTTGAATGGATGTTTTCATTTCATGGAGGCACTATTATTTTTAATATGCAAGTATCGCATTAAGTGTTCTGGCATGTAGCCAGACAAGTGTGTCTGTGTCGTGCTACACAAATCATTCGTAAAATATTACTGCCGTTGATAATTATGAGCATATATGTTAAAATAAAGGTCGTTAGGGATCTTATGGCATGGGATGATAACTTGTCAAGGCGACTAAATTGACAATGAGGTTCATAATCAACGCAAGGACCGTTAAATGAAGCCTTAAATGAAGGCGGAAGATGATAGATAGAAGATGCAAAATAAAATATGGAATATGGCAGATGAAGATGGAAAATAGAAAATAGAAGTTAGAATATAGAAGTTGGAAGATGGAAGATGGAAGATGGAAGATGGAAGATGGAAGATGGAAGATGGAAGATGAAAGATGGAGGATGAAAGATCGAAGATGAAAGATGGAAGATGGAAGATGGAAGATGGAAGATGGAAGATGGAAGATGGAAGATGGAAGATGGAAGATGAAAGATAGAAGTTGGAAGATGAAAGATTAAAGATCGAAGATGGAAGATGGAAGATGAAAGATGGAAGATGGAAGATGGAAGATGGAAGATGGAAGATGGAGGATGGAAGATGGAAGATGGAAGATCGAATGGAAATGGAAGCTAGAAGATGGAAGATGGAAGATTAAAGATGAAATACGGAGGATAGAAGTTGGGATGTGGAAGTGGGAAAATGCAAGATGAAAGATAGAAGTTGGAAGATGGAAGATACAAGATAGAAGATAGAAATTGGAATATGGATGATAGAAGATGAAAGATGGAAGATGAAAGATGAAAGATGAAAGATGGAAGATGGAAGATGGAAGATGGAAGATGAATGAAAGATGGAAGGTGAAAGATGGAAGATGGAAGATGGAAGATGGAAGATGGAAGATGGAAGATGAAAGATGGAAGATGGAAGATGGAAGATGGAAGATGGAAGATGGAAGATGGAAGATGGAAGATGGAAGATGGAAGATGGAAGATGGAAGATGGAAGATGGAAGATGGAAGATGGAAGATGGAAGATGGGAGATGGAAGATGGAAGATAAAAGACAAAACATAGAAGATGGAAGAAGAAAGAAAATAGATCATAGAGCAAAAACCATAGATGAAGGCTTAGAAGTTTTCTACAGATGTTTTGAAGCCCTCGATGTCGGAAATCTCCTTACGCAAACTTTTTAAGCTAAGTTCGAATGTGAAGATCTGAGTTTTGTCTCCGCTTCTTTTCATTATTAATATATGCACTGGATTTTCCAGCGCAGTTTAGTTAAGAACTTCTTCAATTATAGATATGTATTTAAAGGTCCTTTGTCCTTCGGCTGTTGTCTTGGTACTCCCAGGCTGAATTAAAGTCGCACTCGAGAGAAAATTGTTTTCTATCTATTATTTTTAGTTGCAGAGCTTCAATTTAATGTCCAGAGTATATTAAACTGAAGCTCTTAGTGGTTCCATTGAAACAGATGGAGGTATTTAACTCGATCTTTGGCATATTTACGAGCGTTGGATACAGCAATGGTGAGTCTTTCTTTTTCCAAAAAAATGTTGCTCTTATAAACAAATTTGTTTCGACTTGCCAACCAGATCTTTGAGAACCTTTCTTTCCTGTTCCAATCACTCTCGTCTGAAAAAAAATCTGTACTCACTAAATAAATGAGAAAATTCCGCATTAACCCTTGAGTCTTTTTGACCTACTGAAGCAATTTTAAAAAGAGGTGTGAATCACCTTTCAAATCGCCCATCTCTTTCAGAAAAACTGGAAAACTGTCCCAAAGTGAGCAAGACTATTCTCCACATTATCATTCCTGTCAAATGTCATGAGTTGACGATTTTTCAAGTCACATTTTTGAGATGTTGCTTTATGTCGGTGCTCATAACCCACAAAACACATGCACAAACCATTGTTTTGAAGAGGTTAATTCTCAGCCACTATTCCCATAAAAAATCATGCCTAGACCCCAACCAGCGCTACACAAGACTCTCAAAGCCATTTCTATGCACCAAATCGCATTAATTATATAATTTCGCAGACGAACTCTTATCGCGGTGGGCTCTCAATTATTCAGCAAATTAGTTTTAAGCCACTTCAGCTTAGAATTCCCCCGAACAAACGTGGCGCCCTCCCATTGAACCGAAAAACGTGCACTGCACAGATATGCGGCAGCACCTCTATAGAGATTCGAAATTTATATGAGGGGTGAATGGAATGTTCGTCGAGGCTGATACAATGGTAAGTAGTAGATACGTGGGACATAGGCAGCATGCAATATGAATGAACCCAAAGGGCCTGTCTATTACTTGCGAGGATGTAGCTGCCTAAGGCTATTCAAAGGCTGTGAGAAATTTTGCAACAAACAGTCCTTGAACTTTTCTCTGAAGACTAAATGGGAAATTAAGCCGATAACTGTTTTCGAAATGGACTTATAACTTATTTACTTGTATGGTGCATCCGAGTTTGATTGGCTCTGTGTTTGTGGTTGTCTTGTGTGGTCATGCCATGAACTAAACAAATGCCATTTGATTAATTATTTAGAAGAGAACATGCACGTCAGTCAGCAGCGAATGCAGGTTTTAAAATGACTGTGATACGAAGTTTGGTTTCAGTTACAACCACGAACATTGAAAGCCCTTCACATTGAAAAAAGCTCTTAGCAATGAAAACAGAAAATATCCATTAAATTCGTGGGCCCTTATACATTTTTTTTTTTACAATTTCCGGACAATTTAATTTCGTTTCTCTCACCCTCTCGCGGGTTAGTGTAAGCAAACTCAATTTCTAGGCCGGCAGTAACTAGTTGCGTGTCGAGTGTCGTAAAAGTTGCCACAATTATTGCATAAGTAGTGTTACAAAAGGGTATTTGTACGGGTGGACGTTGAAATGCCTCCAAAGCGGGTATACAGTGAATTAGTTTAATTAATATTTTCCCGGCTCCTTGGTTTTCACACTTTCCCCGACTAAGCAGCGGGTTGTCGTCGGCCATGGCTGTACCCTGTATGGTGGGCGTTGAAGCGAAAATTCGAAATGTATTCGAAAATAACCGCAATTAGGGGCACACTAAGCCCTTGCGGTATACGCTAATAACCTCTTTTGAATTAATGAACGGCTGCAAATTGAGGACTTCTTTCATTGTCATCGCGTTGCCATAGCTGCCGTCGTCGTTATTATTATCTGTGAAAACATCTTCATTCATTTATACGTTGCCTTCTGGTGGTATAATAATCCTCGAAAGGATATGAATTTAATTGCAAGCAGTATTGTCATTAGCTCCTTTTTTGGCTATACTTTTACCACTTAAGGAACCATTTAGCAAATTAACAATCTAATGATGTGGAAATGGATATTGTTCGTGATGCTTTGTTGAATTTTATGAACGCTTTCGACCAGAGGCGCATTCATTTCGGTGGTGGATGGTTTTCCTTTTTTTTTTTTTTAATTTTAAATTGAGCTTTGGGAATACCCTACAATGTGGTTGACAAAATGTTTTCTTTTCTTGTGCCAAAAACTTTTTGATGAAGGGGCGGTCTTGGCTCTCAGCAAAGTACCTCTGCAACTGACAAAATGCTGCGTTATACGGCAGGCTTTCCAGAGTGTAAGACGTACGAGCCACCCTAGGGAAAAAGACCGTTGTATGATGATCAATCCGTGTACGAAAGCCAAGTAATTGGCTGCTGGCTTCAAGACCGGGCCACAGGCTTTTCGAAACAGCAAAGGGCACCTAGTCACCGAAGCGCAGGGATCAGTGAAATCAGTATTTTTAGCAGCTGCTAAGTAGGCGTCATGTAGAGAATCCCCACGTACAATCAATGACGAACCAGTTCTACCTCTCAATATAGAAGAAAATGGCTCATCAATAAAAAAGCTTAAGAACAACTAGACAGAGAAACTGAAGGGTTGCCAGCGGAGCTCTTTTAGTAACGGGTCTTTTATTAAGGACTTGACAACTTCTTTTTTAAATAAAATGCAACCTACTTGAGACATCTCAAAAAATAATGCCGTAAGCCCAGGAGCCAGTGCTGTTAGTATTTTTAAGCCATGTACATTAATGTTTATTGGTCAATAAATAATAAAAATAATAATAAAAAATTATTGACTTGAATTACTATCAAAAATGGAATTCGACTTCGTGTATATGTCTACGACGGGAACTTATGCAGCGGTCGACATGTTGAACCCAATTTTCGATGACTCGGCCGCTATTTCTCTTCCAATATTTGCTCTGAGCTCCCCTAACGTCGCTGGCTAGTTGGCATAGACCAATGATTTAATGTAGCCCCATAAAAAAAAAGTCTAGAGGCCTTAAATCACACGATTTCAGCGGCCAATAGAAGGGAGATAACACGTTCACCGAACTGAGACTTCAATAACTCGATTGTTGCGCCCGCTTTGTCGCTTGTGGCACCGTCTTGATGGAACCACATATCACTCAAAGACATAAGGTTCCAACAAGTCTCTGTAGTGAATACCATTTACCGTAACGTGACGGTCATCAGCTGTCTTTACAAAGGGTAAATAAATAGAGGTAATCGATATCTATACCCCGATCATCCCATATCACCCACTTAAGCTCTTTTGGCTTTGATTTCTTCTTCCCACTCATGATTGGTGTTGGGCAATATTTTTTTCTTGCTTTGATTGTGCGATGAGCGATGAGTCGATCGAAATATTCAAAGGAATAGCTGTAGGGGGTATAATGGGATTTTTTTTTGCAAGTAATTCGTTCGAAACAATATTGACAGCGGTAGACTCAATATTTGCGAAAAGCTTGTTCGAAGGCGCCTTGTCTCTCTGTCTCCAATTTAAATAAAATACTCGTACGCATATTATCAAAGGAAAGCAAACTCCTTGAGGCTTGAGATTTATGCCTTGTGAAGGATTAACGCCAAAGCAAATGATTTTAAAAATGCTTTCAACTTTAAATCATATTGTCGCGACTTATTTCTTTCACTTCACCCCCAAAGCAAACTCGTTGCCCTGCTGAGTCTCTGTTTTATCACACTCAGACATGAGATATATTGCATACACAAACTTAATGCGGGGTATGTTAATTCAAGTTTAAAGAGTTTCCAACTAAAGGCATTCACTAATGAACGTGGACAGCTGCACAGCACCGAGAGTACAAGGATGCCACCCACGTATAGTAAGAACACTTAATCCACCAATCTTCGGAGGAGCAAACTTACCTGTTCAAGTCACTATATTATTACGTAGGTGGAGTTTTGCTGTAATCAAATGAAAACTATGTTCGTGCGTGCAATACCTTGCATGATATGAGGATCCGGAAACCGCTAATTAAGTTGGTAAATCTCGAACGAAGAGGTTGGAATTGACAAGCATTATGTGCGGAAGTAAAATGTAATGTGAACGTGATGAAGTTCTAGGAAATGTGCGCTAAAAGCGTATAGCAAGGGACGATAAGTAGGTTTTTGAATGAAAACAGAAGGGAATTTGCTGATGGAATGTTCGGCTAATTGTCAAATGTCTGTGTAATGATGAAGGAAATTAGTTGCCTGAGGCTTGTGATTGCAACTCCTCTGTAGACCGGTGGGTGGGAGTTATGAAAGTTGATTAAATAAAGTTGGGTTTTGTTTGTCGCAGCGACTGTTACTTGGTCGTATCCAATAAGATGCTTTGTAACATTTTACGGGGAAAATATGATTGAAATGTTGATGGCCTGTGTGTGAGCAAATTGAAACGTCATCGCTTTCATTGAACTGTGTACAAAAATAACACCTCCCAGTTAAAGAAACGCTCAGCTTGAAATATACTTCTCGAATGAATATTTATTTCATATACGACAAAAGATCGGTTATTGGTAATTCGAGTAAATAATTAATTCAGTTCAGTTATAACGTTTATTTCAACAAGGAATACACAAACCATGACTTAACAGAACTTCATTTAGAGACTATTTTAAAGTGATTAATAATATTACGAAAAGGGAATGCTGATGAACAATCTTCAAGAACTATACGCTTCCCAAAAACAAGCCATTTCCAACTTGCGCACGTTTGAAACACACGAAGTATTACGAGCTTCATTCAGTTAGAAGAAGACAAAGGACCTTACTAGTAATCAATTTAATAATTTTTTACCTCCACACTATATATTTTGTAGGTCATGTATGCAATTTTGTATGTAAAATTTTGCCATTGTGAGCAGTGTTGCCATTCTGCCCGGATTCTGGTTATATCTGACCGAAATCTCTTCCCTCTGACTGGAGAAAATTTTGACCGGATTTTTAACCGAACGAAAAAATTCTTTAACCGGAAAACCCTTTTTCTGACCTGAAAGATAATATTGTTCTATCACTAGACATAAAGGTCAGATTTGTATAATTTGAATGATATTTGGCCATACTTAACGAACACACTCACAATTTCATACAGAAACCAATTTATTGTGAATACTCCTAGAATACAGGTTACAGGGGATCCTCGTTGGGGTGCAAAGCTTCAAGTTTTTTTTTGTTTTTTATAAGCCTTAATTAAGATGTCGGCGCAGTGGCTTAGTGGTTAGTGTGTTGGACTACTAAGCTAGGGGTCCCAGGTTCGAATCCCGAGAAAAACCCAAATTCCAACTTAAGGTTTTTTTACTGCGCCACCTCTCGCGAACGTCTGACAAACATCCGAGAGTATAACTGTCATGAAAGAGCTTCTCAATTGGCCGTTTGGACTCGGCATAAAATTGTAGATCCCTTCCATTCGTCCCAAAAAATAAAAACTCACACAAGACGAATGGTTGTGAGAAGCTAGGCTTGGGTCCATACGGACCTGTTGCGTCAATTATTTATTTTTTTTTTATTTTTTTTATTTTTAATTAAGATTAGATTAGAAAAATAAAAAAAAAAACTATATGCATACAATATAATATCATTTTTTGTTAAAATATATTACTATATTCCATTTTTGACTGGTCTTCTGGTAAAAAGTTCTTATTTTATCTTTTGACCGGATTTTCTGACCGAATTTAAAAAAATAAAAATCGGTCATTCGGTCAGATTTGACCGGATTCATTATTTTTTATTGGCAACACTGATTGTGAGTTCGGAAAAATTTAGCCTGTACACTAAAAATGATTATTAGTATCGCGGAAAGAGTGCAAAGATTTGAAACTGACCATAAATGCCGTTGTCACACTCTCTGTTGTGTTCAACTATTATTTGGTGGGCTACTACTCATGCTGAAGTGGTAGGTGATCAGTGTGACCTATTCAATATTTGAAATCATGCTAAGTTCAGCAGCATAGCTTGTTTTTTTTTTTAATTAAAAAGGGCTTAAAATCATGCTAAATATTTTGTTGAAATTGTAACTGGGCACTCATTTCAGACGACTATCGTAGAAACGATAGACCTGTACAACTAGCAAATTAGTGCTAAAATTACAAGTTTGAGAGCTCAATCCACTTCATTTTCCACAAATGTAATGAAAGCTAACGTTTGTCAAAAAAATTCGAGCAGAATATGACTTATTTTGGTGATCAAAGTTTCAAAAATATTATCGTTGATATACGGAATCTGCCCACTGGTAAAAACTTAAAAAATTAACAAAAAAGCTTTTTTTCCAGGAAAAATAAGATATATTTTACAAAAATATCATTAAACAAAAATCACTTCGTGCCGCTTACTATGTAAAATAAAGAAAAATATTTGAATTCAATTAAGTTCAGTCTCTGTTCGTTGAATGAAAATAAATTTTAATTTTTAACTGAATTCGTTGAATGGCTTTGTTCAGTGTTCACTGTCAAATGAGAATTGTAATGGCTTGTTCACACTAATGTCGTTTTCGATTTGGCAAAAAGATCAATTTTTTGATGAAAAAAATTCTTTTTTTTTTTTTGATCGAGATTGCTTTTCATGTTCGATTTGCCAAAAAAAAAATCAATCTTTTTTTTTTGATCTGAGGCACTTTTGGGAAATCTCGATTTTCTTTTCAGATTTGAACATACTTTCACTAATATCAAATTGTATAACACAGCTGGCGGTGACGAATTTTTGTCGTTGAAAGGATTGCTTTTTTAACTCAATTATTAATTTTTCGCGTATGGAAACGATTTCTTAAATTAAATTATTTCGAAATGCGCTATTATAAATGTGTTAAAAATTAAAATGGACTTCCAGTGCAAATGAAAAAAATGCATCCAAGAACCAATAAAATTTAGATTTTATGCTCGGTTTGGCTAAACCAAAATCCTGCTACAACATGAAATCATGCTAAAATATATGCTGGCATGATTTAAAAAAAAGAGGCTAAACAAAATATAATCCCCCTAAATATAGCAGGAAATACATTTTAAGCGATTGTTCAGTTTAAAATGCTGTGGTCAGGGGCAGTGGTCCAAGACTATGAAGACTGTTTTCCTCTTTTTTTGTTATCAGCAAAGGCAATAATTTTCCCCTGAATATAAAAAAAGTTCCCCTTTTTCGCCTAATTGAAATTTGTTTTTTTTATAAGAACAAATTTAAAAAAATTTAGTCGTCTTTATTAACAAGATTTAACATAAAAAATATTTATATTATGAAAGGACCAGTTAGCTAATTCTATAAAAAAAAAACTGATATAAAATAAAAACTTCACTACGAAATAAAAATAAATACATAAATTAAATCACAAAAATTCTTATGTAGACGTTCGATGGGCTGTTTTCTTTCATATTTAATGTGAACATTTCATTTTATTTGTAATGCAAATGAGTTTAAATTTTATTTTTAAGCAATTGCGGTTTCAGGTGATATATCGCGTTTGGATATTTTGATTTTTTTAGAAATACACAATGAGGAAAGCCATTTAGAGATGTCGATGTCATGCGCAGACAAAAGGTCCGAGTTGGCTGAAGTTTCAAAGAGTTTTTATTTATTTTTTCCCGATTATTTAAGTGTTTCCCTTTTTCATCCTTATCATTGAAAATAAGCGCCAAAATTGGCGATTTTAACCTCAATCTGGGACCACTGGACAGTTGGAAAAAAACGTGTCTCTGAAATGTGAAATTCAGTTCGAATTAAAAGTTACAACAATTGTTTGACCCACTTTTCGTCGAGTTTTTGACTCGTTTTACCGAGTTTTTGTGGTCATTTTTGACACTTTTATTGAGTGTTCTTTTTCCCCGCTTTTGGAAGCATTCGATGTTAATTAGGTCGCATTTCATGACGCGTTTGTGATCATTTTGTGAGCGATTTTGGATATTTTGATTTAGATAGGCTTGTCAGCATTTTCATGTGTGCTCCAGAAAGAACCATAGCAAATAACCTAGTTGCGAAAGCCTTTTGGTGGCAGAAAGAAAATGAGAGAAATTGTAAGTGAATTGGCGAGAAATAATAAACCTGTATACGTCACGCTTAGATCAGTGTAGATGATGATGTTATGAAATAAATTAAATAAATAAATTCAGATAGTGATAAAGTGAAAGCAGAGCTCGATGGGACTCAGCCATGTCAAACTAACAAACGATTTTCGAGAGGACATAGTGTTTAGACAAGTTAATGGTACGCTATATGAGCTACCAGACGTCAAACTCAGCATAGGGTAGTAAATATATTTCGCACAAGAGGCGTATCTGAATTCTGTATTAGTTATGTGTCAAATATAACAAATTTTTGGTATACATTTCTGTAAGCAGTGGGGGCCATGTTACCACTTAGGGTATCGAAAACAAGTGCTTCCTCAGAGTGCCTTAGCAGGTTTTTTTTTTAAATCGTTGACTTTCAAATTGTATTAAAGCCGCAAAACAAAAATTTATATGCAAGATCTGAGCTACAAGGGTCAGTGTCTGAGTCTGATCATTCAGTAAGACCATAGCAGGTCGTGCATAATTGCTAAGAGATGTTGTGTTCTCCACAACTCAGCATCAGAAATATAAAAACAAAAAGAATGCAAAAATATGAAAAAAAAAAAAATTGCTATTGCTAAATTTGTCGGCGCAGTGGCTTAGTGGTTAGTGTGTTGGACTACTAAGCGAGGGGTCCCAGGTTCGAATCCCGAGAAAAACCCAAATTCCAACTTAAGGTTTTTTTCACTGCGCCACCTCTCGCGAACGCCTGACAAACATCCGAGAGTAAAACTGTCATGAAAGAGCTTCTCAATTGGCCGTTTGGACTCGGCATAAAATTGTAGATCCCTTCCATTTGTCCCAAAAAATAAAAACTCACACAAGACGAATGGTTGTGAGAAGCTAGGCTTGGGTCCATACGGACCTGTTCCGCCAATTATTTATTTTTTTATTTTTGGTTGTTAATTAATATTTATATAATGTTTGTGCTTTTTTTTATTATTATAGTTGTTGACGCGACACCGGTTTAAACAATCGAACGTATTCGAACCCAAAAGTTATTGTCACAAATGACAGCTCGACCAAATGCGCTTTGAGTCTCCCGTTTTTTCACGTGTCTTCTGAGCACTTTCGACTCGATCTGATCATTTTTTTTTTCGTAATGTAACCAGTTAACAATCCTCAATTTTCGCTAAATATACTAAACATACATTTAAAACCAATTTTATTGACCTAATACGCGACAGTATTATTATTATTGTTTTTTTTTTTTTTGACTCGGGTTCCGTTTTTAAACTCATTTTAGAAAATTTTCAGCGTCAATACTACCTGACGGGGCATTGGAACGATTGATTGGATCGACGCATAGCCACATATTACATAAATGGACTTTTGAATATTTCCTAACACAAAATTCAAATAACGATGGATTTTCAACGTCTGTTAGATTCAGATCCTTCGCCATGAGCGGTTACTTCGGCTGACTTGTTTCAAGTAGTTCAGATTTTGAGGTGTATACCTAAACGTGGCTTCTTCGATTCAGCTTATATGTACAGAAAAGTATTCGTAGTTGTGCTAATATTATTGTTTTTTTTTCCTGATTTTTTTGAGTCCTTTGCAGGATGACTGGACTACCAACTACTGTCAGGCATTTCTGTGGTCAAGTAAGTAGAATAGGTTTTGCTTTTTTTTGCTAACACTCACGATTTTTGTTGCCTCAATCTCAGTGATATCTGTTGTCGAATGATTCCAGGGACAACAATATGTCTCCTCCATCCCTGACCACCTGATATAAGCATCTGAAAGCTGGATTTAAATAAAAACCGTCGCAAAAATTCAACAACAAAACGAACGATTGTGAGTAGAGAACGACTGTTGTGAGTAGCAACGCCTATGATTTTCTTATGGACCTTTTGACCCACAATCCCCCTTGTTTTTCTTTAACGAAATTTCAATTAGATAATAGAGAAAATTTGTTATAAATACAGGATTATTCAAATGCAAATCCCCATAAATGCCAACTAACCACAATTTACCAAGTTCCGACACAAAGCCAAAACAGAATCCAATTCCTTTCAGCCACATCCATTGTCTTTAAAAACCAGACATCTCTATTTCTTGCTGCAGGATTATGTTTCTAAGAACCAATTAAATGCCAAGAAGCATACGATTTATGTGGAGAATATTTTACATGACCCCATTATAATGTAAGAAGTTGGCTTTCCTCTGTCTAGGGTGCGGTTTTCCGCTCTTCTACCCCTATAAATGCGGCTCACAGTGCTGATAATAATTCTAGTGCAGTCATAAGACTAATGGAAGTGCAGTCGTCTCGGCATGAATCTTTTCCGCTGCAGCACAAAACCAAATCCATTATTTTAATTGCAAATTCGGTCGTATTTCGCCTTCAAGTGTAACCCCAAACAGATAATACGAAACAGCTCACAATTAACGTGCGCCAATCTTGATGTGCACCCAGCGCCACCATAATGCATCACCAAGATAAGCAAGAAGTAAAAATTATGTAAGCTCACTTGATTTATGACATCCAAATGACCCAGATCATCGAGAAATTTATGGGCCCTATTGGAAAACAATTACCCTCCTGCCAGACATCGTGGCCGGAATACAAATTCCGCATGGTACAGCCAAATCCATAATCATTTCCATTAGTCAATAAAAATGCAGCAATTAAACGCGATTTTATCTGCACGCCCCCTATCGAAGACCATATTAAGCTTAACTGAGGTTGCCGGCGCCTCCCGTGTCCGTGGTGGGAAATTGCTTCCAAAGAAGGTCGGTAATGGCGAGGGTGCACCATAATCCGCTCTGTATCGGCGCTCTCCCCCTCCTTAGGGGGTAATCTGTACAAAAATGGAAACTAGTCCATAACAATAAATAATGAAAAAAGTAGAAAAACAAAAAGTATCTGACCGATAAAATTTAATATGCATTCTCCAGCGGACTCGTTCTCTGTCTGGCAATTTAATTCATAAATCTAGTGAACTCACGTTAGGTACGTGCCATACACTTAGAGTGCAGCCCAACTTGTGGCCGGCTGGCGGTTGCTGAAGTTCCCCAAACAGCGCGCAGATTGCATGGTGTATGCTGCACATGCATTGCCCATCCACAGTTGGTGGGGTGTGATGGCGATAAAAATAGAAAGCGCATCGGGGAAGATTTTCCCCAAAATGGAATTTTCTAATGCTAAATGCTTTTCGGCGCGCCACGGAGGGAATAAATTACCCAAAGCTGTGACGGTGCTATTTTTGCTTTGCTGTATACAGTTGGGAGTCATAATGAAGATTATTCAGCATCGTCCAGAACCAGATGCGAATGGATGCAGCTGACGATGATAATTGGCGTGATGATGCCGCATCCTGTGATACACAGACTGACGGATGTTGTTGGCAATTAATATCTTCCTCTTGGACGGAGGGGATTAATTAGGAATAATTTCAACGGGGCTGTGGGTGTTCTACTGGACGATGAAATTATTTCTTTTTTGTTGCGATACTTATTCTATTTGGGATTTGATTGTCATCCTGTACTAAGTCACGGTAAAGGACTGTTGTATATATACTTAAGTTAAACTTTAAATGATGTACGATTTGAAATTCATAAATCTCAGTAACCATTGGGTAAACCGTGCGTTTGGGGCAGATGTGATGGCCGTCTACTCATGACGACACCCACCACATCGTACACAGGTACACCACCTTTCAATTTAAATCAAGCTGCGTTTGGTTATATGCTTCAACACTCGAATTTGATTTTCTTCGGTGCGTTAATATTGGGCCATTGAATGGCGTCGGTCAATATTGCAAAGCATTTTCCGCAATATGAAAGGTATCCTTTTCGTTTCGTCATTCCAATTGAATTAAACGGATTTGCTATTGCGTCCAGTCGGACATCTATCGAAATTGCAGTGTGAAGAACGAGGTTAACCAACTGCATTTGATTTCATTTCGGCACAATTTAAAATTGAAAGTCGGCTCAGTCATACTTTTGTTGCGCAACCAGTGATCCCAGATTGAAGGGAAAGTCGGCAATTTGTCTAATTTTTCCAAAAAAAGGGGAGAAAAGGGGGAAGGAATTTTTTGGGCGGAAACCAATCTAAAAACGAAAAAAAAACATTTAAAATTTGTGATAGAAAAAGGCTGTTTAAGACTTCGTAATAGTGCAATGTACAAACATGTTAAATATAACTATTTATTGATTTAAATATAAAATATGTGATGTAAGTTTTTTTTCTGTTTTTTATTAGTATTTCATAATACTGACTGAATCTGATGCGTTCCTTTTATTTTGTTGTTTGTTTAGTTCTAAGATATTTAAATAAAACATAAAATGTTAAAATAAAACTTAAATAAGCGTTTTTGATTTTGGGGGGAAAAAAGGGATTTTTATTTTTGAAAAAAGGGGAACAAATTTCGTTTTGGTGTTAAAAAAGACGGATTTTTTTTTTAATCTGTGATCCATGTGCGTAACCTCTACCGAAACTTACTAATGGAAAGAGTTTGATTGTGAAGAATCTCAAATCAAATGTCATTGAAGTGACGATTTTAAGGGGACAAGCTAAGTTTATTCTTTCACCTTCGTAGTAAGAATGGAAAATACTGTCAAAATGTCTGTGTTGGGGATAAATTCTTATTTACAGAGGAACAATTACTAAAAAGTTAGGAAACACTTTGTAGTAATCTATGAAAAATGAAAGATACATGATTCAAAAAGAAAAGTAGTAAGAAGACAAAAAAAAACCACAACCCACTCGTACAGTGTCTTCATATTGTATTTGGGCCTGCGGCATCATTGGTCATATTTGCTTGACGATTCTACAGTTAATACGGTCACAGTTAGTGGTTACCGCTCTCGGGATATGTTGAAAAAAACTGTCTTGTGACCTGCAGTGATTCCAGCTACGATGTAAAATTTTACGAGAAATTTCCCCCAGGCAAAAATGTCAAAAAGCTATGACGTTGACTGGCCCCCACTTTAGACCATAATCGTCCCGGTCCTGCTGTATGGTGAAGAAGTATGGACTCTGTCTAAAAAGGATGAAAACCTCTTGGGATTTTTTGAGAGAAATATTCTTCGGGCAATATGGATGGAGTTTGGTGGAGAAGATAAAGGGTGATTTTTTAGCTGGTTTGGTTTTGGCAACACCGGTTTTGACAGCTGACGTGTGTTTAGTACCTTGTGTCACTGTCAAACAGCTTCAGTTTGGTTTGCAATTTAACCATGGATCGTCTTACAAATGAACAACGCTTGCAAATTATTGAATTTTACTATCAAAATTCGTGCTGTTCATCGCGCGCTGCTTCCATTTTATGATCGGCATTCTCGACCTTCTGAGCAGTCTATTCGGAAGATTGTGACCAAATTTCGCACCAAATTTACTTTGTTGGACATTAAACCACCAACACGTTTACGTACTGTGCGTAGTGAAGAAAATATTGCGGCCGTATCAGCTAGTGTGACAGAAGACCGCGAAATGTCGATTCGGCGCCGTTCCCAGCAGTTAGGCCTTTGTTACAGCACTAGGTGGAAAATTTTGCGGAAGGATTTGGGCGTAAAGCCTTTTAAGATACAGCTGGTGCAAGAACTAAAGCCAGCCGACCTACCACAACGCCGAATTTTTGGTGAATGGGCTCTTGGAAAGCTGGCCGAGGATCCGCTTTTTTATCGAAAAATTGTGTTCAGCGATGAGGCTCATTTTTGGTTGAATGGGTACGTAAATAAGCAAAATTGCCGCATTTGGAGTGAAGATCAGCCAGAAGCATTGCAACAGCTACCAATGCATCCCCAAAAAGCCACTGTTTGGTGCGGTTTATGGGCCGGCGGCATTATTGGGCCATATTTCTTCAAAGATGATGCGAATCGCAGCGTTACTGTCAATGGTGAACGCTACCGAGCGATGATAACAAACTTTTTTTTGCCCGAAATGGAAGTTCTTGACTTGCATGATATGTGGTTTCAACAAGACGGTGCCACATGCCACACAGCACGCGAAACAATGGCGCAATTGCGAGGCGAGTTTGGTGAACAGTTAATTTCACGTTTCGGGCCGGTCAATTGGCCGCCTAGATCGTGCGATTTGACACCATTAGATTATTTTTTGTGGGGGTATGCCAAGGCTAATGTGTATAGGGACAAGCCCGCTTCGATTGACGCACTGGAAGCCAACATCCATGCATTCATTCGTGAGATACCGGCCGATATGTGTGAAAGAGTATGCCAAAATTGGACTCAGCGGATGGGCTACCTGAGACGCAGCCGCGGTCAACATTTGCATGAAATTATCTTTAAACATTAAATTGCAAGGTTCAAACTATCGATTCAAATAAATATTTCATTCATTTTTTCGAATTTTTTGTGTTTTTTTTTTTAAAAAGTTCTAAACCTCTTAAAAAATCACCCTTTAGAACGACGAACTTTATGCCGACGTCGACCTGGTCAAAAAGCTGAGGAACTCCACGAGCTGTACAGCTGATATGAAGTCGGAAAAGAAAGTACACATCAGTCGCTTCAGATTGCTGGGACGTTTAGATCCAATGAACACTCCGACTTGTAGAGTCTTCGATTCCAACCCCGAGGAAAATGGAATAACCAACTTGGAGGACGCAACTCGAAGCAATTACCCAAAGTTCAAGCTTATTGAAGCGGCTTATCGGCTGAGGACCAGGACTGTGGAGCCACCTTTGTAGGTGTAAGTAAGTAAGTAAACTAAACTTGGTCATGTTACACCCTGGTGTAAAGGTGCAGATGAAGCATAAAGCTTATTTGACGTGGTGTTTTGTATTCTTTTTTTTTGTTTCACTGGATTAAGAATTATTTAAATAGTTTCGAAAAAAAAAACAATTTTGTTTAGAAACGCCCTAAAAAAGTGAGCGTGGCAATATTGATGACGATGATGAGGCTTTATTCTTCGCCGACTATTGAGAAACGTTTCAAAGAAAGTTTCATCGAAGACTTCTCAATAGTTTTCACTCCAACTTGTAACACTCTGCAGTTTAATTATACATATATAAAAAACACGCCCGCGAAGCTGGCCGGCCTAACCTGTTTTAAATAAACACATTAACTGTATATTCTTGCTTTTGTTAACCACCCAAACCCATTTTACCCATCAATTTAAATGTATATCACAAGTTACTTTGTTTCTAGTCACCAAGAGCTGAAAACCTTAAACGATAGAATTCGAAGAAAATAAAAGCGAAAAAATTCGCCTGCAAAAGTTCCTCCTTGCAAATCATATTTTTTGTATTATGATTCAAATATACTGCGACAACCATCTGTACTCCGACAGAACTGTAATCAATTTGAATGAAATCGAACTCCATTCGCAGAAACTAAAAAGAACTTCGATAAGCAAAAAAAAAAAAATGCGACCTTGGGGCTTTCAGCATTTTCCAATTGTAATCATTTGTATTTGAAGATTGGAAATTCTACACAATGTCAGTGAGATGAGATTTCCTTCCATATTGACGTGATTCCCTTTGCATACCAAGTTGATTAGAGTCGAGGACAAGGCCGCATATATCGATATGGAGTGATTCGTTTGGCTTTTCCTTGAACGATATCCAAATACGAGTAGATTACCTATACTTTGATTTTTAAGACGACACAAGACGAAAGACGATTCACAACAAACTGTATTATTGCTGCATGTTGTCGGGCGAGAGGACTACTCGCATCTCCGCTTGGTAATAAAATTATGAAACCAAATCACGAGAGTTTGAACTCACTCTTGTGGAATGTGAAGAAGCAAGAAGGCTCTTTAAATGCATAATGTCTTCCTTCTTTGTTGACAGTTGCCAATTTCCACTGCAAATTGACTGTTTACACAGTTGAAACTGTGCTTTCCTATGCAATATATTCCTTTTTTTAAAACGCTGTCAAAGCAATAAGTGGCGCAACAACGAAGGGTTACACTTCTAGTAGTTTATGAATTTAAGTTCTGGTTCGTAACCCTTTCACTGACAAAATTTAAATGATGTAAGTAGAGCAACTGCATCGACTTGAAGCACTGTAATTATATTTAGAATACCAACAAATTAAAATACAAAGTCCTGCATTTTCTATCTTGCTATTTTCTGACCTAATCCGAGAAAGCATGACTAAGCTCACGGCGCGGAGCTAGCTCGTCATTTTAATGTCAACGTTGAATTTTCCAAACTCGGCGAAATTTTCCAAATTCAAATATCCATTGTGAACTAGAAAATACTATTTAGTGCACAGATTAAAAATGACTGCGTGTATTAGGTCCGCGAATTCCTCCTGAAGCTAAAAACGGTCTAAAAAAAATCTCTCGCTCTCGATTCGATGTAGCGTTTTAACATATTCAACCAACCTAAACGGTATATCGAATCGCGAGCACTAAATTTGGTTACAAAATAAAATATTTCACAAATTTATTTAATTAAAAAATTGTATACAAACTTGTGTAAAAAAAAATGTACAGCTCAAGGATATCCTTCTGTATTTTCATCAGAAACCCCTCCAAAGGAGGATGGGGGAACGTTCTCCAAGACTCACTATGCCAATTCATTGTGTTAGGAATTACAGCCGGTTGCTGAAGGTTCAAGCTGATGCAAAAAAAAAGTGGATCAAACACAAAGAGTGATCCAGCAAGGATACACATAGTAACTAGTTACATGCAACTCTTGCTCTTCAGTCAAACGAATTACAACCCCGAAACAGCAATTCCTGACAAGCGAAAGGGATCACAAGGTGTGAAAACAGTCGGATGGCAGATTAAGCTACAGCGCATTTCTACCAACAGACTGCCATTTCACACACCGTTACGGACGAGACGACAGCAAGCAAGCAACAAAACAACGGCAACTACAACGACACAACGACAGCATACTAAGTCTGGGATGGTAATTCGTTGAAAATGCATACAAATGTAAAATTAAGGAGCATCAAATTGCACGTGAACAATAGCCGGGAGTGAGACCTTGCCCTAGCTTTGCCGGTGTATTGTGCAACGGACCAAAGGGACTCTGTAATTTGTTTTAATAATTCCATGGTGCAAAGACAAAGGTGCTAAAGATAATTGCAGGTTGCAGTTAGAGGACTCTGGCAAGAAAAGCGGACAGACACCTCGTGATTTGAATTTGCACAAATGGATTGTTGTTTTTTATTTGACTTGTTTATGGTAATGGACGTGAGGTGGAAATTGTGCGGGCCAATTGTAAGTGGATAATGGTAACCAGTGAAATGAGTCAGTTGCAGATGAAAGCGGAGTGGAGCATTTGAAACGGTCTTACAGACATAGCTAGGTGTCCACTCGAAAGTAATTTTCACAGCAGACAAGTATTTGCAAACATCCTTTCATGCATGTAATGGACGATCTCTGCTATGAAATCTCAGACCATAAGCAACAGCTCTGGCTGTAAGTTGACTTCGGTTTACAAACGTGTCGTCCAATGTAATGATGTCACAAAATGTGGTATAAAATGGAAAGTGCAAGTGGGTATTTTAAAAAATGCTCATGATCTCTTAATAATAGGAATTTGCATTGTCCTTTCAAAGGATTTTAAGCTTATAAATTCGCAGGCAGAAATGATTCTTTTAATTGTTAATTGAAATAGGTTGCGCACAGAATTGGGGGGCGATCTCAACCCACTTGGTGTGCGTAACTGGAGGCAGCTAGCTAGCGACTGGGACTGAGCTGGCTAGGGGCCGAGCTGGCTGAAGGCTCTTGTTGGTAAAGGTCGTGGTCGTCCCCGGACTATAACTTGATCCCACATCAGTAGAGGAGCAAGTACCGACTATGTGATAAATACTATCACTGGAGCCAGCTCTAATCCTAAGATTCTAAAGGAAACTGGACTGGAGAGAGTGCTAAGGACGGATTTCTTCCGCTAAGGAGAAACGAGAGTACAAGAACCTCTAAAATGATTCCGAAAGGAATTATAATGTGAGGGGAACTCTTATGAGAGCATGTACCCACTGAGGCATAAGCAGGGGGTACAATAGACCAAAAGGTCGCAGTACAACAACCCCTCGCACATAATATTAATATGTAGGGGAGCAAGGGGTATGTTTAGGATTGACTTTTCTGTGGATGAGGAGTTTGTTAAAAAATCATTGACTACTGTTCTTTTAGAAGCCAAGAAGACGCCTTAGCGATGAGGGCTAAAATTTTAAGTATATACAACATCAGTGTCAGGGTTAGGGCACTTTCAGTGCAAAGCGTTTTGAATGCAAATATTTTCTAGTTTCTTCACCTAAGGTTCGTCCAAAAGTTGCTCTAAGAACGATCAACTCTTATTTTATTGTATAGCTATCAGGGTGTCGATTTTTTAAGAAGTATGCCCAATATTCTGTCAATTTCGTCGTCGAATGATTTTTTGTATTTTTATAGACAGATACCCTTAGAAATGCAAATAGAATTGAATATCCTTGTACAATTTAAATCTTTTCAATGTGTGAGAGCGAGATGGCGATATGATGAGGTGAAGACTGCTTTGGCCCCACTTCTTGCATGCGACTAGTCCCGATGCATAATTCATTTGGGATCCTTGGCTGGTGAGAGACGATACCGACTATAAGTCGAAAATGGCTAGTCGAGCATTTGACGTTTCGGAATCATTGTCTCGTCATGGTTTCGTCCGTCGGTGGTTTTCTTTGCGGCTTTGTTTTTGTGCGGTGTTTTCCTGCTGCTAGTAAGTGTTTCTCGTCATTAATCGCATTCCAAATGTCCTGTGTCTTGTTACCAGTGAATGGAAATATTGTTGTGACTTCGTCCATGAAGTTAAATGATCGTATTCCAAACACTGGTCTAATGTGCAGACATTAATTGCATCAACGAGTCGATACTCTTATAGGGAACCTACAGACTTTGTACCGATAAGTGACCAAATTTATGAACCCCTTAAGACCATGGAAATTGGGCCAAAGTCTGATCCTATCAAGGTTTGTCACACGTTCTGTTGGTGGAGTATGCAAAACATCGGAGACTTTATCTCACAACAAACTCTATTGAACACAAGGTATAAACAAAAGGATTTTGCAGGCGATTTTATTTAGTTAACCTCTGGACCATCTCCTAAAACTAAACTCTCGATGTACACAACTGAAGTAATTCGCATACTTACCGATGAGAGTCTCAAGAGAATCCGTTGCCTCCCTTCTGTCGGTATTTATTTTATTATATCAATACACTTTAAATAATTGTTTTCCCGCCAAAAAATGTGTTTTTTTTTTTTTGTTGATTGAATTGTATTCTCAGTACATTCAATGACAGTTGCTCTTCTCTCAATATTTCCAACATGCGCTGCTATGGGTCACCTTCCATGCTTCTGTGTACTCTATCAAAACCTGTCAGCCGAATACGGTCGCGACGGATTCTATGGGCCGGGCTCTTTATGTGGCGCTAGGAGTTTAACAACGTCATGCACCTAATGGACATGAACAAAAATGTGCTGCGCAGATCTGATCCCATCACATGCTATATCAGGGCGACAAATAGAAAAGTCGTCATACCTCTAACACACAATCCACTGTCGTATACACAGTAGGTTCAAAAATTTACGCTCGTCTATATGGTCAGGCATCTTTCCCGAATCGCTTGGTCCATCAAAATTTGAACGCCACCAAAACGATAGCAGTGTCGAAATGGAAAGCAGTAGTCAGGGTATCCTCTGACATCTTTTATGGTCACATTTTGGCTGCCAAATTTTGTCTAGAAATTATTGCTTAGAAAATTACAATAAAAAAAACTCCTAGAAACCCATCCTTTTGGTGGGAATTATATGGGATGTCATGTCAAAGGCAACATCAGCCCATAAGCCAGCAGTACGACCGCAGGAGCAACACCACAGCAGGTAAAAATAAAATAAACTATTGGCGAAACGGGTCGCTATGGGTTCCCCCTGGTCTTGCTTTTCAAAGCCATTCGTTTGTGGGTTTTTTTTTTAAATTTTTTTTTGAGATAAATGGAACGGAGCCAGTAGGTGCCGCCATATTTTTTTTTGGCAGCCATGCAATGAAATCGAAACTTTTGATAGTTTGTCGCCAACGCCCCATGGTTCTTGCAAGGTACAGCTCTATCGGAAGTCTATAGATGAATTCAGTTCAATGAGATAGAGGGATAATTGACAAAAGTAGATGTCAACTATTTAGGAACAACCTTGTTTTTTTGTACACAAATCCCGCTTTGCCCATTCTCGTTTGAGGAAGGGGTTAGCCGTAAATGTGTAGCTCCGTGGAAGCTTGCGTTACCACCAGAAAGCTGTAGCCCCTCTTCAGAAAAGCTTAAATCGAGAGGATTACATAGAAAGGTGGGAGATGCCTTTGAATCTTCATCGGAACTGTCAGGCAACATGATTTTCCAAGGTTGTATATGAGAAAATTACGTCTTAGATTATCGTAGGCTGTGGAGCATATAAAATGTCCTTTCTATATAACTGCCAGTGTTGCAATGTGGTCGTATTTATCGTAAATGTTACAATTTTCGAAGGTTGATACGACGCTCCGATTTTTGCTTTTTTCGCCCCAATTTCTACGATTTCGTAAATATTTTTCCGATATTATACAAACATTAAATACGATGGGTAAACCGAAATACGACTCGATAAATAAAATACAATTCCAGAAAAAGAACCCACAAAAATTAATAACTGCATTTAATATGACTTTACCTTACAAACACATCCCTTTGCAGTTAGCCGGCATCGATTACTGAGCATACCCTTTTTTTTGCTACTGCTGCGTTATGTCAAATTGACAATGGCTACTTTTACGGCCATATTATGCACTCACTTTAATCCGGGTTAAAGTTTACAACCGGATTTTAGTGAGATTAACCCCAAAATTAAATCCAGGTCCAGTCGTTAAAGCCGAATTTAAACCCATTTTTTTTTAAACTTAACGGCCTTTAATCCGACTGAATTTAAACTGCACTCCGGAGACCAGTTTAAGTACGTTAAAACTCAAGAAATAAGAAGAGTAGAAAAGTGAAAAACATTTATGTCGATATCTTCATCGTCAGAAGACGAATTTGTCGAAGAACAACAGCTGATGGTAAATCAACGTCGTCCTTGTAGTCGAATATATCGAATGCAAGGAGCGGGTATACGTTGACTATAACGATGTGGTAATTTTCGGACATGTTTCTGCCTGAAAAAAAGAGACATTTTGGACATAATTCGACATTTCGGCATAACCTTAAAATAAAACTGGGCTCAAAACAAATGAAATAAATTTCCAAACAACAAAAAACAAATGCAATTTTTTTGTAAAATTTGGCATTACGTAGGTTTAAACTGTTTTAGGTCCGCGTTTAAATCCATTTTTAATCCAGCATATTTTCGAGTGAATATTATGGATATAGATTTAAATTTTCAGGTTCTAAAAAATCGGATTCAGTGGTCGGGAGTAAAATTAAGTTAAACCTGATTTACACCCGGTGTTCTGCTTAGAACACAAAAAAAGAATTGTTCGCAATTTCAAGTTAAAAACTGTATTATAAAAAAACGCTTTTCCACCAAACCAAATAAAACACCACTTGTAACAACGTTATAAAACAGAATATATTTATTACCAAAAAACAGTGCTTTTTATAGTTTGTTTATATACAAAAAAACTACATTTTGACAGGTGTCAGCTGTGATGGGACATTTTTGGTGGATGAGTGCGTTCCGCAGTTTTAGTGTTATATGCTTTCACGGATTTGTGGATTGTACAATCAACATTCTCCCCCACCGATGAGCGAAGATCATCAAAATTTTTCTCCCAGTTGTGTTTTGCCTCACTGTACCCTCGTCTATGCTGCTGCTCTGCTTGAAATCAAGTTCTCAATGTACATATTTATATGCTCATAGGTTTCAGTACATGAAAAGAGACAAGAAATTATTATATTTGTTTACATTGGGACGACAATACAACAAACAGAAAAGTAAACGGTTTGCTACTGGACAACGCTTATAACAAATCCTACACGAGATCCCGTTCTTGTTCTCTCGCATGTGATCTATTTTTTTTGCATTGACCATGGTGACGAGACGATTGCTGTTGCTGATGAATCGATGAGCGATTGCTGTGTTCGCCTTTGCTTTGCCTGCAATGGTTGTTGTTGTTGTTGTGCGACGACGAAGACGATGTCGATGACGATGATGATGAAAACCAGTGTTCGGTATTTACTTCGTTTGGTGTTGTTCTTGTTGGTGGTTTTGGTGCGCGAATTAAATTGATTATTTTCGTTGTTTATGTTTTAAGTGGTTAATTTATAAATTATTTATATGAGTTGCAGTGTTGTGTGTTATAATTCAGGTGAGTAAATTAAATTGATAGCTCAAATATTATAAAATAGTTTTTAATTCATTGGGTTTTTTTGTTTTTTTTTGTTTTGCTCGTGCAAATGTTTATGTGTATATGTATTCGGGGCTTGCAATGATAGCGTGCAGTGTGTTTGATTCAATTTTGTTTTCCTTTTGTGTTGCGTGAGAGTTGACTTGGTGTCAATATTAATGCGATTCGATGTGTGTGTAGATTTATTTTGTGGTGTGTTGATCGATGAATGGGAATGCAGTGCTTGTGTATTTGGTTTGGATGGGATCTGATTTATTGCATGTGTGGGTGTTATTTGCAATTTTCAGAGTATAGTAGAGAGTGGACTGTCTTTAAAAGGGTGTGCTGTGAATGACTTGTGTGTGAATATCAAATATGTGTGTGCAAATGTGTGAGATATTGAGTGAGTTGATTTGAGTTATTTGAATTTATATTTGTTGTATTGGGTATGACGACAGTGGTGTGCATGAGTTTTCGTACTGAGTTTAATTTATTCTTCTTTCATATCTACTATGTATTATTATTATTATTATTTTTTTTTTTTTGTGTTTGACTATAGTTTTGTGTTGTGTTGATTTAAAAGGGTTGTTCGTTATATAAATTTTATTTAAATTATTTTTCGTTTGTTATGTGCGTGTGATGAGTTTTTGTTTCTTTTGTATTTTCTTCTTGTTCTGCATCGTTGATTGGAAGAAGACAGAGTTTAGTTATAGGACGTCTGAATTCTCCTTGTTGAGTCCTTACCTTAACAACCCGTACAATATTGTCTGCTCCGGGGTACGTTTCGACAACACGTCCTAGACTCCATTTTGCTGGGGGAAGCCGTTCATCCTTGATGAGCACCATATCTCCTTTCTTCAACTGAGGCTGCGGTTTAAGCCATTTCGGGCGTTGTTGTAAACGGCTTAGGTATTCTGTCTGCCATTGTTTCCAGAATACTTGCAAATGTGCCTGAATCGCTTTCCACCTATCGATTAAACCTTGTTTGCCTATTGTTAGATCGGGTTCAGGAACTGTAAAGAGTGTTTCGCCTATAAGGAAGTGTGCCGGTGTTAAAGCCTGGAAGTCATCTGGGTCTTCTGTTAGGGGACAGAGAGGTCTCGAGTTAAGACACGCTTCGATTTGACTCAGAAGCGTGGCGAGCTCTTCGTATGTTAATGTCCCATTTCCAACAATCCTCTTTAGGTGGAACTTGACACTCTTCACTCCAGCTTCCCACAATCCTCCGAAGTGGGGAGAAGCCGGCGGAATGAAGTTCCACGTAGTTCCCTGGGTTGCTAGAACGTTTGCGATATCCTTCCAGTCCTGAGTCCCTATCTGCATAAGGCGTCGTAGCTCTGCATCGGCTCCCACGAAGTTCGTACCACAATCGCTGTACATCTGAGCGCAAACACCCCGTCGTGCTGCAAATCGTCGAAAGGCGGCGAGAAAAGCTTGAGTGGTCAAGTCGCTAACAGCTTCCAAATGCATTGCCTTAGTTGCCAGGCAGATAAAAATGGCGAAGTACCCTTTATAGCACTTAGCACCGCGACCTTTCCACGCTCGAATTTTGACTGGTCCCGCATAATCGACGCCGGTGTGCGTGAAGGGTTTTGATGCCGTTACTCGAGGTGCTGGTAGTTCTCCCATTAGCTGTTTCGCTGCCTGGTTTCGAAATCTATAGCACGTGGTGCAGCTGTTAACAAACTTCTTCACCGCTCGCTTTAGATGGAAAATCCAGTACCTCTGTCTTATTTGGGTCATCATTAGTTGAACTCCGCCGTGCAACGTATTAATGTGAGAATCGCGTATGATAAGCTTCGACAGATTCGTTTTTGGGTCCAATATGAAAGGATGTTGTTGATCATATGAGATGCTTGCATGTGATAGTCTTCCCCCAACTCTAATAATACCATTGCCATCTACAAATGGGTGCAGCGATGCTATGCCTCTTGCTTTTGTAATTCCATCTGGGAATATTTCCGTTTGCGCATTTTTTATCAACGCCTTAGTTGCTTTATCGAGCTCTATCGGTGTAAGGGGGTTTATGTCCTGCGTTGTCCTGCTTCCATCTTGGAGACCTCGGATGTAGCGACAAAATTTAGGGTAGTGTTGTCGAAAGTTTCCGATGAACCTGTTGCAATAAGCAACTATTCTGACAAGTTTCTTAAAATTCGATGCCTTACCGATCAGAACAATAATTGGGTTTTCCCTTACTTCCAGTCGGTGCGCGCGCCTTTGGCCTTCATCGGTTACTAAGTTAGTTGGTTGATTCGGAATTGCAAAATTCCAATGGGTTTGCAGAAAAGAAGGCCCATTCCACCATAGTTGATCGTTTATTAGCGCCGAGGGCAGTACTCCCCGGGATGCTAAGTCAGCAGGATTGTGCTGTGTGGGTATGTGCCTCCAGCTATTCGCTTCTGTCAAACGCTGAATTTCTCCAACACGATTTCCAACGAATGTCTCCCATCGGGATGGTGGGGACTTTATCCAACAGAGTGCGATGGTTGAATCTGTCCACGCGTGTACTTTTTCGTCGGCTATATTGAGCGTTTGTACGACATGATTTAGGAGCCTCGCTAAAATAACTGCTCCGCACAACTCTAGTCGTGGAATGGTCACTGGTTTGACTGGTGCGACCCTAGTTTTTGCGAGTACCAGGTTCATGTGGATTTTGCCTCCTTCATCTAAAACACGAATGTAGACTGCAGCTCCAAATGCCTTTTCTGATGCGTCGCAGAATCCATGGACTTCCAGGTCAAATTGCGCTCCAAACTGCACATATCGAGGTAAGCGAATGTTGTTGATGGCATCCAAATCTTTAAAAAATGTGTTCCATTCCCTTAGCATCTCTTCGTCCACCGGTTGGTCCCATTCTAACTTTTTTACCCAAAGAAATTGTAGGAAACACTTTGCTTTGATTATACAGGGTGAAATCCAACCTAATGGATCAAAAAGTCTGGCTATTGTTGACAAGATGGCCCTTTTCGTTGTTTGTGGATGACTTGGTGGAGTGTAGCTGTAGAGAAAACAATCAGGATTAGGGAGCCAGTGAATTCCCAGCGTCTTGAGCTGGCTTGAACCTTCGGAAGGGAGAGCAAACTTATCCTCTCGATCTTGGGGAGGTACATCTCGTAAAAGCTCATCTGTATTGGACGCCCACTTCCGTAAGCTTAGCCCCGCTGCTTCGAGTGTTGTTTTTACCTCCCTCATTTTTCTTTCAGCTTCTTGTTTTGTGGCAGCTCCGGACAACAAATCATCCACGTACATGTCTTCCTGAATCATCTTAAACGCTCGAGGATATTGAGAACGTGAATTTTCGGCTAACCACTTCAGAGTACGTATGGCTAAATATGGAGCGGATGCTGTACCAAAGGTAACTGTTTTTAGTCGGTATGTCTTAAGCGCCTCACTTGGATCACTTCTCCAAAGAATCAGCTGATAAACAGAATCTTTGTCATTTACCCAGATTTGGCGGTACATTTTCTCTATATCGGCCGTAAATGTGTACTTGTATAGCCTCCATCTGAGAATGACATCGATTATGTTATTTTGTAGGGTCGGACCTACCATCAATCGGTCATTGAGAGAAGTCCCGTCAGAGGTTTTGAACGAAGCATCAAAAACAATCCTTAATTTGGTGGATGAACTGCTCTCTTTAATAACCGCATGGTGTGGCAGGAAATAATGAGGAGTACTCTCCAGATTGTGTTCGCCTTTTACTTCGCTCATGTGACCCAAACGTAAGTATTCCTCTATACATGTAGTATAATCATTTCTTAGCTGTTCGTTTTTTAATAGACGTCCTTCTAATTGTTTGAAACGTTGCACCGCACCTTCTCTTGATCTTCCCAGTAGGGGACGTACATTTCCTTTGAAAGGAAGGGCGACTTCACATCGTCCGTCTGCCAAGCGTTTGATATTTTGCAAAAAATGTTCCTCACACGCTAAATTTTCAGGAGTTTCTTGAATTGAAAATGGAGCTTCTTCCAACTCCCAGAATTTTCGCATGCTTACATCCAGAGTGCATGTTTGACGAAAATTATTTATTGTTTGACAAGAAAATGGTGCTCTACCAAAGAGAATCCACCCGAGTTTGGTGTTTTGCGCCAACGGTAAATTGGCATCATTTGGCCTGACCAAATCTGGCAAAAGAACATCGGCTAGTACGTCGCTTCCTAGCAGGAGATCAACTTTGGCTGGCACAAAAAAGGAAGGGTCGGCTAAGCTCAAGCCATCCAGGTGCTTCCATTCGATGGCTGGAAGGGTGCGGGTCGGAATATGCCCAGACAGCGACCTATACACGAGGGCTTGTGTAGCGATTTTAAAGGCTGAGTAATGAGACGAAATCGTTATGTCAACGACCTTTCTACATTGACCGCTGCTGACCATACCTAACCCGGACACCTCGACAAAAGTTGGTTTATGTTTGAGACGAAGTAATTGCACTGCTGACTCGGTGATGAAGGATGCCTCAGATCCTGAGTCTAGCAACGCCCGAAGCGAAATAACCTGTCCTGACGATCCGGTAACCTTTACAATAGCTGTGGCCAACATAACTTGTGTAGACGTACGTGGCATAGTGTGGTATGTACTAAGAGACCTGCTGGAGCAAGGTCGCTCTTCGTTTGTCGGTTGCATAGTCCGACGTTGATTTGCAGAAGATGGACCGGACTGCTCAGTATTGGGTGGCGTAAAACTCGGAGCATCGGGATTTATTGTTGAGGTGAGCGCATTTGTATTTTGTGAACGTGGTTGTTGTAACGAATTCTGATTATAGGTTACTGTGTTACAAGGATGAGACAGACGATTTGGTTGTGGACCATTTTGTGAAGAATTGTGCAAAAGGGAATGATGCGGTTGTTGGCAGTAATAACACCTACGGGTACTTGGACAATTTGCAGACACATGGCTGTAGGCTAAGCAATTCCTACACAGACCTAGTCTACCTATACTTTGACAGCGGTCATTAATGCTCATCTTTAGGAAACGGTTGCAGCGACGGATGGCATGTTGACCTTTGTTGCAAAGCTTACATACATGCTTTGACGAATCAGCTTGCGCATGGAAACTGTTGCGCTGAAGTCCCTTTTTGGGCGGTTCTGCCAATATTTTACCCTGCTGGTAGCTCACAGCCTCCAGTGTACGGAACCTTGATTCGAGAAACTGTTTAAATTCAGCAAAGGTCGGCAGTTCCTTTGTGTTGTCCTTGGAACCCAGTTTCTCCTCCCAAAGCTGCTGTGTTTTCGTGGGTAATTTCTGTAAAAGCACGTAAATCAACACCACATCCCAGTGTTCGACTGGCACTTTTAAATTGCTTAGGCTGTGAACTATTTCGGTAGACGTGTCTAACAATTCCTTTATCGCTTCAGATCGCTCCTGGGTTATTGAAGGCTGATTAAAAAGATTTTTCATTTGGGTGTTGACAAGAAACCGCTGATGGTCGTACCTATCTTGCAAAATAGCCCACGCCTTTGCATAATTTCCGTTGGAAATGGATAAATGTGATAAAATTTTATCTGCTTCACCGGAGACACTAGTCTTTAAGTAATGCATTTTCTGGATTTCAGACAACGATGCATTCTGATGGACAAGAGAAACAAATAGATCATGAAATCCTCGCCAAGATTCATATTTTCCTGAGAAACTGGGCACTGGAATATTGGTTAATTTAAAATTATCTACATTATGCGACTCTGCTTTGTTTAACTCCGCTTTTGTGACATCACTCAGGGTTTCTTTCGCCTTGACTTTGTCCAAGGCATCGAGAATATCGGCTCTGTACTCCAAATACGATTCGCGTAATTGTTCATAAATCTCATCCGCTTTAGAACAAACACCCTCATCATCCTGACTATCTACTAACTCTTCGTACGCTTTTTCACCTCCCTCCATTGTTTCTTTCAACATAAGCAAACGGCCCGACAAATAATTTGCAGTCCGAGTACTGGATCCCCTTTTGCCGAAATTTTCAATATCTTTTTCCAAGCGGGTAAGTACGCGAGCTAGCTTGTTTTTCTTCATAATTTAAAAATTCTATCTTATTTGCAGACACACAAGATATAATACAAGAAGTGATGTACTTACTTGCAAATTATTCGGATTTTCACAGTCGTAGTCACAAAGTCCAAAGTCCAGATCGGCTCCAGATGAACGCAATAATTGTTGGCGATGACGATTGAGGCCAAAAATGAGATCGGCTTGTCTTCCAGAGTATATGGTTTACGGGAGTGACGATTAAAGTTGAGTTGAATATTTTGCAGCAAAAATCACACACGAAAATTTAACTCAACAAATTAATATTGAAATGCGAGTATTTTTACGATGGGATCGGGGATAATCCGGCTCGAAGGACCAAAATGTTCTGCTTAGAACACAAAAAAAGAATTGTTCGCAATTTCAAGTTAAAAACTGTATTATAAAAAAACGCTTTTCCACCAAACCAAATAAAACACCACTTGTAACAACGTTATAAAACAGAATATATTTATTACCAAAAAACAGTGCTTTTTATAGTTTGTTTATATACAAAAAAACTACATTTTGACAGGTGTCAGCTGTGATGGGACATTTTTGGTGGATGAGTGCGTTCCGCAGTTTTAGTGTTATATGCTTTCACGGATTTGTGGATTGTACAATCAACACCCGGAGTGAACAACAACTGTCCGGCATTATTAAATAACACTCAAATTAAGTACAAAATGACTTAAATGAATTTTATACTCGTAAAATTAGAAAATACGACAGATACGATTTTGAACCGAGAAAATATACGATTCTCAAACAATATCCATAACAACACTGATAATTGCCCAGTTCTTCGTCAAGGTTGTTGAGGGCACTTGCTGTTGTCGAGTTTTTTTTTTTGGTTGGTTGACTAAACCAATGTAGTCAACGCAGGACTACCACCTGTTTTCGTGAGTCTTTTGCATTTGCCAAGGTTACCAGCGTAGAGGCATGTCTAATGAACTACATCACGTCCATGACAGTTATTATTACTGATCACGTGCTTATCCGTGATTTAGTCTCGACTTTAAATTTATGGAAGCTCACAATTGCGAACTAAAAATGTTTATTCGCAAGGCCCATTCCGCAACACATTTTTAGTGTCCAAGCTAAATTTTTAGGACTCACAATTGCGAAATTTTCCATACAAAATTGCATATTTTGATATTTAGTATGAAGGTTAAAAATGCTTATTAGTATGGCCCATTATCTATAAGTATGTGGTATCAATGGCCATGAGCGACCCAATCCAATTGGTGTTGCATGTAAAATTCCCACTCACCCAGTTCACCGTGAAGACATCCAAGTAGGTTATGCTCGTTTGCCCAATTTTCAAAAATAAAACGGATGTAATATTTGTTCCTAGAAAATTAAGAAATACCTACAAAGCCTACTTAACACCTTCCCCCGAAAATTCGAGTTCATATTCCGCACCACTTGCGGTAACCCTTTGCCGGAGCGTCTGCACAAATGTGTGCTGCGCACATCTGAAGGTAATTTCTTTTTAATGTGGCACTCGTTCTAATCGATAAAGTTTTCAAATCCACATGAGCACAAATTTTCATAATTTTCTCCGTAAAACTGCTTATGAGCTAATAACATTCAAATTACATTTCAGGTTACGGTTGGAACTTCGGTTCATAATGGCGATGTTAATGGCCAAATGTATCTCATTATAGAGAGTATGACAAGAATAAGGGCAGGGCATCCAGATGCTGCTTTCACACGTAATTTTCCTTTGCATATTTATGCGCATTGTACAGCTCAAGATGGGTTTTAATGGAAACGGTATGCGATGGGTGGTCCTTTAAACAGTCATCGTATATGACGACTCAGCAAGCTTTTTGAGGACAGTTTCCTTACAAACTCTCTAAGAAAACTCACTAGCACGCAACATTTCATACACGGGCTAAGTTTGTGCAAATAAATACGAACAAGTTGCCAGCAAAGATGATTAAAGCAAAAGGAAAAGCAGAAATGCGGATAAGGAAAACGGTCGCTTCCTTGTTCCTATCTCTTTTGGTGAATCAGCATTTGTGCCGTTTAAATGCGAAGCTCTGGAGAAAGGAGTGGAAGAAAGGAACTCAACTTTGTCCCACATCCGCGAGACAACCACTTGAATCATCACTTTATTCTCGGCGAAAACCCCTGGCAAATGATGAAAAGAAAATACACATGTGAGCAAGAAACAGGAAAATGTCTGAGATGCGACAGGGGGCTTTAAAGCGCTTCCTTTAAATAAGCAACTCGGTTGCAGTCCATCTTGGAAAAAACATTCCAGGATTTGGGTATGTCCATATAAATCAAAACCAACCGCTTTAAATTGCTTTTGATTAATAGCCCGAACATAATTCAGACGTAAGACTACGAGTGTGAGTATGAAAAATGATATACAGCTAATTAAGGCATCATGTTGACATACTGTCTTGTAGAAATTGCAAACTCAGCAAGGTATTTGATATACATATTCAATTCGTGGGTAGTTAATTATGCAATTTGTTCGAGCAATTATTCAAAAGTTCGGATTTGTTGCCGGTTGCCGCCGCCTGAATTAATTGAATTAATTTCCACAATAATTACTACCAGTTCATTAGCATACATCCTGATTCTTTGCATGAGAGTTAGATCGATGGTGAGTTTTTAAATGATTTATCTTATCTTTTTCTTTGTAGGTGGATGTATGAGAAATTTTGCTACTACCTATACCATCTGGAGCACACTGAGAGGTATAGGGTCTCCCAGTTTCTACCTTCCGTTGTCAAATTAATGCGATATGGTCGCCTTAAAAGCCAAGTGCACTGGGTAGGTGAAATCACTTGAAATTGGAAGGTCCGTCCATTCGAATCGTTGAACTGGGTGGAAAAGAAATTGCAGAAATGTGGGCATACCAAACTCTACAGTTCTTCGGATTTTGTTCTGCTACACGGACAATATGCAGCCGTGCACAAAAAATCGCAAATTCAAATGAGATTGAAGGTGCCAAAGCCTATTGTCCAATCTCACGATCATTTAGCGCACTTACATCTATTATGTCGGCGCAAGCGTGACCTTTGTGCGACTAAAGTTGCATTTTGAAACTATTTTTGAGAGCCAACCACAATTTTTTTGCTATTTTGGCCCATTCTGAGTCGGAGAAGGCGCTTCAAAAATTGTTTAAATGCTGTTACTTTCAAATAAAAACATTTAAAATGTAACGCAGTTGCCCTTTTTCAACACTGTTGTAGTGTTTATTGAGCCAATGCTTGTTAAATATCGTTCAAAAATTCAAAATTTGCAGAATAACTTCAGAAATGACTCTTTTTTTTTCATTGGCCAGTTTTTTTTTGCGACTTTTCAGAATTCGGCAGCATTCCCCCTGGGGGCAGGGGCTTAGCGGTTAGTTTTTTTGGATTGCTAAGCGGGGGATCTCAGGGACGAATCCCGAAAATATGTTTTTTCCAAGATGGACTGCAACCGAGTTGCTTATTTAAAGGAAGCGCTTTAAAGCCGCCTGTCGCATCTCAGACATTTTCCTGTTTCTTACTCACATGTGTATTTTCTTTTCGTCATTTTCATCATTTGCCAGGAGTTTTCACCTCTTCTCCTTAGACCATTGTAACGGAAGTTGTTCCCACCAAACTGATACGAAATAAAAAAAAAAACGTACGCGATCTTTTGCATTCCCATTGATTTCCAGGATCACAGGAAATCCTGCAAAAAATCGATGGGTAGTTTGGTGGGGTGTCCAGTTGACGTAATGCGGTAGGCATGCTTGCTTAAAGCACGAATCTAGCTCGTCGAAATGGGTGGGTTCTTGCATATGCCACTGAACTACCGTACATTTTTCACATGCCTAAAAGAATGTTCAAACCTATTATATCCAAAGCTCTAGACCGTTGAATAAAATCCCTAAAGTTGGGAAACCGAAAGGTGAAAATGGTTTCCATTTGTGTGGCCCTCCCTCGGTCCACTATTCTGTAAGAAATAGGGACTACCTAGGCCATTGCTCCATTTGATTACTCGCAATGACCCCTAACGTATACGTGAGAAATCTATAATGATTCACTCACCTTACCGTCGCTACACATACCTATTGCTTCCACATACCCACTAGCACAACACAATTACTGAAAGCTCATGCTGAAAATCATTCAGAATAAATGAAAATGATCCAGCAAGATGTGTACATAGTTCACTATGACTTCAGTAGGTTTATATTTCAAACGACATGATTGACTTAACCAAATATTAACCCATACAAACTATCCTAGATTATAAAAAAACTTATAATTACTAAATATAAATTGACCAACTGTTTTGTTTAATCTTAAATCGGAACGGCGACCGACGACGATGAAGCAAGCGATAAATCATAGGAAAAAGAAACAAACAGTAATTTCTTTAATAACAGACAGCTTAGTTTAATTACCGGTGTGTGCAGTGTGCACTCGTCGACGTTCCAAAAGAAAAGAGAACGAGTTTACAAAAAAATTTTCTTTCATGCATAATACAATGACAGGAAAAAAGGAGAGATAACTGTACATAAAAAACATAGATTAGGCAAAGAGAACAAAAATTAAAAACGTTATGTTGTTGTTTAGAACTGGGCACAATTGAGAGTTGCCCAAAAAATAGTGTGTATAGCGACTGTTTGGCAACTAGGCAACTTTATTCCAAAACATTCAGCCCCCCCTGGAAGACTCCCGTCTTTCAGAAAAGGGAAGTGGGGCCACCTTGACGATAGGGCGTGTATATTCTCCAAACTGTGTTTGCACGGTTACTACCCTGACCTTCATATCCCTTCCTGGATGAATTTCCTTGATACGGCCAAGGATCCACTTCGATGGTGGCAAGTTGGGCTCCTTCAGCAATACGATGTCATTAACGGCCATGTTTGGTTGAATGTTTTCCCATTTACGTCGTTGTTGGAGCGATGTTAAGTATTCCTGGTGCCATCTTTTCCAGAAT
The DNA here is from genome assembly GCA_916610125.1 of Cheilosia vulpina. NCBI lineage: Eukaryota > Metazoa > Arthropoda > Insecta > Diptera > Syrphidae > Cheilosia > Cheilosia vulpina. The sequence goes on along the minus strand of OU744277.1, from coordinate 71,764,403 downwards.
CCTTGCATTAACGCCTGCAAAAGATACCAATTAGAGGAAACAGAAAAATTAGAATTTTGCATATCAGGCTTAGGAATAGCCGAATACGACTCCCCAATCATAAAATGTGCCGGTGTTAAAGCAGTTGGTTCGGTGTCGGGCGTCTGCCACATAGGACGGGAGTTCAGAAGTGCTTCGATCTTAGTCAACAGCGTGTACATCTCCTCGTATGTTAATCTGGTATCACCTATTACTCTTTTTAAATGTTGTTTTACCGATTTGACACCTGCCTCCCACAAACCCCCGAAATGAGGAGCGGCAGGTGGAAGGAACTTCCATTTAATGTTGTCTTTGGAGAGATGATTGATGACGATGTTTTGGTGCTGCTGACTAAGAAGACACTCGTACATTTCGTTGAGCAAACGCTTTGCTCCATGGAAATTTGTTCCATTGTCGCTCCAAATTTCAGTCGGTTTCCCGCGGCGAGCACTAAACCGATCTAATGCCGAAAGAAATGTATTGGACGACAAATCACCGACTAGCTCGAGGTGAATTCCTTTGGTCACGAAACAAACGAAGAGAGCGATATAGGCTTTAACGAATTTTGGATTTCTACCGCGCGATAATCTCAAGGTAATTGGTCCAGCATAGTCACATCCAACCTTGCTAAATGGGCGCGAGAAACGAATTCGTTCGACCGGAAGGTTACCCATTAGCTGTTTTGACGAAGTTAGGCGTTGCCGAAAGCAGTGGACACAATCATGTACAATTTTTCGCAGAAGATTCCGACAACCGAGTATATAAAATTCTTGTTTGATTAACGCAAACATTAAGGTTACACCCGCGTGTAAATAGTGTTTATGGATGTATTGCGCAATTAGTTCAGATATTCTATGCGACTTACAGAGTATTATGGGGTGCTTTTGATTATAGGAAAGTTCTGATGCTTGTACGCGACCGCTTACGCGAAGTATACCATGAGTAGGTATCAAGAAACGGAACGAGGGTTAATAGTTTATGTTTTTTGGTTAATTCCTTTCCATTTTGAAGAGTAGCAATCTCGGAAGGGAACAGAGACAATTGAACGCACTTTATGACACAAATCTTTGCTTCGGATATTTCTTCAACGGATACAGATTGACGTTTGCGATCGGCGAAAGGGGAACGACAGTTATAAGAAAATCGAAGAACGTACGCTACGATTCTTAGGCACTTATACCAATTTGATGAGCTTTCTAATAGTGATTCTAAGAAGTGTTTTTGATCCACGCGCGACACGAATACCGTTTTAACCACTTTTCTTTCCTCCAATTGTTCGATAGGAAACTGTTCTGAGATTGTAGTTGATTCAGGCCACTGACTATTTCGCTGCCACAGCCATGATGGTCCCTTCCACCACAAATCATTTGAAGACAAAAGAGATGGTGGAATCCCACGAGAGGCACAGTCGGCGGGGTTGTTGGCTGACCGGACATGATTCCAGTATTTAATAGGTATCGATGACTGAATTTCGGAAGTTCGGTTTCCTATGAACACTGACCATTTTTTTGGATGAGCAGAGAGCCAGTGTACGACTATTTTAGAGTCCGTCCAAGCAAACACTTTGATTTCTTTCTCCTGTAAAGAAATTTTAAGTTTATGGATGAGACGGGATAATAAAAGAGCTCCACAGAGTTCTAGTCTTGGTAGAGACAACACTTTAATGGGCGAAACCTTACTCTTCGCAGCCACTAGAGACACAGATATTGAGCCATTGATATCTACACTCCTGCAGTAGACCACAGCTGCATATGCATCTAAAGATGCATCACAAAACCCATGGAACTCTATATTCCCTTTGTTTGTCCACAAAATCCTAGGAATGCGTAGGTCCTCGAGGAGTGGTAGTTCACTGCGGATGATTGTCCATCGATCTGCTAGTTCCTTAGGAAGTTCATCGTCCCAACTGAATTGGTTTCTCCACAGATCCTGAAGTAGTATTTTGATTGCCACAATTACTGGTGCGAGAAATCCCATTGGATCAAACACTCGTGATGCGTCGGATAATATACGGCGTTTAGTGCATACAACCGATTGGCCTAACTTTACCTTATATGAGAAAGAGTCCTTCGATGGACACCACAGTAGTCCGAGGATTTTAACTGAATTGGATTGTTCAAATTCAATCGGCGACATCTCCCGCTGATTTTCTGGTAGGGTCATTAAAAGAGGCCAGCAATTGGTAGTCCACTTTCGTAAATTAAAACCACCTGATTTGAGCAAGTCGACGAGTTCAGCATGAAGAACCGTAAGATCCTCTATTGTGTCAGCACCTGTTGGAATATCGTCAACGTAAAAGTCGTCTAAAACAGCTGCAGATGCAACAGGATGTGATGCAGCTGAATCAAGAGCTAATTGTTTTAGCGTACGGACAGCAAGAAAAGGTGCAGGTGCAGTGCCATAGGTGACTGTTAAAAGTCGGAAGTGCTTAACTGGGTCCGCAGGAGACTCGCGCCAGACAATTCTTTGATACTCTGAGTGATTATGCGAGATCCGAATCTGACGAAACATTTTTTCAATATCTCCCGAGATTGTGTAGAGATGTCGACGAAAGCGAATGGAGATCGAAAATATATCACGCTGAATTGTTGGACCGACAAGAAGCGAATCGTTTAAGGACAGTGAAGTGTTGGTTTTAGCGGAACCGTCAAAGACCACTCTAACCTTCGTTGTGCTGCTATCGGTCTTAAAGACGGCATGATGAGGAAGATAGTAACATTTGTGAGCAGGTAGAGCTATTTCGCTCGGAGGTACTTCTTCCATATGACCTAAAGAAAGATATTCCCTCATAAATGCTTGATATTGATCGCGCAACGAAGCATTGGAGGCGAGTCTACGTTCGATTGAGTGTAGGCGGCTTAGTGCAAGCCCGAACGAATTACCGAAGTCGTAATTTTCATTGGTCTTAAATGGTAGCTGAACCATATAACGACCATCTGAAAGCCGTTTATGAGTTGAGGCGTAGAGTTCTTCAGCTCGCTGATCATCGAGAGAGAGTGGGAGCTCATTTTCAATTTCCTCTAGGCGCCAAAACTTCTCTAGATCAAACTCTTGGGAATAATCTAACTGAGTACAAAGCGATTCGATGCGTTCGCTGGATGGGCTGGCAAACTTTCCAGCTACTACTGCGCCAAAGATAGTAGGAATCAGATTAGGAATACCACTTGAAGTTGACTTGGAAGGTCCTGTTATGATGCTAAACACCTTATCAGCACCGATCAAAATGTCTATAGGACCAGGTCGATAGAATTGCGGGTCAGCTAACTCAACTGACACGAAATTGCTTAAATCAATATTTTCGATTAGAGATGGAGGCAACGATGAAGTTAATTTTGTCAATACATAACAGCTGATGTCGATGAATTCCGAGTTGAAACGAGATCTTAGCCTTACAGTTACTATTCCATTAGTAACTCCAGCTGACGTAGAAGCAACTCCAAGTACCGGAATCCGAGAGTGTTTACGAGTAAGGCCCAAGCGTCGAACTGCCTGTTCGGTTATGAACGATACCTGGGATCCAGTGTCGAGAAGCAAACGCACATTGTGAAATAAATGTTGGTTATCGAGTGCTTTTACGACGGCAGTGGGGAGGATGGTAGCGCGATTTGGTTCACAGGAATGGTTATTCACAACAGAGATGTGAGCCATATCTTGTGATGACGACGATGACGAAGAAGAAGACGAAGGTACTGACGAAGATGATGATGAAGAGGTGGGATTAGCACTAACATTGACATTGGCACTAGTTGAGGAATCACGAGTAGCACCTTGATGTACCAGAGAATGATGTTTGGAATTACATGATTTGCAGCGGAAACTGGAACGACACCTGTTAGAATTATGCCCTTCCCGAAGACAGTTGAAGCACAAAGACTTCTCCTTAACAAACTGACGGCGAGATTCAATTGAAAGAGCGAGAAAGCCTTTGCAATTATAAATATTGTGTTCACCTTTGCATTTGGAACAGCATTGCTTGGACTCTACCACATGTGACCGTATGGAGCCCTGAACTTTGTTTCGAGATTGAGACGAATTGGAAGATGAATAGCAAGATTCTAAGCAGACACACCTATTTTGCAAAAAAGCGAGCATCTCACTGAAGCTGAAGTCATCCTTTGGAGCAACATGCTCTGCCCAAGCCTGCTTTGTCTCAGGGTCGAGTTTCTGTAGCAATAAATGTACAAGCCAAGGATCCCGGCTGTTCGAGTCTAACGCGTTTAATCCCCTGACAACCTCATCCGCACCATCTGTGATTTTCCGAAGGACAGTCACGTTACACGAACTCGTTGATGGCAAGGAAAGAAACGATTGGATAAAGGACTGCACGATGAGCTGAGTCCTATCAAAACGACTCTCCATCTTTTCCCATGCTTCAACGTAATTGGTTTCGGAAATGGTTATGTGTCTTATTAGATCTGCAGCCTTTCCGCTAACAAACGACTTCAGGAAATAAAACTTTTGCGTAGGACTGAGAGAAGAATTACAATCGACCGTACTTAAAAATAGGTCTCTAAACCCTGGCCAATCTTTATAGTCGCCCGAAAAAGATGGTATCGTTATTTTGGGTAAGTTCACCGAAGACGACGAGGTACTTGTATTGGTGGAGTTTAGTTTTTCTAGAAAGGTAGCCTGTTGACTAGCTAATTTGTCAGCAACTGATTCTTTGGGAGGCGCGCATGCTTTTTTAAGTTGAATAAAGTTCATGAAGATGGAATGAGCTAAGAAATATTTTGTTTCATATTCCTCAAATTCCGGTTCTGGATTAACGAAGTCGGGACTATCGACTAAGTCATACAACTGATTCTGCAGTGAAACAAAATCAGACCATGCATCTTCCAGCTTTGTCAAACGGACTTCAAGCATCGTCAGCGGGGTATTAGCATCCACTGTATCTGCAAACGCTGCAGCACGAGTTAACATCCCCTTCGCGTGACCCCGTTTAACTTTAATTATATTCATGATCACGTGTCTGCACAACCGCACGAGTGCCTAACGTTTCGAAAATGTCTTTTGCCTTTTTAAAGGAGAAAATTGTATTAAATTTGGAATTTATGAATCACGAATGTTCAATAAATCCGGCTCACGAAGGACCAGAAATGTTTTGTTTAATCTTAAATCGGAACGGCGACCGACGACGATGAAGCAAGCGATAAATCATAGGAAAAAGAAACAAACAGTAATTTCTTTAATAACAGACAGCTTAGTTTAATTACCGGTGTGTGCAGTGTGCACTCGTCGACGTTCCAAAAGAAAAGAGAACGAGTTTACAAAAAAATTTTCTTTCATGCATAATACAATGACAGGAAAAAAGGAGAGATAACTGTACATAAAAAACATAGATTAGGCAAAGAGAACAAAAATTAAAAACGTTATGTTGTTGTTTAGAACTGGGCACAATTGAGAGTTGCCCAAAAAATAGTGTGTATAGCGACTGTTTGGCAACTAGGCAACTTTATTCCAAAACACCAACATTTATAAAGAAATAGATCAAACAAATCAAATAAATTTAATGACCAATTATTATCAATTCAATGCTAATTTGCTTTAATGAGCTTTTCATCTGCTTTTCTAACAAGCAACAAATTCACACAATCTCTGTGCTTATCAAGATCGGTGTCATTAATTCGACCGTCCGATCAATCCATTTAAACTTAAATGAACAATACAAGTGTAAATATAGGTACACATTATGTACTCCTATTGCACCTAATACCTATCCTACAAATTAATATTCTCGCACTGCGAAATCATAAGCAAAAAAAAATAAAACAAGACGTACCAGTATAAGCAGAAAGAAAAATCTTTGCATACGCTTAGGCCGTAGAATTACCTACGAATCTCTAATTCCTTATCAGTACACGTCTCTCGCAATAAAAAAATAAACTTGTTTATTACCGAACAAGAGCTAAGGTTTACAAAAATGGCTCAAAAGAAATTCAAAAAAAAACAAAACAATATTTATGTATTATGTATTCATATGTCAACATATCAAACTAATTGCAAAATAAAAATTTGACTCACTTACCATGTGTTTGGTTGTTTTATATTTAATAATTGACGCCGATAATATCCCAAGATGTTGTGCACAGCATATTGGTTGATCTTCATCTAAAAGGTGTAGCTATTTCGGAAAAACAATAAATATTTTACATATGAACGATCTTTACACTGTATCACTTTATATTATACTTAACTATCTTGTCCTTTCTGAAATGCGAGTATACTACCTACTGATAATATCAAAATGATATCAATGATGATGCTGATGGTGAAGTGAAGGTCAGTGGTGGATTGATGGTTGTTTTTGTAGCGGATACAATTTGGCAGAACAATAGAGCTCGATGCCTGTGCACTTTGCTACAATTTACGGTACTTGTTAGTTGCGATGACTTACAAACAGGTGGATCAATGGGTGCGGAGGTGATAACGCAGAATGGATGAGTTGAGTTTCTGATAACTTTAAAGCTTGTTGGGTGGATGATGGTGTAGTTGTTGTAGGTAACAGACTGATGAGAGCTGGTGGTCGCGAATCAGTGGGAGCGTTCGAACAGAATCGAAATTGCAAGATCGAAGGAGTTTCTGCGGGGTGAGAATGCGCTGTTGATGAATGCGGACGGGTGAATAGAGATTTTGTTGGACTGATAACCGATAGTGATTAAGCAGGTTGGCGAAACGATGAATTTTTTCTTTTTTTTTTTTGTAATCAACACTAGAGTTGCTTGCAGCTCACGACGATTGAGATGGTGACCTGATTCGAGGGTTCATCTATTTCGCCGCTCAAACTGGTGTATTATGGGAGTCTGCGAATTTTGGTGGTTGTGGCGCTTCTCTGAGGAATGATCGCTACCTAGTTGGTTCGATGTTAGGTGGCAGAGTAGCTTTTTCTACCGGCGATGGTGATTTTGGTCGGCACGTGGTTGATCATAGAGCGATATCAAAGCGGACGTGCGACGCAATTTGTGGTATCAATCGGCAGTATTAAATATCGTCACTGACCGTGCTAAACAAAACACTCACTTAATACAACATATTCGACGGAAATATATAACGTTTTACCTGATAAATTACTGGGGTGTAGTGTAGGCGTGTAAGTGCAGTGGCACTGGCTTGAGAATAATCTTAGGTTTCGCGATATAATGTGTTGTTTGCGATTAATTAATTATTTAATTAGTGATTCGTTGCACATCAGGACACAAAATTTAGTTTGTAGTTGCCTAAATACTATTATTTTTTTTTTTTTTTTTTTTTGATGTCTGAGCTAAAGACGGATGGCTCGACAGTACCATCACCGGCAGAAAGTTAAAGTAAAAAGAGCTATACCTACTTGTTGGCGGATTTTGGTAGGCCATTTGAAACTTGTTTCCGTGTATGGGGTTACAGCGGTTTAGCACTGATTTTGCCAAGTTTCGCAAAGTAGGTTAACGTATGAAATAGATGTGCCAGTGTAATTTCGTAAAGGTAGTGTCCAGTGCGACATTATAATTTCCGGTTACTAACATTTTGTCTGCAAGGATGCATCATAGGCGGTCCCCCACACCATTTACCTGATTTGAATTTTGGTTCGGAAATCTGGATATATCAAAATGAAATTCCTGATTTTAGTATACCTAATTTTTTATTTGATGCAACATGTAATGAATCATATGCTGCAGGTGGTGTTGGAGTATTCCTTAAAAGTGGCACAGTAGTCAAACAAATGAAAAAATATAATTTACAAAGTGCTGACATAACAAGTTTCGGATGCGAAATTTCTGGTACGACGTATTGTTTTATATGCGTATATAGATTACATAAGTGTACAGTAAAAACCTTCATTGAAGAATTTTCCTTGTTTTTAGAACTGCAATCGAGCAAAAACATAATTTTGTTATTTGATTTTAATATTAATATTTTGTCTGAATCTGCAGATGTCGACCACTTTTTGTCGGTTCTTTCTGCGTTCGGCTTTGACTCCTTTATGACTCAACCGACTCGCTCAACTTCTTGTTTGAACCATATTTTTGTAAGAGTTCATCGGAAAAATTTAACTGGGTTCAAAACTGCGTCATATGACTTGAAATTAACAGACCATAACATGACATGTATTCAACTCGACTGTAATGTGGTGCATCACAAGCCAATTGAGTGTGAAACATTTGTTAAAATCAATTTTAATTTACTTCGAAGCCGTTTGAATTTTGAGTTTTGGGAAGATGTTTTTAGCATAAGTAACGCGTCTATTGCGTTTGATTTATTTCTACATATAGTTAGATATATTTTAATCTTTTATTAATAAGAAACAAATTATGATTTTATTTTTATTTATTTTAATTGATTAATAACACTTGTACACTTTCTTATAAATAATCCAATGGTCTGCCCTCAACCAAAGCTCTTTTAAAAAGACCCACGTACTTATTTTTATAGTCGTGACTAGCTCGACTCTCTAACATTATCTTTCCAGAAGAAAAAGTTAGAGAGAGAGTAGTTGAGTCAAATTTGATATTGCACTCTTGTTGTTTGTTTAGAAAACGACAAGAGTAGCTAGATGGAAAATATGTTGTTAGGGCAAATAGTGAAAGTTATATAACAATATATTACAATCTCACGAATACCGAACTCATAAATAGTGGAAGCCAAAAAAATAAATGTCTGAAGCCTTGGATGACTTTACCTCGTCTGAAAAAAAATAGAAAGAAAAATAAGCTCTGTGTCCTTGTGAGTAAGCATCCAAGCAATACAAGACTCAAAACGCTTTATGTCAGGCTATGTCACGAGCTAAAACTGGAAATACCTTTATGTACCTAGAGATAATTACTTCCGTAATAAATTATCAACAAGTCTTGGAAATCCTGAAAAGGACTGGCGAATTGTTGATGAGATTCTCAATAGAAAAAATTCTGAAATGGATATAGTCTTGAATGTCAACAACTCAAATGTATCTGACTTTTTTTTAAATTGCTAACATGTTTAATAACTTTTTTTGTAACATAAGTTCTTTTCAAAACACATCGTATAATAATTGTAGCTTTGATTATACCAATGATATGGAGAGCCAACCTGTAAGTTTCCTCTGTGAACCATTTACTGCTCTAGAGATTCATAAAATAATTTGTTCTCTTAAAACATCGAATTCTATTTCATCTGATAATATCTCAAGCGCAGTGGCTTAGTGGTTAGTGTGTTGGACTACTAAGCGAGGGGTCCCAGGTTCGAATCCCGAGAAAAACCCAAATTCCAACTTAAGGTTTTTTTCACTGCGCCACCTCTCGCGAACGTCTGACAAACATCCGAGAGTATAACTGTCATGAAAGAGCTTCTCAATTGGCCGTTTGGACTCGGCATAAAATTGTAGATCCCTTCCATTCGTCCCCAAAATAAAAACTCACACAAGACGAATGGTTGTGAGAAGCTAGGCTTGGGTCTATACGGACCTGTTGCGCCAATTATTTATTTTATTTTAAAAAAGATTTCGTTTCAAATTTCTGATGTTTTATGTTTTCTTTTTAATAAAAGTATACAGCAAGGTGTTTTTCCTAATTGCTTAAAGACGGCAGTTGTAATGCCCCTCCACAAAAAGGGTGATAGAACTATTTTAAATAATTATCGTCCTATATCTTCGTTATCGACTTTTTCAAAAGTATTCGAGAGAGGTATTAAATGTAGAATGTTATCTAGACAGAACACATTTCTTCAGCGACTGCCAATTTGGTTTCACAAATGGAAGATCTACTGAAACAGCGCTGTTAAAATTAACTGGCGAGTTGTACAATAGCTTTAATGTATCTGAAATACCGGCTTCCTTGTTTATTGACATAACTAAAGCTTTCGACATGGTGGATCACTCAATATTACTGAGCAAAATTTTTCATATAGGATTTAGAGGTAATATAAATGATTGGTTTGCTTCTTATTTGAAAAATCGAGGGCAAGTAGTTAAAATTAAAAATATCTACAGTACTTCGAATAGCATTGATCTTGGTGTTCCACAAGGTTCAGTTTTGGGTCCTATTTAGTTCTTGATACATGAAAATTCTTTGTTTGTTCAGCCTTTCTTAGGCAAAATTACAGCGTTTGCCGATGACACTGCTCTTTCATATTCAAACACAAGTCTGCTGAATGTTATTGTGGATGTGAGTTTTGATTTCGATTTGCTGAGAAAATGATTCTTTAATCATAAACTTATAATCAGTGGCAAAACTAAATTCATGATTTTTAATAATAAAACGAAAATTTGTGAGGATTTGCCGCTTTATTATCAATCTCCAAGTTGCACACGCTTTTGTTTAAATAATATGAACGAAAACACCATAGTTTTTAATAATTTAAAATCTTGTTGCAATTATTGTTTTAGGATCGATTGTGTTGACAATTTTAAATACTTGGGTATTGTTTTAGATAACAAGCTTTGTTGGATTAATCATACAATTTTCCTTAAACAGTATCTCAATAAAGTGGTAAGACAACTCTATCATCTTAGTTTATACTGTCCGCGATCAATCACAGAACTTGTTTATAATGGGCTTTTCAAATCGAAGCTGCAATACGGTATTTCTTGTTGGGGTGGTGCATATTTCAATAAAACGGAGCCACTACTTATAAAACAAAAGCATGCAATACGAATTTTATGTAAACTAAATCGCAGATCTCCAAGTATTTATTTGTTCAAAAACCTGGAAATTCTTCCGTTAAGGCATCTATACTGCTACAAAGTCCTTAAAATATTCTTCGAAAATTCGGGTTTTTACTGTGTAAGAAATATAGAAAATTATAATTTACGGGTCAATACTAGAAATTTGGTAACCGGTCCAACAACTTATAAAGCACATTTTGAACGATTCTACCTTGCCACCGCTCCCCGTTTGTTTAATTCACTTCCAGATTCCATTAGGTGTGAGAGGGTTAAAAATGTGTATTTAAAAGGTATTAAAAATTGGTTATTTTCTTTTGATTACTCAGCCATAAATAGATTTTTTACCAATTAATTTTGTTCATTTATTGTCTTAGTTTAAATGCATATTTTTGGTTTTTTCTTTGTATTGTAAAATAATTGATTTTTATATTTTTCTGCTAATGTTTTCTATTTGTAATTCCCCTTCAACAATTTTTTATTATTAAATGTTTAACGTTAACTGTTTAGTACTTTCGACTCTTGTCACTTTGACAAAAGATTGTAGTAACTATTTCATACCCACATTTTAATGAACTTGTATTCAAATTTTGTATTCTCAACTCATTGTATGTATGAAATAAAGTATTAATGAAATAAAATCAAATCAAGAAAAATCAAAACAAATTCCAATTGCACCACCTCTCACGAACGTCTGACAAACTTCCGAGAGTATAACTGTCATGGAGGAGCTTCTCAATTAGCCGGTTGAACTTGACATAAAATTGTAGATCCCTTCCATTCGTCCCAAAAATGAAAAGCTCACACAAAACGAATGGTTGTGAGAAGCTATTCATTATTTTATTACTTCTATTAGCTAAATTTCGCGGTTTCGGTAATTCGAATTGAAAATTAAGGACGAACGAATTTTGAAAACATTCATTTTACTCTAAGTATGCATTTGGGTCATAATTGTTCTTACCGTTTTCACGTAGACTAAAGAATTTTAAAAAATTATTTTTTTTTTCAAAAATGCATTAAAAGATAATATAGAACAAAACTGAGTTTGTTATTAAGTTAGAAATGACCATAAGAAATTAATTTTCGTCACAATGGTATGGACCGTTATTCGATTTTTTGCTGAAAAACTGAGTATGCAGTCAGGTTAGGCTCACCTACTTAAGCTCAAGTATCAATTTTGGTTGAAATCGTTAGAGCCGTTTTCGAACAAAAAAAAAGAATAAAAATGTAATATGGAAAGTACCATTCACATTGAGGGTATTACCTTGCAAAAATAATTTACGGCTTGGAACTTTAAGCACTTAAACACCAAATCCGAAGTGTGAACGAAATCCGGGCAGCCCTTAAGGCTGTAGACCTCAGAAGCTGAGACAGAATTGGGCGACCCACTGTTTTGAGCTCCTCTATCATTGTCATGTCCGAATTAAATAACATCCCTTGTTGGAATACAAGTTACTATATAATCGAGAAAGTTCAAAAGAAGCTGTAAACTGGAACAGAAATAAGGGAATTGCCTTTATTCCTTATCTTTTCGCAGTTATTTATGTGGTAAGTTTTATATTTATAAAAAGTTATATATAACATAATTTCAAGAGGCAAACATCGGTCGACAAAACATAGTCTGAGTGAAGGACACAAATGGCATCTTGTTACACAATCTTTGAAACATTAAAAAAATAAAAATTTGCTATACCAATTCCCAGCAAAATGTTACACAAAATAGCCTAATGCAAGAGAAGCACGTCCTTTTTTTAATATACCTAGCATGATTTTCTGTTCTGCTCAGTTTCAATTGCGATACATACGATTACTCGTACTGCAACATGTACCACAGCCGTAAGTTTGAATTTGCATATTAAAATTGAATACGTTCGAGGGTGAGCAGAAAATGCCTAACATCATGCTCTGAGGACAAAGTGCAAATTTACATCGCAGTATGCAAAGGACGTTTGGCAATCAAACGTTTCGTCGCCAATGTAAACGTTATCGACAGATGATTCCTGATATGATGACATTTTGTACGTATACGAGTTCATAGATAAAATCAATGTTTCTGACGTGCGCCTTCATTTGAATGTCAACTCGTGCTGGTGGTGATTGTTACTTTCATGAAAACGATTCGAAAGTTCAAATTGAGGTTCAAAATTGAGTTGTTTGGTTAAATTGGGAGGGAAAACTTGACATATAAATTGAAGGGCTGGGGGGGCAACCAAAGTCAGTTTCGGCAAAGATTGATTTTATGGTTGACAGCCCGTGCAGACAATGACATTTTGATATGCAGCGTAAAACGTGGGGACCTTCAATGGAGCAGGAGTTTCCAAGATTGTTTGACAAAGGTATAGGAAGCCTACAATGCAAACATCCCTCTGTCGTTCATCCCAAATCAGAAGCAGTATCTATTTGAGTGCCGAGTAAAGCTGTGTTTGGAAAGATAAACTCGACCGTAAAAATTTAAAATGGTGATAAATCAATCTCTGGGAATAGTATTTATTTTGGAGCGTTACATGGGAGATAGGGGACATAATATGGGCTTCAAGAAAGAACAAGAACTCCTCAACAAAAATGCCACAAGAAACAGGGCAAACAACCGATTCACAAAAAGCCACGAAAACTATTCATTAAACGCACTAAAAATGCGACAAATATATCAATAATGCTCCGAACAACGGCCCAAAAACACTACCGATTCATTGGGTGTCTGTCTGGCTGCTTTCAGTAACAGAATGGTTTTCGGAGCGTTAAATGCGATACAAACTAGTCACATCTTAGCACTCCATAAAAATAGCCTTAAAACTGCATCAACAAAACGTTCAAAAGATAACAGATATACAAAATAATGCAGCATAAAACGTATCGAAAAAAGCTGAAAAAATAGCTGCAAAATCGAAAAAAGCTGAAAAAGCTGAAAAAGCTGAACAAATAGCTGCAAAATCGACCAAAAAATCGTGTAACAAAAAAAAGGCCAAAGCCTCTTTAGAAACGCCGCAGAAAACAGTCAAAACAACAACACGAAAATACAGCTGAAAAACGACCCTAAATCGCATAATAAAAAAAAAAACAGCCGAAAACTCTTTACAAACGCCCCAGAAAACACTCCAAAATATGAAAAAATCTTCAAAACGACCCTAAAATCGCATAATAAAAAAAACTGTTTACAAAACTCCCCAGAAAATACTCAAAAAAAAAAACGCCACGAAAAAAGCTGCAAAACGACCCTAAAATCATATAATAAAAAAACTGTTTACAAAACCCCCAGAAAATACTCAAAAAAAAAACGCCACGAAAAAAGTTGCAAAACGACCTTAAATCGCATAATAGAAGAACAGCCGAAAACTCTTTAAAAACGCCCCAGAAAATATACTCAAAAAAACGCCACAGAAAACACTTCCAAAAATCCACTAAAAGGGTTCCAAAATAACTCCCCATACCCATACCGCTACATAAGTCCTCATAAAAGACGCCCCATAAAGTACATACAGTCCAAAAACTTCTCAAAAAAGGTTTATCTCTCGTCACGCAATATCAAACAGATATCACTCGGAAAACATAAAATTTTAGCTTTGTAACTCAGTTTTTAAAAAGCTCATATAATTTCTGAGTTTAGCTGAAATAGTTTTAATAAACGAATAACCGGAGTAGCTGCGGTTTAAGTATAGTTCAGTGGCAATAACACAGAGTAGCTTGTGGCAAAAAAGTGCTTTTAAAATAATAGCATTTCTGTCTAAAATTATTATTATTAAAATGTTTTTAATAAAATGTTAGCCCAAATTGTAAAATAAGGGCTAACAAACTTAATATTTTATGATTGGGGCTAACATTTTTGTTTTAAATAAAAATACGATTTCAAAAACACTGTTTTTGACATAAAAATAATTATCACAGAAAAACAGAGACTGTAAGGTTTTTGTCCGGAATAGATTAAAAAAATTGTACTGAAAAAAGTCACAATTTAAATAATTATAGGAAACGTATTCGATCTAAATTAGATCGTTGAATTTTACCAAAGACCAGTTGATATCATTCCTAAATTGCACCTCTTCCTGTGCATCCTCAAAAAGAATTTTTAAAATTTTTCTTTTACTTTGTTTTGTCAAATGCAACATGTTTACAGAAAATTCCTACGCCTTTCAAAGAGAGCCTGTCGTATACGACGGGGACAATATCAGTACAGGCAAAAACACTGCGCCGCCCATGAAACTTCCAGGAGGGATAATAAATCTAAAAAACAACCCGAGTATCATTACACAGCTTTTAACTGATTTTGTTATTCTCTATCATAAAATGAAAGTCGACAGACTTTATAAATTATTCTTTCGCCTATAGTAGACTTGTGGGCATTTATCTACCCCAGATCTTTACACACAAGTTCATTGTAAGTCATCAACCGTTAGAAAATGAAAGGCAAAGGTTTTTCTTTGAAAAAGTGGTAGCTGTTAGTGTGCTGAAATGGTGACTACCGAAAAATTTCCTAGCTAATGTGAAACTTGTAGAAAATGCCAAACTCTGGAGATGGCGTTTGTTTCGTGCCATCATCCGCCATCAACAGTAACGCCACGAAAAGTGAAGCAAGTAATCATTGAATCATCTCATCGTCTTCGGAAAGCACTTTTTTCCTTTTGGAATCACTTAGCAAAATTGAAAACCACTTCTTCCTTCGTGCAAATTCGATCTGAAAACATTTTCATCGATAAAACACAACGTCAATGGCTTCATCATTATTCCAGATGTCAATTTCCGAAACAATTCCAAAGGACCATTCAAACACACTGACAAAGAGCCATCCAAAGTAATGTAAGCCACACACAAAACCCGATCACATTCATACCCCAAAAAGTGAAATTTAAATTTCCTATGTGGGCGTACAAACGACACCAATCATGCGTGTGTGCGAATGGGTCCAAAGCCTTCCGGCAGGCATATTGGAAATCCAAACTGAGGGATAGAGGGCCACATCTTCCCTTTCAATGCATATAGCTGGCATCCTGCCTGAAAGGAGACGACATCCTTAATCGCATGCTAAGGTAATGACACGTTAAATTATTCAGGGTAACATCAACTAGCATTACATTTGAGGGCTTACAATATTAACTCCACACAAGTGACAGGATGGGTGTTATTTCCATGTTGATGCTGATGCGTGTTCTGATTTTGGCCGGGAAAAATATTAAAAATTCGATGGCCCTTTTCATAACTACACTCATGTGTATACCCAAAACGCTGTCTTAGTAGGGTTTGGAGTCATTTCATTTGGTCGTCTAATTGTGGCGTTGAGATAACTTTCGACTTTCGAGCCACTTCCCGACCAGGAAGACCGAATAGGGTTTTATTTGGAAAACTTTTCCCTTACAACTACGTCGAGTGCGTAGTATAAAACAGGTCAGTCGACAGCGCTGACGCCTAGAAAATTATTTAACAAATTTGTTTGTGACTGATTATAAATACGGGGGTATCTTCACGACACTTGGCAAATTTTGGTCCACTTGCAGGAAACTTTGTGCGAAAAACAAACTGCAAAGTGTCTCTCATAAGCAATAATAATTTTTGGGTGGAAAATTTCCAGCCAACTATTTTTTTTTTTTTTACTTTTTATTCACAGATGAGAGTAAGTGAGTGTTCCGGAGGAAAACATAAAAGGGACTAAAATAGAAAAGTTTCACCAACTGGGTCAGTGGTGTTGTCGTCGCTTTGTGAGAAGTTTTCTTTGGATTTCTGCAGCGTAGTCGGTCGGTCATAATCGCTTAGCTGGAGGCATCCTTGAAGCTATGTAACGGGCTAAAAAGTGCTAACAAAAGGCGTAGAAAGTTTTCGTTTTAATAATACCATGCATGTAAGGGTGTTTTACTTCTTTTCCACAATTTAAATGGTCATTTAGTGGGTATGGTGTTGGTTTTGTTACAGGATTGGCTTTCCTGTCGGCTGCACTATTTTCGCATTGTCCTCGTACTATCGCAAATATTATTTGCTTTATATGCTCAAGCAGTCTTACCAATGAGGTATTTATACATTTTGTAATGAGCGTAAATTAGGACCCAACTTGGTCTGGATCTGGAATAACAAAAGGCTTGGTGATGCGTTTCATCTGTTTAATATTTAAAAAAAGATCTGCTTTTGATAAAACCAAAAATCATGCAACACAAATATAAAAGAAGGGACCATATCGAATGGTAAGCTATTTTTTAAAATATCGCTTTTTGGAATAATAGTACATTTACACCGCACATAAATTCAACATTTCGGAAAAACAATTTCGAAATCCAGTTTGCCGTTCCCACTGAAACTTCAACATTTCAAGTGTCAGAATTCATTACTGATCTTTTTTTCTGTTTAGAAGTCAGAAGTGGTTGAACCGAAAGAACATTTTTTTAGCTACGTATATTATTTTAAACATGAATTTAAGTGCAAATTCAAATATAGGTATATTAAACATATTGTTGACTCATTATAGAGGTATGGAGTTCGTGATGAAAAGTTATTGATTTGTTGACAGCTACTTTTTGTTTTGTCAGCGGGCTGAAAAGTCAATAAATGGCGTGCGGAATTTGTAAGGAGGTTTGTTCGATTTGACAAACTTACAAATGCAGCGACGAAATTAAACAGTTCAACTGAAATTCAACATTTGGAAATGTTGGAAAATGTATGGCGAAATGCTGGACATTTGGGCTGAAATGTTGAATTTAGGCTAAACGATGAATTTAGGTGCGATGTGAATGTACTATAACGTAGAGTTCATCCTTATTCGACTTTTCCGCTCGGAATGAATCAAAACCAACTGAAGACCACTCATGACCAAAGTGGCATACAGGTTCAAGGTTCAACAGCTCAACTCGAGTATGTGTTGGTTTACGATGAGTGGCAAAATCTATTGTAGTTCGTATTTTTTGTCATCTAACGGAGAGCATCTCTTAACTTAATCACATATTTTTTCAGTATAGTGCTATGGGGAAACTTCGTCACGATTTTATTCCAACAGCCGTCGCGTCTAGAGTTGTTATCTAAAAAGATTGGGTACATTTTTGAAAATATATACAGGGTGGCGCACGAATTGTGCTACAAAAATAAAACGTAATAACTTTTTTTCTGTGTGAGTAATCGGCTTATTTTTTTTTTATTTTGTAGGTTACTATTTAGATTTATAAAAATGGATGCTTGGGATACGGAGAAAAGAATTTGGATAGTGCAACGGTAGCATGCTTTGCAGTCCGTCATTTCCGTCCAAAGGGAATTTAGGCGGGAGTTTGGCGGTAATCCCCCGAGTAGATGGACCATTATGAGGTTTGTAAACATGTTTGCCGAATCTGGAAGCATCGCACGAAGGCCGTACCATCGAGATGCCAATGTTCGGGTTCAGGATACAATCGCAGCAGTAGCATCTGCAATACAGGCCAATCCGAGCGTTTCGACCCGAAACTTATCGGGGCAAATTGGAGTTAGTAGACGGTCATTACAACGGATACTTCATGACGATTTAAACTTGTTTCCGTACAAAGTCCAAATTACTAGCAAGTTAAACCCTCAGGATTTGCCTGTTCGCCTGGAATTTTGCCAAAAAATGATATCAATGGCCGAAGAAGACAACACATTGATCATGTCTGATGAGGCCCATTTTGATCTTAACGGCAATGTAAACAAGCAAAATTGCCGTATATGGAAAGAGTCTAATCCAGAAATGCTCCATGAGACGGAACTGCACCCAGAACGAGTCACTGTGTGGTGCGCAGTTTCATCAAGGTGTATTGTCGGGCCGTACTTCTTTGAAGAAAACGGTGTAACCATTACTGTCAATGGGGACCGTTATTTAAAGATGTTGAAGGAGTTTTTTTACCCAGAACTGCGCCGAAGACGTATACCATTCAACAGCGTTTGGTTTCAGCAAGATGGAGCAACTGCACATATAGCCAGACCAGTTATGGCGGAGCTAAACAAAAAATTCGCAAACAAATTAATTTCTAGGAACTCCACTCTTCGCTGGCCCCCAAGGTCACCTGACCTGACTGCACCAGACTTCTTTTTATGGGGTTATGTCAAGCAAGAGGTGTATAAAACGAAGCCCAGGAATTTAACTGAATTAAAGCAGTCCATAAAGACAATAATTGAGGCGATCCCAACTTCAACTCTTCAGGCCGCAATGAATAGTTTTTTGATCAGGTGCCGCATATGCGTGGGAGAGCGTGGAGGTCATTTGCAATCTATAAACTTTAAAAACAACTAACTATTTAAAATAAAATATTATTTTCTAACCAATAAAAAAAAAAAAATGAAATACATCGATTAAAAAAAAAAGTTATTTGAATTTCTTATTGTAGCACAATTGGTGCGCCACCCTGTATAAAGGGTCTTTCATTCAGGGCTTGAAATAATATGCAAACTTTACTTGAGATATCTCAAAAAGAACTTATTTCCTGAATGATACTATCAAAACATTTTTGAATGGAATTCGACTTTGTTCATATGGCCACCACGGGAACGTATGCAGCCGTCGCCACGTTGAACCCAATTTTCGATGACTCGGCCGCACATTTCGAACGATACGGCCGCTATTTCTCGTTCAATATTTGCTCTGAGCTCCTCTAACGTCGCTGGATTGTTGGCATAGACCAATGATTTAATGTAGCCCCATAAAAAAAAGTCTAGAGGCCTTAAATCACACGATTTCAGCGGCCAATAGGAGGGAGATAACACTTTCACCCAACTGAGACTTGTCAATCACTCGATTGTTGCGCCCGCTTTGTCGCTTGTGGCACCGTCTTGTTGGAACCACATATCACTGATGTCCAATTCATGCAATTGCTCAAAGAAATACCGTTCCAACATGTCTCTGTACCGTAATTTTCATCGATATAAAAAAACGGCCCAATGACGCCACCGGCATGAAAACCGCACCAAACAGGAACTTTTTGCAGATGCAGTGCTGGTTCATGAAGCACCTGAGATTTCTCGCCTGTCCAGTACAGTAACGCATATTTTGCTTATCGACGAACCCGTTTAATCAAAAATGCGCTTCATCGCTGAAGACGATTTTTTGCGATGAAATTCCTCATATTCGTCCATCATGTCCAGAGCCCAATTCGAGAAGCTACGTCGCTTTATATGATCAAGTGCCTTTAGTTTGATCCTGCAAGGGTGTAGGCCAAGATCCTTACGCAAAATTCGCCATAATGTAGTCTGGGAGAGTCCCAACTCTTGAGAACGCCGTGAAATTGACTGATTTGGCTCGTTTGCGAAGGACGCCTCTAAGGCAACAATATTCCCCACACCTCGGGCAAAACGTTATCTCACTGGCACGGCAACATCAAGCAGCGAATATTCTGACTCAAAATTTTCCACTAAACTATGAATTGCTTGTGTACTGGGACGAGAATTTCTGCCTTAAATTGGCGTTAACGCTCTTAAAGTTGCAACCACCGCGACCGACTCGGAATTTCGGTAGTATAAATTTTAACAATTTGTAAACGTTGTTCTTTTGTGTACTTGATGAAAATGTTAATTTTACTAAATATTTTGACATTGACAGTTCGATAATCGGTTTAAGGGTGCATTCACACTGAAAGTTTGAAGTTGTCAAGTCGCCAATGAAAGACCGGCGAGAAGCGCTTGTGTAACTGTTACATGATTTGACCATCGATTTTAAAGCTTTTTAATGGATAACTCACTCACACCCAACTTATTGACAATGATGATAAGAAATATCTTCCAAGTGTGCTGTGCACGTAATTCTATTAAGGGTTGTTGTGTTAACTTAGTTCTGTAACATCTTTTCGTATATTGCAAGAACTGTTCCATAGACATTAATAACTCTTAGTGGTGGTATTTTCTAATTGCGAACGAGGGTCAGAGCCCCTTTAATAGATTCCCCCGTAACCAAGTTCACAGCTTCAACGAGTATGAACTCACGTCTCATTTAACAGCACCAACGCTTCCCCTCTTAACCTCTTCAACTTGACCAACCTTAACATTTTAAACCCTTGACAACTCCATGGGCAAGAACTAATTTACAAAAACCAGTTTAGGGTAAACAAGTTCCCTTTGCTCCCGAGCTGACTGATGGAAATCGCTTGACATATCAATTAGGCAAAACCGAAAGTCCATTAATCCCAATTTTAAGAGTGCACATCGAATCATCACATTCCGATGCCTATGTCCATCTGTTACGAGTACTCTTTGGCTTGGTCATGCCTGTCACAGACTGACAGATACAAATGAAGCATACCTCGGATGGGAATAAATTAGAAAGCCAACCGGAAAGTGACTCTATAGTGACAAAGTGTAGGAAGCAACTACCCATTTCAATGTCAAACTGGAACAGAAACTTACAAAACATGTATCTGTGTCTTTGCCTTAGACAAATCTGCTTATCACTCAAGTCTTTGGGTACAATGCACGTCCATGATAAATGAGGAAAAGTCTCCATTGTCACCTCGTTGCTCTTCCCCACATCGGTATCACCTGCATTCATATCCGCAAGTCACCTTGCATTGTTAACACAGACGAAAGAAGGACAAACAATTATTTTTTTTATAAAAAAAATTCAAATTGTGGCAGACTCCCCGAATGTCGGTCACGGCAGTTCTAGTTCAGTGTTTCATGGTCATTACACTTTCTGGTTTATCAACATTCTTCCTTCCATTTCAAAGCCCTCAGGCATATTCCTGTTTCCATTACTATTGCCTCGTCTTATTCCTTGCAATGAATAAGCTGAAATCATCCCCGGGCTATGACAAAGTCAATACCAGGCAGCAGCACAACGTAAATTATATCCAAAAGAAACCCCAATGCTCAGTGCAAATCCTTTTTGAAAGGAGTGAAAAGGAGCAAGGCACGAGTAAACTTTCGTTGACACGGAATGTCTTTGGCCTGGTGTGGTGCAAATTGAAAAACATTTTTGTGAAACTGACAGGCTGTTTGTCTTTTGCGGTAAATCTACCTTGACGGAGCACGTAGAAGGATGCTTTGTTTTGCATAAAAGCCTTCTTCGTTCAGCTTGGGGATTGAGTGCTGAACTCATCGCGTTGGCCTATTTCTGTCAATTTCGTAGCTATGCTTAAGTATGCAGCACACACGTCCATACATGTATATGCGGATGAAAGGAAATGACGGAGGGTGTGTTAGGCAATTTGCCAAAGAGTCCTTTTATTGATGACTTGAGTGTTGGGTCAAGTGTGCGTGCCATACGAAGAACGACCCGGATAAAGAAGTGTAACGATGATATTAAAAAAAAAAAAAAATTGAAATTGAAAAGGGGTAACACTGAGAGGCTTTTTGCAGTAGCCAACACGACCTAATGGGACGGGACAGTTTGTGTGCTTCCACTTTCTGGGCAATTTGTCAAGTCGGTTGGGAAAGCCAGCTTTCGTTGAAGTTCGTTTCTGAGGAATTTCTGTAATAAATTGACAGCGTAAATTTTCGGCAGTGTATAGGTAGTTGGGTATTGTTAGAACTGTCAACAGCATAGTAAAGTTATGTCGATATCGAAAGGATGTGTGTGCTTCGGTGGATTCAGTTTAGTGAATTTGGGGACCCGGCAATAACAAAGACGTGCCAGAAATGGGGTGCTCCTAAGCAGCCCCTATGTATACTAAGTGATGCCTTTTCGAGGAGGTCATTTGACGTCCACGCATTATTCACAGCGTATTTCCATTTTTACAGCCCAATTAGGAGGGCGAAATACAGACGAAAATAGAAATTGACAACCAGTTGGAAAGAAGTGCCTTTAACAAGTGGGTGCCATGTTTTCGGGTGCGAAATATGGGCAAGGGTGGTTTTTGGTTTTAACAAATTTAAATTGGCGAAGAAGTATGAGTTTTGATTTCGGATGTTCAGTCTTTTTGAGGTTTAATGCTAACAATTAACATATTAAAACACTTAAGCCCGGTAATGGAAAAACATTCTTAAAGACCTACTGACCAAGATTGAGCTACCAATTTTATTAAGGGCTGCGAAATAGACTTGTTCAAGGTGGATACTCAACTTAGCTCCTTATTTAATATTTGGTTTTGCACATGGATTCGGGGACCAACGGGTTATTCTTGCTGCCTGAAGGTTTTTAAAATTTATTCAAAACCTTTTGAAGGAGTTTCAAATTTTTGGTGGATAATAATAACTTACCACTGATCACCACCCGTGATTACAGAAATCCTCTCTCTTTAGAGAGCCAAACATTTCTCAAAAGGGATCATTTTCTTGGGTGACCATTTTTGAATCAGAAATACTCGTCTTCAACTACTCCTGGAGGAATTTCAACACTGTAATCCACTTTATCTACGCCCCATTGACCGACGAACAGAAGAGGAACAGTTTACCATTCCATTTGGCCAGTTGATTGGGAGTCAATTATAAATTCCGATTTTAGTAAGGTTAGTTTATGTTTAGACAGAAACACTGAGATCAAAGTTGGAGTCCTAATAGCTTATATGCCAACTTTCACATAAATGCTTAGAACGCCTCCAACTTGCAATTCTTCCATCACATGAATTTTCGTGAAATTCTTTCTCTCTTAGTTTTGTGTTGTTTATTTTCGAGATTTTTCGTAAAAACAACAGGACTAGCCATTTTTGATTACCAAAAGAGTGATTGATAGTCAACATTGAATTTTTCTTGGCACTTTTGAAGCAGTACTACGCAGTTATCGATTGACTTCGAAAAGGCGCTTAGAGGCTCTTTTTCCTCCCGCAATATTGTCGGCGTAAAGTCTCACAGAAAAACATTAGGCGCATTTTCCTAACCTTCAATAGAACTTGTTGTTGCGGGACATCATTGCCTTCCTGAACAGTTTGAATATATATACCTTATAGAAGACATAGCTTCTATTTCTAAAGGCCTTTAAGGATATATATTTGAGACTTCGTTAAGGGCTACCGTTGACTTGAGCATAAGCTTTGGAAAAAGTTTCAACTGCCCCAAATACCTTGTCATTCGAACTAAGAAATTGCAATCTGAAGTAAAAGATTGTCGCACGAAACGGAACAGGACCTAAGACTTGCCGCACCAAATAGTTGCCCGCAATATAACTTAAGTCTCTTTTTTCTTTTAATCCTCAACAAATCTCTGTGGAAGCTTTTATCAAGCACCTTGTGTGATATTTTCTTATGTGTTCCAGATCTTCTCACATTTTTGCATAAATTCATCGTTTTATAAAGAAGAGATATTGAATTTGTATTTAGAGTTTCTATACACTTTTCCACTTTACAAAATAAAAAAAGAATATTAAGCATAAATAAATTTTAGAAAATAAAAATAATATAAAGGGTCCGCCAAATAACTTTTTTTTTTTTTTGAAAATGCTATAAAAAAAACAACAATATTTTCTCAAATTTCTTTTTTTATTTGAAAGTACAATCCTTCCGGTTAATAATGGAAAATAATTTCATTCAAATGGCTGCCTCGGCTGGCCATGCAGTAGCCTACACGATCGGTCCAATTTTTAAGCACATTATCGACTGTGTGCAGCTGTATTTCACCAATGGCTTCACGAATATTGTCCTTTAAAGCGTCAATTGTCTCTGGCATATCGGCGTAACACTTATCTTTTACGGCACCCCACAAATAATAGTCCAACGGTGTCAAATCGCAGCTCCGCGGTGGCCAAACGACATCAGCTCTGCGGCTGATAATGCGATCTTCAAAAACAGGCCGCAAAACATCGAGTGTAGCTTCGGCTGTGTGGCACGTAGCGCCGTCCTGTTGAAACCAAATGTTGCCAATATCCTCCTCTTAAACTTTTGTGAACAAAAATTCGTTCAACATGGCCCGATAACGATCGCCATTGACCGTAACGGCCACTCCTTGCTCATTTTCGAAGAAAAATGGCCCAATTAGGCCTCTGTATCAAAATTTCAATTTTCTCGGGTGTACGCACCGTTTTTGGCTTTTCACGCTTTGGTTTATCGATGAGGATGCCAGTTTCTTCCACTTTTTTCACAAGATAACGAACATACGGAGCTGACGGTGCTTCTCGTCTTCCAAAATCCGTACGCAATTTACGCACACATTCTGCAACATTACCATGATTTTCAAAGTAATGTCGCAATATTTCCCAGCGTTGTTCAAGCGTATACACAACCATATTCGTTCAGCGGAAGGATAAAACTAATTATCTGTCAAATCAGACATGAGCTAAGTGTTACCATTCGCGGAATAAGCACTAGTTGAAAAAAAAAAAGTTAGATGGCGGACCCTTTACTAATCTTCAATTCTGCCGAGAATTGACACCATAGTTTGATTTTTTAAGAAAAGTTTACTGCCGAGTCTTCGTTGCAAATAGATTAAGATAATCTTTTCAAAAAAAAGTAAACGACAAATAATTAGTTCGTTACGAAGAATATTAAACCAAAATAAGAAGTGACAATTTACAACCTGATTAGAAACTTCCTGAACGAGGTTGTAGGAAATACTTGAATTTTGGGCAGCCATCTTAACCCTAGAAAGCTAATGTTCGTCGATTCGACGACGTCGCATTCTTAATTTTCCTGCCTCTTTTCAACGCGGGCACATAGTAACTTATGCTCAACAACTAACTCAGTCGCCGATGCGTTCTTGCGAGGACGGTTGTGTCCGGCAGAGATAATACTGAGACCACCAACTTCGGCCGATTTCCCGTTAATTGCCTACAAGCTATATTTTTATGGGGTGGCAATGCTAAGTGGGCGTTTTGTTACATTGAAATTCGCATTGGCAAATGTCACGTAACTTCAAAAATTCAGACTGACCAACACACTCGCACCTTGCATATGCCACTTCCGCTGTGGGCAAAGTTGCTGACAGCGTTCATAGAATTTTATCTGTTAAGTTTGAAATATTTTTTTTTAGGATTAGGTGTACATTTGCTTAAGATATTAATGAAAAATGAACAATGTAGATTGGTTGAAGGAAAATGAAAACATTTTGAGGAATTTTTCTTCAGTTATCTAAGAAAAAATTACACATGAAATCGAAGTTAAAGATATTCCAAAGCAGAAAATACACAACCGTATTTGTCATAATAAGTTTCTAGAATATAGAACATCTCATTTAGCTAGTTTTATTAACCAAAGAAATCAAATTATTCGCCTTTTAACCATTTATAATAACTAACCAATGGCATTCAGTAATGAAAAAATGTGGTATTCCCGAACTCTGGCACATTTCCCCACGGCTGCCGAGGTTGGCATCATTTATTTTTGTATTTTTTCTATGTTTTTGCATGTCACACGGATTCTAAATTGACATAACACCGATGGGAAAACAAAATGGCGAATTTGAAAATAAATTGAGGGGGCCAGCGGCAAGAGGATTGTGAGTTGGGTGTCTCAGTATGATTTGTCTATGGTGTCCGGCAGGTAAAAACAGTATTTCTATTTTTATTTATATTTTTAAAAGCAACATTGGAATTTGTGGTCAACATCGAATTGACTTTTGCGGATTTAGCACAAAGAAAAAATAGTTCCTTTATTTTTTTTTCTTATCACCTGTCATTATTAATTATATATTGCCAAAGAAGGAATGTTTTTTTTCAGTATTTTTTAAATATTGTAAAGACATGTTCATTTTAGACTGAAAAATGCTGCGTTTTTTAAAAGACTGCTTAATAATAAAAAAATGAAGAATATACTTAGTAAAATCAAGTTTTTTTATTTGGGAATACAATCTTAATGTTAATCTTAAAATAGAACCATATTTATTAAACAAAGCTAAAAAAACATATTTTAGTACAGATCGTCGAATCGACGAATGTTTAGCTTATTAGGCGTAGTCAGCAACATTAGCCTACTAGAGTTAAAAAAAAGTGTTATCATCGGCCTGGCCGATGCTTTGATACCCTCCACTGCATTCAAGTCATGCAAAACTGGTTTGGTATGAGAGCTACCAGAATAAAGAAGATAAAGGAGAAAATCTGAATAAAATTATATAATTGAAAAGAATTATAAAAATTTCTATTAAAGGCGAATGAAGTTAAAAAATAAAATAAAATAAATAAATACGCATAACAGGATAAGGTTTGATAACAAGATGAAATATTTAAATTAAATAAGATCAAAATTTAAAGAATAAAAAAAGAAGAGCTATAAATAGTGAACATTACTATTATTTCAGTTGCTAAAGTTAAATATTTTCATTAATTAAATTAAAATTATTATGTGTCGGCGCAGTGGATTAGTGGTTAGTGTGTTGGACTACTAAGCGAGGGGTCCCAGGTTCGAATCCCGAGAAAAACCCAAATTCCAACTTAAGGTTTTTTTCACTGCGCCACCTCTCGCGAACGTCTGATAAACATCCGAGAGTATAACTGTCATGAAAGAGCTTCTCAATTGGCCGTTTGGACTCGGCATAAAATTGTAGATCCCTTCCATTCGTCCCAAAAATAAAAAAAAACTCACACAAGACGAATGGTTGTGAGAAGCTAGGCTTGGGTCCATAAGGACCTGTTGCGCCAATTATTTATTTTTTATTTTTAAATTAAAATTATAAAAATAGTTTTTCTACTTTTTGATTTTTATTTTTCTTAATTTAGTAAATTGGCCATTAAAATACAAAATTTAGCGGCTGTTGTGCACAAAATCCTCTTCACCCCTGAATACTTAGTTAAAGCTGAGTGATTTTTTTTTATAGTTTTATGATTTTGATAGATAACGATCCATCTTGAAATTTTAATAACTATTGCTCTTTTTTAACATTTCTAATTATCATTACCTATTTCTAAATAATCTTATTTGAACTTTAAATAATTATACGTCTACAATTACAATTTAATTTTAGTTAATTAGTTAAACAATAAATATTGTCACTGTTTACATATACAGCCGACTATCGTTAAATCGAAACTCGAGGGACTCTTAAAATATTTCGAATTATCGAGTGTTTGAAATATCAAATTAATCATAACAAAAACAAAGGCTTGTGTACGATGAAACAAGTTTAAACATGTCTCAAAATGTGCTTACAATCCTTCTGTCTCTTTCTCTCTGCAACTTTTGAATTGTCGAGTGTTTGACGCCCATGAATTCGAATTAACGTGTCGTTTTTTTACGTAGCAATGATTTTTTCGCTCGAATTACCAAGTGCATACAAATGTATTGATTTAGTTCGAAATATAAAGAGATTTTGTAGAGAACTCGTGATAAATTTGAATTTTTTTTTTTTTTTTTTTAGCATCGCATGAAATATTAAGATACAAGCTGTTGTCGAAGACAAGAGGCGAATGTATCTATTATTACAAAATTTAATTTTTAAAACAGTGAATAAAACTATTGATGGGGAATATATAATAAAAATACCGATAAAAATTAAAATTTTTAAGTTCGAAAATAAGAAATTAAAAAAAAATAAAGATAAAAAATTACGACGATTTATAATCTATTCAATTATGTAATTGGAGTAAAAAACAAATCAATATGAGAATGGTTAAAAGAGAGAAACCATCTTTTAATATTATTTAAAAATACTGTTTTCACTCTCTCGCATCTAAGGTTTTCTGGCAGTATATTGAACAAACGAGGCACAGAATAGAAACGTGAAAAATGTGTTTTGTAAATTTCTGGTACCCTTACAAAATTTCTGGTGTTTACTCTCAGATTAAAATTTTCATTAACTCTGACGGCGTAGTACCCACAGTTTTCAAAAAATATTTTTAAAACTTTATAGCAGTAAAGTTGCCTTAGAGGGAGAATTCCAAGTTTTTTGAAGAGCACGAAACTAGGAGTTCTACGGTTCACTTTAGACATAATTCTTATTGCGTGTTTTTGCTGCTTAAGTAAACCTTCTACATTAGAAAAATACATACCACCCCAACAGATTAATCCGTACTGCAGCTTAGATTTAAATAGAGCATTGTAGTCTAAATTCAATATGGGCAGACTACAGTAAAGACTAAGATGATATAGTTGCCTGATGGTTGAAAATGTGATCTTTCCAATTGAGTCTATGATCCAATATAATACCTAAATACTTAAAATTGTCAACGCGATCAATTTTGAAGCATGCATTACTGCAACTTTCATTACTGTTAAAGGTAATAGCATGATGGAGGCTTAGACGAAATCTCAAGCAATTCGGTGAATGGTAATGCAAAGGAAAGTCATCGCATGTTGAACCTTTGATATTAAAAAACTTAGTTTTATTACTAATTACCAATCTATGCTGATTGAACCATCTTCTCAATATATCTAAATCATTATTAACATCCAAAAAAAGGTTAAGATAACTCTTATTGGAATAGGAAAGGGCAGTATCGTCGGCAAATGCTGTAATGTTGCCTTTAAAGGGTTGAATAAATAGCGAATTAACATATATTAAAAACAGACTAGGACCCAACACAGAACCTTGGGGAACACCTATATTAACCAAATGGTGTGAACTGACACAGTTTTTTAATTTAACTATTTGCTTACGATTTTTTAAGTATGAAGCAAACCAGTCATAAATAAAACCTCTGAAACCAGCATTGAAGAGTTTTTTTTTTTTTTTTTTTTTTTTTTTTTTTTATTATTATTATTATATTACATACATTATTACAATTTTCATGTTTTCCTGCGAAGCCTAGGCTTTTCTGCAGAAGATTGTGTTTCAATTTAATTTTAACTAATAAAAGTGGGTTGTATTTAAAGTTACAAAAAGTTATCAATTTCAAAATTTGATTTCATTTACAGATTACATATATAAAAGTTATCAATAGCATTTTATCTGGATTCATTTAGGAAGAAGTGCTTTAATTGCTTTTTTCTTGTTATATAATTTCTAATTTGTTTAAGTTCTTGAGGCAAAGAATTTATTATTGAAGGGACAGTGTGTTTTAGCTGTCTTCTACCATAAGTGTTGTAGTTTCTTGAAATTTGAAGCATACCTTGTGCGCGTTGTCTGGTGTTAAGTTGATGTTGTATCGGTCGAACGAAGCGGTGGTCATCTTGGTATTGTAGAACTGTAGTCATTTTGAAGAATTCCTCGACTTTAAGCACCTTAAAACTGTTTCCATTTTGCTGTCTGTTATTCTGAATGGTTTTTAAGATCGTTTTCTGAAGTTTTTGGATCTTGTTGATGTGAGTTTTGGCAGCGTTTCCCCAAGCAAGTATACCATATCTTAGCTTTGATTCTACTAATGCATAATAGACTAGTCGCAGAACGTCCTCTGAAGCATGGTACCGCAAATGTGAGATTGCATATAAGCCTTTCTTAAGATCATTGCGTAGCTTGTCTATATGTTTGTCCCAAAGGAAGTGGCTGTCAATAACGACTCCAAGATATTTATAACTTTCAACAGCTTCGATGCATTCACTGGGCGTGCTTGGACATAAAGCATTCCTGCAGTATATTTGCTTATCGGTTTTTTTGAAATGTGGGCTTCGAATATGCATTAGTTTGGTTTTAGAAGCGTTAATTACCAACCCGTTATCGTGGCACCATTGTATAGATTTGACGAATTCCTTTTGCATCATCACCATCGCCGTATCAAGAGATTTATGTCGTACCACAATTGCAGTGTCATCGGCAAAAGCGAATGGAATGCTTAGCTTAAAAATGCGAAGGAGCTCGTTGGTATAAATTATGAAAAGAAGTGGACCCAAATTAGAACCTTGAGGTACTCCGTATTTAACATATTTTGCATCGCTGTAAGCATCTTTTATTTTGACACAGAACATTCTGTTATGAAGATAGTCTGTCATCCAATCAGCCATCACACCTCGAATCCCGATTCTTTCCAACGCTTCTAAAAGATTTGAATGATTGAGTGTATCAAAAGCCTTGCTGAAATCCATGAACAATACCAGTACATGGTGACCTTTATTTAAGCTCTCGTTCACGCAGTTAGCAAATTCACCAATTAGTTGTCCAGTATTTTTGTTTTTCTGGAACCCGTACTGGCTATTGTTAATGAGAGAGTGTTTTTCAACAAAGCTCTGTAATCTACTAACAACAATGCCCTCTAGGCACTTTTCAAAGACCGGCAGTATTGAAATTGGTCGGTAATTTGATAATCGATCCTTAACTCCACCTTTATAAATTGGTCTTACCACAGCAGTCTTAAGTTGTTTTGGTATTGTTGTTAAAGTTAAATTGATTATTTTACACAAGATTGGAGCAAACAAATCAGCATACTTTTGTATGTCAGTTGCCCTGATACCATCAATACCAGGTGACTTATTCGGCCCAAGTGACTTTATAATAATTTTAACCTCATTTACATTTGTAGCATATGTAACGATCGTATCTATACTGTTTTTCGCAGTATTATACTGCTTTTGCAACTCCAAAACTGTATACTGCTTTTTCAGCCCAAAATACTGTATTTTAATACTGAGAACAAATATTAAGTTTTATTTCTTTAACGTTTTGAAATTCATATTTATTAATCGTAATGCAAAACGTCAAAGAAAACAAAATGAAACGCGGATTTCATTTAACACGAATCGAGGAAAAAATTTGATTCTCTTTTAAACGATTTTTTTTGAAATAACACGAAAGTAACGGTAAAAAACTTCGTTTGTGTTTTTCATAATTTCAATTTGTCGGGGATTCCCCAAATATGCAGGAATGTATACCTAGTTATTGTCCCATAGTACCATATTTTTACACGAATTATTTGAGAACGTTAGATACGTGTAAATACTCTCTTGTCATTATTCATTCTTGTTCAGAACGCGTAAAAATGTCGAAATCAAGAGCAAAAAATACATTCAACACAAAACTTCGGGAAAAGTATTCGTTTCTCGAAAAAACGAAAAGTGAAAGTGATGTTTTTTGCAGAAAATGCAAAGGTAGTTTTTCTATTGCGTCTGGTGGAAACGCGGATATTGCCAGACATATCAAAACAAAAAAACATAAAGATGCTGAAAATGCCGCTTCTACAAGTACATCTATAAAAACACATTTTTCATCGGATTGGGATACACATTCAGCGGCAATCGAAGGAGTGTGGGCGTATCATGTGATAAATTCAAATCAAAGTTTCAAGTCATCAAATTGTGCGACGAAAATATTTAAATCGTGTTTTAAAATGAAGTTTTCGTGTTCACAAAAGAAATGTCAAGCAATAGTCACCAGTGTTTTTGCGCCGCACGTCCAACAATTGCTTGAACAAGAATTAAAAGACTGTAATTATGTGTCAGTGTATACAGATGCATCAAACCATGGAAATATTAAACTTTTTCCCGTGCTTGTTCGATATTTTATTCCCACTGTCGGTGTACATGTTAAAGTTTTGAATTGAACCGAAGAAGCTGGTGAAAATTCGCAAATAATATCCGATCTAATTGAGTCTGCTGCCAGTAAATACAAGATAAAGAAGAAAATCGTCTGCTTCTGCGGTGATAACGCAAAAGTTAATTTTGGTGGAGAAACTCGGGGCGGCCAGAATAATGTTTTCTACCGATTAAAACAGTGGCTTCCTCATTTGATCGGCATCGGCTGTGTCGCTCACATAACACACAATTCATTGAAATTTGCATGTGAAGAAATACCGTTTGACGTTGAGTGGGCCATTGTCAAAATATATTCCCATTTCTACCTTAACACTGTACGCGTGACCGCGTTGAAATCATTTTGTCAAGAGGCAGAAGTGGAATATAAGAAATTGCTCGGCTATTCAAAAACACGATTTTTGGCTCTCGGACCAGCTATCAGGCGTATCATGGAACAATATGATGCCCTTAAAATATATTTCCTAGGACTTAAAATAGGAGAGAAAAAGTTGAAGGAATTTTTCAATGAAGAATCATCGAAATTTTGGTTGATGTTTGTCCAAGAACAGGTAGAAATTCAATTGATTTCAAAATTCACTTTTTTCAAATGTTCTTCTTCTCTTTTATTAGGCCGAGTTATTCGCTAAATATGTGCTAAAAATTGAAGGTGATGATGTCACGGCAATCGAAGTTGCGCACTGTTTACATGAAATTGAAGAAACACTAAAAATGCGTCAAGAAGATGATTTTTTATCGCCGATTGCAGTGACAGAAAAGCAAAAACTTATTCACAATGGATACAATTGTAATGAGATGGCTGCTATACGCAACGAATTTTTTGGTAATTTCACCTTCTTCTGTTCAACTCTTCAATGAATTTAACTAATATGAATTTATTTGTACTAATTTCGCAGCCGCTGCACTCTCTTACTTCGAAATATGGACAGCACAATTTGAGCCACTGAAACTTTTTGCGTGGGCGACTTTGAAAGAAACTCCAGAATGGAATGATGTCGAAGCGGTCATGAACAAGATGAACGAAATAAATTTGTATAAAGCCGATGAAAAAGCAGCAGATTTGCATACTCAATTTAGATATGTTAAGAACTACTGTACAACCGATAAAATCACGCAATGGAGAGCCGGCCATGTTTCGAATGTGAATCGCTGGGTGGAAATATTCAATCACCTCAATAAGATCGATTGTGAATACAATGAAATGGCTACAATCGTTGAATACATTTTATGCTTGCCAGGAACCTCATCATCTGTCGAAAGAATTTTTTCTGCAGTGAACAAAACTTGGACGTCAGACAAAACTCAATTGGAAGTCGAAACATTGAAAGCAATTCTGATGGTCAAATGTAACTTGAAATATCCATGCGTTCAATTCTATCATTATCTCAAATCAAAGCCGGAATTGCTTCGTCAAATTGCTTCAAAGGACAAATACAAAACATCAACAACAGGAGAAGACATTGAAATGGAAAGCGATTTAGATGATGGAAACGAATCGCCCCGAAATGAATAGTTTTTTTTGTTGATTTTCATTGATTAAAATGTATACTGCGAAAAATACTGTATTTTTTAAATCGATTTACTGTTTTTTTTAAATTTTTGGTCCAAATATACTGTTTTTTGTCTAAAAAAAGATACGATCGTTAAGCATATGCGAAGATTGTGTTTTCTACATGCAAGTTTCTGTTGTTTGATGTATGTAAATTACATTTGTGTATTATATTTTCAGTTTGTGAAGAGAAAAACTCAGCAAAATCGTTAGGAAGCGAATTGAATCCCGCTTTGAAATTGTTCATCAGTATCTCGTCAATGCTCTTTTTTTTTCTTCCTAGGATTTCATTTATAAGTCCCCAGGTTTTCCGCGGATCTGCTGTGAACTCCATAAACTGTTTTTTATAAAATTTGGATTTTTGAATAATTATATTTTTGTTGATTTTGTTCCGTAAGGTCTTGTATTCTGTTTCATAATTATTGTTTAATCTATTATTTTTCCATTTCCTGTATAATCTGTCTCTTTTTTTACATTCAGCGATGAGTTCTGGTGTTATCCATGGATTGTTTTTCCGTATTTTTAAGACTTTTTTATTGATTGTTGATTTCATGTAAATATTTTTTAGTTTATTGGCAAATTTATTGTACATATTTTCAGCATTCTCCTCTTCAAGAAGCGAGTTCCAATTTTCTTCTTGAATGAGTTGGTTTAGTTTCGAATTACATATACGTGAAGAACTTACAACCGTTTTTTCTGAATTCGTTTGAGTTTTTTTGTAGTACAGTGTTGGATAGTGGTCGGTAATCTCGTTCTCAATAACCGCTGTATAAATTTTATTATCGACGTTGCTAACTAAGATGTGCACTAAGATGTGGATCAATTCTCGTGCACTTTGTTATGACATTCATAAGTCACGATGACGCTAGCATCTCTAAATAGTCTTTTACATAGCTTGATTTTTTATTTTGAACATCAATATTTATATCACCCAAAACAATGTATTCTTCATTTTTCTTCATTTTTCTTAAGTCATTGCCAAGTTCTTCAATAAATGCGACTTTGCTAAAACCAAGAGGTCTATATATTCCAAGCATGTATGTTGTTTTATTCTCTTCCGTAAACTGAATTTTAATACTTTCATATGAAACCGTTGGCGATGAAATTCTTTGATGACTTAAACTGTTTCGAACAAACATTATTATTCCTCCCCCTCTTTGATCATTTCGATTTAGTATTTCTTGTTGAAAACCATTTAGCTGATAAAATCCGCTCTCTTCATCTTTAATATTTGTTTCTACCAAAATAATTACATCTAATTCATTAATAAAGTGATTGATACTTAAGCAGAAAATATTCCAATGGAGACGCATCGATCTTATATTGAAACATATAGGGGAAAGTGGTCACCCTTCGTACATGAGGCACATTCGTACAGTAAGTATGAAAGAAAAAATAAACGGCGCACAAACACGTGGTTGCTTGTGTGCATAGTCATACCAGGTACCTTTTCGCCCAACTAACTTCGGGCCAGTCGCACAATAGAGTGGGAGCTGACAAGACGTAACGTGTTTCCGAGCGCTGCGAGTAATTTGTCTACCAAAGTTTACGATCGCATTGTGAGTACATTTTTTATGTTTTTTGCAAAATAGTGATGACGAATTTGTGTTTACAATGTTTATTTTGTGATTTAATTACTAATATTTCCATACTAAATTATAATTTATACAAACTTGTAATTTTTATTTTGTACATAGCCTGGGGTACATTCGGACAGTAATACAGGGGGTACATTCGTACGCGTACGAATGATCCCCTTTAAATTTTATTTACGAAAAATTATTATCACAACTTCATATCGATTTTAATTAAAGAAAATATAACACTTTAAAATTTGTTTTACACATTCTATAATTGAGGTGTTTTCTATATAAATATTTCCTTCAGAATCATGGTGCGGAAATATAAAAAAAAGGGCACCCGAACCCAAGAAGTTGATGAAGAATCCATTAATTCAGCAATTGAGGAAGTAATGCAAGGATGTTTGTCTTTTAGAAAAGCTGCTTTGAAATACAATGTCAAGGTATCAACTTTGCAAAGCAGAGTTCAAAAATTCCGAAATGATGTTAATAAAGATAGACCGCCACGTACTTTTCATTCCAAATACACAAGCCTGCAAGTCTTCTCCTTGGCAGAAGAGGAGCGCTTAAATGCTTATATAATTAATTGCTGCAAGATGCATTATGGTCTTACGACAGTACAAATTCGGAAACTTGCATATGAATATGCAAAAGCAATAAAGATAAAGTATCCAGCAAAATGGGACGAGGATCAAATGGCTGGCCTAGAGTGGATGCGTAAATACAGGGAACGGAATCCAAATCTCAGTTTGCGAAAGCCAGAAAATACCAGTGCTGCACGATCATTCGCTTTTAATAAAACTGCAGTAACAGAGTTTTACAATAATTTGAACGAAGTATTGCAGCGACATCATTTTACTGCAGACCGAATATTTAACTTCGATGAGTCGGGTGTTTCTACTGTTTTAGACACTCCTAAAGTTTTGGCTCCTAAATCACAGAAACAAGTAGGGCAGATCGTTTCAGCGGAGAGGGGCGAACTTGTTACTTTTGGTGCTATTATTTCGGCAAACGGGAATACTATTCCGCCGCTTTTTGTATTCCCACGTGTGCATTACAAAGACCATTTTCTTGAAGGTGCACCTGAAGGAAGCATTGGGGCTGCAAATAGGAGTGGCTGGATAAATTCTGACATATTTGTGTCAGTATTAAAACATATCCAAAAGCACACACTGACATCTAAAGATCACCCGATTTTATTATTATGTGATAATCATGAAAGCCACATCAGCTTACAAGCTATAACATATGCTCGAGATAATGGAATAACTTTTGTGTCTTTTCCCCCACACACAAGCCATCGCTTGCAACCTTTAGATGTTGCAGTTTTTGGGCCGTTTAAGTCGAAGTTGAAAATAGCATTCAATAATTGGCATATGGTGAATCCAGGAAAAACCGTCAGCATTTATAATATTCCCAAACTGGTTAAAATTGCATATTTTGAATCTTTCACAGCGAAGAATATAACAAGTGGATTTGCTAAGCCAGGTATATGGCCGTTGAATGAAATAGCCTTTAGCGATGAAGATTTTGCTCCAATTGACGTATATGCTTCTAATATTCCTGAAAATATTCCACCAAACCCGGAAGCAAGTTCTGCTGCACTAGAACCGCTACCTTCTATTTGTGTTCCATCGACCGATATCAATGAAAGTTATCTTCCTCGATATACCAATGATAATCGTGATATCTCACATACTTCCTTGCTTAAAAATCGTCAAGAAACCGAAACTTCTATAGCAGAGAGGCATCCTGAACTGAACACTTGCAAACCTTCTACTTCAACAGCTGGGACTCAACCTGAAACAACTACTAATGTTCCCATAACACCAGAAGCTATAAGACCATATCCTAGAGTTGTAAGAAACAGAAAAACTAATAAAGGAAGAAAACCAGGTAAATCTCGTATATACACAGATACACCTGAAAAAAATGAAGTAGAAGAAAGATTCAAACAGAAAGAAATGAAAAAAGTAGAGCAGGAACGAAAAGCTAGAGCTAAAAAAATTAAACGTAGTTTGGTGGAACTTAATTCAATTCAAAAGAAAAAGAAAGCTAGAAAAGCAGAAAGTTATGAAGATTCAGAGGAGTCTGAAGGATCACAAATAAGTTTGCGGGAAAGCTCTACGTCTCCATTTGATTTCGAAGCCGATGAAGATGCTGATGATTTCAATATCGACACAAATGATGATGTTACACCGGAGAATATCAAAGATAATTGTTTTATTTTGGTTAAATTTGAAAAAAAAAATGCTGTTGTCTATTACGTCGGAAAAGTTATCAGTCATTATTCGCCAACAGAGTTAAAAGTATCTTATCTTCGAAAGAAACCAGGATGGTTAATGTCCTTTGTTTTTCCTGATCTAGAAGACATACACACTTTATATATAATTGACGTCGCCATGATCCTGCCTGATCCTGAACCAAGGCCACATTGTACAGCTAGAACATCAAGACTTTTTACTTTTGCAATTGACTTAAATAATTTTAATGTCCAATGACTTCCAAAGTCACAACCAAATGTTTAATTACCTTTTTAAAGTACAAATTGTCAACGACTTATTACAAAGATCTCATATAGTTTGTAAACGTTAGAATTACAAGTAAATAAATTAAGAGTTTATTATTTTTAGTTGTTTTCTTTGAAAGGTTTTTAAGTGAACTATAAGTCAAGTTGAATATTATTAAGTAATTTGTAAGTTTAATAATTTCTTTTGTTGCTATTTTAACAATTAACAGGTTAAATTAACTTTTTAAATACCCTGTATGAGTCTTCCCCATACTGTACGAAACTACCCCATCTGCTGTGCGAAAGCTCCCCATAGGTGGGGTGCATTCATACAAATATCTAATCCCAGAAGATATTCTATAATTCTGAAACTCTTTGACATAATGGTTTCAGACTTTTTTGTAATAAGCTACAATATATATATTACACATAAGTGCATGAACTTAATACTGAAGTGAGTTAATTATTAACTAAATAATAAAAATGCAAAAAGTGTACGAAGGGTGACCACTTTCCCCTATAGCAACTTTTAATATTTTTTAATTCATTAATGTCAATGCCACTAAAGCCATGTATTACCCTACAATTAAAATTAACTTCTAGTTCCAGTGTATCGTTTGTGCTCTCCATTTTTATGTACTGTTTTAAACTTCTATTTGTTCTGACAAAAAGCTACTACAATTATTATGCGCTCTTTATATTCTTCACGTCTTGTTGTAAGTATGGTTCACCATATCAAAAGCTTTAGTTATATCTATAAAAAGAGTAGCGGGAATTTCAGATATATTCAAGCTGTTATAAATTTCGCCAGTTAATTTAATAGAGCACTTTCCGTCGACCTTCCGCTTGTAAATCCAAATTGAGAGACACTAAAAAAATTAGTTCTATCTAGCAAAGACAAAATTCTAGACTTCATACCTCTTTCAAAAACTTTTGAAAAAACAGAAAGAAGGGAAATAGGACGATAGTTATTTAATGCCGTAGTATCACCTTTACTGCTGTTTTTAATGATTCTGGGAAAACTCCAAACTGAACGCAGAGATTAAATATAAAACACAGGACATCCGATATTTGAAAAGAAATGTTTTTCAAGACCAAGCTGGAGATCTTATCAAAAGAAGAGGAATTGGATGTTTTAAGCGAAAAAATATTTTTTTTTGGATTTCAAGTGCAGTAAACTGTTCAAAAAAGAAACTTTCAGAATGAACATCCATTTGTTTTAAAGAATAATCATTTGGATTTTCTTCCTTAGAACAGTCTTGAAAAGAGTTTAAGTTAGAAAAAAAATCATTAAATAAATTGGCAACTTCTTGAGGTTCAGATACAGGAGTATTGTTGTTGTCAATAATAATATTAGAATCTGTAATACCATTAGTCCTGTTTAGAATTTCGTTAATAACTCTCCATTCCCTTTTAACGTTACCAAAATTCGCAGCTAATCTATTATAAAAGTAAGTATCTCTACAACGCGGTGTTTCAGTTTTTAGCTCTAGACACAACTTATCATAATATTTTTTCAATCTCGCATTATTAGGATGTTTTTTTAACTTTTGAACATATTTGTTTTTTCTTTCTAATTTTTATTAGTAAAGGGACAGTCATCCATTGCTTAAGACACTTTAAATTATTATTTTTATTACAAATTTTCAGAGTACAATTGGAAATATGAAGTTGCAACTTTTTTAAGAAGATATCAAAAGCAATTGATGGATCCTGAGCATTATAAACATCATCCCAAAACTCAAAATTTAATTTCGATTTGAGAGCAACAAAGTCAATCTTGTTATATGCATATTTTGTATACACAGATTGTTGAATTCTAGATGCCCTGCAATCAAGTTTAATACTGGTTAAGCTGTGGTCTGATATTTTCAAATCATAAGCCACTGTTTTGTAAGCAACGCTATTGCTTCTATGAATACTTACAAAAATATGGTCTAAGCAACATTCTAAACGAGTAGGGTTAGTTAAAGGAGAATCAAACCCAAACGAAGATAAAATTGATAAGTAGTTATCTACTTCAGCTGAATCGAGCAGGATATTAATATTAAAGTCCCCTAATTATAGAGAGGTTCGAATTATCGCAGGGTTGAATTACCGAAAGTCGACTGTGTATATTTGTGAGTTAAAATTGTTACTAGAGATTTGAAAGAAAATAAAAATGGTATACTAAATACACTAATTTGGTGGATGTGACAGAGCTTCGGTGATGTCTGAAGGAGAGCAAGAATGATAAAATTTTGGGGCTACTATAAAAATAGAAATATAGAGTTATTTGGTAGCAAGGTGTCTTTAAGTTGTACTTGATGTCATAGGGGCGGCTTACACTAGGCAAACATTATAATTTTCGATCGCCACCCTAAAAAGAATCAATAAACGTTACCTATAGAGAATGTTTGAATGTGCTTTCCTAATCAAATTTAAATATTATGAAAAGTTACACATTTTTCCAAAATTTCAGCATGAAAGTATGCAACATCAGTCTGTTGTTTCTTCTGCAAGAATCCTCCATATCCGTGGAGCAAGCATGCTGAAGAACACTTTCCGTGTTCCCTGCCCGGACTGACTCAAGAAGTCCTGTAGTTATGGGTCATGAGGGTAGTTTAAGAAGCGGAAGGATACGGGAAAGTAAAAAGTACCTCGTCCTAATTGATGTTCCCGATATTTCGTTACAAGGTCTCGCATCATCCTAACAGCACTGAGCTTCGTCGTTAGAAAACCTTACTTAGAACGATCTAAGTTTTTGCAGCCCTTCGGGAGCATTAACAGTCATCAAGGCCTTTGCTTCTGTGAATAAGTAAATGCAAGAATACAGGAATGGACCGGAATCTCTCGATTACCATTGAAAAGCTGACGTAATGGACTTTCTTCGTGCATCGTATATAAATCCGGCTCTATCGCAGATGCTACAATTAGACCACTGTTATTTAAATAAATAAAATAAATAATTGGCGCAACAGGTCCGTACGGAGCCTAGGCAAATTTTGTTGCCAGCAAGCCTTCGGGTAGCTGGTGAATTGTCGGGTCCTTCGACCAGGAAGACCTTGAGTGCCAGGACTGCCGCAAGGCGGACCTGTGGATTGCCGGGACTGTCGCAAGGCGGACCTTGAGTACCAGGACTGCCGCAAGGCGGACCTGTGGATTGCCGGGACTGTCGCAAGACGACGGACCTATACACCGCCGGGGCTATACCACGCCCAACCGAGCCGCAGGGAAGGAACGAGCCGCTTACCACCCCAGACGACCAGGATTAGTGTAGCCGTGCCGATTAAGACTACTTATTTGTTACATTGTGTAATTCTTTTATTTTCTAAACAAATTGTAATAAAGAAACTCCTCTACCTAAAGTTCGTGTTTCTTTAGGGAAGACCTTGGCGATCCGACGAGCTAACCTCAGCCTAAGATAAAAAGCACATCGCAAGGTTTACGTTTTTAGCTAAATGCTTGGTAGTGGCGCAGTGGCTTAGTGGTTATTGTGTTGGACTACTAAGCGAGGGGTCCCAGGTTCGAATCCCGAGAAAAACCCAAATTCCAACTTAAGGTTTTTTTTCGCTGCGCCACCTCTCGCGAACGTCTGACAAACATCCGAGAGAATAACTGTCATGAAAGAGCTTCTCAATTGGCCGTTTGGACTCGGAATAAAATTGTAGATCCCTTCCATTCGTCCCAAAAATAAAAAAACTCACACAAGACGAATGGTTGTGAGAAGCTAGGCTTGGGTCCATACGGACCTGTTGCGCCAATTATTTTTTTTTTTTTTTTTAAGTAGACTATGCACACAGTACTTCGGAGTTTGTCGTATCCGAAGTTCATGTTCCATTCGACCTTAAAACTAAGTGAGCTCTCAATGCACTGCCCCCATATCCCACTTCCTACCTCTATCTCTCCAAAAGACTAGACATGTATCCATCAGTTGAACCCCATAATAGGCATTTGTCGCCCGAGGACTAGACAATTTGTCTCGTCTTACATTTAGGTGAAGCAGCATTTTTCAGTCTAAACATAACATTTGCAGTATGAACCCATCAGCCGTAAAACATTTTCTAATGAATGCAAGCCCCCAACAGAGGCAAGATTATTCTTCTGGCAAGCTGACATCATTGATAATAATACAATCACTAAGATGGGAGCTCAGCTGGTTCAAGTGGCGCTGCTTTTCATATAAATTCCATAAGATGTTCATTGCCTGAGTGGGATTTACTCCGCCGCTCAGATAACTTGAACTTTTCCCCTTAAACGGTTCACATAATGGTGTGCGGCTGTGTCTTGTAAGTGGCCCTGTTGGCGGGGCAAATACAAATTTCCACATCTCATACTTTGGCTGTGTGTGCATTTTATACAGCCGGGTGTGGGATAATGAACGAAACACACACAGGGCTTGGCGACTGTTACGATAAATATCTCATTCTATTGATGGAAGAGGCAATTTATTGTTATGTCGCGTAATTTCAGCAATTTGAGAGTAGCAGCGTATTTTCCTTTCTAATCAGTTCGATTCATAATTCACCGGGGGTTGCAATTACGTTAATGAAGGAGAGAGTGATTGTCTGTCTGCGGTGAGTGATTCAGGACCGAAATTTCACCTGCCTTCAATTTTCGTCCCTACCAAGGACAGTCTTTTGCCTGTGATATAGTCAGACCTATTTAGGGTTTTGAAAAGTAACAAGAACGTGAATAGGTAGGTCACTGACTAATGTCTTTCCCAAAATAAATATCATCCTCGGAAAGGGCCAAGCATTCAAGAGGGGAACAATTCTGCTGTAAGCTTCCTTTACGGCGGGCATAAAGGTCTAGGTCTATGCCATGTTCTCAGTGCAATTATTATAAAACGGTTCCCCTTTGGGCAATTCACGCCCGTACGAAGAAATAATACTAAAGTGAGAACAAGCCAACCAAGGGATAGACCGAGGAATATATGAATACAGCTATAACCAATTTGTTGCCGGCTATTTACTCGAAGCAAATAACCGAAGCGGACATGGCAAACATAAACACAATCTTCGCTTTATGGCGCAAAACATTCTCCGAAATTGTTGTTATCTCCGAAATCTGTTTGTAGCGACTGGCTGAGTTTGTG
Source organism: Cheilosia vulpina (assembly GCA_916610125.1). Taxonomy (NCBI): domain Eukaryota; kingdom Metazoa; phylum Arthropoda; class Insecta; order Diptera; family Syrphidae; genus Cheilosia; species Cheilosia vulpina. Next base: position 71,721,900 of record OU744277.1, on the reverse strand, counting down.
TAATGCGCCCCCAATGGTTAGGGGTCAGGATAATCCCATGTTATTTGCAATCTGACTGGCTTTGCATGTAAGCATTCTATCAAATGCTCTCGAGGCTGTAACATGCGCCATTTCGCCTTGGATGAGCAAACACTTTGGGATTATTTATACTGTCGATGGAAGTTGTGGTCATTTAAAACGTTTTTGAAATAAAATTATAGGCGTAGAAGGTCATATATACAGGGACAATGCGTGTGTGCGGCTTTTTTTGTCGGGATTTCTTTCTTTCTTTGTAGGTTCTACGGGGACTTACGCCTTCGCACCTGGGGAATTTTGTCTCATCTCCCTAAAGCTTGTTTCCAAGTGCCGCGACTTATTCCTGACAGCCCAGTGCAATGCATTTCGTGGTGGACCTGCGCTTCTCACATCTCGGGCTAGCGGGTTTTCATCATTTCATCTCGGGGTAAGCTCTGTTTCGACTATTGCTATTGGGAATATTTTTAAACAAAACAACAAACAAAGTCAGGAAGATCATCGTCATCGCTCTTTACCGGCTTTGAGGTGCCGGTAGGTAACACGGCCGTTCACATGAGAGGTATAAAATTTCCAAGTGTCTGGTTAGCTTCTTTAGCATGGAACAGTAGGTATGAATGAAGTAATTGCAAGAAGAAGAAGCTTAAGATAATATTCCTAGCTAAAAAAGCGGAAAAGTTGCATTTTCATTCAGAAGAGAAGATATATACGAGCCCAAACGCAAAATAGTTGGCCTAGTATTGTATTTTTTATCACATACATTTTCAAATGCGTTATTATTATGCATAATTAATAAAAAGTTGATTTTTTTTTTCTTAATATTATCCATGAACATGTGTTCTTTACAAAGCAATCAATAAGTTAAAACAGTTAATGTTTTTTTGCCACAAATTTCAACTGTTAGCCCATTTTTTTCTTTGCAAAATAGTTGGCCCGATAGTTTTTCGCGGCAAAATAGTTGGCCTAAGCTGGATAATGTCTTTGTCTCTTGACATTTACCTTTTATTGTTGCGTTATTTAAGTGCGGATGTCTCAAGTCAGGCATTCACTGATTGCAGTCGCGATCAAAGTTCACTATGGCGCGTGGCAAGTGTTTCTCGGAAGACATACGTAATTTAATAATAAAAGCGTACAAAAAAAAAAAAACGTTTCGGCATATAACGTCGCAAAAAATTTGGAAATATCGAGGTCTTCAGTTCGAAACATTATTAATTTATTCAAGAAGACTTGAAATGTTAACCCACTGAAGAAAACTGGAAGACCATCAATTGCTAACGATCGTAACAGAAGGGCTTTAAGAAAAAGATCGTCGTGCTTCAACGGCAAATATCACCTTAGAGTGGAAAAATGTGATTAAAAAGCAAGTTTCAAGAGACACCTGCATTCGAGAAATGAAGAAAATGGGATACAAATTTTATGCAGTCATTTTTAACCAAATTGTTTTCGTTTTATTAACTTAGAAAATTGTTTCTTCTAAAAAACCGTCACTTAGGCAAAAGAAAAACTTTTAACTCCTTTGGAAAAAAAGAAGCGCTTAAGGTGGACTCATGATCATCAAAACTGGACGCTAAGGCAATGGAGGAGTGTAATATGGAGCGATGAGTCCCGATTCGAACTTTGTGTTGGAGACTCACGATCAAGAGTTTTAAGAACGCCAGCTGAAGCTTTTCACCCAGACTGCTTTAGACGAAAAACTAAATTTACCGCTTCAGTAATGGTATGGGGATGTATGTCAGCTCAAGGAGTAGGTGACCTTCGCTTCATCGATGGTACTGTAAATGCCAGTAGGTATCAAGACATCCTAGGGCACCAACTTTTACCTTCCATTCCGAGGCTGCAAACAGAAGATGACAGTTTTACATTTCACCAAGATGGCGCATCATGTCATATAGCCAGGCAAAATATGAGCTGGCTTCGAGAACACACCATTCCAGTTCTAAAGTGGCCTCCAAATAGCCCGGACCTGTCTCCAATTGAGACTTTGTGGGGAAAAATGAAATAAGAATTAAGAACAGAACCGGCTAAAAACTTGAATGAAATGAAGGAAAAGATCCAAGAAGTTTGGAATGGCATAACTCCTGAATACTGCTTTAATTTAGTGCAAACTCTTCCAAGTCGAATTACAGCCGTTATTAAAAACAAAGGTGACGTCACTCAGTGGTAGAAGACAGTTATTTTTATATAAGGCCAACTTTTTTGCGTCGATAAAAGAGTGGGTCAACTATTTTGCGTTATACGAGTTACAATAATTTCGTTTATTAAATGAACTGTTATTATTTTATGAAGAATTATTTTTAAATATATTCTAACACTTTCACAATATCGAAAGAAATTTTGAGTTTGTTTGTTTACTTTGGAGCGCCAATCTTTTTTTCGAATTTCATAAGACAGAAAGTAAACGGGCCAACTATTTTGCGTTTGGTATTCGAAATCTATATTTTTAGCTGTTTACTTTTAGACAATAAGCCGATATCCTCGACTGGTACAAAGAAGATATTGAAGAACGCTGACGAGGAGCACAAGCACAACGGTTTTGTGCTTTCAAAGCGCGAGCAATTGTCTTGAGGAAAACTTTGCAGACAGTAGCCTAAAAAAATTATATACAAACTCTTTGATATACAAGTACCCGAACTGCCATGCAACTCAGGAGGTAGTACACAAAAGTTAATAAACTTCCGGGTTTATGGATCTGAAACATGAGTTGGTCTAAAAACAACTCAAGATCGATAGAGTAGAGTTATGCAGTGCCATTGACAACTTCGAATAGGATTAAAGATATGTACAGCGAATGGTAATTACCGATGCGGAGAGGAGAGTTTTCCAGAATAATACAGACTTTTAAAGCTTTAGGAGGTGCTTAAAAAAGCTCAACAAGAACCCAAGAGAAAGTTGGTCGCTTAGGCCGGGTTCACTTTAAACTGAAGCGCAACCTTAAAAGGAACTGAAACTCGGAAGGGCACCAAAAAATATACGACCATCACCAGTTGCTGCAAGGAGGTCTATGGCAGTTCAAGCGATTGTTCAACAATTTTATCTCTATTAACGCATGCGAAACATCATCATCATTTGTGACAGTGCATTTTTAAATGTCCCTCCCATCAAGTAGAATAGTCAAGCGAAAAACTGTGGATCGAGGTTTCAGCTGGGGATCTGAATGATTAAATCGACTCCTCCCTGGAAAATATTCCACAAATATTATCTGACTTAAAGCCCTAAACTTATAGGTGTTATGCACGTTACAACTCTGCTAGTCTCCTGTAAATCTTATTAAACTTCCATAGTTGGCTATTGTGTCGTGGTTAGAGTTATTGTTTGTGACCCGAGTGAATTCGAACGTACGAACCGAGCGAGGACCAGAAATACTTTGCCATAAGAAGGAGCAAAAAAATTATGGTTTCTCCACCAATAGAATAAAAAGGGAATTTGGAACATCCTTTTGTTAAAGAAAAAAAAATATAATATGCCTCGAAAGTGCACCTTTAATAAACTTTTTTAGTGCAGCATACCTAACTCATATCAAAAACAGGATATGGTTCTCTTGACTCCATAAACTGAAGATATGACAGGTTCGGCCTGCATTGGAAAAATTATTTGGGGTAGAAAAAAGGGCCCTAGAAAACGGGACAATTTTTGTACCGCCACATGATCCAATCAGCCTATATCATGGTTCATATAGACTGATCAAAAATTCATTTTTGTATACTTCACAATTTTTAATGTTTAAGGCTATATATAGATTTCGAGATATATTCGAATCAGACCACCATTGTCGGGTCTCCTTTCGTCTATGTTTAAGGCTAACCTTCACGACATTCAGGTCGGTGCCAAGGTTAGTCTTGAAGGGTATAATCGTTTAGAATAATTAAATGTCTGAGGCCCTGTCTTTCAATGCAATGATCTTTATGAGAAGCAATTGATGCTAAATGTTTTTCAGCTGCTTGGTTTTCTCACAGCCAACTGTGACATGAGATATAATTTAAATCAAAGGGACGAGTGTTCGAACATTTTCTCTGTTAACGGTCGCCGCCCTGTTTTGTCGTTTAAAGACGTATACTCCACAAGAAACAGCTTTCGTTGGCTTAATTCAAGGCCTCTGCACTGAGCTTGGACAGAGTGGTACAAACCTACCTGTATACAAGTGTATAGAATGCAAAAACAAAGTAGATATGGTGTACTAGAAAGGACTCGCTCTCTGTATTATTTTTGATGGACAATCAGGGGGCAAACATTGCTGGAATTTAGTTTGATTTTTCCTACAAAATTCAATTTATTCTCGGACTTATTGGGCGGTAATTCAACTCTGGTTAGTCTGTTAGACTACTGTAATTCTCCAAATAATAATAAACAATGATTTCCAACAGATTTCTATTAGTATTTTATTGGATGGATAATAAAAGTTACAACAGCTACAAGGCACGTCTGAAATCAGCGTCAGTCGATATAAGAGTGGATGAGCATGGATGAGATCAGCGTTCAGCCAATTGATGCAGCATTGCCAGACATCTATTGCACGGGTTTCCACAACTACTAAGCGAGGGGTCCCAGGTTCGAATCCCGAAAAAAAAAACAAATTCCAACTTAAGGTTTTTTTCACTGCGCGAACGTCTGACAGACATCCGAGAGTATAACTGTCATGAAAGAGCTTCTCAATTGGCCGTTTGGACTCGGCATAAAATTGTAGATCCCTTCCATTCGTCCCAAAAATAAAAACTCACACAAGACGAATGTAGTACACAAACTTGACACTAAAAGAAAACTAAACACTTAGCGGTCAGATATGGAAAGAATCTTCACTCAATCCATCTGCCTCACTCGTCGAGCTGCATGTGCAGCCTACACTAACACTAACTAACAATGAGTAGAAGGGATTTGCCACTCATATGGAATAGAGGCCACTATAGGTTAACAAATGGTTGTGAGAAGCTAGGCTTGGGGTCCATACCTGTTGCGCCAGCTATTTATTTTTATTTTAATTCAACTCTAGTTACATGCATTGATAGTACTTGTCGATGGTGTGACAATAACAGCCTAACTTCTTCGCGTTATAACTAATTTCAGTTGATGACGTCCTAAGGCGAACCTCGACCTGAATTAAAAACGGAGAAACTGCTCAAAAGAAAATTACTACCAGGACAAGAATAGCCATATAATGGGTGGGATTAAAAACATGTGCGAGGACTGTCAAATTACACTTCTCTAATATAACCCCCAGGGAACAATTGCCCAGACTACACAAAATATTACTTATTCTGCCATTTCCCCCCTGACCTCATGCAAACGACCTACCCATTCATTGCCTGGAACATATTTCCTTGGTCAGTCTTCATACCCACCCAATCACCGCGGTGATTTAATGCGGACATTGCATTTTATTACCATGCATCGGTGGTGATCCAACACACAAGGGTTGCACAAGTCATTTGCATAAGCATTTTAATTATTAACACAGCCAGCCCTTTTTGCAATTCAACTATTGCCAGCCAGTATGCTCTTCCCTTCCAAGGCCACACTTCCATTCATTTGGCCACAACCACTATGCAAGTTCATGCATGACTTTCGCCTCACTACCCTCAAATCTTCTGCACGAATTGCGTCCAAGTGGATGCCCTTGCTTATCATCGCAGTGCAAGTCAATTAATGACTCTACACACACACACCCATCCACCTCGAGCACGGCATAGGCGGTAGCATCACTACTCACTCAACATCAATTATACGGGAGCATGCATATGGCATGTAACCACTTGCATTCGACGGAACGAAATTTCCGATATTCCTGCCCAGGAGTGTGCTGAGTATTTGAGCCTCAAGAGCTTTTTCGCAACTTGCGTATTTCAATTCGATATATATAGTGCTGCTGTAGCACGGCTGGAATGGGTCTCCATATTTGAAATGGTATAGCAAAGCGGCCTGGCTTTATAGGGCACACGTTGATAGATGTGATGCTGATGTAGTTGAAAGTCAGGTAGTATAGAGCCGAAATGTGTCGTTCTCGTTGCTCGTTCTGGCAATTTTTATCATTGCTAGAGGGGATTACTGGTGCAGGGCTCTATTATTGGAGCTGAGTGCTTGAATGCTAATTGCGGAGGATGAGTGGGTATGTTTCGGTGACCTCGAAGTTTTGACTGACGTCTGCACGTGCCTTATCTTGTCATTCGTTACTGCACGGATGTGAAGTGGCATCGCTGGCAAACTTGGAACGATATGTGATCTGGTTGAGAACTCATTGAGGCTATGCCGCTGGAATGTAGCGAGCTCTTGAGTCATAAGTTGCATGCAAATCAAGTATATCCCTATTTATTTGGAGGTCTTTTAGAAATAAAAACAGCTTCAAATGAGACTGATTTACCCGCTGGCGACCTATGCAACAGATGTATGCAAGTTTACTTTATTGAAATGAAAAATAATTAATTTTATTAACTTTAATTTTTCAAACGAGTCTTGTTCGGTTGAAATCTAACTTGAGAATAACTTACTTCCTGAATAAATATATATTAAAAGCATGGAAAAACTGGCGCGCTGGCATTGTGACACTCGAACGATGTGTCGATCTTGCAGCTTGGCCAAGATCTCATATAACGAGCTCACGGAATGTAAGAACTGCGCAGCTCTTAAACATTTTACTGAAAAGAATACAAAGAATACCATGTCAAGGCTATAGGCCAAAGAATAGAACCGCAGTCTGTAAAGACGTTTAGTTTGCTCAGAAAAACTTCTTCTGTGCACTGACCACTGACCCAGTGGTTAGGATATAAGACTACAAGCAAGTGGTCGGAGGTCCAATTTCCAAAGATGCTAGGGTAAAAGCCCCAGTAGTGAGCGCCCTTAACGATAGTTTTGAGTTTGCCGCTTCTGCAAAATGAACTGTTTGCATATATCGAAAGTGTTTCATTGTATAAAGGATTGATTAATTTTTTGTTGTTAAATGGCGTATCTTTTTATTAGTTTTCAATACAATTTAAGTAAAATGAAAATATTTAAAAAATACGGAGTGTTCTAGTACTGAGCCCACATGTTGCTAATTTGAGCTCTTCCTGTTCCAATAACGAGCCCGCATATAAATCCTTTTTTTTTGATCAAAATAACCGTTGCTTTCAAAAATGTTCAAATGCAAATTGTATTTTTAAGTTTTATTATTCAACGAAACAAAATAAATAGTCGGGAGTTTCATTTTAGATAAATAGGTAGACGACAAAACAAAAAACATTGCACAAATAAATTAAAAAATTAAACGGTAGGATTAGTAGATGTTAACAATACAAATGTATTTTGCATCTTTTGCAGCTAAAGAATTAAATTTCGTCTGATATTTTTTCGGCACACTTAATATGGTAATCTTTTGAACATATTAAACATGGTGTTCCTCGTTCGGTCTTTGATATTATTATTGGCACCACAGTCGAAACAAAGTCCAGTTTTTATGTACTTTTTAGGAGCAGTGCGTAATTCTGCGTTTTTAGAAACAGGTTAAGTTTTGAATAGATTTCGATCGTGAGCCTCATTAACGTTACAGTTCGTCAGGACGCTTCAGAATCATCCTACCGGAGTCCGTTTTGGTATACAATATACCGTCGGGGAATCGAATCCAATACCTCTTTTGGAATTCTTTTGTATTTGTAAATAATCATTTGCGATGACAAAAAATGTGAAAGATTCTAAGAAAGTTGTCGCACTAGCAAATGTGGACGTCTAATTGTTTATTCGTACCGTTTCACTAATGTTATACATTTCTACCAAAGCTGGCAACCAGCTAATCATCGACATTAGGGTTTGATTGTTAGTACGGCCGATTGGCTTTATTATTAGCCCATTGGTGGAAAAAGTGAACATCATAGTTACATCCTTTTCAGATACACAGGCGCTAGCATCAGCTACAGCTTTAGGTGTTCCTTTGGCTATTTCAGGATGCCTTTTCAAAAATCCGATGTACCACTTACGTCCGGGATTATTGTTTTTAAAAACATTTTTTCTGGGGCAAGCATTTAAAGACTCCTTAACAACACCACAAACTTCATGCTACAGTCTTGCAAAATCCCTTTGCATGATTTTCAAAAATCCAACTTACAATATGTGATTCCTCTTGATTTGTAAGAATTGTTAAGGGTCCTTTTTGGTTTTTAAAAGAATGTTTATGCAGCCGATTTTGAAGAGTGTGTCTTGGAATATTGTAATGTCTTGAAGCTGCGTGTATTGAAAGACCATTTTTAATATCTATCTATTGTACATAAATTGGTAAATCTAGGGTTTGGTATGAGCAAGAAAAATGTTACCAAATAATTATAATATTATTAATAACAATAGAAAAAAATTCACGTAAGATATTTTTTATATAAGGCAAAACAAACATACAAAAGAGAGTAGGTAAATAATATTATTAAGGGTTTAATACGAATAATATTATAGTTCCGACTAATTGTGCAATTTATAAAAATTAAAAATCAAAAAAGGGCATTTTTGATATCTATACTAAATTACTTTTTCCCCAAATTTATAATTCAAGGCCTTAGAACTAACACACGGAGATGCGATGAACGAGTAATTTTATAAATATTTTATATAATAATCGGCCTGACTCATACATAAATGGAACAAAGGTTTTATGAGCTTCTCCAATAGTGACCCCCCCTGGGCTCATGATTGGATTTTAATTGTTTTTAATTAAACTTTTAATATAAAAATAATTGCTATGAATGTTAATTGTTAATATAAACATGTATGAGTTAGTATAAAATATAAAGAAAATACTTTCCAACTTGCTTTAAATAAATGCTTTCTTAACAAAACTGGGCAAAACCACTTTTGCACAACACACGAATGAAACGTAAGCACTTTCCGAATTTCTGTTACCAACTGGGAAAACCCAATATAGGAAAACAATTAAAAAAATACAAGCAAAAAAGTAACAGAAATGGAAAAATATTTTATTTTTATGTTTTAAATAACAGGAGCTTAGCTTTTAAACGAAAAACATCCAGGGGGCTCACTACTGGGTGGGGGCTCAAATTAATTTTAAAATATTTTTTTTAACAACTGCCCTCTTGCAAATATCTGTCAATCAAAGGAATAAAACATTGGTCATAAAAAGTGCTTCAAAATCCAACTGCTCGGAATCGGTTTCATTTCCATTTCCCATTTATTTCAACTTACACAAACGAAGGCTTAGCCCTAAGATTTTAAAATTTTAGTGTCAAAAAACATAATTTTTCTTAAATGGAAAGTGCTGTATTTTTAAAACAAAGTAAACTTAAACCTGCACAAATTTATTTCATGTATTTAAAAACAAAGGAATTTGTAAATCTATTGCGGCGATTTACAAATTCAAGCTCGTAAGTTTTTTGCGGTAACACTATTGTGCCATTCAGTTTTATATTAAAAGATTTATTTAGTTATTTCTACTGGCACACAGTAAAATGTTACCAACAACTTAAACACTTTGTTTTATCTAGTTCAAGTTGGTACAGTACTCCCCGGATATAAGAAACCCCCTTAACAGGAAAACATTTAAATAGCAACAATTTATTCAGTGTTGGCCATTCCTATGCAATTGTGCCCGGTTTTAAGCAATCCCTCATCCCTCTTATTATCAAATATAGAACTGGACAAGAATTATATTTTACCTTGTACTTGATCCTTATAAATATCTTGTTCGATTTTTTTATTTTTTTCGCAATGAAATTTCAAAAAAGATCATGATCTATGTATTTTTTTTACTATTTATTCTGATATTTATGAATATTTCTAGTTTCTTGATCTTCTTCTACATTAATAAATAAAAATACTTGTAACTAAATTTGATTATTTATAAATTCGAGAAAATACCATCACATTGATGTGCTACGAAATGGGTCCCCGATTAACAGGAATTTAATTGAAACCCGGCTTAAAGCACTATAGCCTTATACACACGCATGGGGTGTAGCATAAAGGATGTTTTCATCCACCAGGAAATTTTGATTTTAAACAAGCGTAGCTTTTTTATTTCAAATGCGATCTTAATATTTTATTCATTTATTCAAAATGCTTTAGGAACTTTATTTTTATTGAAAATTTATCTTTTCGATTTAGTTAATTGTGAATTAAATGGCATTTTAAAAATTGTCTCTCAGAAAGTACAGTAGTTGGCACTCTACGAAACTAGAATTGCTTCCACCCAAAAATAATGATAAAATATTAGATATCGGGTTATTAAAATGACTGAATGCTTCTTTATTAAACAAAAATGCGACAGTTTGATAAGTTCAGACAATTTTTGGACTTGAAACGTGCTTTCAAAACCGTGAATCATAATATATTGTCGTGTAAACTTGAAAAGTATGGAATTAGAAATACGGAACTAAATTGGTTCAATTCGTTTATTAGCGAAAGAAGTCAGAGAACTATGATTGTGAACTATGGAGTCCCTCAAGGTACAATACTGGGTGTTCTACTGTTTATTTTATATATTAATGACATGGAGAAAGTTGTAAAACACTGCAAATTGGTACTCTTTGCCGACTATGGATTGCTATACATTACGGGAAAGGATGATTGTGAACTATGGAGTCCCTCAAGGTACAATACTGGGTGTTCTACTGTTTATTTTATATATTAATGACATGGAGATAGTTGTAAAACACTGCAAATTGGTACTCTTTGCCGACGATGGATTGATATACATTACGGGAAAGGACTTGCAACAATATGTAAACGAATTAAATAGTGATTTAAGGTTAATAAGTACGTGGCTCAATATGAACAAACTTATCATAAATACAAACAAAACTAAATGTATGTTGCTCAACAGTCCTTGTCCCCAAACAGTAGTTTCAATTTAAGTCAATAATAAACGTATTGAATTAGTGTCGTCAATAAAGCAGCTAGGTGTCCTACTTGACAATAAACTATCATTTAAGTGTCATTTAGACTATGTTTGTAAAAAGATGTCTAAGAAATTGGGTGTTTTAAGTAAAATACGATCAAATCTATCAAGGGACAGTGCAATAAAAGTGTATAATGTGACAGTAAAACCTCATTTTGAGTATTGCTCAAGTGTATTGTTTTTTTTTGCAATTCGACCCTTAAAAATAGACTACAAAAACCACAGAATAAAGCAATGCGAATTATTTTGAAATGGGATAGATGTCAAACTCTTTAAATTGGCTAAACATTAACCAAAGACTTTATATGATGTCAATGATGTTTGTGTTTAAAATTAAGAACAACACGTGTCCAGAATATATTCGATCCAGTATCCCAGCTGCAAGAAATATACCGTACAGCCTTCGAAATATTAGTGAGTTCAACATTCAAAGGACAAGGACGGTGCGAGCTAGAGCAAACATTCTTCACGTTGGACTTCAATTATTTAACAATTTACCTGTCAATATAAGAACAATTGACAATCTAACAAATTTTAAAGCTGCTGTTTTTTAATATGCTAAAAAAAATGTAATTCGTTCTTGGAAAGCGAATTGTTTTAAGTAAACAAATTTTAATATGTAATAGTGGAAAGAAATGGCTATTAACCCAAATAAAAGCTCACTAAACTAAACTAAACTAAAATTAATATTTAAATAAAATCAAAAAGTATTTATAAGTCCATAAATTAAAAAAATATATATATATATATATAGTTTTTGTATTAAGCAACTACATTTAAAACTTTTAAGGGACATAGTTCAAACGAATTTATTGCAATTTGAAAGTTTTAATTTAAAAAAATTCTATTGCCGAAATAGCTAGTTGGAGCGGTTCCTCAGCGTACATTTTTTTCTGTGTGCATTTTAAGAAATCTCAAAGAAATAACTGTCGTTTATATAGTTTTTGGCACCATATAAAGTACAGTGACAGTGCCAATAACTGTGGTGTCATATGAACAAGTTATTGGAACACCCTGATAATAATAGAATCCATTGCTATTCTTTGATACAGTTATTGGCACCCCTCTTATTTAATACACTAGCAGATAATTTTAATATTTAATCTTAAATTAATAATATTTTATATATTGACATTTGAAACAGCTAAAGTTCGTATACATGTTTTGAGAAATCACAAAATAAAAACACTATACTAACAAAGTTGGAAGTCCTTATTAAAATTCAGAAAATTTCACACCACAAAAAAAAATCACTGAAAAGTGTTTACATTTCGATTTACAAGTATCGACTGATGAGCAAGTAAATATTAAAAATTTATTATATATTTGGAGAAAACATAATCTCTCTTGAAAGAAGTAACTGGAAGGGAGAAATTGCTATTGAACAGAGAGGAGAACTATTTCATCCAAAAAAGAGGATGTCCACTACTGTTTCCGTTACGCTACTGTACCAGTCATCATGACTTCCGGAAATGACCGCGACTTACAATTATAACCGAGCATTATAGTCAGTTAACCCTAGAACACTAATCCTCGCCTGTGAGGCCGCTCACAACCGGTTTTCTGAATTTTTCTCAGAATATACTACTTCCATGTTATTCTGTCTCCTTGCCAACTCAGTTGGGAATCAGATGCGGTGGATGGCGGACGTTTGTAAAATGTCAGTGGTTAATTTCCCAGTTATAGAGTTCGGTGTCGCCTGAGAGGCGAGCATTAGTGTTTAAGGTAAGTTTTTTTCAAGTCTTTAATTTTACTTTTTTGTAATATTTATGTTATTTGCATGGAATTAAATTAAGAAAATTGAATTTTTTAAAGATGAATTCCAATGAAGAGCAAATAAGCCATTGGTTAGAAGAACTGTCCGACGATGAAAATGAAAATCAGGATAATTTGGAAATCCAGGAATTCGATTCTGATGATAGTTTGGCTGACCCCACGTATTTAGATTCTGACGATGAGTTGGCTAATATAGATGTAGATGATCCAGGTGATGCTAACACGCCATCAACTTCAACTTTTAATAGACCTCAGGGCGTTCTTAGAGCATCAAATTCATCGAATGCAGAATGTGAACATCTCATCATTTCGCCATCGACACACATTACTCGAGGTAAGAACAACTATATTTGGTCATCGCAACCAGCTTCATCTCGGCAAAGTTCAGGCAGGATGGCTGCAAGGAATATAATTCATGTTATGCCAGGACCACAACAAAGTGGCAAGAATGTTATAAAACCATTGGAGTGTTTTGAAAATTTTTTTACGCCAGATATGATCAGCGAAATACTCCTTCGTACTAATGAAGATATTGAGGTCAAATCAGGAAAATATAAAGTACATACATCCACTGTGTCCACTTCTAGAAAAGAAGAACTTCAGGCACTACTTGGCCTATTAATTTTAACCGGTGCGATGAAAAATAATCACCTAGCAAGTAAGGAACTGTTTGATTCTTCACTTTGCGGATCTAAGTATATTGCCACAATGAGTCACGAACGCTTTGATTTCCTCATACGATGTCTTCGTTTTGATGATCGTAGCAGCCGAGAGGACAGAAAAAAGGAGGACAAATTTGCTCCAATCCGAGGTATATATGGATATCCAACAATGTCGTGATCTATACAATCCAGGTTCCTATGTCACGATAGATGAACAACTTCTTGCATTTAGAGGACGATGTCCTTTCAGAATGTATATACCGAACAAACCTGCTAGATATGGAATAAAGATCGTCCTAGCATGTGATGTCAACACTAAATATATGTTTGATGCTTGCCCATATTTAGGAAAAAACAAAGACTCGTCCGCTACTGGCAATCCTCTTGGCAGCTACTATTGCAAGCTGCTTACAAAAACAATACATGGGACCAACCGGAATCTTACAACAGATAATTGGTTTACATCAGTGCCTTTAGCTGAACAGTTACTTGCTGAACCATTCAAGTTAACCCTTCTTGGGACAATCAGGAGTAACAAAAAATAAATCCCTGAAGAGTTCAAACACAATACATCCCGTTTGGTCGGAACGTCTATGTTTGGCTTTCATGATAAGCTTACCCTTGTCAGCTTCAAACCTAAAGCTCAAAAAACAGTTATTCTTCTTTCGACCATGCACGATGAACCAGCTATTGATCCAGTGTCAAAAAAACCATCTGTAATAGAGTCGTACAATTCAACAAAAGGTGCCGTCGACACATTTGACCAAATGTGTGGTCACTTAAGCTGTAGTCGTAAGACAAGGCGATGGCCACAGTGTGTATTTTACGGTATGTTGAATATGGCGGCTTTGAATAGCTATATCCTTTATGTCTCCAATTGCTATGCTAAAAAAATCAAGCCAATGAATAGGAGAAAATTTATGATAAGATTAAGCAATGATTTGTGCGAAAATTGGCAGAGGACACGTTTGGAAGAGCGCCCCACTATGAAGAAACGAATTCGTGAAGCCTTACGCGAAGTGCTTAATTTGCCTGCTTATGAGGATTCTGTACCTTGTCCTGAAGAACCGATGATTAAAAAAGGAAGGAGATCAGTATGCAGCTTTTGTCCTGCTAAAAAACGACGCATGAGCGTGTACAAATGTGCAAATTGCAACAGTACTTATTGCCTAGAACATAGGTCGCCGAACTGCTTCGGATGTACAGAGAAATGAGTTCCTAAAAAAGGCTAATTTTTAAATTAACGTGGAGGCCACAATTCTTGTGATACAGCTCTGATTTTTTTGTCTATGAAAGAGTTTTTATTTATTTATTGGGTTTTGCAAAGTTTATGTGCAATTTTTAAGATATTAATTTTTTTTCCTTTTTTTGTGAAGTCGTCACTTATATAAAAAGTTCAAAAATGTGTTTTTTTTAATTTTAGGTTTTCATTATTAAAGTTCTAATAAAACTTCAAATTTAGTGTTTTTTTTCTAAAAGAGTAACGTTTTGCTAAGTATGATAAATACTTTTAAAAGGTAAAAATAACAGTTTTAAATAATTCATTAGGCTTTTTTTCAAAAGTAGCCTCCCAGGCGAGGATTAGTGTTTAGCGACAAAAAAAAAGATTAGTGTTCTAGGGTTAAAGAAATTTCATCAGATCAAAGTTTGCTCGATAATAGAAATCTCTGCTTTGCCTGGATGATAGCAGAGAAAAAATATAATTCCTGTAATTATGACTCCGACTGTTCAACATCGTAAACACAGCTCCGCAATAATCAATGAACGCCTTAAGCCGATCTCTGACATCATCAATCTGACAGGTCCTCATCTAGTTGTAGGACCGAAAAATCAGTCATTGATTACATGTCTCCTCGAACTTTAGAAAATCCGTTTGAATTTTAAATCTACATCGATATTAAGGTACTTACAGAGTTACACCCAATTTCGCCATTTATGTCGAACACATTCATTTTTCAAGGATGTCGTTGGATGATTATTCAGAAGCCCTAAAAAATTCAAAACCGCTACATCTTACCACCAAATTTTCAAAACCCAATGATCGCTTAAGGTGGAAACATGCTGACAGCAAAAATTGACCACTCTCCTTATTTGGTGATCAACATCAACACCCGCACTCCCTCTCTCTCTGAGCTACCGGTGATTTAAGTTTTATTCGAAATGTTAAAGGACATTTTTTTTCGATAAACCCATAAAAGTCCGACGGAAATTTGCCAACTTGTTGTCTATTTTTACTTCCAATGTCCGAAATATATGCGAGAGCGAAATTTGCTTCGTTTTTGTTATAACCTTTCTTGTTTACAAGAATTGCTATTGTATTGCCAAAAGGAAGTTGAAGGTGTTTTAATAAAGCAACGATTCCTAAGCTGAGCTCCTTTTTAAAAATTTTATAACAATATGAAAACCACACCTCATCGTAATGCACAAAAAAGTTTTTTTAAGCAAACTAAAACACGAATAGGCGCATTTGCTTTTATCTACTACGATCTTCATTGGGGAGTGTACCACTGTCAAAATGTTGCTACATCGCCAGTTGAAACTAAATGTTGCATAGCCGAATCCCGGATGCACGTATGCTGCACGTGTAGAGATGTGTCGTCCTATAACGAAGAAAGACAATTTATTCGTACCACATAAGGAGCACTACAAATGCGCACTTATCCTGGCGCAAAAATCCCCGATGCACGGGACGGGACAGTTATTGTACGCCAAATGCTTCCACTCTATCTCTTTCTCTCTGCTCTGCATACTAATGCATGTCCTTGATAAAATAAAATCTGACATCATTTGCAAATTTCGCCAGCACCATGTACATAACCTAAAATATGGCGGTATAGCACTTTTGCTTGGCGGAAATATTTAATTCTGCTCCTGCCACCGGCGTTTGTTGCACAATGCTGTTGCAAGGACATACCGCATTTGTGGATATTAATAATACATGGCAAGGTACGAGTTCGAGTGTTCGCAGAATGCTTTCAACCGAGATGAACTTATCCGAAGGGCTTTGCTTTCAATTCAAGGTGCTGGATTTTATTTGTTACGCCTCATGGTGGATGCTATAAGCGCTATAGCTTTTTTTAAGTCGTTGGTTCTATACGAAAATAACCAAAAAAAAGTGCCAATGATACACTTCAAAGCGAATTTAAATTTTTAAAACCATCCTATACATTCACAATGGAAGTGATTACATTATATTGTACTCTCTCTCACGCGCTGACGAACAAATTTTATTCTGATTCGCTTATTGAATAAATCTCAAGCGAATGCGATTAATTTAATGCACACTCATTGAACAAGCAGTAAATCTCTTATAAACGAATCAAGCAAATAAAATCGATAGCATTATCGCGCGACTTTAAAGGATGAAATGGCTTCTACCGAGCGGAGGGCGACAGAAACGAAATTGTCTGCACGTAATTTGAACAGTCAGTCGCTGAGATATTCAGATGAGTAAATATGTACGTGTTGTTTTGAAATATTCTTAAGCTATCAATAGAACTGGGAGGTAGACATTAAACACAGACTTTTGTGGCTGCATATTATAGGTAGGTGGTACTGGAATCTTTCGAGGTTTTATTGGAGACTGAAACTTTCGAAAATAATTCCTATTTTTGTTCTTAAAGCCGCATTTTGAACATAATACCGCGCTTAGGTGGGTAATTTTGTCAAGTTTCCATCAGGAACTTCGGCTTTTGTAACACCTATTCAGCAACTCATTGTCCAAGTCTTAATGTCACATTAGAGTGATTTTCAAGCTACGATTCGTCATTGCTCATTTGCGAAAAAATGGCGATCACACGAAATGACTATCATCGGCATTTTGTCCCAAAATAAAATGACAGACACTGCGCGTCTTTTAGAATTTTCCATTAAGATGCCATTGAATGGCGAGCGAAAAACTGACGATCACATGGTAATGACATGCCACATCAAAATGAAAAATGTCACCTTTCGAATTATTTCGAGTTAGCGTCATTTATCTGCTTTGCGATCAGGTGGTATTGATATTAAACGATGATAAAAATATAGCTACTGGCATTTGGTGTTTTTCCCTCGGCGAAGCGCTTACGTGTGCTACGACTTTTTTAATTAAATTAAATAATAGTGAAAAGAAAAAAATTATTACCATAAATGAAATGAATGGCGAAAAAAACTTTTGAGATGATGGTGGAAATTGAGGAGAATTCGCATTTGGCAGCACTTATGCTGAAAAGCAGTGACGACGATCTTGATATCGAGCTAACGCGACGTATGCGGAGTATTTGGCAAAAGAAGTGGTTGAGTCGTCGCGAGAAGAGTGGATTTTGTTCTGCAGTACTGCTCGAATTGCACGATGAAGAACCTGAACTTTATCGCAATGTCCTTCGTACAAGGTGGCGCAAAAATAACCTTCCGATGTTTTTTGGCTGTAGTTTAAAAAAAAAATGAAAAACTTTGATTCTTCTTGTGGATTATTTCTATTTGGTCTTTTAATTTTTTTTACATCAAGTCGAGAATATGATGTCATGTAAATGGCCGCCGCCACAGTTGATTGTCATTTGAGCCCCTTTTATGGCATTTTCCATCACTTTGGCCAAAACTTCCGGCGATAGGTCCTCACATTCTTGACGGATATTGTCTTTAAGAGCTGCAAGAGTCTGAGGCTTGTTGACATAAACCCGCGACTTCAAAAAGCCCCACAAAAAGAAGTCTTGAGCGGTCAAATCAGGCGATCTTGCGGGCTAGTGCAAATCGCCAAAAACGACCCGGGAACACCGCTTTCAGAATATCGGTTGTGGCTCGCGCAGTGTGTGCCGTAGCTCCGTCCTGTTGGAACCACATGTCCTCCAGTCCTAAATCGTACAATTGCGGTAGAAAAAAATCGGTAAACATGGCCCTATAGCGCGCACCGTTCACTGTTGTCGTTTGACCAGCGGCGTTTTCAATTTCAATTATTTCAATTTCAATTATTTATTTTATTTAAAAGGTATGTACATTAAGATATGATCTTTTATAGTACTTAGAGTTCTCACTTAGGAAATTTGAATAGTCTTAAAGCTAATTTACATTAAGTAACTTAATATAAGGGGTGAAAGAAAGGAGGAGAAAAAAAATATCAAGTTCAGATTTAGTGGGATGAGTTGGAAAAATGAAGAAGGATTGCACTTTTAAAATTGATAGGGTTTGAAATGTTTTTGATTCTAGAGGGTAGGGAGTTCCAAAGTCTAACAGTATGAATGAAAAATAAACGTGAAGAGTGAAGGTAATTACAACGAGAGGGAATAAGGTTTATAGTTCTAGAGGAGCGAGTGAAATTAAGTCTGTCATACAAGTAAGACGGACATTGAGTACTTATAATTTTGTGTAAAAATATACAGTTCCTGGCGTTGATGTATTCCTGCACAGTACAACCAATCAAACCCCTGGCGAGCACAGAAACATGATCGTATCTACGAATGCCGTGAATATAACGCACTGCATCGTTAAAGGCAACTTGCAGTTTACGCTGGGATAAGGAGTCAAGACTGCTGTAGACTACCTCAGCATATGTTATGAGAGGTAAGACTAAGGTCAGTACCAGCTTTCGTCTTGTTTCCTGTGGAGTGAAATAGGCACTGATCCACAATTTGCGAAGGCACCCGTAAATACGACCAATGACTACGTTGGTGTGATTATAGCCCGATAAATTTCGGTTTATTATATAGCCAAGACTAGCGACTGACTCTACAGCTTCAATTTTATTGTTATTTAGAAGTATGTCAGGTAGGAGACATAGATCAAAAGTATTTTTGGAAATTGGAATTACTTGCGATTTTGATGGATTTAGCAGTAACCCATTTGCTACTGACCAAGTGTGAATATTTCTTAAATCCTCGGTAAGAATAAGAACGAGGTCACTGAGGTTGCTGAAAGGCTTCGCTAAGTGCAATTGGACATCATCTGCATATAGGTGTACTGAAGCATATTTACAAACTGATGGAAGGTCATTTATGAACATGCAGAATAGTATCGGTCCTAATATTGAGCCTTGGGGAACTCCCTGCTTAATTTCTTTTAAGGTGGAAAATCGTCCACCAGAAATCACCCTTTGTGATCTGCCAGACAAAAAACAAATCATCAATTTGACTGCTCTTTCACTAAAACCGAAGTTATTCTTGAGCTTCCAACACAGGATTTTATGATTAACACTATCGAAGGCTTTTGAGAAATCCAGCAAGCAAAGCAACGAAACAAAACCCCTATCATAATCTTGCCTTAACTCTTCAAGCAAATTAACCATAGCTGTAGAACAGCTGTGATTAGCTCGAAAACCGGATTGCTGAGCATACAACAACTTATTCTGTGATAAGTGCTTCGTTATCTGCCTTGCCATAACCTTCTCAAAAACCTTAGACAGACAAGGAAGAATGCTAACCGGTCTAAAATCAGCAGGAGAAGATGGGTTCGTTTTCTTTGCTATTGGCAGAACTCTTGCAATTTTCCATAACTGAGGAAAAGTTGATGTTGTTATGCACCAGTTAATTACATGAGTAAGGTGAGAGATTATTTGAGGTAGAATCAGTTTGATGAAACGTATTGGAAGGCCATCCTCACCGATGGAATTAGACTTTATAGTTGTTACGCATTGAGCGATTTCCACTTCGGTGGCTACCACAAAATCATCGAGCATCGGTACAGAGCTTACAAAGTCTTCCGTTCGAATAACAGCAGTACAACTAGTAGTGGGATCAACACCCAGAAATAAGTTGTTTAGTACATCCGGATCAAGAGCACATTTAGCGTCACTGCCGCTGGAGATGCCAATTTTTCGAAGGTTACTCCAAAGTTTCTTCGCGGCGTTCTCGAAAAAAAAATGGCCGCGTCAACAGAGGCGACATTCTCGGCACAACGGGCGCTCCGGGGCCCGCCACTCTTGGCAACGTCTCGTGTTGTGCCAGTCTCTTCGAGGCGAGCGGCTAAACGTCGCAGTGTTTCACCAGTAGGCGTTGGACGGCTAGGAAATCTGCGACGAAATTCACCTTGTGTCAAAGTCACCGACCGATTATTGCTCAAATAAATAGTCACCAATATTCCGCGTTCTGGAGCAATGTAGCGTAACATTGTTTATTAACGTATATTTCGCATGTGTTTACTACACAAATGTCAAAACAGAACTGACATTAGGGGCCAATCGCAAAATTTATAGCATTTTCTGATAGGAGGATTATTTTTGTGCCACCTTGTATGTCAGCCAATCAACTCGATTATTTGTTGAGGTATCCGAATGAAAGAGATTAATCTCAGCGAACATCCTGATCTATTTGATTTGTTCTCTGAAATTCCAAAATGGCTTTAAGTGGTATACGGACGGCTCCAAGATGAAAACAGGGGTAGGAGCTGGTTTACACTGACCTAACCAAAATGCCTACCAATGGAGGTTAGCCCAAGCGTGTTCGAGGCTAACTTTGGGCTTAACTTTGGGCTCTAAAACCCCATTCACAGGACCGGAAGCCTTCTGCTGTACTCCCAAATCGTCTATAAATATTGCCATCAAAAGATGGGAACGTACAAATGTAGTTCATATTGGGAACATATCCCAGGTCTAGGACAGGTCAAGCGGGCTATAAAGCCTTTCAGAAAAGATGTAAAAAAAAATTTTAAACCTTAATAGGTATGATATCAAAACCTAACTGGTTTCATCACAGGACATTACAACCTACGATATCAAAATAAAAATAAATTTAGGGGAAGGTGATGTACCTTGGTCCGCTTTTTAGTTTTTTTTTATATAACTTCGGTTACGTTTTATTTTTTCCTCCTTTTTTTTTGATTTGTATCTGTAATTTTGTTGCCAATATATAATGTAAAATACCAGTTTTTGCTTGCTTACAGTTTTTCAGAAAATTTAGCTTTTCTGTGGCAACCTGAAGCGGACCAAGGTACAATACACCTCGGACCAAGGTACAACCACGTCTTGTACCTTGGTCCGCTTGAGGTTGCCACAGAAAAGCTAAATTTTCTGAAAAACTGTAAGCAAGCAAAAACTATAGGGTTCTTCCTTGAAATCTTGTAAGTAACATTTCAAATTTAGCCCAGTTCAAAAAACTTTTGTAAATAAGTGGTAAGAAAATATGTTTATTAGTTGCAAAAAAAAAACAAAAAAAAATCGTGCGATATGTGCGTATCGTGGTTATCCATTATAAGCACTTTATTCGCTTGTGTCGGCTTTACGAAGGCGATAAAATGTTTGAGATATTTAAGGAATAAGTCCGCTGTTGACCAACCGCTGGAATTTGCAGCGCCTATAGTTCCTGCAGGTGCTCCAATTAGCATATGATCCTTGAAATTCACTCTTGGGAATATAAGCATAGGGGGTACGTGGTTACCCAAAGCGTTGATTGCTGCAATCATCGTTATATTAATTCCTCTTTCACCGGATGTGACGCTGCCGATTTGTTTTTCTCCTTTCTGGGCAAGAATTTTTGGTGGAATGTGAACCGTAGAATTGCCCGTCTCATCTAAATTATAGATGGATTCAGGTGTAAATTCAAAGCGAGCCAAGCAATCTTTATAGTTGTTGAAAAAAGATTCGACGTTTGTCTTATTAAAGCTTGTGGTCCGAGACAAACTAGTCGCTTCAGGCTTCCGCAAATACTTTGATGACGTTGAAGGTAAGCCCTGAGCCACTCCCTGCCTGCTTTCTTTTCGTTCAACCAATTTTGTGGCATTTGCTTAGCGTTTGCTTCTCCGAATTCAAAAGCGAGTTTTAATAAATCATTTTTAGAGAGCCCATAGTGTAGCTTCGAGGCTGTTAGGACATATTCCTCCAATGGTTTTTCTTCGTCAACTGTAAATACTTGACGACAATTCACTTTGCTTTGATAAACAAATTCGATGTTTCCCGCATTCTTGTGTTTTCTGATGTGTCGAATCAGCGTACTTTTTGAAATTTTTGCAGCAGTATACATTGTCTTACCATTTTTGAGCACTTCAATTGTAGCACACTTTAGGGCTTCCATATCAGTTGGCACCCTTTTAGCTCCCGTTTTGCTTCGTGGCATTTCTTTCTGTAATACAGAAAACAAATCTTGTTGAAAAATCTTGAAGCAAAAAAAAATACATTTTACATTTATTTTGAAACGCAAATCCGTATGACGACGGATGTTCAATGAAATATCATAGATCAACTTACCCCAGTCAACCACAGCAACGCAAAAAAAATACAACGGTAAACCACTGGAGGCTTCACAAAAAACTAAAAAAAAAAAAACTTTTCGCGGTCCGAATCACTTTTTCTGAGTTTTCTCTCAGACGCCCATAGCTTGACGGTCACACACAAACTCAGATAAGAAAAGAGCAAAAGGAGAACATTTAATGGAAGAACCGGTTTTTGGGTGGTTGGTAGTTTCCTCAGAAATGGCACTCGGACCAAGGTACAACACCTTCCCCTATATATAAAATAAATTTAGTCGACTCTTCACTTTGTGCCAGAGGACGAAACTGCTGAACACATAATATGTGAGTGTCCAGCCCTATAGGAATCAGAAGAACTATTTTCTACAGGGAGTTCCTGAGCCCTGAAGAGATGAAGAAATCACCTGCTAGCAGATTGATAAACTTTATTAGGAAAGTAGTGAGACTGTTAGCCTAAACACTATTCTGACCCTATGGCACAATAGATCTTTTAGCTCGGCGTACCTTTTATCACGCAGGCGAGTCAGAAAGTTTTTAAAAAAAAAAGTTGTTGAGGTATATTTCTGGCTTTGGTTATACTGCGTCGAATAAAACAACCACAAACAAAAAAAAAAAACAAATAAAGCCCAATTTATGCATTTAAACGTCCTTTCGCCACGAGAAAAACACAGATATCGTACTAAATGCTGCGTCATTTGTCATTTGCGTAGAAAAATGGCATGCAATGAATTTCGTGTATAGGCATTTTTTGGAGGCTGCCATTTAAATCACGCAACAGTAAAAAAGTTTGGTCTTTTGTCCTAGGCGTCATTAAAGGGCGATCACACGTTTTTTTTCGCCATTTTAATGGCAGAAAATTGATGTCATTTGGTCTGTCAGTTTCTTAGTCATTTAAAAGACGCGGAAAATGTTATCCCAAAAATGGCGATCACACACGGGTTTGTGACGCGATTTTGACGTCAAAGCGTCATTTAAAGGACTCTCTGATTCTCTGATTGATTTTTCTAGATTATATGGAAAAAGTTAGATCATAATTAGGCTCACCAGACACAAGAGAGCTTCCATAGCCACAAAACAAACGTCAGAGGTTGGATATTCTCTACAATTATTTCTGCAAGATTTGCAGAAATGATGAATGGGAGGGAACAGTGCAGTTCTTATATTTGTGATCTCATCAGTATCGCCGGATCGATCTTAGCGATTTTAACAAAGTAATTGTTTCTATTAGCAGGCGCAAGTGTCTTTCCCATTGGGAACACAATGGAGTTCTGTCTAATGTGGTATTCGATTGGGCACCCTAAGTGTAGAAACAGAGTGGAGCGAAGAGTGAGCAAGAGCAAAGAGCAAAGCGATAAAATCAAACACGTGCAGTGAAAGGGTACCACACAGAGTGCAGCGTCGTTCGAAGGTCGAGGAAAGCGACGACAAGAGAGCAAAGCGGCGATTTCAAACATGTTTGATTTTTCCGCTATCATCGCTTTGATTTTTCGTGGTCGTGGAGTGATTGCACCCGTTGTAATTTTTGTCTGAAATGAATGTGGATAATTTAATTTGTGCAATTATCAAAAGGAAACCTTTGTGGGATCAGAAAGATCCTGATCATCACAATAGATATATCTTGTTTTTCTACATTACCCCCTGATGTTCTGGGGGAAATTTGCCTGAGGTGATAACCGATTCAGTTGAAGATGATAGTCCTGTTCCCGATGATTTGATGGATAATCCTGATTCTCCATCCATGGTAACCCAAAGTTCACCAGTAAACATCAGTGCAGGTTTAGCCACCCGAAAGCGTAAACCACCTTTAGATGAAATTGGGAAGGCTTTGATTCGACTTGAGGAACGAAAATTGGAATTGTTGGAAAAGAATCAAACTCGACCTCCAACAACAGTTGATGAAGATGAGGCTTTTTTCAACAGCTTACTGCCCCATGTGAAACCACTTCCAAAAGCAGATAAACTTTTACTACGTATAAAAATGCAGCAACTTGTTTACGATTTCATAAGACCGGCTGCTCAATCGGATCAATTCAGAACTTCGCAGCCAGAGTCCCATAATCAATTCCCTGCTTCTTCGATTCAACAATATTCAAATCCACCATCTGTGGCATCATTCTTCAGCGGTTATTCAGGAGAAGAGGAAACTAACAATAATTTGTAGTTTTTAATACCTAACTTTGTACGTTCATCTTCACTGTAATTTATGATTAATTAAAGGTTTGCTTCTCACTTCACTCTTTCCTCTTTGCTCCTCAGCTTACATCCTTGCTCTCCTCTCGTGCTCTTTGCTCTTTTCTCTGACGATTTTTGCAGTGTTGCTCTTCGCTCCACTCTGTTTGTACACTTAGAGTACTTTTCTTGCTCTATGTCACTTTTTATGTTCGATTGGTATGCAAAAAAAAACAATCTTTTTCGATTTCAGAGCACTTTTGCGAGTCTGCCTAGAAATCAATCTGGGCGTAAATTTCGAATGTTTAAATATAAAATTTTACCATTGGAAATTTTGTCAATGGAAAACGCGTAGAAAAGTGTCACAGAACAAACATTTTCCATGAATATCAATAAAATAAGAGCAAGTTCCTTTTTTATGTTCGATTAGACAAACGGATTCTGAATTCTGAGAGGAAATCTGAAGAAGCCCAATCGAATACCATCCCTAAATCAACCAACCAACTGCCAATGTAGCATTTCAAAAATTTTTGTTGAATAGCCAATGAATCGTGAATTTAGAAAATTATTCCTATAGGTCATTTTTGTCGAAATTCAAAGCAATTCCTGTCATTAATGCAAACTGTGTTTGAATTTACTTTTTGTCCAAAACCTCAAACCAACCTCAAAACTTTACATTTACAGCTCTAGCTCGCATTTATGTCTAGAAATAGAGTATTGAATTCCTTTTTTTGAATAAGATGTGCCACGCCCTCTTTGTAATTTCCAAAAATGTATAATAGGGTGGAGCGATTTTTTTAAAAAAATTATAATTGCTTTGGCATACCTGTAAAAATTTGCTCTATTAACCCAACATCATTAAGTTTGGAGAAATTGATGAATTTGGTCAAAAAATCACAAATATCGTATTAACGGTAAATGACATTCTCAGTGTTGGCTTGTTAGTATAATATAAAAAAAATATTGATCTTGAACCGTAGGTATGCATTAAATATTTTGGGGGTAGTGGGGTAAGAGAGGTAATTTCACAATTTTCTTCAAACGTTGTTCGACCGCCATTCAGTCAACTCGCGAGTTTATTATTTATTTTGTGAAACGCTTTGAATTTTTCGGCTAATATCAAGAATTAATCCCCATGTATGTAGTATATTTTCAATTTTCTGTTCACAGTTGAAGTAATTATTGTAATATTTTAGAAAAGCACACATTTTTTCTTAAAAATGTCTCAAGTCAAAACCCGACAAACGACCACCAGCCCTGTGTTTGGTCTACCAGAGAAGTTTCCCGCCTCTCAATTACCTACTTATAATGAGGTAATGAAAAATGATTTGTTCATTAAATATGAATTAAAGCCTGAAAACACAACAAAAGAGCCAACCGTTGATGAAATATCCGAAAGATTGGCTCAGGAAGTCTTGGAAATTTGGCAAAAATCGTCGCTCCAAACAGTTGGCCTGAAGAGAATATATCAACTTATTCGTTCATATCACGACAAATAAAGGACCTTAATGAAACCTTATAAAGGCCGTCAAACAAACAAAAACTACCAAGAAAAAATTAATAAGTTTGTAACTGAGTTAGTGTTGTGTTACTCATACATGAGGCAATACAAATGTCCCATACATCTGATCAAAATGTCCCAA
The DNA here is from genome assembly GCA_916610125.1 of Cheilosia vulpina. Taxonomy (NCBI): domain Eukaryota; kingdom Metazoa; phylum Arthropoda; class Insecta; order Diptera; family Syrphidae; genus Cheilosia; species Cheilosia vulpina. Next base: position 71,695,627 of record OU744277.1, on the reverse strand, counting down.
CACCTCAAAACGAAAATTTGTACCACCTCTTAATTTTGTCGCATGGAGGAACACAAAACAAAATCATTCGCATGAACTTCTCAGTTCTCACATCTTACTTATTCGATTTCGATGTGATTGGGTTGGGTGCAACATGAACTGAGTCACACTTGAGTAGAAATATACCCATCCAAAAAATCCCATTCATACAGCTACCGTCATACTCATACCAGATACCACATACCATTTGCCATATATCCATATTTCAACTATCCATAAAGGCTCACTCTCACACTCAATTTAACTTCAACCTCAACGTACGCTTTCTCTCTCAACTCATTTTATGAGAAACACAGAGAACAGAGTATAGAAATAGATCCGAAAAGCGTCGCTTCACCATTCTTTTCTTTGAGGATTTTCAGTGAGTGAGGCATTTTTAACTTCAATTGAGTTAGTGAGGCAAAGATTGAGGAATACCTCACTACCTCAAAAATGAGGCAATACCTCATAAATGAGGACATGAGGTAAAGCCATTCATTTGAGGATTTTCAGTGAGTGAGGCACTAACACTTTTGGATCTGCTCATTTGTAAGTACTTGTTGCTTGTAGGTTGTAGATTGTGGTGCGCAAGCGAGCAGCGACTGTGGGTATGGAATATGGTTGTCAATATTATGAAACTACAAAATGTAGTTATTATTATTTTGTTTTTAGCTTTTTTTAAAGGATTTTTTTGTGATTTGGAGCACAATTTTACAACGTAATAATAATTAATTCAATATTTCGTGAGGTATGTACCTGCATCATTATAGCTTATTTGTATCTTCTTTTGTATTATAATTTTCAGCATTACAATTACACAGATTTTTTTTTAATATATAGTATGGCTGATGACAAGAAAAAATCGAAGGCCTGGCAGTATTTTACTGACTTGGCTGGCAATAAGGCAAAGTGCAACTTTTGTGGTAAGATATTGTCATATCAAGGCGGTGGTCCCTACAATTTGATTCGGCATACAAAATCGCAGCATCTTACAGTTTTTAACGCCATAACTGAAGAAAACCCAATATATACAGATCTAGAAGACGACCCACTTTATAATACAGATCCAGACGACTCACTATATCAAAATCAAGAAAATAATATAACCGCTTTACCTATAAAACCTAATAATAATCCCCTTTCCGTCACTAAAATAAAAAATTCAAAAATAACGCAATATTTACAAAAGCCTACTTCAGCTAAAAAGACTGAGCAATTGAATAAATACCTGGTCGAACTCGTAACGAAACAGTACCTACCATTTAACCTCGTTGAAAGCAAAGAGTTCAAGAAATTTATTAAAGAATTAAAACCGAATTATCAAATACCTTCCCGTAAAACTTTATCCAATGCACTTCTCACAAATTATTATACCATAACTGTTGATTGTACAATCCACAAATCCGTGACAGCATATAACACTAAAACTGCGGAACGCACTCATCCACCAAAAATGTCCCATCACAGCTGACACCTGTCAAAATGTAGTTTTTTTGTATATAAACAAACTATAAAAAGCACTGTTTTTTGGTAATAAATATAGTCTGTTTTATAACGTGGTTACAAGCGGTGTTTTATTTGGTTTGGTGGAAAAGCGTTTTTTTTTATAATACAGTTTTTAACTTGAAATTGCGAACAATTCTTTTTTGTGTTCTAAGCAGAACATTTTGGTCACTTCAAACCGGATTATCCCCGATCCCATCGTAAAAATACTCGCATTTCAATATTAATTTGTTGAGTTAAATTTTCGTGTGTGATTTTTGCTGCAAAATATTCAACTCAACTTTAATCGTCACTCCCGTAAACCATATACTCTGGAAGACAAGCCGATCTCATTTTTGGCCTCAATCGTCATCGCCAACAATTATTGCGTTCATCTGGAGCCGATCTGGACTTTGGACTTTGTGACTACGACTGTGAAAATCCGAATAATTTGCAAGTAAGTACATCACTTCTTGTATTATATCTTGTGTGTCTGCAAATAAGATAGAATTTTTAAAATTATGAAGAAAAACAAGCTAGCTCGCGTACTTACCCGCTTGGAAAAAGATATTGAAAATTTCGGCAAAAGGGGATCCAGTACTCGGACTGCAAATTATTTGTCGGGCCGTTTGCTTATGTTGAAAGAAACAATGGAGGGAGGTGAAAAAGCGTACGAAGAGTTAGTAGATAGTCAGGATGATGAGGGTGATTGTTCTAAAGCGGATGAGATTTATGAACAATTACGCGAATCGTATTTGGAGTACAGAGCCGATATTCTCGATGCCTTGGACAAAGTCAAGGCGAAAGAAACCCTGAGTGATGTCACAAAAGCGGAGTTAAACAAAGCAGAGTCGCATAATGTAGATAATTTTAAATTAACCAATATTCCAGTGCCCAGTTTCTCAGGAAAATATGAATCTTGGCGAGGATTTCATGATCTATTTGTTTCTCTTGTCCATCAGAATGCATCGTTGTCTGAAATCCAGAAAATGCATTACTTAAAGACTAGTGTCTCCGGTGAAGCAGATAAAATTTTATCACATTTATCCATTTCCAACGGAAATTATGCAAAGGCGTGGGCTATTTTGCAAGATAGGTACGACCATCAGCGGTTTCTTGTCAACACCCAAATGAAAAATCTTTTTAATCAGCCTTCAATAACCCAGGAGCGATCTGAAGCGATAAAGGAATTGTTAGACACGTCTACCGAAATAGTTCACAGCCTAAGCAATTTAAAAGTGCCAGTCGAACACTGGGATGTGGTGTTGATTTACGTGCTTTTACAGAAATTACCCACGAAAACACAGCAGCTTTGGGAGGAGAAACTGGGTTCCAAGGACAACACAAAGGAACTGCCGACCTTTGCTGAATTTAAACAGTTTCTCGAATCAAGGTTCCGTACACTGGAGGCTGTGAGCTACCAGCAGGGTAAAATATTGGCAGAACCGCCCAAAAAGGGACTTCAGCGCAACAGTTTCCATGCGCAAGCTGATTCGTCAAAGCATGTATGTAAGCTTTGCAACAAAGGTCAACATGCCATCCGTCGCTGCAACCGTTTCCTAAAGATGAGCATTAATGACCGCTGTCAAAGTATAGGTAGACTAGGTCTGTGTAGGAATTGCTTAGCCTACAGCCATGTGTCTGCAAATTGTCCAAGTACCCGTAGGTGTTATTACTGCCAACAACCGCATCATTCCCTTTTGCACAATTCTTCACAAAATGGTCCACAACCAAATCGTCTGTCTCATCCTTGTAACACAGTAACCTATAATCAGAATTCGTTACAACAACCACGTTCACAAAATACAAATGCGCTCACCTCAACAATAAATCCCGATGCTCCGAGTTTTACGCCACCCAATACTGAGCAGTCCGGTCCATCTTCTGCAAATCAACGTCGGACTATGCAACCGACAAACGAAGAGCGACCTTGCTCCAGCAGGTCTCTTAGTACATACCACACTATGTCACGTACGTCTACACAAGTTATGTTGGCCACAGCTATTGTAAAGGTTACCGGATCGTCAGGACAGGTTATTTCGCTTCGGGCGTTGCTAGACTCAGGATCTGAGGCATCCTTCATCACCGAGTCAGCAGTGCAATTACTTCGTCTCAAACATAAACCAACTTTTGTCGAGGTGTCCGGGTTAGGTATGGTCAGCAGCGGTCAATGTAGAAAGGTCGTTGACATAACGATTTCGTCTCATTACTCAGCCTTTAAAATCGCTACACAAGCCCTCGTGTATAGGTCGCTGTCTGGGCATATTCCGACCCGCACCCTTCCAGCCATCGAATGGAAGCACCTGGATGGCTTGAGCTTAGCCGACCCTTCCTTTTTTGTGCCAGCCAAAGTTGATCTCCTGCTAGGAAGCGACGTACTAGCCGATGTTCTTTTGCCAGATTTGGTCAGGCCAAATGATGCCAATTTACCGTTGGCGCAAAACACCAAACTCGGGTGGATTCTCTTTGGTAGAGCACCATTTTCTTGTCAAACAATAAATAATTTTCGTCAAACATGCACTCTGGATGTAAGCATGCGAAAATTCTGGGAGTTGGAAGAAGCTCCATTTTCAATTCAAGAAACTCCTGAAAATTTAGCGTGTGAGGAACATTTTTTGCAAAATATCAAACGCTTGGCAGACGGACGATGTGAAGTCGCCCTTCCTTTCAAAGGAAATGTACGTCCCCTACTGGGAAGATCAAGAGAAGGTCGCGGTGCTAAGTGCTATAAAGGGTACTTCGCCATTTTTATCTGCCTGGCAACTAAGGCAATGCATTTGGAAGCTGTTAGCGACTTGACCACTCAAGCTTTTCTCGCCGCCTTTCGACGATTTGCAGCACGACGGGGTGTTTGCGCTCAGATGTACAGCGATTGTGGTACGAACTTCGTGGGAGCCGATGCAGAGCTACGACGCCTTATGCAGATAGGGACTCAGGACTGGAAGGATATCGCAAACGTTCTAGCAACCCAGGGAACTACGTGGAACTTCATTCCGCCGGCTTCTCCCCACTTCGGAGGATTGTGGGAAGCTGGAGTGAAGAGTGTTAAGTTCCACTTAAAGAGGATTGTTGGAAATGGGACATTAACATACGAAGAGCTCGCCACGCTTCTGAGTCAAATCGAAGCGTGTCTTAACTCGAGACCTCTCTGTCCCCTAACAGAAGACCCAGATGACTTCCAGGCTTTAACACCGGCACACTTCCTTATAGGCGAAACACTCTTTACTGTTCCTGAACCCGATCTAACAATAGGCAAACAAGGTTTAATCGATAGGTGGAAAGCGATTCAGGCACATTTGCAAGTATTCTGGAAACAATGGCAGACAGAATACCTAAGCCGTTTACAACAACGCCCGAAATGGCTTAAACCGCAGCCTCAGTTGAAGAAAGGAGATATGGTGCTCATCAAGGATGAACGGCTTCCCCCAGCAAAATGGAGTCTAGGACGTGTTGTCGAAACGTACCCCGGAGCAGACAATATTGTACGGGTTGTTAAGGTAAGGACGCAACAAGGAGAATTCAGACGTCCTATAACTAAACTCTGTCTTCTTCCAATCAACGATGCAGAACAAGAAGAAAATACAAAAGAAACAAAAACTCATCACACGCACATAACAAACGAAAAATAATTTAAATAAAATTTATATAACGAACAACCCTTTTAAATCAACACAACACAAAACTATAGTCAAACACAAAAAAAATAATAATAATAATAATAATACATAGTAGATATGAAAGAAGAATAAATTAAACTCAGTACGAAAACTCATGCACACCACTGTCGTCATACCCAATACAACAAATATAAATTCAAATAACTCAAATCAACTCACTCAATATCTCACACATTTGCACACACATATTTGATATTCACACACAAGTCATTCACAGCACACCCTTTTAAAGACAGTCCACTCTCTACTATACTCTGAAAATTGCAAATAACACCCACACATGCAATAAATCAGATCCCATCCAAACCAAATACACAAGCACTGCATTCCCATTCATCGATCAACACACCACAAAATAATTCTACACACACATCGGATCGCATTAATATTGACACCAAGTCAACTCTCACGCAACACAAAAGGAAAACAAAATTGAATCAAACACACTGCACGCTATCATTGCAAGCCCCGAATACATATCCACATAAACATTTGCACGAGCAAAACAAAAAAAACAAAAAAACCCAATGAATTAAAAACTATTTTATAATATTTGAGCTATCAATTTAATTTACTCACCTGAATTATAACACACAACACTGCAACTCATATAAATAATTTATAAATTAACCACTTAAAACATAAACAACGAAAATAATCAATTTAATTCGCGCACCAAAACCACCAACAAGAACAACACCAAACGAAGTAAATACCGAACACTGGTTTTCATCATCATCGTCATCGACATCGTCTTCGTCGTCGCACAACAACAACAACAACCATTGCAGGCAAAGCAAAGGCGAACACAGCAATCGCTCATCGATTCATCAGCAACAGCAATCGTCTCGTCACCATGGTCAATGCAAAAAAAAAAAAATAGATCACATGCGAGAGAACAAGAACGGGATCTCGTGTAGGATTTGTTATAAGCGTTGTCCAGTAGCAAACCGTTTACTTTTCTGTTTGTTGTATTGTCGTCCCAATGTAAACAAATATAATAATTTCTTGTCTCTTTTCATGTACTGAAACCTATGAGCATATAAATATGTACATTGAGAACTTGATTTCAAGCAGAGCAGCAGCATAGACGAGGGTACAGTGAGGCAAAACACAACTGGGAGAAAAATTTTGATGATCTTCGCTCATCGGTGGGGGAGAATGTTGATTGTACAATCCACAAATCCGTGACAGCATATAACACTAAAACTGCGGAACGCACTCATCCACCAAAAATGTCCCATCACAGCTGACACCTGTCAAAATGTAGTTTTTTTGTATATAAACAAACTATAAAAAGCACTGTTTTTTGGTAATAAATATAGTCTGTTTTATAACGTGGTTACAAGCGGTGTTTTATTTGGTTTGGTGGAAAAGCGTTTTTTTTTATAATACAGTTTTTAACTTGAAATTGCGAACAATTCTTTTTTGTGTTCTAAGCAGAACAATAACAAAAGAAAATGTTCAAAAATTACTAGAAGATGCTAGCTATTTGTCAATAACAACAGATTGTTGGACCTCTGCTCCAAATGACAGCTATATATTCCTCACGGCTCATTTTCTAAACGAGAATACAGAACTCACCACACGCATGTTAGAATGCTACCAGTATTGCAACAGACACACTGCCGAAGGCCTAAGCCAAGAGTTAAAAAAATGTGCGATAGCTGGGATATATCTAATAAAATAGTTGCTGTAACAACAGATAACGCCAGCAATATAAAAAAAAAAAAAAAAAAAATAATTGGCGCAACAGGTCCGTATGGACCCAAGCCTAGCTTCTCACAACCATTCGTCTTGTGTGAGTTTTTATTTTTGGGACGAATGGAAGGGATCTACAATTTTATGCCGAGTCCAAACGGCCAATTGAGAAGCTCTTTCATGACAGTTATACTCTCGGATGTTTGTCAGACGTCGCGAGAGGTGGCGCAGTGAAAAAAACCTTAAGTTGGAATTTGGGTTTTTCTCGGGATTCGAACCTGGGACCCCTCGCTTAGTAGTCCAACACACTAACCACTAAGCCACTGCGCCGACAGTATATAAAAGCAGCAATAAAATTAAATAAGTGGAGACAAATTCCTTGTTTTGCACACACTATTAATTTAATTGTACAAACGGCATTGCAAGAAATTAAAAATACACGTACAAAAATTAAAACTGTTGTTGAACTTTTTCGTCGAAGCCCTCTAGCATCGGAGAGACTGAAATCCATGCAGTCACAACTGGGAGAAAGCCAGCTTAAGGTTAAGCAAGATGTTGTCACACGCTGGAATTCAACATGTGACATGTTTGAACGAATATTGCAAATTAAAAATAGCTTAATATCCACTCTTGCTATAAATTATGCCGAGATGGATAATATTAACACCGAAGACATTGACATATTAACAAGTGCAACAGAGTTGCTGTCATATTTTAAAAGTGTTACAGAAGAAATGAGTTCGGAGAAAAGTGTGACAATATCGGAGGTAATTTTGATTTCGAATGCCCTCAAAAACAAATGCATTGATTTCATAAGAACTGAAGAACTGCACCAATCTGTCAAAAAAATGGCGCAATGTCTTCTAGATGAGTTAAAGCGAAAGTTTTTGGATGTTGAATACAACCATATATTTGCTGAAAGCACTCTTTTAGACCCTCGGTTTAAAAAGTATGGATTTTCAGACGAGCGCTCTTTTCAACGAGCTTGAGCTTAAAGGCTTTAGTCACCAGTGTGCACGTAAAATCTCTTGAAAACGAAGTCGAACCAGAAGTCCTTAACGAACCATCGACCTCGAAAAAGGCGCGTACAATTTGGGCTGATTTCGACAAACATGTAAGCCAAATTATAAAAACATCTAATCCTACGGCAGTAGGTATAATAGAAGTAGACAAATATTTGCAGGAGGCACTGTTGCCTCGTAACAAGGATCCATTAAAATGGTGGCATCAAAAAAAGGATGCCTATCCTAGACTATATGAAATAGTAAAAAGAAGATTGTGCATAGTTGCAACTTCTGTTCCATCAGAACGCGTATTTTCGAAGTCTGGGCAAATTTTAGTAGAGAGGCGAAATAGATTGAGTGGAACAAAAGTATCCCAAATTATGTTTCTAAACTGCAACATGTAAATTTTTGTATATATATTTATTTATTTATTTATATTATATTTAATTTATTGAAATGAATATTTTTTTATTTTGTGTCATTAAGTTTTACTTTAAAAGCCAATGTTTTCTTTTGCAATATTTTTTTTTCTTTGACTGAACTGAACTACATTTTCTTTGATTTCCTTATTAATATAATACACTTCGACAAATTACATACGGTGGATGCACCATGTGTAACATTTTTGTTAATTCGTAATAGGTATGTAACATATCAGTATTGTTACATTTCAATAATGCATGCCTCATTCCCTTTCCTCATACCATTGTACAATATAATATTTCAGATGCAAACCTCAATTGAGGTGAAATACAGAAGAAAACTCATTTGAGCTTTGAGGAGAATTGAGATTTGGTGCAACACGAACACCTCATTTGAGGTGGTACATTGTACCACTTCAAATTTCAAAATGAGTACCTCATACAAACTCATTTTAAATTGGTGTCCTACCCAACACTAAACTGAGTCCCATAAATTATTTGATATTTGCAGTTGCAAATGCCAAGTTATATCAAATTGTAATTGTTCAAAAGACAGCCGTGTTCCCAAAGAAGAAATACAAAGATCAACAAGGAAAATGATGATAGGCGGTGTGGATGTGATTGCAACTGTAAGAATTAAAAAAAAACAAGAAAGAAAAGAACAAAATATGTTGCGTAACACAAAAACAACTGATTTTGACAAACCGTGTTGTTCTCGTTCTTTACGTGTTGACTCGACAATGGAAACCAATAGTTCCAGTGATAGCGTAGCTTCTAATCTTTTCCCTGAAACGCCAAAACCAAAAGCTTCGCCGCCACCAAAAAAAAAAAAAGAGATTAAATTTGCCATCATTAGCCCTTGCCTGCGATCATACTGGAGTTTCTGATAGAGCCGGCGCTATTATAGCTTCTTCTGTACTAAAAGATCTTGGCATTATTTCACCAGACGATCCAAGTGGTGTCATTGATCGGCCAAAGTTGCGTCGTGCAAGAACTAAGGTCAGATCAGCTTTACAGGATGCAGATCGCAAGAAAATCCTATGCGGCATGTATTTTGATGGCAGAAAGGATAAAACATTGGTTAATATCCAAAAGAATGGTAAATTTTATAGAAAAACAGTAGTAGAAGACCATTATGTGATTTTATCGGAGCCTGGAAACAATTTTTTTGGGCATGTCACGTGTGAGTTGGGAACTGCTAAAGGAATTAAAGACTCTATAATAACTCACTTGAAATCCAAATCAGTGAAACTGAGTGAAAAAGCTGCTGTTGTTTGCGATGGAACAGTAGTGAATACAGGTTTTAAAGCTGGTATTGTTCGTCTGATGGAAGAAGAAATCAATAAACCATTACAGTGGTTTATATGCCAGCTGCATTCTAATGAATTACCACTGCGACATCTGTTACTACATTTAGATGGGAAAACTACTGGACCAAAATGCTTTTCAGGTGCCATTGGATCTGAATTACAAAAATGTGCGACAATGCCAACAGTCCAATTTGCCGTCATTCCTACACAATTACCTGAAATCACCAACAACAATTTGAGCACCGACCAAAAATATCTCTACGATATAATGAACGCTATCAGCACTGGTGGTTTTTCTTCCGATTTTGCTAATATTGAACCTGGACCCCTTAACCATTCCAGATGGCTTACAACATCAAATCGAGTTCTCAGGTTATATGCTACTAAAACGGATCCCGAAGAAAAATTAGCGATATTAGCCACATACAAAATGAGAGTCTATGGTCCAATGTGGTTTTCTATAAAATGTAATCCCTCGTGTATAAACGGAGCTAAGCACCTGTGGCAAACCATAAGTCTAAGTCGCTATTTGGACACGAATTTGAAGAAAATCGTTGACAAGGTAATCCAACGAAATGGATATTTCGGTCACCCAGAAAATCTTCTTATGGCTATGCTTGGAGATGAAAAAGAAATAATACGAGAGCTGGCATATCGAAGAATTTTGAAGGCAAGGACAAAAAATGCTCGAGAAATTCGAAAGTGCCTATGTTAAATTTTGATGCTCAAAGTTATTTTGATCTTATTATGTGGCAAGACTGTGAGATAACTGAGCCTCCCCTGACCACAGATATATGTGATGAAAAGTTGAAAGCTATTGTAAAAGATGGTCTCGCCACCTGTCAGAACATTAAAGATTTCCCATGCCACACACAAGCCGTAGAGCGCTGCGTCAAGTTAGTGACAGAAGCTTCAAGTGCAGTTTTTGGAGAAAATAAACGAGATGGTTTTATTAGGGCAAGACTGCCTTCTTTTGGTACAAAAAAAAAAAAACAATTAAATATTTAGTTACTGAATAATTTCATAATAAAAGCGTTTGTACTGTTTTTTTTAATTTATACGAAAATTGAATTTTTTTCTGACTTTCATCTCTGTTGGGGCACCTCTAACATTAAGCCAGGTAAATAATTTTTTGTGCGTTTCATGAACTCACCGAAAGGCTATGCCGTCAAAAAAAAAAAGTATTATGGCTCCACCCTAATGTACAGGGTGGCGTACGAATCGTGCTACAAAAATAAAACGTAATAACTTTTTTCTGTGTGAGTAATCGGCTTATTTTTTTTTTTATTTTGTAGGTTACTATTTAGATTTATAAAAATGGATGCTTGGGATACGGAGAAAAGAATTTGGATAGTGCAACGGTATCATGCCTTGCAGTCCGTCATTTCCGTCCAAAGGGAATTTAGGCGGGAGTTTGGCGGTAATCCCCCGAGTAGATGGACCATTATGAGGTTTGTAAACATGTTTGCCGAATCTGGAAGCATCGCACGAAGGCCGTACCATCGAGATGCCAATGTTCGGGTTCAGGATACAATCGCAGTAGTAGCATCTGCAATACAGGCCAATCCGAGCGTTTCGACCCGAAACTTATCGGGGCAAATTGGAGTTAGTAGACGGTCATTACAACGGATACTTCATGACGATTTAAACTTGTTTCCGTACAAAGTCCAAATTACTAGCAAGTTAAACCCTCAGGATTTGCCTGTTCGCCTGGAATTTTGCCAAAAAATGATATCAATGGCCGAAGAAGACAACACATTGATCAATTGTTTGTTCATGTCTGATGAGGCCCATTTTGATCTTAACGGCAATGTAAGCAAGCAAAATTGCCGTATATGGAAAGAGTCTAATCCAGAAATGCTCCATGAGACGGAACTGCACCCAGAACGAGTCACTGTGTGGTGCGCAGTTTCATCAAGGTGTATTGTCGGGCCGTACTTCTTTGAAGAAAACGGTGTAACCGTTACTATCAATGGGGGCCGTTATTTAAAGATGTTTAAGGAGTTTTTTTACCCAGAACTGCGCCGAAGACGTATGCCATTCAACAGCGTTTGGTTTCAGCAAGATGGAGCAACTGCACATATAGCCAGACCAGTTATGGCGGAGCTAAACAAAAAATTCGCAAACAAATTAATTTCTAGGAGCTCCACTCTTCGCTGGCCCCTGTTTTATTAGTTTTAAGTTTATTTCTTTAAGTTTTACTTCAGACTGGCTAAATCTAACCGATTACAACTATTTATCAATTCTTAATTCTAAGTGTTAGTATGTTTAAATATACTGATACTCATGCCAATACATATACAATTATATTTGTGAATATGTTATGTACCTATTATGTTATAGTGGTAGTTGAATATCATAACATCTTCTTTTTTCACATGGTTTGTTTTTGTTTCTTAATTATTATTATTATTATTATTATAAGAATAATTGTAAAAATATACAATAGAAATAATTCATTCTTAAATGCTAAGGGCATAATGTATATATTTTTATTTTTATTTTTTTAACCCTTTGATTAACAGTTCATATGTTCTTATCCTATTGACCTTAGTGACGAAAATATATTTATTTATTTTTTATTATTTGTGTAACCAAATGGCTTAGGTGGTACAACTTTCCTTCCATAGCGTGTTCTAAGTATTCCTTCATTATTTTCCGTGGATGTTGGATGTTGAATCTGAGGAGCTACCCCTAATAAATTATTGTGGTCGCTATCAATAAAACTTTTATCAGTTGAGGGTGTTTCGGCAGTTGTTTGATTGTCTCCGCGTTGAACCTTTATGCCTTGACTGTTTTCAGAATTTTCTTTTACATCTGGTGCTTCTATAATATGTTCTCTATTTCTCCTGTAACGATTACCATTTGAATCAGTCACCAAGTAAGAACGTGGTTCTTTACATTTAAAAATAATTTTGCCAGGACTCCAAACTGACTGCGGTGTTTTTTTGTAATATATGCATTCCCCATTTTCAAGTGGCCTTAATGCTCTAGAGCCTTTATTGTAATATTGTTCGGACTTAACTTGTCTTTTAGCGACTGTTTGATTATGTTTTGCAATACTAATTAATTTCGGTTTAAGGTTATCTTGGGTGATTGGCAATTTTGTTCTTAACCTTCGAGACATCAGAAGCTCAGAAGGTGAACTAAGATTCCCTTTCGAGGTTGTTCTATGTAATAAAAGAGCAACGTATGGATCGCTATTTGTTTCATCGCACTTGGTTAGTAATCTTTTTATTGTTTGAATGGATCTTTCTGCAAGTCCGTTCGAACGAGCCAAGTATGGGCTGGAAGTATAATGATCAATATTCCAGTCTTTTGTAAAGTTTCTGAAACATTCTGCGCTAAATGGTGGCCCATTATCCGAAATCATAATCTGAGGTATGCCATGACGAGCAAAAATGGATTTTAGTTGAGTCACTACCAAAGGACTTGAAAACCCAGCGTTAAGCTTAGCTATTTCAATGAATTTTGAAAAGTAGTCGACCACCAGAATATATACGTTTTTTTTAAATTCGAAAAGATCAACCCCAACTTTAAACCACGGCAGTGGAACCACTTCATGAGGCAGCATTGGTTGTTTACTATTCGAGTTTCTGTGACGAATGCAAGACTCACAGTTTGAAACAATATTGTATATGTCTTGATTAATATTTGGCCAAAATACATTTTGTTTGGCTAAATTTCTGCAGCGCTCTATTCCCATGTGGCCCTCGTGAAGAAGCATTAGTATGCGGTGGCGTAATGACTTTGGGATAATAAGGCGATGCGATTTAAATAATAACCCGTCTACAACATGAATATCATTGCTTATACTAAAGTACGGTATAACACTGGCATCAATTTTCTTTTTTATACCTGGCCATCCGTTTTTGCAATATTCTTTAATTAGATTCAAAGTCTTATCTTTTTCCGTTTCATTTCGTATTTCTTCAAGCCTTGAATCCGACACTGATAAATTTGAGATAAGTAAATTACAATGAAGGTTCATTTCCTTATCTAAATCAGTCAGAATATTTTCGTTTAGAGGAGCCCTTGACAACGTATCAGCAACATAAAGGGATTTTCCTGGTTTATATATTACAGTCAAATCATAATTTTGGAGACGCAACATAAATCTTTGCAGTCTGGTCGGTATCTTGTGTAAAGATCGACTAAATAACGGAATGAGAGGCTTATGATCTGTTTCTACTGTTATATGTCGGCCATAAACATATTGGTGAAACTTAACACAGCCAAAAAGAATGGCAAATAACTCCTTCTCAATTTGGGCATAATTTTGTTGACTGGTTGTCATGGTTGCTGATGCATATGCAATTGGCGAAAACCCATGAGATATTACAGCTCCCATCGCATTTTTAGACGCATCAACTGATAATATCACTGGTTTGGCCGGATCATAATATGTCAAAATTGGCGCTTTGGAAATCGCACACTTTACTTTTGTAAACTCTTCTTCATGCTTTGATGTCCAGTGCCACCCTACATCTTTTCGCAGAAGTTGTCGCAGATTAGAGGTTTCAATTGACAAATTTTTTACAAATGACCCTAAATAGTTGACCATGCCCAAAAACCGCTGAAGATCAGTTACGCTTTGAGGTGCCGGCATATTACAAATGGCTTTTATTTTATTTTCGTCTGGACGAACACCGCATTCACTAAATATATGACCAAGAAACTTTATTTGTGTTTTTAAAAATGTTGATTTATTCGGGTTGAATTTTAACCCAATCAATTTAGCCTTTTGTAGCACCAGTTTGAGCGTCTTATAGTGTTCTTCTTTGGTAGCACTATGAATCAAAAAATCGTCAATATAAATGATGACATTGGGTATGTCACTGAAATGATTAACCATTTGTTGGTGGAATATTTCAGGTGCTGACTTTATACCAAAAGGTAATCTCAAAAAACGGTATCTCCCAAAGGGAGTAATGAACGTTGTTAACACAGATGAATCATAATCTAATGGACAAACCCAGAATCCCGAGTTTGCATCTAATGTGCTGAAATATTTTGATTTACTTAGACGTACCTTACATTCCTCAACTGTGGGAAATTGAAAATGCGACCTTAAAATCGCCTTGTTGAGGTTTCGCGGATCAAGGCATACACGCAAACTACCATCTGACTTTTGTACTAGTACAATTGAACTTACCCATTCTGTAGGCTTTTCAACCTTTTTAATCACTCCCAGATTCTCCATGCGACATAATTCTTGCTTAAATTTGTCCTTTAAACTAAAAGGTATACGACGGGGACAATCAACAACTGGATCCACATCTGATTTAATCCTTAAATGAATTTCTTGTTTTAAACATCCAAGACCACTGAAAATATTTTTATATTTATTTAAAAAATCTAAATTTTCATCACTAGTGTCAAAATGAATACCTTTCAATTTGGATTGTTTTGGCTGTATGTTAGTATTTAAGTTATCAATTCTTTTAATTAAATTTAAATCAATACAGGAACTTAAGCCTAGTACCGTACGGCATTCAATTTGCGCTACACAAAACTTAACTTCATAGCTCTTGTTCTTATGAGCACATTGAATTTTGCATTCACCTACAATTGGAAGCTGTGCCCTACTAAATGTGAGCAATCGCGTTTTTGACGGAGATATAATTTCTTCGCTGAGCTGCAACTGTTGAAATTTGGTGTATGAAATTACGTTAGCCTGCGCACCTGTATCCAACAGGCAATGTACTTGTTTCTTATTAATTTCAATTGTAGTATTCCAAGATAATGACTCGGATGGCTGTAGTGCTGACAACGACGATGAGGGCTTGCGTGGTGGTAAAGGCGGCGGAGATGGGGACTGGGATTGGTGTACTGATATTTGTGTAATTTGACCCAGAAAAAGAGAATCTGTATCAGATGATTCTGCTGAATCTGCTCCGACATTGCGTATGTATGAATTTGTTCTGCACATTTTTGCATAGTGGTTTTTCCTGCCGCATTTTTTGCAGACAACTCCAGTTGCGGGGCACTTGTGTTTGTGCTGCTCACCACATCTTTGGCATATTTCTATATTGGATTGTTGTTGTGCTTGTTTACCGCGATAATTGGAGTATTTACGGTCGTTCGATTTTGATGACGTTAAAACATTGTTGTTGTTTGAATTGTTGTGGTTGTATTGTGTTTTGCTTGGTCTGTAGTGGTATTGAGAACTACATGTTTTTACTTCTCCAATCATGGGGCTGTCCCTTTGCCCTTGCAATTGTTGCGCTTGTTCCTTTGTTATTTCTAACGTTTTGGAAATTTCAATGGCTTTATCTAATTTTATCGCACCTTCATTTAAAAGCTTTTCCTTAATGTGAATATAGCTGTCATGCAATCCACAAGTAAAAATATCACGCACGAGGTCCTCTCGGAGAGTTTCAAATTCACATGTTAAGCTGAGGTTTTTTAAAACGGTAACGTATGTATCAATTGACTCATCTGGTTTTTGTTTTCGGGAAAAAAATATATGCCGTTCCATAGCTATATTAGCTTTCGGTATAAAATGATTTTTAAATAGTTCCACCAGGTCTCCATACTTCACATTGTCCAAATTAACATTAAAAGAGTTAAATATATCCAAACACTCTGGTCCAATTAAATGCAGTAGCAGTGCTACCTTTCTAGAATCACTTTCAGACTCCAAATTAGAAGCTCGCATATAAATGATAAATTGATTATACCAACTTCTCCATGCACTAGACAAATTCGATGATTTCACATTTAAAGCCGGTATGGACGATGAATACCCATGATTATTTTGGGATTCAGACTCCGAACTTATTTCTTTGTTTGGCTTGGTATCATTCATTTTTATAATTTTCATAATATTCACAATCTGACACCATGTTTTATTAGTTTTAAGTTTATTTCTTTAAGTTTTACTTCAGACTGGCTAAATCTAACCGATTACAACTATTTATCAATTCTTAATTCTAAGTGTTAGTATGTTTAAATATACTGATACTCATGCCAATACATATACAATTATATTTGTGAATATGTTATGTACCTATTATGTTATAGTGGTAGTTGAATATCATAACAGCCCCCAAGGTCACCTGACCTGACTGTGCACCAGACTTCTTTTTATGGGGTTATGTCAAGCAAGAGGTGTATAAAACGAAGCCCAGGAATTTAACTGAATTAAAGCAGTCCATAACGACAATAATTGAGGCGATCCAAACATCAACTCTTCAGGCCGCAATGAATAGTTTTTTGATCAGGTGCCGCATATGCGTGGGAGAGCGTGGAGGTCATTTGCAATCTATAATCTTTAAAAACAACTAACTATTTAAAATAAAATTTAATTTTCTAATCAATAAAAAAAAAATAAATGAAATACATCGATTAAAAAAAAAGTTATTTGAATTTCTTATTGTAGCACAATTGGTGCGCCACCCTGTATAAGGTATAACAACTTACAAGTTTTTGTAAATTACTTTCAACAGGCATTAATGACGTATATCGCATGTTTAAAGTAATGTCCAAATTTACAAGCATATAGTTGCAATAAATTTCAAGATATGCTTTTTTAAGTGGGAGATGCCACGCCCCCTATTTCCGAAACCTTTCGTATAGAGGTAGTGGAACAATAATAAAACGACTCATGTATGTTAGACGATCCATGGATATCAGATAGTAGGTAAGGTTAGATTAAGTTGTGAAGGGTTGTGAGTTCGTCACAGAGCACCAGGCACGATATCGGAACCACAGTCATCTCTAGGTATCCTTCACGGTCAGATATATCCGCTGATATATATACATAATTTTCGTATAGAACCCAAATGTCCTTTTGGCAATGTCAGGAAAGTAACTGCGTTGGAATTTTTGAAGAAGCACCTACTTCCAAGTGCTTCCGTCCACTTCCAGCAATGGCTTGATATTTACAGAGAAAGTACGTGTCCTTCGTGACTTGTAGGTCCTTATACTACCTACATGTATCCATATTCGTTAAACCTAATCGCATAGCGTGCTTCCTTAGAAGTCAATGCCCAGAGGCCAGAGACTAGGTATAATTATTGTTTTTCTTAACTTAGCCTTTTTCTGAGTTTTATCAATTTTTCAGATTTCTTGCAGATCTAAATCAAGTCACAAGGCCTTTTAAACCTAAACTATGTAGATAGGATAAAGATTATAAAAACGTACAACAGGCAAACAGGTCACTTTAATATTTTAAAGGATTATACCGCCGCCAAGAGCCTTTTTATCTACCAAGGTTGGACATTGCTTCGAACTTGCTATTATCTTTATTTAACAAACAACTTTACACGTGGCTACTAAAATTTCAGTCAGCATAAAAGGAAGTAGTGCACTGATTTGGAGTCAATCGGGACTTCAAGTCCGAGTTAGTCAATGATAGTTGAGAACCAAACAAGTTCTGCCAACGATAGATTTCCAAAATTAGCTTTCCAGAAAGTGAAAAGTGCCATACACAAAAAAAATCCACCCCCGAAGAAGCTGCAGAGCTCGCAAGGCATATAATTTCATAAACTAAAGAAGACCCCCTAGAAGTCTTTGCAATTTCATTCCCACACAATTCCATTCCCTTAAGGGGGAAATTAAAATTCATATAAAATACAAACCCCAACGCAATAGGGTGATTATTTTCCCATAATGGCAGCCACACCATCAAGAAAATAAATTTACAACCGCCCTACCCCATGCTGCTTTGCGCCGTGGCATGTTTACCTGCATCTGAAACAATCCACAAAACTTTGTGTAAAATATTTCCTTTTGTTACTCGGAAGAATGCCTCAGATTGTGCCGCTCTTTAGCCTCTAAATTTAACCTTACTTATGAACTTTTCTCGCACACACCCTCCGACACCAAGTGCATAATAGAGGTGCTACGCCTCACTGGGTTGGTTTGCGTTTTGTTGCGTTGAGCAACAACTCCTTGGCGGAAAAAAGGACATTTGGATTCTGGACGTGTAACTCTTAGGGCCGGATACAATGGATTGCATACACCTTCCCATTGTGAACGGAACTTGTTTACTTCAGGTGTTTCCATTCACACCTATGAGGTTGGCTCCTGTGGGAGTCAATGGTGTGTGGAGTGGTTTAAGGTATTTTTATTTTTTGGTAGAATAATGCTCCGAAATGGGCATTTTGACAGTCACACTACCTTGTTCAACATGGTTTAGTGTTGATCTAAGGAGGAGGCGGTGGATAGTGAATTTTATTCCAGTGAAAGTTTCCATTCATCGTTTGTACGTGATGTTTTTTTTTTTAAATATTTATTTTTTGTTCATCAGAAATAGATTTTATGAAACTAAGTCGGTTGTTGTACCGTGTGTTTCAGTTCGACATAAAATTAGGTCTAAATATAACTGAATAAGAATCGCTTACTGCGGCATTCAACTCACTCCTTCCTGATTGGACCGTACTACTTTGAGTTAAAGATTTGGAAAGGGAACTTCCGTGTTGAGCACCAGATATAAGGATGCATATCATGCGCCTCAAATGACGGTTGATAACTCTTCACAACATTGCTATCTACTAGTGAAAAGCAAGCTAACAAAATGTGATTCCAAATGATGAAACCACCCTCCCTAAAAGACCACCTCATCGACCTCAACTTCTTCCTCATCATCTTCCTACAAGACATTATTTTTCCAATATCATTAAAGATTCATACGTCCAATTATGATAGTGGATTCCCAAAGTTATTGGCCAGAGTCCTTCTGTGGAGCTTCTTCTTATTGCATTCCTCTTACTGTTTGACACTCGGAGCGAGCAGATTGCAAAAGTTTCATTTTTGCCTAAAGTTATCGGTGTTTACTGACAGACACTTTTTTTTATGTTCTCTTCATTTCTGAACGGAAAAGCTAAAGTGCTGGTCAGTCAAAGTTCGTATACTTATTTCAGTGATTCCTTCTATTGTCTACTTTCTGTCAGAAACTAAGAAAAAAAAATTCAACAACTTCGGACGAACTTTCATGACATCCGATAGAAAGTTATGAAAAAAAAATGCAAATAACTGCCAATGAGAAAAGGAACAGACTCAGCTACTGTGAGAGATTTTTAAATCGAATCACATAACAAGACCAACAAAGTTGAATGTGTTACTGTGGGTGAGATGTAAATCAAAGGGCTGACGTGCGAATGTACACCACAGAAAAGTTGCTGTGAAAAAACTTAAAAGTTTGGAATTCACCTGAAACTAATATTAAATTGGAACTGCATATGAATTTGGTTTTTGCTTTATTTTATAGCTGTGACAGTCCTTGCAGGTGGATATTGTTCAAGTGTCCACCGCGGCTTTGTTTGCACAAACTCTCAACTAAGTTCAAATCGGTTCGGGTATCTAATGCCAGCACAAAGAGAATGGAGTAAAAGCCGTGTGGAAAATTCGGACCGAGACTTAAGTTATTGAATCATTTTTACCAAGCTAATCCAAAAAAAAAAGTAATACAGCGGTACCGATAAGGATAGTCAAATTGAAAATAGAAAAGTTGTCGACCTGTCTGCATATTGAACGAGTATTTATGGTTTCCCTGTTATTATAGAGGTTTCTGGGTATTTTGTGGAAGCTTCTATTTTGTTATTCTCCATTTGTCTTGAAAACCCAAGCAACTATTCAATAGTCGCTTCTTTTTCTAATGGCACGGGAGAGGCGACTTACAACGGCCGATGATTCAACATTCCCAGGACCCATCGCTTCTTCATTTTCAGAATATGTGGCTTTGAGTTCAATAGCCCAGTCTTCGGATCATAAATATTAAAACACATTGCGATCACCATAAGTCACGCCGCCGGCAGCATCCTTCATTTTCAGAATATGTGGCTTTGAGTTCAATAGCCCAGTCTTCGGATCATAAATATTAAAACACATTGCGATCACCATAAGTCACGCCGCCGGCAGCATCCTATATGTTCGAGTCTTTCAAACTGTCAACATTTACCCGAAACCATTTCCCAGCCTAAAACGCCTTCACTAACCAAATTTGGTACGAAAAAATGTACTTGACCTTAATTCTCGGCGCAGTGGCTTAGTGGTTAGTGTGTTGGACTACTAATCGAGTGGTCCCAGGTTCGAATCCAGAGAAAAACCCAAATTCCAACTTAAGGTTTTTTCACTGCGCCACCTCTCGCAAACGTCTGAAAAAAATCCGAGAGTATAACTGTCATGAAAGAGCTTCTCAATTGGCCGTTTGGACTCGGCATAAAATTGTAGATCCCTTCCATTCGTTCCAAAAAATAAAAACTCACACAAGACGAATGGTTGTGAGAAGCTAGGCTTGGGTCCATACGGACCTGTTGCGCCAATTATTTATTTAATTTATTATTGACCTTAATTCTTCAGTGGTTAGCCTGAACTTCTGAGCAAAGGATGTCAGATTCAATACCCAAAGTTACTCAAATTATATCCCGCCAAGTTTAACGAACGTCTGACTCAAATTGAAGAAAATAAAATCATGCTCCTGAGAAAAGTTTTGAATTCTGCAGTTCGCATTCGACATTCGGTTTGTTCCAAAATAAAGCCTTACACAAGCTAATGGTTTTAATAAAACCAGCCTTAGAGTGTGCTCGAGAGAAACACATAAAAAAAATGTTTAACCTAACTAGCTCCTTATAACAGAAGATGACTCGGTAGAGAGAGTGCACGAACTAAGGAAGACTGACGGCTTTTCATTGGTTAAGAAAACGTGTCTTTAATAGAGAGACTCGTACACCAGCAGATCTAATGAACTCTGCTACTGAGGACGTACTGACCTTCATCAGGGAGGTTACACGTCTCTTAGAATAACTTTTCCCCATGGATACAATAGATTTGGCCTTACTAATAATAATCAATCTGAATAAAATATCGAATGCCACAAGATTTTTTCTTACTTTACTTTGTAATTTCTAACATATTGAATTTTTTATATGGATTTGTATTTCATATTATATTTATAAGTACTATAAGAGAAATAAATATTATACATACATACATACATACATACATACATCTTTCAGGTCGCAGTGTCAGCCATCAGGGCATGGGATTTAATTAAAAAATAAAAAAGGAAGACCTCCTGCTTAACTGCGAGAAGTACATACGAATCCAAGCCTGCTCTAGTTTGGGTACATCCCAAGCATTTTGTTAGCAACCATTATTTAGCCTTATCAGTGCTGTACCGTCGGCAAAATATATTCACGCTCCGAGAAATTTTGAAAAATTAAAACGCCTTCTAGGACAGCATGACGAGCTATTACAAAGCCATGTTTATAGTTTTGACACATCCGTTGAAGTCGCCCGTCTACATGACGAAAAAAAAAATCTGTCTACTCTACCACGATCGACGAGGACTTAATTTTTTGTACAAAATGAGTTCAGAAAAGGCAATATATGCGCTACTATAAAATCGTACTTGAAGTAATTCTCTCCAAGACCTGTTACACGAGGCAGGGTTTCTAAAAGTCTGCACTCTACTACTCGCTTACGCGATCAATGTTTCCATAATTGGAGGGTCAAAGAGAGCTGTCGCAAATGTGTTACATCACAGAAATTTTCTTTCAATTACTGGTTAAAGTATGGCTTGGTTAGGGTGGATCATGAATACCTATACTATGAATAAGAAACAAACTGTAAGTCCTTCTCATTTAAAATTTCTTTTCATTGCCCGAAACTGGAATATGAACCGAGGTCTGACCGAACAGTCACTCATAATCGAATCTTATTGATATTTGGCCTTACTAATAATCATTTTTAACCTTTACACTAAATATTTTGTAGGCCACAATAAATAATTAAGAAATTTACCCTGGAAACTAAAAAATATTGTTTGTATCGCGAATTAATTGTAAATGATGTTCCAAAATTTAGGACCAAAAGAGCTACCCCTTCGCCTTGCTATTATTTCTGCGCATTCCCCCACAATACAAATCCACATTTTGGATTACAAAAGTATAATATAAAATTGCCATTTTTAAAGCTGCAGCAATTCAACCCGTTTCACCACTACGTACGAGTGTATGTTATGACGGATTTTATAGGAAAGTCCCGGACCGTGTTACAGTTTGCACATTATTAAGGTATCACCACTACCATATAAATGTAATAACGTACTGCAAGTCCATCCAACAAAGTGCATAATGTGACTAAAAGCAAATTCGTGTTTTTTTTTTTCAAAACAGATTTATTAAGTCATTTTAAAAAATTGGTTGACCGAAATTACTACACGCCATTGTCAACAGGGTGGAGGTTGAAAACACAATGCACCAGCAAGGTAGCAATAAAAAAAGAAACTAATTGAAACGAGGTTGGATATACATATTTTGGAACAGTGCAAAAATATCGACCGCAAGTTTGCTTGTTTCTTTTCTCATGGGCAGAAATTCTTTATTTTATTTCTTTCGCTTAAATTTAATGTACGGTGCGGGTTGGATATTTTTTTTTACATCGTTGTCATCGACATCGTCGAACGTCGATAAAGAAATCAATTTCATTCCTAATTTCCGAAACAATTTGAAGGGATTCTAAAAAAAAAAATTTTCGAATAAGATAAAATTTGGCACACATACTCGTATACTCGTATTGGTTAACCGCAAGGCAAAAAAATTGAAAACTTTCTAAATAAACACAAAATGGTATCAAGCTGGTATTTGAATTGGTCTTTCGGAAACACGTGTGTTATCCTTTCTGGGAACTCGTTAGCCTTTGAAGGACCAGTAATGTGAGAATATAAATAAACACACTTTGAGTGATTTTTGGTACTTTGAAGTGATGTTGACAAAGCCCAAGGTATAAATCACAGAAGCATGTCAGCTGGAGTAAACTAATGGCTAAAATCCAATATAATTAAGGCAGGAATGTTTTTTTTTTTAATTGTGCGTGGAATATCTTTTTAAATAAAAAAAAAAAACATTTATACTGAGATTATGGTTGGTAGTTATTTAATGAATGACTTAATTTAATTAGCGTTTCGGTGTAAATTGATTTTTACTGTTCCCAGTAAAAACAGTTCCCTGTGTGGCTTTTTTTGTTAATTATTAAAAGGAAATAAATTGTGTGCGTGAATTTAATTATATGAGGCTAATTGGAGGGTTTTTTTTTCATTTTCTGCTTGGGTAATTGTAGTGTTTAATGGAAAGAAATGTTTGCACCCACATTTTTTGTTTGATTCACTCCCCAACTGACAAATTTACGAGAAAAAAGAGGGCACTGAATGTTGGGGAAATCGTCCCCGTCTCAACACATACCACACATACGTTTCTAAATTAATTACCTCAATTCGTAAAATAGTCATCTACTTGCCATGTATTTAAATTTCTTTCAATATAATGTATTTGAAATATGAATTAACTAGATTTTTTTTTTTTTTTTGCAATTCAATGGATTTGATTTGTACAAAAGAAGTTTACACTTACATGTATTATCTGCGAAGCAGAGTGCTTATCTGCAGATGGTCCCCCCAATAATTATACCAATTGTAAAATTCAAATCTGGCGCCACAAAATAAAAGTCGGCCATCTTTTGCATATTTTATGCTGTACTAAAAATTAAACTTTTGTACTAAATCATGTGACAAAAAAACCAAATCTAGAATATTTAATCACTATCGTTGTCAACTCCAATCGGAGAAGAGCTTTTCATTAATATCTCGTTACCACTTTTCATTCGTCGTTTCGTTTAAAGCTAACGTCGCACTTCGCTTACAGTATTCAAACCGCTGAAATTGCATACTCGTCTTGCGCATTATTCCAAGACAGTAGTTTTTTCTACGGAGCAGTCGGAAAAGGCTCCGATTGGATACTGAACAAAAAATGTCAATAATTACTGACCAATATGTGCGTGTTCGACTTTTCTTTTCCTTTGCTTTTTGTCATTGTAACAAAACAGAAACTTTTCCACAAATTCCCCTATAAATCTTATGAATCTACCTCTTACCCCTGCGCCCTGCCGATTCCTGAAATCTCTTCATAGACATACTTATTATGCAAGCCAGAGGTTGGTTGCGTTAATAAATAAATTAACACAAGTTTGCTCACAGGCCAATAACATGACAGGAACCTTTTAATATTGGACTTGGAAGTGGAATTGAAGTTCCCATTAAACAATTGAATACATTTTCTAACCTAACTCAAGGGACTTTCCTTTCTATGTCAATCATATTTTTCGATGTTTTGTGACGTGAGCAATTGGAATCACCAAAGTTTCCTATGCTTTCGAACAATAAAATGCCTTCTGACAGTCGCCTGTGACTAATCACTTAAAGCAGGAAATGTCCACAAAAACTACTGCCACAATGTGGGTGGTGGTGCGACTGTGAAAAGTTTTCGTTTCGGAGAATTTAAATGTTTTTCGTACTAGATGGACCCTGGTAACAGACATCAGTTTTAATTTTTTGACTTATTTCTCTTCTCAAATAGGGAGAAGATTCCCAGATAAAAAGTATGACCTTTTAAAAATGTTGTGTGCTTACTCGTGTACTGAAAATAAGATAGTGACGTAACTGCCTCTGCGACTATGTACTCATCATACGGCTGAATTTTTGACGAGTCTCAACATCAATGGTATTCGTAATTATCAAAATATTCATCCTTGAACCTCGGATTACTAACAAACTTTTACTGTGAGTGAAAAACTTTCTCACGAGAGTGCGTCCTACAAAAATGCCAACAACGAAAAGTGCATTCATCCGCATAGTAATGAGTATATAAATGTTCAGCATAATACAGCATACCCATAAGACGTGCAGCCGTCTTGTTAAAGATACTTCTCAAAAGCTAGATTAACTACGCAAAGCTTGCTTTAGCATTAAAGTTTCCCTCTGTTGTTGGCAAATAAAGGAAAATCCTTATATTATCTCGTTTTCCACTTTAACATTTACTTCGCAAAACTTTGTCCTGACGGTGCACCCCGACCGCACGTTCAACGGTTTTGTTTGTGTTCATGTAACTAAGTGCATTTTTTAATTACAAAACAAGGTTGACTTTCTTGGAAGGTGTACGAGCCACCACTCAAGTGCCAAAAAAAAGTTAAATCACTCTCTGACATTTATCAGACAAAGGTGTATGTATGTATTATTTATCAGAAACGAGGCATGTTGCTCTTATTCGTTCACTTTTGTGCTTGTAGTTGCATGTGCATTTTCAAGTGATACTTACTTTGACACCATCTCATGTCAATAAGCCGGTAATGAGCGCTCTGTCGGTGGTATTGTAAACTTTTCATTTGCGATCAAGTTGCAGTCTTATGTCAAAGTAAATAATCAACACAACTGCAGAAGCATATGATATGATCCCTTTTATCATATTTATGAAGAGGAGGAGGAGTCTGATGTGTCCTTTGCAAATAATCCGATTGCAATCCGTGACAAATGCGTTTGTATTTTTCCATTTTACAGTTGACGGATGTAAACTGCTTTTGACATTCAATCTCCAACGAAGCCACAAAAGGCGATTATAAAAGTTTAATTTCTTCTAACTATTTCGATAAAGGAAAAGGGCAAACTTACAGAACTGACTTTCTGTCAATAACTGGCGATGTTGAGCACGGAATTGGGTCAAGAGTTTTATATTTCCTTGCTATTTCCTTGATGTTACTGCCTCCATATTGAATGGAGCTCGTTCTGCATGAACTTATATAGCTATGAATTGCTGGGGTCAGGCGATTTGGATATTTTATTGGACAATATCTTTGCGAACTCTTTCAGATTTATATGCGATCATTGTGTTGACTGGATTGATTACATCCTTGCGGTAAGATCTTTCAACACTTCATACATTTTGCAAATTTACTTGGTGGAATGATTTTCTAAAATCAAAAACTTAGAACTGTTGATAATGAAAGTGGTTCCGTCCTATTAAATTTGAATGGAACATTTATTTCTGTAACAAGTAGCATGTAGGTTATGAGTGATTGAGCTGCGAGACATCAAACTTTGAGAATTGGGACCTTCTATCGAACTATGTACACGTACGTAAGTGGCATTGTTTGTGGTGAGAAATTTGTTGGAAATTGTTGTGCTGTTTTTCTGTCCGGTATATGAGCTAAGATGTAGTTAAGTCGTGGTTCTAAAGGGTGATTTTTTAGCTGGTTTGGTTTTGGCAACACCGGTTTTGACAGCTGACGTGTGTTTAGTACCTTGTGTCACTGTCAAACAGCGTCAGTTTGGTTTGCAATTTAACCATGGATCGTCTTACAAATGAACAACGCTTGCACATTATTGAATTTTACTATCAAAATTCGTGCTCGGTTCGAAATGTTCATCGCGCGCTGCTTCCATTTTATGATCGGCATATGATCGGCATTCTCGACCTTCTGAGCAGTCTATTCGGAAGATTGTGACCAAATTTCGCACCAAATTTACTTTGTTGGACATTAAACCACCAACACGTTTACGCACTGTGCGTAGTGAAGAAAATATTGCGGCCGTATCAGCTAGTGTGACAGAAGACCGCGAAATGTCGATTCGGCGCCGTTCCTCACTTTTTATTACTTAGCAAATTTTTTTATTTTTGTAAATAAGAACTATTTGCTTCAAAGGTCATTTCAGTGGTTAAGATCCAGTCTGGTAAGAAGATGTTGGCTTGCAGAAGTCTGGAGAGCCATTATTCAAATCTAGCATTAATTTCGAAAGCAAGCTACACTTCAAACATTTTGCGGCTATTTCGTCTTCATATCTAGTGAAATGAGTGTTTTCGAGACAGCTTCAAGTTTAACTAAAAGCAAGAATTGCGTCAAAAATGCTTTTAGAAACGTGTCAAAGAACGTATCTAAAATAAATCAAAAATTGACCTGAAAATGGGTGCAAAAAGTGTCTGTAAACACGTCCGAAAAGCGTTGAAAAACTTTTCGAAAAATTGGTCCAGGAGATGTCTCAAAACGCTTTCAAAAATAATGTCTAAAAGAGGACGAAAAGTGTCCAAAACGAGTATAAAAAGCCGACGAATAATGCGCTTGAATACTCGTCTCGAAATGGGTCCAAAAATGCTACAGAATGCATTGACAACGAGTCCAACAAACGTTGAAAAAAGCATGAGCAAAGAAGCGTTGAAGTGTAAAAACCCTTGTCCGAAATTATGTCAAGAAATGTGACAAAATAATAAATAAATAGTTGGCACAACAGGTCCGCAGGGACCCCAGGTCCAGCTTCTCACAACCTTTCATGTTGTGTGAGTTTTTAATTTTTTGGACGCATGGAAGGGATATACAATTTTATGGCCGAGCTCAAACGGCCAATTGAGAAGCACTTTCATGACAGTTATACTCTCAGTGGAAAAACCACCTCAAGTTGGAATTTGGGTCGGAACTCGAACATGAGACCCCTCGTTGACAGCAACCACAAAGACAAGCTGCCGCATCGACAATGTGACAAAAAACGCGTTAATGACTACAAAAACGGCTAAGACATATATCAAAAGAGAACGTCCAAGACCTGTCAAAAATTCATCCAGAAACGTGTTCAGAAATACGTCACAAAACACTGTCCATAACACATCCAAATGAGCGTCCAAAAATGCGAACAAAGCTCGTCACAAGAGGCGTCAAAAGACGACCCCCAAAAGTTCGTCAAAAAATGCAGGCAAACCGCTTTCTAAAAGCGTCAAAAGTAATTTCAATAAAGGGTAAAAATTCATCAGAAAACCCGTCGAAAAACCCCACAAAAAACCTCGAGAGCGCTTACTTTTCATGGATGTGCTTTGCGGATTCCTTACTTATTGCGTTAAAATTCCATCAGTTCTACAAACATTACGAACCTGCTTACATATTTTTAACCGAACCTCATCCCTATAAAGCAGCAGATATTTTATCATTAAATACACCACAGGACAACATCCAAGCTGATAAATCGATCGATTTATTCTATCGTTATGTACGCTAACTAGAAAGACAAATATGCCTCGATCTACATTCATTACCTGCGTGTTGTTGTGCTTAAAGTCTTGAACTGTTTTTACCAAGGCCTGTGCTTCCTTAATTTTAGTTTTGATTAATAACCACTTCCTCATTACACTGTTTTTCATTTCACTTTCCCTTTATTATTATTCAGCTTTCTTTTACTTTATTTCCTAGGGCAGATTTACAACGTGCAATTAGCATACAAATGAAGACAGAACAGAGAGCAGAGAAAACATTCTGATTAATGATACAGTTTGGGATCTTTCTTCTTAGGTCTTTTTAAGACAAATGCACTGAGGCTTTAGTTCGCAAAGTACTGGAGCATAATCTCCTACAATGAAGGTTGTATTTCTTTTTAACACAGCGTCAAAATAAAGCAATTTAGCAGCTTGTTTCGTGCGTCCTTTGAACTTAAATATATTTGTGTTTGCAGTAGCCACATGAAAACCTGTGCCAGGAGAATCGAATCCCAAAATATCATGCACAAAGGGTCTCATCTCTCATGCAGGTACTTTTACGTCCTCTTGAAAATAAGGTAATAATGAGAACAACCGAGATTGTTTATCGGATTACGATATCCAATAAATTGAGAAAACCCCTCGCAGGACCACTTAATACAGGGAGCACTGGTGGCGGCTCTATACCTTGAGAGCCACACCCAGGCATTACTTCTTTACTTCCTCACCACAAAGGGAGTTGTAATCATCAAGGGGTTAGTAGTTATTTTACGTCACCTTGGTTATCCCCAGTGCTGAATTATTACCGCTACTATGAAAGTGGAAATGACAGAGATGTCTTCCTCCCTTGCAGAGGGATGCAATTTTCTCTGGAGCTCAGAGCTGAGTCGGAATTACTGCGGATGGCGAAAGTCGAGTACGAATATGAATATCGCTATGACATCTACTTTGACGCATGCAACAGTAGGATTTACATCCATGAATAATTAATAGTCCATAGACAGCACGCGGCTGTTGGTTTGAGATTATTGATAGCACGCCAAGTCGCAATTATACATGAATTTATGGTGTAAAGTGAATGCAATTAAATTTTAATTGCGAATGCAATTTATTTTGCACCCTTTGTATCTGGCCAGTGTTGTAGTATGACATACCAATAAATTCCGAGTGCCGTGTGGGGTCGTGAATGTTATTGCCCTCTCCTTGGATGGCGAACGTTACCGATGGGATTGGCTTAAGTAATTGAAATACGCACATCAAGACGGGTGTTACCAATCCAAGCGATTTAAACTTTATCGCGAAGTGTGGTCGATGACCTATGTCTGTAAGCAAATGCAATGTGTTTAAGTAGAACAATACAATGATGGCTGTCCATCAAATGTAGCGATGTATATTAATTGAACTAGACATAAATTCTTAGTTTTTTATTGAAGCCAGGGCACTTATATCGATCCCAAGGTTTTCCTCTACTGCGGTATTTCTTCGTGTTGAGATTGAAGGCTTTTCGGGCCAACGCATCGGTGCCTATTCGCTTTTAATGTTGCAGCCAATTTGGACTGCTATTGCGTAGTTTTCTGACCAGGTTGAGGTCGCTCCACAGCTCGTAGAGGTCGCTGTAGAATTTCCTCCTCGAAAGCCCGTCAACAAAGAAGGGACCAAAAATCACTCGAAGAAGACCAAGGATATGTTTTCCAAATTATTTTAATTATTATTTGTTACATCATTATTTTTCAAACGAAAAACGCTAAACTCAAGAAAGTACATATACAGTCCACCAGTTGTAGGATCACAAAGACTTTCATCGTTTCGGCCTGGTTTTCATCACCTTAACTTGAATGCTGACGTCTATAAATCATTCGAATAAGTACGAAAAATTCAATCAGGTGTTCCAATACGAACTGTTTGTAATTATGTCTCCTTAGAGTCTATCACTAAGTTAGCTTCTTTGCCACCTGCCTTCTGAAAATCGTACTGGACCTTCTCAATTACTGTTTGACAGCAAACAACTGATCGGTTCTGCATTATACACAGTTTGAGCGATTCTAAAGATTTTCAATGTTCAGAAAACCAATTATTTTTGTTCTACAATATTTGAAAGTTGCAAGTCCTTGAGGTTCTGATGACATTTCAACTCCCCTGCATACGATGATTCTTAATAAGTTTGGACGGAAAATATTTATTGACTAACTGAATCTGAATCTGGCTCTTCACTGGTTGCTGACTGCCCGGCTGATTTAATATAAACCTATTTACTTTGTTACGGTGGCGTATACGTAACTTTTTTTAATTTCAGGTAAGTGTCACAATGCGTATATACACAGTACAAATATTGCCAAATTATATATCAGAAGAATGAGAATTTGCTGCATATTTACTTTATAAATATTTACCTTTGTTTAAACAAAAGACAAGTAGGAGCTCATCTATGACAGTTCTCTTGTTTTTTTTACTTTTTCTATATTTCTTCGAACGATTATAATTTGACATTTTGTGTTATCATAACATTTTAATTCGAAAATGCAAACCACCTTTAACTACAGTTGTTAGTTTGAATATTTGGAGCAACCTAAAGGGAGTCATCTTTAAAAGCTCCATGCTGAATCATTCACTGTCGAGCTCTTTAGATGTAATTTTACAGTGAAAGTTGTTGCCTTCTTGTCTAGAAAGAAAAATTTAGCTAGATGATATGTTATTTAATATTTTCTTTAAATTAAAAGGCTGAAATACCAATTATGCTGCTTCAGTGCATGTAAATATTTATGAATAAAATTCCATGCTCTGTGATATTATTTCGGACTGCTAATAATACTCTCAAGATGATGATGTATAGTTCATAAAATTTGTCCAATTTGTGCAAGCTCTAAGTATATTTAATTTGTATCTGTTTGTTAAAAAAAATGAATTTATACATATATGCATCGAAAAAGAAATAAAATACATTTTAAATACTTGATCCCAAGCTTATGTCTCAATATCATTGGAAAAACAATTTAAAATTAAACCTTAAAGCGATTAAATGAAAATTAATTTTACCGAGTTGGGTAAATAAAATTACATTATTTTTCAAGTGAAATTCAATTATACAGAACTGCAATTAAACTGGTAGCATAAAGTAACTTACACTGGATAAGCAAACAGTTTGCAGCTACGAGTATTGTAATGGATTTAGTGAGAAAACAGAGAAGA
Organism: Cheilosia vulpina; assembly: GCA_916610125.1. Lineage (NCBI taxonomy): Eukaryota > Metazoa > Arthropoda > Insecta > Diptera > Syrphidae > Cheilosia > Cheilosia vulpina. Next base: position 71,664,036 of record OU744277.1, on the reverse strand, counting down.
AAAAGTAGTTTTGCACAACTTTCTATTAGTAGGTATTATACTGTTGGAACCTCTCACAATTATTATTATTTATTATTATTATTATCACATCACACTATTATATAAAGAGGTAATGTTTGTTTGTAAGAGGTAATTTCCGGAATTACTGAACCGATTTCAAAAATTCTTTCACTAATAGAAAGCTACGGGATAGAGTATTGCGATAGGATACTTAAAAAAACGCTCGAAAACACGTGCCAAAAAACGCGTCAAAAAACGCGCGAAAACACGAAAAACGCGCAAAAAAACGCACGTAAAACACATCAGTAGTATGGAAAAGGCGGGTTTCAGCGCAGTTTTCAGACACGGATAAAATATAGGATACAAAGCCAATATTTTTAAAAAAACATTGCTAAAACATCAATAAAAAATTAATAAAAAATTAATAAATTAATTATATTAATTAATTAATTAATTAATTAATTAATAAGTTACTACTTTTAAATGAAGGGTGATGAGTATATGTAGGGTGATGAAGTATATGAGGCTAGATAAAATTTATTAATCAAAGAAAGTTACTACTTTTAAATGAAGGCTGATGAGTATATGAGGCTAGATAAAATTTATTAATCAAAGAAAGTTACTACTTTTAAATGAAGGCTGATGAGTATATGAGGCTAGATAAAATTTATTAAGAAGTTAGTAGAAGAAAGTTACTACTTTTAAATGAAGGGTGATGAGTATATGAAGCTAGATAAAATTTATTAATCAAAGAAAGTTACTACTTTTAAATATAGGCTGATGAGTATATGAGGCTAGATAAAATTTATTAAGAAGTTAGTAGAAGAAAGTTACTACTTTTAAGTTGATTGTATACCACTTCTAATAGAATGAGTAGTCCACCACAAATTTATCAAGACTCCCTCATTTAGCAAGAATTTTTTAAAAAAAGAAAGTTTTTTTGAAAGTTTAATACTTTTTTAAAAGGTTTAAAACATTTTTTATTTTCTTTATAAAAATTTAAATTAATAAATACAATTAAAAAAAATAAAAAATAAAAAGATGGCAAGTGGACTTGAAGCAAATAATAATTTTCTTTCTCCCGAAAATAATGATAATAATATAGAGGACGGTGATTTCATTCAGTATAGAAAGCTTTTATCCAAAAGATTTAAAAAAGACACATTTTTTGATGTCATGACTGTATTTCAGGCAAACAGTAAAAGATTCCGATTTACTTTCTATGATAATGGTGAAATACAATACAATAACTATTTATATTTAAAAGATATTAATGAAGTTAACAAATGTTTTATGAAACTTATGAAAGTAAACGAAAAAAAAATTAAAGAAATTGAAAGAAAATATAAAACTACTGTTGAACCACATAAACAAATTAATTACACTTATATAAATAGTTATTATTTATTAAATACTCTATCAGCTTATTTAATAGAAAAATATGAAAACGAAGATGATAAAGAAATGTGTGTAAATAAATTATTTGAATTAAATTTTACAAAATTAATAAAAGATCCAATATTTATTAAATATTGTGAAAAATTTAATGAAAATGAAAAAAATAATAATTATAATTTATTGAATTAAAAAAAAAAGATATTCATTACACAATTTTACTTACAAAATTATATTATTATATATACAATAGATAAAGTTTACTACTTCTTTAAAAGGTTAACACTTTTTTATTTTTCTTTATAAAAATTTAAATTAATTTAATTTATTAATTTAATTTAAATTAATAAATAAACAAATATTTTAGACAAAATAGTTATTGATACTATAGGTGAAGAAGCAGAAGAAGAAATTGATGAAGTTATTACCAATAGTGAATGCTTTGAAGATTTAAAGGAAATATCTAATCGTAATATTGATATAAATAAACTAAAAGATGAGCTAAAACCTTTTATTAATGATGAAGAAATTATAGATATTCTAACTGATGCGTTACGTAAAATGTGTAATTACTGTACAGTTGCACGATCAAGTTTTAAATTTCTTTTAGATAACTACACAGAATCGTAGAATAATTAAAAAAAATATTTTTTTTAATTTATATTAAAATTCAGTTTTTTGTAATTCAAATTTATAAAATTTACCTATAATTGGTTCATTATTCAAATCTTTTATTGAATAAGTAATAGGATGAGTTAAATGAATTTCATTAATTACAAAAATTTCATGAGTCCAATTATTTTTATATTTATTTTCAAACATTTTTTTAAAAGCTGAAATTCTTACTCTATCTCCAATGTTAAAAACTTGTTTTTCATTTAATTCTGTAACAGGATACATTTTATTCAAAATTTCTTTTTCATTATCTTTGTTAACTTCACATGGACGCATCCCAATAGTTCTATGAACATTTTTATAATTATATTCATGTAAAATGTTATTAATAACATCAATCCAATTAGTATTTTGTTGAATTTCAAATTGAATTTTCAGTTTTTCATTTATTGTTCTATTAAATCTTTCAACAATTGAAGATTTTTTCTCACTAAAAGTTTGATACATTTTTATATCATATTTATTCAATACTTTAGTAAAATTTGAATTTAAAAATTCTTTCCCAGAATCAGTATGAAGTAATTTCGGAGGACTAGGAGCTTCTTTAATAATTTGAGAAAATGCATCTGCGACACACTTCCCATCTTTCATTTTTAATGGTTTTATCCAAGCAAATTTTGAAAACGTATCAATAACGTTTAACATATATTTATATCCTTTATTTATTTTTGTATCAACAGTTGTCATAATAAGTAAATCAGCAGCCCATAATTCATTTATACCTTTAGTAATTATTTTTCTTCGCTCAAAATTTTTTCTAACAGGTTTATGTAATTCTTTAGCTCTTTCTAATTCCTTATCCATTATAAAAAATTATTAAATTTATTTATAAATAAATGATGAATAATAAAATTTCGGATTCGGACTTAAAAACATATCTTAAAACTACAATTGAATTGAAAAATAAATTCAAAGAACAAAATCTTAACAGAGTAATAAAACATGATAAAATAAAAGAAGATTTTCAATCTATTATATTACCATTAAATCAATCTACTGAAAATAGCCACAATTTAAATGAAGGATTAAAAAACTTGAAAATGAGTTTAAATGAAGCTTTACCATCAGCAAATAATTATTTAAGAGCTATTAAAGAAAAACAAGATGAACAAAGTGATCAGGTAAAAAAACTACAAAGTCAATTTTCAAAATTATTACCAATAGAAAAACCAGAAATTCTTTTATCTAGCCCAACAAGTTTCGAAAGTAAAGAATATTATTCTCCATCAGCTATTACACCGAGTTTATTACCATCATCTAGTACACCTGTTTCAAAGAAAGGCATTGAATTTGAGGACGCTTCAATAACTCCAATACCATATATTGAAAATGGAATCGGAAATATGGCCGCAAAATATTTAACTAAGAATTCTTCAAAAACAAAAGTTTGTGATAATAATTATGGAATAAGAACTGAAAATGGAGACGATCTTTGGATTGGGGATTCCCAAATAAAAATAAATAATAATGATATCATTCTAAAAGGTAAAACATATATTGGAACTCCTGGTTTATGGGAATTATTAATATTAAAAGAACCAAATGAAGAATTAATAACAAAAGAAGATTTAGAAAATTATGAACACATCATTTTAATAACATATGCATACGCACGTAATAATGATAAATCTTCAAAGTATATTAAATCAAATGCTGGATATAAATATATGAATTATATAAAACCTGTATTAGAAAAAAATAAAAATTTTAAAAAAGAGAAAACCGGATCAGGAATAGAACAAAATTTTAAAATTTATACAAAATCCCCAGTTGAATATGTTTACTGGAATGATATTGATGAATTAAAAGCCAGATTATTATTACTCATTGGTGAAAATGAGGCAGGTAATGATAGCCCTAAAATCCATAATGAAATTATGAATATAATTGAAGAACTAAGAGAAGAAAATATAATTTAATTTTTATATTATATAAATGGGTATTGATAAATTCGGTAGAAAAAATAATCATTCGAATAACCCGGGTACTTCTATTTTGATTAATAAAATAAAAATATTGGAAAGTGAATTTTCAAATTTAAAAACAGATATTAATAAAGACATTGAAATTTTAAAGAACGATATGCAAAATTTAAAAGTAGATCTTAGTAAAGACATCAAAAATTTTAAGACAGATATTCAAAATTTAAAGATTGATCTTGATAAAAATATTAAAGATATAAAAAAAGATGTAATTGATAATATTGATAAAGTAAACAATATTTTTTCAACCATAGAAAAATTGGAAATAAATATTCAAAGAGGTAGTACAGAAAATAAAAATTCAATTACAGACATTGAAAAAAGAATAGATGATATGGTACAAAATAAAAATAAGATATCTAAATTTGCGTCATTATAAAATTTTAGCTTTGTTTTATTATTAAATGAGAAACGTTCTTATTAAATGAGAAACGTAAAATGCAGCGTCTATATTAAATGAGAAACGTAAAATGAAACGTCTCCTTAGACGCTTGTTATAAAAGTGGGTTCTAGCTTAAGATTTTAGTTTTATGACCCTTCACATCTTTTCTAATTCTTTTATTTTAAAATGTCCGTGTGCTAATTTCAAAATATTGTTTTCATTATCCCTATACAAATAAAATTTGTCATCATATGGTGATAAACCAATTTTTTCTTCTTGTATAGTATATAACTTCAATTTAATCGATCTTATACCGTAAATAGTTTCCTTTTTAATTTCCAAATTGGTCAAACAATTTTTATAATCATCAAATTTCAATGCTTTTATATTCAATTTCTTAATTCCTTTACATATTTTTTTATCACTATTATCAGTTCTAAATGAATACATTTTTGATCTCAAACCACAAAATTCTCTAATAGGTATTCCATTATATTCGTCTTTGAATTTTCCTGGTGTTTTCTTATTTTTGTTTGATTTTAATCCATCTATAGGGAAATTATCTATTAAATCACTAGTATCATACAAATCTATTTCTTCTTTCATATCTTCATAAATATCAAATTCAGTATCGTCTAATGATTTCGCTTCAAAATAAATAATAAATGAATCAGTATCTGTACCTAACAATTTCATTCGATTTCCATATTTTTTCTTTAAATGAACATAATATTTAAACATTAATAATTTTGCTAGATCAAGAATAGCCATTCCTCCAAATAGTGGTTTATTTAATTTAATACTAGTCTTTTTTCCAAAAACGATTACCAAGTCATTATCTACAATTTTTCTATTTTGATAACTAGCTCTACTTATTAATTTTTGCATTATTTTTGAAGTCCTTACAATTCTTATATTTAATCTATTTCTTACGTTCTCCATTTGTTTTCCAAATACTGAATTATTCATTAATTTAAAGAAGTCTTTTTCAAAATCATTATTGGCCTGTTTTCTCAACTCAGTATTTTTATCAATATATGGTTTTAACCATGCTTTTTGATTAGATACAATACCTCTATGAATTTTTAATAGTTTAACTCCTTGTTTTAAATATTCTTGTAAAAGTCTTATATTTATAACATATTTTTCTTTCTTTTCTAAACTACAAATAAGTTTTTGAATTCTCTGACTAGGTTTTGAACCAATTTTATTAGCTATCATTTCATGCTGTAAACTTGATAATATTTTTGGTGTTTCATGATTCGGCGCTGGTGCATAATCATTAAAGAAATTATGCAATTTTTTTGGAATTTCTAAATCAACTTCAAGATCAATAGAAATTTTACTTTTTTCAAAGTCCCCATTTTTAATATATTTCTTTGTGATTGTTTGGAGTACTCCATTAGATAACCATTGGTGTCCCCCAATAGATAATTTTTGACTCATCGCCCAACCATACAAATTATTTGCATCCAAATATAATATATAACTAGTTAATTTTTTGGAATCATAGATTCCTTTTTCTTCTGCATCTTTTTTACATAATTTATAAACTTGTTCTATTTTATCGTTATAATAATAACAATTATTTGCTTCTGCATGATCGTGAATAATTTGTGATATACCCCCTCTTATACCTTTTTCATAAAATTCATACATCTCCAAATCAGACAATAATTCTAATTTTTGTCTAGTAAATTTTAAAGCAGCGTTAATACTTAAATGCGGAGCGCTTACATAATGAATGGGATCTAAATTATAGTTTTTGTGACACATTTCTCTAAAATTATCAAAAACATCTGCCAATAAAATTACATCTAATTTTAGATATAAATTATGATAATCTTTAAAACACCAAGAATCTCCTGTTTTGTTTTTAAAATAATTCCATAATTTTTCAGCAAATTTATAACTTTTCTTTGATATATTGCCGGATAATTTTGAATTGAATTCTTCATATTTAGGTAATTCTTTTATTTCTAATTTACTTATATCATCTATAAATTCATAAGGATAAACACCTTTCCTCAACAAAAAACATATTTCTTCTTTTGGAATATCTTTAAATACATAATTAAAATTTTTAAGATGATCATAATTTACTTGCTTTTTAATTTTACATTCATTGCAATACATACAAGAGTCATATGCATAAATTTTATCATTAATTACTTTAAAAGATGGTTCCTTTAATTCTCTTATTTTTTTACAATGTGAACAATATGCAGAGTTTATGTTTAATAAATTTTTAATTGCTTTATCTAAACTACAGTTTATAAATTCTAAAGAATCTATAAATCTTAATTCAATCAGATCGTCAGTGATATAATCTTTCAAATTAGTTGATTTGCATTTAAAACAAGCTTCACTTTTTGGAAAATTATATTTATATTCACATTCATGATTTAAACATTTCTTGCTTTTAGTTTCACCAACTTTAACTTTTTTTCTAAATTGTCTAAACTTTTCAGTACTAGAAGCAAAAACAACAATTTCTTTAGCTTTTCTATCATCATCAGAATCAGATTTTATATTATCATTATCTATTTTATCCAAATTTGATAAAATAAATTTACTATCATATCCCTTTAAATTATGAACTACAATGTTAAAGGCTTTCGGTAATTTACATGCAAAATTACAGTCTCCACATAATGCCATTCTATAGGCCCCCGTTAAATGATCATGATCCCACATTTTAACAACATTTTCATCATTAAAATTTGCATGACAAATTTCACAATTTGTAGCATTTTCAAATTTTTCTATTGATTCTTTAGTTTTATATGCTGGTTTGTTGATTTTAATTATTTTGCTATATACTTTAGCTATTAATTTAAGATGACTATGAAAATTTTCTACCAATTCTGACCCTTCTGTAATGTAGGAATGAAAATTTTTGAAATAATTATCATAAATTCCAAAACTATTTGGTACATGCTCATTAATTAATTTTGTTTTCTTTTTTACAATATCGCATTTTTTTAATGAACATTCAAAATCAAGATATAAAGTAAATGGATGATATATCTCTGCTCCATATGTTTTATATTCTAAAATGTTATTTTCTTCTGTTGGTAATTTACAACGTTGAATTATATCATTTGATCTATTTTCAAAACAATCTCGTTTATGAGTTTCAAGTGCAGCTTCAGATTTAAACTTTGTAAAACATTTCTTACAAATAAATAATTGACGTTTCGCATGATGAATTTTTCCACTCAGAAATCCAGATAAATTTTTAATGGGAATAAAATGGCATTTATCATCTTTTTCTAAATACAATACATCAACATGTAATTTATTAACATTTGGATCAAAAGATTTACTTATGTATAAACTTTGGATTTGCTCAAAATCCTCATATGATTCATCATCCTCAAAATGATAAAAATTCATAGTTATATTAAAATAATCTTCTAATTTTTTTATATTTTCTTCTTCTATTTCAAAGGGGTATGTTATATTTAAATTTCTATAATTTTCATCATTTTCTATTTCCCTCAAATAATTTGTATATTTTGATGGTCTTTGAGGATCTTTTACAATATCCCTTTGATGTATAAAATAAAGAATGGTATATAAAATACATTTATTATCATTATTTTTAATATTTATACAATTTTTATTATTGAATTCAATAAAATCACCCCCAATAAGCGGTTGAGCTACATCTCGTTGAACACCGGATTCAACAATATAACGAAATTCATAGCCTGTATTTTGTGTTATTCTATCCTCAAACTTTTGAATAATGTCTGCAACCATTTGATCAAACACTTCTAAATAATTTTGTTTATTTACTAATCTAATAAAGGATTGAATATAGAAATCTTCATCTTGCCCATTTGTAGTATTGCGTTTTATTATACGAATAAATAAACAAACTCTAAAATTTGTATATCTATTATGATCTCTAAAAACATAGTTTGTATAATAGTTTCTAATTCTTTGAAAATGCAAAAATAAATCCCTATTTTCATCATTTCTAAAAGTAATATCAGTAACAAGATTCCCAAATGCTCTTCGTTGTTCTGGTACACGTACTTCAACATTTACATTACGAATATTTTCCGCTGGAAAATCATATGAATCAAAATTATTAAAAAAAGATTGAATTATGGATTCATTATGATTAGTGATACAATTTTTAATAAGCATTATTAAATTATCCTTTCTCAATGCAGCCCACCCCGAAGGCGGATTAAAAATATTTTTATATCGTCTCATCACTTCTCTTAGTTGTGAGACTGTCTTGTTAGATGTTAAATTTGGTTCTATAAAATTTTTCTCCATTTATTATAGAAAAAAAATTTATAAAAGAATTAGGTTTACAACCATTTTAAAAATATAAATAAATTTTCAGTAAATTGTGTAAATTAAAAGAAAAATGTGATGATTATGCCTCTACAATATGATCTTCTTTCTTACACTTAGCTTGATGATATTTTGTAGAAAAGTGTCTTGCTTTAGAATATCTAACATATTCTCTTCCACATTCGCATGGAATTTTTTCTGTATTATATTTTAAATATCTACATTGTTTACAATACCCCTTACCATAAAACTCAGATAAATCTTTTTCAATTAGGCATGTTAAACATATTTTTTTGCCATTCATTGGAGATAATAGAACTTTTTCCCCATTTACAGTTCGGTAGTGTAATCGTTTCTTAACTATTTTGTCTTCCATTTTTATTTTTTATTTATGTTGTATATTTTTTGTAAATAAAAAAAATTTAAACTTCTAAAAACATTATTAAAAATAATTCATTCTCCTAATCAAATATTTCTTTAGTAAGAAATATAAAATTATTAAAATACTTATGATTATAAAAAATATAATTAAAAATAATTTATGCTCATAACCAAATATGTCATTATATAAAATTATATCAATATAATCAAAAAAATTTAATAAAGTCATTATATATTTTATTAGTAATCCAAACATATTAATTTAATTGGTAAAAAATGTGAAATTTAAATATCATTTTTTTTATCTAAAACTTGTGAGCCCCCCTTTGAACTTGGTACGTTAATAGTAGTTACTTTATTAATATTATTGAATCGTGGACCAATTCTACCAGACTTCATTTTCTTTAATTCTTCTGCTGTATATTCCTTTACGCCTTCTTTAGAAAATAAAGGTTTAAAATCATCGTAAAACTTAATATCATTCATTGTTTTAGTCATATATTTAGATAATTTTTTATCTTTAGGTTCAACAATAATTGTAGAAAACATTGAATTTAACTCCTTTAAACCTGTATTATCATTGTGTTTTATTGCTTGTTGTCTAATAATATATCTATATTTTTTTTCTCTTTCAATAAATTGTTGAATTATATCTTGATTTTTAAAATTTGCAAATTTATATACATCAATTGATATTTGTTGATTTTGTAAAGCCGTAAACACATATTTAAAAGTTTTTTTTAAATTAATATCTAAATTAGGGACTTTATCAATTTTTTCAACTATCATGTCTAAGTTGTTATAATGATTAGTTACTAGTTCTTTTAATTCTTCATGCTTTGATATTAAATCATCTAGTCCTTGTAATGCTTCATCAGTAGGAATGTAAGTTTGTATTTGTTTATCCATTTATTATAAAAAAAAATTTATTTTTTTAAACCATACTATTACACCATACCATTACACCATACAATTACACTATACTGTAACACCAATAAACAATACCATTACACCAATAAACAATACCATTACACCAATAATAAATATTCATTAAATAAAAAAAAATGTCTAGAGAAGAAGAAATAAGAAATAAAATAAATACATATAATTTTAAAGAAGGCTCAGTTAAAAATTTTTGTAATATTAATAATGTTAGTGAAACTTATGTTTTTAAAAAACTTAAAGAATGGAATATTGAATACAATAAAAAATTATCAGTTAAGAGGAATAAAGATGCTTTAGGGAGATTTACATTCAAAAATAACTCACTGGGTAAAACCCCTAACTTTAATAATTTTAATAATCCTGAATCATTTAATAAAAATAAATATACATCATGTATTGAAATGAAAAACAAAATGATTAATAAAATTAATGGACAATAATTTTAATTAAATTACTTATTTTTTTTATTCAATAAATGGTAAGACATTATGGAAGCGGTATTTTAAATAGTTTTATAAATAATCTCCCATTTGAATTACATAGTCCAGGTTATAATTATTTAGGGCCTGGTACTAATCTTCATTTGAATGAAGAGAAAGATATACGACCTATTAATAAACTAGATGAAGCTGCAAAAGAACATGATATTGCTTATTCAAAGCATAAAGATTTAAATAAAAGACATGAGGCTGATAAAATTTTAGAAGAAAAAGCTATGAAAAGAGTTTTTGAAAAAGATGCTTCTTTAGGTGAAAAAGTAAATGCTTATTTAACAGCTAACGCAATGAAAGTAAAAAGAAAACTTGGTATGGGAATTGATACTGAAAATTTACAGTTTAAACAAAAACATGGAAAATATTTTAAACATCCTATTTCGTTAACTGATGATCAACAAAATAAAATTTATGATGCAATTAAAAACAAAAAACCTATTGAAATAAAACTAGAACCAATTCAGTTAAAAAGAACTAAAGAAAGTGTAATGAATGAAACTTATTTACCATTATCTAATCAACAAATAAATGCAATTAAGAAACATATTAAAAACGATATGAAAACTATTTTTACTTTAAAATTATCAAAAACCCAGTTACAGAGTATGAATAATAATGAAAAAATTGGAGGTTTTCTACCAGCATTAATTCCTTTAATTCCTGCTATAGGAGCAGCAGTAGCAGCTGGTACTTCTTTATATAGAGCATACAATGATAAGAAAACTAATGAAAAATTATTAGAAGAAAAAATTCGTCATGATAAAGCTTTAGAAGAAAATGCTAAAAATGGAAAGGGTTTATTCCTTAAAAAATCTGGTGAAGGTATGTTACTAAAAAAAAATTTGAAATAGATTCAATTCCAGTAAGACCTTTAAGTAATTATGATTTAAAAAAATATGCAAAAAAATTAAATATTTCTAATTTTCGAGGTGTTTTTATGAAAGATAAATTACCTAAAAAAATTAAAGATCAAGAATCTGGTATCATAAATTTAGATAATTTTTCTGGAAATGGTACACATTGGGTTGCTTATAAGAAACATTTTAATTATGATTCATTTGCTTTAAATAAAATTCCGATTAAAATTGAAAAATATTTTGAAACAGATAAAAATACTATTCTTTTAAATAATAATATTGACCAAAAAATTAATGAAGTTATATGTGGACATCTTTGCCTAAAATTTTTGTTAGAATAAATAAATAAAAAAAAATATGGCTACTATTTCTTTGGATGGAAATTCTTCGAGAATATCTTGTGAATTTGATGAACCCATAAAATTAGATAAAAATTCAAATTATGAAATATGTTTATTAAATTTTAGTACTTATAATTCAATTCCAAATATATCTGAATTATTAAAAAATAATGTTTTGACCTATTTAAAAAATGGTCAATTAATTGATATTATTTTTCCAACTGGGTCTTATGAGATTGATGATATTAATGATTTTATTGATGTTGATTTGAAAATTCTAATAAATCCAAATATGACTACTCTAAAAGTTGAAATTTTTAGTCAATATGAACTAGATTTCACAAAAGATCAATCAATTGGTTCTCTATTAGGATTTAGTAAACAAATTATTCCAGCAAATACAGTAGTAGAATCTGATTTACCAGTAAATATTATGAAAGTTAATTCTATTCGAATTAAATGTAATATTGCAACTGGTAGTTATGAAAATAAAAAATTAACAAATGTAATTCATGAGTTTTTTATATATGATAAACCAGGTGAAAAAATTAATGAAATTCCAAATAATTTAATTTATTTTCCAGTAACTAATAATTCAATAAGAGAAATCGATATAAGAATTGTTGACCAGGATGATGATTTAATTGATTTTAGAAATGAAAAAATTAGTATTAGATTACATATTCGTAAAATAAATTAAAATTGTTAAATTTTTTTATTAATAAATGAAATCAAATATTGTAAGTGAAGAAAAAGATATCGAGAGTTATCAATTTTATGATAATATCCCAGCTAATACTACCCAACTTAATACACCTGGTAGATCAATTGTAATTGATATTAATAATCAAGACATAAAAACATTTCCTCATAAGAGTCTTTTGATTATTAGGGGGCAATTAATTGTGAAAGATGCTACTAAAAAGATTTTAGATAAAATTGATACGAAAAACATAAATTTTGTAAATAATGGATTATTAAACATGTTTAGTAAAATTTCTTATTCAATTAATTCAATCGAAATTGATTCAATTGAAAATCCTGGTATTACAACTACTCTTAAAGGATTGTCATCTTTTTCTAATGATTTAGCCTTAAATAATGCAGGTTGGCAAATATGGAATAAAGGAGCAGTATTTAACAAAAAAGGTTATTTTTCTGTTAGTATTCCCCTGAATACTGTAATGGGATTTTTTGAAGATTATAAAAATTTTATTTTTAGAATTAATCAAAAACTAGAACTTATTAGATCGAATGATGATAATAATTGTTTATTTACCGATCTTACTGATCATACATTTGAAATTAATATTTCTGAAATAATTTGGAGAATGCCACAGGTAAAATTTTCTGTTGAGCTTGAACATAATATAAATAAACAAATTTCTAATAATACAAATTTCAACATGTATTTTAGAAACTGGAAATATTTTTATACAAGCTCTATTCCTAGTGTAAAAGAATATACTTGGAGAATTACAACCACAAGTGCAAAACCTAGATATTTTTTGCTTGCTTTTCAAACAGATAGAAATCGTGATATTAAAAAAGAAAATAGTAAATTTGATTTATGTAATTTAGAAAATGTACAAGTAAATCTTAATACTACTAAATATCCTAATTCCGAATTGCGGCTATCTTATGAACAAAATAAATGCGATATTTTATATGATATGTTTTCAGAATTTAAAAATTCATATTATGGACAAAATGAGCATAATAAACCAATTATTAATTATAATAAATTCTTAAGTGAATATCCCGTTATTATTATAGATACTTCTAAACAAAATGAAGTAATTAAAGAAGCAGTAATTGATATTAAAATTGATTTTAAATGGTGTAATACTTTTCCAGCTAATTCTATAGTTCATTGTTTAATAATCAGTGATGATAGTTTTTCATATAATCCATTAACAAATCAAGTAATGCATACGCAAGTATAATTTTTTTATTATTAAATGAGTTTAATTAAAATCAAATCTTTAGACAAAAAATCTAAATTAACTATTAAAAATTTTGACATCTTTAAACCACCTGAAAGGGTTAATATTTTGTTTCCAAATATTATTAGAGCAATTATTTGTGGACCAAGTAATTGTGGTAAAACTAATGTTCTTTTAAGCATTATTACAAAAATTTACCATACAGATGTTATCGTTTGTTCAAAAACTTCTTACCAAGACAAATATAAATATTTAGAAAATTTAATTGAAAATTACAATAAAGTATGTGAAAAACATAACTTAGAGTCTAGAAAATTTCAAAGCTTAACATTGAATTCACTCCCTCAACCTGAAGAAATTCCATCTCATTCAGTTGTAGTTTTTGATGACATTTCCACTGAATCTCAAGATATAATTTCTAATTACTTTGCCTATGGTAGGCATAATAGTATTTCTTGCTTTTATTTAAGTCAAACATATTCTAAAATACCTAAACAACTCATTAGAGATAACGTAAATTATATCATATTATTTTCTCAAGATAAAACTAACTTGAAACATATTTTTGATGATCATATAACTGATCTAAATTTTGAATGTTTTAAGAATTATTGTAATGTCTGCTGGAATGAAAAATATGGCTTTCTTACAATTGATAAAGAAAAAGAAACAAATAATGGAAAATATAAAAAACTATTTGATGCATATTTATTAGCGCAGAATGCAATGGAATGCATTATGTAGAAAGAGCATATTTTTTCCTTCAATTATAATTCATAGTATTTTTTTCCCTAATTTCTCGTTTTATATACATAAATTGAAGTACTCATTTTGGAATGTCTTTGTGGTGTGGTTTTTCTGTATCCACTTCTTGGATTTTTAGATTCTAAGTTCAAGCCCTGCATAGCATGCTATTTTAATTTAATGAATGATATGGAAAGAGCTAAATGAGAAAAAAATAATTACTCATAGCTGATAACAAAGTACAACTGTGGCATAGATTTATGTAAACAAAGTATTCTTGTTTGCATGACTATCCAATAAAAATATAATTTATCAGTTTATGACGTGTATATTATCAGAAGCGTGAAAATGGAATGAGTCGAATGATTAGCTGCCTTTTGTAAGTAGAATTGCTTAGTAAAAATACATTTATCTATTAGTTTATATGCCACACCACAAAGGCATTTTAAATAATATTTTCATGTTGTGACGTCACTACACAAACAAAAAAATCACTACACATCACCATGTTTTTAAAAGTAGTAACTTTCTTCTACTAACTTCTTAATAAATTTTATCTAGCCTCATATACTCATCAGCCTATATTTAAAAGTAGTAACTTTCTTTGATTAATAAATTTTATCTAGCTTCATATACTCATCACCCTTCATTTAAAAGTAGTAACTTTCTTCTACTAACTTCTTAATAAATTTTATCTAGCCTCATATACTCATCAGCCTTCATTTAAAAGTAGTAACTTTCTTTGATTAATAAATTTTATCTAGCCTCATATACTCATCAGCCTTCATTTAAAAGTAGTAACTTTCTTTGATTAATAAATTTTATCTAGCCTCATATACTTCATCACCCTACATATACTCATCACCCTTCATTTAAAAGTAGTAACTTATTAATTAATTAATTAATTAATTAATTAATATAATTAATTTATTAATTTTTTATTAATTTTTTATTGATGTTTTAGCAATGTTTTTTTAAAAATATTGGCTTTGTATCCTATATTTTATCCGTGTCTGAAAACTGCGCTGAAACCCGCCTTTTCCATACTACTCACATCGAAAAACGCTCCACAAAACTCATCAAAAAATCGCGCGGAAAAACGCTGCAGAAAATGCCACTAAAAACGAGTCAAAATAACGCCCCAAAAAACGAGTCAAAAAACGCGCGAAAACACGAAAAAACGCGTCAAATACGCGTCGAAAACGCGTCAAAAAACGTGCCAAAAAACGCGCGAAAACACGAAAAACGCGTCAAAAAAACGCGTCAAAAAAACGCGTCAAAAAAACGCCCGTAAAACACATCAAAAAACGCTCCAAAAAACTCATCAAAAAATCGCGCTAAAAAACGCGGCAAAAAATGCCACTAAAAAACGAGTCAAAAAAACGCCGGAAAAACGCGCGAAAACACGAAAAATCGCGTCAAAAAAACGCCCATAAAAACGCATCAAAAAACAAGCGAAAAAACGCTCCAAAAAACAAGCGAAAAAACGCGTCAAAAAACGCACGAAAAAACGCGTCAAAAAATGCCACTAAAAACAAGTCAAAATAACGCCCCAAAAAAACGCGTTAAAAAACGCGCGAAAACACGAAAAACGCGCCAAAAAACGCTCCAAAAAACTCATCAAATAATCGCGCGGAAAAACGCTGCAAAAAATGCCACTAAAAACGAGTCAAAATAACGCCCCAAACAACGAGTCAAAAAACGCTCGAAAACACGAAAAACGCACAAAAAAACGCGTCAAAAAAACCCCGTAAAACACATCAAAAAACGCTCCACAAAACTCATCAAAAAATCGCACGAAAAAACGCGGCAAAAAATGCCACTAAAAACGAGTCAAAATAACGCCCCAAAAAACGAGTCAAAAAACGCGCGAAAACACGAAAAAACGCATCAAAATGCACGTCAAAAAACGAGCCAAAAAACGCGTCAAAAAAACCCCCGTAAAACACATCAAAAAACGCTCCACAAAACTCATCAAAAAATCGCGCGGAAAAACGCTGCAAAAATGCCACTAAAAACGAGTCAAAATAACGCCCCAAAAAACGAGTCAAAAAACGCGCGAAAAACACAAAAAAACGCGTCAAAATACGCGTCGAAAACGCGTCTAAAAACGTGCCAAAAACGCGTCAAAAAACGCGCGAAAACACGAAAAACGCGCCAAAAAAACGCGTAAAAAAACGCGTCAAAAAAACGCCCGTAAAACACATCAAAAAACGCTCCAAAAAACTCATCAAAAAATCGCACGAAAAAACGCGGCAAAAAATGCCACTAAAAAACGAGTCAAAAAAACGCCGGAAAAAACGCGCGAAAACACGAAAAATCGCGTCAAAAAAACGCCCATAAAAACGAATCAAAAAACAAGCGAAAAAACGCTCCAAAAAACAAGCGAAAAAACGCTCCAAAAAATCGCGCCAAAAAGGTTTTTTTTTTTCGACCGAGTATAACGAAATTTTATGGATATGCATGGTTGGTTAAACCTTAAAAGTTTAGACAGTTTTGGACCCGATAGAAGGCGCTGTTGTCAAGACAAACATTTTTTTTATTCTTTCAACTGCATTTTTGAGGTGAATACTAGGGGCACACTGAAGCTGGGCAGCGAACTGGTTAAAGTGTTACGGAAATTATGATCTGGCAAGGCAAAGGGAGTGAAGTACGCCGAATTTTAATAATTTAATAAAATTAAAAAAAATGTTTTTGGTGAAAATGGGTTCTAGGTAGCAATATTTATTATCGACAATATATTTCACATTGTCAGAGTCAGTTGGGGGCTGGATAAGGACTAAGAATCGTTGAAAGAATTTAAATAAGGGAATTATCATTCGATGGGCAAGAGATTGAAACCTCTGGTAGATTACTTGTTGATAAACGTTCAAAAAGTTTTTTCCCTTAATTAACTGAACCTCCAATGGTACTGAGATACTGCGGTTTGGTCCATAAGAACACTTCTTTATTCGGCAGCTTTGAATGTTATTACCTATCCGAACTTGGAGATCGGGTCTATCTGGGCATGGTCATTAGCCTTGCGGGTAAGTTTTTCCTTATTTGGAAATATCACTCCGTTTAGTTCTAATCGATTTAGAGCCTTATATCTTATGAAATATTGGCCGGAATGTGTATTGTACTCTCTGTTGAGCTTACTGAAAGACTCCTATCCAAGTCAAGCCACGAATATAAACAAGCCAACGACCGTAGGCGTACATAGGCCATTATTTGCATATATCTCGTCACATTATACAGCGATACCGCGAAATATTCGCATCAGTTAGGATCAAATTCCTAGGGTTGTTTTTTTTTATGGATTCTCTGCGGTAAAATGTTACACATTCTGGTTGTTTTTATTGCTCCCTTTATGTTCATTTCTTCTCGTGGTTGGCTGTGGAATGCAAATAAAAAACATTTCCAGATCGAGTTACATTTCAAATTCACATGAATTATATCGGTTATAATATTTTAGGCATTTATGGCGCAGAAAAGGGAATATTTGCTGTGTATTATTTGCCATCCGAATGATACAAACAGTGAGTGATGACAACACAGTGTCAGTTCAATTTTTCGCTCTTAGTCACGGCTTTATAACTTGGCAATGTCGTACAGCTCTTTGTCACATTTATAGGTGTAAAGTACCATAATAAGGGTTGATGGTGTAGGAAGCTTACGTAGACCCTCCATTGGAAAATTAATAGTCTGACATTCAGTTCGATACCAAGAACGCCATTTTAGTCACAGTTTGACATCTGATTTGTATTTATTTTGCTTTTATTTTGGTCTGTCATTTCACGATGAATATATGGACCTGCGATACAAGGTCCCAGGCTTACAGATTGCGCTGTTCTGAACCTCAAAAAAAGTCTTACTCATATCAATTCCCACCATGATGAATTTTGCGATACAGTTTCCAAAGGCAGCAACCTCTTCTTTGCACCTTTTCGAAAATAATCACAAGGTAAGCTCAATTCATTAGCCGCTTAGTGTTAATATGATTGATAAACAATGTAATACGTAGGTAGACGCAATTTAATGGTTCAACAAATCGAGCAATACATCATAATTAGGATGTTACGCATAAATAAATAACGAACACTTTGTCAGATTTGTAGACATAAAATTGGCATTGGGTAAGTGTTTTAACATTAATTTGTTTTTATTTTCGTTTTTGTGTTGAAGATAGCGATTTAAACCCATTACCGGAGGCATTCGAGTTTTATTACATTTGTCCTACAATGCCTATTTAATTAAAGCTTAACTAAATGCGCATGTGATAAATTAATGGGTTGAATTGGTTAAATTTGAGCTACATAGTTTTTTTTTAAAGAAAATTTGAATATACTGCATAGAAACTGATATAATATGATAGTAGGTATTGCAAAAGTCAATTTTGCTTATGTCAATTTTTGTAATTTTTCAGTATGAACAAAACAATGGTTTATTTTTTAAATATATTGTATTATATAGACCAAATAAACTAATCTATTCTGTTTTTTAATGGTTTTTAATGGGTGTAGAGTAAGAGGACCTGGACTAAGGAAAAGGAGGACACTGTCATGTAAAAAACTCGATCTAGGCCTATGTCGACATAAGCTACTTTAACTTATTGCCACAGATATAAAGAGGTAATGTTTGTTTGTAAGAGGTAATTTCCGGAATTACTGAACCGATTTCAAAAATTCTTTCAGTAATAGAAAGCTACGGGATAGAGTATTGCGATAGGATACTTAAAAAACGCTCGAAAACACGTGCCAAAACGCGTCAAAAAACGCGCGAAAAAATGCGTTAAAAAATGCGTAAAAAACGCGTCAAAAAACACCGGTAAAAGACATCAAAAAATCGCTGCAAAAAATGCCACTAAAAACGAGTCAAAATAACGCCCCAAAAAACGAGTCAATAAACGCGCGAAAACACGAAAAAACGCGTAAAAAATGCTGCAAAATATGCCACTAAAAACGAGTCAAAATAACGCCCCAAAAAACGAGTCAAAAAACGCGCGAAAACACGAAAAAACGCGTCAAAATACTCGTCAAAAAACGCGTCAAAAAACGTGCCAAAAAACGCGTCAAAAAACGCGCGAAAACACGAAAAACGCGCCAAAAAACGCGTAAAAAAACGCGTCAAAAAAACGCCCATAAAACACATCAAAAAAACGCTCCAAAAAACTCTTCAAAAAATCGCGCGAAAAAACGCGGAAAAAAATGACACTAAAAAACGAGTCAAAAAAACGCCGGAAAAAACGCGCGAAAACATGAAAACGGATATAATATGATAGAAGGTATTACAAAAGTCAGGATGATAACGGAAAATTTTATAGTTTTTGGAAATGGCGGCAAATGTCAATTCAACATTTTGACATTTGTGGAGTAAACAGATGCAAAATTTAAGACATGAATCGTGTTAGCGCTGCATGAATTTCGGCGCAGATTTACCGGGCATCCAAAACCAACTAGCCAAACACTACGACGTGTAGCCGCTCACCTAAAAGAGTATGGGATAACACGAGATGCTGTCAGGTATGACCACTCTGCTGAGAATGTCGCAGCTGTGACTGAAGATGTCGCAGAGGACCCCGTATATCAACCAGAAACTACATAGCTGCACTCAAAAACGTTTTCCTTCCTCAACTGAAAAAAAGTGAACGCGGAGATCGTGTGCCTTCAACAGGATGGAGCAACGGTGTGTACTGCAACTGAAATTCTAGGTCGCCTAATCTTTTGTTTTGGCGATTTTCACTGGCCGGCAAGATTGCCTAATTTAACCCATACACGTGTGTGTCCTTTTTTTGAGGTTTGGTTTTGTCACATATTCGCATCGGGTCATTAATCATCCTTATGTTGACCCCTTAAAAATTATGTATATTCCTTAGTTGTCAGTTGTCAACCCAATGAATTAATAAATGTCATTCCCTTTTTTGAAGTCAAGGAACGTGGTCGATTTATTAAGGTTAGGATTTATCAGATTTTTTGAAATGACGAGTCTATGTCAACAAGCCACGGACTTCTTCAACCCACAACGAGAATACACGTTAAGAACTCGCGGACCTATCGCCGGAGGTTCTGGCAACAGTGACGGAATATGCCATAAATCGGTCCCGAATTGTCACCAATTCTGGCGGCGCACACTAAGCCGATGTCGTTTTCTCGATAAAATGCAAACAAAATTACGACATCAAATAAAGTCAAAATGCAGAACCAAAGGCTTTCATTCATTCATTCATTTACAACCAAGAAACATCGGTTGACAAGTTCTGCGCCACCTTGTAGATATACATATATCCAATACTTATTCCCATTTACAGTTTAAAGTCTGACAAACATCCGAGAGGGCTTCTCAATTCAGGCATCCGCACTGGTCTTAAAATTATTGCGCGCACAGTGAACCACTGCCCTTAGATTGGGGTTTGTAGACCCAAGGGGCTACTGGGCCGTAAATTGAATTCTATTTTTTTGGACTTGCTTTTTTATTATGTTGTCCCATCTTCCATCTACAATTGCCTTCTCCGAAAAAATCTCGCAATAAAATGTGTCGCGTATTACTTGCCACTGGGATAAGCCGAGTTGAACATGCTCAAAAAAAGTTTTTGCACTTCATATTCACTTTATAAAAATTTAAGAAAAGCGTCATTCATTTTAAAAGAACAAAATAATAAATTCCTTCACATTTAAGCTAAAAGTAAACTTCGTTTCGGAGTACAAAATCTGTTCGACCTCGCATCTTGTGATTGTGATCCCAATCGTGTTATTCTCAAATGTCAGTGCAATATAAAAAATTAAACAACAACAAAAAAAATACCATTCCTATGCACAAAGCTGATTAAATGAATCGGGATATTCACAACTGGAATGGTTAATTACGAAACAGATTGCTGCAGTTACAGTCGCCAAACAACAGGACATCCATTCAGCCACAGACAAGTCCTTCAAAGAAATTCCCCCAAATGGAATACATAAACAACGCTTGTGTACAGAGCTTTCTACACATACAGGATGTGTGTACAACATATATTGTCATGAGGGTTGCTCCTCTGCATTGTTTTTCAATTCCCATAACGCGGTCGTAGTCGCCTGTCGACATTTGTCGCTGTTATTGTTACGACTACCTCTACCTCTACCTACATGCATACCAACACTCATGCCGGGCTGTCCTTTGGGATCTCGTTTACGTCAAGTGCTGCGTGTTTTACAAAGCCATTTGCATATATGCAAATAATTCATATTTCTTTTATTATTTAATAAAAATGCATTCATGTAAAATGCATGGCATACAGAGACCCATGAACACACATGTACGGACAATATAAATTTCTGCTCTGTATTTCTGGGGCGATACACTTGAAATTAATCTTATTTGTTGGGTGGATTTAAAGATAAACGTTCATTTAATGAAAGTCGCACATGCACTTGCGAAGTTATATTTAACTTGCTTAATTTTATCGTATTTCACTCATTTTGTTTATTGTTTGTGATTTTTGTTGCTTGGACTGACGTTTAACTTGTACAAATTTATGCCATTATATTTGTTGTTGGGCTTCGTGGAAATTTGATTAGGAAAACACTTACTGCGCATGAAATTCCACGGAAATGTTCCTGCTTTGTTTTGCGTTTATCCTCATTTTATTGAATTTAGTAATTTCCATCTGATGACGTCTGAGGTAAGTTGACATATAGTAGACACAGTTAGCAGATTTAGAGGTATTTGAGGAGATTACTTTCAAATTTTAGCTCTTTTCAAATTAGCGGCAATTGAAATGAGAGGTTTGGTGGCGTGTGTATGAAAGATTCCTCTTTAAAGGTTGTAACATTTGTTTCACAGTGAAAAAAGTATGCAGAAGTTTTTCTGTAACATGTTTTGGAAAATTTGTTGATCAAACACTGAAAAATATAGTTTGAATGGAGCTCTATATATAGAATTGTTGTTAGGTATCTACTGCTAAAATGTCATGAGAAGAATCTTGGACGCAGCACATTGTTGCGAAGCTGAGAACACCACTGAAATTATATTTTAAAATAACAAACAACTCATCGAGAGTAGAGTTTGTCAACACAGCCAGGATTCAGTTAACCCGTCTTTTTCGGAGGAAGAACTAAGAACAGACAATGAGCTGCTTCAGGAAATGCTTCAACCGGATTTCAAAGTGTCGAAACGAGAGATTCTCAGGACCATCATGAGAGTTTTTGACCCTTTAGGACTCATTTCCCTCTATATCATCCGTGGTCGCATCGTTCTTCAGGAAGTTTGGCGGGAAGGATTTGATTGGGACGAACCTGTATCTATTCCTCTCAAAACTCAGTGGTTGGTCTTTGTTGAGGAGCTTAATAACATAGAGAATCTCAGGATTCCGCGACGATATTTTTCATGGCCCCCAGATGAGTCAAAAGTAAGCCTTTTCGTATTTGTTGATGCGTTGATGCGGAGAAGGCGTTTGCTGCTGTCGCCTATTTGCGTGGTGAGCATAGTGGCCTAGTCGATGTGTCACTGGTAATGGCCAAGGCCAAGGTTGCTCCAGTGAAAAGGTTATCTGTTCCAAGACTTGAGCTTGAAGCAGCCGTCCTAGGCGTACGCTTAGCATCCAACGTTAAAGGCTCACACAGCATTAGGATTGATGAAGTTTTCTTTCTCTCCGATTCCAAAACCGTGCTATCATGGATCAACTCTTCGACATTTAAATTTCCTTCCTTTGTCGCGGTAAGAGTTGGAGAAATATTAGATTCAACATCTCCCCGTCAGTGGTTCTATATTAAGACCTCAGATAATGTTGCTGATGACGGCACTAGAAGGAGCGACCCAACTATGGGAAACCAAGATGTAAGATGGTTCACTGGCCCAGCTTTCCTGAGATGTCCGTTCGCTGAATGGCCTATCACACCGAGCAAGTCGTCTGAGATTTCTGAAACCGTTGACATTGCCGAAAATATCATCATGGTTCACACGTTCGAAGAAAAGATAAGTTATGCGGCTTTCAACAAGCTGTCTCCAAGGTTTCAGGCGAGGTGGTCTGCTTCGGTCAGAGTCATCGGTTTCTTGCTTCGCTTTAAGGATATTCTTCGTAAAAAGGTCGTTGATAAAGATGGATTTATCACCCCCCAGGAATATCGTAGAGCAGAAGATTGGTTATTCCGAAAGATTCAACACGATGCTTTCCCCGTTGAAATTGAAACCTTACGTGCAGGGAAGTCGGTCGCCGGCTCGAGTCCTGTACTCAGCTTTTCACCATTTCTCGACGACGAAGGCACAATTCGAATGAGCTCGAGAGCTCAGAAGACAACATCGTCGTACGCTTCTCGTAATCCGGCCATTCTACCAAAGAGTCACGCGTTAGTAGATCTCCTGGTTCAGCATCATCATAACTTGAATCTTCACATTGGCACAGAATCCATAATATCTGCGGTACGTGAGCGTGCTTTGGTCGTCAGCATCCGAGGAGTTGTTCAAAAGATTAAGTCCAGGTGTTACATGTGCAAACGTCTCAGAGCCAAGCCAATAATGCCATTGATGGGTCAGCTTCCTTTGGCACGTTTGTCTTTCGATTCCAGACCTTTTACCCATGTTGGCGTTGACTGTTTCGGACCGCTGCTAGTCAAATTAGGAAGAGGAACTGTGAAGAGATATGGAATGTCTTACCTTTCGTGAAGTGCAAATCGAGCGAACGACCTTAGTTTAGACCAATGCACTATGGCTCTGCGACATTTTCTCATAAATAGAGTAGTCACGCGTTGTTTGTACAGTGACAACGGTCTTAACTTTGTCGGTACAAAAAACCTGCTGGAGAAGGATGTCAAGGAAACGGAGTCGGCTTTAAGTGAGCATGCAGCCAAGTACGAAGGAATTCTTTGGCGGTTTATTCCTGCCTATTCTCCATGGATGGGTGGAGCTTGGGAACGGCTAATCCAATCAATCAAGATTAGCGTTGGGTTCATCCTTAGAGGAATCGGTCCACGTGAAGACGTGCTTCGTAACGCCCTTATTGAAGCACAGGGTCAAATTAACTGTCGTCCACTTACCCATGTCCCTGTGGACCCCGATGATCCTAGACCACTAACTCCAAACTCTATGCTGTTCGGTGAGGAAGTACGCGATGTTACGGCCCCTGGAATTTTCTACGAAAACGACGCGTGTAGTAAGCTGTACAGTAGGCGATCTCAACATCTTATGGCACAATTTACAAGGCGTTGGTATACTGGGTATTTGAAGGAGATAACGAGGAGGTCCAAGTGGTATAAGGAAACAAAGCCAGCAGAAGTCGGAGACGTGGTAATTCTCGTTGAACCCAATGAGATTCGCACAGCTTGGCAGTTGGGAAGAATTGTAAAGGTGTATCCGGTTGCAGATGGAATAATTCGCACAGCTGATGTGCGACTATCAAACGGTGCTATTAAGCTGAAGAGATCTTTGGGCAGGCTCGCTGTGCTTGATTTAGAGTCTGCAAACTAGAAGTTTTAGACGGCCCCCGGAATGTCAGCGAGCGGGTTTAGTCTTAATTTTCTATCTGCTTCTTTTGTTTTACTAATTATAAAAAGTTATTTTTTATAGCTGCCCTCTCTAAAGAGGCTCACAATTTTGTTGTAAGGACAACCTATTTGGCAGCACCAAATTGAATTCAAGGTCATAATTTGTGTAGACTTTCTCGGTCTCTTTTGCTTTTCGTAATTTCCACACACACCTTATATGATACCGATATCGTTTCTGTCTGTTGCCGGTAAACGGTAATGGAAAGTATAAGTTAAGACAGATAACATTTTCATATGCCATCCAGCGCAGACCAGGTACCGACATCCGAAACCTGCACGCGCAGCACCCAACATCCAGTCAGAGCGACAACTGGAAACCTGCCCCGCATTCCAACACGTACGAGTTGTAATGAACGAGAACCTGTGGGAACTTTGTCGCTGACGTTAGGATTAAGAATAGTATTTAAGCTTTAGATTTTTAAGTAATTAAGTGCAGTTGTTTTCTAGGCAGAATCGCTACCGGTCGGTTGAAAAATAAAAATTATTTTTTTTAAATTAATTAAATGTAAATAAATTTAATTTATATAAGAGGTTTCCGTTCGGTCTGACGTTCGATCATTCGTTTTTCCTTCAGTTTCTGGGTTAATTTAATTGCGTGCGTTTGGAAGGTGGCTGCCATTTTGGTGTCCCCTGTTGATTTAAAACCTTTGTAAGTTTCTAAATAATTTATAATATATAATTTATAATTTCTGGATTCTCGTTATTTTAAGTTTTTTCTTTTAGAAAATATAATCAGCTCAAAAATTTGGATTTTTATTTTGGTGGAGACTAAGGAGGACGTAGTCCAGGGCGCAACAGTCCCAATTGAAACCGTTTTATTGCAAAATAAAAATATGTGAACAATTTTATAAATAAAAACAAATACTAAGAAGGAGACATTTAAAACAGAATTTATGCACCAAAAGCCAACCAAATAAATAATCACATACTACAATACCTTGTCCATTTAATTGCTCAGATTTGAATAGTTGTCTTTCGGAAATGTAATTTCCTGAACGAAAATTCAGACACCGTCTTTAGGAAACTTGGGTGATAAAGATATATTAATCCGATAAACAATTTGATATTAATTATCGTGTTGCATTCGCTTCCGACAATGCTGATGTGTTATATTGCCGAGATAATTTTTTTGGGAATCTGTTGAGTTCTTGGAATATTCCTTGTTTAATATTCAAATACTTAGTTTCCTTTGGTCTGTTGTACAAATACGCACCATCGTCTGGGCTTGGTCAAACTTAACTTTCTTCAACTGTTCTCAAATTGTCATCACTCCGCTTTAACAATGAATTGGTTTCTTCCAAATCTAATTACTTCATTAAGCTCGAAGAGTCAATAGCATCTTCAATAGCAACAGCTGATGTCTCCAATTTAGGACGCCAACGTTCGCAATTATACAATTTATTGACGCTCAGTACCTCCTCGCCTACATGCAATCTAAACAGACCTCGCTTTCAACAAACGAACTGTATAGCCAACAAATCTTATCGGACACTATAGGTTTACATAAATAAATCGCACACAAAAGATGAAACCCCATGCCGGCGTGTAATGCCATCCGAAAAACAGCTCGTATAATTACGAATCGCCTATAAAGGATGTCAGTAGTCAGTACATAAATTGTTATTATGCCCGCAAGAAGACTCAAAACATTTTCTTTCTTTTTATGCTACATAGAAAACACATTTGAGAATATTGATACAATCTATCTTATTTTGTCTATTTTGCCAGATAGCATCCAGGATCAAAATAGTAGGATTATCCATTCGCCCATTTGGCTAGACAGCTGAAGTTGATTTACTGCTGCTGGCAGCCTTTCGGAGTCCCTATATCTCTTGATTTCGATCGTTTAGTGGCGATTCAAGGAGATAATAGGAAGGATCAAATAATTAGGACGATTAGGTGGGGGCTTTGTAACGAATTTCAGATCGGTGTAGGGGGTGGATTTATTAACAGAATTAAGTGTCTAAATTTTGCAGGTCCATATGGAACCATTACGTTCAGTTTCTTGCAAGCAGTCGTTCATGAAAGCTATATTTTTATAGGATGAATTTTATTTATTTACCAAGGACGAATTTTTTTGAAAAAAAAACAAAAAAAATTAAATTCCGGCTCACCCTTCGACGGGTTATCTGTCATATCGGCTTCGCAAATTACCATAAGCAGGGTGCATCAGACAGTTTTGCTTCGTAATTTTTCGTTTTATTGATTTTGTCATGCTCAAGATGTCTTTATGACTTGCTTGTACTGTAATGTACTATATAAACTATTCAAGAGTAAAAAATGAGTAGTAGCCACTAAAGTTATGAAAAGCAATCAACTTTTCTTCGGACACAGCCAAGAGTGTCCCCAAATGGTATGCTAACTTGTTTTATGGCTACTAGACCTTAAGACAACAAAAAATATTAATTTGCTTAGTGTAGAACTTTAAGACTGCTCAAAAAATCGGATCAATGTCTGTGTTTATATTACCTTTATGACAATTAACTCTTTCAGCGTTGACAAGACATTATGACAAGATGTAGGTATGAGAACAACTGACATAATTGTGATCAACAATAATTCAACATGCTGCTTTATTATTTAGAAATACTTTGTTTGGATCGTACACATTCGCTGCCATGCCATTTTTGGCAACATTTCTAAAGGTGAAAATGGAAAATTGTTGGACGTATTTTAACCGTTTTACTAAAAAAATTAACATACTTTCGTGCAGGCCACGTCATTCAAATATGAATGACACACAATGTTTCCACAATGGCCGTGTCATTCATATGGGAATGTCGGGACATGGACAAGATAAGGCCGTGACATTCAATAACGCACGACACTATGAACAAACTGAATAGGAATTAAAGAGCCTGGCCTCTGATGGTCATACCGGTGTGCTTGGTTTGAGCTAATCTGGAAAAATGTGGCTGTTATCGGAGGATGAAATTAGAATTGAAAATTTTAACTAATTTTACAAGAAATTTTATTTCAGTACCAAAAAACTAAACTTCAGCTGTTTATTGGAAGAAAAATAATAATGAATAAATAATCCACAAAAAAGAGCTACTTGTGCTCTGTATTGAAACACCGAAGGCACATTTGCGGCCGTCCAGGACAATCATAGCAAAACGTATATACCATTTTTCCTTTATTTCTGGCTGCTGAACGACCTTGCTCTTTCTTCAGTTTTGCATAACAGATGGAACACTTTCTACTTTTTTTTGCCATCCGGGTTAGTTCGTTGAATAAGATGATGTGTGCGTCCAGATGACCTGGGCCGATTCAGCCGTTGATTGAGCGGTATATTCAAGAGATTAGATACCAAGATTTCTCTGAATCGGCGTATACCCATTTTGGTTTTGGTTATGTGCTTGTGCACAACCCATGCGTTAACAACAGCAATTCTCAGAAGCATTTCCACACCAAGTCTTCTATACCACTTTACGCCTTTCCGAATCGTCGTTGCATACGAGGCCATCTGATCAGACAGAGCAATGCCAACTTTGCCTGCATTATATGAAAGGACTGCAAGTGGTTTTGTGGTAACCTTTCGATATTTGCGTTTATTGGTTGTCGCCTGAAGTTGGCTTGTGGAAGGCTGATCTATACTGGTTCTGGATAAATGTTGCTTCTTACGCTTTTTACTTGTAGGTACTAATATCGGAGCATGTTTGGTCGATAAGACCCTCACGTCGCGGGTGTCCTTCCATTTTAGGACAACAATTCCATTCCTATCCTCTTTTGAGACAGTCTCGCCTTGTTTAATGTTTGCAAGAAGAACTGATATGATATGAATATCTTTTTTTTTTTTGCTCGCAATGTACCAACGCAATGGGTTTGTTTTTCCAACAGGTATTGTGCTAATTCATAACTTGTGTAAAAATTATCAACATATAAGCACCTTCCCTCATCGATTAGGCTTTCAGTCAACTTCACGCATACATTTCTTGCTAATCCGATTTCTCTTTCACCTGACGCAGATTTTCCAGAGTAGACTCTTATTGCCCAAGTGTAACCATCAATGGAACATAGTTTGAAAAGCTTTATTCCGTATCGATGGGATTTATTTGGAATGTATTGCCTAAAAATTAGACGGCCCCTCCAGGGAATGAGTGTCTCATCGATAACTATGTCTTCACCGGGGTAAAATAATGCTTTGAACTTTTTTTCCAAAATATCAAGAAGGGGCTGAATTTTATTTAGGCGGTTTTCTTTATCGCTTGTTTCGTTGTTTTCAAAATGGAGCATTGATAGCAAAATTTGAAAGCGATTTCGCGACATAACATTTAGCGGTATATCCATTTTGTATATGCCACCGGTTGACCAATAGTCTGCAAGTGTACCAATTTTTACAAGACCCATCCACATCATTAATTTTGTCATTTCCTTAGCGTCTGTGTTGGTCCACTCATTTATTCTGGCGTGTTTCATTTTTTTATTGCCTGCTACTTTTTGCTCTGCAAATCTATTTGTTTCGGTGACAATGTGCTGTATTACCTCATTGTCTATCAGCAGATCAAACACTTCTAAATGAGTAATATTTGATGAAAGCGTTTGTTGCAATCCCACTTTGCCGGTAAAGGGAAAAGATTTGTGTCTTCCGACATAGTCAGTCCACTGGTCTTCTGCAATATTTTCATCGTTGTCGTCCTCCAGAAGGTCGTTAAGATCTTCGTTTTGTTCTTCAATTTCCAGCTGATGTAATATATTACCCATATCGTGCTCTTCTGCTTCATCATTTTCTTCTTCATCTAATGATTCTTCTGGAAGTCATCCGGGATCCTCATAAGAATCATCTGAGCTGAGATCCTTCTCGCTTCCTGCCCCACCAAATCCTCTAGTTCCTCACGTGTTAGCCTTCGTCGCTTGCTCATCTTCTACAAATATTCAAGCCTGCAAACGGTCGGAAGAAAGTATTTATTCACCTTTTTGCGGATTGATATTTACCAGAAATGCTTTCACGAAATCGAAAAACTACCGAAATAGGAAACAACTGAACTTGCCAGTTGCTGATTTGCCAAGTCACTTTTGACAATTAGGCGTGTCGTACATATATGAATGTCATGGCCTACTAGGTAAAAATGTACCGTAATTTTCAAACAGGGCTTCGTCGTTCATATGTGAATGACGACAATTTCTCCGGCCTACTGCTTCAATTTTTTCCAAAAAAATACGAAAATACATTGCAAATACGTTTTTATTGCAAACCAACTGAAAAAACACTCACAACTTTTGTTCACTTTGAATATTTTTTTTGTAATATTCCTATGAAACATTTCATGTCATTCATTTTTGAATGTCATGGCCTTATAGGGAAACGTACTTGGCATACACATATAAACGACGTGGCCTCCACCAAAACATGAGTGTCATTCATATTTGAATGACGTGGCAGTGAATGTGTTAAAAACTTTAAGTTCGACATTTTTTACAAAAAGAGTTGCCACGCGGGTATTATACAATTCAATCACCCTAAGACCCTAACGTTCCCCAAATAACAAAACTTTTATTTATTTATTTATTTATTTATTTAACGTACAATCTGTTGTCAGAGTGTACAAGTAATCTACCAAATAAATTTACACACAAATTTGTTGATGGAGAGTAACATAAAAGAAAACAATGGCAACAATTTATTACAATTATTTTAAAAGACAAAAACTTGTTTAGAAAGAAATGGGAAAGCCTCACTCTTACCATTAATCTATTCATTAAAATAAAAATCAGACACAGAAAGGTGTCTCACAGCTTTAAAAGTGCGGTTGGTCATATTCTCTCAGGGTGAATGGACTGAATTGGAATAATTATTATATTAACTCAAGGAATAACAATTTTAAATACATATTTCACTATATGGGATAAAAGTTGTTTCTGTAGGAAAACTCTCGCACATGTAACTATTCAAAAAATGCAAGTTGCAAACCCTATTCTTCAGTGCTGTAACAAACACTTTTGCATTTGACAACAATTTTTTCTCTATATAGTCTCTATATAGAAAGTTAGTAGCTATAAAGTTAATATAGGGTCTATGGTCTTGTCAACGTCTGAAGTGGAAGCAGACTTATTAGGTTTCGATACCAACAAAAAGGGAGGTCATGATGGGATCCCACAAATTTTATTACTTAAATGTGCGTCTTCTTTAGCCATTTTCAACCTATCGCTTGCGAAAGGTGAATTTTTAGATTGTTGGAAATTGTCTTATATAACACCTATTTTTAAATCTGGATCTAAACAAGAAATAACAAATTATAGACCAATCTGCAAAATATCAGCTCTTCCTAAATTATTTGAGAAAATAATTTGTGACAAGCTTACTTTTCAATTAAAAGATTTTATATCCGATTTCCAACACGGTTTTATTTCTGGAAGATCTTCATCCACTAATCTTACATTAACGACGAATTATATCGTAAATAATTTTGAATCTTATCATCAAACTGATGTAATTTTCACTGATTTTGCAAAAGCATTTGACCGTGTTAATCATCATATTCTTTTACACAAACTGTTGGAACTGGGTTTCCATTCTGTTACATCGTAATGCGAAGCTGTAAATAGTTCTGCTGTGGTTTGTGATTAGCTGCCGTTGAGGGGGAAAGCTCTCTAATAAAAATATCAATTAAACAGAACGGTGTCGTGTTTTTCTTTTGCATCGGTGGTTTCGGTTCGCTTTGCTATTTGTGTTGTTGCTCCGCTCGGTCATATTTCACAATTCCAAGTTTCTTGTTGGATGAAATCTTATTTAACATCGAGAGTTCAAGTTGTTACGATTGACGATCATCATTCTAATCAAATGGTGGTTCCATCCGGTGTCCCTCAGGGTAGCCATTTAGGCCCATTAATGTTTCTGCTTTTTGTTAACGATATTCCTAAATTCTTTAAAAATTCTAAGTGTCTTCTTTTTGCAGACGACCTTAAACTTTATCGTAGTATAAAATGCTTGGATGATTGTGTTTTGTTAAACGATGACTTGAATAAACTGGCAGAATGGTGTAATATAAACCTCCTGCATCTTAATATTTCAAAATGCCAAGTAATGTATAGTTTTCGAAAAAATTCTCCGATATTGTACGATTATCATATTGATAGTTCTTCTTTGGTTAGAGTTGCACAAAAGAAAGATTCAGGTGTTATCCTTGATACCAAACTCTCTTTTCTTCCTATAAACAAATCCAACCAAATGTTAGGATTCATCAGAAGAAATAGTAAGGAATTTTTATTTATTATTATATTATTATTATTATATTTATTTTTTCATATAAATTTCTTAACAATTATTGAATAATAGAAAAATATAAAATTCCATTAATTTAAAGAAAAATATAAGAAAGGTTGGTGACATTCAATATTTTTGAGAAATTAAAAAATAGAGTTGAATGCCACTTCAAATTACAATAGCAATAGCATTAAAAGTAATTGGGTGGGGTGACCCTTATATGTAGAATTCACATAATTTTTTTATAATACAAATGATATCAAAAAACTAAGTTAAAATAACAGAAGTATGTAGTTAAAAATTTGAAATGTTAAAGTAAAGTTAACCCAAAACATCAAAAATATAAGATTCCAGAGCAACATAGTCTAAGGAAAGAAGCCACATTTTAACGGTTTTAAAAAACATTCCAGGTACAGTTATAGTCCTTATTGATTGAGGAAGACTTTTAAACAACCGATAAGACATTATAGAGAAAAAGTTACGATAAACAGTGGTACGGAAAAAAGGAACAGATAATAAGTTTGAAAGGTTTCCTCGAAGATTGTAACTCGAAATTAAACGAAAATTGAGATTGCCAGACTTCATATAGAAAGTTTTTAGCACCTTGAAACAGTATAAATGACGAATTGGTAGTATCTTAAGAGCACAGAACAAAGGAAAGCTAGAGTGCCTACCAGCCTTACAACAAATTTTTCTAACCACATATTTCTGTAATATCAAAAGTGGTTGTATTTTGTTACGATATACACCACCCCAGCAAGCAATTCCATATTGTAACTTAGAGTGGAAAATACCATAGTAAATTGTCTTTAACAGTTTAGTTGAGCATACTTTACGCAAATAATAAAAATGTCGCAGGGTACAGCGGAGATACTTCTTCAGGGATTCAGCATGATTAGCAAAACTCATCCGAGAATCTAGAGTCAGTCCCAAATATTTAAACTCGTTGACTTTCTCAACTACAAAACATTTATCACTACAGTTCAAATCACAATAAAAGGAGGGAGGAGAGAAACCAGACGAACAGTGGCAAGTAAACAGTTTGAATCTACAACATTCAGGAGCATGGAAGCAAACATTTGCATTCAACATGGTAGATAAAGATAAACTGTAAAACATTATCTTGGTCTTAGAGCTTATTACTAAATTATGTTCATGGAACCAGAGTCGCAATAGGTCTAAATCCCAATTAATATTGGAAACGAGGTCTAAAGGACTATAAGTGCCATATGAGAACGCAATGTCATCAGCAAAAGCAGTTGGTAAGCCTTTAAAACTAAGAGCAAAAAGAGAATTGATGTAAACTAAAAATAAAATTGGACCCAGGACAGAACCCTGTGGTACACCCAAATTAAGAAACCTTACGTCGCTCCTTGTATCATCGATTTTCACTCTTTGCGCCCTGTTTTCAAGGTAAGACTTGAACCACTGAAGCATGAAACCCCTAAAACCTGCTTTCTCCAGCTTCCTTAACAATATATTGTGATTGACCATATCGAATGCTTTAGTAATGTCAACAAATAGGCCAGCTACACATTTTTTCTCGTCGAGTTGTGACATTGTTAACGAACAAAATTGTAAGAGAGCATCTTCCGTCGATTTGCCATTTAAAAAACCAAATTGAGCTGGATTGAAAAACTTGGTTTTATCTAAAAAACTCATTATTCTATTTTTCATGAGTTTTTCAAAAATTTTACTAAAGACGGAAAGAAGTGAGATGGGCCTATAATTACTAATTTCAGTAGCAGAACCCTTTTTAAATAACGGTAAGACATCAGCACACTTGAGCTCTTCTGGAAATACACCCTCAAATACGCAGCGATTGAATAAATATGCTAATATATCTACCAGGTAATACGCAATTTTTTTGATTACATAACTTGAAATACCATCCGCTCCACACGAAGACGATTTAGGTAAGTTCCCAATAACTTTCAGTATTTCAAAAGAAGATATAGGCTGAAAAACGAAACTCCTACTTTGGAAATTCTCAGAGCATTGACATATAGAAAGACAACTACAACACATTTGATGGTTATGACTCGGTCCAACATTACAACCAATATTAGAGAAATGGTAATTGAAAGCGTCAGCAATACAGAGCTTATTGCAGACTACGGAGTTATCCACAAGCAAAACAGTAGGTTTCTTAGAAACAGAAGCTTTGTTCAAAATGCTATTTACAACACGCCATTCATTTTTTATATTACCCTGTACAGAGTTGAATTGCGCACGGTAATAGGTGTCTCGGCATATAGGGATCTCTTTTTTTAACTCAGCACATAACTTCTTATACCTCCTTCTTAATAGTTGGTTACCAGGATTCTTTTTGCATTTCATTCTAAGCTTATTTTTTGTTGCAACCTTATTCACAATTGATCTGGATATCCAGGGCTTTAGATGCTTAATAAGTTTTTTGGGTGATACAAAAAAGGAGGCGGACGATATATGTTTCTTCAGAGAGTCGATGATAATTGAGTATGCAGCAGATGAATCGCTGGAAGCATACACATCTTCCCAAAACTCAAAACATAAATTATTATTAAGTTTAGCAAAGTCAATTTTTGCTTTTCTCTCAACTGACCTAGAAGGATTACAACATCTAGTTTTAGAAATGTCAAAAACAAGTCCTATCATGCAGTGATCTGTAATTTTAAAATCGAAAACACATTTCTCACACTCCTTAAGTTCAACATTACTTAGACGCCCATAAATATGGTCTAGACAGCTTCCGGAGACTAGCCTAGTAGGTTCAAAAATGAAGCACGTAAGACCATGAGATGCGAGTAGTGCCAAGTAACTAGCAATGTTATCATTACCATCCAAAATGTTGACATTGAAATCACCTACAATAATTAAATTTTTTGAATTTTCCCTAGCCAAGAAGTCAGTGAATTCATTTATAAAGTTCGCAACACTAAACATATGCAATCTATAAACACAAACAAATACGTACGTAACCTGATCAATTTCCACGGAAACCTTTAAAACAACAGCACAGATCCGTACACTATAAAGACTCTCTTTATCGCTCTCGTTCGATCTTTGCTTGAATAATGCAGCACAGTTTGGAACCCCCCTTACTACAATAGCTCGTGTGTAAGAATCGAAAAAAATCCAAAAAAATATTTCAAGATTTATGTATTATAAAATTCATTGGGGTACTGTTATCCCATCTTATGAAACAAGATGTCTCTTATTTGGAATGCGGAGTTTGGTAAATCGACGTGCTTATTCTGCGATAATGTTCAGTAGAGAAATACTTACTTATCATATTAAATGTGCACAACTTCTAGCACTAATTTCTATTCTATAATTCCAGAGATTATGTTCTTTTTTACGAGCAATTTCATAGATCTAATTATGGTCGTAATGAACCGGTTTCTCGTTGCATCAGAGAAGCAAATTCAGTTTGCACTAGGGTAGACTTTTTCAGATTTTGCACAAGAGATACCTTTAAGATTTATGTTTTGAATGCACTTAGTTCATATTAGCTGTGGTGAAGAATTGGTATCCTTCTCTCGATAGGAGAACTTTGTTCTTTGATTGATGAAATGAATAAATAAATAAATAAATAAATAAATAAATAAATAAATAAAGTCAAAATATTTTTAAATATATAAAATTCTCCCAAGTACTTTGCTGTTTTCCGTTGACCCAAAAAGTGAATGTGACTCTTTCCGGTTAGCTGTCATAAGTGATGCCATTTATTGTACAAAACTTCCAAATAAATGCAAAAAGATATTTTCTTCGTAGAATTTTATTTCACTCGTCAAAGTAATAAAATAAAAGCATTTTTATGAGCTCGTTGACATTCGTTGCAGCCTGCCTTAATGTGTCAATACTGGTATAATGTAAGAGCCGCAACGGGATAGTATAGAATATGATCATAATATCAAGCAAGGTTTTTTTACGCCGACTTTTGTTGTTCATGAATGAAAAATGTCTCAATTACAATTAGATTGTTGTCTCTTCAATCCTAAAACATATTGTAGGTGTATTGAGATTTATGTAATTTGTTTCCAAATTATTCCTTTCACAGACACAGACTGCTTCAGTTCAAACAGTTTTAAAGGCTGGCAAACAAAAATTCTACCGATTAAGACAATAATATTGCTTTGGAACATTTTTTTTTCAAGGATCGCTTTAAATATGGGGAATAGCTGGGCCTTACTAATAACCATTTTTAATCTTCACACTAAAATGCCGCCATTGTGAAAGTTGGCCATTGCGAATGTTGGCAAAATTAAGCCTATCGTATATATAAAGTCGAGACTAAAACTGATTTTTCCAAAACACTAAAAAGTGAGCATTTCCCATTTGATTTGTCTTTTAAAAACTGTCTCTTTATATCACTTTTTAAGTTTTTAAGTACTATTGCTACTTGTGCTGGGCGATTTATTCACAATACCATGAATAGCATTTTTGTTTACATTATTTAATAGAACATTTTACAAGAGGCGTCGTTGAAGATTTAATAAAGTGTGCACTTAAAAAACAGACTTTTTTACTAAAGTTACAATTTTTCTATTTCCCAATCGCCTTTGATCTACGTGCATAGTAATAATCTTAACAGTTTTACCAATGATTGCAAAAATTGTTGAAACTTATTGATGTTTCGATTATATAAACTACAAATACTCATAACACCTAATTTCGCTCAAAATAATCCAGGGAATCACGTCCATTTCCACGCATTTCCACGCACTCTACATTTTGTTCGAAGGTACAACTACTGTTGTTTAAAACAAAATTAGAAACAAACCCAGCAAGGGACTATTAGACATAAAAACGCTTAAAGGCATTAGTGGATAGTCGACAGAAATCTAACCATGAACAACCACGTTTTCAAGTGAACTGATGTTTATATTTTGGAGGGCCGTCTAAACACTGGAATGTAGGGATATTTTTGTTCCTCTGACTCGCACAACATCCTTCCTAGTGACGATTTCGTAACCTCACAAGCCCAAGAATGACAGTGGAAAAATGAATCAATATGGAAAGAGAACATCACTCTTTCTCTTCGGAATATTCCATTTGTGTGAAAGAGAACTTTTCTTGGAGACTTGAATATTATACTGGAAGGCAATGAGTTTAACTCGATATTTGAGCAGATTGTAAAGTTTTCTTTAAAACCCTCTACTGCATGAACATCTTTCCAATAAAAAAAAATTTTTTTTTATGCAAATATGTATTTATATGGGCTATTATAATATATATTTGGAATTTTTTTTTTTTTTGTATATGGTTTAGAAAAAAAAAATTAAGCCATATATGGCTCTCTATGTATATAGCTTACTTTGTGTGAAAGCTTGTGAAATAGTTTCTTTTGTCATTGTAGCACAAAAATACATTACACTTCTCACAAAAAGTGTAGGAACGGAAAGAACAATCATTTTGACAAAGTTGTCTATTCGTCAGCCATTTGGGAAAATGTCCAATATTGTCCGCTCGAACAGAATTCAGTGGAAAATCTTGGCGCTTCATTCTTTTACTGCTAGAAGGAGTACCTTCTCTGCTTGTAGTCGGAGATGAAGTCGGAGTGGTCATAGGACGTCCTCGTTTTTTAGGTTTTCCTGCTTTGCAGAGGTGCTCAGCTATTATAAGCTTGAAGTCAAACAGCGGCATATATTCCTCTGACTTACGACGCCATAAAATCCACGAGTTGACAATACACATATCTATCATGTGGAAAAAAAATTTTTTATACCATTTTTTTGTACGCAATTGAATTCTATAAAGTCCAAGTAATGAATCGAGTAAATCAACGCCACCCATATTATAATTATAGACGTCAACTGCCTTCGGCGACTTGATTTCGATGTACTTTTTGTCCTTCTTACTAAAACGCGTTTTGGTTGAAACAGGATCGCTTCCCACGTAAGTGGAAAGAATATTGACAACTTTATTGTCAAACGAAGAGACGAGGCCAACTTCAACTCCATCGATATTAGCTACTTTTTCGACCATGCTTCCACGTCCCAGCTTTTTCAATTCTTTTTCAGGTGGCATCTTTGAATTAGGGACTCGATTAATCCTTACCGTACGTACCCAAAGGCAATAAACCATTTTTCATAAGGTGGACTTCAAGATTGGGGCTGTTGAACCAATTGTCAAAAAATATTTTGTAGTTTTTTCCTTTTGGTACAGTAGCCGCTAGTCTTGTTACAACATTTCAACTTACTCCCAAATTAGGTGCTCCTTCCGGATAAGTATCACTTTGGGCTCCAGCAAAAATGTCGAAATCGTAGCTAAAACCTGATACTCCACTCAACACAAAATTTTTGAAACCCCATTTGTGAGGCTTAGCCGGATTATATTGTTTTAGGTGGTGCCGGCACTTCGTGGGAATAATTTGCTCATCAACGACCAAATGTTCCTCCTTAGGTACGAGTAATAATTGATCACGGATCTTCCTTAGCAGCGGTCGAATCTTGAATAGCTTGTCATCCCGGCTTCACCTGGCGACTTCATATCGTCGTTATTGTTGAAGTGCAAAAAACGTTTTATAGTTTCCCATCTATTGCAAGTCATGGTGCCACGTACAAATTCTTGACCAACAGTCGTATTCCAATAGTGTCTTGAAGATGGTAATTGTACCAACGACATGTATAATACCATGCCAAAAAATATAACTTATTAGAGCTTTTCACTAATGTGGTTAAATTTAACTTACCTATAAACTGCTCTATTTCGTTTAGAGTAATATTAGCGGGCCTATTTATGGCAACTTGGAGTGCAACTAGATTTGACTGTTCAACTATGAAGGTTATCAGATCGTCGGTAAAAAAAAAATTAAAAAAGTCTTCTGGCGTCTCCAGTTTATCGATAAAACTTGGAAGATTGGTATTTCCTTGAAATGGAAAGCTCTCTTTCGAATACGGGGGCAAGTGACTTTCCTTCCAAATCGGTGCTGGTTTTTTTGTCGGCTTTGCTTTCGAAAAGTGGGGCCTGTCACAGTGGTCATCTGAACCACTCTCATCGGTCTCCGGTATATACATATCTTCCTGTTCGACCTTTTGATTTCCAACAACTTCTTCATCGGTATCGGATGCGTATTCGTCATTACTTTGAAGGGGATCATCGATTTCGTTGACGTTTCGTAAGTTACCGTAAAATGTTTGTACATTCATTTTAGAAAATTAAATTTTATATGTAGGTACAGTGAAAGCCCTCCATATTGGTAGCAAAAAGATCTCAAATATGTAGAAGTCGGAACAAATCATCAAAATGTCTATTGGGGAAGTCCCGGCAATTGACATTTAGAAGTCGGGGAAAACCATAAAAAAATTGAATTGGGGGAATCCCGCTAATCCCCATTTAGATGTTGTTGTCGGAAAATTCGTTTATTCGGACTGACCTTCCGGCCAACCATTCCGAATTAAGTACCGTTTTAAATAAAAAAAAATCTTAAAAATGAAAAGCCATATATGGCACTGTATGCGGTAGAGAGTCGAGCTTTTACTGTATATAGAACATATCATTACTGCATAAAGAGCCATATATGGCTTCCGCAGTTTTTGTAAGAAATAGTATATATTATGCTTACCTTACAGTCAAATTATATTTTTTTATGAAAAATAACTTTATCTTCTTTCGGAAAAAAATTATTATTGAAAAAAAAAAAATGTTTTTTTGTGGTGCAAATTTAATTCTAAATTGAGCAAAATTCACTTTCATGCACCCACGTGAGACGCTTGAACAAAACTCATTGAAACACGAAATAAAGCAACACAACAAAAATTCTCTACATGGCATTCCAATAGAAAATAGTGCAAAAAAATTACCGATACAATCGATTTCACTTCGTTTTAAATAAAAAAAAAAAATCATTAAAAATGAAAAGCCATATATGGCACTGTATGCGGTAGAGGGTTAATGCACTATCTGGGACCTAGATTCTAGGTGAAGAAATCCTTTCCTTTGCAAAAGAAAATAATGTTAAAGTGTGGTAAATAAGCTTTAATTTGTTTTGTATTACTTTAAGTTATGAGCTTAGTTATTATTTAGAATATTCTTTGAATTATTGGCTGGCTAAAGAGTTTTTGTTTAGTGATTCTGATGGCAAATTCAAAGTTTGCTTGTCCCCCTTGTGGTCGAGTATCGACCTTAACTTTTATTTATAAGTGTGTTAGACTAAAAAAAGTAATACAATCTTCGATATTTTTGTTGCAACATCTAAATATCGAAAATATACGCCCCATTGAAAATAAGTTTTACTAATAATTTACATTTTATTACGTTACTATGAGAATTTAGAGAATACAATTTTTTCTAAAAATATAATTCATAGTAACATCATTGAAAAGAAAGTCGTTGGTCAACACGTCGCAGCTAGTGGGCCGTATACTAATAATCATTTTTAACCTCAACACTAACCGTGATACTAATAATCATTTTAATGTCCAGGCTAAATTTTTCGAACTCACAATGGCGAAATTTTCCATATATAATTGCATATTGTGACCTAAAAAATATTTAGTGTGGAGCTTAAAAATGATTTTAAGTAAGGCCCTAAATATTTGCTAGGCCGCAATTTTGTATAGAAAAATTCGGCATTGAGTCGGAGTGACTCTATATGTCCCTGAATTATTATTATGCAATTGCTTAGTTTTAGGGTAGGTAAATAATTGATTCCTTGATGAGGCGCTCCATAGAAAACACGTTCGAATTTAAGATGTCTTTTATTTGAATAAGTTACTATGGTATCATGCCGGCGGCAAATTGAATGTCACAAAAATGCTTTCAATAAACTGGTAACCTTTTAGTATGGGGGATTTTTAACTGGATTTTACCACCACTAATATTGACATAACGCACGATTTCTTGATTGTGCACACAAATGGCACAGTAACTGTCGAATAAGTCTCATTCCCCTCATTTCATAATAAATACCAAAATGGATGTTTACGTATGCATATAATAATGATAATTAGGCTCAATGTCATTCAACCAATTTGCATTAGAAGTCAACACTTAAACCCACTGTTGGGTAATCTTCATCATCGTCATCGTCATCATCCTTATCTTCATCATCCTAGTTCTTAAGTTAGATTTAAAATTGTTTATTTGAATCTGGCGCCTTAAATTATACCATTCACCATATTTTTGTATTTGCCTCTTCGCCACATAACTTAAACATTTAAAAATAATGTAATATCTCTCTCAAGCAAAAGATGACCTCATATTTCATCTTCATTATATAAACCAACCATGAAATAAAGCTTTTATTATTCTTGTTGAAAACCCTTAGGGGAAAATATGCGCATTTTTTATTCGCCAACTCGCTATTCGTTATCACAGCCACAAAGTTTCTGCTGGTTAATCTTTCTGTCGAACTATTCACATCCGTTTGTCAATCGGTCAAACGCAACAACCAGGATCTACCTGGTCCTTACTTGGAGGTTAGCTAGAGGTCCCGAGGCTGACGGTCGGAGAACCCCACGATCGTTCACCCACACCGCGATACTTCTAATCTTTTTTAGTGTCCAGGTTAAATTTTTCGAACTCACAATGAGTAAATTTACCATACAAAATTGCATATTGTGACCTAAAAATTATTTAGTGTGAAGGTTAAAACTGATTATTAGTAAGGCCCAGAGATTTTTACTTTGAGTTTCGCAATCGAATTCATAAAAAAATCTGACGATTTAAACACAACTAGGTATAATTATTCAAAGTCCCATACAAGTGGATTGGGCAGGACCTGAACTCTTAATGTTTTTTTTTAACTATTAAGCCGATTAAAACTGATTTATGAATTTGTTATTTCCGAGATAGTCTTGACTTGCTTTAGATAATATACTTACTACTGAGCACTCCTGATCACTCCTATTCTTAAACAGACAACTTGTCCTTGAAGACGCACCTCAAGGACACACACACCATCCGTCATGCTATAATTCATAAATAACATTTCTCTACTCACATTAAGTAGATTGCGGGCTGTCATCACAATCACAGTATTATCTGGCATAATCACATTCAGCAATCAGCTTAAACAACAATATTGTGTACAGCTCAACTGTCATTAATCCAAACACTGAAGGACTATTGTTACACAATGGAAATCTGTGCCCTGAATGTTAATTATGTGACGCAACTGCGTTCAAACTGCTGGGTTAGTGAAATTGGATTTATTCAAAGGTAATACGAAATAAGACAATGGCACCGAACCATCAACAACTCAAGCTGAAATCAATAATTATAAACGTGACCATCGAATCCGATTAGTGGTCACAGATTGCTGATATATCCTTCAGACCTTCAAATTTATCGATTGCCGCTTCAATTCATTGGAATACAAGTTAAACTTCTGAGTGTTACAGGGAACCATACAGTTTCGGGGCGGAATTTACTGCTATTTTTGGTTTAAGGACATGTGTTCTTGTACAAGGTTTCACTAATATGCGGTCGTGCTGGTTTTGAAAGGGAAAATAGTGTTTTTTGGAAATGCAAAATGGAAAATATGCAAATGGGAATGCAAATTTAGAATAAGTTTTTTATGCTGAATTTTTGTTTCCCGTCCACGCATTTTCATTTTCCAAATACACGACTAAATTGTGTTTGACTAACTTACGAAAAGTTTCAAATTCTATACACATAAGTCAGACTGCAAAATCTGTTTGCTAAACATTTCTGAGCATTATTTTTAAGAAAATTGTATGTCTTTTCTTTCTTTCTTAAAATTGTGCTCTGTAAACCGAATTTATACTCCGAGGTGTTTTGGTAAATAAAATAATAAATTTTAAGTTTGCTCGATGAAGTTTTGGAGGACGCTTAGCTACCTGTTTCATCGTAAGAATTGCGGAGCCTAATAATACATTTCAAATGTATCCACCTAAACACAATCCCACATCCACTCAAATAGAGTTCCCTAAGGTTTCCACCGCTAAAACAAGCTGTATTCAAAACCACCTGAAATATGTTCCCGGACAATTATTTTCTGTCTTATTTTACCACTAAAAATATGGCATCACTATGGTTAGTGGTTAACGAGTTCTTGAGACAAGCATATACTTTTAATATTTTACCCCCCAAAATGAAGATGGTGATTTTGAAAAATCGTGAAATAACTTTGTATTAATTCAAAGTTTAAAAATGCATAAGACTAACGACTGGTGACGGGTTGTCAAGTCCTTCTTAGCGTGCCCTTACACAGCTAAAATGGAATGAATACTCAATGGTCCACAACTTGACGACAAGGAGTATTTTTAGAGGTCATTCTTCGAATTGGCAAACCTTTTTCCAGCGGCGACAGATTCGACAGCTGACAAAGTATAACAAAAGTATGACATTTTTTCCGGAAGTATGGACAATATATGCCACCCCAACATCTGCTCAGTGAGAGCTCCAGACGAAGCGAAAAAGAGATTAAGCATACGCCATACGAGAAAATTTGCAACAAAATTTTATTTCCGTTTCGAAAATACATAATCATCCAGGGTTCTTTCGTTAAACTAAAATTGCACCCGATAAAAAGTACTATTCGTGAATTGCATATTTAACGACAGTCTTGTCAAATGGCCCTAATTGTTTAACAATCTCGGTGCGACCTAATGTCATTTTTCTTACGGATCATTTTCACTCTTGAGCAGTAGCGGGTAATGTTCCACCACATGCAATTCAACTAGGGGAAGCTACTAATATTCCCAGAAGGACCATCCTGACTCCTTTCTCTTTGCAAATTCGATTTGAAT
The DNA here is from genome assembly GCA_916610125.1 of Cheilosia vulpina. Classification (NCBI taxonomy): domain Eukaryota; kingdom Metazoa; phylum Arthropoda; class Insecta; order Diptera; family Syrphidae; genus Cheilosia; species Cheilosia vulpina. Next base: position 71,620,178 of record OU744277.1, on the reverse strand, counting down.
GACAATTCTTCTGCTGCAGGGACTTTATCTGGTCAATTTGGCAATTCGATATTATTTGCACTTTAATTACCATTTTGTATTGATTTTTGGAAAGGGGAAAAAGTCGACGGGTATCAATTGGACAGTTCAAGTTGGGTTTTGTGTACCAATACAAAATATGAATTTTGCAAATTTAAATATTTTAGGAATTTTTCTACGAAAAAAAGGTGAAAAACTAGCGATCACCTATAATCAGATCAATTTCAACTTTAGGTTTGATTTTACCAAATATGAGAATGTCCAAATATACTCAAGGACATACTAAAAGTACATGGAACTCATTTTATTCCTCACAAGAAATAATTAGGTGGCGTTAAGTCCTTAATGGAAATGGGACTATTTTGAGAGATTGCACGAAACCCGTCCGCGAATATTTAAACAGCTTTGATGGCGTAATGATGACATTCCAAAAAAAATATTTAGTAAAAAAAACAGTTGGTAGTTAAGGTATATTAAACACATTCAGCCAGTTAAATTTTTAAATGCACTAACTCCTAAAAACACTTATATATTTAGCATCTCCATCTCCTTTGACAAAAAAAAATCAATAAATCTTTTACCGCCCTCACATTTGCAATTCCTTCTCATCCTTTTGTGAAACGTCTATTCCACTCAAATTTAAATAGATAAAATCAAAAATGAAGCAATCTCAGCGTACAAAATTAAGTCATTTATATCCACTTGCTGTGTAATAAATTATTCCCTTGACTCACTTTGCAATGTCTTTTGAAGGAGAAAAGGAATTCTCCGATCCGCACGCAAATGATTTCAAACTTATGCGTCTCATTTTGAGGCACTAATTTGATTTGATTTTACAAATGATGGTGTGATTTAAATTCAATATATTGTTGAAACTAAACTCGTGTTTACTAATTTTTTTAATTAGTGGCAAATTGGCTTGGACCAATTCGAGGAGTTGTTTAATTTTTTTCTCTGTGAAAGGAAGTCAATTTTAATATGAATGGGAAATACATGCCAATGTACAAATATTTGTAATTATTGGCGGTTCGCATTTAAAAAAAAATATTTTATTAACCAACAAAAAGCGAAAACTGATAACAACGAAGCGTTCTTCAGTAGGTAAAGTAGGAACTTGGAAAATTTCCTTCGATTCGGTTTTTACCTAATCGCATGGCTTAGAAAAGGCTTTCACTATATTATCCATTTTTACAGTGCCATTGAATTAGCTGAGTTTAAATCAAATCAATACTATGCCGCCGAGGAAAAATGAAGCAATTTCAGTGAAGGTTATACCGCACTCTTATGTTTGACAAACTTCGTTAAAAAATTCCATTTTCTTTAGAAACTTCAAAATTAAACTACATTATAAACATGGTTGGATATGTTTAAATAGTGTACCTCAAACCTTACTACCCCAATTTGGGCTTGCATTTACAGTTTAATTTTTTTTTTTTTGCAATTGGGTTCGAAGTTTGTTATAGGTGTTGGAAAATTAATTTAAAAATTACATACTTTGTTGAAGAAATAATATAGTTTCAGGAAACCCAGCGGTCAAAATTATTTTATAGGTTTCTCACAGGTATTTTTGTTGCACTCTGGAAATTAATTCCGTTTGTAGGCTCAATGTTTACAACGATTTCTCCAATCGTACGAAAACAACTCTGCGTGCTTTATTGACGAACACGTTTTTGTCCTCCATTTATTTCTATTGTGTATGTAATCGGTACTCGCCGAAGTTGTCAACATATTTTTAGCCGTGTCCGGTTAAAAACAATTTGCCCAGTCAAAAGCTGAAAAGTCTCGGCAATACAGGTTTCAACAATTTTTCAAATGTTTTTAATTTAAAGAGGTTTATTTCTGATAATACATAAATACATGGTTAAAAACAAAAATGATTCACATGAACGAACTAGTATTTCAAGACTGGATGGTTATCGTTTGCCTGCAGTTGATAGCCTGATTAGAGCTCCCATAATACTTTTGTTTTGGTTTATACTACTTTTGTTGCATCTCGGGCTTTTATTCATATTTCAAAAACCATTTAGCTATATTGACAAAATATTTTCTCCACTTTTTAAGAATTCTTTCGATGTGTCGAAAAACTTGAAGAAGCTGATTTCAGTTGTACTTTCAAAAAGGTTTTCAGTTTATTCAAGGACTACATATATACTAAAGAATGAAACTGAACAACATTTGACTTTATAAAGGACGAGTAATTAATTCGTTTAAATTTTGACGAACTTTTTCTGTATTTTAAATCATTTTTAAATAAGCCTTACTCGTAAATTCGGTAAACGCACAATAAATGTGGCAATAATCAACGACAAGCGGCACTCTATTCTTGCTTGACTTCGTAAAAGACATGCTTGCAATTTTTACTGCAGGTGAAATTAACCCTGGAAAGCTAATGTTCGTCGATTCGACAACGTCGCATTCTTAATTTTGCTGCCTCTTTTCAACGCGGGCACATAGTAACTTATGCTCAACAACTAACTCAGTCGCCGATGCGTTCTTGCGAAAGACCATTGTGTCCGGCAGGTAAAAACAGTATTTCTATTTTTATTTATATATTTAAATGCAATATTGTAATTGGTCAACATCGAATAGACTTTTGCGGATTTTGCTCAAAGAAAAATTAGTTCCTTTTTTTTTCTTATCGCCTGTTATTATTAATTTTATATTGCCAAAGAAGGAATGTTTTTTTTTTCAGTTTTTTTAAATATTGTAAAGACATGTTCATTTAAGACTGAAAAATGCTTCGTTTTTTAAAACACTGCTTAATAATAAAAAAATGAAGAATATACTTAATAAAATCAAGTTTTTTATTTGGGAATACAATCTTAATGTTTCAGGAAAAAAAAAATAGAACCATATGTATTAAACAAAGCTAAAAAAACATATTTATATATATTTATCGACGAATGTTTAGCTTATTAGGGGTAGTCAGCAACATTAGCCTACTAGGGTTAAATTAGTTAAATGAAAAAATTCAGGTAAACAATAATTTTTGTTTGGCAAATGAACTTAATTAGAAAACAGTTAATAACAAATATCGACACGGGGTGGTTCAGTTAAGAAACGCCCCATATAGCAAATGGAAGCACTCACCTAGGTACGCCAGCTCCAAGAAAGATGAAACCTTTTGAATCATCTGACGACATCATTGAAGGGCTTACAACCGGCTCGCCACCGTATCCGTTGGTGGATGGTTGAATCACCATTCAATGAGTGTACATAACGATCCAGTGGCTGATGTGCTCAATAACGCAATCAGGAGGGTGACCAATCGAGAGATTGCTCACCTCCCTGATTATAGATAGTTTAGATTAAGTAGCTTAGTCTTAAGTAGTTTTAAGAAAAATTAAATAATAACGATTTCAAGTTTTAAAAAAAAGTTTCTTGAAAATTAAAAAACAAAACAAAATATACATTGATAGATTTAAGGCCGAAAGGCAATAGTTTTAAGCATATTGTTAAGTTTAGAGCGCTCGCTAAGGGCCAGTAAGCTAGAATAAGATAAATGTTAGTTTTAAATTAGATTTAATCGTTTTTGTCTAGTATATAAGTATAAATAATGAATTAATAAAAATGAATTTAAAAGTAAAGTAAAAGTAGCTGATGTGCTCTATACAAATTTAAGAATTATTTGAATTAAATAGACCAAAAGGTAATAAAAGTAAAATTTACCTGTCCAAATACGTGTTTCGTCCGCCTTGTCATGCTTCTTGTTTTGACACTTATTGTTTGCTCAGCACCAGCAACGCAAAAATACCACCGTCCTCCTCCACCATGCCAAAGAAGCCTCTGTGGCCAACCTCGACTCATTACAAGTCTTTTATAAACGGTTTTCAAAAAGAGTCGGTCGGGCTATTTACTGTACGGGTAAATGTATCATTATGTTAAAACGTGAACATCAAAAGTTTCGGTACACTTTTTAAGTATTTATTCTGAAATGAGGAGAATAAAACTGATGCCATTCAAAAGGTACTGCGTCATAGATGTGCACAAACCAAAAAGCTGGTCAAAAAAAAATAGATGTGAGAACTTTCTTTTTAAAAACCAAATTTTTTCATATTATTTCAATTTGTTTTTATATTAATAAAATTTACATTATTTTTGAATATGCAAAATAGTTAGGTAGCTGTTTATTTTTCGAATAATTTATTAAAAATAACAAAAACTTTTGGATTTCTCTTTTCCGCTTGGACAAAAAAATATGGTTGTTCCTAAATAATCATTAATTATAGATTTCATTAATATTTTTTTTAACTTACTCTTATAACCTGAGTATCCTCCATTATTTTCCAAAACCTTCTTGGAGTCGACGTGGCATTGACCCTACCAATTTCTGGCACGTTTCGGGAGGAATACCATACCATAGTTGATTCCCATTAGTGAAGAACTGACCCCTCAATTTTCTTTTCAGTTCATCCCACAAGTTCTCAATGGAATTGAGATTTGGAGATTGAATTGGCCATGAAACTACAAAGATGTTTTGATCTCGAAACCAATCTTTCACAATACCGGCTGTATGTTTTGGATCATTGTCCTGTTCGAAATGCCATCGGAGGAGCATGTTTTCCTCGGAAAATGGAAGCATAACATTTTCCAAGATGTTCCTACATCCATATTTTGCCATGATGTTATTGACACGGTATATAGGACCAACACCACACCAGGAAAAACAGCCCCATACAATTATATTTCCTGCACCATGTTTAACGGTCTTCAGTCTATAGCGAGTATGGTATATTCCTTTCCTTTTGGTCGCTTTACGTTACGCCCACAATCCGAGGAGATTTATTTCTGTTTCGTCACTCCACAGAATATTCCGCCATTTTTTCACATTTTTTTTCCAACTTTTATGGCTAAAGGCAAATTCTTTTCGGGACCTTACGTTCTTAGCTCTTAGGAGTGGAACTTTTCTGGCGACTCTTCCTGGGAGATTGAAGTTCTGTAGTCTCCTGCAGATTGTGCGTGCACTGATTCCATCCCCAATTCGTGCGCCTATAGTCCGTGATGAAACAAATGGATTTGAATTCGGTAAAAGTAAAATGCGGCGGTCAGTAGTAGCTGTTGTTTTTTTCGGCCTTCCCCTATTTTCTGTTGGCTTAAGAGCATTGCTTACGAAGTTCTTATAGGTTTTTCCCTCACCCCTTAACCGCTGAACTACTAGCCTCTCTTCCGCAGAGCAGTGGACTTTTCGACCCATCTTAAAATATGATTTAACAAAAAACTTGAACAAAAATTGTGATAAAGTGAATAAAAAACAAACTTAACTTTAAAGATAATCACTTTTTAATAACACTTTTGCAACAAATCGCTAAATTTAAAGAATTTATTTAAGCACATCAATTTTTATGTTCAACTCTTAAAACGTACAAAATTGTATTGCAACGAAAATTATTAAAATACTTAACAGTACACTTAGTAAATGCAATGAGCTTGGCGTCATACTAACGGAACTAAGCACTTCTTAATAAAAATGTATACTGCTGCAAGTCTTGTTAGCAAAACAACTGTTATTTAGCCACAAGAACAAATCAACTAGTAACAAAGCACTGCACACCTATTTTTTGACCAGCTGTGTATGTCGCCAATTAAGGCTGGTAAAATTATGTTAAAATTCCCCATACAAAACAGGTAATTAAAAGGATTTTGCCGACATTTATTTTTGACGCCGACATATTACCATAGTCATGTATTCAAATATAAATCATCTTAGATTAGAAACTGTTTCCAATGGAGCACCTCATTTACGTATTTTTTCGATGTCTAAATGTCGCTGTTTTCGGGAAAAAAAAAGAAACATAAATAACGAAAATAATTGTGGTACGTGTTTTAGTATTACATTTTACATACTTATAAAAGGAATGGTCGATTTTCGTCAACAAGCGATACCAGTATAAATAAATATATAACTGAAAAGAAATGTGAACTTTATTTGTTTTCGGATTTTTTTTTCTTTAATTTTCCATTATTTCTTAAGAGGCTTTTGTTATTTAAAACTTAAAACACACATTTTTAAATACACAGTAGAATAAAATAATAATATCCCTTTTTTATTAATAAAAACGTTAAATCGTCGAGCTTTGAAATGTCCAGATGAGTCATCATGTCCAGATATGTTTCCATTTCGAACTGGCAACCCTAAACAAATTAGTGTTTAAAGCATTTTTCCTTTTTTTGTTTAAAAATCAACAACTCTGTTACGGCCGTATTATTCACTCCGGGTGTAACTCAGGTCAATTTTACACCCGATCATTAATCCCCAATTTTTAAACCCGATTATTTAAACCTATGTCCATATTATTCACTGAAAAACACGCATTAAACCCGCTGGATTAAAAATGGATTTAAATGCGGATTTAAAAGACTTTAAACCGTTTTTAATCCGTTTTAAACCCACATAATGTCAAATTTCACAAATAATGACTTTTTTTTGTCACTTGGAAATTGATTTCATTTGTTTTGGGCCCAGTTATATTTAAAGGTGTATTAATTATGCCGAGATTTCTATCGAATCATAGAATGTAGCCTCCAAAATGACTCTTTTTCAGCACGAAATGTTTTCGAAAATATGCCACATCGTCGACGCAAGGCCGCTTGTGTAATCGCGATATTCGACCTCAAGGACGACGTTAATTTACCATCAGCTGCTGTTTCATCAGCTCTTCGACAAATTCGTCTTCTGACTACGAAAACAGCAATATTAATTTCGTCCATTTCACGAATGAAGTCCTTTTTTAGTTTCTTGATATTTTTTTTCTAATCCCCTTTTCTACTTTTCTTATTTCTTGAGAGCGAAGAAATGTCAATATTATGAAATTGAGTTTTAACCCGAGTTAAAATCCGGTCTCCGGATTGCGTCTAAATCCAATCGGGTTAAAAACTGTCAAGTTTAAAAAACTGGGTTTATGTTCGGGTTTAACGAGTGAATATTATGGACTTGGGTTTAGTTTTTGGGTTATACTCACTTAAACCCGAGTGTAACCTTTAACCCGGATTAAAGGGAGTGAATAATATGGCCGTTAGATTTCAGTTTTAAACAAAATGTATGAAACATTTTGCTTAGAAAATAATAGTTCTGGAGGAATTTATGAGATGATTTCACTCAGCAGTTCACAATACTTTCAGAAAAGTTTATTTAATACGGTATTACTTTTGACCTTAAAGCGTAGTATCCTGCTCGCGCTAAATTTTAGCGTCTCAAGTCTCCACTTGGCTTCTCTACACCAAAGATAAATGGTCGCTAAATTATCGAATATGATATAGATGGGACAAAAACCATATTCTGTTCATGGTAGTTCCTTCGTGTCGGGTAAAACCCTATTTGCATTTGTTTTTTTTTGCAATCTCCATATTTTTGATTTCTCCACAAGCACCGCAAGTTTTTTTTTTTTTTGTTTTTTCATCGCATTAAAAGGAATTGTTGGTTTTGATTCTTCTTTAATTTATTACGCAAATGTTTTCTTCGGCTTCCCCCAAAAAAAATCCAAAGTAAACACAATACAAACTTGTTCCTCCTTCTTCTGTCAAAATTTATCTTCGATTTAATGTGCCGGACATTTATTTCGCGAGCTAAATGAGTGGAGACTTGTCATCGGCCCATCTATATGAAGTTAAGAATTTAGCGAGCGAGCAGGATACTGCTTTGCTAAATTTTATCTTTGTAGACATTTTTGTATGGGAGATAAAATTTAGCGCGAGCAGGACACTGCTTTAATACGGTCTTTAATTGTCCAAGATAAAATTTAGCGCGAGCAGGACACTGCTTTGCTAAATTTTATCTTTGTAGACATTTTTGTATGGGAGATAAAATTTAGCGCGAGCAGGATACTAAGCTTTAAGCGTAGTACGCTTCTCGAGCTAAACTAAATTTTATCTGGTCTCCAACTTTTCTCTCCAAACATCAGCTAAAGTACTAGCTAAATTTTGACATTTAGCACGACGTGGATAAGTGTCACAGAAAGCAGCTGTTCTTTGGCAAAACTTCTTTCAAAAATTAAATTCTCTCTATTTCTGGTTCCAGGTACTTCTCGTCCATGTAATAATTAAAAAAGCTCATCAACAAATACACAACGATCTGCCACAATTTAGCTTGAGAAAATGTGCCGACCCATTAAATGGGCACGCTATATTTTGACAGACACATGAAGTACATTCTGAAATAAAAGTTTGATTATTTAGCTCGAGGTGCGTACCGCTCAGCTAAATGGGTTCGCTTAAGTTTAGCTCAGCTAAATTTTGTAGAGAATTTCGTATGGGAGCGAAAACTTAGCTCGAGCAGCGTACTAAGCTTTAGGTAAAAAAATTAAGAGAACTAAATACTTATTCCGCGATAGCAATAATCATTGTTAGTGTCCAGGCAAAATTTCTCGAACTCACAATGGCGAATTTTTCCATACAAAATTGCATGTTGTGAACTACGAAATATGTAAGGGGAAGGTTAAAAATTCAGACGTTTGTTCCGGGCAAACTTGCAAGGAACGAGAAAGTTGTAAGTATGCGGCTAAAAAAATTTCAACATGTCGATTTATGCTGTTTACTTAAATATTTAAAATGTATATATAAATGCAACACTTTCTAGCAAACACTAGGAGAATAAATGTCCGAAGGTAATCCGAAATCATTAGCACGCGCGCATTAAACTCGTCGACACCCAATTGCTAAATAATTCAATATCATTACAATTTGTGAAACGTGATTCTCGCCCGGCACATGCATTTGTTTCCCACTCAAAGCTAGCAGCTTTTTATGGCATTTCCATATGCGAATGGCGCGTATTCAGAGTTTAAATGTAAAAAAACACTTTCAAATGAAAGGACGTTGCCTCTTTCATTTCAATATAAATAGTCTCTTTCAATTGTCCAAGCAATTTAATTGTTATTTGAAAGCAATGAAAAAATGTTTAATAAACCTTTTTCTGTTTGCATTCTCCTTTGCTGCATCGTAACAAGGGCATATATTTTTATTAACCCTTTGGATGTCATATAAAAATTATCACTAAATATGCACTTGACATCTTTGACTATCTCCATATTGCAACATTCCAGAGACAAAGGTACCAAGACCGTGTAATTATGCCTCGAGCAGAGCAATTTTCATTATTAAAAAATTCCTTACACATGGTCGTGCATTTAAGCTTTCGTATTTTACCCTTCAACCTTTTTTTCATAAATTCTTACTATGTAATGGAAATTCATAGCAAAATTCCACAGCATCTACCGGCAATTTTTTTTTGTTTTTGCAGAAATGCGTCTAAAATCACAATTTAGGTACTTCGCAAAATTGGACAACAGAAAAAAGTAATCTTCTGGCAATCAGAGGTCACAGCAGGCCGCACAACTGTTTGCTTCATTTAAATTGACTTCGTGTATTAAATTCATGGAACGGAGGGATTCAAAAATAATGACGGTGCATTTAATGAATAATTTTCCAGCTAATTAGCAACAACCGGTCGGTGGAAGCGTCACTATGAGAGAGAAGGTAAAAGTTGAGTGAATGACTGCATTCACCGGAATACGGATTTTATTTAATTGCAAATGGAACCCTGCAACTTTGGGGTAATCAAGAGTGACTGCGCCGTGTGCGGTTGTGAATGGAGTTGTTGTTGTCAAAACAAGTCGCAGGAGATGAGCCACTTGAACACAGAAATTAAATTTAGTTGTTATTTTTATGCTTTAATTTTTATAGGGTGGTCTACGGTTTAGCGAAAGTAACTCTTCGGACATTTGACAAGCGAAAGTCGGAATTTATTTTTATTGACAATGCGCGGTACTTCTAAATTCTAATTATATTTAGTATCCCGGCTAATTTTAATATACTCACAACAGCGAACATTTTCACATAAAATTGAGACTCACAAAATATTTACTGTGAATGTTCAAAATGATTATTCGTAAGGTATGAAAATTATAAATGCCACTTTAGCCATCCCTGCATAGAGCCGATCAAAAGATCTAAGTGACATCTGAGCGGCCTGTGTTGCTTGAGTATCCCGTGTAAGGCCACTCGCAAATCGGACCTTTAGATCGTTAACTAAAAATTCAATGAGCTCGCCAAATGTTGGCACTTACAAAAACTTTTCTTGTATGGAACGCAATATGCATTTGCTTGTTACTAACATTCCACAACCAACATACTCTGACATGCGACATAAGGCTGCGCAAAAAACAGAAAGAGCGGAAATTTCCCTTTATTTCGTACATCCATCCATGTCCTCACAAATGAAAGAAAACCATTTAACCAAATTGATGTCCCAGTCAAAGTACAATAACAAAACAACATAAAAACAGGACATTTTAAAATGCTTCATTGGAGACAGTCCGGCAACGAGTTCAGTGAACACATTTTATGCATAAACCTTGTAGCGAACAGCACAACATACCGCATAAAACAGAAAAAGGACAAGGACACACTTTTAGGTGGACAGTTGTTGTTAGCGACACAAAACCGAAATATAATAGCCACCTACCCTTTCGGTTCGCTGAGTGTGGACAAAAACATTGTTTGTTAGGGTCAGACACAGCACTGGCCATGGTTATAATTTATCTGTGCCATAGTACAGTTATGGCGGATTGCTTGGGATGGGGGTGGACTCACCCACGAAATCAATAGTTGCCATATGTAAATTTTGTCAACTTGTCTGTCGGTGTGTGTGTCTCTCTGTATATGGATGATAACACAGCTTGAGAGACAAAATTAATTTTCGCAAAATAGTTTGTGATGTTTTTTGAGCACGGTGGTGGGGCTAAGTGCTGCCAGGCTGGGTTTGTGTTTGGCATTGTAACATATGCGTGATAAGCAGCTACGTGAGTGGTATCTTTATGCGGTGTGGTTCAAATCGAGCTAACAGGTATGTCTTGGAAATTTCTGGCATTATGTAAGATAGTTGTTGGGAGTAGGAGAAGGAGAAACTTTTTTAATTACCATATTTATGGAGAGCAGCTCTCTTAATCGAGGTCTCAAATTCAACCTGTTGTTGACAGAGGTTTTAGTTGGCGGTTTTCTATTGAATCCGCTGGATTGATTCTGATTCTACATCGGACTTTTAGTTTTAGTTGTGTTAGGTTATCGAATATCAGAAAATGGACCTTAATTCGCAAATGGTGTCATATATTACAGGATTTTTCAATAGGACCTAAGTGGACTGGACATTACTTTGGTACTGCATACTCTGAGCATTGCCAGAAGGCATATACTTATTTACGACTTTGCGTTGTGTAGTTAGTTGTGAAACGTATGACAGATCAATAGATATTCGTTTGAATGGACAGTTGCACTTTCTGATTTATTGACTAAATTTTGCCAAACCACTTTGTTATAGGCTTACGATCGAACGAGATCATTGTTGTGATAGAGGCAGTTACCTTATAGTTGGTCTGATACAAAACATAACGTTGCTTCAAGTAACAACCTTTTTGTACGAGAGAAATGCAATACTTCGCCATTTTTCTGACCATATTGCAAGACAACTCCTAGCTGAAAAAATACACTATTGTCCAACAAGTTCGAGCGGTTAAACTGAAAGTAAGGAGTATAAAACTATAAACTTGGCGGTATTACCTTTAGCTTTTTTAATAACCGCTGCTCACTCCGGTTCCCGGAAATCAATAGCTTTGTGGTTAACCTTGCAGTATAGATCACAAAAAAATCGGCTGCTTCATACGGCAGTCTTTAGGTCTGCTTTGAAACTATTCAACGAAGCCATGGGTTTGTATCGTAATAGTTGCTGAATATGACAAGTGTTCTTATAATAAACAAATAAAAAGACGAGTCTTAATTTTAATATTTTTATTGATGTCGACGGCTCGACTCCTCAATCATAGACTAACTAAACTAGACAGTCGACTTTCAGTGCACCCACCCGATTATCCCCGCAAATTTTGAATGACAGCTCTCTCTCGCGCTCTCTTTTTTTTCCTGTCTGTGAATACGTGTATTAAAAGCCGTCGGGTAGCACTATTTCAATAACAAACAATTTGTAAATGAATCTCTAACAATAAATGTAAAAAAAGTAAATGCTGAGGATGGTTTTTTAGAAAGCTTAATTCGTCCTCTATCCATCTTCGCCAGTAAAAGGTGTTCATTCATTCATATTTCAGTTTATTTTTAATTTTGATTGTATGAATTTTATGTTTGACAGCAAAATGCATAAATGAAATTCGTGGGGGTTGTTCCAAAAATGAGTCAACAACATGCAGGTTAACCCAAGCTTCCACTAGACAAAATCGAATTTTAGTAAATGTTCATGAATATTGTATAAATTTCTATTAGGGTGAATGTTTTCAAATTCGTCTATTTAACACCATATTTGTACAAAATCAATATGTGATTGGTAATTCTGTAGTTTAATAACACTTAACATTGTTGATAAGGAACTCTGCAACTGGACACTTACCTTCTCAAATTCGAGCGATTTTTTACTTTTATTTTTGTCAAATTCTCAGAAGCTAAGCCAATTTATTTTCTCAAAAAACTTATTGTTTTAACTTTAAAAAATGAAAAATGTGTTAATAAGGAACAGTAAGAATGCAAATGCTGTTCTTATTTTAAAACCAAAAAAAAAATTATTATCGGAATGCAAAACAAAAAGACAATATAATGTTGTATTTTAGTGGGTTCTGCAATTTGATTTCAGATTTTGTGTATTCAATCGAACGTAAGAATTCAAATTGTTTTGTTAATTGTTGGTATTCGCACGCTTTATTTCATTTTCCATAGACATATTTCTTTTACAGATTTTAAAACAATGTGTTTTGGAATGTGCACAGATTTTTTCATAAACCTTATTATTAATTAACAAGTGCACTATTTGAGTTTATGGAATACGAAAAGTGATCAAAACATTTTTTTTTCGTTACGAGTAAAATAAAGAACAATCTTTACTAGAAAAAGCCAAGCGCATAAAAAAATTCGGAATAGAATAGTAATAGTAATAATATAAAAAATACTTTTTTTTTCAATTTAACAAATGCATACTTCCATAATTATATTATTGTGCAAGTATACATTTCATTACAGATTTAAAAAAAAAAAACTAAAACTAAAAAAATATTTTCCCCACGACATACAAAAAAAAACGTTTTCGCTAAAATGTTTTAAAATATATCTTCTTCATTATGGCTTCGAATGTTAATGCATTAAAATCAAAGGAAAAAGGTGTATTTTCTTTAAATATGCACCTGTGGTTACAAATTCTTTTTCAACAAAAGTGAAAAAACCGTGTTAGTTCATTTTTCCCTGATTAATATTATGAGATGGATATTGACAAATAATTATTATATTAATATATTTGGCATTGTAACGAAATTATTACAGGAATTCCATTTGATACCACCAATTACAAAAACTTTAAAATTCTTAAAATGAATTGTGATGTGAACTCCGCATAACTAATGGGCACAAAGTATGCCGAACACAGTCGCACACACTTCACTTCCCACCATAATAATGGCCGCCCGAATGACATGAAGTCCCTGCAGCAAATTGCATAAGTATGCGTGCGGCATCAATGGCGCTCCTTTGATTTGTACATGCACGAATACTTATGCAATTTTATGCAGGACAGGCTCTCAGTCGACTGTCTAGTTTGGTTAGTCTATGTCCTCAATCATCAATGCCTCACAATTATCCCATTCCCATCTTATTCGCTGTCGCATATCGCATTGCCAGTCAATAGGCGTTTTTCTTTTTTAGTTCAGAGCGCAACCTGAACTGTTATACAAAAATTTCGTGTTTCTTTTTTAGCTCAGATACATCAGAGCTCAGAATTTGTGTTTCTTTTTTCTCTCAGAGCATAACCAGAGCGCGCTCTATGAGCTCAGAATAAATTGACTGACCGGGCTGAGTATAAAGCTGATTACACACTTCCAGGCACATTTGACAGAAAAAAAAAAACAGGATAAACGAAATAATTGAAATGGCGGACGAACCTTGTTGCTCTGGAACCGAAGGTTAACCAATTTAATAAACAACAATTAATAAATATTCAATTTATACATATATTTATTAAAAATGACAGCTATTTGCTCAAGTGTGTTTCATTCATACATCAGAACGATCTGAGTACGCTCGCTCATAATGCTCGAGCTCGGTTCAGAGCTCAGCTCTGAACTAAAAAAGAAAAACGCCTAATGTGCAGATGTCCTTTAGATTTTCGTGTGTGCCGTCTAGACACTGGCACCGGGTGTATAGCAATACCAAGCTTACATGCAGCTGCCCTTGCTTGAACGATCGATCGTGATTCCTGTCTAGACATCAGGATTGTGCTTGCATGAATTTGCTTACAGTTACATCAGGGTTGTGTTTGCATGAATTTGCTTACATTCTATTTTGAAGTTGTAATAAGAGTCAGCCTCTATAGACATGACAGCAACTTCTAAAGGTATAACCGAGAAGGAACTGGATGAACTTGCATTTATCCCGTCAAGCTTTAGGTTTCTTCTGCGATTATCCTTAGATAAACGTTTTTCGCACAAAAATGCGATAGTTGGCATATATTTGCTTTGATGATCGTAAGTGAAAACTAGTTGCCTCATTTTCGGACGACTTTGAAAATTAATGCTGGCTTACCCTTGTGTTGCTACAAATGCGGAACGTATTTTAAATATTGACAGTGCACTACTGGGTCTTCCGACACTTTCTCTGGTTGGTTTCTACTGACATTTTCTGAACTGCAAGCTTTGAAAAATCCTTCATTGCTGATAATAAGACTGATTGTTTTTCCTTACTTTTTGAATGGGTGCGTATGAATACACCCAGAGAAAAAAACAACGTAAAATCAAAAAAAATGATTTAAATATTTTTCGGAATGATTTACACAGCTTGAGATTTAGATTCGACTACGAACATTTTTAAATCAAAGTGGCATAACATAAATTCAAATACTCTAAATGCATATATTTTTAATTTGATCTAAACACATATGGACCTTGATTTGATATGGAATCATGCTCAAATGTAAAAGTAGATACGTTTCACTTTGAATCTCCGTTGACTTAATTTAAAATTACATTGCGTATTTAAATCAAATATGTTTCAATGTGAAAAGGAATATTCTTTATTAAAGTTTATTCAACGTAAAATCAAATAGAACATATTACATTTTATTTTGTATTTTTTCCTTAAGCTATAGCAAGCAGTACTTGATAGTTGTGTACATCCTTTTATTGGGGAATCGTAGGACTGGTTTAGAGCGTATTTCAATTTCCATAAGTGTGTTTCTCTACGAACAAGCCCCTGGCACTACATAACTTTTGTATTCGAGGGAGCGCGGGAGAAACTTCTTTTATAAATTGTTACCAAATTAATATCATTGCGTCCACACAATACATCCAAGAAAAGTTGAATTAATTTTTCCAAGCAGACCATTACCACCCACTGGTCACCATCAATATAAAAACCAGCCTAAAGGTATCTTTAACTCCTGTCGGTAGCAATAAACAGGGGTCTGCCAGACCAAAATAAATCCATCATATCCACATCAGAGGATTGTCAAAAGTTTTCGTGCAACAAATACCAAACGACCCCATTCCGTGTGGCCCACCCCGAAGGAAGAAAATTGCCTCGCACTCAATTTAATAAACTTATCAGTTCTACCCTTGAAGCATATCAATTAGCAGATATACTCGATTCCATTCAATAAACAAACAATAGGTTGTACAAAGGCCTATGGCCTGAGTTGTCGATATGCTGTGCTATAATGTACGACCTTTGTCTGGGAACGTGACAGGAAAATCCTTAGAAATAGCGAATCTATGCTGGGGATATAGTTTTAACAACCAAATTAGGTATGAGCGTTTCCTTACACATTTGAGTATATATTTCCTCTAAATCATCAATCAAATTGTAACTAACTAACTGAAATCCGATTCTACCTACTAACGATGCGATTGAAATACCCTGGGGGGAAATGTAATTTTCCTATAAATTAAATCACCCCACAGGATCAGGCTACCGGAAAAATAAAATCCCTAAATGTTAACTTGTTGTAAAATCCATTTATGTACTTTGGTAACTCAATAAATTAATTTATAATTAACCGGCTTTCAGGATGAATTTTATAGCATCGACGCATATCGCAGTCCGATTACATTATTATTGCCTGTTGGATTATTCGATGGCTTTTGTTCGCTCGTACACGCAATTATCTCTATTGATGTGGGTATAAATAATGCGGAGGTTTTTTTTTCACGCAACACGCTTGCGAATCAACGTAAGCCAACTTGAGAGGACGTTCCCTGTATTAAAGCAATGTGCAGTTTAAGGACAACGAATGTCTTTATTGTGAAAAATTAGTTTGAGTTAATTTTAAATGAATTAAAATGATTTTCAAACTTGAAGGATATATTTTTTTGGGAAATTGACGGAAACACTTTTTATTTTCATTATTTTTTCACAGTACCTCAATTAATTTACATCGACTTGAATCTATTTTACTGTCCTTTATTTGAAATCACGTTTTCAATCATAGAGGAGTTAAAAATGAATGCTCCTGGGTATGCTGCTGTCCATGGTCTTCATTCAACGCTTATATTTGTTGGGATAATTTGCAATTAACTTTCGAGCCTTCCTTGTGTATGAATGTGTTTCTCTCCGTCTCTGCGTCAACCAGTGTTGCCATATTGGGTGCTTTGTTGTACTTTGGGCTATCTCTATTTAAAAAAAAAAAACGATAGGAATTTCTTCCACGACCAACACAATTTTGGGTTACATATCGTTTTATAAATTCTGCGCAATTTTTTTTTTTTTATTCCTTGAAAAAACTACAAAAAATAAAAATTTTCGAACAAACCCGCACTTTTAAAACTTGGCAGCACTCTTGCAGTCAAGCGACATCGATCAGTCGTTCAACTTGCAGGCACACCAATTTATTTTGCAGCCTTTTTGATTTGACACAAGCCACAAAAGCCAATTGCAGAAGATAGAAGTCAAATAAATGAGATGGGAGAGTGGTAAAAATACAAAAGAAAAGTACTTATGAAATTGGGAAAATTTTCAACGATTTTTGGGCGTCTTTCTAGGCATCGATTTTGGGCTAAATTTTTTTTAAGGTTTGGGCGCGTAAAGCAAACTAACTTGCAACCCTGGCGTCAACAGCTTGCTATTCCTTCAGTGCATACCGTTGGTCCTTTTTCGTGCGATATTCGTCTCGTCTTATTGTCAGCATAAGTTGCTTGTCTCAATATGTTCGTCATACTTCCTTCCCTTCAGCAACTGCTCAAGATCATTCGTGTTATTTTGTATAGTCAGGATAGTTGACTATCGTTCTGCGTTCATAAATGTGTCTACTACTCTTTCTCACATAAGTTCTTAATGGGGAACGTGAACGTATGGGTAACATGTATATTTATTTACATCGGTATTTCAAGCTGTTTGTCTATCGACCTCTGATTGATCGCGTTAGTACATGCACACTTACACTTGTAGTCGTCTTCTGCCATACTTTCATCGCACATTTATTATTTGTAAGGATACACGTTGCAAAGCTTCTTTCTTTGATTTCCACCACTCATTTGCAATGTGCCTGTCTATCTACTGCCTTCCCATATCTGACAAATATCCGAAAGTAGAACTGGCTTCCCAATAAGCAATTTGGACTCGGCCTAAAATCCTAATCTCTATCTTTTTGTACCCCGATTTCATGTGTGTAGTTACACCCTTTCAAATCACTCTCTATTTGTGATACTGTTAGTAAACTCATTTTAAAGTCCAGGACATTTAAAATGCCAACGTCATTTAATTCATAACCCCTTTAAGTACACTGTAAACACAATTATTCTCGGAATCTGTGCCAGCTAAAAAACTGCCCCCAGTGCCGAAGAAAATGTACTAACTCGAACATCATCTTGCAAAAAAAAATCCTCTTATCCTGTAAACCCTCGCATTATATTATAAACGTCGGTACGCTCATGCCTGAGTAAAGTGGATAATATTCTCTTATGATTTGCATTTTTAAATATCCAAAGGTAGAACGCAAAAATAGTAAAGCAGGACGCAACAAAGTAAACAATGTTATTGTCTGCTTCCCAGAAGAGAACTATATCAATTGGATAACTTAGTTCGATTGTGCTCCAACAAGTCTCTGAGCATAGTCTGCATAAATATGTGATTCAATTCGATCCAATAACGCACATATCTTGTTTACAATTTCCAAGAAAGATATATCTGTTACGATGGTGGCCGTCGGGGACACAACATCGTCCTTTGTCCCAGATTGCCGCTCCGCACAATTCAAATGCCCGACTAAACTCACACACACTTTTAGCAAATCATGTGTGCGAACGATAAAAATGTCGATTATGTGCCCTGTGATGGAGGATACAAACTAAAATATTGACAATCGATTCATCTTTTAGGCAACCCCGAAAAAGGGACCATTTAGGTGATGCGTGTAGGTGCGAGCCATCATATTTCATTTAACAAAATCGAAAGTTCATGTCCACAGAAAAGAGAGACAAAAGTTCGAACGTTCTTTTGCGAATTAATCAATTTGAAAGGCATCTTCCACAGGGGAATTGAGGCACGGAATTTATTTTAAAGTGGAATTGGCTCTCATGAATTTAAATGGCTCAATGGAAACTGGGTCGAAAACAGTTTTTAGAATTTTTTCCCTTTTGGACGGTTGGTGTGTGGTGTCTACAGTGGCCTCAGGACATTGCTTGTGTATCCCGATGAGAGGGACAATGAAATTGTGATATATGTTTCGTGGTGCTAGATTCGTTTTAAATTTTGGGCCTCATTTTGACGTTGCTAAATGTGACATTTGTGATACAGGCAATTGACAGCTTTCGTTGATAAAAGATGATTGGCTTTTCAATACAATATTTATGCACCAAAATGTACAACAAACTGAATCCACTCCCCAGTACTGAATAAACTGATATATCCAAGGGATACACACACTTTCATCGCGTCATGTCTCAAATAAACTGAACAAACCTTCAGTCAGACTTTCTTTTTAATTTTGTTACCACATCGAACGCTTGCACAAGTAAATCTACCCACAGAATGAGAATCCTTATCTCAATTGTGATGGCTGTGTAAATAAAAATGCGGGCCACGAAAGCCACGCAGCTTGCGTGCAGTCATATCGCTCCTTTATACTGCTCGAATGGAAATTTTTGTATAAACGTAGGCTAATACTGCTGCAAATTTATGTTAGAAGAAAATTTCTTGAAATGTATGGTTTGACATGAAATGCCTTTTATAATGGCCACGTGCTAAAAGGATATTTAAATAATTCACTGTGCTGGCGAAACCGTAAAGGAAGAGTTTAAAATATTCGATATTTTCTTATGTTAATTGTACGGCATGAATAAGAAATACGTAGGGAATTTTAATTTCAGTCTTGGGCCTTTTATATAGAAAAAGAAATAAATGCTGTTTCCTAAGGCAGCATATAGGTAGTTGCTGTCCTTGTTGGTAGCATCTCAGAAGTTGATACTTATGTAGTTTCTTAAGGATAAAAAAAGTCAAGAATTTTGTGAAAAATTCCAGTTCTGTCAAAGTCAGAAATACTAACTGTGGTTTCGGCAACGATCATGCAACATATTCAGCTTTTTGAAGCTGCTGAGTAATAACGGGTTTTTCAATTGGAACGGGTCGATGTTACGGCAGCCTTATGGCGTCCAATGTTGTTTTGGTGGCATCTGTCTAATCTCTAGTCAATTATTTTCAAGAAAACGGCCTATCGCATGTTCAACTTTTGCGTCGGGACCTGGGCCTACACCCGAACCAGATTCAACTGACCTCGGAACTTAAATTTCAGTGACCATAGACAACGCTTCGGGCTTTGGAGCGTTTGAAGGAGCACTCCGATTTTGGCCGAATAATCTTCTTTCGAGAAGAAGTGTATTTTTAGATGAATTGTTATGTAAACAAGCAACATTTTCATATATGGAACGACATCACCCCTCACGAGTTGCACAGGGTGGCAATGTCTCTATAAAAAGTTGCTATTTTGAACGGATTTGGTCATTGGTCCGTATTTTTTTTTTTAAATTACACTGGTAAGGCCATTACAGGTAGGTACTAACCTACCTACCTAAGATCATCGCAATAAACAGCTAGCGCTACAGAAGGATGGTAACCGACACTTATTTTGGAACGATATAAAGGTAGATGACATTCAAGACGGGGCTATATATGCCCCAAACAGCATACCCCACGATGGAAATTCGGTTTAACCGATTTGAGGGTATGGTTTTTTCTTGGAGAATTGGTCGCCAAGATCATGCGATTTGGGCCTTCTATGATTATTCATGTAGGGTTTCCTGAAATCGCAGGTCTACGCCAATGAGCCCGATCCCCTTAAAGCCAGCATAACCACTGACATCGCTCAAATTTTGCCGCTTCTATGCGGTAGAGTCAAAAGTGGACTACTCGGATCCGCGCCACTGTGAGCAGCCTAGGCGCACATTTTAACGATGTTACATTCCAAAACTAATGGCATACATGGACCTTTTAAATAAGAATAAACTTCGTTAATAACTTACACACATTTTGTTTTATTCCATTTCAACATCGACCTGTCCTTCCAAAAAGTCAGATCTACTGCAATATTTTGCTCAATGTGACAGCATATCACAGGCTTCGCTCCGTTGTTGTTGTTTTCTTTACAGCTGCCTGCCTGTCTTTAAAAAGGATGGTTAGTTTTGTCATCCTACCGCAGGTTCACTGTAAGTTGTGCTAAGAAAAACTCTTCTAAAGTGGGAGATGTGTACAAATTTGCAGAGGATAGTGGCCAGACAAGATACCTTTAGCTAGTCTCAAGATAGGCCACCTTAACTCAACAATTTACCTACCCAGCTGCTTATTTTTGCATATTGCTTTTGATAATTTCCCCAAAAGAACTTAGGAGTCAAGATAAACGAACAAAAGATAAATAAAACAATCAAAAGTGTTATCATCGGCTGGGCCGATGCTTTGATACCCTCCACTGCATAAAAGTCATGCAAGACTGGTTTTGTATGGAAGTTACCAGAACTACTTGACCGATGTAACCTGAAGACGATAAAAGTAAGTCCACTCACAAAATTTCACTTGCCTACGTGGATAATTTTGGACGCTATCGTGCTTTCCACCGACAGAAAGACAAGTGGGTCTAATATTGATTTTGTATGGGAGGTACCCGAACTACTTGACCGACATAGCCCACTTTCAGTAAATACTTGACGACAATAAAAAGAAGTGCACTCACAAAATTTCACTTGCCTACGTGGATAATTTTGGACGCTATCGTGCTTTCCACCGACAGAGAGACAAGTGGGTCTAATATTGATTTTGTATGGAAGGTACCAGAACTACTTGGCCGTCGTAGCCCATTTTCAACACCAACCTGAAAACGATAAAAGTAAGTCCTCTCACAAAATTTCACTTGCCTACGTGGATAATTTTGGACGCTATCGTGCTTTCCACCGACAGAGAGACAAGTGGGTCTAATATTGATTTTGTATGGGAGGTACCCGAACTACTTGACCGACATAGCCCACTTTCAGTAAATACTTGACGAAAATAAAAAGAAGTCCAGTCACAAAATTTCACTTGCCTACGTGGATAATTTTGGACGCTATCGTGCTTTCCACCGACAGAGAGACAAGTGGGTCTAATATTGATTTTGTATGGGAGGTACCCGAACTCCGAACTACTTGACCGACATAGCCCACTTTCAGTAAAAACTTGAAGTCAATAAAAAGAAGTCCACTCACAAAATTTCACTTGCCTACGTGGATAATTTTGGACGCTATCGTGCTTTCCACGGACAGAGAGACAAGTCGGTCTAATATTGATTTTGTATGGAAGGTACCAGAACTACTTGGCCGTCGTAGCCCATTTTCAATACCAACCTGAAAACGATAAAAGTAAGTCCTCTCACAAAATTTCACTTGCCTACGTGGATAATTTTGGACGCTATCGTGCTTTCCACCGACAGAGAGACAAATGCGTCTAATATTGATTTTGTATGGGAGGTACCCGAACTACTTGACCGACATAGCCCACTTTCTGTAAATACTTGACGACAATAAAAAGAAGTGCACTCACAAAATTTCACTTGCCTACGTGGATAATTTTGGACGCTATCGTGCTTTCCACCGACAGAGAGACAAGTGGGTCTAATATTGATTTTGTATTTAAGGTACCAGAACTACTTGGCCGTCGTAGCCCATTTTCAATACCAACCTGAAAACGATAAAAGTAAGTCCTCTCACAAAATTTCACTTGCCTACGTGGATAATTTTGGACGCTATCGTGCTTTCCACCGACAGAGAGACAAATGCGTCTAATATTGATTTTGTATGGGAGGTACCCGAACTACTTGACCGACATAGCCCACTTTCTGTAAATACTTGACGACAATAAAAAGAAGTGCACTCACAAAATTTCACTTGCCTACGTGGATAATTTTGGACGCTATCGTGCTTTCCACCGACAGAGAGACAAGTGGGTCTAATATTGATTTTGTATGGGAGGTACCCGAACTCCGAACTACTTGACCGACATAGCCCACTTTCAGTAAAAACTTGAAGTCAATAAAAAGAAGTCCACTCACAAAATTTCACTTGCCTACGTGGATAATTTTGGACGCTATCGTGCTTTCCACGGACAGAGAGACAAGTCGGTCTAATATTGATTTTGTATGGAAGGTACCAGAACTACTTGGCCGTCGTAGCCCATTTTCAATACCAACCTGAAAACGATAAAAGTAAGTCCTCTCACAAAATTTCACTTGCCTACGTGGATAATTTTGGACGCTATCGTGCTTTCCACCGACAGAGAGACAAATGCGTCTAATATTGATTTTGTATGGGAGGTACCCGAACTACTTGACCGACATAGCCCACTTTCTGTAAATACTTGACGACAATAAAAAGAAGTGCACTCACAAAATTTCACTTGCCTACGTGGATAATTTTGGACGCTATCGTGCTTTCCACCGACAGAGGGACAAATGGGTCTAATATTGATTTTGTATGGGAGGTACCCGAACTACTTGACCGACATAGCCCACTTTCAGTAAAAACTTGAAGTCAATAAAAATAAGTCCAATCAAAAAATTTCACTTGCCTACGTGGATAATTTTGGACGCTATCGTGCTTTCCACCGACAGAGAGACAAATGGGTCAAATATTGATTTTGTATGGGAGGTACCCGAACTACTTGACCGACATAGCCCACTTTCAGTAAAAACTTGAAGTCAATAAAAATAAGTCCACTCACAAAATTTCACTTGCCTACGTGGATAATTTTGGACGCTATCGTGCTTTCCACCGACAGAGAGACAAATGGGTCAAATATTGATTTTGTATGGGAGGTACCCCAACTACTTGACCGACATAGCCCATTTTTAACACAAACGTAACGACGATAAAAATAAGGCCTTTCACCAAACTTTATTCGCCTATGTCAATTCTTTTGGGCGCTATCGTGCTTTCAACAGACAGACAGACAGACAGACAGATAGACAGACGGCAATGGCTAAATCAATTCAGAATGTTATCCTGATTCAGAATATATATACCTTATGATGTATCCGGTGACTCCTTCTTGGGGTTCCAATTGTAATGAAAAAATGAATGTACCTTCCTGTGGAGGGTATAAAAATAGTTGGCATTACAAGTTCATATAGATTACCCTGGACGTAGCCAAAACCAGACACAGTGCACTCGGTAATCCCTTCTATGATGACCTCATACAAATTTCTCACACTGATTTTGAGCGTCTATAACTTGACCCTCCCTCTTTATCGAAAAGTCCCGATAGTTGTGGTTTCATCAAAACGACGCTTTGTGTTTTCCCTTCCCTGTTACCGGGAAAACAGTCACCCGCTTATAAATAAATTTCCAAAATTATATTATAAAAATATAGAAAATGCTATTCATGGAGACAAAATATTACGTTTTCAAAGGACGAAACTGCTTACAAAAATGTGTCCACGCATTATCAATCTGTTCTTTGGTTGTGAAGTAACTAAGACTACAAGTAGGAGCAACGCTCTGGACAAAGTGTATTCAGCCGTGATAGAGATCAATTCATGATGTCCTCCCAAAGATTATTATTCTTTGAACATGGCCAGACAAAACAGTATCAATGACAGATATTTGATTTAACTGAATGTATTTCTTAGAAATATACAAGCGGTTGGAATGTTTGTCTTTATTCTTTTTCTTAAAAACCACCTGTGGTGAATGTAAGATATATTGTGATATCAATAGTAACCAAGCACAATTTGATCGGATATTTTTCCTTTCAATTGACTGAGAGAGGTCAACAGTTTCTCAGAAGCAATTAGGTATACAAAAAGCAATTATGAGCGTATTCAGAAAATAATATCGTTCATCCAAGTGAAAAGTACAGTCCAGCGATTGGGATATGCCATCGAAAGGTACTTGTTATTTTTTTATTGTCTGGTATTTATGAACTTGGTGGGGGGAAACAACTGGGTATATCATAAAATCAGTGTCTTAAATCACTTTTTGAAGAAAGCTATCTTGGCTCAGGAAATAAAAGAAAAGGATGAAATTTTGTGAAATCAATTTTTTCCTTTTCCATTTTAACGATGGAGAAAAATTCCCACCCCGCTAACAGTAGGTAGATTTGTTCTGTTAATATTTGCTGTGAAAAACTGGATTGTTTGACAAATGTTTCCCAACCGGACTATGTTTATCTGATAAATTATTCATCTAACTCGTTATTGACTAAGGGTAAACAAGTGGAGAGTAGAAAAACACTGCCACAACTGGGAAAAAAGTCATTAAGCATGGACCGTTCCATTAGCATCCATTCCATTAGAGTCTCTCTCTGCCGAGTCTTCTACCGCCGATAACACTTTCATGGGTGCTATTATAGACAATCTGATGCATTCGATATTCATACACGTATCCATGGTAGTGCTCTGCAGGATGTGTAAGTGAATGAATTTTCAATAAAGTGGTTAGCGACTCAACTCCCCGTTGAACAGTTGGCAGGTATACCAACTTTTGCATGTGCATACTGGTGAGTGTTATGGAAGCCGCTAGTAATTTTATCAGTGAAATTGTTTGTTCTCTGGAAGATTGCGGCACCTCGCATAGTAAATATTTGGTAACTATTCAGAAAATTGAGTTGCAAAATGAATCGTTACTATAACCATCTTTTCCCTCGATTTGCAAGTTCACTGTGATAGCATAGATGTAGGTGGTCCTGTATAAATAATGATAACGATAGAGAAGCTTGTTTGTTGGTCTTAACTTTTAGCTAGGCGATCTTGCGGAAAATTCTATTTAACACATCTAAATTTGGGTAAATTCAATGAACTACTGATTGTGAAAGACATTGGAGAGCTGCAGTAGTAGATGTCGACTTTCAACTGAGTGTTAATAAAATGTTATCGCTGAGTATGCAATAAGCAACTTATTTACATCTGCTACTATGTTTTTTTTTTCTTGCGCAAAAGACAGCCTTTAAAGCATTTAATTTGAGTTTTCAAGTTGAAACGGATTACATCAGATAATAGAATACAAAATATCCTGCAAGTTTAGTTGTTTCGCAATTTCTAAGTTGTTAAAAGTGGCTATCATTCCGGTCAATAACCCACTTATTCTGCTTGTACCTTACCTCCACATCATGCTTCTATTTGGCAGTAAATAATTTCAACTTTTCCTTATTGGGTAAGGATAAGGTATATGCACATGTATGTATATGTATGTGTACAACTTTATTTTTTTATTCTTTTTTTAAATATATCTCCTTCTCAAAAGGAACAAATTATTAATTATTATAAAGACGCCTGAACTGCTTATTTTGTTATTTTGTATGGTATACAACTGTATCTGAAATTCGGAGCACATCTGTTCAGTCGCCTACAATATCAATGAAACTTCTCCGTAACCTTTAATGAAAGCCCTATAGGAACTGTATACTTACTTGCAGCCTTCAGCCTTCAATCTTTTACTTAATGTATACCCAATTGTCTCTACGCAATCCACTAAACCTTTGACTTTAAATTTTAAAGGTCAATGATATCCGTAATTAATTTTTTTCTTCCTTCCATTGAAGCTTAACTGGGTTGTCCTTGTCATGTTGGTGAATTTCAGATAATTTGAGTTATCTAAGAGAACTCACCAGTTCTCTTATTTTTCCCCTGAAAGTTCACATAAGCTTTTAAAATATTTCTGCCGAAACTTCTAAAGTTTGCCACAAAAAGTCTTGTCAGCAGATAGCTTTTTGCTTTTCAAAATATAGCACTTTGAGGAGTTGGATGCACACAGGGAATATTTAAAGCTATGTTCCATTTATCCTGTGGTATGTTGTCTTGTTGAGGACTTTAAGGTATTTTTATTTAAAAGCCTAGGGGTAATTTTTTTACAATCCGTTTAAATTTATGAAGGCGTACTCTATGATTGGAAAGCATGGTGATTATGTTGCAAATTAAAATTAAAGAAAAATGCAGAAAAAAAAAACAAAAATAAAGTCTAAAAGACTGTTTTAAAGTCGGAGTCATTCCACCATGGCTGATTAAAATAAATCTATATGAATGAAGCTGCATAAGTTTATTGGTTGTGCTACAAAAATATTATTTAATATAAATATAGACTGCATAAATAATATCAATCTTTTGAAATTTGGAGCTGAATACCCAAATTTTTGTGGCTTCTTGTGATCAAAAAATTTAAGAAACAAATGACAACCAGGTTGTATTTAATTTTTGTATTTTTAACTTTATGGTGCTTCAACATCGGTGAATATTCTTATCGAAGTCTTTTTTCCTTAACAAATCCACAAATGAAATTAAAAATTAAGCTGCCAACTGACGACTTATGAGACGATTTTATCCCCCAACCCCTCTGTTCATAGTTTGTTAGCACGATCGGAAGTGTTACAGTTTGTAATAATCTGTTGAATCCACCTTAATGCTACTTCGATGTGACGCAAATTTGTTGGCAAATAGTCTACATTAATCATTAGGAAAAGTGTCCAATAGACATTGACTCAAGCCGGAATTTTATTTGTTACAGATATCCCAATTTGTGTACTTTTTCGTACACAAATTGATCATCGACCAAAAGTTTAAAAAAAAATTAACACCACGTCGTCCCACTTATAGAACTATATAATTCCTTGTACTTTGATGAAGAATCAAAGGCAAAGGAATAAAATATTTGGAATTTGGAAAAATCGGTGACTTCTATCCACTTATTTTTTATCACCAAAAGCATTTGCCATAATTTCGAAAAAAAGATTCCATTTTTTCCACTTAGTTTTCATAATGAAGACATTAAAAAAATGAAACATTTTTAAAAGCATATAACATAAAAATATAATAAAACTTTAGCCGTTTTCATGTGTTAATGGTTGGCACAGATTTCGATGAAACTTTTTTTCAATGTCCCTTAAGATCTTGAGAAGGACATAGATTATTCCTTTCATTGCCATGCCTATTTCGTGAGCGTTCTAACAAGCACATACGTGTCAAGAAAAACTGCTTTAAGTTTTCTCCGATTAGAGAAGTATGCGAGGTAACTGTGGAATGTGGTACATCCAGAGCGACAAAGTTTTTCTGAGGAAATGCGCAGATGGCTTTTGACGTACGAGTGCTATGATGGGCGTATGGTGGTCCAAATATATATTGAGTTCAAGGTTTTTGTTTTTGGTGGTTGTGATATTATGTCCTTGATACCTACATTAAAGAATTCAAGAAGTGAAGACGATATTGGTGAATTAATTTGTTTGATTTATTGTTGGTATAGATACAAATTTAGTTGAAGGTTTTTGTTTTAGTGGTTGCTTTGATATAACCTACATAAAGAAATGAAGAATTCAAAAAGTGGAATTGTTTTACTTAAGTTTTTGAATTCAAATTTCTTAAATTGGTGTTTTGAACAGATTTGTTTTATTTATTGTTTGACATTGACAAGCTTTATGGCTTTCTTTTTTAATTATGTTGAAACTTAACTGTTACTATTTCTCTTATTGAAATTTACACAGTTTCACGTACGAAGTTGCGGGCACAGCTAGTTAGACATAATATCAAAACAAGCGAATGCATTCAGGATATAAAAAGAGCATACGCAGTATTTTTTCATCAAAACGTCAATATACTAAAATCTTACAAAATAATTTTTAGTAATAAAGATTCACAGTTTTTTTTAATTTTTCCCCCTTTTACGCATGTGGTTTCGCCTTTTTCATTCAAATGCGCTCTTCCCCTCAATCTGGACTTATAGAAACGAGATCGACTTACTTCTGAGGGCGATGTCAATACATTAAAGAACCGGTAAGCATCTTGCTCTATGAATACCCAAACCGGTGAACAAGTTGCCTTAAAGATGATTATTTTTAATTACAAAAAAAGCATGCAGTGATAGAGAACGCTTCGCAAGACCCAGTCGTGCAAAGTGAAACTGCTGCTCGCCTCAAACTCAAAACTACATGGCTGCGGTTACAGAAACATTTCCGCTACCACCAACGTTTCCGCCTATAATTCGTAGTAAAGTAGCATGTGATGATTTATCATTTCAGTTTTCAACTTAATTATGTAATTCGATTAATAAATGCTTTTAACCTTAATTAGTGATGCAAATATCTTTTTTCTATATTTTTTTGTCTGCAATCTATTTTAGAGTACTCAGCTCTAATTTATCCAATGAAATAAAAAAGTTTTACTATAATCGTTTGACAAAAGTCAATTCGAGCCACAAAAAGTGCAGCATGTAGGCGTTAAATTAACAATTAATATTAAACATTTTACTCATATTAGCTTCACATAAAAAAGACACTTAATTGACTAAAATTAATATAGCACTCCACCATTGTACAAAAAACTGGAACCCAATTTCAATGACTGACCTTAAAACAAAATTACAAATCCATGTACCCACTTTAAATCCTAACTAAGTATTTTTTTATTGTTCTCGCTCCTTTGTCGTTCGCTACCAATCTTGCAGTTATTGTCAACCCTCCTTCGGTATTAAGCTCTATTGTTCTCTTTACTCTATCAAACCTTTTGACACAATTCTATTGCCAAACAATAAAAATATAAAAACGCCACACGCATTGCTTTACAATGATAAAATTTCTTTGCACTATTCACCACAATGCCTGTTGCATTTTAATATTCAAGTTGAGAACTTTCTTAAGTGATCCCCACGCACTTGACCCCAAACTGGCTTGAAAGAAAGCAAGTGGATGCAAACGTTGGCTCTGAAAGACCAAAGTAAGTAATCCTGCCTGAGATAGAGAATTTTTTTTCTGAACAACAACACAACAAACGAAGCTGAACTTTGCAGCAATTATCCAAAGTGGTTTTCAGTGTAGAATTAAAATGTTAAAGAAAATCTCTTCCTTAAGTAATGTCCAAATGAAGGTAATTGTTGTTTGGTTCTTAACAGGTTTGCCTCTACGGCGGTGTGTTCATATTTAAGTTTGCAAATGTTTTTACAAAATAAGTCAGATAAGAAAAAAAAATTGTTCTCACTCTTTTAATTTATGCTGCTATTTGTGTTTATGTAATGGTTCGCTAAATAGATCTTAGACAGCTGCTGTTGGATTCTGAAACGTACCATACCATAAATTTGTGGAAGACAAAAAAAAAAATACCAAGCAGATTATGGACTTAGGTTTTAGTTTTCATCATTTGTGCTCGTCTACTTTTTTCGTGTCTCTGAAAAAATTATGTTTCCAATTACATGGATGTGATAGTAAAAATGTTACGTATACGCCCCAGATTTTTTGGGCGGTTAAAATTGATTGTTGGCAATTAAGTTGATGTTGATTAAAGATTACTGAATTCATGAAACGACCCGTTAAACGAGTTTAATTTATACATACACCTGATAATTCTGGTACATTGGTGGTACTTCTTGTATAAGGGACCGTCTTTCCATGAAAACCCCTCTGTCTCTGGCTTATTCAGCAATGTTCTGTTACCAGCAAACTGCGTAATTATTAAGTGGAGACATCAATTCCCCAGGTAGATAAGGTGCGGCATTATTGAAGAAGAAAACTATTTTTGAACACACTCACATAATAAACCATATGTAAACCTTCGCTAAATGTCAACGTACAAAAGTGTCAAATATACTTTGACTTTTAGATAGATAACTTTATTTCATATAGTATTACAAAGTATAATTAAAGTAGAATTTATTTTAATATGAAAAGTTGAGACATTCTGTATTTTACCAACAATGGTAGTGAAATAGTTTTAAATGTCACTTTAAACAGTAATTGAAATTTAAATTAAAGTTATATGATGGGGTGGCCATTAACAACAAAGGTAATTCAGAGTAAAAATCAAATAACAAAGAGCAGGGAACAGATTCCGTATAACAATAATCGTCTGGACGGTATCGTTTTTGATACTTTGATGATAATAATACGCTATATTCTGCCCGATTGTTTTTGACTATCCTCAGCTTTCATTACATTTGTTGAAAATGTACTAGATTAAGCTCTGAAACTTGTATTTTTTGCACTTGGTTGCTAGGTCTATCATTTCGACGATAATCATCAGTAAATTTATGGAATGAGTGCCCAGGATAAAAAAAAGAAACAATTAAATTCATAAATAAAGTCAAAGAAAACACAAAATTTTAAGCGAGAGTTATATCAGAATGTTGAAAGTAACAGATTCTAAACTAGCGTAATTGTAATTGAGGAGCCAATATTTTACACGTTTTAAAAACATTCGAAGTGTTGTTATTGCCCTGATGGAGAGCGGAAGTTTATTAAATAGACGGGATGATAAAACGGAATAAAACCTACGGTATACAGTGGTACGAGCAAATAAAACAGACATCAAATACAAAAAGTTTCCACGTAAATTTAAATTGTAATTAGAAATTAGTCGAAAGTTACGATTTGCCAGGTTTCATGAAGAATGACTTCAATACTTCTAAGTAGTAGTAGTTTTTGTATAAAGTTTATTTTCACTAGTAATAAATTTACACTTATTCCAACTGATCTCGTATAATTATACAATAAATAATGCTAAAAATGAGAGACATTTTATATTTCTTAATCACAAATAGTATTAAATGCCACTTCAAAAAGTTAAATAACAATAATAGAAAGAAATCGGTGGGGTGATCCTATCAGGTAAAGCAGATTTTACAAATTCAAAAACTATATAAGAAATTCATTGAAACTTAAGTAAAAAAATACATAATTTCTTTTAAATAATAATGCATTTAAAAAATCGAAATTTAAAAATAAAATATTGGAGAACAAAATCACATTTTATGAAAAGAAAATCGAAACACCAAATCATCAAAATCAGACTACGAATGAGAACTAAAAACCCTCTAAACGCTTAATACATGGGATATAAGCCGATGTCTAACATGATTCATAAATTAATTAATATGACAAAGAGTCCTTATCCAAAAAGGAAGCTTATTAAATAGACTGGGCGATGAAATCGTGTAAAAATATCTAAAGGCTGTGTTACGAAGTTGAGGAACAGCTACTAGACTCAAATAATTACGACGTATATTATAATTTTCAAGAACTCTAATATTCAAGTTGCCAGGTCTAAAAAAAAAAATTTTAAGAACCTTAAAACCGGAATTTTCAAATTGTACAAATCAATACAGATGACAGAGGAAGGGATTTTAAGGTCACAGAACAAAGGAAAACTACTTTATCTTTCATGTTTCGGACATAATTTCTTCTGTTAAATTAATATTAAAATAATAGGATGTATTTTGTTAAGATAAGCACAAGCAATTTCATATTGCAGCTTGGAGTGAAAAATGCCATAGTAGATTTTCTTTAGAAGTTTTGTGGAGGAGGCATTCTGCAATTAATAGAAGAGAGTGGAACGGAAATACTTCCTTAAACATAGTTCTACGGCAGAACCTTTTTTGTACAAAGGTATAACATTAGCACAATTGAGTTCTTCAAGAAAAATCCCTGCAAAAATGCACCCATTGAAGATGTCCGCTAAGACATCCACTAAGAAGCAAGCAATTTTTTTTAGAATCAGATCCCAATAGTAATTTTTAAACTGCGAATAGGTAGCTTTGAAAATTTTAAGAGATGCTATAGGTTTATAAATAAAGCTTTTATTTTGAAATGGTTCAGCAAACAGAGAGAAAGAGGATTTGATTGGACAGGGTTTTAGATTACTGGCAATGTTTGTGTAATATTCATTAACTGCTTCAGCGATTTCGTATTTGTCAGAGACTAAACAGTTATTGATACGCAGAGAAGATTTTTTTGAGTAGAGGAAGATTTATTAAGTAAACTATTCACTATTCTCCATTCATTTCTTAGGTTTCCTCTGGCTGAATCAAAACAATTACTATAAAATAGTTATCACAGCAAATTGGGATCTTCATTTTCAGTTCAATGCACAACTTAGTGGGCCTTACTAATAATCATTTTTAACCTTTACCCTAAATATTTTCTAGGTTACAATATGCAATTTTGTATGGCAAATTAGGCCGCTGTGAGTTCGAAGCCTTACTTACTTTACTTAAGGTGGCGCTACAGTCCGGGGTGGACCTGGGCCTCAACCAACAAGCGTCTCCAGCCAGCGCGATCTTTAGCTAGCTGTCTCCAGTTTCGCACGCTAAGTTGGTTAAGGTCCCCTTCCACTTGCTTGCGCCACCTGAGTCGCGGTCTTCCTCTACTGCGCCTTCCCTCGGGTGTGGATTCGAAGATCTTCCGGGCCGGAGCATTCGTGTCCATTCGCTCTACATGACCCAGCCACCTCAGTCGTTGGACCTTTACTCTTCTGACTAGGTCGATGTCGCTGTACAGCCCGTACAGTTCGTCGTTAAATCTCCTTCTCCATTCACCGTCAATGCAGACGGGACCAAAAATAACACGAAGAATTTTTCTCTCGAAACAACCGAGAGTTACCTCATCCGCTTTTGATAGCGTCCATGCCTCTGCGCCATATAGCAGAACTGGGATGATAAGGGTCTTATAAAGGGTCACTCTAGTTGTTCGGGAGAGGGCTTGCTACTCAATTGCCTTCTTAGCCCAAAGAAACAGCGATTGGCAAGAGTAATTCTACGTTTAACCTCAGCGCTGGTGTCGTTGTCTGAGTTCATAGCGGAGCCTAGGTAGACAAAGTCCTTAACCACCTCAAAGTTATATCTGTCTATTGCGACGTTCTGTCCGAGCCGTCGGTGTTGGGTGTCCTTTTTAGTTGACAGCATATACTTCGTCTTGCCTTCATTAACCGCCAAACCAATCTTCGCCGCCTCAGTCTCAATACTCACAAACGCGCCATTAACATCACGCTGCGTTCTGCCAATTATGTCAATGTCATCGGCGTATGCGAGTAATTGGACGGACTTTTGAAAGATAGTGCCTCTGGTGTTGGCGTTTGAGTTTTGCACTATTCTTTCAAGAACGATGTTGAAGAAGTCACATGACAGCGCATCGCCTTGTCTAAATCCTTTTTTGACATCGAAGGTCTCGGTAAGTTCTTTACCGACCTTGATGGAGCAGCGTGCATTCTCCATCGTCATCCTGCACAAACGGACGAGTTTGGCAGGGATGCCAAAACTAGACATTGCTCTGTATAGTTCGTCCCTATAAATGCTGTCATAGGCGGCCTTAAAGTCGATGAAAAGGTGGTGGGTATCGATTTGAAGTTCCTGGGTTTTCTCCAAGATCTGCCGCAGTGTGAATATTTGGTCTATGGTGGACTTTCCTGCCCTGAAGCCACACTGATATGGACCAATCAGGTTGTTTACGAAAGGCTTCAGGCGTTCACACAAAACGGCAGATAAGATCTTGTAGGCAATGTTTAGAAGACTGATACCTCTGTAATTGGCGCAGTTCAGAGGGTCTCCTTTCTTGAGGATCGGGCAAACAATGCTGAGGTTCCATTCATCGGGCATACTTTCCTCCGACCATATTTTACAGATGAGTTGGTGCATGCTCCTAACCAAGTCATCGCCTGCCGCTTTGAACAGCTCGGCGGCTAGGCCATCTGCTCCAGCGGCTTTGTTGGACTTCAGTTTAGATATAGCTATCTTAACCTCGTCCAAGTCGGGTGGACGGTATTGTTGATCCTCATCGTCCAGGTTGAACGGTTCATTCTGCCTGACAGCGGAATGTAAGTCGTCATCGCCGTTAAACAGTCTGCAGAAGTACTTCTTCCATATCCTCAGCATCGACTGCGATTCTACTACGATGTTCCCTTGTTCGTCCTTGCAGGCTTCGGTTTGGGTTCTGTAGCCTTGTGAGGTTCTTTTTACCCTCTGGTAGAACTTCCGAACCTCATTCCTGTTGTAACATCTCTCTATTTCCTCGATCGCGCGCTTCTCATGCTCTTTCTTTTTTCTCCTTAGAAGCCGGTGTTCGTCTCTTCTCTTCTGCACGTAGAGCTCACGAGCAGCTCTTGTCCTCCTTTGCAGCGCCGCTTTGTATGCCTCTTGCTTCGCTGCATGTGCTTGCCGGCACTCGTCGTCGAACCAGGGGTTTCGTTGTGGTGGTCGGGTGAAACCCAGCACATCAGAGGCGGCGTCTCTGATGGCTTTTTGACAATGTTGCCACTGGTCTTCAATACTTGATGCTGGCTGCATAGGACCTCTTGAGAGATTGAGAGAGACTCGATCGGAAAAGGATCTGGTGATCTCTTGCGATTGTAGCCGTCCGACGTCAAACTTCCTCACAGTATTTACTTGTCTTGGCGGCGTTCGGGATATCCGGAGTCGTACCTTGGCTACAACAAGGTAGTGGTCCGAGTCAATGTTGGCCGCTTGGAACGTTCGGACATCCATAATACTGGAGGAGTGCCTTGCGTCGATCGCAACGTGGTCAATCTAGTTGACGGTTGATTGATCAGGAGATCTCCATGTGCCTTTGTGAATATCGAGATGCGGGAACCGTGTGCTAGCTATGACAACATTTCGCCCCGCCGCGAAATCGATCAGCCTAAATCCGTTGTCGGAGGTGGTGTCGTGTAGGCTGTACTTTCCGACAGTACTACCAAAGATGCCCTCTCTTCCTAGCTTGGCGTTAAAATCGCCTAAGACAATTTTAATGTCATAGCTAGGGCATTGCTCGTAAGTGTGGTCCAAGAGCTCGTAGAACCTTTCTTTGGTGTCGTCGTCTTTCTCCTCCGTGGGGGCGTGCGCGCATATTAAGCTAATGTTGCCGAATTTAGCCTTGATGCGGATTGTCGTGATGCGCTAGTTGAAACTTAAGACTTCTTGCCTAAGTCTGGCGCCAACGACGAATCCACATCCGAATAAGCGCTGTTTTTGTTGCCGATAGCAGTCGCCGTAATAAATATCGCAGTTTTTCATCCTCTTTTTGCCCGGGCCATCCCATCGCACTTCTTGGATGGCGGTTAGATCTGCTTTATAGTGGTTCAGGGCTTCCGCTAATTGTTCGGCTGCACGCGGTCTGTTAAGGGACCTAACATTCCACGTACAGATCCGAAATTCGTTGTCCTTTAATCGTATGCCAGGTTCGTCAACAGTAAGATCATCCGTATCCGAGGCTTGTTGATGCTTCGCAACTATGTCATTTTTACGTAGTCGGGCAGTTACCCCGGCGTACAACCCCCAACCTGGAGGACCAGGCCCTTTTTGCGACCCCTTGGACAAAAGGAGAAAACCGAGAAAAACCCAAATTTCAACTTAAGGTTTTTTTCACTGCGCCACCTCTCGCGAACGTCTGACAAACATCCGAGAGTATAACTGTCATGAAAGAGCTTCTCAATTGGCCGTTTGGACTCGGCATAAAATTGTAGATCCCTTCCATTCGTCCCAAAAATAAAAACTCACACAAGACGAATGGTTGTGAGGAGCTAGGCTTGGGTCCATACGGACCTGTTGCGCCAATTATTTATTTTTTTTTATTGTTTGCTACAATAGAGACTTTTAAGACATCTGCACTTACAAATTCGTAATTTCTTTTTAACAGACATTGCAACAATTGTGAAGCTCCAAAACTCTTCTTCAGTTGAATTGAAAAGTAGCTACATTCCAAAATGTGCCTCTCGGGTGTAGGTTCAAATGTGTCTGTCTGTTGTTGGTCCGGCATTTTACTCAACTCTCATAAAACATACAACTGCAACTAAAAGAGCAATATAGGAAACAACCATCGCATTTAAATCTCCCCTGGCATTCTGTTGCATAGGTGTGGCTGCAGCTCAATATTAATTATTACATGGCTACTCCAGCAAAAAGTTGTAGCTACACTTTTGTGCACCCAGGCACAGTAACGAGCAGTACAAACCCGGCAAGCTGCTTGTTTACTTTTGTCGTTTGATGCCTGCTGTTGTGGGATAGAGCAGATAATAAATTCGGAGTATTTTCAATATTTATAGTTTAATTAATATCTGAGTAAGCCGGAAACTTTAAGGCTATTGATGGGTTGGGATCGATGTAACTGAGGATCCAGCAATTGCGCTATTTCAGGTTCTAGGAAGCTTAAATATGTTTTAGAGCTATGGATGTATTTTGTATGCGCCTCATATAAAGTGATTTATTTGTGCATGTTTGGCAACATTCCATTGACTCTGAATCTCAATTTCGGCCAAAGGACATTTGGTACTTAACTACTTAGCATATAAGCCCTTATCACCTCTTACATTTTAAGTCAAGTTATACAGAGTTTCGAGTTACCTACTTTGAATCACATAAACAATATGATATCGAGTACTCGATTGGCTTCTGCCCACTTTTACCCTACGCTGCAGAGATTATTATTAGAAGGATGCTGGGAGATACAAACCCTTCCAAGTTGTTACAATTGAATCAATCCATATGTATAGTTGAGTGCACTCGTTGCAGTAGACAAAACAAAAGTCCATAGTCCTGGCTGATCAAAGAGAATAATAGAATAAAGTCTATCACGTACACAAAACAAAGCGATACGACGTGCAGGTACGATTTTAAATTATTCTCCTGACTCATCCGTAGCTCATAGATAACATGTTCGGTAACACTCTGTAGTATTGTTCACATCCTTTGTGCAAATGGACATCGGACAGAAATACAAAATGAACGTTTACCCAATTTGTACTTGATCCTGTGAATGAATGTAATTAGGGGTGTATGTCAGAGAGATAATGAAACAGCTATTTTTGTTCCGAAATTTCCAAATTCCTTCATTGGAAGAGGTTTTTCTTTGTTTAAACTAAGGGATAATCTTCCTTCTGGTTGTTGCGGCTTGGCTGTGGTTGGACTAATGCATTTTTGATTTTTTTTTAGTGAAGAATGCACGACTGAGTTACACAAGACTTTTTCACTATGACTTCATTTTGTAAAACTTAAAAAGCGAAATGCACTGGTGTCGCATATTTTTCAAAAGTTTCCAATTATGAACTATACAAACAGTTTGCCATCAGGGCTTGCCACCACATCAAGTGGAAATATTTTCATCGCCAAGATCCGCAACCGCTTCCAAAAATGCTTCAGGATTTCTTTGAATCCCCAGACACTTTTTGGTACCCCACTAGTTTGAAAAAAATTAAACAAACTGCAGGAGTTCTTCATCCAGCAAACAAAACCTATGCCAAAGAAAAGGCAAAGCTCTTTAAGAAACAAAAAATCAAATCCCTTGGCATCGTGTTATTAAACGAGGTTGGAATTACCTTAAACGGCCGCCCATAAAGTGTAGGCAAAAAAAGGTAAAAATCTTTTTACCTACGTATTTTTTTAACACCACACCTATAGCTTTAGATTCGATTCAAAAGTTGTTAACCGAGGCACGGGATACACTGCACAGTCTACTGCTTAGAACGTTGCCCATGAATATGTAGTCTTTATGGCAAGCCATTTACTTTTATGTAGTAAAGGTGCAAATTTGCCTGCCGTTGAAACAAATTGCACAACATACACAGAACGGCTGCGGAAATGGGGCTAATGTCGAGGAAATTTACAAAACTATTTACTTTAATACTTAGATGTTGCAATGAAGTGATAAAACGCTTGTAACGACTTCCAGATACGGCATGGGTTGCAGTTAAAGTGTCTGGCAGGGTTTTTTCTTTCTCTTATTCCGGCGGAAAAGAAAAGTTGTCTTTAATAAAAATACTCGGCAGTTGGTGTGTACAACACTTTTGCATCTTAACTTTCGGATTTTCGAGTTGATGTCCCCATTTCATTTGCCGCACCCAAGTCAATCTCGCGTGGGCAAGTACTTCATATATACCTACTTTTAAAAACAACTTCATCAGAGCGTTGATTTCACTGATGAATTAAGACAAACTTCAGAGAGTCGGCGGCATACCCTCGCCTGAGATGATGACGTGCTTTTATTCGCATCCAACTTCCTTATTTATGGAGCCCTGCTTCCTGGTCCGCAATAAATAAAGCAGTCAAGGAGATGAAAAGCATACCAGACCAGTGCGTGAGTTCCTCCGCCATCGTGTTTCTTTTGGTGTGCTGATTAATTACCAAGTTCTCATTACACGATTTTTTTTCTCTTCGCTCTTCCTCTTCACACTTGAGCATCGCTATACCTATACCTATACGCTATACCTTCGGTTGAGTTCTTTGTTTTTATGATTTAGTTCTTTGCTTTTTTTGGTCGTCCTTTTGTTTTGCTCGTGCCTTCGCTATCTACTTACGAGAACTTGTAATTAGCATGCAAATTAAAACGTAAAAGAAGAAAAATTCTGATTAATGGTTCTTTTTGTCTTTAGAAAGCAAGACTCAAGCGGAAATCAAACGAAGTGTTTGGCGGGGTAATTTGTTTGGTATTTTAAGCATTTTCACTGTTTTAAAAAAAATTTTACCACTCGAGTGTTATAAACTGGAACTTGTTCGATGGAGAGAAAAAGTCGTTATCCCTGTGGTGAGTGTACTTGGGAATTGGACCCCTACATTGCTGTAATGGGGTAAAAATGTCGCAGATGACAGTGATTTAATGGGAGTGTAACAAAATGGAGAACCTTGAAATGTGTTATCCGGAGTTACAGAGCGACAGCAATCCGAGGGGGGTTCTGTGAAATAAATGAAGAGGGTTGGGGTCAAAATTCTGGATATGTCTAGATTCTTTTCACAAAATTCAGTTTTTAGAAATCATGTAAACAATTACAAAAAGGTTTGGAAAATGTTCAAACGCGCGCCTTTTTTTTGCAGAATTTTGAATAGCAGAGATGTATACAGGATTTTGGTTCTTTAAATCTGTATTTTTTTATCAATCTAGTTTTTTTTTTTTTAAGTTTAATTCCTCCTTTCTCATTTTTTTTCTTCAATAGATGTTGTTTATATATTCTCCACAGGATATATAAACAATATATCATTTCATTTGTAACGCCAAGAACGATTCACCGGAGACCTCATAAAGCATTTATATAAATATTCTGAATCAGGATTACATTCTGAATCGATTTAGCCATATCCGTCTGTGTGTCTGTTGGAAGCACGATAGCGCCCAAAGATATTGACATTGGTATTAAAAATGGGCTATGTCGGTCAAGTAGGTCCGGTACCTCACATACAAAACCAATATTAGAAAACAGATGTTGAAAACAACATAGCGTCTAAAAGAATCTACCTTGGCAAGTGAAATTTTGTGAGAGGACTTATTTTTATTGTCGTCAAGTTGGTATTCAAAATGGGCTATGTCGGTAAAGTAGTTCTGCTACCTCACATACAAAACCAATATTAGAAAACACATGTTGAAAACAACATAGCGTCTAAAAGAATCTACCTTGGCAAGTGAAATTTTGTGAGAGGACTTATTTTTATTGTCGTCAAGTTGGTATTAAAACTGGGCTATGTCGGTAGAGTAGTTCTGCTACCTCACATACAATACCAATATTAGAAAACACATGTTGAAAACAACATAGCGTCTAAAAGAATCTACCTTGGCAAGTGAAATTTTGTGAGAGGACTTATTTTTATTTTCGTCAAGTTGGTATTCAAAATGGGCTATGTTGGTCAAGTAGTTCTGGTACCTCCCATACAAAACCAATTTTGCATGACTTGCATGCAGTGGAGGGTATCAAAGCATCGGCTAGGCTGATTTTTTTTATTTTAATATTTTTTTTTGTTTGTTTTATATGTTTTAATGAAAATTTTATTTTTTTTTAACTTTAAATTTGATTTTGTTATATATAGTTTGTTTTAAATAGATACTAGTATCGCTTGTGGTCGAAAATCGACCATTCTTTTATAAGTATTTTAAATGTAATACTAAAAAACGTACCACTATAATTATTTTTGTTATTTATGTTTTTTTTATTAACAAAAAGAGTGACATCTAGATATCGAAAAAATACGTAAATAAGCTGCTCCATTGGAAACAGGTTCTAATCTAAGATGATTTATATTTGAATTGGTACGTTACTATGTTAATATTGCGGCGACAAATTGAATGCCACCAAAATCCTTTCAATAACCTGTTTTGTATCGGGAATTCATAACTTCATTTTACCAGTCCTAATGGCGTATATACCCACGAATTTGTTTTGTGCACATCTACGGCACAGTACCTTTCGAATGATATAAGTTTTATTCTCCTCATTTCATAATAAATACTTAAAAAGTGTACCGAAACTTTTGATATTCACGTATTAATATAATGATTTGTTTTTTTTTCACCTTTTTTTTGTGTCGCAATAAAAATAAAAATGTTGTTTGCCTTAAATTTTTGTTTACATTTGTTTTTTGGAAAAAACAGAATAAGATGAATATTTTGCTTTAAATTTGAAAAGCTGAATTTTGTAAGGCAGAACTAAAAGAAAAAGAGTCTCCAAAAGAATAATTTTTGTCTGAGAACTCAGAATTTTGAAAGCAGGCTTTCGACCCGCTCCCGAATCAAGATCTAAGAAGAATGTTGTTGTACAAACACTGCAGTCAGTGCTGGTCAACTCGATGTATTTCCTGTCAGTGCTATCCAAAGAAGGAAAATAGTCAGTACTTGCATGTTGAGGTTGGAGATAGGCAGAGCAAAGCTACAACAATGTCTGAAATTTCAAATTTACGAAACCGAAACGAACATCTTTTTGGTATTCTCCACTCACATCGGACATCTACGGGCCTATCCAAATGCCTTACCTGTGCATCAGATTGTGAACTTTCCATTTTGCAACCTTAATACAACCACAAAACTACTCCATTTCCTTGGATACCAATACCCTTAGCATGTTTCCCACACAAGCCCTATTTAAAGCGCACTGCATTTAGTGGCAAAATCAGTGCACAAATGTCATCCATAATTATACTCCCTCTTTGCCGTTATTCGTTCGGGTAGTTCGCTGCAAATTTACTACTTCGCACTTTTATCTTTAAAGTGCAAACAAAGTTCCGGAAATGTTAGCGTTGAGTAAATATTCATCCCTTGTTCGGCGCCATCAATGCGGTATGATGTGTATTCAACTCGCTCACTTTAGCTTATCTTGCAAGTTTACTCATTTAAATGTTTACATTTCATCCGAAGTATTCTGTGGCGGGGAAAAACTTTAATTTTAATCAATATCGGGAGAGGGTTTCTGATTTCGAAACACATACTACCTCCGTTTGCAGTTGGCGAAGGGATTCATCGTTTTAAGCTGCAAAAATGAATGGGGGTTGCACGTCTAACCGAGTTTGGCTTTGTATTCAAAGTGACTGCGATTCTCTGCTTCAAATTGAAATTTAGGTAAATATTCAGCTTAACTGTGGGCGGCTTTGTGTTTGTTACCGGTTGACGTGGAAAATATGTCACAGCTTTCGATGAAACTTTTCTTAACTGCTTCTTAGGGCTAAGAGAAAACTGTAGACTATGCC
Organism: Cheilosia vulpina; assembly: GCA_916610125.1. Classification (NCBI taxonomy): domain Eukaryota; kingdom Metazoa; phylum Arthropoda; class Insecta; order Diptera; family Syrphidae; genus Cheilosia; species Cheilosia vulpina. The sequence goes on along the minus strand of OU744277.1, from coordinate 71,578,500 downwards.
GTTCAGTGGTGCGCCTACTTTCGGGGCTGATTTTTGATCAAAGTCTACCCCCTTTTTCTGACTTTCTCTTTGGTTTACCATTACTTAAATAATTCTTCAGAAATAAGGAAAGAATACAAAGGAAGGATCGCACTTGCATTCATTTTTAAAGTAATCAGTAAACTTTATGCTTCATCCAAAAGCTGAGCTACAGTCCAAAATCTGACATTATCAATTTAGGTTTATTTAATAAAAACGAAAAGTTTTAGTCACGACTTTGCAATGGTGGTTCTGGGCGCACATCTAAACCACTGTGTGTCGGTTTTACTGTTGGAGCAAAAAACTAAGTGATCCCGTTTGCCTGAATTACAAAATTTAACCCGCTTGCCACTCTAAACTTGTGCGCATATTTTTGGTCTCTGATAATGGAAAATATTTACAAATCCCGTCAATTGTTTATGTAAATGTGTGCCTCAGCATCCCGTCATGACGTCCTGCATGACCATTGTCCACATATCGTCACCGCATCAAACCATGCACTCATTCCACACTAATTGATCAGTGAAAATATGTGATTATGTGTACACTCAAAAACAAGGCCACAGTTGTACAACCAATCGATTGCATTGTCTGCCTGCTAATTTCCTTTTGACGGTATGCGTATGATGACACATAAAGCCATTTACAAATGTCAATATCTGAAAATGATTGCCGTTGACGTGTGTCCATGACACACTGACAAACTGTGAGGTAGTGCATACATAGCTAGGCATACGCTTTCTATGAGCTGGATGGTAATTTCTGATTAGGAAATGCGGTCATTCAAATGAAAGGAGTCAAATTCAATTTACCATGTCACATGTGAGACACGAATTCGGTTGCTTCAGGTGCACGGGTTTTGGAAGAGAACTTCCTACAGAACGCATAGCTAATTTGGATGCAATCGATGAGAGGTTGTCGGTTCGATACGCTTTGATGGTTGCTTGATTGAATTACCATCGGGCAATGTTGCGTGTTAGGTTTTGGAATGAGCGCCGATTAGCTGTTTGATAGTTTTGATGGACTAAGAGTAGGACTGGTTTAAAGCTAAACTAAGCTAAAGCTGAGTCACTGGAATTCGTTTATTTTAGGTGGCAATTATCCGATACAATCGGAGTGCTACAGTTTGACCTAATTAAGTGCAGTGTGTAAGCACACAAGGTCGGCTCTCATGGAACTATTTTAAGTTTTTCCCCGGGGCAAGAGTTCTATATGGCATGTTGATATTTACCAGGCTCTTTGTTGAGCCATGTCCGCTTTAGATGGTTACAGCTGATCAGATTACAGATTACACCGTCTTTCGTTAGCCTTTTAAACTGTTTAAGTGGCAATTAGGGACCTTGCCGCTTATTTGGGCACATGGGGCTCACTTTCTGTAGTCGATTCAGTTTCGGCTGTTTTTAGATACAGGTATCCTGTCAGGTCAGGTTCCTTTTCTTGTTGCAAAAAAAAAACTCCCCCAAGCGAATGGTCTTCTCATAGACAGGCCAATATGAACCTGTTTTGCCAGCCATTTGTTCCCATATTATGCGAAATAATCGACGTGTCCTTTTTTCTTTGTGCATCGCCAACTGCCATTTTGCTTACCCCAGGTGCATAATTTGCAAAGAAATTACCACAATTCGCCTTCAGATTGCCCATTAACACTATTAGCAGCTGCTACTACAAAATATAATAGACATTAGCATTATTCAAAAAAAAATACCTACCATCTACGAAACAATTAACTGCGTCCCGAAATGACAGTCGCAACATCGGCTATTAAATTCAAATTGCCCTGGCAAATAGCAACAATTTGTCAGCCTAATTTCCAGTGGAAACTAATTTCCTCTAGAAAACATCGCAATGGCCAAAATGCTAATTTCAAATCGCTAATGTTTCAATTAAGCCGAATCAGACTACCGCTATGGACCAACTAGCATACCGAGCGCCTGGTGGCGTTTCTAATTGTTTTGTAATTTGCGGACAACTTAATTGGTACTAGACTACTTTTATGGGAATAATTTTCATTTTCGGGCTGTGACTATGAAATCGCTCACAATCAAGGACGACCGACAGGCGGCTCTATAAACTGTGAGTTAAAAGACTTCTAGTCTGTTTACTATGAAGTTTTTTTTTTGATTTTAGTTTATCAAAAGCAAGTTTTTCTATTTAACGGGAATTGTATGAAATACCATTCAGGGATTATAGGGAGAAAAACCTTTCCACAGCAACACTATTCGCACAGAGTGATTGAAAGGGCGAATTAAATTAGTTTCTGTTGTTTCTCTTCATTGCACCCAACTTTGGACGATATTTCAATATAGCTATGTCTGTGCAAGGAACGCTGCAGTTTGCAATCGCATTTCTAAATATCCAGCAGTTTCATTGATTCAGGTCCTGCACAGGGAGTGCAATTAGTCACTGTTCGAAATGTTTTCGAAAGGTCGGTATAACTACTTTGATGTAATTAACATCAATGGCGGGTGCTTATTATAATCTGTTTATAGATTTATTCTTAAGTTTTCCTTTGAAGCTGTTTTATTTCGAAGGGTATTTACATTTTAAGGACGTTACTTAGAGGACACTGTCACTGTACTCGGAGTCACATTAAATGGAATAAATGGCAGTAACGAAGTCAGTCTGACAGGTGGACCCATTAAATTAATTAAGAAGTAGACTCCCTCATAAGAGCAAGAATAAATATGAAAAAGACTACAGCGGTTTAATGCGTCAAGCTTTGAAATTCGGGCTGTACATATAACTATGTTCGGAATAAAATTAATGTCATTATGTCGATTGTCGCATAGGTAGGTACATACTTCTGATTATCCAGTTTTGTAGGTAACACACTTTGAATACCAATTGGCATTTTCCTTGGGATTTTTGGGGCGCTTTTTCCTGCCTGTCTTGACGCGTTTTACCTCTCGTTTTTTGACTCTGTTTTCCAAGCGTTTTGAAAATGCTCCAAACCTTTTTTTTTATTGTTTGCAGAATTTTGTGAGGCAGAGATGTAGAGAACATTTTTCTCTTTCTATTAATTGATAAATTTGTATCGTATGTTTTTAATTTTGTTTTCCTTAAATTTTGAACTTCTCCTGTCTTTATAATTTAAACTAAATATTCCATTTTTCAATGGATATAAGTATTTTTTTTTTCATTTTCAATATATAATATTATCATTACTTCTTTTATTGTTTTTGTTTTTTAATTTAAATTTTATTTTTGTTTGACATTCAATTTAATTGTTTTTATAAATTTAAAATTGGTTTTTATTTTATATTTAATTTGAAAAAAGCAGAATTTTGTAAAGCAGAACTGACAAAAAAAACAGATACCGAAAGCAGCATTTTTGAGTGGAAAGGGAGAATTTTTCAAAACAGAATTTCAAAAGCAACATTTAAACCCGGTCCCTGTTTTAATGCTTTTTTCCTGGCATTTTTTGGCGCATTATTTCTCGCTGTTTTGATGCATTTTTTGTCGCGTTTCTTGACGCATTTTTTCACTCGTTTTTTGAGGCTTTTTTTCATGCGTTTTTGACGCGTATTTTCTTAAGTTGCTTTAGTGTGTTTATCCTCGTCTTTTATTTTGCGCTTTTGACTATTGATTCTGAGTAACAAAGCCTGTTTCATGACACTTAATATGACGAAGAACAGCGCGAAGCAGGAGAAACAGAGCAGTAAAATACAATACAACGATCGGAAATAGCTCGCCTAATATCATTGCGAAAGCTAGTTATTCTTTTGCACTTTATCTATACCCTAATCCTACTTAAAATAAAAAAAATAAAAATAATTGGCGCAACAGGTCCGTAGGGACCCTTGGCCTAGCTTCTCACAACCATTCGTTTTGTGTGAGTTTTTATTTTAGGGACGAATGGAAGGGATCTGCAATTTAATGCCGAGTCCAAACGGCCAATTGAGAAGGTCTTTCATGACAGTTATACTCTCGGATGTTTGTCAGACGTTCGCGAGAGTTGGCGCAGTGAAAAAACCTTAAGTTGGAATTTGGGTTTTCTCGGAAAAGAAAACCCGGATCCTACTGCAACAGAAAACTTGTCCCATTGTCTATGGGAAGTTCGCCAAATGATTGATTTAGCTTGTGGTTATGGCGATAGCGGACTGTTAAAAAGAAATAAAAGAAAACGATTCCAAGAATATGAACGTTTATTTCATTTATTACTACCTCTCCCGACTACAACTGAAGGACGCGTCTGTATCCTTGTAGTAAATTGAATCCTCTCGATGAGCAGCCCGATGGGCAGCTCAGCGCCCGATTGGTTGTTCATACACCGATAAGTGTTTAAAAAAGTGTGTGTGCGAATTATATTTGTTAGGCCGAATTTTATAAAAAAAATAAAAAAGGGAATATGTAATTTTACATTTTTACTTTATTCTAACAAATGACAATAGTTTTTAGTTTTAATGTGACAAACGTTAGATTCGGTTTGCTAGCAACTACTGTGTCGCTCCATTTGCTTTTATTGAACTTTTTGTATTTTGACTTTAATATTTATATGTGTTGGCTCAACAACAGTAGCCCAACGGTATACAATGTTTGTTTTCTTAGATCTATTTTACATAAATTGTAGTTGTCTTCTCGGATTCATACTTGTAGTATGCATCGTTGTCTGGGCTTACCTCAGCGAGTTCAAGACCGGGTGCGTCGCTCCTTCCGCGTTGTAGCTATTTATACCCATTTTCCTGATGAGTCGTTTTCCTTATCTTCAGGCTTTATGGTCATGTTGGTTACTTCGTATAGCTGCTCTTATCTTGTTTGTGTAGGGTTGATCATCAAAATCTGTTATGAGTGTTTGATATTTTTATTTGGATGCTTGTGTTGTAGATCTCCTGATGAGATGTTTCTTATCTTTAGTGTTTATTTCCTCTTACTGTTTTTAGGTACAGGTGAGTGTTTATAACTTGCGCAGCCAATTCAAGAATCTAGTCTAGATTGGTATAGATGAGATGTAACCTAAACGCAAAAACTAGATTGGTCGGCAACGTCACTTTTCCCACGTCATCCACATACGCGAACTGACAACTTAGTATTCAGTCACGAATTCCTCGACTAGATTCGTCGGCTACCCCTCCATAAACGTCAACTGAAACAGCTGCTCACATGACCGATTTGGACCAATCAAATCCGAAATTCAGTTGAGCTGTCAGACTTACTAAACCAGATACTTGAACGTCCCCAATGTCTTGCTTCGACATGTGCCTTGTTGTGCTTAGATGGTCGCACACGAGTTATCCATATACATAGGAATATTCAACACCAAATGTTAGTGTTACTGGTTGTCCGTAGCTCTCCTTTAGTGTTGCTAGATACAGATTAGAAAAACGGTAACAAATTCACAGTTTTACTAAGCCTGTTAAACCGAATCATAAATTAGGGGTATTTTCATATAAGTATACATTTCCTTTTATTAATTTAAATTATTTCAAAGCAAAATGAAAGCCTTTAAAAAACCCACTCCACTTTTCGAAGGCGTTAATGAACAACTTTAAAATTTCTTTCAGTACCAGAGAAACGCAAAATCCTTGGTGAAAGCCTTACAGGAAAGAAAATGTTCCCATTGCGTACAAAACTTTACATTTACTGCACACAAGAGTACGACAGGGCGTTATTTTGGAAACAGAAGCGCAACGAACTACTATATTCTTGTGTTTTTATATTTGTTCAGTCGCAGCCTCGATATCTTAAAAATGTCAACTACTTTTACGTGTTATGTTTGTTATTAACCGCTTTAAAGTTGTTATTCATAAGGAATAGATGACTGCAAATTAACGTCTGGCAAACATCCCACTCTACGTATTACTTTCCTTGGAAAGCTTCTTAAATCAGCCTTTCGGATTTCGCATAAATCTGTGAATCTATTCCATTTGTCTAAGAAATAAAAGCCAATTTTTTGTGAGAAGCTAGCACTAGGGTCCCATATGGACCCAACTCGAAATGGTATTGCCGAAACGCGCATGTTCACTACATCAACAGATGGCGTTAACACCTCAGATAACTAACTTTTACAAATTTCAAATATGCAAATAGAAAAATAGTTCTCTACTCATACATTTTAATCTCCATCAACAAATTTGTTTATTTATTCCCTGATAAATTCAAACCGCAGATAAATTAATTCAATTCGTGCTCCCGAATAAGTGCGATTGAAATTTTGAATAGAGACATCCCAATCCCAAACCAAATACGAATTTGTTGTACGAATATTTTAGCAAAAAAGACTCATGTGGGCTACCCAATTGAATTAAACAAATTTGTTTCCACTCTCTCCCTCAACTACAAACGAACATTAACGTTTCAAAAATGTAATCCAAGTTTAAGTTGGACAATAATTGATGTATCTATATTATAAACAATTACCATCATATTGAGTACAGCATTTAATTGGATATTATGTAGGCAAATGGCTAAAAATAATGTGTCTGCAACCGAAAATGTAATTAGTTTAAAATAATCAAAGTCAAAGCAAATGTTGTTATTATGGTTCACTCGAAAATGTCCCCACCCTATCAGCGAGGTTTAGGATGTTAGTCAATGTATTATCCACCCGTTATTGACTTCAATTTATTTAAAATAAAAATGATTTCTAACAGCAAACTGGAAAAGGGAATTGATTAAAAGCACTGGGCTAAAAGATCACATCCCTTTTCATATGTTATGGCTATCAGAAGGGAATATACAGCCACCTTTCAGCACATAGGTTGGAAGGGTGCTTTGTCATTTTTGGCAACATGCAAGCTTTAAATTGAATGATATCCACTGTCTGCATTTTTATGATTTACTAACACAAAAGCGAAATATTGAGAGAAGGCAAATTATCTATATTCCTCAACTAATACTTTGTAATTGCACTCTGGGCTAATTTAATATTCATACCAACATAACTAAATCCCATTAAAATTTACTAAAAATCCATTTGCATTTTTGCAGCCATAACGATTTTAGTTTTCTAATTTTCTTTCTGTATAAATAAAATGCTCCACGATTAATTGTCCCCTCCAGTGCTGAGCAAAGAGTAAATTCATGACTGCAAAATAAGTTTGTCACCAAACGACCAACCAATCCATTTGACAAGGATAAAGTTACTCTGCGATGAATTAAGGACTTAAGTATCTTCAATTATATTTCCTCCGATCTGCGCGTATTAAGCACCACTAAGTCAACGACTGTAACTTATTATAAAATTAAGTTCCAATTGAAAATATGTTTTGTCTAATGGCATTTATTGTTGTTAATTTGAACAACGCTAGAATTATTCAATTAATTTGGAATAGGAGGAACTATGTAAATTTGGTTATGAGGGGTGTTACTTCTAGAGGATAAACAGCTTCAAATAGTAAGCGACAAGGAATTAAAATGGATGTTGCAAAAATAAAAGGACTAAACAAACCAGAGATGAGTTATATAAATAAATACGAAAATTTGAGAACAATTTTGTGAAGAACAATTTTTATCAACGGTCTACGACGAATGTAAGAAATGTCTTAAATAGAAAAAAAAAATCTTATATCCGAGTTGTTTTTATATAAAAACAATTGATACCAGAATTAATGTTCTTAATGTTTATGTTCCTTATAAGCGATTTTCTCTAATAGGAATTTCTCTTATATCCATCGTCGACTGATCCAATGTTTTAGAATTTTCGGATGAATAGGAAGACTCGGTAAATATCATATTAAAATAATTTTCTAATGACAGTAGGTATTAAAATGATTTTGAAAAAATAATTGCAGTAGCATCTAAATATTACAAAGCGTCTTATTATACATTTTTTCCGATTGATAGTTGACGGGTTTTTGATGCGTTTTTCGACGCACTTTTTAGAAGCTTTTTGAACTTGCTTTGATTTGATTACTTTAAATTTATCGCATTTTTTTAAAGAATTTTAGACATGTTCTAGAGGGTTTGGGCTTTAAATTCTGGATGGGTCAAAATCCTTTTTACAAAATTCTGTTTTTAGAATTCTGATTTACAAAATTCTGCAAGCAATGAACAAAATGCGCACTAAAATCCGCATGCTTTTAAATTTTCCAAATCAGTTTTTTTTTTTTTTGTTTGTAGAATTTTGTAAACAGATGAATATTTTTTTGTATTTTTTTTTTAAATTTTTAACTCGTCTTTTCTTGATTTAAATTTTTTTCTTTAGATATGTAATTCAATTTAAATTTTATTTTATTTTTATTTTTAATTCTTATTGTTTTATAAAACAGAATCGTTTGGTAAAAATTTTAAAAAGGAGAACTAAAAAAATCTGAATTTACTTGTGAGAAGATTGAATTTTGCAAAGCAGCTTTTTTTGTGCAATTTTGAAACGTTTCTGGTACATTTTCCACTCTTTGACACAATCCCTGAAAGTCTTTTTTTATGATATCTTTTTGTTGATATATCTTCCACTAAGTTTTTTCACAAATTTTTGGCACGCTTTTTTATAAATTTTGAAACCGTTTTTGGCGCATATTTTACTCTTTTTCCGAAACCTTTTCGACTCGTTTAAGGCGTTTGTTGGTGCATTTTTTGACGCCTTTTCCGACTTGTTTTTGGGCGTTTTTGTTGGAGCATTTGCAATCGGTTTTCACTGTGTTTCTTACGGCTTATTTAAGTAGCTAGCAAATTATTTGTTAAGTTAAATTTGAAAGCATTAGTGATATACTCGTGGTTATGATATTAAGGGCCCGAAATATGTTTCTTCTCCTTTTTCATCTAAGATCAACCAAAGTCATAAACATGGGCTTTCTGGTTGTTGCAAACTTTGATTTATTTTTTATCTAACCAAAGGATTGGTCACTAACTAACCAATTGGCCAAAGGACAAACTAGGTACTATCATAGGTGGATATAAGTTTGCTGTTATTAATATCTATTGCAAAATCGCGTTATATTTCTATTTTTGACATTTGATAATCATAAGCCTAAAGGACTATTTCTTGTATCAATGAAAAAAGGTCTGTTCAAGCCAAGATTGACTGCATCAACGCCCTAGAATATGAAAGTGAACATTTTGAAATTATTAACAAAATCCCACAGCTGACAAGTTGGGATTTACGCCACAACTTATTTCAGATAAGGACCTTGTGCCAATTATAACCTTCATACATGAATACAGTTTGCTTCAATTTGTTTAAATAACTCGATCAAATTGCGAATGGGAAATATTTAATACCGTCAGACAACTGCTCTGAATTCTCCCAAACTGTCCCACAAATAATAAGCTTGGGCAATAAGCTTCTTTCAAATTCAACTAGGTGCCAGCTAAAACTTTGCAAACAATTTTTCACCCTCTTATCGCTGGAACCTTGCAGCAGGTCATAAAACTCATCGCATCGCCCCTCGAAATTCAATCAATATTTGAATACTTTTTAAATGTTCTCTCTCTGTCTTCATTTCGATACCCCCACACAAAACCAATGAAAATCATTGTAACACTTTAAGGTTGCACGTAATTCGAAGGCCCCCCATCGACTCCGTAGTCCACACCCAATCTGATTGAACTTTACATTTACAGCCAGTCGCGTCGTCGTCGTCGTCATTACCCCACGTTGCGTCATCATTCACAATCTTCATTATCCTCATCATTGTTATTGGAGCAATCCTCTCCGCCTCTTACGACTGTAAATTTACTCCTAATTTTATTAGCCAACAAAGTTTATATGCATTTTCGTTATTTCATAGAAAATATCCCATGGCCTAGGGAAAAAGTGCGATAAAACCCGAACAAGGATTCTCCCCATCCAACTTTATCGATTACAATAAAATTTCCATTTCGAAGAATACAACGGCACAATCTCGGAACTCAGAGTCAATAGGATAATTTCTTACTCGCGTTCTTTGTTCATCGTCAACTTTTTAAATAAAATTAGAGAAAAAGCGTAGACAAAGTTATGAAATGTAATGAAAGCGCAATTCTAAGGCGTGGAATTTTTTAATTATTGACGAACGAACTTACCTACGGGTTTGGCTGAAATTGTCGTAACTATTTCCAATTGAGAATGGTGAATAAAATTTGATATTCTAGACAAAGTTTCCGTACCTAGCTATACCTGCTGTCGGGGCAGAGAACCTTAATTGGTCTTGGAAATTGGAGTTTGAGGACATTGATCCGCCTTCAGTTGGGTCATTTGCTTTTAATTATTTTAATCAAATTGATTAGATTTCATTGGATTAGATGTCCTTATCTATTCAAACAGAATGAGAGTTCATAGTTTAGTAGTAAGATTCAAAATGCCCAACTCAACATAAGCAATACACTCAGACGATATCATTTGAATGGGCGAACTCATTTTTGGTTACCTATATTACTGGGGTAAAGTTTTACCGGCGTTCCTTCACTAACCTAGGGGTGGCACCACTGAACGCAGTGAACCTAATCCTTAAACAATACGCCATTATATCTGAGGCACTTCGCTCTTAAGTTTTGCAATTGTGAGCTTTTTAAAGCTTCTCAGTTCAGTGTTTTGGAATCGCCATAACGAATGGCTCTTAGAAGCTATTCCTATAGGATCTCTTATATGGACTTGTTTCGCCATCTACATTGGGTTGCCAAATATATGGGGACATTGTAAATTTTTATCAATTTTCATGTTTCAGTGTTCTTTTGATAATTTTTTTTAATGACTTTAGACATTTTTTTCGGAACAGAATGGGTCGGGGAATGGATATCACTCCAAGAACAAAAACGGATGTGGAAACTTAGAAAAGTAGCTGTTATTACAGTTGTTACAAAATCTGTTGTCAACAGATTAAAATTTGGGCCAAAATATTCCAGTTACTCGCAACAAACCCATGAACTGTCCCTGTTAACTTGGCAATTCACTGTGCTTTATACCTGAAGAGCCAATGGAATTTTACTTAAATACTTACTTGATAACTTAAGACTTGTTGGCCTCCGGATATGCGTATATTTAAATTAAAGAACCTTACAGAGTCGTCGGTATTTAGTCCGACGGTATCCGGTATCCATATCGTTATAGCGTTTATTAGTTTTGGCAACGAATATTCATGAGACTTGTAACGATGCATTCGTTACAATAACACTTTCCCCATATCGCACCCCGGAACACCATTCGATTTGCCACTGAGGCAATGCATGTGCACTACGCACAGTGCACCTTTGTGCACACAGCCACTGTTGGCTCTGACCAACCAACTGACCATTCAACTGGCCGCGCCTACCTCACCCCGCCGCTCTCTAGCTCTGACAACAGCATGGCGATATGTGCATACTGCACAGATGGCTGCGCGATATGGCGTTTGCGTTGGTGGATAGAATTCACACCGGCTTGTTACCTAAAACACTATAAGACCACCAGTGAGATCACAACCAATGTCCTCCAACATCAGAGTTGAAAGTACCAATCTCGTGTACCGCTGATTTTGTTCCGCAAATAGTTGTTGTACTATTTTGCAAATTTGTTGCTAGCAAGCTGGCGAATTGCCGAGTCCTTCGATCTGAAAGACTTTGAGAAGTGCCAAGACTGTGGATTGCCGGGACTGTCGCAAGACGGACCTTGAGTGCCAGGACTGCCGAAAGGCGGACCTGTGGATTGCCGGGACTGTGGCAAGACGGACCTTGAGTAGCAGAACTGCCGAAAGCGGACCTGTGGATTGCCGGGACTGTCACAAGACGGACCTTGAGTGGCAGGACTGCCGAAAGGCGGACCTGTGGATTGCCGGAACTGTGGCAAGACGGACCTTGAGTGGCAGGACTGCCGAAAGCGGAACTGTGGATTGCCGGGACTGTCGCAAGACGGACCTGTGGATTGCAGGGACTGTGGCAAGACGGACCTTGAGTGGCAGAACTGCCGAAAGCAGACCTGTGGATTGCCGGGACTGTCGCAAGACGGACCTTGAGTGGCAGGACTGCCGAAAGGCAGACCTGTGGATTGCCGGGACTGTCGCAAGACGGACCTTGAGTGGCAGGACTGCCGAAAGGCGGACCTGTGGATTGCCGGAACTGTGGCAAGACGGACCTTGAGTGGCAGGACTGCCGAAAGCGGACCTGTGGATTGCCGGGACTGTCGCAAGACGGGCCTGTGGATTGCCGGGACTGTCGCAAGACGGACCTTGAGTGCCAGGACTGCCGAAAGGCAGACCTGTGGATTGCCGGGACTGTGGCAAGACGGACCTTGAGTAAATAAATTGTAATAAAGAAACTCCTTTACCTAAAGTTCATGTTTCTTTAGGGAAGACCTTGACGATCCGAGATAAAAAGCACATCACAGACTATACGAGCTACAGCAAAGCAAAATAGTCAACAAAACTGAACCATCGGTCCTAAAGATGGGTGAGATAAGTAAAGCAAGTGCACATACCTTCAATTCTAAAAACTAGAGCCACGGGACCTTACTAATAATTATCTTAACCTTCACACTAAATATTTTCTAGGTCACAATATGCAATTTTGTGTGGGAAATTATGCCATCGAAAAATGTTGAAAAATGTCGCGGACTACCTCAATCAAGTGGAGGCGGTTGCCATTGCAAGTGAGAGTAACTGGCGACAGTTAGATTTTCATTGAACTAATTTTAGAGGCTGACCCCTTAGTCTGTTTTTACTCCAAACTACAGCGCTATTTAAGACTTAATTTATTGAAACGATTTTTTTGCTTTTGCTGGCGACTTTTACTCGAAATCAAGAAGTCACTTCTCAAAATGTATCCTCGCACAATGCCTTGTCGAAAGTTATGTCCGACTTGAAGATCATCAAAGCCTGCATGGTATTTCTGTAGATCGCAGTATGTTAGCCATTTTTGAATACTGTGGCCTATTTGCAGTAATGGGAGTTCAACTATGTACCATCTTTTCCAATTTTGATAACTATCCCAAGTTTTAGTTCGTTAGGGACTCTAAAGGGTATTTCAATAGGAGCTATGGGATTTTGTTCGCATGATGCTATGATGCTGTGTAGCTTATAGACTTAAAATTTAATCACACAGTTTGGCTGAAATTAAGAGAGCCACAATATTATCACCTGGAGTATTTTGTATTATTTACCAAATAAATGAAAACCAAAAGGAGGCGCTCTTGTTTCTACAGTGTGTACCTACAGTTTAGTGCGTCTATCTGTCGGTTGAGACTGTTCTAATCTTTAGAAGGTTTGAGAACCGCATGAAGTTCTGATTGTTACGATCTACATATCTCAGGTGGTTTAAATCCGTCCCTTTATAGCGTGGTTACAAGGCCTTATTCTTTTGTGTCGCCTTGAAGCTGAGCCGCCATTGAGCTGCCACTTAGGACAACTGACAGATCAGCGGTTCGAAAATAAATCAACAACGGTTTGACATCTAATTATTTGCTTTTCTTTATTTAGAAACTTGGACAATGCAGGTTCTCTTTGGAATAGTATGCCCATGTGCCGTAGAACACGGATTTGTTTACACAAACGACGAACACTTGTGCTCCAATTTTTGATATACCAGTGACTGATATTTGCGGCTTTATGACAAAAGCCATAGCTTGACCAAAGTTCCGACTTCCATTAGACCTGTCGATTATCAGTGAAGAACATAGACCTTCTCAAGGTCTGTGGGTAGATATTTGAACAACATGGCTCCATAACACTATTGTCTTTGATAGTTTTCTCATTTCAAAAGATATTAGGTCCGATGAACAGTTTTCACGAATTTCCATTCAATCAACTACAGTGTAAATGATCAGATAAATGAATACACTTGGTAATGCGCGCCCTCCTGCAAAACAACAGATCCTCACCTAAACTTGACCATCCCTTACGTATGCCCATGCTCATTATCCCAGCAGTTTATCATATCTATTTCTGTCAAGGATGAATATAATATACACTCGTTTAACAACACTTCTTACAGCAAATCTGAATTACCCCGGTTTTACATAAAAGTACACTCTCCAAAGTAGCCGACCTTCGCACCAAATGCTGCCACAGCCCCATTCCACCGAACGGCAAGTGCCTTTGTTTGCCCCGTGATTTATGTTCTGAATTTTAGTGATAATAAGTCTCATGATTTATATTCAAAAATGCTCGGCTACGCATTTATCATCTCAGCAGTTGGTTACACTAATGTTGAGCGTTGATTTCTTATTCACCCCTGATCGTGGGTACTTTGTCTTTGCAATACGAACGCAAGGCAAACGTCTGGCCTGTTTTTTTAGTCTGTTTGTACCGTTGTCAAAAGGAACCAAACCATATTGTTATGCATAAGAAATGCTTTCATTAAAGCAAAGCGAAACATAAATCCAGATCTTTTTGCTTCTATTCCAGATAATCGGTATCGCCAATTCAAATTTGGCCAATTCAAATTCATAAATCAATTCGTGATAATATAGGGTATGAGGTAACTCGCCATAAGCTTGTGTCTTTTATGGACCTTTTCGAATGAGTAGATATACGCTTGTCTTGTGGGACGAGTCCGAACAAAGTTGATTTTCCTACAAGTGTTATAAATAGAATCAGACACACACCCAAATCGAGCCTCTGTGTAAAATCGAAGTCGATTTAAAATCATTCATCTATGTTCTAGGACGTGGCTTCTTCTCTCTTTTCCAGTTGCAGGAAATGGAAACTTCTCCTTGGCGAAAAGTTACCCAAACTTCTGATTAACAGTTGCTAATGAATTTCTTTAGCCTGTTTTGCGGATGTATTCCAGTCCAAGGGGAGGGGGGATTTCTTCTTCCCCGCCAGCCCTATGCCTGAGCTGAAGTCCTTTTATTAGTTTTTCGATTTATTATTTCCCTATCGTTGGCCTTATTATCTGATCCCGATTCCAATTTGACCTTTAATCAATGTGTAGTAAAAGTTTGCATTGCCTTTGTGAGGATACAGTTTTTCTTCGCATCTGGTTGGGGGTATGCTATTGACTAGAGTTTATTGATTAATAAGACGAACGGACAACGGCTCGATATAAATTGTATGGCAAAGTAAGTTCACTTTGATGTTGTGTACACAAATACCTGCTTACAGTTAAACTTGAGCTATAGTCTGGGGCGGGGGAAGGTAGCAAACTGACCCTAATGAATATGATTGAGGGAGAATGGAATTTCTGCCATTCGGAATTGGGGTCTGTCATCTGTGGCAATTGGATCGGATGGATGATAGATGTATACCAAAGAATACAATGTCTGGCATCGTTCTCTATTAGAAGATTTATCATGTTTGTCTGGGGTGGACCGCTTATTCGGATTCATTTCAATTTACGTTGAAAGATAATGATATTGGAAATAATATGCCTGTCCGTGTACGTGTCTTCACGGAGAGGAGCAGTACTTAATTCTTCTCTAATTTGTTGCTTATTTGACGCAGCTGGTACTAGTGTGTCTCTGAAGACGTATTCAATTGGGTTATGGTTTCGTCACGAGCTGTCAGACAGACTTTATTTTTTTGAGCAGGCTGTAGTAAAATAGAACTTAAACTCGGACTTTTAATAGGGCTTTGCCGCTAAATGGTAGATTTTCTTAGTAGAAAAATTGTACAGCGCCTCTTAGGTCGTAATTGCTTACATAATTCTCACCACTGAGATTTGATGATCGATAGGGGAATTTTAAGGTTAGAAGTTGAAGGAAACACGTTTTATCTTTTAATCACAACCCTTTTCAATGTAACCGTGAAAACCGGAGTCAATTTTGTTCAGCTGTTTTCAGATCTACTCCTGACATACACATTTCAGACGGGGAAAATTTCTACGCTTCTCAAATGTTTAGAAATGCTACAAATATTCCACCAAAATTCGAGGTCACTTGTGGGTACTCACCTTTTATGCACACCAGAGAATTGGTTAGTGAAAAATTGGAGCTAATGCGACCTATAACCAAAGACACTGGTGGACATCTCTTTCCAAATAAAACCACAAAATTGAGTAAAAGCTAAAAGTCTTGATGAAAGCCTCTTTAGACTCTTTTTCGTGCCCTAGAAAGTGTTCTCCCACCACATGATATCCCTCCTCTTTATCAATTGTTGTAGTGGATCTTGACAGCGTAGATATCGAAGGTTTGTAACCCAGTCGGCATCTAGGTATATGTGCCTTTTTTGTGCAAGTTTAATCCGATTCCTGATTAGTACCATGAGTGACTTATTGAGGATCCACTTATTTGTTGGCCGACTGAATTTTTGTATAATTCAAATCGGTTTAGCACCAAAATCGTGTTAAACTTTTGGATAGCCTTTTGCTAAAGATTATTATCCCAAGTCTTTAGCAATGTTTGCTTTTGGATAGGTCCTTTCCCGCACATCTGATCAGCGGACTAGCTGCGATCTCTAAAGTTCTTAGGGTAAGATCTATCAAAATTGTCAATGAAATCGTGATTCCTACTTTAGATGAAATGAACCACCACTCCTGTGCTCTTAGCTGTTGTTGAACCAGGACTACTGCTGCCGTTAGAAGCTATAACAACAATAGAGAATACGCGTGTCCGTCAGGGTTGCCAGGTTAGGGGTTTTCCCCCCAGATCGACGGGGAAAAATTGTTTTGGAGGTTTTGTATTTCGTTTTAATATCCTTCTTTGGTGACCTTAAAAAGTGGGTGTTATTTTTTAAATTCTGTTATATAATCGACCGATCGTCCAAAGCTATATTTATCAAAGAAAACTATTTGTTCTAATATCTATACAAAAGAAGTCTTTCAAAAAGGCCAATGCCAGTTTCATTAGGAAAAAGTTATAGTTTTTTGTAATAGTTCCTTAAATATTTTTCCGGATCTAAGCACCGACCGCATCTGTAAATTTTATAAACAACAACTTCATAAAAGCGTAAGCACTGTTTAAATTTGTGCAGGATTGTTTCAAAATGCAACATTTTGTATTGTATTTATTTGGCGCACACTTTTGCATTCGAAAAACCAAACTTACATGTTCGCGTTTTAAATTCGAAATTCCTTCTTTCGTCGTACAAAAACATGCTTACGAAATAATGACAAAAAGTTGAGGTTTTTTTTGGGGAAAAATAGCCAAATCTGGGGTTTTTTCAGATCTATCTGGGGGAAAATATTTTGACCGTGTGGCAACGCTGGTGTCAGTGATATATTTAAGTATTGGCAAGAATAGCCCACTTCCAAGTACGTTCTCTTGTCCAGGTTCTTAGTCGGAGGACAACTTTGGGTGAACCTGAGGTCATCATTAGCCAATTATTGTAAGCAGCTGATGTGCATAATAGTTTTCTTTTGGATAAATTTTCAATTTCTTCTTGTGCGTTGCCACTCTGGGTTTAAAGCATGCACAGGTTCTGCGCCTTGTTTACTTACATACATTTCGGTGTGGACCATTAATTACAAGCTATATTCCCATCTAAAACGTTCAACTTCGCTGTATATATATATGTCAATGTGCAGCTCATACAGTTCATCTCCAACGCAGAGCCATTGGGACTTGCAACAAGCGCCACCAAAAATCTTCTGAATATTAATGAGTCCAGGACAAAATGGGGGTTTTAATTTTTTTTACCTTATGTCTACTTGACGGTCTAGAAGGCGACCCAAACGGACCGTGTTTGTGCAGCGCAGGGATTGGTATTAAAGCTTATAGCAGGTCAAATATACGTAGTCAGAGTTCTTAACTTTGCTTAGGTGTTTATTGTGAGGACCTTTCCAATTCGGTGAATGGTGGCCTTATTTTTACTTTATACGGCCTAAACTGTTGCTTTTTGTACTCGCTTTGTTCTACCAACTATTTAAATTTTTCAGTATATGGCCTAGTAGCAGGAGAAGCTCCAAATGGAGCAGTTACCCCAATGTAACGTGATAGATGGTAACTCTGGACATCACTACACATAAGGAGTATGTTAAGGTCTTGCAATAAACCTAAAGAAAAGCAAACTCTGGAGAAACTGGTCTTGCTTGGATCCACCTTTAAGCACTCTCTTCTCGATCTGTGAATAAGGCTTTGAATTTGAATCTATGGGAAGAACATTGTGTTCTCTCTCACCTTTTGACCACTTTTAATCTTCATGAATGTCTTGAACAACGCTTACGGAGTTAGTGCTCTACAGCATTGTCTTTCTTCTGCATTCCGAATCAGCGTAGTATCCTCAAAGCCAGGGTCACAGCTTTTCGTTAAGCCTCAGAGTGTCGGTAGACTAATGCTGAATAACGTAAAGAATATATTGCATACATATGGCTATGGTATCCTTACATACCTAACACCAATAAAAATAAAATCTATAGCGCCAAAAAGTTACTACATATATCCTCACAAAATGGAGAATCCAGCACAACCACACTAAGCTACTAACCCTGGTGCAGTATGGAAAGTACACCATACCCCAGTGTTACACACATTGGACCGATCAGAGATCACAATGTTTTTGTTAAGAGCCACCGGTCTAACTAGTAAATGAAGCATTTTATCCACCCCTCTTAAGATCCTGTTTAACACTTGAACAGCCTTTAAGATATGACGGCTTGAATCTCCAGTAGCCCTTCGAAGTACTCCAACCACGCAGTTACGTCGCTTGACCATACTCGTAGATTTCCAACCCTTCTACCAACACAAAGACCAACTATACACCAATCTGGCTTATATATTCCCGGGACCTTGTAAATCTTTATTTTAATTTAAAAACTTCCGGCCATACAAAATGTGCTGTGTTAAAAAAATTTTCTTTGTTCGTCCGACCTCATAACCTCAGATCAGATCGATGCCGGCAAATCCCCAACTAACGTGCAGCCACGTCCTTCCACGTTGTTGCCAATAGATACACTCGCACAGTTCCTCTCTCCGTGTCTTCTGTAAATAAAGTAATGTAAAAGAAAATTAATTACGTATTATCGCTCGATAGTTTTTCGTCTTTTTTTCCCTAATTAAAATTTAGTGAACCCTAGGGCTTCCATTACAAAATGGAGCCATGAGCGGATTTATTTTGTTTCCCTCCAAAGGTTGTGCTCTCTGGGGGTTACTGCGAATACTAAGTAATGCGCTTTTTAATTAAATGCCATTAGTTTGCAATTGCCTTAGATTGTGTGAGCTATTCGTAACAGTTGGTGCAATTACCATGCACAAAGGACGAAAAGGACTTATTGCATTTGAAGATCGAGAGAAGCGAACGGTTTGGCGCTGCGAATGTGTGTATATATCGATGCCGGCAGTCATGTGATTTGAATTCAAATAAAATGGAGGAGCAGAAAAAATGCAGAAGGGGACTAGCACCATTTGTCGAGTCGTTTAGTATGCATCAGATGTGCAGATAGTATGAAGTTGATTGGGACGAGTGCAGTGACACATATACGAGAAGTCGTATGTGGAAGTAAATCGTTAAGGAGGCAGCTGTAGCTGTAGTATATACCGCACTAGCGGAAGGAAGGATGTGCCCTCGGGATGAGGATGACGACGACTGGTAACAGCGGATATTTCATTATTTGCATAACGTCAATTGAATGAGGACTTAATTTGCAAGAAAACCCAATTCTGGATAATGGAGAGACAGAAAGAGAGACTGCGGGAAGGGTAGAGGTGGTGTGTGTTTGGCAGATCCTTTGGAGTTTTAGTTTGTGCGGCATGTGCAGTGCCATCGGCTGGTGCCTGATGGATTTGGTTGAAATTGTTCGTGAATTCGTTTTGGTCTTTTGTGGGATTTAAAGGGATAGTTGAAGAGGCACGGAATGGAATGGAATGACAAAAACGCGCTATTTGGGGTATTGATGTGAAGGCTTTGAAGAAATGCCAACAGCGCTTTGTAGATCGTGATCATTGTGTAGGTTGACTCGAAAATACCGCCAGAACCAACATAAATCTAATTTTCCAATACATGCTCCTGAAGTAGAAATTTGTGGCCATGTTGCAAATTTATTTTAAACTAACTGTACCCGCCCGTGCAAAATGTGGTTTCAGAACAATTGATGGGAACAATTTTTTATAAATTTGCAGTCTTTTAGGGGACACAATTTTTTTTTGATAATCGCTCTAAGAAAAATTATGGATAGACATTGAAGCGGTATAACGCGAGGGAGCTGTCTGCAAAAGTGAGGGACTTGAGCCCGTATTAAAAAACATCCCAAAGACTGAGTCCAATCTGCCTTCATGGCATTGCACCTGGTCGTTGGACTAATCAGCAACAATTTAATAATCTTTGGACAATGAAAATGAACGAAAATAATTTTATAATAGGTATTTAACTCACTTTTTTGTTAATGTAACGCTTCTTTGTATACTAAAGGGTCCGCCATCTAACTTTTTTTTTTCAACTAGTGCTTATTTCGCGAATGGTAACACTTAGCTCATGTCCGATTTGACAGATAATTAGTTTTATCCTTCTGCTGAACGAATATGGTTGTGTATACGCTTGAACGACGCTGGGAAATATTGCGACATTAAAATCATGGTAATGTTGCAGAATGTGTTCGTTTTCTTGTGAAAAAAGTGAAAGAAACTGGCATCCTCATCGATAAACCAAACCGTGAAAAGCCAAAAACAGTGCGTACACTCGAGAAAATTGAAATTTTGGTCCAGAGGCATAATTGGGCCATTTTTCTTCGAAAATGAGCAAGGAGTGGCCGTTACAGTCAATGGCGATCGTTATCGGGCCATGTTGAACGAATTTTTGTTCACAAAAATTGAGGAGGAGGATATTGGCAATATTTGGTTTGAACAGGACGGCGCTACGTGCCACACAGCCGAAGCTACACTCGGTGCTTTGCGCCCTGTTTTTGAAGATCGCATTATCAGCCGCAGAGCTGATGTCGTTTGGCCACCGCGGAGCTGCGATTTGACACCGTTGGACTATTATTTGTGGGGAGCCGTAAAAGATAAGTGTTACGCCGATATGCCAGAGACAATTGACGCTTTAAAGGACAATATTCGTGAAGCCATTGGTGAAATACAGCTGCACACAGTCGATAATGTGCTTAAAAATTGGACCGATCGTGTAGGCTACTGCATGGCCAGCCGAGGCAGCCATTTGAATGAAATTATTTTCCTTTGTTAACCGGAAGGATTGTACTTTCAATTAAAAAAAGAAATTTGAGAAAATATTCAGTAGTTTTTTTTTTATAGCATTTTCAAAAAAGAAAAAAGTTATTTGGCGGAACCTTTATATTAGAAGTTTTATTTCTATCGGCTGAGATAGTGATATTTCCTGCATTAATTACCCTGGAGCACGCTGAATAATTATCTATAACTGCCCGTGATGGGCTGTAATTCTATTTAAAAACTCCACCGGATAATTTATTGCCTCATCTTGATTGCAAACAGCATTTATAAATAGTATCACCAGGAATTTTCCCTAATATAAATCCCCTAATGTAATAATACCACGATCTGGTATCACTGGTACCTATACCTATTTGACATTTCTTTCTAGACACTTTATTTTGTAAGCAAAACAGAGGCAAACAAACCTTTCCTTCATATTTGCCATTTCTTTTGTTTTTTGTTTTCTTAGCAAATCACACAGCCTACTGCCTCTGTCTGTCTCCCTCTCCGTCACAGGAGTAAAATAGGGTTAAAAGAGATGTCAATATAATATTGCGCAGTTAGTATGTTTGATTTGAGAATGAATTGCATATCTACTCACTCATGTGAAAATCGTAGAAATGTTTCAAATTTTGCCTTTTTATTCTTCCGTAAAACAATTTGCTGCACTTTTTGTGGGCGGAATATCAAGCAGGGAAGAACCACTTCTCAACAAACTTTTTTGAACATTTATATTCACATTTTCTTCCCTTCCTTCTTTATTTTCCGAATACAAAAATAGACAAATTGAATCATTTTATATTTTTAATTTAACACAAAATCTAAATTTTTTACAATCAATTTTTACAGCAACAGAAAAAAAAGTTGTTGTGTTGGGAAACAGCTGTCAAATATTTGGAAAAATAAATCAAAAATTGGAAGTCAGAATGGAAATAATTGGGAAAGTAATTTCACAAAAACGAACACGGTCAAAATAAAGGTATTGCTTTTGATACGATCCGCTGCGCATTTGGGAATAACCCCCAAGATATTAAAAAATCCGGCATTCTTCCAATCTGTTTTAGGCTCAATAGGAGAAAATCGGCTTGGTTGTTGTTTTATTAATAAATATTGTTTTTTTATTTATTTTTTTTTATGTTTTCTTTTGTTTTTTTTAACTTTTAATTCTCAATTTTTTATTAATAATTCAAAATCTTTTTCTTTTTTTTCTACACTTTTATTTTTTTTATTGTTTATATCTGTCGGAAAAAATAGAATAAGCTGAATTCGTTTCCTTTAAATATTTTTTAGTTAGAAAAAAGCGGAACAAGCTGAATTATTTGCTTTAAATTTGAAAAGGAGAATTTTGAAAGCAGCATTTCGACGCACTCCCATTTCCGATTTGGAACTTCGTCGAGCCACCACATGATACAATGTTTAACCGATGTCCATCGAGACTTTTGAAATCTCAATCAAAAAGAGGTAGCCTATTTAATTCTTTATTTTATTAACGACTTAAAACAAATTTTTGCTACAAACATTTAAATCCAAATAAATATCTGAAAAATGGTCTGGATTTTTGTAAATAATGCCCGTCAATCACAAACACGTTGCTGCGAAACATATTCTATATTCTATTAAATAGAAACCTAAAAAGAACGCGCTTATTAATCAAATACCACCGCAAAAGAGCGCATCAGAAAAGCTTCCAATTTTTGGTAAAAATAAATCGCAAGCCAATACAAAAATTCTTCAACCCTACCACAAGTGTTTCTCGAATAGTCCGTCGCTTATCCCTATCAATCACACACACAATATGCCAATCCGTAAGAAACTCCCCCAAATCCATTCGCCTACTCTTTATGTCCATCTTCTTTAATGGATGATAAAATCCCATGTGATTCGATACTGAAAAGTAATCAATGCAATTTCTGTTCTAAAGAGCAACAAAAGTGTGGAGGAAAATAAAAGTAACGCCATGTCTCTAACGATTACTGACGCTGTACGGCATGTACCTTGTGCAGAAGGATTGATCCTTTGAAGAAGATTTGTGTTGGATGTGGAATAAAGTACTGTGTCACCATGTGTTCGATTATAGAAAAGTGCTAAGGGCCTCTTCCCTTTGGGAGTAGGTAATTTACGAGAGATAAAATCGCCTGTCATCGGAGATGAGTCGGTGAGCCCTACATGTTGAGGTGACAGATATAGTTGGTAGTTGCCCGTAAAAAGGGGCTTTTGTAGTTCAGGATAGTTTTTGGTTAATAGGAAGTGGCTGAGTATAGAAGTCGATAGTTAAAATGTGTCCACAGGGATGATGATCATGCAAACCATATTATAAAGGGGTTTTTAAAAGGCCCCAAATTTAAAAATAAATAAAATTAATTAGTAATTGTCGCAACCATTAGTTTTGCGTGAGTTTTTCATTTTTCGGACCAATGGAGGGGATCTTAAATTGTATGCCGAGTCCAAATGGCTAATTGAGAAGTTCGTCGTCAGAGTTATACTTTTGGATATTTTATTTTTATTTTTATGAAAGTATTTACTGGCAATATATTACAGGAGATGCCCCTAGTAAGCCAAAAGAAGGAGTGTAAAAAGTTAATGCGTAGAAAAAAAAATTCTTAACCCAATCTGTCATCTTCGGGAGATCGGAGATTCGCACAATCGAATAACACACCTCACTGCTACTCATTTAAGATCGGACATCATTGCCAGTTCTGTAGTCCGGCTTTTCAAGATCCTATCAAGATCCTCAATGGAACAATTCTGTCAGTATTGGCATCCACGTTCGATTTGGCAAGATAAGCGAAAATAATTTGTTTTCAACCCCTATTTGTTCGTATTCCCATCCACAGCAATAATTATGTACTCCCTGTTATTGAAAATGCAAAATACCTTCCGGGGCCCGTTCTTTTTTTTCAATTTAAACCAGCAGCACTTCCAAAGCAAAGTTTTCAATTAACTTCCTGCCTAGTATCCGTATTCCAATATCTGTGTCTGTATCGCCTTTCCTTGGTAGCCATGGATTGGAAATTCGATTAATCGAAAATCCGATTGGGGGGCGAAAATGATTTTTAATTTCATGCTTTGGCAACTATGCAAATCATTAGTACAATGGACTTGGGTATGAGTTTGTATGTGCTACAGGATTTGAAATACTTTTTAAAAAAAATAATCGAATTGAATATTTGGATTTAACGGATATTTTATTATTGATAATAAGAGAAGAGATGCTGCTCTCCAACATCGAGTAAAAGCCTGTGGCTATAATTTAAAAAAAAAACTTTTTAAACAACCCAGTGGGGGCAATGCATGAGTCAAACTATCTATTCGCCATAACTGGTTTCGTAACTGAAAGTGAAACCGAAAATGCCACACAAGAACTGAATCTGTTTTTTGCGAGAAAATTCCAACTATAAATCCCCACAAAGGAGATTAGCGCGTAGTCCGATTGTACCCACGTTCATCATTCGCTATCGAAGTGCATGTCATGACGAGTGTTCCATAAGCCACAAATAGTGGACTTTTTGGCGAGTTCTATCCCACTCAACTGGTGAACAGCGATATACGCAACTTATCCCTTGTTCGAGGGTGAATAATCCCTGAACAGATATTTAGGAGGACTGACTATTTCGGTGGCGAAATTGTTGCCGACGTGACTTGGTCGTACCATTTGAAATTGAGGCCGGATATGGGTCTATTTTGGGTATCGCATTTTAACGATTCGTGGGCATATTGATGACGTTTTTGAAGTAAAACTTCTTTAGGCACGCTTGAATTGGGAGGTAAGCTGGTGAATGCGTTACGAAAGAGTTACGGAAATTGCGAGCGGAAGTTGAGAGGGAGATATAAGTTAGTGAGATAAAAAGAGAGAGAGCAAAAACGAGATAACTTATCCACTTAAATTCTTTCCCTCATTATCCACTCCCTTTCTTTTTCTTTTTTTACTCTATTTCTCTATCCTATCTCAAACTTAGATTAAGATAAATATTGTTATTAGTTTTAAGTATTTTGAATTAGTATAACTCATGTGTAAATTGCTAAGTACTAAAAAAAATCATATCTTAATGTACAAACCATTTAATAAATGAATAAATGAAATGAAATGAAATGAAATGAAATGATATACGAGCACTCTCTCTCTCTCTTTCTCTCAGCCAGTTACGTTTCGTTACAGTATACACTATACAGTGCAGCAGTGATACCAGATTGGGGGATGTATCACTCTTTGCGGGATTTTCTCACTAAGAATAAGCTAAAAGGGATAACGGAATTTTTCAGAAAACAAAGGGATTTTTATTTTTTGTCAAATTTTGTTCCCAATTGCTCATTTCATTAAGAATAAAAAAATTACTCAACCTACGATCAAATTAAATATTTTTTTGAAAAAAGTCATTCAAAATATCTAAATGCTTTCATTTTTTTTTTATTTCCCTAAACTGTTTCATAAAATCACATATGTTTCTGTGAATGAATCACGAGTATTTTTTTAAAAATAATAAATTTATTTATTTTGTAAACATAAAAGGGATATTTTGAGTATAACCGTGGGATAACCTGCCTCTAAAGTCTGTGATACCAGTGCACGCTTATTATCTGTATCACACTGTAGGAGCAATAGAGAGAGGTGCGAGCACACAGTTTCTTTTCTTTCTCTCATAGCCAGTTACGTTTCATATATCTAATATCATGTTCCCACCAACGTGATTTAGCTAAATCATCTATTTACGTGATTTATACGTGTTTTAATTTTAATTACATATCTGTCATCGTAAATCCACACAAATAAAATCGAACAAACACAAATAAAATCAAACATACCTGTTATTAACGTCACTTTTTTCGGAGAACATTTCTTCTGGTTGAAAATGCAGAGAGTCATAATCATTGTGGGCTTTTTCGTGATAGATGGAAATGATTTCCAAAGCATTTCAACTCATTTTAACTTTTAATTTGATGTAGGTAATTTTCTTTTTGCACTTTAGTAGTTACTATATGTATTGAAAGTTGGTCACCTGATGTCAAAGTTGACGTGAATGTCACACTAAAACACTTAAAGTTCGGTGGAGACGCCTTTCGTGATTTATAAATCACTTTGGCTAAATCACGTTGGCGGGAACATGGTATAAGACACAGTGCACGCATATTTTTGTTTGTTTTTATGGTTATGGTAAATTTTTGAGCAGATGTAACAAAAATGCGAACTCGATATCACCTCATTTAAATGCTACCTTACAGCTTCTGAGTGAACGCGTTGCAATATTTGCATAGCTATGCTTCATCACCATCCATATAAAACTGTTTTATTCGCTATTCGAAAAATTACAGAATGCACTCATTTTCTTCTTTCGACAGATGGTGAACTTCAAAATAGTTTCTTTTCCTCTTTTAAATTATATTGAGATATGGATAGCTTAATTAATCATATTATTTATATACAGACATGAAACTCTAATTTGTTAAGGGTTTGTTATAAGAAAATAGGTAGATGATCTCTCATGTCTTCTAGCAGCTGGTAATTTTTTTGCAAAATCAAATAAAATAATTTGAATTTGAATTTTTGTAAGTGGCAACCGGGGCCTATTTTCTATATCATGTAGGAGCAAGAGAGAGCATTGCTCGCGCCCATTTTCTTGTTCTCTTCCTCTCATAGCCAGTAAATTATTGAAGAAAATTGATATATTAATATGTACTAGTATCGCTTGTGGTCGAAAATCGACCATTCCTTTTATAAGCATGTAAAAAACGTACCAGGAGTATTTTCGTTATTTATGTTTTCTTTTATTAACGAAAAGAGCGACATCTAGATATCGAAAAAATAAGTAAATGAGCTGCTCCATTGGAAACTGTTTCCAATCTAAAATTATTTATATTTGAATACGTTACTATGGTAATATGTCGGCGACAAATTGAATGTCGCCAAAATCCTTTCAATTACCTGTTTTGTTTGGGAAATTCATAACTTAATTTTACCAGCCTTAATGGATACATATACTCACGATTTTTGGTTTGTGCACATCTATGGCACAGTATACCTTTCGAATGATAGAAGTTTTATTCTCATTTCATTATAAATACTTAATAAGTGTACCGAAACTTTTGATGTTCACGTATTAATATAATGATAAACTAAACATGCATACCTTCATAGATGGAGCTAAAGAAGTTTTACTTCAGTCGTGTGGTCTGTCGAAAGCACACTCGTTTTTTTTTTTTTTTTACGTTGTGCCATTGGTGTCTTCGTTGTTTATAGGGTAAGCCCTTTCCGGAGTTAAACGAATGATGCTGAAAGTGCTAAGCAAATGCATGATATGAGTGCACTCAGAGGCAAAAGAAGATCCAACTATTTTAATAAAAGCTATTGCAAATATGCACAACATTTTGAATTCATTATCCACTTGCAAAGGTAAAAGCAACAAGAAATACCAAACAAATCCACTAAATACTAACTACATACCTGCGCATAGGACTATCACTTCACCACAACCCGGGCCAACAATCTTTGGAATAATTCCGTTCGCTTTGCTAGCTCTGCAAAATGAAACTAAAAAACTGAAGCGAAAAAAATAAAGAAAGTAATAAAAATGCCGGGCAAGGAATAAAAATAAGCATTAACTCGGAACAAAAACTCCTTTCAAAACAGGAAAATTTCACCAAGCGGAAAGTATATACAAAGTAATATGGCCATGCACTAAACGGGGCTATATATATTCAGCAGCGGAGATATGTAGCTGTTCTCCTCCCGAAATTATAAAAGTTAAGAATTATAGTGTTCCGTCGCAATGGTGTAGTGGTATCTATCGCAGAGGCAAACGCAACAAGGACATTCTAAATGGATATACTAAGTCTGGCCAACTGGCATTTAATTACAATAAAATTCGGAATAAAGTCCACCATCGGTTGACTTACGAAAACTGAAATTTGTCCTTGTCTGGAAAAAGTACGAGTAAATTTTGTTCACGACAGCAAAGAAATGGATATAAAACTGCAGCTGGTGGAAATGAGTGTAATGGAGATAAATAGTGGGAGTGAGATTTAATTTTAATTTAACAATTAGCCACACACTAGTTGTTTGGAAGTTTTTAGATTTCCGTAATTTTTTGCACTCCTCCTGCAAAATACAGTAGCTTTAATCAGTGTCTTGAGCTTTTTGAAAGCCGTACTCAAAGAAGAGCTGAATAAATTGTTGTATAAGGTAAAGTTAATTAAATATGTTTTGTATATAGACATAAGTTCTGCGACTGAAAATTTGGTCCATTCAGTAGAAAATCTAGGAAAGCCTGGTAATACGGGAACTTCATTTTTTTCAATCTCTTCCAAAGCCAGGTCAATAGTTGCTTGGCGGAGTGAAGAATATTCAATCTGGAGATACAACTAATAGAAGGAAATGTCTCGAAAATAAAAATTTAGTACAAATATCCAAAGAGGTAATATTATGTCTGAAATGACTGAACCGATTTAAAAAATATTTCTCAAGTATTGAGCTAGACATAAATTTTGTGAGATAGCCTGCTATAAAAAAAAACCCAGTCAAATTTTTGGAAAATTATTTCTGGTTAAGTAACTTGCCTACATTTGTTTACTATTTTTTCTAAAGAGGGTAGATGTCACTGTCGGTCATTGCTAAATCAGATATAAGCTTATTTCGTTTTCACGGCAACCAAGGGCGGATCCAGGGGGGGGGGGGCACAGGGTCACATGCTGGGGCGGTAAACTTGAACACTATCAACAGCTTAGTGCTCAATAGACACCTGTGCATTTCAAGCTATTGCAAACGATGATTGAACGTATCTTCAGTGCCAAAGCGCAGACAAAAAAAAATAAAAGCAAGCAGAAGAGCTAGAAGACCGGCATCCTTGCGAAAACTGTGGAACTTATAGCTGAAAGGGAAGATCTCATGTCAGTAAACAACAGGTTTTGATTAATTTATTACACAACTGACTAAAAAGTGCGCGAATTATTGCCGAGTCTTAAATACCAGAGTGGCCCACCTAAAGGTTGATTTTTAGAAGGAAGTTTCTGGTAGCAAATAAAATTCAAACAAGTAAAAGTGTTATCATTGGCCTGGCCGATGCTTTGATACCCTCCACTGCATACAAGTCATGCAAAATTGGTTTTGTATGGGAGGTACTACAACTATTTGACCGACATAGCCCAAATTTAAAAAAAAACCTGACGACGATAAAAGTAAGTCCGCTCACAAAATTTCACTTGCCTAGGTCGATTTGTTTTGACGCTATCCTGTTTTAAACAGACAGAGAGACACATGGGCCTAATATTGATTTTGTATGGACGGTACCAGAAATACTTGACCGACATAGCCCATTTTTAATACCAACCTGACGACGATAAAAAGAAGTCCTTTCACTACATTTCTATCTCCTAGGTTGATTTCTTTGAACGCTATCGCGTTTCAACCGACAGAGAGACACATGGGTCTAATATTGGTGTTGTATGGGACGTACCAGAACTACTTGACCGACATAGCCCAAATTTAATAAAAACCTGACGACGATAAAAGTAAGTCCGCTCACAAAATTTAATAAAAACCTGACGACGATAAAAGTAAGTCCGCTCACAAAATTTCACTTGCCTAGGTCGATTTGTTTTGACGCTATCATGTTTTCAACAGACAGAGAGACACATGGGCCTAATATTGATTTTGTATGGCAGGTACCTGAACTACTTGACCGACATGGCCCATTTTCAATACCAACCTGACGACAATAAAAAGAAGTACAGACAGACAGACAGACAGATTCAGAATATATATACTTTATGAGGTCTCCGGTGACTCCTTCTTGGCGTTACAAATGTAATGACAAAGTGACTATACCTTCTAGTGGGAGGGTTTAAAAAGGGTCTTCTTTGTTATAGAAGCTCAGGCTAGAGCTCATCAGCATAAAAGGAACATTTCCTAATTTATGAACTCAGCAGGTTACCGCAATCAATTTTCTAGTCATTTTGTAACCCTTTTCCAATATTTTCAAGGACATCATACCAACCAGAGAACCATATAACGTCACATCATACCTCGCCTTCATCCTGTTGCGTGTAGAGACCCATAACACCATCATATCGAAAAAAAGAACAAAGATCAGCACAGCAATTATTACGAAACAACAAAAGAATGAGCAAACTAGTTCGCAGTTATCCATACTGGGCTTGACCAGCGATTGCGTAAAATATTTCAAAATTATTTATCGATAATCTTCCGCTATCAGACACTGATGGGGATACACTCCCTGGCGTTCGTGCGTTCTATTATTATCTGTCACAAACACGAAGCCCGTGTGAGCTTTTAACACTTCCCTTCTAGTTTTGCCTGCCTAAATTCGTTAATTCTTCGCCCTGGTGATTGATTAATTTTCCAAATTGATTGTTCTGACTTTTCGATTAGACGTAGGTATACAGTAACACTGTACCTACCGTCGCAGTGGAATTGATAAATTCTTGATGATGGCATATATATACGCACATCCCCGCTTTTAGTAATGGGATTTGCTGGTCCTTTTATAGATCATCCTTGCACAGTGCATTAGCTGTTAGGATGTGCACAAAAACAAAAAAGCGAAATACCTTCAATTAGGACATGGGCTAATGGAAAAATAATTTCTCTCTAATTAAGCTTTGCCTCACTTCAATCGATAAGTTGACGTGCGCGAATATTCCTTCCTTGGGGTGATTCGAGTATTTGATATGATATCTGAGTTGCCTGTGCTTGAGGTTTTGTTCGTAAATCCAAAATAAATTAAAGCCTCAGCATTTATGCTCGTGGTGTACAGACTTGATTATTATTGCACAGAGCATGTTTAGTCCTTTAGCGGAATTGATTGAATTTCGCTTTAAAGCGTTTAAGGGATGGTGTCCAGCGGCTATTCGGCTTATAATGTGATGATTCTCTCTGTCCAATAATTTATTAAAGACATGGACGCAGGGCTCTGATGGTTTAGACACAGTTTAAAATATATAAAGGAGGTTTTTCACTGAACGCAATATGAATATGTAAGAACAAAACTGAATCGCTCGAAAGAGAACTGCAGTTTAAATAGAGTTGTTTGTCAAATGCAGGGGGTTGGGGTCGAAATTCTGGAAGTGTTAAATGTATTTTTACAAAAATTGTGTCTTTTTGTTTAGTTTTTAACTTATCTTCTATTTAATTGTTTGTTTAATAAAATTTCCTTTTTTTTTTTTATATTTTTCTTTTTTAATCTATACATGTAATAAAACTGTAGCCGTTTTCATGTGTTAACGGTTGGCGTGAAAACTACTGCACAGTTTTCGATGAAACTTTTTTTGAAGTGTCCCTTAAGATCCCGAGAAGGACATAGGCTATTCCTTTCATTGCCATGCCTATCTTATGGAAGCGTTTTTGACCAAAATGTGTATTTTCTGATTTAACTGCCTTTTAATCGCTTTTACTGAAACAATTCTTAATCAATGCAAAACAAAACAAAATACCAACAGAGCTAAAACTTCCAAAACTATGTCATCAAGAAGCTGAGCTACAACCGAAAATCTAACATGAAAAAACTAAATTTATTTTCTCAAATCGAAAATTATCAGCAACCGTTGTTCTTGATCGCTTTTCTGCTTTAGAGTGGGTGGCTGACGCACATCGCACAAACAGATACATATAAGTGAAGTTTTCTTTGAATAAGTGAAACGGAAGAGAAGTATGCGAACAGCGACAATGTTTTTCCGAGGAAAGGCGCAGACGGCTTATGACGTACGAGTGCGATGATGGGCGTATGGTGGTCCAAATATATATTGAGTTTAAGGTTTTTGTTTTTGGTGGTTGTGATATTACCTCCTTGATAAGGTATCAGTAAAGAATTGAAGAATTCAAGAAGTGAAGACGATATAGGTGAATTAATTTGTTTGATTTATTATTTATTGTTGGTGTAAATACAAATTTAGTTGATGGTTTTTATTTAAGTGGTTGCTTTGATATTACCTACATAAAGAAGTGAAGAATTCAAAAAGTGGAATTGTATTACTTAAGTTGTTGAATTTAAATTTCTTAAATTGGTGTTTTAGGTGAACAGATTTTTTTATTTATTGTTTGACATTGACAAGGTTTATTTTAATGTATTAAAACATTACCTACTGTTATTATTTGTTTTATTGGAAATTACACAGTTTCACGCCGCGTACGGAGTTGCAGGTACAGCTAGTATTTAATAATTTGTTTTTGATTCAATTTTTGTTTACTTTCAATTTTCTATTTCAAATTTTATTTTATGTTCGTTACTTGGAAAATATCAGAATGTGCTTTCAATTTGAACAGTCAAATTTTGTCATGAACTATTTTTGTTTGACAAGACAGAATTTTTTAAAGCACAATTTTAAAATCAACATTTCGACCCGCTCTCCAGAGGAAGACTAATGCAAAAAGTCGTAAGCTTCCGCCACGTAAAAAGTAAGATGGCGGTTCACTTTAATTTAACAACATGGATATCCTTTGAGTTCTCGCTCCCTTCGTACAAAAGTTGAAGAGGTACGTTCTCGGGATCTCTGGGTAAACCCTTCTTCGACTCCCTTGAGGAGGTCTTGAAAAGTAATTTTAGAGAATTGATGACCTTTCTGAACTCCACAAGTTGGATCTAAACTCTCCTTTTCGACAATCTTAAACAACCAGGTCAAATGAGTTGTGGTAACAAAACGGCACATAGTGCTACTTGGGTTTTTCTTATAAAACCGCCACTCCTACCTACCTACGTTCTCGGGATGAGGAAAAATTACCCCATGAGACCTAGAAGATGCAGAGAAGTAACGACTGGAAAGAGGTCCTTTACAAGTACAGAAGCGTCTATGTGACGGACAGCAAGCTGATTATTTGCACAGCCCTTAGAACAAATTTAGGAACAAAATCGACTGTGTCAGCGTAACGATTTAAGAAAAGACACTTTCAATGAATTTTTTGCTGTCCACTCAGATGTTGCTAATTATTTTCGGGAATCGCACTCTCACGCTGAGCTACCGGGTGTCAACAATCGATGGGCTGTCTTGTTTTTCACACAAAAGTTACAACTTTTGGTTCCTTTTGTTGTTCTGCTACTAACCAAATCTGTACTCACTCGTCAGTTTTGACAGCAATACCAAAGGAGAAGGATTTTAAACCGACCTATCAATCTACTGAATGAAATGTGGTGATCAAGAATATAGTACGGCGCTATGGATAAAGCCAACAAAATTCCTTACTTCAAAAATTACAGGTATACGACAACGTTTTCTATCGTGTGCTTCTCAAAATCCACGATCAGTCCCTTCAATTGTCAAACTCCCATCTGTGTAAATTCGGGCAAAGTTTCCAACTCGATAAAAGGCCAAACAACTTTAAGCGGTCAACTGACCCCAAGAAAGTTGTAATAAATTCCTGCCTAGAAAAACTTCCTACCCAGATGACATATATTCCAATTGAATTCACACTCCTCTCACAATCATGCTTTTATTGCGAACAAAATAGCACAGCAGAGGAATGTCCTTGTGAGCATGAAATCAGATTTTTTTACACTCCGGTTTTATTGTGCAATTTTTGTTTACTCCAACTCATACGTCTGAGTTATGATCTACGATTGCGGAGCATATAATATTCCGCCCTTAAGACAATCCAAACAGACTGCAACAGGACAAAGTTATAAATTTGCTTAAGCGTAAGAAATCCATTTACTCGGTGCTATTTATTTGATACGTGCCCGGAATGTAATGGATGCGAACAGTGAACTTGCAACAACGGGTTTCACACAGCAGTCCCCGGCACACTCAGTACATAGATTGTGAAATATATTGTGAACAGTAATTCAATGTTGGGTCTTTGTTGCTTGCGTGTAATTTTCAATGTGAAAGAAGCGGGTGGTCGATTAATAATGCAAGCGAGTCCTTAGAATTGGCTTGATGAATCGCCAACTTCATCCGGTGTTGAATCATTTAAAATGTTATTTTGCTGCTTGCAGTAATCCGCGGGGTGGCAACGACAGTGACGTAATTGTGTTGTTTCTTTTTTGCCATGCGAATAGAACAGCCAAAAGTGGGTCAGAATAATTGCTTGGCATTAAGTGCACGAAGAGTCTTAGAGTATAAGTTGTCCAATTGTCAACACATGAACATCAGCGCAGTCTAGTCTAAGAATAAACAATATTTGTCCATAGGGACCCTAGGCATAGCTTCTTACAACCATTCGTTTTGTGTAAGTTTTTTTTCTCCATTTTTGGGACGAATGGAGGCTAGATCCCTTTAAGATTGAGAAGCTCTTTCATGACAATTATACTGTCCGATGTTTGTCAGACGTTCGCGACAGGTGGCGCAGCGAAAAAAAAACCTTAAGTTGGCGCCGCAAGCTTCTCAAATCAATCTTTTATTAGGCTTGGTTGTCGTACCGACTACAGAGTTATTTCCAAGCCAATTGTAGTGAAATATGAACCAAATGGTAAGTGGACTTTGGTATATGAATTCCTGCAAACATTGTTTTGTCCAAGGTGACAAAAAAATACACAAAAACAGAGTTTTTCATAAAGATGGTTGCAAGTGAAACAATGAACGGTTTGATGAGATGATAGGGAGTGATATAGAAGTCAGTCAAACCTAAGCCCACCTAAAGGACGTCTTGAAAACTGATTTGCAATATGCGATGTTCGTTATGTGTTGGATAACATTTTATATCAAAAGGTATACCGCTCATAGCACGTTCAGTTGATGTTATACCTAAACTCTACTTAAATCTCACCCAGAGTGCGAAGGAATTTTAGCCGCTGCTCTTCTCAGTCTTCCGTCCGTCTAGAAAAGGACATCAAACAACTGACGCGCTCTAATTATTTAACCGCCATTATCTATTTAAAATTTCTTTTATTTCGGATACTGTCGATGCTGCTTATCAAACAGTCGTCCTTATCACACACAAGTCGTCCCAAATTAAGTAATCATCAGAATTGCTGACCTTAAATCAAAGTCAAACCGAAAATCGATGGGGAAGTGAGGCAAAAAAGAAATATTACCTTCAAGATTAAAGATGCCCCATCCTGGACTTTTACTGAGTGGATGCTTTATGATATAGGTACTTCTTGCCTCCACTACATGGGCATGTGTGTGTAGATGGAAAGTTTACGACTGCTAAACTATTGCGAATAAAATCTCTTTCGGTTTTCTTTTCCATTAACTTTCGCAACAAATTTGAGATATATGCTGTCTGCTTTGCTCCGTCTGACTTTGGTTTAATGTCCTTTGTCGTAAAAAGAAAACGATTCAAACTTGGCAATGATTTTTATAGGAAGTATATAGCTTTACCTAACACATATGGGCTTATTATGGGTGTATAGATATTCAACGACGGATGGTTTGATGTGGCAAGGAGCTACAACAAGACTTGTCCTTCAATTATATTTTAATGTTGACTGCAGTAAAACTGTTTCGGTTGCACAAACTTGTTGGTAGGAACGCAACTATTACTGTTCAGGTCGATACAAATGGAAATGCTGTTCTTTCATTTGAACTCCACTCTCAGAGGTGTATCCCTTCCATGAAAATCGATTAAGTTTCAATTGATATTTTATGGGGGAAATGCACATTACGACGGCCGTGTAGGTTCGTAGAAATTTTCAACGGAACCGATGGACGACAAGCCCTTAAACGATAAAGCCTTATGAACGTTCGTACGACCTTCTTTAAAAAATTGGTGTTTTTGACGTTTAAAAGTACATAAATTCAAAAAGTTATCGGGCCACAAAAATGAACCCTAGGTTGATTGACATAAATAAAATTAAGCAAAAATCAAGTTGTTGGCTCGGCACCGGTGAGGAGGGCTCGGCATTATCGCGGTTGCTCGGCTAAAGCTCTCGTCGTACGGGTGGGGTCAGTCTTTCACCATTTGTCTCCTGACAATCGAACATTCATCCATGCCATTACATACAAATTATGAAAAGAAGAGGAAACCGCTCTCTGAAGATTGAAAAGAAAGAAAAATAAAAAAAGCCCAAGAACTTCTGGTACTTAGAGAAGACCGGGAAGGAACTCGCGAAACTAATCTTAACTATAGTTTAGACTAGAACCATAATAAAGGGTGATTTTTTAGCTGGTTTGGTTTTGGCAACACCGGTTTTGACAGCTGACGTGTGTTTAGTACCTTGTGTCACTGTCAAACAGCTTCAGTTTGGTTTGCAATTTAACCATGGATCGTCTTACAAATGAACAACGCTTGCAAATTATTGAATTTTACTATCAAAATTCGTGCTCGGTTCGAAATGTTCATCGCGCGCTGCTTCCATTTTATGATCGGCATTCTCGACCTTCTGAGCAGTCTATTCGGAAGATTGTGACCAAATTTCGCACCAAATTTACTTTGTTGGACATTAAACCACCAACACGTTTACGTACTGTGCGTAGTGAAGAAAATATTGCGGCCGTATCAGCTAGTGTGACAGAAGACCGCGAAATGTCGATTCGGCGCCGTTCCCAGCAGTTAGGCCTTTGTTACAGCACTACGTGGAAAATTTTGCGGAAGGATTTGGGCGTAAAGCCTTTTAAGATACAGCTGGTGCAAGAACTAAAGCCAGCCGACCTACCACAACGCCGAATTTTTGGTGAATAGGCTCTTGGAAAGCTGGCCGAGGATCCGCTTTTTTATCGAAAAATTGTGTTCAGCGATGAGGCTCATTTTTGGTTGAATGGGTACGTAAATAAGCAAAATTGCCGCATTTGGAGTGAAGATCAGCCAGAAGCATTGCAACAGCTACCAATGCATCCCGAAAAAGCCACTGTTTGGTGCGGTTTATGGGCCGGCGGCATTATTGGGCCATATTTCTTCAAAGATGATGCGAATCGCAGCGTTACTGTCAATGGTGAACGCTACCGAGCGATGATAACAAACTTTTTTTTGCCCGAAATGGAAGTTCTTGACTTGCATGATATGTGGTTTCAACAAGACGGTGCCACATGCCACACAGCACGCGAAACAATGGCGCAATTGCGAGGCGAGTTTGGTGAACAGTTAATTTCACGTTTCGGGCCGGTCAATTGGCCGCCTAGATCGTGCGATTTGACACCATTAGATTATTTTTTGTGGGGGTATGCCAAGGCTAATGTGTATAGGGACAAGCCCGCTTCGATTGACGCACTGGAAGCCAACATCCATGCATTCATTCGTGAGATACCGGCCGATATGTGTGAAAGAGTATGCCAAAATTGGACTCAGCGGATGGGCTACCTGAGACGCAGCCGCGGTCAACATTTGCATGAAATTATCTTTAAACATTAAATTGCAAGGTTCAAACTATCGATTCAAATAAATATTTCATTCATTTTTTCGAATTTTTTGTGTTTTTTTTTTAAAAGAAGTTCTAAACCTCTTAAAAAATCACCCTTTACATGGAAAAAAAATGTTTATTCATTTTATTGCATGTTTAAAAAGAAACTTGTATTTGACCCACCCTTTGGTCTAGACTAGAACTATTCTAACCCAGAAGTAAAGCTAGGTTCTATTCTATCCCAAATCTTACTTAAATTACGCTGCTCTTAACCTAATCCGCGACATTGTTCTGGTTTGCCATGAATCCCAGATATCAGTAGCAAAGATCGACCAGCCGACCACATGTCCAAAAAGACACTTCCATGACTATCGTTTTGGCCAAGCACGATGAAAATAGCCCCTCAGGGCTTAGCTCTTGTCAGAATACAGAGCAAGCTTATCAACCATCATATTTCAAACACCAAAATGTTACGTTAAAAATAAATGTTTATTTATTTGGTGGCATTTTCAAAAGCTGTCTTCAGATTTCGGCTATGACAAGAAGCTGATAAACTGTACCCACCATTTTTTTTTAAATTAAAGAAAAGTTCCAATTTTGTTATTATAAGTTCAAATACTTCTTATTACAAATAACAAGTTCTTATCAATCGCAAGGAATAAACGAATTGTCCTTAGGTGTCCGAATTCGAGGTGTTCCTCCTCAAGAGAGGAGGTCCTACGAACAGGCTACAGCTATAAAAACTTGTATAGCTTTGGAAAGTTCGAGTGAACCTCAGTTGAGAATTGTCAGTTTCATACACTTCCGGTATTCGTTAGTATGTCTCTTCAAAGCCTACAAAGACAAGTGTATAAAGCTTAATGAAGTACCTTAACTGAGAATGAATAAGAGATCTGTTCTGCTCCTATCCAGACGGAAACTTTCCCCAAGGCGGTTTATTTGTTCGATTTTTGGCCACCATGATAACGCTGCATAGGTGATCATTGGCTTGATGATCGTGTTGTACAGGGTGGCGAATCGTGCTACAAAAATAAAACGTAATAACTTTTTTTCTGTGTGAGTAATCGGCTTATTTTTTTTTTTATTTTGTAGGTTACTATTTAGATTTATAAAAATGGATGCTTGGGATACGGAGAAAAGAATTTGGATAGTGCAACGGTACCATGCTTTGCAGTCCGTCATTTCCGTCCAAAGGGAATTTAGGCGGGAGTTTGGCGGTAATCCCCCGAGTAGATGGACCATTATGAGGTTTGTAAACATGTTTGCCGAATCTGGAAGCATCGCACGAAGGCCGTACCATCGAGATGCCAATGTTCGGGTTCAGGATACAATCACAGCAGTAGCATCTGCAATACAGGCCAATCCGAGCGTTTCGACCCGAAACTTATCGGGGCAAATTGGAGTTAGTAGACGGTCATTACAACGGATACTTCATGACGATTTAAACTTGTTTCCGTACAAAGTCCAAATTACTAGCAAGTTAAACCCTCAGGATTTGCCCGTTCGCCTGGAATTTTGCCAAAAAATGATATCAATGGCCGAAGAAGACAACACATTGTTCAATTGTTTGTTCATGTCTGATGAGGCCCATTTTGATCTTAACGGCAATGTAAACAAGCAAAATTGCCGTATATGGAAAGAGTCTAATCCAGAAATGCTCCATGAGACGGAACTGCACCCAGAACGAGTCACTGTGTGGTGCGCAGTTTCATCAAGGTGCATTGTCGGGCCGTACTTCTTTGAAGAAAACGGTGTAACCGTTACTGTCAATGGGGACCGTTATTTAAAGATGTTGAAGGAGTTTTTTTACCCAGAACTGCGCAGAAGACGTATACCATTCAACAGCGTTTGGTTTCAGCAAGATGGAGCAACTGCACATATAGCCAGACCAGTTATGGCGGAGCTAAACAAAAAATTCGCAAACAAATTAATTTCTAGGAACTCCACTCTTCGCTGGCCCCCAAGGTCACCTGACCTGACTGCACCAGACTTCTTTTAATGGGGTTATGTCAAGCAAGAGGTGTATAAAACGAAGCCCAGAAATTTAACTGAATTAAAGCAGTCCATAACGACAATAATTGAGGCGATCCCAACTTCAACTCTTCAGGCCGCAATGAATAGTTTTTTGATCAGGTGCCGCATATGCATGGGAGAGCGTGGAGGTCATTTGCGATCTATAATCTTTAAAAACAACTAACTATTTAAAATAAAATTTAATTTTCTAACCAATAAAAAAAAAATAAATGAAATACATCGATTAAAAAAAAAGTTATTTGAATTTCTTATTGTAGCACAATTGGTGCGCCACCCGTATGACCAATAGATCATTTTTGGCTTTAAGCCCCAGGTTTTGCCGTAAAATGCTTTTTTTTTGTTTTGTGTTACCTACACGACATAATTTCCACAAAGTATATAAATTATGGAGAACTAGTAGTGGTTGAATTGTAGTCAGGTAAACAATTCCGTGATTAGTAGCACTGCAAATATTTCGCAAATAAAAGAAATATTTAAATGTGCAACAAAAATGGTTCCCAATAGTAGATTTACACTGCACCCACATTCAACATCGATCAAACCTTTAATTGTATTCCACACGTCATTTGATGACTTTTCAGCGAACTGAAAAAAAATTCCAGAACTAATTGTAATTCACTTACGTTCTCTTTTAAAAATAACTTTACCACTGCAACTCAAAATGTTAAAAAAAAAGTATTTTAAGAAGACGTGCAAACTAACAAATTCAAATTCACATCACAATTGTTGAGCGATGACAAACTAGAAAACTATGTTTCTTTAATTTTAGATCTTATAGTAAAATTATGTTCAGCAAACCGGTTTCATAATCATTTTCCCAATTAGTGTGAGAAACTAGTTTTAAGAAAATTCAAACCATTAAAAAAAAATCAATATATTCTGCAAAAGAAGTAAATGAACCTGTAAAGTTAAATAAATTGGGAACAGAATTGGTCCAACAACCGATCCTTGGGGTACTCCGAAATTAATGAGTTTAACTCCGCCTCTAGTTTTATCTGTCTGCACTCTGCAGCCTGTCTTTAAAAGTATGAACTAAACCAATGTAGTATGTGACAATTCGCGATAGTAATAATCATTTTAAGTGTCCAGACTAATTTATTCGAACTCACAGTGGCGAAATTTTCCACACAAAATTGCATATTGTGAGTATGTCCTACAAAATAAAGGGTGTCCCATAATTCACACAAAATGTAATTTTGATGGAAAATACTGATTTTTAATTAGAAAGCTTATTTTTTTTATCGATTAATTGAGTACACTATGTATGGAATAGCACATCGGATAACTGGCCGCCACGGCTTTGCTGGCAAGTACGAACTCTTTTATTGAAATTTTCTATGACCATTTCACTTAAATGTGGCTGAATTTCTTTAATAAACCTACCAATTTTCTCTTTCAAGGCGTTGGTGGTCGTGGGCTTGTTTGCATAGAACTTTGGCTTCAAAAAACCCCAAAGAATAAAGTCCAATACAGTCGACTCCGCTTATCTAAACTTCGCTTTACTGAAAAAATCGGTTAATTGAATAACCGAATTTAGCACGCAGCATTTTTTTCAAAAATTCATACGAATAGCTCCGCTTAACTGAAACCCGCTTAACTGAAAAACCCGGTTAACTGAACAAACTAATACGTCAGAAATTAATAAATCATACTAATTCAGCTCCGCATTACTAAAACAAAGTTATTGAACGCGCCCATTAGTAAAATTTTTTATTTCGTCAACTGAACTTGTTCATTGAACTTATGACATTAACTTCGTTGTGTGTCAATTTTGACAGCACGATTTCAGTTGTGTTTTTAATTCTCCTTCCTTCGGTTTTACTACATACCCTAATTCTTCGTTGAATTGCTAACAAAACTTCGAACTTCGGTTAAGTACAACAATTTTTCAGTTATCCGAAGTCCGTATAAGTGAAAATACCGCATAAGTGAAATAAAATGTGTGGCAAATTGCCGTTTCAGATAAGCGGAGTTGACTGTAGCGTTAAATCGCAGGTGTAGTATAAGAGAGACTATACTCTCTAAACCTCTCAGCTGCACAACGATTGTCATTGCTGTCGGCTAATGAATTCAACCAAGCACAAAGCAGCAGTCGTACCGTGCAGTTTCTCCACCACACATCACATTAAAAAATGAGTTATTATGTATAGAAGTTGATGCGTCTTTTCATTACATTACAACAGCAGGATCTGGATGGCCAATTCTGATCGCAATAAGAGCCAATTACACGATTAGGAAATGACTCATGTTGTAATTGAATTGTTTCTCTGGCCATATGGCATGGTGCCACATGCCATGGCCAGCAGTCTTTAGTTGAATTGAACTTTGCAAGCAAAAAGTTTCAAGTCCTTCGTGAGAATTCGCTGTAGAGAGCTTCTCGAAATGCCCAATTCTTGACTACGGTGCCGAATTGATGTTCCTGAACTGTCAGCAATGCTCTCGCGAACTGCTTCGATGTTTTCTGTTGACCGACTTGTGATAGGACACCCGGGGGTTTGAGATCACTAATTGATCCAGTCTCCCTGAATTTTGCAATTATTCTCCTCACAGTTGATGGTTTTACATGACGGTCATATTTTGTACGAAAATTGCGGACTGTTGCTGATAAACCTTCAGTAGTTTTAAAATATTGCTCAACAATGAAAATGTGTTGTTCTTTCGCATCGCGCTCCATTTTTACTAGTCCCAAACTGTCAGCTGTCACATTGTAAACCCTCCACAGGAAGGTATATTAATTTTGCATGACTTGCATGCAGTGGAGAGCATCAAAGAATCGGCCAGGCCGATGATAACACTTTTACTTGTTTTTTTTTGGCATTGTACTATTAAATGGCGCAAAATTCAAGTTTTGCGTAAATTATGGGACACCCTTTATAAAAGGTGAAGTTCTGAAATGATTGCTGGTAAGGCCTTTCGACAGTACCATGTCGAAGACAGAGTCCACAGTTTCAAGCCACTCTATAATAAGCTCTTCGTAAGCTCCATGTGTTGTGCTGTGCGTGAA
Organism: Cheilosia vulpina; assembly: GCA_916610125.1. Taxonomy (NCBI): domain Eukaryota; kingdom Metazoa; phylum Arthropoda; class Insecta; order Diptera; family Syrphidae; genus Cheilosia; species Cheilosia vulpina. Next base: position 71,536,367 of record OU744277.1, on the reverse strand, counting down.
GAGATTTTCGAGATACCTCAGTCGATTCCGCTGTTGGAAAAGTATGAGTCTAAGATTATGCCCCATCACTGCGAGACCATTCATGGAATGGATGACTCATGATGAGCCATAAGTCGTTTTGAGCTAAACCTGGTCGACTCTTGACCGTGGCAGCATAACAACAGACCCTTTCAACCTGTCACTAAGGCCGTGGCTTTTAAGGGCGCCCTAATTTGAGGTTTGAAGATGTCTGAAGCTTGTTGAATTGCCTTCTGCATCTAGGATATAGGTGTGTGCTTATGTAATAATGGCTGAGTGAACCTTACGGTTTTGTCGAACCTCAGCACATGGGGAAACCATATTACACGAAAAGGCCTCAACAATGATGACAACAGAATATGGTGCAAGTACTGGCAATAGTGACAAACTGCTGAATGGTAATAATAGGAAATGATAGAAATATTTTTAAGGAGTCCTTTGTTGCAGTATTGACAGAGACGTATACTGTACCATTCGCTCTATACCTAAGTGCTAGCACAGAGCTTCAAATCTGCGCTGTACGCAAGAGAATGTGCATCAATTAATTAAAATTCACACACGACTATCCATCATTTTAATAAATTTTCCCTGCAACAAGTTGAACTATTCGCCAAGTTTTTGCATAAACCTTCCAAGCGCATTCTGCTCACTTAATCCCCTCTAATTTGTATGTTTCTAAAAGACTCTCCACCGACACCACATCGTTAGTCACACAGAAACAAAACGACAAGACTCTTGCGAACATATGCTTCAAAAAAAAAAAATGGCTTGCAGTTGCGACCTCATTCATTTATAGTTGCTAAGTCAATAATTTCCAATAATAATACCGTATGTCATGTATTCGCAAAAAAAACTCTTTTCATTGTTGGTCAACAAGTTGAATCAATTTATTTCCAAAATGTTATCGCAGGCATAAAAAAAGAACAAACAACAACAGAGCAATCAGATCCCAATAACTGTTGGCGATTTTTCATTGTTCACGATGACCAAATAACCGATATTTCTTGCCCACATCCGATTTCGCCCGAAGGACGGTTTTATGGCGTAAATTAAATTCCTCCCCTCCCCCGCCCACATATAGGGGAAGGGGATAAAACGATTTTTCGCTTCATTTTTGGCAGATTTAATTGCTTTCACCCTCGCGCATAAATTGTGCTGGCATTTTTTTGTTCTCGGTTTTTTTTTCCCCCGCCCATCGTTTACAATGATCTTTAAAGGCGTGATGCTGTTGTTGGTATCGTCGACGAATTTTCAGGACTTCATTAAAGGGGCACCGGTACCTATACCAATGGAGACACGGCGCTATTTGCATATTATGTTTCGCGCGCGTACAGGCAGGATCCTTAATTAAATACAAGTTGAAGGCATCGTTTAACGTTATTCAGCTTAATTCAGCTTACATATCTTGCCGCTTTGCTGTTCTTTAATCAAGCATCGCATGCTAGCATATATATTTCTGTCGTATGCGTATACTTAATTACAATTAAATTGCCTTACGAAACTACTCCCTATGCACATACGAATCGGCAGTCGAGTACAATGTATCTAGAGCAGAGAGGGAAAGGGATCAAGATGTGTGCGAAAATTAATGAAAATCATTTTCAGTTACTTTTCGCATTTGTTTGCCAAAGTTGTACGCTTCTACGAGTACGTGCAGATACTTGTGTGTGTGTGTGCACAGGACGTATAGTCGTGCATACGAATTTTATGTAAATTTAAATTTAATGTTCTCTGCTGACTTTACCCACAGAGTTCCTATTAATGCGAAGGACAAATATAGGTAAAGTAAACTGATGTAATCGGGCCGCACACACATCTAGTCCTAGACAAAGGAAAACTTTAGCGTTTGCGTTGCTCTTCATTCAACAACTTGACACTCGCAATCATACGATATGAATTCAACTTGAATGCAATGGGTTGGGGGTCGGGGGAGGGTATAGATGCGGGTATCTATTCCAAAGGAACAGACAAGAAGATGCCGAGCTCTTTTGGAATTTTGATTTGACTATTTGATATGGTATTTGTATTAGCGTTTGCATCTGTGTAAAGTGAATGAATTTAAACGAGAACTCTTTGAATTCAAAGGAGTGCTGCTTGAATGAAGAATTATCTATGGACAGGACATGGTGTGTAACAAGTTACGGTATGGTAATAGGATGAGTTGTTAAACGGAAATCAATGCGTAGATGTGACCACTTTAAAGGTGGGGGAGGGGTTTTTTTGAAACTAATCATTCACTTGGCTATAGATACGTAAGTAGTAGCAGTCACATGTTGTTGGATATGCGACAGGGAACATTTACCATGGCTAAGCCCAGGTGTTGCAGGCACCTAAGTTGACGTATCCGGACACATTCTCTCTCTTTCCGCTCTCGAGAAAGCCAAAACTAGAAACATTCAAAGGCGCAACGGGATGCTGTCCTGAAGCTGAACAAGATTTTGAAATATGGCAACAGATAGACAAATGGGTTTTAAACTACTATCCAGGATTCAAGTGAATATTTTCTATTAAGAACCACGATTCCCAATTTCTCTTTCTTTATTGATGTTGACGATTCAACCATAAACTAACCAAACTAGACAGTCAACTTTCCGTACTTCTACCTGATTTTCCCCTCAAATTTTGAATGACAGCTCTCTCTCCTTTTTTCCTGTCTGTGAATACAGGCCGCCGGGTGGCACTATTTCAATGACAAACAATTTGTAAATGACTCTATAACAATAAATGTAAAAAAGTAAGTGTTAAGTATGGTTTTTTAGGTAGCTTTATTTGTCAATTTGTCCTCCGTCCATCTTCGGCAGTAAAAGGTGTTCATCCATTCACATTTCAGTTTATTTTTAATTTCGTTTGTATGAATTTCACGTTTGACAGCATAAATGAAATTCGTGGGGGGTTGTTCCAAAAATTAGTTCACAAAATGCAAGTTAAGCCCAAGCTTCCACTAGACAAAAGCGAATTTTAGAAAATGGTCATGAACCATATAAATAAAATTGGTGTAGTTCTGTTCGACTAAGATTGAATTTGACGGCATGTCTTTAAATGCAAAAATCTTAGAAACTGCTCAGTATATTCTGGTGCATTTTTCACAGGCCTACAATATACCTATACTTTGTCTCAACTCTATATCTCTATAAATTCCGGAAAAAATTGGACAAGAGTAATTTATTTTTTCGTTTCGTTTTGCTTTTTTCTTTGTCACGCTTTCCGTTCGAAAATACTGGGAGCATTTAAATATAGTTAACAGCAGCTTATAGAGGACATCTGCAGGTACAACATAGGATCTCCAATAACTCGATAACTTAAAAGGTTTTTAAATAAATAGGCAAAATTTGGAACATTTCTACGATTTTCACCTGCATGAGTAGATATGCACTTCATTCTCAAATCAAACATACTAACCGCGCAATATTTTGACATCTATTTTAACCTTATTTTACTCCAGTGACGAAGAGGGAGACACACATAGGCAGTATGCTAAGAACAAAAAAAGCCATAAAAGAAATGTCAAATATGTAGAAAAGGAATGTCAAATAGGTATAGGTGTTAGTGATACCAGATCGTGGTATTATTACATTAGGGAAAATTCCTGATGATGTACGTTGTACCTGTTTATTAATGCTACTTGCAATCAAGATGAGCCAGTAAATTACCCGGTCGAGTTTTTAAATAAAATTACAGTCCATGGCCTGGAACTAAAAGTTAGAGTTCCCATTATGTTGCTTCGCAATTTGAATCCCCCAAGCTTCGTGATGGTACTGGGTGTGGTAAAGGAGGTATTTATACTAATAATACAAATAATTCCCAGCAATTATCCATTTCAGTTTAAACGGATTCAATTTCCTATTACTGTTTGTTCTGACATGACAATCAATAAGTTAAAGGGTCACACTTTAAGAAAAGTGGGAGTTGAATTAATTAAGAATTGCTTCAGCCACGGGCAGTTTTATCCTATATGTAGCGTGCTCCAGGGTAAGTAATGCAGGAAATATCACTAACTTAATCGATAGAAACCGCTAATATAGTATACAAAGAAGCGTTACAGTAATAAAAAAAAATGAGCTAAATATTATAAAATTATTTTCATTGTCCAAAGAATATTAAATTATTGCCGATTAGTCGAACGAGCAAGTGCAATGCCATGAAGATAAAGGCAGAGTGGGCCCAGTCTACGGGAGGTATTTTAGTACGGGTTCAAGTCCTTCACTTTTACAGAAGGCTGTTTGTGAAATTTTTTTCCATCAATTGTTCTGAAACCACATTTTGCACGTGCGAAGCCGGGCGGGTTCAGCTAGTATTGAATAAATTTCTATTAGGCTGGGTGAATGTTTTCAAATTCACTTATTTAACACAAAATCAAAATATTATTGGAAATTATGAAATGTGCACAGATTTTTTTATAAACCTTTCTATATTATTAATTAACATAAACAAGTGCACTATTTGTGTTTTTGGAATACGGAAAGTGATCAAAACATTTTTTTTTTTACCGTTACGAGTATATTATTAAATAAAGCACGATTTCGAGGATTTTTGTATTACGGCCTTAACTAGAAAAAGCCAAGCGCATACAAATTTGAGAGTATAATAGTAATAGTAATAGTATTATAAAAAATATCGAACTACAGTAGAAGTCGTTTATAACGACGGTGAAGGGACCGAGGAAATAACGCCGTTATAACCGGCGGTCGCTATATCCGACTGGCTTCCACAAATATTTATATGTAATGAAACTAACCAAATGAAATGAAAGTGGACATTATAAGCGACTGGTCGTTATAAGCGAAGTCGTAATAAGCGACTTCCACTGTAATTTTTTAAATTTAACAAATTGTGCAAGTATGCATTTTACTCTATTAATTACACATTATAAATTATGCTACAATGTTTTAGCTAAACTGTATATTTGTTTCAATACGGTTTCGAAATTTAAAGCGCTAAAATCAACGAAAAAAAGTGTATTTTCTTAAAATATGCAAAAAAAGCCTAAAGTAATATTTGTTTTACCAAAAGTTAAAAAAAAAACTGTGTTAATTCATTTTCCCTGATTATGATGGATTTCTGCTATATATTGACAAATAATTATTATATAATTTTTTTTTTGACATTGTAACGAAATAATAACAGGAATTCCATTTGATACCAAGAATTTCAAGAACCTTAAAAATTATTAAAATGAACTGTGATGTGAACATCACATAACTAATGGGCATGAAGTATGCCGAACACAGTCGGCCACACTTGAAATTCCACCAGAAAATGGCCGCCCAAATGACATGAAGCCCTAAGATTGTATAAGTAGCGTGCGGTAGCAATGGCGCACCTTTGATTTGTAAAGGCACGAATACTTATGCAATCTTATGCAGGACAGGCAGCTTGTAGGCAGAAGTACTGTTTCTGCTCTCAGTCGACTGTCTAGTTTGGTTAGTCTATGGATTTAACGTCTCAACTCCGAATGCCGCACAATTGACCCATTCTCATATTCTTCGTCGTCGCATATCGTCTTGTAAGTCAAATCCTGTGCAGATGTCCTTTACTCATGAGCAAGTTTATTATTTTCTTTGTGTTTGCCTTCTAGACACTGGCATCGGTTACTGACAGTACCAAGCCTGCAGCTGTCCTCGCTTAAGCGATCGTTCGTGATTACTGTCTAGACATCAGAAATGGGTGTTTGCATGAATTTGCCTACACTACCTTTTATTTTATTTATTTATTTTTCAATATTCTCCCAGACATAAAATATACAGGATTTTGTTTTAGCAGACATAAAGTATATAAAACCTACTCCACATCTTTAACACTAAGCGGCTCCAAGGCGACAAACGATCATCTACATAACTTACAAGTACGATTTTGAAAAGCGGAAAAAAATTTCAAATTCTTGGAGCGATTTTTTCCTGACAATAATTCATAATTGTCCGCGGTTGCTCCGAAAACCACTGGACAGATTCCTATGAAAGTGGTTATGAAATGCTTCTTAAGACTCGAAGATGTTATGGAAATAGGATATGTCGCTAGTTTCCAAGCCAATTTGTCGACACCGAAGCTTAGTTTAAAATATTTTTTAAAACTACGGACACCATATAGATTATGTCGTTCATTGCCACGCGTACTTTTTGGGAGCGTTTTTAACAAAAATACAATTTTTTTCTGAATTCACTGTCATAACTCAAATAACTCCTTCCATCCTATTTTTTTTTTAATTTATAGGCAATGGATTCAATGAGTGAATAACTTTTGCAAAGGAGAGTCTCAATCAAACATTGTCACAGTAAATATGGAAACTAGTTCTGGCATGAATTACCTGATATTATACTACCTAAAACAAACTGCGCCGTTAAAGAAGTCACTAATATTTTAGAGGTAGAAGTACAACTTTTCGACGCTTCAGAGAATTCTCTTTCTACAAGGTGGCGCAAAAGTAATCCTCCTATCAGAAAATGCTATAAATTTTGCGATTGGCCCCTAATGTCAGTTCTGTTTTGACATTTGTGTAGTAAACACATGCGAAATACACGTTAATAAACAATGTTACGCTAAACTGCTCCAGAACGCGGAATATTGGTGACTATTTTGAGCAATAATCGGTCGGTGACTTTGGCACAACGTGAATTTCGTCGCAGATTTCCTAGCCGTCCAACGCCTACTGGTGAAACACTGCGACGTTTAGCCGCTCGCCTCGAAGGGACTGGCACAACACGAGATGCTGCCAGGCGTGGCAGACCCCGGAGTAGCCGTTCTGCAGAGAATATTGCTGCTGTAGCCGAAGATGTCATGGAAGCGCCGTCGACATCGACCAGACGACGTGCCACGCAAATGGGTATCAGTCGACGGTCTTAACAGCGAATTTTGGTACAAGATTTGAAGATGTTTCCGTACAAAGTCCAGACGGTGCATCAGCTGCTATCTGCTGACTGCCAATCGCGTCTAACATACGCTCAAGCCATCCTTAATCACCTCCAAGAGGAAGATGATTTTTCATCAAAAATAATCATGAGTGATGAGGCCCATTTCCATCTTAGCGGGTGAGTAAATAAGCAAAATTTACGCTTCTGGGGCACTGAAAATCCGCGTGTAACCCACGAAGAGCCATTACACCCGCTCAAAGTCACTGTATGGTGTGCTGTTTTCGCTGGAGGAGTCATAGGACCTTTTTTCTTCGAAGACGTCGCGGGCCAAACGGTTACTGTGAATGGTGAGCGCTACAGAGCAATGATCAACGAGTTCTTTTTGCCGCAACTTGATGAATTGGGATTGGAAAACATGTGGTTCCAACAGCACGGTGCAACGGCACACACTGCACGTGCCAAAACCGATATGCTGAAGGATGCATTTCCCGGGCGCCTAATCTCCCGTTTTGGCGATTTACACTGGCCAGCAAGATCGGCTGATTTGACCGCTCCAGAATTCTTTTTGTGGGGCTTCTTGAAGTCGCGGGTTTATGTCAACAAGCCTCAGACTCTTGCAGCTCTTAAAGACAATATCCGTCAAGAATGTGAGGACCTATCGCCGGAAGTTTTGGCCAAAGTGATAGAAAATGCCATAAAAAGGGCTCAAATGACAATCAACTGTGGCGGCGGCCATTTACATGACATCATATTCCCGACTTGATGTAAAAAAAATTAAAAGACCAAATAAAAATAATCCACAAGAAGAAAGTTTTTCATTTTTTTTTTAAATTACAGCCAAAAAACATCGGAAGGTTATTTTTGCGCCACCTTGTATATGGACGCCTCATAAATGGTGCTTCAGGGTATCTACCATTGTTTTATGTTCGGTGGGTAAGGAAAATTTATATTTCCTCAAAACTAACACGCAAATATTATTCGTGTTTGATAAGTTCTCGCCTAAACTTCATTTAACCTTTGGCATCCGGTGTGACGCACGTGTTTTGAGGCCAAGTCCCTAAAGCCCTGCGGTATACAACAGTCTACATAGGAAACGTTGCATAATTTCCTCTTAGCTTAACCGTGAAATGTGACGTCCCAAGCCACTCGTAAATACGAAAGGCAACAATTTGGTGATTTTTGTTTCCTCGTTGGTTTACCTGTAAAGGTGTAAATTAACAATCACAACCCCAACAGGATTAGCACACAAAAAGTGAAATTGCCAGGGCACTGAAAAGAATTCGAAACATAACAAGGAAGAGGATTTTCCACCTCTAACCCTTTGAATATCATGAGGTTTATAAGGGAAAAGGGTATCAGGCGAATGGAAAAACTTGGAAGAAAAACTCGAACTAAAGTTGCCAATCAGGACGAGGAGCAGGGACACATCTTGTTAACCACAATTTATTGACTTTGTGCGTTAGGGAGCTTGTTTGACGGCTTCCCTTGATTGCATTTAGTCAGGCAGAGGGAATGATTCTGAGGGATTTCACTTTGACTCTAAGTGGCTGCAGCTTTCTACAATATTTTCGAGCATATTGTAAAAGTTTCGCAAAATATTTCCGGCAATTTCCCACGCTCACACAAGAAATATAATAAGCCACGCAATAAAGAAAAAAAAATACATAAAGTTACGGTGGCAACTTTTTGCAACCTGCTGCGGGGTTGTAGTTTCAGCTGTCCGATGTTGGATTCCCTTTCGGAATGTAAAAGTTTCCAGGACACCCCCTTTTTGAAGAGAGACGACTATGAATTGGGTATTGGGGTTAATGGGCGGCGGGGACACGTTCAGTGAAATTGTGTTGCGCTTGACAGAGTTGGCGGAAGTTGTTGGGCATAGCTTTTGCGCCAACCTTTAATCATGCATTTATTCCTTAAATTGTGTTAGGAGGGTGTGGGTGTTTGAAGTTTGAAAGTTTTTTTAGTTTTTTGCTACTCATATGAGTACTTTAATATAATTGCCCAGAACAGATTCGAAAAGTTGGGACAACAGGAAATATAGACTAGTACAACTAGGAAGTACGCCAAAGGTTATGGGAGTGCTATTTGCTGGACGACTTATTTCTTGGATGAATTTTCTCTTAAAGTTTGAGTGAGATGAGGGAGACTATACATAATCCCTAAAAATAGCTGTCATCCACATCGTCATTATCGACCCAACTCCTGTTTTAATAAAACCACCGCGAGGGAGAACGGAAGCGTTGTTTCAATTTTTATTGACATAAAAATCCGTATTATAAATGTTTTATGTTGTCGCATTAATGTCATCCCTAAGTAGCAGATTTATTACAATAAGGACAAGCGCGCAGCGTTCGCTAATGTGGTGATAAAAAATTAATTTATGAACCTATAGAAACGAAAAGAGTGGAACCACTAGCTGTTTAATATGAGCATTATCGAGTCTTTGACATTTCCTGAACGAAATATATCCTAGCTACAACAGGCGGTACAAGACTTAATTGGCCAGGAAACTGGGAGCTATTTTTTAGGAAAGGTTGCTATATGATTTTTTTTTTGAAATTCTTCTCCAGCAACAGACGACAGAAATTGGGACGTCACCACCAGTATTTAAGTTAACTCTTTAACAGAGCCCTTTTTAAAATATTTTATTCCTAGTTTCCAACTGGTCCCAGAGTGTATATCCAGTCCCAGAGCCACGAAGGTATTTTGAGAATGTTGTCCGCCAAGAGAGCGAAGATTCTTTTAGATTGTCAAACGATATTCTGTCGTGCCACTAGAAACAAGTTCAGCTGTGGTTGATGCCATCAGAGGAGTTGCTTTTTCTAAGGTAATGTCTGAATAGGAATAATAATAGTGCGTAGGTTTTTTAAAGCGGCTTGGAACGTACCATGAACAATCGCATAGCTCATATTGTAGAATCAGGAATGTTCCAACCAGACCCTGATAACAGCAAGACACAGTGAACTTAATACCATCAACGGATCAACCATCTGGATGAGACTAGAACGGGTCATGTGCGTGGTTCAGTTTCACCATCAATTTGGTTGTCGGGTGTCAAGTTTAACCAGTATTTCACTTGGCGGGTTCGCAGTTCTACTTCGATTCTTCACTCTGTTGATGCCAGGATCTCGCTTTTTACGGGTCTGAAAGTTTGCAGACCCTTGCCTTTCTTGGCATAGCCTAGGGTACAAAAGCCCATTGTTGCCTCTTTCGCATTATTAAGAGCGTACAACAAATAGAAAACGGTGTCCTACAGTTTTGGGTTTTTTTTCCAGAGAACGAACCTTGACACAACGAGCTTACCTCAGCCTTTTGGAAAAACACCATAGTCCAATACACCACAATCTGTGTGTAGTCTGATTTTGTCTTTTTCGCGATTCCATTTGAAGGCGAAATTTCATTCGCCGCTCAATTCATCTGAATTCATTTTTCACCTTTAACTGTGCATACCCTTGAACTTAGCACACGGCCTCGCATCTATATCTGATCCGAGTCGTGATATTGACCGAAACACGCAACCACAGAACACACCGTTGAACTTCCATCAACAAATTAATCAAAATGTAAGCTCGAGCGACCAGAGACAAAAATAAATAACCTAACGTGTGTACAAACGCACTCTGTGTGTGGGGATGAGGATAACTTCTTTATGTAGTCTTATCTGCCATCATCCGAAAGATCTCTTGTTGAATGACACAGAGGATTTATGTACATGCACAGGCACACGAACAAAAAACAAAAATGTGTGCGTATACTAAGTAGAATGGATAACGAAAATAAGAATGGGAACGATGACGACCAATACCTTGAGAGATTCCAGGCATTGAAAATATCTTTCGCTCATCATATCCTACCTCCGTCGTTTTCTATGAAAATATATGTTATTCCCTCTTTCGAATTAAATTTGAGAACAAGGTGGATGACACACTCGCAATGGCTGCGGCAAACTATGTCAAATGGTTTAGTTCTGAATATATAATGGGATATCCTTGAGGAGGATAATGGAATTCCGAATATAAATATAGGTACTCGTATAATCATCGTTAAGCTCGATAGAGTTTTCAACAAGAAAATAAACCTGGTTGCGTACAAGGTGTAGGGGGCGTTATCCATTTGAATAAAGGGTCTTTCTTTAAGGACTTGACAACTTTTTATTTTAAAACTTTTACTTGAGATGTCTGGAAAAAATGTTCTTATTGATTTGAATCATACTATTAAAACATTTATGAATGGAATTTGACCACGTTCATATGTCCATCACGGGAACGTATGCAGCGGTCGATACGTTGAACAAAATTTTCTATTTTTCTATCAGTATTGGCACTGAGCTTCTCTGAATTAATGTAGCCCCATAAAAAAAGCAGTCTTAAGGCTTTAAGTGCCGTTTGCTCACACGACTCTTAAGGATTTAAGTTCTACTTAAATACTTATGGGCTATTTTTTTATGGCATAAACTGTCACATAAGAGTTTATGTGGCACTTAAATTCGCTATGAGTAGTATCAGCAAACGGTCCTAAATCACACGATCTCAACGGCCAATAAACGGGTCCGTTTCTCGAGATGACACGTTCACCAAACTGAGACTTCAATAACTTGATTTCTGCAACCTTTGTGTGGCTTGTGGCACCGTCTTCTTCGAACCACATATCACTGATGTTCAGTTCATAAAATTGCTCAAAGAAATAACATTCCAACATGTCCATTTACCGTAAAGTGACGGTCATTTTCGTCGACGGAAAAAAACGGCCCAATAATGCCACGCACCGGCTTGAACACCAAAAACTTTTGTTTGACCTTTTGCGGATGAAGTTCTGTTTCATGAAGCACATGAGGGTTCTCACCTGTCCACTAAGGCTTATTTTGCTAATATAGTCCTTTAACCAAAAATGCGCTCCGTCGCTGAAGATGATTTTGCTATAAAATTCTTCATTAAAGTCAGAAATTCGGTAGTAAACTTTAATTATTTGTAAACGTTGTTGCTTCGTGTACTTTACCATGATAAAAATGTTGATTTTACTAAATATTTTTACATTGACACTTCGATAATCGATTTTTACACTGAATGTTTGAAGTTGTCAAGTCGCTAATGAAAGACCAGGTACTTTCGGCCTTTGCTTGATGTTGTCGGAGGTTAAATTTCTGATGCCAGTGTTCAATACAATTCAATTCAATTTTTATTTTATTTGGCAGAAGAACAAAGGTCTTTTATAGTACATGAAAGCTTATAACAAAATAAAGAGACACATTTAATTAATTTAAAAAGAAAAGGAGTTTATGACAACAATACGAGTAATAACTAAACCGAACACCCCTTTTTGCTTGCACGGAAATATGACCAAAGGACGATTGCTGAAGGTGATTACTCTGATATCAGATTTCTCGAAGCGAATGTTGGCTAAGGTTAATTTGGCGTTTTAGGGTTGAGCGAACGATGAAAGTTGGATTTGGGAAAGTAGAGGGACGTTCTTAAGAGATGGTTCCAGTTAAAAAAGCTGGGAATACTTGGCAAAAAACTAGAAATAAAGTAACACACTAAATCGCATTGATATTTATTTTTAAACCCAAGCACTTGCAATTTGTTTGCACTCCAGATAATCACAAAATCCGCGCATTTCATCAGAAAAATATTGCCGCAGTTCATTGCATTTATATGCAGGTCGCATAACTACGGCATACATCTCTTTCGTTCCGCTTCAACAGAGAAAACAACGCACAGTTCTTCTAGCGGACACCTAGACTAGGGAGCCTAAATGTGGCCCAATGTGTACCTCGAAGATATGACACCTTCTATACATTTTTTGAGCGCGGAGAAGACATCAGTGTCAGCAAATAGCCCATACACTAGCTCACAGAATTATTGTGATTATTTTTTGAATTGTCTCATTTAAATACGCAAACTTAGACCACACTGTGCCAAGGCTACCCATGATTTCACTCCTTTATCGTCTGATGGCAGTGTCTAGTCAAGCAAGTGAACTCAGTTTTCAGTTCCACACGTCTGGATCATGATCTTTCGTTATTGTCCGGCAATGTGATTTCTTTCCATGGTAAGGTTCCTAAAGGTGCACATAGCTAGGCCCATATTAAAGCCCACACAGCGACAGATTTACTTCAAAATTTCAGACCAACTCCGACTGAAAATTCATAAGCCGCAGCAGCTTTATATTCAAAAGAATCACTTTGCAGTTTAAAGAAAACCGGACACATCATCCAAATCCAAACCACATTGTTACATACACAAAAGAAAAAACAACCTCCCCACCACCATAACGGATAATATCACTCTTATCACGTAATGTCCATCAGAAACATCTGTTATCCTTGCTGGAAAGAATAACCAAATAAGCTACCTCTACGCTCTGCTATACCAAAAATGAACTTCTCTACAAAATCAGCTTCCCTTCCTTTATTTAATAAAGGGTAATCATCATTGAACAAGAGATAATGGAATTCTTTAGCCAACACAATAACAAAAAGGGACCATCATCAAACCAACAAAGGAGAACGAAGAACTAAAAGGCAAACTCAATCACTTCCACCTGTGTGCATCATTCAAAAGAGAGAGAATGATTATTATTTACAAAGGCAAATGAACTAGAATGAATATTAAGGACACTTACAAGTGTTTGCTCTAATATGAAACAGTGGGTCAGCGAGGCGTGTAAGGGTCCTTTCTATATGTGTGTGTGTGTCTGCTTGCTTCTGACTTTTCGACATCAAATGGTTTAAAATTTGAATAATGAATGTGAGCTCATTCGGGCGGACAAATTACATGGTACTCGTATGCACGGACAGATTGAGGAGCAAAGGTCAAGGATGAGTTCAAGGATATAATAACATTACGGGTTTTAATTAATAAATAGACGTGGTTTGGATATATGGACATTTTGACATGAAGGCAATTATCTTGAGGGACGCGTAGATGGTAGATACCTACACATGTTGTTGTTGTTTTCACATCAGAATGATTTTATTTTGTTAGCAGGACAAGCGAGATTTTGGAACTCGAAATATTTCCATCAGATGGTAGGTACTTAAAATATTTTCGGGCATAGTTGAAGTATTTAGAAAATTTAATTTTAAAGTAGAACCGAGACTAATTCAAAAAGGAATCTGGAACCTGCATATTTAACTAAAGAAGATCCTTTTTCAACACGTATTTTGGTGTTCAAGGCGAGTCACGCACGGCGTGACGAAAAGTCAAATTTCGGAAGTTTGTTGCAGTTCTTTTTGGACAGAGCAATCGGGATCGGGTATGCTTAATTTTGATAAGCTCAGGAAGAAATAGTTGGACTCAGTTCCAGATATCTTCACTAAACGGGGCCTGATAGCTTGTGCCATTGTGCATTCATCCCAAATGATGATTTTTCATTATCGCACCCAATGTAAACGCAAAAAGTCTTTTATCATAATAAGCATAACAATTATCCGAAATTTTCCAAGCTTCACAACAAATTTTCCACCTTACCATCGTCCAAAATCATCAAATCAAGAGAAATTTCTTTTTTTGAACACAAGTCGACGTTGAAGTGCACGATTCTGGTGTGATATAACCCAGGAATTTAGTCTCCGGCTCTTTTATTAATAAAATGTGCTCTTCAAGATTTTTCCATCCTTTTCCGATATAAACAAAATTTTATCCTTCCTTCCGTCGAAGAAAGCAGGTATCTCGGTGACTTTAGCTCGCATAACGGCACATTTTCTAGTTAGATCACGCTTCCAGCGAATCCGATTTTTATCAATAACTTCGGCGCTGGAAGCATGGACCACTGCCGAGTTGATTGCAGCCGCAGCTCTGTCAGAGACACCAAACCTATCACAAGTTTTCGAGAGCAACTCATAGCCTAAGCTTTCAGAAGACAGTTCTTTGGAAGGAGTTACCGATGGCTTGACTTGCTTCAGCTGTGGTTCGAATTCCTCATCTTGATCCGATGTAGTGCTTTCTGACAAAAAAGAAACATTAAGCTCTTGTGTGCTTTCATTTTCCACCTGAAACCTTGGGTTTTGCCCTAATAACTTTCGTTTAAACGTTTTGTTTTGTAGTTTATTAGTTGCAATAGTATCAACGCTTCCAATAAACATTTTTTTTGTACTCATTGGTCGATCAGGAAGCTGTGTTCTCTTGCAGGTACTTTTTTTCTCTAGGACAGATACACTTAGAAGACACTACAGAGGTATAAGTCTTCTTAACATCGCCTACAAGATCTTATCTGCCGTGTTGTGTGAACGCCTGAAGCCTTTCGTCAACAACCTGATTGGTCCCTATCAGTGTGGCTTCGGGCCAGGAAAGTCTACCGTTGACCAAATATTCACACTGCGGCAGATTCCTGGAGAAAACCCAGGAAGTCCAAATCGATACCCACCACCTTTTTATCGATTTCAAGGCCGCCTATGACAGCATTTATAGAGACGAGCTATACAGAGCAATGTCTAGTTTTGGCATCCCTGCCAAACTCGTCCGTTTGTGCTGGATGACAATGGAGAATGCACGCTGCTCCATTAAGGTCGGTAAAGAACTTACCGAGACCTTCGATGTCAAAAAAGGATTTAGACAAGGCGATGCGCTGTCATGTGACTTCTTTAACATCGTTCTTGAAAGAATAGTGCAAAACTCAAACGCTAACACCAGAGGCACTATCTTCCAAAAGTCCGTCCACCTACTCGCGTGGTGATGTCACTGGCGCGTTCGTGAGCATTGAGACGGAAGCGGCAAAGATGGGTTTGGCGGTCAATGAGGGCAAGACAAAGTATATGCTGTCATCAAGAAAGGACACCCAACACCGACGTCTTGGACAAAATGTCACCATAGACAGATATAACTTTGAGGTGGTTAAGGACTTTGTCTACCTAGGCTCCGCTATGACTTCAGACAATGACACCAGCGCTGGGATTAAGCGAAGAATAACTCTTGCCAATCGCTGTTTCTTTGGGCTAAGATAGCAATTGAGTAGCAAAGCCCTCTCTCGAACAACTAAAGTGACCCTTTATAAGACCTTGATCATCCCAGTCCTACCGTATGGTGCAGAGGCATGGAGTGAAGGTCCAACGACTGAGGTGACTGGGTCATGTAGAGCGAATGGACGTCAATCCTCCGGCCCGGAAGATCTTCGAATCCACACCCGAGGGACGGCGCAGTAGAGGAAGACCGCGACTCAGGTGGCGCGCGCAAGTGGAAGGGGACCTTAACCAACTTAGCGTGCGAAACTGGCCAAAGATCGTGCTGGCTGGAGACGCTGCCTGCCGAGCTGTTTTGTGCCAAAGTATGTGTGTAATGTTGAAGTAAATAGAGGACTCGCATACACTTGCACCTACGGGCTTTGACAGTTTGTTGTGATTGGCTTTTGCATTCACAGACGTATCACAGATAGAAAAATCGAGAGAGGATTCTATTTTAAAATTTGCGGGGAAAATCGGGTAGGTGCGCGGAAGCGAAAATACCATTCTATTTTATTAAATATCACGCTTATTACTTGATTTTAAGTACCTAATCTTCATGCCAGAACTTACCTTCATAACGTGAAAAAAACGTGTGTTTTTTTTTAATTTTCACAACGATCCGGAGGCAGAAGGACTTCTTAGAATGTCAAAAGATTTTACATATCCCAATTTGAAGTAATTTTGCACCCTTTCCACAATAAGCCTCTTGGAAAAGTTAAAAAAAATAAAAAACGGCCCAGCCTACAAATCATACGATAAAAAGCAAAATTTAAATTTTTCGCGTTTTTCCGGAATTTTCTATTCTTCCATTCGAAATTTCATTCCGGAACAATTTCACATAAAATTTCATTAACAAAATCAATTATTCATTTTTTCCAATTTCCCGACTTCCGGAAAATTTTCCCAATATTTTCATTCGTAAAAACCTTCTTCTGGCAATTACGAACAATAACAAAAAAAAAAAACGGCCCGGTCGTTCTCAATTGATAAATTTCTATACATTTTTCACACCATTTTTAAATATATATTCAGATATAAGATATTTAAAAATTGTAAAAATAAATAAATAAGTTCTGTCTGGTAAGGAACATTAAATACGGCTACGTTCCCTTATACAACAATAGTAGTAGGTATATTAGGCAAATATTTTACTTTCTATTTAACATCTTAATCCTGTTTTCTTAAACTTATATTTATCTTTAATATTTGTCTCGTAAAAATACACAAACTTACAACACTTACAACTTGGATTCATATCACGTATGAAATGTTTTATTGACAAACTATACAATACAGATATTATAATCCAGCTCCAATGTTTGGAATAGGTTACATGGTTCTTATGTAGGCTATGTGTATAGCGAGTCAGGCAGAATCTAGTTATCTTAAGTCGACTAGATTGGTCCTGATGAGATATAGCCTGAACGCAAAAATTAGATTGACCGATTTCCCCCAATCGAAACCGAGATACATTTAGTGAGAGAGCTGTCAGACTTACTAAACTAGATACTTGAACGTCCGCATTGATAACACCAATAATGTGCAGGGTGGTGCAAAATAGAACATCCCCTTTTCAACTTATTTGAGTTTCTCTATTTCTACTTTGAAAGTCCGATGGGAAAAATTTTACTGCACTCTAGGGAGCAGTTAAAAAATATTTCTATTTTTTTTTTTGACTCAGTTAATGAAGGCACATTTGCCCTGCCCTTTTAACAACATCACATTCACGCATGTTACGTAGTAGCTGAAATATGTTTTCTTCTCGTTCGAAAGATCTCATTTTATTGTGTACATACACAATCGATAGGATAAAGCATGTTGCCTATTTTTTTATTTTATTTTATTAAATATCCCATGCCCTGATAAGTATGCAATGCATTCCTTCTTTTCTTTCATGTGCAAAATTCTTTTTACAAAATTGGTTTTATTTTTGAAAATTCTGTAAACTTTTAAAAAATAAAAAAAGTTTGGAAAATGTTAAAAGGCGAGTTTTTTTTTTTGATTGCTTACAGAACTATGTAAAGCCGACATGTCGAAAACATTTTTTTAATTGTTTTAACTTTTAATTTTAATATTAATAAATTGAAATTGTTTTTTAATATCTACTTTTTATAATTTATTTTTTTTTTGCTGTATGATGGCTCAATTTTTTAACAGAACAAACACGATCTTATGCGCGGGGTTAGGCTTTTTCACAAGTCGGTTTTTTCTTTCCTTATTTGACACATTGATACTGTTACTTATAACTTAAAGGTGCATGCAGATGAATATCTCTTACACAACCTAAGGTACAAGTATATTTCTTACAGTTTTTTTATATTTGTTAGTTGAAAGAAGATCGAATTTGTTTGCTGTAAAATGTTTGTTTATTTGGTGGAAAAAGCTGCATTTTTTTGCTAAAAAATTGAAATGCGGAATTTTGTAAAGCGGAATTTAAAACAAGCAGCAGTTTAAAAAGTAACATTTCGACTCGCTCCCTAATATGTAAATCAATCAAGAACTTCGTATTTTGTTACTTTTTGTGACAAAGTATCGAGAATTAATCAGCAAAAGTTCACCCTTCAGCTGATCTCTATTTTATGAATTCGGTTTTGAAATGAATAACGTAATCAGAACGTCAAAAAAACCACCATGTTAATATAGTAGGTACGGTGATTCCCGAATGGGTATATCCCGTCGCTGAATTATATAAACTTGTTTCCCGGACGCAACAATCCGGGGATTATTGTAGTACTATTTTGTTTTAACTAATCTTTTTTTAGATTTTGGCAAACAAGACTTGAGGATCTCAGGTTTGACTGATGTAAGTACAGCAGAGCGACCACCAACAACATTATGGAGCACCAGCACATACCGGAAAGGAAAAAAAGTCTTGCGCTATGGTTATGGAACCCCTTCAACGAGCGCCGAGAATTAACATCAATTAACCTGATTTATTAAGTCCAACATATTTTTTTATTTATTATTATCCAAAAATCAGCGAATCCAATGAAAACTAAATAAAATCCTTGTTATATGACCTCAAAACAATGCCAAAGATGGTGGAAAGCTGATCGAAAAAAAAAACACAAATTTCCTGAGCAGAAAATGACCGCTATTTGCAAATTAACGTGATTAAAATTACCCATTTCTGAACTGATTTTAAAAAGAAATAATAATAGTTCGCTGTAAGCCAATTTCGATATTTTTTTCGCCATCCGGTATAAGAAATCGAATTGTTGAGTCTTCATCTCAAATACCACAAAGTAGAAGCATCGCTTTTGGGTAAAGTTGCAATTTACGCAATATCAGTCATTATGGGTTCAAATATGGACCGGATGAAAATCCTCAATTTTGGTTTGAGCAATCCAAATTGATACCAATTGAAATGGAATACTCATTTGACGATGATGTATGTCTGAATGGCACGGAGTTTGCTAACTGTTTGGGGATACGTAGAATAACATTATTGGTGCAGTCAAGTCGAATAGTTTCAAAACTGGCATAATTGATTGATTTCGGTTGCGAATTACAAAAATACTAGCAAACATCATTTTCATGCTTAATAGTTGATGACTTTAGGGAGTCACCAGGACCAAGCTAGAAGAAACCGCTTTTGAATATGCTTCAATCTGTCAACAAGTCCATAGTTTTCTTATGAATACAAATTCGTCATTTGCTCAGGTAGAATTGAGTTCACTGCCCACTTGATAGTATAGCTGATACAGTATTAATAGGCCTACCGTTTTTTTGTTGTACCGATGACACCATCCATTATTTTAAAATCGATTTATACAAATTAGGGACCAAATGAAAGGTGCCTGTCCGTATGTGAATTCCCGCATGAATTGCTAGGTCACGAACGATGATTACGGGTAATTTTGAAACTAGATTATGGTTTATGTAATTATCCTTTACAAGTTGCCAGAATATCCTTTTTGTGATGACCTACATGAAAAGGTTAGAAATAGGAGGAATGGTACCACCCAAAAGGAACGTCCTTTGGAACAATATCTTGTAAGGTCCGCTTCAAAATTGTATAAATAATTCATTTAAAATATTTTGCAGAATGTAAAACAAAATTATTTAAAATTCGAAAGATGAAATAAATAAAAAGCAACTGCCAAAATATGGCATGGTGGCTTTCTTACAGCCAAAACTGTATCACAGGAATGGCGTTTGTATTGTAAACGACCTACTCGCCAAAATTCTAAAATAGCAATATATGGTTGTTTATTTTTTATTTTATAATGCTTAATACAAGCGTACAAAAAAAAACCTAAACAATCTAGTAAACTTAATACAACTATGCGATTTGCATAAAATAAAATAAAAGGTTCCGTAAAACACCCTAATATTGACCGGGTTCTTAACATTGACCAAAAATCAACTTAGTGTGTAAACTGTCCGCACGACATCCCTGTCCTAGGTATGTGAATTTCGTACCTCACATATAAGATCTGTTTATTGACAACTGGTACAGAAAAAAAATGAAAGCATTCAGTCGTCATATTTAAATTTAACCGCCGATAACGTGCGGAAGTATTTGGACGTGTAATTTAGAGTATTGGCAAAATTATCTCTGTACACCTAGTTACGGTGTTTTTTTTGTGAATATAACCAAACAAGTAAGTAGTTTACTTTATTTCCAATCAAATAGCATTGAAATTGGCACATTTCTTTATTCTTAAGTAATTTAAAGTAAAAATGAAAAAAATCATGAAATCATGAAAACTTTGACCATGGAGTTCCCAAATTTGACCGCCCGGTCAATGTTGGGAACCGCTTAAAAATCGCGGGTTTCTTACATTGACCAACGTCTGGTTTTGTTGTACTTAGAGAGATATGAAGCGATTTCCTTTAATTCGTAGTGTAACGCTCTACAAACACATTCTTTTGATTTATAGATACATATATACAGATATAAGTATGCCTCATAAAGAAAAAAACGAGCCTCGAAGACGATATAAAAGTGTAACTGAAGAATTGATTAATGAAGTTATTGGTAAAATTCAAAAAAAGGAGCTATCAATTACAAAAGCTTCGAAGGAGTTCAATATTGCTAAGGGGACTTTAATAAACAAACTTAAAAATCGTCACAGTAAAACTGTTGGCCCTCCTACTGTTTTTAGCGAAACAGAAGAGAAATGTTTAGCTCAAGCGCTAGTTACTGTCAGTGAGTGGGGTTTTCCTTTCTCGGCGGCGAATACCAGAGACTTGGCTAAAAACTATTTGGACAATGTCGGGAGAAAGGTTCCAGCCTTTGGGGATTTTAATTTGCCTGGTAAAAAGTGGCTTTGCGGATTTTTGGAAAGAAACAAATCCATTTTAACATTACGGACTTGTCAAAATTTAAAGGTTTCAAAGGCCAAACTTACCCAAACTGATATGAAGATGTATTTCGAAAATTTAAAACATACTCTGACAGATGAGAATGATCAGTTTCTTCCTGCTGAAAGAATTTTTAATTATGATGAGACGAATTTGTCGGATGATCCAGTAAGTATTAGGTGTGTTTTCAAGAGAGGTGTAAAATATCCTGAGCGAATAAGAGATAGCACTAAATCCAGTGTTTCAATTATGTTCTGTGGTTCAGCATCTGGCACAATGATACCACCGTACGTTGTTTATAAATCGGAACATTTATGGAAGGAGGTCCACCAAACACACGGTACAATAGAAGTATATCTGGTTGGTTTGATGGAATTTTATTTAAAGATTGGTTCCAAAATCACTTTATTCCATACCCAAGACGACACAAAGGTGAAAAAGTTATTTTAGGTGATAACCTTGCAAGTCATTTTTCTCCACAAATAATTGAATCAGCAGTGGAAACAATATTCGGTTTGCATGCTTTCTACCAAATTCAAACCACCTTTGTCAGCCTCTAGACGTCGCATTTTATGGTCCTTTAAAAAAACAGTGGCGAAAAGTTCTAGATGTGTGGAAACAGTTTAGAGGCAAAAAATCACAAAGCTTGTCCAAAGAAGCGTTTCCATCTTTATTAAACAAGCTCGTCGCTGAAAGTGTTAGTAAGGAGGGTCGGTCGAATAACTTGATTGCTGGGTTTAAGAAATGTGGTGGGGTCCCATTCAATCCAGACATGGTTTTGTCGAGAATGCATGTAGAAGCTGAGAATTCATCATCAGATGTCGCAACTAATATTTCCTCAGCAGTTATTTCTTTATTATCCGAAATGCGTTATGGAAAAGAAAGCACACAAACAAGAAAAAAAAGAACTAAAGTTAATGTGCAGCCGGGAAAAGGTATAACCATGGTTGATTTTGGTGGATCGCCATCGACATCAGGAACAGCACCTCAAATAACAACGGAACCCGAATTGGTAGCTGAACTAGATCATTTATCAGAGACCTCTGGAGACGACTTTCAAGAAATGTATTTACAGGTTTTACAAGAGCAACAAATTGACGATCCTCTTTCAGATCAATCCGTTGAAGATCTTTTTCAATGTGTTTTAAGTTCTAAATAAGTCACATAAATATACTTATGTTTTTAAAAAACCAGCTATTTAAAATTTTTCTGAATTGAAGTTATTTACAGAAGTACGAAGTTAAAAATTAGTTTTTTTTTAAATAATATTTCCTAAAACATTTATAAAACCTAAAAGCATTTATTTTTATTTCGTTTATTTATTTTTATTATTTATTTTATACAGAGCTGAATAATATGTGATTTTGTGTTTTAAAGACTGAATTAAGAAGATATTTATTTTTTTTTTTACTTTATTTATTTTATTGTTTCCATTATTTTTGTTATTTAAAAGTGTCAGTAATTTGTGATTTTGAGTTTAATTTAAAAATCTGAAATGAAAAGTATTTGTGTTCATATATTTTTTTGTAAAATAATGAAAACATAAAACAAATAATTTTTGGTTTGCAGACTGTCATGAACAACGGTCAATCCCTCATAAAGGGATTCAGTGGCATAAGGGTTAAAGAAGTCCTTTGGCCAACGTATAACAAAGCCGAGTGCAGAGTTAGATCTGCTAATAATGTTGCCGACGTGAGGAAGTTAAGTTGAGCATCGCAGATAATGCCCAGATCACGAATAGATGAAACAGTGGATACAGACTCGTTGTTATTGAAATAAGGTCTTTGAGTGGTTAAGGTCAGTTTAAAGTGAGAAAAAGTCAGCCGTGTGAGATATATGTTTAGAGAATCTCATATCATCTCCGTAAATCTCCAGGTCAGACAGTAAAATGACACGTACTGCACCATTTAGTGTCAAATTAAAGAGCAAAGGTCCTAAAAGCCTACCCTGTGGTACTCCAGAGGCTCGCTAAAATTGCTTAAAAACAGAAAAGCTAAAAAGACACTATACTTGCGATCTTCTAAATAAGAATTAATTCATGAAGTGAACCGCGGTTGAAAACCATTTAGTCTGAAGAAGAGTCTGATTTTGTAGGAGATTTGCTGAAGTCAGTAGCTATAACATCACCTTCCTTATCATTTTCCAAGGCACATAATGTGTTAGAGACGGAATCTGTAAGGTTCGTGGTTGTAGATCTACCCTTAAAAAATCCATTTTGCTTAGTGGAGAGAATTGATTTTCAGTGGAAGAACATAAACGATGCTCTCAAAGAGCTTTGGTATACAGGAGAGTTTAGCAATAGGTCTATAATTAGATATTTATAACTCCAACACCCCATTTTATGAATGGAAATGATAAATGAGTCCTTCAAAAATTTAGGGAAAATTCCCTCTGTTATTGAGAGTTGGAAAAGAGAAGAAAGGGGCAGTGTTATTTGTTTAGCGCAGTATATTTTCTGGGAATAGCGGCAATGCTAGCAGGACGAAGAACTTAGGGTTGGGGCTCAAATTGTCATAAATAGTTAAAGCTTCCAATGCAAAAGATCTCCAATTGTTCAACAGCATGCTTGATACAATTAAATGAGGTAGAATAGGCATTGAAAGTCGTAAAGAAGGCCGTTGACAATACGAGTCCCGGTTTACAAACTAGTAGTGATGTCGTTTTGAAGACCCAACGATGAATTAGTCTTGCTCTTACGCAATATGGCCAAAGGAGGGCATTTTCGTCACGCCAGTCAAGAGTTTCTTAAGTTAACCCCTGAACTTTTAAACAAATGTTCAAAAGTTAGTTAGAAGCATACAAAAATTGTAAAAATTAAAATGCAACAATTTAATAACTCTTGCGCATCCTTTATTAAAACGGGGGTACATCCATACATCTAATAATGTCTTAAACTGTCAAAGGAGACTTAACTGAACTCAGTTACTTTGAGTAACAAATATTTCCCAGTGTGTTTTCATGACTCTGCCAAAGCAGGCAGGTTTATTTATTCCCCACTGGACAGCTGCACAGGCTACAAAGCGATATAGATATTTGATATAGATCTCGTTTCGAGAAACCAAAACCTTTCCGTAACCCTAGAAAAATTTACTGGCCAAATTTTTGTTAGGTCATTAAATCTAAACTCCATAAATCTCCAAACCCAATGATCACCTCGAACACAGAACTCGAACCTAAAGCAAAGACTTTCGGAAAATCCTTCAGTACTGCTTTTAGAGTCTCGTGCCCGGTCAAATACGGAAAAAAAAACCACTACCTCCGTGGTGGAACAAGGAACTCTCTAATCTTAGACAATTGACTAGAGAAACGTTCAATATCTGCCATAGATGCAAATATTGGCAATCTTACAAAGACTGCCTCAAACTATACAAACAATCTATCAGAGTGGCAAAGAAACCGTCATAGATAGAGTATTGCCAATCCATCGAAACTCTAA
This sequence comes from Cheilosia vulpina, assembly GCA_916610125.1. Taxonomy (NCBI): domain Eukaryota; kingdom Metazoa; phylum Arthropoda; class Insecta; order Diptera; family Syrphidae; genus Cheilosia; species Cheilosia vulpina. The sequence goes on along the minus strand of OU744277.1, from coordinate 71,511,820 downwards.
AGGACTCTGCAAGGCTTAGCAAAATTCTATCCACAAAGCACTCCAACCGCTCTCTTCTAAGGAAGACGGATGGAGCGTGGACTGAGTTAACTGCAGAATCTTTAGAGCTTTTAATGAATACCAACTTCCAGGGTGCAAGGATAACAGCACAGAGTATAACAACTCTATATACCTAACATCCATTATCACAGAGGAAAAAGTTTCCTGGGCTATAAACAGTTTCGCTCCATACAAATCGCCGGGTCTGAACGGCATCCTGCCTATAATGCCACAAAAAAGCCAAGACATATCATCTTCCTGGCTCACACCGATTTTTAGGAGCTCCTTACTTAACAACCATGTACCCCTTTCATGGAGACAAGTGAAAGTCGTTTTTATTCTAAAGGCGGGCAGACGAGGTCATGAAATCGCAAAAGACTTCAGGCCAATCAGTCCGACCTCCTTTCTTCTAAAGACCCTCGAGCGACTTCTAGATAACCATCTACGTGGTACAATAGAAATATCAATATCCAAGACACAGAACGCCTACCTTAAAGGAAGATCGACAGAAACGGCTCTTCATGAAGTAGTGCGAACAATTGAAAAGTCAATACACTATAAAGAATGGACTCTTGCAACCTTTCTAGACATAGAAGGGGCTTTCTATAATGTACACACTGAAGCAATCCTGGAGTCCCTCACAGAGCTAGGGATAGAGTACATGGGCCAGGAGGTGTGGTCTTGGTGTCAACCCGAGCAAAACCGAACTGATGCATTTCACCACAAAAACCAAAATACCCGACTTCGCACCTCCTCGCCTAAACGGCCAACAGCTACCATTATCCACCAGTACTTGGTATCTAGGTGTGATCCTGGATCCTACACTCAACTGGGAACTTAACATCGAACAACGGGTAAAGAAAGCATCTATAGCCTTCTACGCCTGCAATAGAACATTTGGCAAAAGATGGGGCCTGCAACAAAAACTGACCCTCTGGATGTACACGGCCGTCGTGCGACCAATCCTCACCTACGGGTCTATGGTTTGGTGGCCGGCTCTAAAAAAGGCTTACAACATAACCAAACTAAACAAAGTACAAAAACGGCATGCATAGGCACCACAGGCGCTCTACGGTCAACACCGTCAGACGCCCTTACAGTCCTTTTGCATCTCCTACCTTTAGACCTTCACATTATAAACATCACAGCACATAGCGCAATAAGACTAGAGAGTCGGGGTGCTGCTCTGCGATACCCTACGGCCATAGCAACATTCTACTTTCTCTATCAAGAGAACTCATTCCACCCTCAACGGACTATATCACTCCCAAAATGTTTTTTACTAAACATTTTAACGTAGAGTTCCCTTCAAGATTAGATTGGCAAAATGGCCGAATGAACAGGGACACGAATTTATCAATCTACACAGACGGGTCAAAAATGGACTATGGAGTAGGTGCAGGTATTTTCTCTGAGTCCCTTAACATCTCAAAATCCTTTAGGCTCCCGGATACGGCCAGTTGTTTCAGGTTTAAGTACTGGCTAATCGCGAGGCCTGTCGTCAAATCAAATTACACCCAAACATAGATCGAGATTCTCATTGACAGTCAAGCTCCCATTAAAGCTATGGCCTCGCTCAACATAACCTCAAAATTAGTATTAGAATGTCGCAAGGAGCTGGCCTCGCTTGACCAGTTCAAGGTTACCCTGATTTGGGTTCCAGGACATAGCAGCGTTTATGGAAACGAGCATGCTGACGAGCTGGCCAGGCAAGGCTCAGCCCTTCACTGCTCACTTGCGGAATCGGTTCACGTACCGCTCAGAGCAGTCAAAGCAAAGATCTCCTCAGAATTCCTATCGAAGGCAAACCTCAGATGGAGGAGGCTGACGAACTGTATCACATCCAGAAGGTTGTGGCCAAGCTACAGCATGGAAAAAACAACTCATCTTCTCAGCAAATCTCGAAAAGATATTGCCAGAATAATGGCGATAACCACGGGCCATTGGCCAATAGGGGAACACGCAATTAGATTAGGCATCCTATATAATACACACTGCCGCAGCTGTAATGACGCAGCCGAAAACAAAACACTCACTCACTACCTTTGCGCCTGTCCAGCAATGGCTAGGGCCAGACAGCGATCTCTGGGTAAACCCTTCTTCGACTCCCTTGAGGAGGTCTCGAAAAGTAACATTGGAGAATTGATAACCTTTTCGAATTCCACAAGCTGGATCTAAACTCTCCTTTTCGACAATCTTAAACAACCAGGTCAAATGAGTTGTGGTAACAAAACGGCACATAGTGCTGCTTTGGTTTTTTTCTTATAAAAAGCGCCACTCCTACCTACCACTATGATGCAAGACTAATTTTACCTTTCCTAATTTTACATTTCGTAGGCTACTGGACATGGATTGAGTTGTTGATTGCCCCTTATGTTAGGCAATGCTAAATAAGCCGGCAAAAACTACAACTTTTTGAACCTATTTTCCAGTGGACTTCCTTTCCGAGCTACATTCCCATATACAACGACACTTAATGGTCCTGTCAAGCCATTTATTTATCGTTTATAAAGGTATTCGAAGAGATATCCGAAAAACTGCACTGCCCAGCGAAATCCGCGTCGCAGTAGTCTCCTTCGCTAAATGTTTGTTAAATACCTACGGCTCCATTAAATCATGTCCGCATGAAAAGTTACATTTCTCTTGAGAGTCCCTTTGTCATTCCCTTCGCTATACAATACAATGGACTGTACGAACTGAGGAAAATAATAAAGCTATCCCCAACACTGACTGCATCAGGATCAGGATTTTATCTCGTATTTCGCCTCCAAAGGGTCATCATCCGCACACAGGCGGCAGACGTCTGTTTCATTTTCTTTTTTGCGAACAAACTGTGATAAACTGAAATGTCCCCAGCAGACATTTAACATGACTGCCTAATTCTTTAACGTCATCATCCATTTCCATTTGATTTTAATTAAAATATAAAATTAACTCAAGAGCTTGTGTGAGATCCATGTATAATTTCAGTCCCAGGACAGACATGATCCATGGAAAATTCAGTCTTTCTGCGAAGGACAAAGAGCCAACGATCATGTTAATTAAGTCTCAGGACACATCAAGTATCCTTTCACAATATAACCTCTCAACTGGAGTCAATTAATTTGTCGATTTGCTACAAACATGCTGCCAATCTTGGCTCTGTTGACCGAAAGTGTTCAACGTCACCAGTAGCTGTGTCCATAGCACGACGACAGTGTGTGTCCTTAGTGCTAATTGAATGAATTTGGCAAATTTCGGCGAGAGAGTGTGAGGCTGGAGAACAAACAAAACGAAACATTCGCAAGTGCCTGGTTTTGCACGGATTTTCCATTTGTGGGACTCGACCTCAAACATCGACTCGGTTGCACTTTAGATTCGAGTGTGTTCAACAGCCGGCCGACACCGGTGGCTGGGGTTTGTGAATACGAACAAAGTGACCGAAAAACCGAGAGTCTTGATGAAAGTTGATGAAGCACCCGACAGAAGAAGATCCAAAACACAAAACAAACGTCACCATACCAACAGCAAAAACAACCTCCACCAAAGAGAACATTCCACTTCACGCAGCTCTCTCGAAGCTACCCACTTTCCACTACACAACTACCCTCATCAGATTTTCAATTGTAAAATCCTTTCGAGTACGTTGCCCATTTCAGTTCGGATTTGAATTTGCTAAACAAAAAAGAGTATACAAAAAAAAGATCCTTTTATCTGGAAACATTTTCAGGATATTAAGAGCATCCAAGCTCACAATTAATATAAATCTACTATTCATTTCCTTAAAGAAAAAAAAAAAAAACAGCACAACATTTCATCCACCATTTGCAATCAAAAATGAAACCGCATCCTGATTCATTATTCAGTTCGGGGTGTGTTGGTTGGAAATTTGTTTTCGCGTATCTTTTTTTCCTACTCTTCTGGCATTTTTCATTTTATACAAATAATACTACCACCAAGTTCGCTGCATTTCAATTAAAATCCCAGATGCAATTTACACGAACAACCCCATCCGACTATGTGCAGCCCAAGTAAAATCCATTTTCCATTAACTACTGTGCTAACAGGAACATTGTTTGCATATATTACTATGTCAGTTAAATGGTATAATATCCAACATTTATTTTTTACCTTTTTTTAGTTCTCTAGAAAAAAAAGCGATACAGCTGAATTGCATTGTGTGGATATAAGTTACAAAAACAAATACAGCTTTGCCGGAGTAGAGGGGAGAATATTGTGGTAGAAGAGTTTTTTTAGATTCGAATGTTTAAATGTTTTTTTTACTAACGTATGAAATATATATTTTTAATTTTGTTTAACCCATTTAGCGTATATAAAATAAATTCAGTTGAATAACTTATTTTTAATAAAATGATGGTGGTGGCCATTTATTTGGTTGTGGTTATGTGAAGCTTTTAGCTTGTCATCTATAATGAGATTTATTTGAAACACGTTAAAACAAAATAAATAGTAAGCGCTTTTGGCGCTTTTAGTTTATACATTCGAATGTTTGTCGAACGTTCGCGAGAAGTAACGCTGTGGGAAAAGGTTAGAAAATGTAATTGTGTTTTTCTTTCCGAGGATTGAGGTCCGTCGTTTAGTAGTCTATCACACTGTACACTGGGCCCGTGCCCACGACGAGGAGAGAACGAATAGTATTCCATTTAAGAACCTCAGCCTGAAGTACCTCCTTATTCTCCTTTCGATTATTGCTTCCTTCTGTGGAACTTGGACCCAGAACAGTTCAACTAATACACGTTAGAAGAATAATCGCTCATTCAAGCCTCTATTCTGTAGATACAACTAAAGCAGGTGTTGCAACAAACGCCTCGAAACTATTGCCCTAAAATGTCACATAAAAAGTAATACGAGGCGAAGTTAAGACAATATAGGTCCGCCTTTCGCGAGAGAAGTTTCTCAAATTGAAGCTGTAGCTCAGAAATGAATCTTGTAAACGAGAAGTCCTTCAAATTACAACTTAGCCTATTTTCCACTGCACTACATCTTGAAGAAGTCTGAGAGTATAACTGTCTTGAAGGAGCTTCTCAAATGAGCATTTCGAACTTGGCATAAAACAGAAGAAGAAGAATGGGAGTCCCTTCCGAAAAATAAAAACTCAAACACGGTTGTTTGAGTTTTTTTTTGTTTTTAAATATTTTTTCTCTTATGTTAAGAATTTTTGTTTTTTTTTTTTTAAATTATCTAATTATATAGTCTGTAAATTGTAAAATGGTAGACTTTAATAAATAAACAAACAAGCCTCTGCAATTAGCAACGTCCTTGCCTCCAGTTGCACGCTCCGATAGAGGTCTACTTGTGTTCACCACCGAAACCGAGGTTTTTCTCTGTTCTTCTAATTCATCGGGCTTAGATTTTAAGACTCTATGAACCGGAGCGGACTGACAATTTCCCACCAGTTCGATGTCGCTGTATAGCTCATTTAGTTCGTTCTTTGTTCAATCTTCGCCTCCAAAGCTCGTCAATACAAATGGAACAGATAAAACCACTCAAAGTTTGGAGCGACCCAGATAATGCTTCAGCGCCATTGAGGAGGACTGGGATGATGAGGGTCTTAAATGGAGTCTTCTTACCCTCTCGTGAGAAGGTCGTTGTCACAGAATCAGCGATCTGGTATCACTGATAACTATACCTATTTGACATTCCTTTCCTACATATTTGACATTTCTTTTATGGCTTTTTTTGTTCTTATCACACCAAACAGCATACTCCCTCTGTCTGTCTCCCTCTCCGTCACTGGAGTGAAATAAGGTTAAAAGGGATGTCAAAATATTGCGCAGTTAGTATGTTTGATTTGAGAATGAAGTGCATATCTACTCCTGCAGGTGAAAATCGTAGAAATGTTTCAAATTTTGCCTATTTCTTTAAAAAACCTTTTAAGTTATCGAGTTATTGGAGATCCTATGTTGTACCTGCAGATGTCCTCTATAAGCTGCTGTTATCTATATTTAAATGCTCCCAGTATTTTCGAACGGAAAGCGTGACAAAGAAAAAAGCAAAACGGAACGAAAAAAAAATTACTCTAGTTAATTTTTTTCCAGAATTAATAGAGATATAGAGTTGAGACAAAGTATATATTGTAGGCCTAGGTATCCTCTGTAGGCCTGTGATTTTTGCATTTAAAGACATGCCGTCAAATTCAATCTTAGTCAAATAGAACTACACCAATTTTATTTATATGATAAGGGTTTTTGGTAGTTTTTTGCAAATCAAGGTAAATAAAAAATATGAAGAAATATGAAGACTGAAGAACTTCAAGAAATGGGAAATATATGTATAAACTAAGAATAGCCCCTTCTACGTATACATCCGCAGTACTGTGATCAAATGTGTTAATTTAAATGTTAAATCATGTAACTTTCCCAGTACACCTTTCATTATTGTCTTTATAGCCTGTCAAAATGAAATGTCAATTATTTGTGAAATGTCAAAAAGAAGAGCAGTTTCTCTGCAAATTTATCATTAATCCTCCAACCAGCACATAAATCGGTTCATCCTTAGCAACCCTTCATGAAAATCTTGAGTTTTATGTCAATAATTAAATCTAATTCTAGAGCCTTAGAATTAGAATAAATGGAACCAAACAACACAGCAAATTGAATGCAATTGCAACCATCTGACTTGTTCCTGAAAAAGAAGGATACATTCCCCTTTAGTAAGAGGACTTCGGCATTCATGTACCTGATCCTCGTTTAAGCTCAGTGCGTTTTAAAAGGACTTCCGAAAACCCATGAAATAAATTCTAAATTATCCCTGATGGCTCTAAGGTGGATTCACAAAGACAAAAACTCATCACAGCCTCAACTGTTAAATGCAAAAAAAATCATTTAACGACATTATCTAAATTTGCTACACAAGGTGTGTGCATTCAAACATTTTCCACAGCAATTAAAATTATTAATTTAGAAGCGTTAATTTAAAAAAAATCTATTAAATGTCGATTTATTTCAGACATCGTAGGCAAGAGAATATCTTTCCAAAAATAATCACTTTGTTACCAAAATAAAGGATGAAGCAAAAAGTTCTTCCTTTAATGCATTTTTAATGGAATCAATATTTCAGAGGCAAAAATATAGCACTGACAAACTTCGTAGGCGTATACGTGACATTTTTTTTTTCCAATTTCACACCCACGTCAAATCTTAATCTTGTAATGCAAATCGGTGTAATTACACACTTTGTTTTGTGTAAACCTACCGACATAAGGCAGTGCCACAACAATTCCCTTTAAAACAAATTAAGGTTTCCGTTTACAATTTCTTTCGAAATAAATTTTCTTAATAATTTCTTCAGGTATACACAACAGTAATAACATCATCATCATCATCACCATCAGTCAAGGGTGTGTAGGCAAGGTATTCCGTATACGACTCGTCAGCTATTTATATCCCTGCTATCAAAACATCCTCACAAGACAACTCCATTAGTCGTTCTCAAATTTGCAACATCGCAGAAGCCAAAAAGAGAGCTCCAATTCAAACGGGCACTGGAATGTATCTAGAAAATGTTCCCCACAGATTTCAGCCGCCTGAAACACTGCCTTTGGCATTGGCCAAAAAGTTTCCCTTCGTACAGATAAGTATCACCACGGATAGATGCGGATTTAAGCACTTTATAATAAATTTCTCACGTTCCTTTTCCGGCAAAGGAGAATGTATTAGGTTTGCATTTCTGTTCCTATTTTTTCACTCTCCCTATCTCTCTCTCTCTTTGCCTGAGCAATGAATTTCATAACGCTGCTGAATCAGCGTCGACGTGCCGTTTCAGTGTTAGTGCCACTCCATTACTTGTCATTATTCATACGCGCTGTGCGCTGATGCCCTTGCTGGGGGAAGTTTTAATCTTTTATATGTAAGTGCATTTTTATTGCTCACCAACTATAGTGCGGATCTATATAGTTGAAAGCACCAGTCCAAGTTTTATTGGAATTTTGTGCGAACACTTTTGAAAATTATAGACTTTTACGACAAACCCAATGGAGTCGCTCTGTGGCCCCGTCGCCCCGCAGCCCGTTCAGTTTCCACTTCATTAAAGAGATATTCGGTTAATTGCTCTGGAATGGCAATGAAATTCTCTATGTATGACAATCCACTTTGCATTAAATTCATGCCCAACGAAGTATTATATAGCACGGCGCACAGCAATAGTGGGAATTCACTTTCATTAACATTAACTCCTTGACGAATTGAGATAATGATGTTGTGCTGACTTTGTAGTAGATAACTAGAGGAATGCCTGCGCACTGAAAAATCAATTAAAATTGTATATAGATCTCTTTCAGGTGGCAAGAGGGATAAATGTTTATCAGCATAAGCGGTGAGGATATCCTTTTCATTTTATGTTCGAATTTTCTTTTGTAAAAATGATTCTTTTGATATACGTGCGGGCGATGAACGAAATTGTTGTCTAATATTATTTTAGGGCTGTACCTTGGAGAATCGGCAGCTTTGATCATATAGATTACAAAACTTGACCGAAATCATTTGAAATTTTGCGGGGAACTTTGGAAATATGATACGTTTCAGAAGATTGAAGTTGTGCTAGGGTAAAAATAAATTTTAATCTGCCATCGGTTTTTGTGCTTGTACAAATCAATTGAGGTTTTATTGAATGGCTTTGCTCTTTCTGAGATAAAGTCGGTCCGCGAATATACCAGATTTAAGTGAGAGCAACTTCAAGATAGCCATTACTTCAAAGGAACTTCCGCCAAAGATGTATTGTTTTAGGAAACCGATTCAAAAATTGTTATAAGGACCACTGCAAACGAATATGAATATTGATTGCCGACTTGATCCAGGGGTAGCTTTTATATCACAATGCGAATATCAGACCTGTTCCTTTGTTGCAACCTGGACCCAAGATAACAGGTCGAATTATTTGCTAAAAATTACTGAAATGCATCGCTTTAAATTGAAGATTTTATATTTAGAGGAATATGCTATCATAAAAAAGTCCGAACCCAATGTTTCAGTCACAAAATAACCATAAAAAATAAAAACACATTATAGTGTCATGTATAACAATATAATGTGTATTTCAAGGAAAAGGAAAAAACAAAAATCAAAAGTCAATTGAAAGTCAATTTATGTTCTCAATCACCTTTTTGTTTTAGCTTCAGAAAAATTTGAAGAAGTAAAATTAAAAAAATTCGAGCGGACTCTTATTTTCTCAAATTTTCTGCAGCTAAAAGTGAATTTACTTTTCTCAAACAACTTACCTATTGTTTTGGCTTTAGAACATTTGAGGTAAAAAACAGTTTGGGCGATTATTCAATGTGTAAAAAAGCCCAAATTTAAAATTCACAAAACAGTCCAAGCTTAAATGGACCATCGGACAAACTACACTGGGCGCCGCTGGATGATTAAGAGTCTGGCGTGGCAGCTCTGCTATTAATTTCAATTAACTTAGGTAAATCATTTCTTTATAATCAAAACATAATTAAATAAATATTTTTAATGGGCTTATGTCCCACTTCAGTGAGACATAAATTCATAATGGATTTGGACTCATGTCCCTGCGCCATCAGAACTCCCCAAATGATTTCACAATTTAACATATAACTATATGCAGAGTCGGGCAGTTCGATTAACATCGGATATGCAACCATTTGCCCAGAAATTATTCTTATCGTTGACGTGTTGTAGGTATTTTTCAGAAAATCTTTAAAGAAAATTAGCCACTACCAGGCATACAACTTATGTCATTTGACAGTACATACCTGACAACCGAGAGAGCCACCACTTTTACAAAATTATTTGCTTACTTACTTACTTAACGGGCTCCCGACCCGTGAAGAATCTCTGCCTGAGACACTGTAGCCCTGCATCCTCTGCGATCCCGGGCACGTTGCTTCCAGTTATCCAGACCAAGCGGTCTGGCATCCGCGATGGCTTGGTCTTTAAAACGAAGGTTCGGTCTTCCTTGTCGTCGTCGAACCTGGCGGCTGGGATTCGAAGATTATTGTCCATTCGCTCGATGTGGCCGAGCCAATGTAGTCGACGTATTTTGGCCTTTTCGACTACATCTCATAGAGTTCGCGGTGGTATCTTCTCTTCCATTCGCCCTCCTCGCACACAGGACCAAAAATACCCGGAGAATTTTTCTTTCGACGGAGCCCAGTATAAGCTCTCCCTTCCTGCTTATCGTCCAGCACTCGGCGCCAGCAGAACTGGCAGGATAAGGGTTCTGTAGAGCATACATTTTGTCCTTCGAGGGTAATTCTTCGCCGGATCTCCACCAGGATGTCATTTGTGGAGTTCATGTTTACTCCGAGGTAGATGAACTCCTTAACTACCTCGCAATTGTTGCTATCAGTAGTGACGCTCTGTCCTAGGCGGTGGACAGATGATTGTTTGTTTATTGATAGTATGTTCTTAGTTTTGTCCTCATTTACTACAAGACCAACGAATTTCGTATGTTCTTCAATCGCCGTAAAAGCCTCTATCACGGCTCGTTCTCACGAAGCCTCTCCCTATCAACTCCTGCTCTCACCTCCAGGTTGGTGAGTGGTGGGTGCCTAGTACTTCGATGGGATATTGGGTAACCAACCCCTTTGGAAGGTCGTAGGTGGCAGCGGGCGAGAGAGGGGGAGGAGTGCTTTCCCACTTAGGCACCTCCTCTGGTACCAGACGGCAGCAGAGGAGTTCCCTAGATGGAACCAACAGTGGCGTCTACAGTTCCAGTCAGGCCGAACTATTTAGTGCAATCCCTATAAAGCTGCTCTGACATATTCGGATACCAGGTCTATGGGGATTTCTAATACCGAGCCAGGGTGTTGGAGAAGAGTTAGTGGCGGATGAACCCTTAATGGGCCAACGGCAGCGCTCACATCCCAAAATGGGTTACTGGCACCGGAATAACCGGCCTGTTGTCCTAAGGTCAAGGCCCTGGCCCTCCAGGTTGGGGGATGTGCCGTCGGGGTAGCTTCCCGACCATGTAAAAAAACACTAGTTACGAGGAGCCTCAGATATAAAAATTATTTGCAGTTCATAAAAACCAATACTGGGGCTAGCTTCAAGGAGGCATACTTCCTGACGACTCCATTCAACAAAATTTTAACAACTAAAACCCTATCCTGAGGCAACATAAGTAAGTCTTGCCTAGAGAAGTTTTAAATACAAACTTCTAGAAAGAAATAAGGTTGTCCTCAAAAAAAACATATAACCAATACACTAAGTACGATATTAAAGATTGGCGATTCTAATGCCCGGCGTTCACTTGGTGCCCAACTCCAACCGTTTTTACAACTCTCTGGTTCAACAATCAATTTTTTTAAACAAACTAATATTATTCACGTTGGACAACTATAAGATAAACAGTTAGTTAGTTGATAACGTTTATGGCCTAGTTAACGTTGCGGGCCTAGTTAACTAGTCAACTCATTCAATTGTTGAATCTTGAATGACTTTGTTGTTCAACATTTCAGATTTCAGCAAACAAATAATTTAATTGAGGTGGTCAATTGCGTTTTAGTTGTAGTTACTCAACGAATTGATGGCTGCGTTGACATCCTACACTTAAATAACTATCATTGGTTGAGCATCTTATTGAACAAACTCGACAGCATCTATATAAAATATATATATTTCTATTTTTAACAATAAATTAGTTTTATATAGACATTTTTTATAGATGTTGCTCGCACGTATTATTTGTTCTGTCCTTTCGCCAACACCAAATGCAAAATGTTGAGCAACGGGTTGAGCATATAATGTGCAGCAGAATATTTCAATTTTAGTGTCGAAAGCCAAGACAATGTTATGAATACGGAATTTAAAGGATGCTCCATTTGACTTGAATGTGTTGAATATGAAATTTGTTATTTGGTGGACGAGAGGCGTAAAGCTGCAGTACCAACCAATCGACTTCATATTTTCTTCAAGAATTTTTGTTTTTTAAACAGCAAATTGGAAGTGAGTCGAAAAGTAGAACAATATCAATCAGAAAATTATTTTATTCCTGTACAGAAGAGGATTTCTTTCATCAGACCTGCACGAAATATATACGATAAATCAAAAGTTCCTACAACTGAATTGAAAATCCAAAACAATGTCGTGCTACCGAGTTTCGTACCCAAGGACTACGTAACCCTCACATGACTATACACAAATTGCGCATAAAAAGGATTTTCCAATTACATAACTGAAGGTCATGTAAAGATGAGCCCCTCAAGCAGATACTTTCTTAGGATCCAATTTCTGTTTTAAAATGGCCCTAAATAACACTCAAACCTAGTGCATACCGACAGATAATATTACAGGAGGATCTGTTCAAAAAAAAAAAGCCCTGACATCGAATCTCTGACAGAATTTAATAATAAATAAGTTTAAAAATAAATTAATCAAACACACCTTAATTAAGGATTAGATCTAAGCACACGTATAAATTGCAACACAAGCACGGGGGGGATAGGGATATGGGGGCTACCCCATGACATCAATCAATTTCAATAACAATCTGACAAAGTGACGAAGAAAACAACTCGGCTCCACCTACTGCTTGTGCTCTCGTCTTTCTAAAGGGAAATTGAAAGTATACACAAATCCCTTGTTAAGTGTCAGTCAAGACTTATTGACAGAATTGTGTCGGAAAATTTTACAGCAAACTGATACACATAGAAAATATTTATATTGACTACGAGTGTTTTGCAAGGAACTCGCCCAGCCTTCCATTACGTATAATCCTTTTCGGAAAATAATTGACACAATTTCTCTTGAGGATTATGATCGATAATAAGTGAATTGTCGTCACACAATTTTGAAATGGTGACAAGTATTTTATATCAATTGCGGGGGTTGGCACTGCGAAAAAGAAGGAATGTAAACCTACCCTTCTATGACAGAAGGATTAAACATACTCACTTAATAGTAGGTAATGAAAATTGAATAGGGATATTGAAAGCAACATTCCTCCGAAAATGTCACCATATTTGAATTACGATTAAACATGGAAACGTGCGGCTAGTACTTTGTTGGCAGGCACGTAGCCAGGGGGGGCTTGAGATTTCAAACTCAGTTCGGATAACATTTCCGATACATTTTTGCTTTTCGTTATTTAGTATTTTGGCCTGAAATAACGTAACACCGTCCGTTTTCTAGTAGCAAGATCCCCCCCCCCTAATACGACGAGCTAGAACCAGGACTATGCTAGCAGGTCAACCGCTGCAAAGAAATATGGACATCCGCTGTCATATCTCTGCCCGGATCTACTGTTTCACCTGCAACCTGTGGTCTTAAGGGTAGACTTAGATGTGAGAGGGTTCTGTGGCGGTTGACCGGTGGAAGGAAGAGAAGTTGGTATGACAGTGAAGTTATTCTTTCTCATGGTTCCGATCGATGATAGCCTTGATATCCGGTTTTGTGAAATCGCTATGCCAATTTTCTTTCCACCAATAACGCTACCTTCACCACCACCAGGAATAGTTGTATGACCGCCTCAACCCCTATTGAAGGATACATTTTTTTTCGTTACACCGTTCGAAACAGCTGTCAGAGCGAATTAATTTCCCACAGTCAGTACTACACACGATAAGGACTCCCCGAAGTATGCCATGTGAGCTTCAATATTTCAATATGTTTTTTTTTTTTCTTTTTCCAAAATTTAATTATTGTTTGAAAATATATCCGAAATTTAAAAGTCACAGTTCAATTACTAAAAAAAAAAACATTTATACCCCAACCACATACCGTCAAAGCTGTCAAGATAACACAATCTGCTGAAAATCAAATCATCTCAGGTGTACCTACCTTTGCCCCCAAAAAGCTTCATATCTTTAATGGTTTCGCACTTTTGAACTCCCATGAGAACCGGAAGGAGAAAATATACCTCAACCCCCGATGTACTGAAACATGAGCAACACCCCAGGACGCACGTTGAAATGAAACAAGACAAAGGGAAAGACAGCAGAAAAGTGTTAAGCTTAATGTACCATCATAGCATGAAGCCATCAATCGAAGGAGTCAACTCGTATATTATTTCTGTTTCGTCCTGACGCTCATGTTATTTATTTAGGGTGCTGCAAAGTATATGATTCTACAGGATATGACAACGGCAGTAGAAAGTAAACAGAATAAAAGTACAGCAATATCCTCAAATCAATGAATCCACTTTACTATGACCACCCCACAGCAATTTCAGCTGGTTGTACTTATTTCCTTGGAGAAAATTGTTTATTTTGTGCGTTATGACAGAGTGGTGGGGTAGGTCGCTTAAGAAATCGATTTATTTCAAACGGACTCAGGTGGTGGGAATATTACTCCCTTAAGCACTTTAAGAGCTTAAATGTAAGCGACAGGAATCCCAAGGGTTTGGGGTTGGATTGGGCGAACCAAGAATAAAATAAAAACCGAGGGAAAAATGTTACATGAGACTCATTGCATGTGAAATCGATGAGAATGATGTTATAAAAACCAAAGGCAGGTGGATATGACGTTTTGACATGAAAGACTTTGCCCGTGTAATAAGCTCCTCTAGAAACGGTAAAATGAGATGAAGATAGGTGATGGTGCGTGTTGGGGAGGTGCACATTTCAACATTTTGTGGGGGAGGATCGGTTGCGGTTTCAAGATTGAATTTCCAACTTGAAATTAAGTTTATTTCTGCCAGCATTTAGCTCAGTTGTGGTTTAGGTGATGAACGAGTATATTAAAGGTATATTCTTGACAAGGCAAGGATGTACAATATTTTTTATGTCTGTTACCGGCTATGAAATCCTTTGCAAATAAATCGCTTCTTGATCCAGCTTCAAAGGCTGGAAGCTTCGGTAAATTAAAAGACTAGCTGGAAAATGTTTAGAGGAGTTTGCAGTCGTTTATACTTCGAAGCTTAAATAAATTCCAGATTCATATTCCTCAAAAGCCATTTACAAGTGAACAAATCCACATACAAACAGAAAGTCTTTTAAATTCAATATTCACAGTACAAAACTTTTCGCTCTTAAAGGAAACTTCACCCAAATGATTGGTCGGCCCTCTAGTTCACTAGAAGGTTTTCCTTACTGTCATTATAACTTCGGTCGTTTTTTTTTTCCAAAAAGTAAAGCCGGAACATCCCTTAGAGTTAACAGCCAAATATTTACGACATTGATCCTGACGATGGTGCTACATGTCATACTGTATATCAAACCGTTGATTGATGACCCCACGACATTATTACATTGCGGACTCTTATTTGTGCCTATTTGCCAAATCCAAAAATACCTAAAATTATAGGAGATGAAGAGCCACGCTGTCGGCTGTCATCTAAAGAGTACGTACATGTCAAATACGACAGCCAACATAAATAATTGAATTCACAATAGTAGAGTAATAAACTACATAAAATAATTTGCAATAGTAATTCATACATATGTAACAGAAAGATATTGTATCAAGATGCGAGATTCGCATCACGTGGTATACCTCCAAGCAAACCTGACCAAATTCGAATCTGAAAAGATCGACGGTTCTACTTTGGTTTGTTATGTCGCACTTGAAAGCTTGAGCAAACACATGCCATAAGCCCATGCCTATGTAACAATGACTTCTACAGAGGCTGCAGGTATTAAGAGTGGAATTATATCGCTCTTTATTACTTTTGCTACTGTCCTTCCATAGCTACATACATTTTATAAAATTGTCCGTTTGTATGTGGATTTCCCAATGCATCATGTTAAAAATAAATAAATTGTTTCGACTGAAAGTCTCAGTTGTTCACAGTGGCAATACTTTCCATACAAATTCCGTAATTGTGAGCTTTCGTTAATTTAAAGAGGGGACTAAAATTTTTATTAGTACGGCGCTATGAGTATTCTCTGACCTGACGAAGGGCTTAAGAGCAACATTAAGTCTTAACTCAATGGCAATCGACCAACTAATTTTAAAGACTGAAACAAGCTGTAATCCTGATCTTGCGTTTTGACACTATTTATGTTCAGTTCAGTCTGGTATGTCATTTGGCGTTACTAATAATAATAAATTTTAACCTGCACATTAAATATTTTGAAGGTCCCAATGGATAATTATATATTGAAAATTTCGAAAAGGAACCCTAGCCCTAGGTCCTCACAACCAATCGTCTTGTGTGAGTTTTTAGGATTTACGGACGATTGGAAGCTCCTTCATAACAATACTACTCTCGGACGTTTGTCAGACGTTCACAGACTTATTAAGACAAATATTTGCCGAGTGGGTGATTTCGAGAAAGGACCTGTTATATAAGCCATCTTTAGAGAGCTAGAATGTATATACTAGTGCTACAAAATACACTTCTTGGGGATTGGACCAGGCTGTCATATGCCCGACATTATTTGAAAATCTTTATCTCATATATTGATCTAGTTAATTAAAAAATAAACCCGACAAATATAAATATAATATAAATATAAAATATTTCTTAATATTTTAGCAATGCCCGGCTCCGCGAGACCCCTAAAAAAATCTTAATGTTGCAGCTGATCGCCAACTCTACAGACTTATGTAGATAGAACCCATCTCTTCAGCTAATAAATTCGATAAAATATTTGAAATAAAGTTTTAATTAGTAGACAAAATCATTAGAATCTGTTAAATCTTTAAAAACAATATTGCTCGCGTTCAAATTTGTGTGTTTTACAAGCAGCTTTAATTTGAAGACACTTACTAGGTAAAACTAAACGAACCATGTCCAATAATAATCCTTAGATCTCTATGGCTTGCCTTAGTTAAAATATCTCACAAACATGCTTTAGATCAGTGATGCCAACTGTTGCAAAATTATACCTTTTAGTCATGATGCTTGAGGAATAATTTTTATAAAAACTGCATAATTTTTGGTGTATTCTTTTTTACAATCAATTTATACAAATAAATTTTGAATTTAGAAAATCTGGTACATTCTTTGATCAAAGTCATTTACCTACAACTGTGTATAATTTGTTTTCCAATTGTCTACCTGACTTAGGTACGTTCCCAACCCAAACCTTGAATTACAGATATCAGAAAAGGTTTAATTACCTATCGATCAACCAACATTCTGTTAACAAATTTACTTTTTTTGTGCAATTAATATGTTTTTCCCAAAAAGGCGTAATTTTTTTCAAAAAAAAAAAATGCATATAAACTTCGATTCACTTTGGCATCACGGCTGCCAATTGACTCTTGAAAAAAAACCTGCCTTTTAACATGCCCTCATTTTTAACTTACTTATCAGATTTGGACACCCTGTACAGGTAAATATGTAAAAAAAATTCTACCCAACTTGCATACACAAAAGGAAGGGCTGTTAAATGGTAAAATTTGTATCAATCAATCCCAGGTAATTCTTATTATTTTTTTGTTATTATTCCCATACAGGATTCCATTTAACGTACCTTTTTCCGACAGACTCTCCTTCGAAACGGCACAGAACAAAATTTCGTACTAAATACGTGAATCGAATATTTTGAATAAGAATTTTATTCATCACTCCGTGTAACACCAACAATTCACCCGACGTTTGAAGGGATACTGACGTTTTCATGTAAATTCATTTTTCGATGAAGTGCCGAACTTTTGCCGGTATTATACAACTATTCGAAATGAGTCACCCAAGAAGCAACGAGAGTTATGTGTATGGAGAACGAAACGTCGAAGAGATTGAATGTCAGTCCGCATGTGCAGGAAAATGTGTCAACGCTTTTATCTGGAAGCATTTGGGCAGGTACATACTGCCGTACCGGCACATCTTCACGCGAAAGGTGTTGCTAATAGCTAATATGGATTCAACACCTATGCATGTAAGGATTACAGTAAATAACCTTAATCCTCTTTTAGTTGAATTTAAATGTCAATCGTGTATTTGTTGGTGAAATAATATGGGTTGTTTAAGGATTTGAAAGTCCTATTTATAAGTTGCGAACTTATAATATTTATGAATGAAATGGGTGTAAGAAAGTCGGTTTGTTAGACGTTCATAATAATGATTTATTAATTTCTTCGAATGCAATGTTTGTGCGTGGGTGTTTGCCGTATAAGCTTAAAAATTATTCGACTGATTTTGCCGAAAATTTCATAGTTTGTTGTTATTGCTAATAGCAGTTTTTAGTGAGTAGCTTAAATGAAATTCTATTTGTAGCACTGTAGTCTTTATAAATAGACAAAATAATGATTGATTCCATTTCTTACACAAATCTTAAAAATGGATACTTAATTCTTTATTACTGCTAAAAAGAGTGTAAGAAATACTAGCGACTGTCGTATGCTAAATATCAAAAATTGGGTTGAATATGATCACACAAACTTAAACTATAAGAGAGGTAAAAATTCTAAAATACATTTTATTAATGCGGTGTTAAATATAACAGAATATACTAGAACCAAAAGTAGTTTTAAAAAATAAAATAATATTATAATACAAATAATTTACTACTACAAAAAAAAAAAAACAATATTCAACTTTTAATAATTTAATAACTAACAAAAAAAAAATGATTATATTTAAAAATAATATTACAATACAGTAGCAGAAGCTATAGTATCTAGATTAGAATATTTTATATTTAAAATCATATGTTCTTAAGGGAATTGCAGAGACAACTTTTGTCTCGTCTTTAATAAATAAATGGCATCATTTAAAGTAAGTAAAAATTGCGATATGGAGAAGTTTGAAAGTACAATATACGAAAAGTTACAACTTATGCATAGTTTAATAATTTAATTAAAAACGCGTCAAAAAACGCCTCAAAGAACGCACGACAGTTTTCAGGATTTCTGAAATAAAAGTCTTAAACACTTTCAGCAGCATAATTCTCGAACATGCCGCATTTCCAAAGCAATTTCAACAAAATTCAGTTTTATGTTGTATTGTATTGTAAGGAATAGGCCCTGTACACTGCGACCAGAAGAGATCTATTGTGTTGGCCTCTTTTATTTAACCCAGGGAGCTGTTGAGGCTCTTTATAAACCTCAGTATCTTTGTTGCTTCCCAACAAGAGATTAGCGCGCGCAGAGGAAAATGTGGAGTTGCAGAAAACTAGGTACTCGAATGCATTAAAATCAAGCGCACAGGATGCGCAGAACATTTCGAGGTCCTAGCCCTTTGCACACAACACAAAACAATAATTAAACATAAAACCAAACGCAAATACACTCCACGACACCAAACAACCCGAGAGAAAACGAGAACTGTCAAAATTTGGGCACCAAGGCGAACAATGAGCTATGCAGATCTCACTCCAACACATGTCATCGGCATATGTGTGTTGTAGTTGCAACTTCTAACTACCAGTCGAAGAAAATGCATAATGGCCGAATTGCATGTGAGCGAGATGGATCTACCAGCGCAGTGCGCTCTAACACCCACTCCGAAGATGGGGGGCATTGTTGAAGGAGTAAATGAAAAGGCATCAATCGATCTTACTTAATTTATTAGTTAGACAAAAGTGCTCTAACACAACCATAGGAATATTGTATTGTATGGTCATTAACCCCCGAACGCACAGCTGATTATTGTATATAAGCCATCAGCAGCTCCAAGGGAGGTAGAAATGGTAAAGCAAGACCACTCTTTAACTAGCAGCAAAAAAGTAAAGCTTTAATTTTTACATCCAAGTGACAGCGTTTTATTTCTCCTTTTTTTAAATCAGTTCATCTAACTGATTCACCATACCGCTTGAGAATCAACAATTCCAAGCTCAACTTTTATTCTTCCCGCTCACCTCAGCGCGGAACAATCTTTCTTGGTTCCATGTTTCCTATGTCTGCAGGACTTAAATACGTCCATTGCATATGGATCACTCTGCCCCTGGCCACAGCAGGGCACTCGCAGAGTATGTGTTCCGTTGTTTCCTCCTCTTCTCCGCAGAGTCGACAGGAGTCATCGTCGGAGAGTCCCATTTTTTTGAGATGGTATCTCAGTGGCTAGTGACCAGTAAGATAACCCGTTAGTATCCTTAGATCTTCTTTGCTTAGCTCAAGTAACTTTTTTGTCTTACTACGAGCTGGGCTTATGAATCTTTTTGCCTGCCTCTGTCCTTTGCATTCCGTCCAGTATTCGGCAAGGTGGTCATCTTCCCATTTCCTGAATTTTGAGTGTACGTAACTCTAAGGTAACCCGAAGTAGGGCTCAGGACCAATGAGCAGGCGTGATGCGCCTCTTCTCGCCAGGCAATCTGCTCGTTCATTTCCCTCAAATCCTTCATGACCCGGTATCCAGGCAACGGTGACGACGTTGTCCTTGGCCAGATCCGCGAGGAGATTAAAACATTCTAAAACCAGTTTTGACCTGATCGAGTACGATTTTAGGGCCTTAAGAGCAGCTTGGCTGTCTGAGAGGATGTATATGCGGGCACCTATAGTGCGCCTACGTAGGCATTCTCGGATACATATCTCTATGGCGTGTACCTCCGCTTGAATGAAGTCTGGTGATTTCCCCAGTGCTATAGCTCTTTGGAACCTAGGCCCATAGATCCCGGCACCGGTTGCATCATCTTCCATCTTTGAACCGTCAGTGTACCAGATTTGTGATCCTGATGGTATTATGAATTGGTTGGTTCTCCAGGAATTTCTATCAGATAATAGTATCTTAAATTTCCTGGAGAAGCGGAGCTTTTTAAGCATGGGGTCTGATACCTTGATCACAGGATTATCTTGAAGCATTTGTAGTACCCGAAGGTGTCCTCTGAGGTTTCTAAGATTTGATATATCAGGGAGCCTAAGGGCACTAAGACCAGCTTCCTTCTTTACAGAAATATGTAAAGGCGTCAGGCTGAGCATTGCTCCTACGGCTGCTGTTGGACAAGTTTTCATTGCCCCCGTTATACCAACGCATGCTAAGCGATATATCTTGTTAAGTTTTTGTTGGGCCGTTATTTGTTCGATTTTTGGCCACCATGATAACGCTGCATAGGTGATCATTGGCTTGATGATCGTGTTGTATAACCAATAGATCATTTTTGGCTTTAAGCCCCAGGTTTTGCCGTAAAATATTTTTTTTTGTTTTGTATTACCTACACGACATAATTTCCACAAATTATATAAATTATGGAGAACTAGTAGTGGTTGAATTGTAGTCAGGTATACAATTCCGTGATTAGTAGCACTGCAAATATTTCGCAAATAAAAGAAATGTTTAAATGTGCAAACAAAAATGGATTTACACCGCACCCACATTCAACATCGATCAAACCTTTAATTGTATTCCACACGTCATTTGATGACTTTTCAGCGAACTGAAAAAAAATTCCAGAACTAATTGTAATTCACTTACGTTCTCTTTTAAAAATATCTTTACCACTGCAACTCAAAATGTTAAAAAAAAAGTATTTTAAGAAGACGTGCAAACTAACAAATTCAAATTCACATCACAATTGTTGAGCGATGACAAACTAGAAAACTATGTTTCTTTAATTTTAGATCTTATAGTAAAATTATGTTCAGCAAACCGGTTTCATAATCATTTTCCCAATTAGTGTGAGAAACTAGTTTTAAGAAAATTCAAACCATTAAAAAAAAATCAATATATTCTGCAAAAGCAGTAAATGTACCTGTAAAGTTAAATAAATTGGGAACAGAATTGGTCCAACAACCGATCCTTGGGGTACTCCGAAATTAATGAATTTAACTCCGCCTCTAGTTTTATCTGTCTGCACTCTGCAGCCTGTCTTTAAAAGTATGAACTAAACCAATGTAGTATGTGACAATTCGCGATAGTAATAATCATTTTAAGTGTCCAGACTAATTTATTCGAACTCACAGTGGCGAAATTTTCCACACAAAATTGCATATTGTCGCTTATAAAATAAATACTGTGAAGTGTGAAGGTTAAAAATGATTATTATCGTAAGGCCCAGTGAAGTTATTGAGAAGCTCTTTCATGACAGTTATACTCTCGGATGTTTGTCAGACGTTCGCGAGAGGTGGCGCAGTGAAAAAAAACCTTATGTTGGAATTTGGGTTTTCTCGGGATACGAACCTGGGACCCCTCGCAACACACTAACCACTAAAGCTTAGTATCCTGCTCGCGCTAAATTTTAGCGTCCCTAGTCTCCACTTCATTTCTCCACACAAAAGATAAATGCTCGCTAAATTATTAAAAATCATACAGATGGGACAAAAACCATTTGTTGATGACAGTAAACGTTATTTGAATTATTCGCGCACATACAATTTTCCAATTGCAAACTTTAAAGACAATGCATTGTTTGAACCGTTCCAAAACAATAGATATAAGCAAAATTGAAGAAGATATTATCATTGCTGCAGCAGCTCAAATAATTTCTATAGTAGCAAACAGACGACGACACGTTCCTTCGTGTCGGGTAAATCCCTATTTGCATTGGAATTTTTCTGCAATTTTCATATTGCTGGAACGAAACGGAATTTTTGATTTTGGTTCACTTTTATTTATCGCACAAATGCTTTCTGCGGCTTCCTCTAAAACAATTTCAAAGTAAACACAACACAAATTGTTTCATCGGCTTTTTATGTCAAAATTTATCGTCGATTTAATGTACCGAACATTTATTTCGCGAGCTAAATGAGTGGAGACTTGTCATCGGCCCATCTATATGAAGTTAAGAAATTTTATCTTAATAGATATTTTTGTATGGGAGATAAAATTTAGCGCGAGCAGGATACTAAGCTTAAGCCATAGACGTATTTCATATTTAATAATTCAAATCACATAAATGTATTCTTTGGGAATACTTCTACTGTTTGATCAATGACACTGAAATGTTTAACTTTAAATTATGTAGGGCAGCGTCGCCAACAGTGAGACAAATGCCAATATCTAAAAATGTATTCGCAGTAATTGGTTGATTTTAATTGTGTTAGGTAGTTTTATTATTTGTGCTGTTTATTGCATTAAATTAAAAAAAAAAACCGTTACCGATAAAATAATTTAAATCAAAATGTTTGAGTCCCTCCTTTGTCTTACTATTGGTACCTACACCTACTTCAACAGTGAGACAGTCCTTCCCCAACAAATAGTTTAACAAAACAAGTTTTGTTTGATAAACATTTAAATTTTATTATGCAAAAAATACTTATGAATAAAAATAAAAACGAAAATAAAAGTTACAGTTATCACGATCAGGTATCCACCTGCAGTTATAAAAGTGCAAGCGAATCACATTCGCTTGCAGGTGCATGCCCGTTACCTGATACGACACACGCGCATCCGATTGGCACCATAGCAAGTATATTCCCACCGCCACACCACATCCGGGCGAATATAGAAATATGTATATGATCTGCATGGGAACTGCAGGTCAGCAATTATATAGAATGAATATGTTTGTGAGTTAAGTATCGAGGAGACTATATTGTAATTTATGAGTTAGTTGAATTTGTACCGCGAATAAAGGAGGGTTGATCCCTAGTAATCAAGAAATAACACGTTGAGTTTTCATTACGGGACGAATGGGAGGCTCCCAAGAAATTTATTTTTTACATTTCATAAGGACGAATCCTTTAACTGTTACACAAAATGTCTTCAATTTAAAAACAAATAGATAAAAAAAATCGATTTCATTATTTATGAAATAAAACTGAAAAATTTAGCGCACTTCAATTTGGTCAAATGTGGTTCCAAAATGGATACTGGATTGTTGCCGACGGGTGTAGTGTAGCCGCAAAGAATCGGCTCTGGGAGAATCATTTTGATATCTTCTTCGGTGAGACACTGTCCCACTGATGGCAACAGGACAACAAAAAAACTATGCATCGAAATGGCTGAAGATCTAGTTAATTGTTTTCTCTGTAATATAATCTACACAATATAGTAAACATTGATTGAAAAACTCACCAAGATAAAAAGTTATTTATTTTTTATTGATACACTTAAAATTTAGTTTTGAGTGTTTTTTTCGGCCCTATCACGGCGCGACTACTTCATTTGAAGTAAACACAAACTGAACTGTTGCATGACCTACGACAACAAGCGCGACGTGTTTGTACATGCTTCTTCGGAGTTATACGGAATGACTCACTGTTGGATGTGTCTCACTGTTGGCGTCGTTAATTTGCATTCAAGTCATTTGTTCCCGCCTTATTCCTGCACAAATATGTTGCCGATTAAGAAACATATGCCAAAAAACCTACTTATACCGGTTAATGTTTCAAGAAAATAATTTTGATTTTTCAATTTCAGTTTAATTTGAGTGGATTTCCAAGTCTTTGGTACTCTAAAAACGGCTCGCTTTAAAAAATATCTGGGGTCAAAAAATAGTCTACTAACATCCGTTTTTAAATATTATATACCAAAACTTGTCAACTTGCTAATAGTCTTACTACTTTTCAGAAACAAGCAAGGACGTTTTTTTCCTCAAAAAGAAAATCAAGTCTTTATAAATAACCACTTCTGAGTAAAAAAAAAATGTTGGGGAAAGAAGGTTTGTCTCTCTTTTAGAGGATGGCTGACAGAACTTTCCTTGCTTGTTTCCACTGTATCTAATTTATGCCAATCTCAATACAACGTAAACGTAATTAAACGTTCCGTCCAAGGGATATTGAGTCACAACCAGACGTGCTAATTAAATTCGTATCCCCAATAGCAACCACAGTCACAATCAATATGTAATCTTTGCTCGCTGATTGATGGACCAATATTCGCTTACTTATTCACTATCACTTAGAATGGAACAACCACCCGATGTTTATGAATAAATAAATGCTCTCCTCACTCTCGTCCAGTTGATTAATACGTTCTCAATATAATCAGTGCTCTGACACCAGATATGGGCCAAGGTCCCAAAAGTCTCAATATAAATCCAAAACGCTTTCCAAATCGTACATCCAATCGATCCGAAAATAATTCCCCAAGACATCATCAATCCTCAATCAATAATACGCCTTCTCTTTCTTCTCGACATAAATCATTTATTCAAAAAATAAACTCCCATAGTCCCTATTATACTCGGCAAACTTCCCACACACACAAAGAAATACCCGAGAAGAAGATACCCAGAAAGGATAATACAAATAAAAATAAACCAACCAACTACACCCAAGTCGAATAAGATACATTTCATTTCCCACTGATTATGTATCGAATTCACATTAACACTGCGTGAAATGTCCGCAGGACGAAAGGCGCCTTACGCAAAGCCTATACGCAAATGTAATAAAACAAGGAAGCACGAAAAAAACTCCAACCAACTCCATTTATGAATAAATACGAACCCGTTGCAAGGAAGGGGCTATGGGAAATTAGTAAGATCAAACGGAAGCGAGGGAATCCATTAGGCATCTGGTAATGAGACGATGTTGGTTTCGATTCGCTTCAAACGAGTGGTAATTCCAGAACTGGGGCCGCTCCGCAACGGAAGTCGGAAATATTTCATTTCTTATGCCGTCCCCCGAGACTGGAAATTGTAGACACTGTGCGGGTAGTAGGGTGTAATTGATTCAAATCGTTGTTTGATTATTCAGCAAAAGTTTTTTCCGACTCGGACCGGGGGACAAAAAAGCGTCGTCCTTTGTTGGAATGATTTCTCAGCCCTCATCCTTCCCGTTTATGGAGGAAATTAAAAATAATTTGTACTTAGGCAACTTTTCGGGGTTCGGTTGTGTAAACAATATTCAGCAGTTGATTTTGCTTTTGCCTTTTATCGGTGGGGTTGGTTAGGGTTTAATGATTTTGTGAGCCTCAGTTGATTTATGGACTATATGCTCGGGGGATCATATGCCCTGTTTGTCAGCACAGCGGGCTGCCAAATGCTTAGCTCAACAAGTTGTTGTTGATATTCGGGCTGTTGGCATTTGTTGTACCTACTCCCTTTATTTATTTGTTTGCTGCTGTTGGTGTGAGTTATGTAAAAGTTGCCGAGTAGGTTAGGATTAAGTGTAACAGCAGATGAAGCTGTTTGCTTCAGTTGAACGTGGTTGACTTAAGCATTTATGGGATGGAAAAGTGAGCAGGCGATAATGGTACCTCGTTTGAGATAAATGTAAGATTACCAGGGAATAGGACTGAACATATTCTTAGAAGCCGATGTACCACTTGTTGTGGCATTTCAAGCACCACAACTACTTGACACCAATTTGTGCAATATTTTCTTTCAACGGTCTAGACTTGTTCATTTTCACTGTCCCGTACGAGGTGCTATGCATCATTCTACCAAAGAAACTGCGATCTTTAAAGCCAAGGAAAGGGTTATTTTTTTAAGCTGTTGAAAGAATTTAAAAGTTAAGTAAAAAGTATAAAAATGAATTCCCTCGGACATTTTTGTTCTTTTCGCAGAATAATCGGACATTCGCAAACATTGATATTGACATTGTCGTCCTCTTTGAAATATCTGCGATGGATTCATGTGCTTGAAGTGATGTTTGATCCTTGGTTTGGCATATCATTGTGTCACAAGTAGCTCCCTAAGCGAAATTGTTCCAAAACTCCAACTTCTTCAACTTTACAGCGATTGGGAAAGCCTTTATAGTGCTCATTTTTTTTCTATAGTAGCTTAAGAATTAATTTGTAATCCACCGTAGTAGTGACAAGTTTTAGTCTTGTTAAAGTTTATTAACTTAATTTGAATTATGAATATTGAAGTTTAAATAATTTATTGTTCAATTGTTTCCAATTCAATTAATTGTAATTTTGCCCATGTGAAGGCTATTTAAAATAACTTGTCAAAATTAAGTCTACACTTTTTGCCTGTCACTTAAATGACATTTTAACCTATGAATTTTGTTCTTTTGAGATAGAATAAAAACGAAACATAAATTGAAAGAAGTGGTATTGAGTTATTCATTTGTAAAACAAATTGAAGGAAAACTATGAAAAGGAGTGTGAGTGGCAAATTCAAGTAAAGGGTTTTCCAATAAGAGGTGTTATTGTGAATGACCCGCTATTTCGGTAGCTGTCACTTTTGAAGCTTTTATTCTTTGACATTTGACAAGTAGGAACTACGCCATTGCTAAAAATGGAACGACACAAACATTGAAATTATTAAAATTCACTACAAAAATGGTGAAAAAAACACAAGCAACGAAACCATTGATATTTTACGGAAAAGGTTCCGGACCGTGTTATCTCTCGAAGAGGTGATCACAATTAGCCACCGAGATCTTGTGATTTAACACCTTGCGACTTCTTCCTTTGGGGCCACGTGAAAGATAAGGTCTACGCCAACAGCCCAGCGTCGATTCAAGACCTCAAAAATAAAATTCGTGAGGCTATCGAAGTGCTGTGCATTGTGATAAAAAACGACTTTAAAGACACGTAAGTTTTTAACTACTATGTAAATATTTCATTTTTTTGTTTACAGCGATGTTATTTAATTTATTTATAGTTTTTTGCAACAAGTAATGGAAGGAATTGAATATTTGTCTTCACCCGAACCTGAATTGCCGGATAAGGTTTCAATGTAATAAAGGAACTTATGCCAATTTTTTTTCTTTTTCTGAGATTCTTTCTTTTTTTTCAGGGGTTTGAATGATATTGATTTATCTACCCCAGATAACAGGGCTACAATCGATCCCTTAACATACGTGTGGAGAAATTTGGCGCCATAATTTTTAGACTGATTTAAAAAAAAAAATTTATATTTCATTGTTAACAATTATGAAGTACTAACAAAATGATAAATACAGCAAATCCAGATTCTATTATATCAGAATTTCATGCTTCAGTATCAGCTCCGTTTGAACAAGAAATCGCTGCGCCGTCATTGGAAAATGAGCTACGGGAATCTGAGCAAGAGTCGGAATTTTCACCGAAGGAAACTTTACGTGAATCGGGTAAAAAAAAATTCAGCTGCCTCGTCATGGAAAAGAAACACAAAAATGCATCATAATGCAAAAGGTCACAAGTGTAGAAAACGTAGAATTCAAGTTTCGTCCAGTTGCAACATTACTTGCAGTCATGATTGTTATCAGAGACAATACTGAGACCACCAACTCCGACCGATTTCCCGTTACTTAGCCTACAACCTATATTTTTATGGGGTGGCAAATGCTAAGTGCGCTTGTATTGTTACATAGAAATTCGTATTGACAAATGTCACGTAACTTAAAAAATTCCGACTCACCAAAACGCTCGCACCTTGCATATGCCACTTCCGCTGTGGGCAAAGTTGCTGACAGCGTTCATAGAATTGTATCCGTTAAATTTGAAATTATTCGTTACGTGTGCATAATATTTTGTTAAGGAATAAGTGGAGATTTGCTTAAAATATATATGAAAAATGAACAATGCAGATTATTTGAAGTAAAATAGAAATATATTGAGCAAATTTTATTCAGTTTTCTAAGAAAAATTTACGCATGAAATCGAAGTTAATGATATTCAAAAGTAGAAAATACGTAACCATATTTGTCATAATAAGTTTCTTGAATATAGAACATCTCATTTAGCTAGTTTTATTAACCAAAGAAATCAAATTATTCGCCTTTTAACCATTTATAATAACTAACCAATGGCATTCAGTAATGTAAAACTGTGGTATTCCCGAACTCTAGCACATTTCCCCACGGTTGCCGAGGTTGGCAGCATTTATTTTTGTATTTTTTGTATGTTTTTGCATGTCACACGGATTTTTAATTGACACAACACCGATAGGAAAACAAAATGGCGAATTTGAAAAAAAACTGAGGGGCCCAGCGGCAAGAGAATTGTGAGTTGGGGGTCTCAGTATCATTTGTCTCTGATTGTTATACAACATTTTTGGATGAAGATCGCGAGCGCATATTTAACGCGTTTTGGACATTGAATGACTCGGAAAAATGTTTGAACTTTTGTTATTTAACCTAGTTATAAAGTGCAAAATAAGAACTTAGGCTCAATTTCTGTTTTGTTTTTTGTTCCTAAAAGAAGAATGTATTTTTTTATCAACTTTTTGATAAAATAACGATTTGAGAAACAAATAAGTTTTTATATATAAACGTACATGATTTTAATTTGCTTCAAAAAAAAACATACATACATGATAGGTAGGGGAAAGTCATGTACCTTGGAACGATTGCTGTTTTTTTAAATTTTTATCTTATTCTAAGAAAAAGGTTCCATAACGTCTGAAGGGCATTCATGTTGCAGCTTGTTTCGTTCTGTCATCCTCGACGGACGTGCAAGAAAACAAGAAAATCCGGTTTTCGCACACTAAAAGTTTTTTTACAACCATTTTTGTGAAACGTGTAGTACAGCTGAGAGCAGCTGGAATCGAATTATTGCGCTTTTAGTGAATAAGGCATAGTATTTTGTTGGTGAATAAGAAACGGTAAGCCCGATTTAGTGCGAATTTATAATATTAAAGTGATTAAAGAAGAAATATCGATGTTTTGTACCTTGGAACGGCACTTGAATTGTACCTTGGACCGTTCCAAGGTACAATCACATTACTAAAAACAAAATGAGATTTTATTTCGCCATGACTCATCTACGTTTTTTCTTTCATTGCCGCAGTCTGAATATGCCTCGCAGCAAGGAAGGTGTTAAAAGAACTCCTTTGGATGAAAATGCCTTACAGGAAGCTATCAACGATGTTCTTTACAATAAGGAAACAATCGGCACAGCTGCAAAAGACCACGTTATTTCCAAAACAACTTTGTTTCGTCGTCTTCAAATGCATCGGAAATCTGGCAATGCAACGTTCAAATACAATTCAGAAATTGCACACAAAAAAGTGCTTAATGATGAAGAAGAACTTGCCTTGGTTGAATACCTTACCACAGCAGCAAAGCTGCATTATGGATTATCGAAAATTGCTACAACCAAATTGGCCTTTAGTTTTGCAAAAGCAAATGGAAAAATTCTTCCGGAGTCGTGGATAAAGAACGAAGCAGCTGGCAAAGAGTGGATGTTTGGCTTTCTTAAACGGCACCAAACTTATCACTCAGAAAGCCAGAGTCGACCAGCCTTTCCAGATCAACCAGTTTTAACCGCTACAATGTGGGACAATTTTTTACCAATTTGGAAGATTGCTATTCCCGTTTTAAATTTTACCCAAGTAGAATTTACAATCTTGACGAAACTGGAAATTCAACGGTTCACGTCCCACCGAAAGTTTTAGCTGCCAAAGGTGAAAAACAAATAGGAAGCATGACCTCGGGAGAAAGAGGAATAAATGTCACTATGGTCGCGGTATTAATGCAATAGGAAATCATGTTTCGCCGATGTTGATATTCCCCAGAGTTAATTTCAAGGAACATATGCTTAACGGTGCTCCAGCAGGGTGTATTGGTGGTGCCAATCCTTCCGGCTGGTCAAACGAGCAACTGTTTATTGAGTTCTTCGTACATTTTATAGCACATTCAAAGCCAACACCAGATGAAAAAGTTTTGCTTATAATGGACAACCATGATAGCCACATATCTCTGCAGGCCATTGATCTCGCCAGAAAACATGGAGTTGTTCTTTTGACTCTGCCGCGGCATACTTCCCATAAAATGCAGCCTCTGGATAGAACGATATTTGGACCGTACAAAACTTACTACAACAAAGCCGCAAGTGAATGGATGCTGAACAACCCAGGAAAACCAATGTCAATTTACAATGTAGCACAAATTGTCGGCCAGGCTTATCCGAAAGCATTCAATCAGCAAAACATCGTTAAAGGATTTGAAGTAACAGGAATATATCCCTTCAATCACGATATTTTCAACGAAGATGAATTCCTTAGTAGCTTCGTAATGGATCGACCATTGCTATGCCCACCGAAAATGCAAATAAGGCCATTTCCAAAAGCTGCACCAAGAAAGGATCCTATTGCACGTGGAAGAAAGAGGGCAAGAACTAGGATTCTTACGGACACTCCTGAGAAGGAAGAAATTGCTACAGGAAGCTCGAAAGTCAAGACCACTAAAAAGCCAAATTCAGCGAAGAAAAAAGTTTTGAACGAGTCCTCAGACGATGATGAAACTTTTGAGCTGCCGGTGAGTCCACGAATTCCTAAATTCCGACATGCGAAAGCAAATACCACGCCAATAGAAAATAGGAGCGACGAGGACTTCAGCGGTGATGATGAAATGACCATCGAAGAAATTTTCCAGTTAGCAAGAGGCAAGAAGGTTTAAGAACGAAATTTTCTTGTGTAAGTCAACCTGAATTTCTACAATTTATTTTTACTAATTTTTTATTTTTTGTTGTTTTGTTTTTAATTTAATTTTAAATAATAAAGCTGGAGTTATGTTTGTTTTCTAAAGATCTGAGACTTTTATCTTAACACACACCCCCTTGTTCCAAGGTACACTACCTAAGTGTACCTTGGAACGATGGCAAACTTAATTAATTTTAATGTTTTACTTAAAAACTATGCACTTCAACAATAAGTTCAAACCTTTTTTAGGGAGATAAAATGTTTTTGTTGCTGCGTGAATTCTTTTATTAGTACAGGTTAAGAAGTAAAAGAGAAAAATGCTAGATTATTGAAATCGTTCCGAGGTACACGACCTTCCCCTATGTGTTTCTTTTTTCTTTCAAAATTCTTTATTAAATCAGCTTTAAACAATAAAACTAATTTTTGTTCTATATAACATAATCAACTTTATCTTTTCTCTCTTTTTGTGTTTTTTCTATGTTGTTCAATATTGAGTTTTTCTGTTCAATATCCAAAAATTTTACCAACTTGCTGTGACTCCATATTACTTTGTTCAATATCCAAAATGACTTCCTCGTTGATTTTAATTTATAACTAATTCAAAATAAAAGAAAAACAATTACTGTGACTTGTTTTATAAATAAAATTGTCAAGGCTTTCAGAAAAAATTCAATACCAATCAAAAATTTTCTGATATGAACAAAAATTTTCAATCTGAATTTTAAAAATGGATTTCCCAACATTTTGAAAAATGGATATTGAACAAGATAGCATCCAGCCGACGAAATGTAATAATAAATTCCCAATATTCATAAGCAGATTATCTCCGAGAGTTTCTCTAGAAATGTCTGCCGAAAAAGTCGTAAAACATAAATCGTAGCGTTCAAAACTCAAACGCCATCCTCTGCACATTCGACTGAACAAATGCACTACCCTGAAACAATTGCAACACCTGTCCAAAGGATGTCAAATTTAAATGAAAAAAAAAAAACTTTTCAGAAAAATAAAGAACGAGTTGAGTTTCCCCACCTTTGCACCTATTCATGTCAATAAAATTGGCGTGCTACACTCGCATAATAAAACCGACCACACTCCTTTCTACTGCCAGCCATCAAAAGACAAACTACGTTATTTAATAGCACAGGATGCGCAGGGGAAGAGCGTTCGACAACTTAAGCCATAGCTCGCTGGTCCAATTTGTTTCATTTTTATATGGCAATATGGGGTCTCCTTCGCTCGAATGGTCAGATTTTCTGTGATTGCCCTTTCATGAGTTGCACACATTATTGTGGCGAACGCAGACATTTGGGAAAAGTTTGTTCGTTAAGCCAATTACTTTGGCAGCGGATGCAATTATTTGTGCAGCAGTTTGTGTCGGAAGTCTTGTTGCTGGGGAAACTTTAAAACGTGCAATATCGATGGGAAATAAATTTATAGCTTAGTTTGGAGCATTGTCCGATGCATTTTAATGTACCATTCCTTCAAATAGGATGCAGTTTCTAATTTGTCTTCAATATTTACGTGTGGGTTGTTTGTATTTTAACTGTGAGCTGAATGGTATGTATCCATGTTACGTTGCAAGTTTGTGTTATTTACCATTAGAGCGAGTACCGAAATTGTTAAATGGCAAAAAAGTGCATTGGAAAAGGTGTCATTTCCTGGGTTAGGTTAGGTTATATGAAATGGGTGATGGAGGCAAACCAATCACGTCTACTCGATATCCAAAAAAAGTTTATTGTCCTTTAGTTATAAGTAAGACTCAAAATTTGAAAATTTCGACGAAAACTTGGGAACCAGTTGCTGCTTTATATAACCAAAGTTAGAAGAACTTCCATAAGGAGTAAGAGGTTGGCGCCGTCCGCCCTACTGCAATGGAATTTGTTTAAATTATCTGAACTATCCTTATAACCAAAGTCTAGGGTCGCTCTTGTTGTTATTATTTACCTTTGCTGTCAGCCTCAGCTTACATCTTTTTTATATCCGCTCGAAACTTACATCTAGTCTTTTTCAGTAGCGGAATAGATTTGTGTCTGAGAAGAACAGGCTCTTCCGCACCCAATTCATGATGTTTCCATTTAAATCACTTCCCAGACTTTATTAAGTTGAATTCTTTTTGGGGATTTTTAATAATAAGAAATCTGATCTGAGTATACGAGTAACATGAGGCTTCTATAAAAAAAAAATGCTTACTTTTGGCATATACAAGTCGAAAAGACGGCAGTCAGCCTTTGGCTGTTGTATTTCCAGAGCCATGTAAGAGTATTTTCGCCTTCAAATGTCAACAGTGTGAACCGTCGCTGATGGTGTAAAAGCAGGAGAGACCTCTTGTTCCTAATGACAGGAAACCTCATCGAGATTTCGGAGCTCAATTAGTTGATATTTGTTGTTCTCAAATTTTCTTCCAGTAACTCAGTATTTCATCAGCTGTACTTGTTGGTCGAATGTGGAGAATCTGTCTTCTTTTTGGACACTTTGTGTTGGTGGGGAGAAGGTGTGATTCGTCCTGATTTCTGATCCCCTTTTGAAGTACCATAGCAATCGGTTAGGAACTAGTTTGAGAGTTCGCACCCAAGCCCACTGCAGGCTTGGCTTAGTAATGGGAACTGTTGGTGGTTGGGTGTTGTGTGAATAGGGATGGACATCTGATTGGCATCAACTTGGCGATGTCCAGTGTCGCAACTATCTCACACTCACCAATTGTGCTTATTTTACCTCCCCGTGGTCACCACCGGGTACTGGTCTATGTCCACCCGGACTTGACTTGCTAAACTTATAAGCGCGAGTGTTGAACACGAAGAAAATAGCAACACTATAATGCTCTGTCGGATTGACTGTCTGCTCGAGTCTCAGAAGTCTAACATGAGCCCCTCAGAAAGAGGACGTACGGCGGATGAATTTACATAGCTGAATCAACGGTGGCGTCAACAGTCAACATGGCAGATACCTCAATGGGCTACTCTGACGTATTTGGAACTGAGGTCATTGAGGATTTTCAACACTAGTCAGGGTGTTGAAATAGAGATGGTGGCGGAAGAGCCCTTAATGGGTCAACGGCAGCTCTCACATCCCCGCAGCGGGTTACTGACTCCGGAATATTCCGGCTCCTTTTGTCCAAGGGGTCGCAAAAAGGGCCTGGTCCTCCAGGTTGGGGGTTGTACGCCGGGGTAACTGCCCGACTACGTAAAAATGACATAGTTGCGAAGCATCAACAAGCCTCGGATACGGATGATCTTACTGTTGACGAACCTGGCAAACGATTAAAGGACAACGAATTTCGGATCTGTACGTGGAATGTTAGGTCCCTTAACAGACCGCGTGCAGCCGAACAATTAGCGGAAGCCCTGAACCACTATAAAGCAGATCTAACCGCCATCCAAGAAGTGCGATGGGATGGCCCGGGCAAAAAGAGGATGAAAAACTGCGATATTTATTACGGCGACTGCTATCGGCAACAAAAACAGCGCTTATTCGGATGTGGATTCGTCGTTGGCGCCAGACTTAGGCAAGAAGTCTTAAGTTTCAACTATGTAAACGAGCGCATCACGACAATCCGCATCAAGGCTAAATTCGGCAACATTAGCTTAATATGCGCGCACGCCCCCACGGAGGAGAAAGACGACGACACCAAAGAAAGGTTCTACGAGCTCTTGGACCACACTTACGTGCAATGCCCTAGCTATGACATTAAAATTGTCTTAGGCGATTTTAACGCCAAGCTAGGAAGAGAGGGCATCTTTGGTAGTACTGTCGGAAAGTACAGCCTACACGACACCACCTCCGACAACGGATTTAGGCTGATCGATTTCGCGGCGGGGCGAAATGTTGTCATAGCTAGCACACGGTTCCCGCATCTCGATATTCACAAAGGCACATGGAGATCTCCTGATCAATCAACCGTCAACCAGATTGACCACGTTGCGATCGACGCAAGGCACTCCTCCAGTATTATGGATGTCCGAACGTTCCGAGCGGCCAACATTGACTCGGACCACTACCTTGTTGTAGCCAAGGTACGACTCCGGATATCCCGAACGCCGCCAAGACAAGTAAATACTGTGAGGAAGTTTGACGTCGGACGGCTACAATCGCAAGAGATCACCAGATCCTTTTCCGATCGAGTCTCTCTCAATCTCTCAAGAGGTCCTATGCAGCCAGCATCAAGTATTGAAGACCAGTGGCAACATTGCCAAAAAGCCATCAGAGACGCCGCCTCTGATGTGCTGGGTTTCACCCGACCACCACAACGAGGCATACAAAGCGGCGCTGCAAAGGAGGACAAGAGCTGCTCGTGAGCTCTACGTGCAGAAGAGAAGAGACGAACACCGGCTTCTAAGGAGAAAAAAGAAAGAGCATGAGAAGCGCGCGATCGAGGAAATAGAGAGATGTTACAACAGGAATGAGGTTCGGAAGTTCTACCAGAGGGTAAAAAGAACCTCACAAGGCGACAGAACCCGAACCGAAGCCTGCAAGGACGAACAAGGGAACATCGTAGTAGAATCGCAGTCGATGCTGAGGATATGGAAGAACTACTTCTGCAGACTGTTTAACGGCGATGACGACTTACATTCCGCTGTCAGGCAGAATGAACCGTTCAACCTGGACGATGAGGATCAACAACACCGTCCACCCGACTTGGACGAGGTTAAGATAGCTATATCTAAACTGAAGTCCAACAAAGCCGCTGGAGCAGATGGCCTAGCCGCCGAGCTGTTCAAAGCGGCAGGCGATGACTAGGTTAGGAGCATGCACCAACTCATCTGTAAAATATGGTCGGAGGAAAGTATGCCCGATGAATGGAACCTCAGCATTGTTTGCCCGATCCTCAAGAAAGGAGACCCTCTGAACTGCGCCAATTACAGAGGTATCAGTCTTCTAAACATCTTATATGCCGTTTTGTGTGAACGCCTGAAGCCTTTCGTAAACAACCTGATTGGTCCATATCAGTGTGGCTTCAGGCCAGTAAAGTCCACCATAGACCAAATATTCACACTGCGGCAGATCTTGGAGAAAACCCAGGAACTTCAAATCGATACCCACCACCTTTTCATCGACTTTAAGGCCGCCTATGACAGCATTTATAGGGACGAACTATACAGAGCAATGTCTAGTTTTGGCATCCCTGCCAAACTCGTCCGTTTGTGCAGGATGACGATGGAGAATGCACGCTGCTCCATCAAGGTCGGTAAAGAACTTACCGAGAGCTTCGATGTCAAAGAAGGATTTAGACAAGGCGATGCGCTGTCATGTGACTTCTTCAACATCGTTCTTGAAAGAATAGTGCAAAACTCAAACGCCAACACCAGAGGCACTATCTTTCAAAAGTCCGTCCAATTACTCGCATACGCCGATGACATTGACATAGTTGGCAGAACGCAGCGTGATGTTAATGGCGCGTTTGTGAGTATTGAGACTGAGGCGGCGAAGATGGGTTTGGCGGTTAATGAAGGCAAGACGAAGTATATGCTGTCAACTAAAAAGGACACCCAACACCGACGGCTCGGACAGAACGTCGCAATAGACAGATATAACTTTGAGGTGGTTAAGGACTTTGTCTACCTAGGCTCCGCTATGAACTCAGACAACGACACCAGCGCTGAGGTTAAACGTAGAATTACTCTTGCCAATCGCTGTTTCTTTGGGCTAAGAAGGCAATTGAGTAGCAAAGCCCTCTCCCGAACAACTAGAGTGACCCTTTATAAGACCCTTATCATTCCAGTTCTGTTATATGGCGCAGAGGCATGGACGCTATCAAAAGCGGATGAGGTAACTCTAGGTTGTTTCGAGAGAAAAATTCTTCGTGTTATTTTTGGTCCCGTCTGCATTGACGGTGAATGGAGAAGGAGATTTAACGACGAACTGTACGGGCTGTACAGCGACATCGACCTAGTCAGAAGAGTGAAGGTCCAACGACTGAGATGGCTGGGTCATGTAGAGCGAATGGACACGAATGCTCCGGCCCGGAAGATCTTCGAATCCACACCCGAGGGAAGGCGCAGTAGAGGAAGACCGCGACTCAGGTGGCGCGCGCAAGTGGAAGGGGACCTTAACAAACTTAGCGTGCGAAACTGGAGACAGCTAGCTAAAGATCGCGCTGGCTGGAGACGCTTGTTGGTTGAGGCCCAGGTCCACCCCGGACTGTAGCGCCACCTTAAGTAAGTAAGTGTTCGAGTTGGATATTTAAATAGTGTACAAATCCGACACCGATAGTCTGAAAACTTTAACCTGAGTTTCGAATTTGGGAAGCATATTCGGTAACAAACTCTTTCACCCAAAAACCAATCGCCTGAGAAAGATTTAAGAAATTTACAACGACCCTTACGAATTATAGAAGCAGCAACTTTGTTTAGGGAATTTAAACCTCAATGATCCTCCAAAAAAGAGAAGACGACAGAGAGGATTGTATCTCTTCCATTTCGCTGTTACTTTCCCCATGTTCCAAAGGGGAAACTAAATTAAAAATTACCTACACAAAAGACAACATTGCAGCCTAATGGCTTTCAATTCAATAAAAGTTCCATCCGAGACCCCAGTACATTTTTCTCCATTTCCCAAAAGTCCATTCTATCCCCCCAGACAAACACTCGATTACAATAAATGGTTTCCCATTTATTAACGCCACTTACGACATTTATAACCGCCATGCGTGCAGGCAATTTAATTCATTGTCTTCGCTGATAAACGTAATTCCGCCAATCAATTTTCCTTCTGTCTGATGGTGCTTTGAATTCAATTAGTCAATCATCGCACCCAAATCAAATTTGATTTTCCAATTCCCTCCAAAAAAAAAAAAGGAGTACGGACACCAAAACCAGAAAAGGGAAAACAGGATGGGCAAAAAAAAATAATCAGTAACGAAGAGCAATCAATAGGTTTTGTTCTGCTTCCTTTTTTTTTTCCCCCAACCAGTTGGCGGTTGTTTTCAAAGTTTATTGAGGCACAAAACAGAATATTTAGCGGGAAAATAAATTTCCAAAGTTGTTTGCTGTTCTTTCACGATTGGTCAGCCGTACCATTTCCAATTTGATGATGGAGCAAACGAAAAAAAGAAACTTAGCCAGTACAAAATGGAAAATAATGAAGAACAAAAATTGATAAGTGACCGGACAAAAAGGATAGGGGAAAACAAGTTCTTTACAATCAAACTTTGCTGTTCCATATACGAAAGGGAAAACTTTTTCCCGATGCAACGAGAGCGAAGATAAATACACTAAAGAAGAGACTATCCTGTGGATGGATACGAGAACGAGTACATACAGGAGCTAAGGAGTTATTCAAATTGATTCGATAAAGGGTTTTGTATACACAGTCGCCTTCAATAGTGGGGCAAAATCTCATTTTGGTGCTCTGAACTAAGTCACTTTGGTTTTAGATTAAAGTTCAATTTAAGTTTGCTGTCAGTTCGATTAGTTTAACCGTCATCAGGCTGACGCTCGAGCAAGTGGAAGCCACTCTATACTCCGTTTAGTAGGAAAAGTTCTATTGCGTTCAATCTACGTCGGTGATCTCACACGTTAGTGGTGCTATAAGCTGTACTGTGACTGGGTAGGTGGCGAATAAATTGTTTGGAAAAACTTTTTCGATTGCAAATCAGGCATCCCCGCACGAAGGAATAAATTGAAGAACACTTTATGGGGAAAGCCGTTAATAAAAAAAAATAGTAACCGATCCTGAGTGAGCTGTGTAGTTGCAGGGTGTATATGTCTTTTGTTTTTGGGAATTTATGCATCTGCAAGTGTACGAATTTTTGCATTTTAGGCTTGGAGCGGCATTTCGCTCAGGCGTTATTTACATCGCTTTTAGCATAAAATTTAAAAGGACATTTAAGATTTTAAACATCAGACGTGCTTAAGCGAGGATTGATGAGCAGTTCTTTAAGTTTAAAACACATGAGAAAGATAAAAGGTGGAATTAGAAGTAGAAATAAGCGCAGTGGCTTAGCCTCGGTGTGTTGGACTTTTAAGCGGGGGGCGATTCCCGCAGAGACCCACATTCCATTTTAACTCTCGCAAATGTGTGACAAACATTCGAGAGTAGAACTGTCATGAAAGAGCTTCTCAATTAGCAGTTCGAAGTCGGCCAAAAATGTAGATCCCTTCCATTTGTCCCAAAAGTGAAATAAAACTCACACAAAACGAATGTTTGTGAGAATCTGGTCCCATAAGTAGTCCCTACGGACCTGTTGCGCCAACGAGCGTTGCCGCAATATTTTTTTAAAGTGTAACAATTTTTTTCAAAAAGTGAAACAAATGGAAAAGAATGTAACAAACTGAAAAAAGAAACAAAATTATTGACCATTGAAGTAGATTTCAATTTCTATTTCACAAACTTTATATACCACGAGATGTTGAACATTGTCAATGGCGACGCGGCGAGACAGAAAAATATTGTTGTATTTTCTCGTTCCTTCCCATTTCCATTCCCACTCGTAGTTTGACGTTTTGCACAATTTGTGCTCTGTGTAAACAAACAAATACATTGACATAAATTGGTAGAAGTTTGTTCGAAAGAAAAAAGTGCTGCCAGTTCAACTTTTCAATATATTTCAACGAGAAAAACAAAAAAAAAAAAGATTTTAATGGGAAACAGTGTAACAAGGCGAAAAAAAATAAACTTTGTAACAAAATTATAAGATAATTAAAAAGTGTTACACTTTTGTTACACTTGTATCATTGTGGCAACGCTGGCGCCAAAAATGTATTTTGTCTATTTATAGAAGTACAACAGTGTTGCCAGTTTGGGGCTTTCTCCCGGTTTTTTTTTTTTTGTCGTCAAGAGAAAATTTGGGGGAGAATTTTTTTAGAGTGAAATCAGGGTTTTTTTTGTAAATTCTATTTTATTTGTATAATATTGTTAAATATTTTAAAATATTTTAAGATGCAGTTAAATAAGGAGGACATATTGTTAAATATTTTAAAATATTTTAAAATGCAGTTAAATAAGGAGGACTTCAAAGCAATATTTGACAACGAAAAATATTTGTACAGTCCACGACGGATATAAAAAACACTCATATAAGAACACTTCGCCTATTAGAAACACATGTGGAAACACCGTGACTTTTTTGCTTGCATACGTTTTTGCATATGCGAACACTTCGGATATAAGAAACAATTTTTTTTAATTTTTAAAGGCTTCTTATATCCGTCGTGGACTGTACCAATATCTTTGAACTATTTTTGTTTACAAAACAAGTCGTTCGAAAAAAAGGTAATGCCAGTTTCATTAGGGAAAAGTAATTGTTTTTTTTATAACAGTTTCTTAAATGCGGATTTAAGCAACAAACTTCATTAAAGTTGCATAAGATCTTTTTAAAATGCAACATGCGTTGTATTTATTAAGCGGACACTTTTGCATTCGGAAAACCAAAATTACAATTTGCTCTCGTTTCAAATTCGAAATTCGTTCTTTTAAGTCGTACAAAACCATTTTAAAAATATGATGACAAAAAGTTGGGTTTTTTTTTTGAAAAAAATATCCAAATCTGGGGATTTTTTAGATTTATCTGGGGGGAAATCATTTGACCGTCTGGCAACGCTAAAGTAAAGGGTGTCCCCCTAATTTACGCAAAGTTTGAATTTTATTATAGTGATGCAAAAAATAGATAACAATGTGACAGCTGACAGTTCGGGGTTAGTAAAAATTGAGCGCTATACAAATGAACAACGCATTTTCAATGCTGAGAAAGATTTTAAAAATAATGAAGGTTTGTCAGCTACAGCCCGGAATTTTCGTACATAATCATCTTTATTTTCAGCTTTTCGTCATAACTTGTATTAATCGTATCCGAGAAAGTGAATTTGTCTCATATCAAAAAATAACCACATTACCGTATTCATTGTGTCAATAAATCGTGTCCTCTTTGATTAAGTTAAGGCGAAACAGTCTGTATGCAGGTACAGTTTCTTAATTTTTTTATTCAGAATGTTTAATTTTTTTCAATGAGGCATTTCTCGAAATTTCGCAATTTTTTAATAATTCTTAGCTACCGCTCATATTCTATAGCTCTGAGCTGTTAAAACAAAGAGATCGATCGTACCTATAATAGGGAGCAGGGTAGCTCCCTCCTCTTCCAATAGGTAATCGGTGAAACGCAGCTCGGTGGATGTGGCAGGCAAATTGAGTTCATACAAAAAGTTATTTGTATCTGTCCTGTTTTGGTGTTGGGGTTTATTGGCGAGTTTAATATTCGTTATTCATCGATCTATATATATTTGGAGATGCATCCACCAACCAAATGGGCATTTAAAATTCCCATCAGCTCATTAAAATTACTTGCTCCGTTGAATAAACAAAACAGAAAATTCCCAGCGGATTTGTATCTGTCGAATATCCCCAATTAATCTCATCACGCATAATGGCAAGCAATAAAATTATCCCACCCTAATTGAGGAGCATGAGTGCTGCAACCACACAGTCAGCAACAGCACGAGAACCATCTCATGATCACACCAAAGCAGAGTAGTGTAAACGGTAATATCCTTAAAATCGAAGCAATTACCAATCTGGACGCGTTGCGGTGGACTGGCTGTTCTTTAATTTGCAACAAACACGACCTTAATGTATATTGTATTGATGCTGGGTGTTTCGTATTTCGTTGTTGTCCTTTCTCCGCCTGCATGTGTGGAATAAAAATTCAATAACGTTAATCCCCTGAAGCGACATGAAAAGGACATTCTGTATACGTTCGATTCGTTTCGCATGGAATCGATGACAATTTAATATATTTAGCAAGCGTGTTTACACTGCCCTTGATGTTCATAAAACCCGAGTACACTTTAGCTCTGCTGCATGTATGTGTTTGTGTGTGTTTGGGTATGTGTGCGTTTGAGTGCTTGCCATTCCATTCAGGGTCTCTTAACGCAACCATATGTGTCCATTAAGCGGTCCACGAAACAGTTAAATTCCTTTCGTGCCAGCCTTTTGGAATTGAGTGTATTTTGGCGGTAGGTGGTAGGTCTATAATATAGGGCAAATTGAGTTATCCAATTTCGCAATGGATTATTGCGGGAATATTTTATGTATGGCGCCGCGTCGAAGACAGGTCGCACACGAGGGGATAAGTTTGGATTCGTGATTTTCGATAAATCTTCAAACCAAAAAGTGGCAGCAGTAATTTTGTTAATGAATATGGGAAAATCTACCTAAGGACCTTTAGGTCTTTCTTTATAATATATATATGTAGCTTTTTAACCTGTTTTAATGTTATGTACACAATGTATTAGTAAAGATAATAAAATTGAATTGAATTGTAAAATAAAAAAATCAGCACATAAATCAAAGCATCTGATGATTTACCTGTTAGGGTAGGAAAGCACTTCTAAAAATGCCTTAAAGCGTACCTGTAAAAATATTAAAATCGTTTCCTTCAAATTTAAACAAGGGCCGCTACTGTATTTAAGAAGTTAAGTTGATCATTTAGGGCCGATTGCTCATACCACTCTAAGCGATTTAAGTTATCCTTAAATACATATAGGCTACTTTTTTAGGGCGTAAACTGTCACATAAGAGTTTATGTGTCACTGAGTCGTATCAGCAAACGGCCCTTATATTTTTAAAAGTATGTACATAGTGTTAAAGTATACAACAATAAACTAACGTCGCCATAGTGAAGTCGGGAAGATGCCCTTGCAGGTCCAATGCATAACAAAATCTGAAGCCAATACTGACCCACCACCGAGCAGCATTATGAAGTCTAGCAATAACTCAAATTAATAGACAGGAGGGATTTCCCAGTTCATATTCATAGCAATCCTCTTTGAATTTGTTGCCGTTGCCGCTTGAAACTAGTTCTGCTATGTGATTCTGATTATATTTTATTAAAAGCGAAAGGAAATAAGTACATTATTAAATAAATTTTACCCTTAGATCTGCACTCCTTTCCAAATTCATAGAACTTCATAAATAATTCAACAAACTTACTTTTCATTGTTGTGAAACGGAAACAATATGGTCTAACAAAGATCTTCTTAGTTGCACATCCAACTAATTAAACCATTCGGATCTGTTTATAAATCTCCTTAGATCTGATAGAGGTAGCGCTGCTAGATCTTCCGAGCCTTCGAAAATCGTACTGCGTTCTGTAAGGGCTGGACAGTTCAATTCAATTCAATTCAATTCAATTCAATTTATTAAACAATATTTATAAGTACAGTAAGACTTGGTCTTTTATAGTACAAAGAGGGTTTAAATGTAGTAACAAAGTTCTTAAAACTAAAAAGAAACAAATAGTAGTGTTATACCTAACTTAATACAGAAGAAAGTAAGATTAGATACAAGAAAAAGTTAAGAATAGAGACAAATAGACAGGAAGAGAAAAGAAAAATGAGAAGAGATATATAACTGCTGAGAAAAAATATATAACTTCAGATTTAAAGTGAGCGAATCTATTTACACCTTTCCATTTTTAAGTGAAACCATCGTGGATCCCGGGGTAAACTGGTAGTAGGAACATGCATGGAAAGCTTCAGTTTCTTAGGCAGACGCTCTTCACGGGTCTAGAGGCTGTTTAGTTGGAGTAGGTTCTAAACAGTAAATATATAAATGCCATTTCTTTGGGAAGGGACTTTAACAGTCCGTACAGGAAAATAAGACAACTTTACACAAAATCTCCCTTTCCTTGACTAAACCTGAATAGTGAGCTTGCTACTTCAAAAGCACTTCGTCTCTAGGTACCGATATCGGCATTCTACCATTATTGCCCGCCATGGCATCTCTATATATACTGAGCCGGCAATAATGCCATTTTGTCCACCTCGAAATCACTTTCACAGAATGGGTCATTCGACTTGTGGAAGTCTTGATATGCC
Source organism: Cheilosia vulpina (assembly GCA_916610125.1). NCBI lineage: Eukaryota > Metazoa > Arthropoda > Insecta > Diptera > Syrphidae > Cheilosia > Cheilosia vulpina. The sequence continues at coordinate 71,468,011 of OU744277.1, read as the reverse complement.
TACCACGAGTCAGTTGTCAGATAAACAGCGACTGAAGTTCAATCTGTCGCCAGAAAGTGCGAGACCTGACCTTACACCCGTTACTAACCCAACAAACATTTTAAAGCTCTTATAGAGCCTTAGCAGCATTCTTATAAGTGCATACTTTAAAAACTTCCGACAAGTCTCTTCTTATGAGATTAAAACTCTTTTAGAAGGCAAAGAATTCCATAGCCTGATTGCATGAATGTAAAATAGTCGGGAAGAGTGAAGATATTTGTGAGAAGGAATGTTAATGTTCGTGGTTCTATGAGATCGAGAAAATTCTAGTTTTTGATAAAGGTATGGAGGGGACTTGGTTGTAAGAAGCTTATGCAGAAATATAGAGTTCCTAGCATTTATGTAAGAGATAAGAGAACAACCAAGAAAATCATTCGCATAAGCAGAGATTCTGTCCCACCTGCGAAGACCATGAATGTAGCGGATTGCGTCGTCGAAAGCTACTTGCAGTTTATGCATTGATAGCGAGTCTGCGTTGGGGTAAACAACTTCTGAGTACGTTATCATAGGTAGAATGAGGGTGCGAACAAGTTTTTGCCTAGTTTCTGGGGGTGTGAAACTCGCAGTTAGCCATAGTTTTCGGAGACAACCGTAGATACGCCCAATTACATTGTTTATGTGGTTATAACACGAGAGATTGCGATTAATAATGACACCAAGACAGGTAGCAGATTCAACTAATTTAAGTTTGCAATTTGACAGCCCGATGTGAGGAACCAGATCAAGTTCAAAGAATTTGTTTGCACTAGGTATAACCAAACATTTGTTGGGGTTGAGAAGAAGTCCGTTTTGTACTGCCCAATCATTAACTGCAGATAAATCCTCATTTAGCAGCATAACAAGTTCTGACATCTTTCCGAAAGGTCGTGATAGGCGGATCTGAGTATCATCAGCGTAAAAATAGATGAGAGAGTGCTTGCATACTGAGGGTAAGTCATTTATAAAGACGCTGAACAGAATAGGTCCCAAGATTGATCCCTGAGGCACTCCTTGTTTGAGCGTCTTGAATACCGAGCAGCTACTACCAACAACGACTCTTTTAAATCTATTAGAAAGGTAATCACGCAGTAACTTAACAGACTTTTCGCTAAACCCAAAATTATTTTTTAATTTCCAGCAGAGTATGTCACGATTGACCTTGTCAAAGGCCTTCGAATAGTCAAGTAGGCAAAGCAAGGTTACAAAACTTTTATCAAAGTGTTATTCGAATGTCATCAAGCATGTTGACCAGTGCAGTCGAGCAGCTGTGGCCAGCTCGAAAACCTGATTGGAGAGGGTACAAAAGAGAGTTGTTGGAGAGGTGATCAAGGACTTGTTTAGCAAGCACCTTCTCAAACACTTTGGACAGGCAAGGCAGAATACTTATGGGTCGGAAGTCACTGACAGAGGACGCATTCGTTTTGTTGGCAATAGGGATCACTCTAGCATGTTTCCAGGCCTGTGGGAAAGTTGAGGTTGTTGTGCAAAAGTTGACTATATGAGTCAAAGGACTTATGATTGCTGATAAAATCAAACGTATAAAACGAAGTGGTACACCGTCTTCACCAATTGCATTCGATTTTATTGAAGTGATGATGGGGAATATATCATTCTCTGTCACAACTTCAAAATCGGCTGGCCGGACCACATTGATGCCAGAATCAAGGTTTCTATCAAGATCGAAACTATTAGGTGGTGAATCGCTTTCAAGGAAAAAATTATTCAACTCGTCAGGGTCCAAAGCACAGTCGTTATTACTTCTATTGCTAATACCAATCTGGCGAAGGTTACGCCAAAGTACTTTTGGAGGCAACGAGGTTTTAAGTTTAGCCGAAAAAAAATTGCGTTTCGAATCACGAACGGCAAGCGTAGCGTTGTTACGTGCCACTTTATATGCCTCCCAGTTGACTGAGGAGCGATTTCTTTTCCATTTGCTGTACAGTTTGTTTCTATATTTGAGAGCGTTAAGAACATAAGAGGTAAACCAGGGACAAGCTTTATTGCGAATTGCCACAGTTTTTATGGGAACGTATTGATCATAGAGGTAATCAATATACAGCTGTACTTTAATTTTTCATTAGGATCTGAACTTTGGAAGCAAAAGTTCCACGGAACTGAGGCGGCTGCAATATGAAGGGCATTTAGATCTATTGAACTAAAATCCCGAAACTCAAACGAGGTCGGTTCAGCATTCCGTAAAAAAACTACATCATATGTACAGAAGAGGAGATCGTGCTCGGAGATAAAGTTAAGTGAAAGTTGATCGAAGAGGAGAACAGCTGAGGTGTCATTCACAATGAAAAGATCTAGGAGGCTGGGAATTTCATTAGGGCGAAAGCATGTGGGGCTCGAATTATTTACAATTGAAAGACCACAGGAAGCCACAAAGTCTTTAAATTGTCGTGAGCGCGAGTTCCTATTGAGCAGATTAGCGTTGAAGTCCCCGGATATAATTATGTTATCATAAACAGCTGAATAGGATGAAATTACAGAGAAAAAGGGTTCGGGTGAAAATCTACTATTAGGATTATAGCAGCATGCAACCAGACATTTAGTCGAGCTATCACATATTTCGCAAATTAAGTACTCCACATCAGAATGATTAGATTTGCAAATTTCAATGCAGCGTAGTGAAGATGTGCAATATATTGCCACACCCCCACCGGTAGTGCTAGTTACACGATCATTACGAAAGAGATTGTAGCCATCGATAAATTACCACTTTTGTGTGACACAGGAGATGTTCCACAGATTTTATTTCCTCGTCGTCTCTTAAAATTCTGCAAAGGTCATTTGTAAAGATGTCTATCCTTTTAGTTTCCATAATGCAGTCTCCAGTTATCACCCCGACGAGCACTCGGATTTCGTTTCTATCAAGAGATGTTAGGATCTTCGACCCTTTACTCTCAATTGTGGGCCACACGGAAAAAATGTTAAGATCAAATCAAGAAAAATGAGCGCAGAATCACGAAAAGTTTGTCTAGTTTTACAGCTTAGCTCAGGATTTACTAATTCACGACTTTTTATTCGCTGTTCTATAAATTGTACGAAGTGAAGATATTGACCCTCAAAGTCGCGAATCGCTACTTTTTATTGTCAATGATGCGATCAAATGAGGAATACATATTGCAATAACCAATCGCAATTTGACACAAATAGGTATTAATTTGCTATTACTATGGATTGTGAATTGCAAAAATAATTCGTAAATTACCACTTTTGTGTTGTGAATTCCGATTTCCTCCCTTAACAAATTACAACCATTTAGTCTTGGATTGCAACTCAAAAGTGTTGATTTGCGAACAAAAGGGGTAGATTTACTACTTCAATAGTTGCAATTTACAAATTCGTAATGGTAAATTGAATCTTTTTTTTAACCAATTTGCGTTTCATAGTTTGCAATTTACGATTCTTGAGTAGTGATTTGAGGCATCACCGTATTAAATTGAAATTGTTTTATCGTGAAATTATAAAACTTTATTCTCAATTTACAACTTATTTTGATTTACAAATCAAAATTCGTAGTTTAACCCTGGAATGCTACACTTATTTGCGAAACGTACTATGCTACACTGGGGTACAACGGTACCCCAAAGAAAAAACTAAATTTTATTCAGCGAATTCATAAAAGAAACTTAGAGTACAGAATAAAAGTAGTTTTTTTTCAAAAACAATGAAATGAAATAATATTAATTTGAACAGGTTGGACATATTTTACTTTGGTGCTGTAAACAAATGAATTTTTTGCATTGATCCTTGATTTTCTATCCCGGCTTCTTGGGCAAAATGCACACCTACCCGCGGTAGTAGTTGGCTTTGTTTGCTCTTCTAATGCTGGGGTTATTTTTAGTGTACTGCATATTGTCTCGCGGAGTTCACGCCTTAAAGTTGGAGTTTGTAAACGACGTTTCATATGTGGTTTTACTAAATCTAGTGCTAATTTTTTCAAGTATACTCTTCGGTTTTCTAATTTTTCTTTGTTTTGTGCGTAAGAACCACGTAAAAGGATCATAGAGTTGTATCCCAAAATATTGAGCAAATTACAAAACAAGCAAAACGGCCAGCGTCTTTCGACCAGTAGAATAAGTGTGACACAATTGGTCCAAGGTGTCAACTCCGCCCTTTGTTGAGTTATAGAATTTTATTATCTGTGGTAATTCGGTGGAATTTGGCATCAATACAATTTTTTTTTTCTTTTTTGGTGGACAGTACGACAACAGAGTAAGTGGATTACTGTAGCAAAACATGGAAGAGTTTACCTGTCTATCCTTTAATTCCAAAAATGATTGAGGTATTTCTTTTTTATTTTTCCTCAAGGTGCCCACTACGGTTATGTTTTTGTTCAGAAGATGTTGGGCAGTCTGCACTTAAGTAAACCAATTATCCATAGTCAGATTTCTATTGGTACCATGGAAAGAACTAGTAAGTTTGTCACAATAGTACTGGGCAACCGGAACATCGCGAGGTGTGGAGTCCTTGCCTATGTAAACTTCAGCGTCGAGTACAAAAGCCATTTTAGCATCGCAGCACATCACTATCTTGATTCCATACTTGTCAGGTTTTGATGGAATGTACATCTTAAATGGACAACGACCTCGGAAACCAACTAACTGTTCATCAATCGTGGTGTATTCCGATGGAACATATAATTCTTTCATTTTATTTAGGGATCTCTCGAACACTTCTCGAAATGCTGCAAGTTTGTCCGTCGTTTTTCTCTGAGCTCTGGTGTCTTTGTCATCGAATCGAAGACAGTTGATCAGAAACCTAAAACGTGCTTCGGGCATAGTTGCCCTAAATATTGGTATACCACTGTCTTTATCAAATAACTCTTTGGTAAACACTCCATTCATTTTCACAACACCGGCATAATAAAGCAAGCCAATAAGTGCCTGCATTTCAATAGAATCCGTTTCCTTGGTGAAAGAAGGTTTATTAGTTGTTTCTGTGTCATCATCGTCGTCGTCCACTTTTTTGACATATTTTAATTTTTGGACTTTCATTTCTTTATTTGTATATTCCGTAATTTTTTCAAGGTTTTCTCTGGTGAAACATAGTTCCCAGGCTTCTATTCCTGACTTTATTTGCTTGGATTCATTTTTATTTCCAGGCAAATGTAGAACCAGATTTCTTTTTGGTGTCCGATGTACTGTACCTTTAACCCCTGAACACTTGAACCCATTTTTTCCTCTTAGTTTAACGGGAACCTTCAAAATTTTAACTTTTGCTTGTTCAGCACGGTATATTTGTGCCAGCGGTACACAATCTTCAGAATCAGAGGATGAAAATGAATCCTGGAAGCAAACTGAACTAGAAGGAATTGAGCGATCTTCGTTCTCGGTCAAGGATGTGAGCCGATGGTGATCTGGGCTAGAATGGTAACGGATGTCTTCAATATCGCATTCCTTGTTCATTTCTAAGTTATCTCTAAAATCTGGTATGATGGCATCGTCCTCATCACTCATGTCATTTAAATCATCGGAGTCAGCCTCATAGAGAATTTTATGTATCTCCGAGATATCATCCGGTTTTGATAAGTCAAGAATTTTTTTTTGGGAAGTCATTTCTACCATGAGCTATAAACAAACAAATTAATAAGCGTATAATAGAACTGAGCACTTGTTACATTTACTAACAAATAGTTTAATAACACTAACATACTTACCTACATTAAAAGAAAACACTGTAATAAAGTTTTTTATTTCATTCGTATTCTGCTACACTGGGGGGTACACCTGTATCCCAATATCAAATATCAGTACAATGACAAACAGTCCGCCCGCCGTCAGTGTCACATACGAACTAATGCAACAAGTCATGAAAATACTCAGACGCTCAAGCTTGCAGCGCCATCTGCTACCGAATGGCTGCAGTTTAAAATAAGGCTGGGGTACAAGTGTACCCCAAGTAGCATTCCAGGGTTAATTATTTAGGTTATTTTCGAATACATATTTAAAGTCACATTTTATAATTTGTTTCCTCCCGATATCCATGAAAAGTATACGGCGCCACATCGTCCGGAGACAACGGGATTTGTCTGGGGTGGTTTTTCGGTCTATGCTAAAATTTAAAATACAAATAAATTATTTAGAAGAACTTGCCATTGATACGACCATTTACAATCGTTTTCAATTACATATGATATTTTAGATTCCATTCCAATTTAAACTTCTTTCTAATAGCCCTACCTACTTAATTTTTTTTTGTATTATTCAATATGTACTTACAAGATATATTCCAAAATTCTTTACACTCACTATCACTACGAATGAGTTCTACTTATAAATAACTTTGACCCGACAAGAACTGCTTTAAGCAAAGATTGAATACTGAGACTGTCTGACTCTAATGAAGCCAAATGCGCATGGTTGGAGCTGTCCATGCAGAAAATGAAAGGACTTAAAAGGATTTCTTTACATGGAGCATGGACATTCTATGACGTTTCGTTTTTGTCGACTGCCTGTGCGCACAAAAATTTCACACATCGGGTAGTTAATTCCATGGAAATTACAAAAAAAATATTTTGTAATTCACGATTTCTCTACGTTATTTTACGTTTTCAATTTACATGTCAAATTATTATAAGATTTCATTGATTCATCACTCAGTGTTTGTAAATCAGCAATTACTTTTTGCAATTTGCGATTGTGAGGTAGTGCTTGAGAAATTGACCCATTGAAGAGGTAAATTGCGCCAAACAATATCGCAAATCACTACAAGTAAAAGAAGCTCGAATTATTACTTCTAATCGCAAAATTCAAAAAACAAAATTTCGTATTCTACGCCGTTTTCAATGTCGAATTACGAATTTTTAAATCAATCCAAGAAAAATTCGTTGTAATTTGCGACAAAGATATAATTCGTGAATTGCAACTCAAAATTTTGCAATTGGTGATTTTCAATTCTTTCCATGCACAAGTTACGAGTCACCCGAACCCGATGCACCCGTAAGTGTTTTTCAATCGTACTTTTGCTAAATTCCATGTGGCTTTATCAGTGACCTTCCAACTTAAGGTTTTTTTTCACTGCGCCACCTCTCGCGAACGTCTGACAAACATCCGAGAGTATAACTGTCATGACAGAGCTTCTCAATTGGCCGTTTGGACTCGGCATAAAATACAAGGTGGCGCAAAAGTAATCCTCCTATCAGAAAATGCTATAAATTTTGCGATTGGCCCCTAATGTCAGTTCTGTTTTGACATTTGTGTAGTAAACACATGCGAAATACACGTTAATAAACAATGTTACGCTACACTGCTCCAGAACGCGGAATATTGGTGACTATTTATTTGAGCAATAATCGGTCGGTGACTTTGGCACAACGTGAATTTCGTCGAAGGTTTCCTAGCCGTCCAACGCCTACTGGTAAAACACTGCGACGTTTAGCCGCTCGCCTCGAAGAGACTGGCACAACACGAGACGTTGCCAAGAGTGGCGGGCCCCGGAGCGCCCGTTGTGCCAACAATATCGCCTCTGTTGACGCGGCCCTTTTTTTTTCGAGAACGCCGCTGGTCAAACGACAACGGTGAACGGTGCGCGCTATAGGGCCATGTTTACCGATTTTTTTCTACCGCAATTGGACGATTTAGGACTGGAGGACATGTGGTTCCAACAGGACGGAGCTACGGCACACACTGCGCGAGCCACAACCGATATTCTGAAAGCGGTGTTCCCGGGTCGTTTTTGGCGATTTGCACTAGCCCGCAAGATCGCCTGATTTGACCGCTCCAGACTTCTTTTTGTGGGGCTTTTTGAAGTCGCGGGTTTATGTCAACAAGCCTCAGACTCTTGCAGATCTTAAAGACAATATCCGTCAAGAATGTGAGGACCTATCGCCGGAAGTTTTGGCCACAGTGATGGAAAATGCCATAAAAAGGGCTCAAATGACAATCAACTGTGGCGGCGGCCATTTACATGACATCATATTCTCGACTTGATGTAAAAAAAAATTAAAAGACCAAATAAAAATAATCCACAAGAAGAATCAAAGTTTTTCATTTTTTTTTTAAATTACAGCCAAAAAACATCGGAAAGTTATTTTTGCGCCACCTTGTAGTAGATCCCTTCCATTCGTCCCAAAAATAAAAACTCACACAAGACGGAATGGTTGTGAGAAGCTAGGCTTGGGTCCATACGGACCTGTTGCGCCAATTATTTATTTTATTATTTATCAGTGACGCTCTTAGCTCCTTTGAAAGCTGGTAGTACCAGCCTGTCAGCTGAGCCTTATTTGGCCAATTTATCCACTGACTTGTTTCCTTCCACACCAACATATCCGCAGGTACCCAGCACCGCAGTTTCGAGTGATGGTTTATCGCCCTTAATGGCGCTGACCTACAAATTTAGAGTTTTCCAGACTGGATTCGCTTTAGGTGCTGCTTGGTCTTCGACGCAGAGGGTGGTTTTCATTGCAGAGACAATTTTGCACATGCCTTGCGAAAAATATTGATTCAGTGCAATTATGAACAGAAATACGTTTACGTCTTGCGTTTCCAAAAAAGAGTTCATATAGGCAGTAAAAAAATTAAAGAAATTTTTAACTTCTCTTTCCTCTTTCAGTGACAGAGTTTGGTTGTGCTATTTACAAAATCTTGTTAATAATGTCAATTAGAAGAATAACTTTAGGACTGATTCTTTTTCCTTGAAAAAAAAAAAGAATTTCTTTCCGACCCGCTCTAAATTCTGACCCCATTCCTAAACGGATCGAAATAAGCACAATTTTTGTTCACTGTAATTCTTATAAAACACAAATAATATATATTTAGCTTTTTAATAAGAAATAAACCTTCATTTATATTGTTGGTCTTAAATTTTTTTTTGTTTCTATTGTAAAATTTAAAAATTTAAAAATACCTATAGTTGTTAGTCTTTTCAAAAATTCGAAATCTATGTTTAAATTCTTATTGCATTCTGTTTTTCCTAAATGTTATTATTATTATTTATAATTTATGTATAAACATTGTTGTCATTTTATTATTCTCCCGTATCTTATGTACTAGTAAAAGAACTTGGTTCTTAATTGTACGAAGCCACTCTATTTCAAATAAACAAATAAACAAAATCAAATCTATTAAATTTTCATTTATTTTTCTTGCATATTTTTTCCAGCCATCTGCCAGCAAATGGGCAACAAAACAAAATTCAATGCACAGTTGATCGCAATTTGACTGTAATTTTGCTTATATAAACGCAGATGACAAAAAATGCCGTCATGCAAATTTAATTCAGTTTTTTTTTTTACATTAATTAACGCAAAAATTGCAATGCTGCCGCATTTTTACTTTTATGAACTCAGCCTTTGAGTTGCGTACATCTCTGTCTAGAAAACGCGGCAGTGATTCGCCAGACCGACTGATATCTAAGTTCTTCCGAGAAGATTCCTGCTCCCGTTGCATCTCTGTGAAGATAGGTAGGTACTAGGGTGGTCCAAAAAATGTTTTTTTCTTTTTTCAGGTTGGCCACCCCGTAAATTTGTAACACGCGTCTAAAGTATTGAGGTTGTAAAATTTATTTCCTTTAGAGGAAGTGAGTACTCATGTTACGTATGGCAACGTGTTACATTGTAAAATGACATGTAAGAGTTAGTTCTTGATCGGTCTCCGACCGTGAAAGACGTATTTTATTCCGAAGAAGCGGAGAAAATAAATGTGGGTTTTTTGGATATTTTTCCCACAGTAAAATTCGTACCCTGTTTCATTTTAAATCGGAGCTCAATCGAATGCTATTCTTCACTTTTTTGTATAAATGACTTGATCCTAAATTATTTTTTTTAACAGATCAGAACAAGTGTAAAATGTATCTTTTCTGCTTTGATGTTAAAATAATTTATTATATTTATTTATTTATTTATTTATTTATTTTAAAGAAATAGTTTCACAGTAAGATTACAATATCTCATAATTTGTGAAAGGCTTAAGATATAATTCAAGTCATAAAAAAAAAATTAAGAATTAGAAAATTTAGAGCTAAGAAGTACAATTTATTTTTAGGTTTAGATGGAGGGAACATTTTACAAAGTACCTACATGAACAGACTATAGATTGACATTATTTTAAGTTTATTGTGTATCACTGGCCAAGTGTTTAAAAAGATTAGTTTTTAATTTGTTTGCGCTTGTGACTCTCCTGAGTGCCGTGGGTAATGAGTTCCATAAGCGAGTGGCGTGGACGAAAAATGTACGTTCAGATTGTAGGCAATTAAATCTGGGCTGTATCAGAACAGCTGTTCTTTGTGAGGTGGCAAAATTTAGTCTGCTGTATAGATACTCGGGCTGTCGAGTTTGCATAATTCCATGCAGTAGAATTAATGACCTAAACTTAATAAGGTTATCAAAACTAAGATTCATTATCTGATTAGAATAGCTAGATATATGGTCATGATATCGTTTGTTAAAAACGTACCTTGCTAAGTTATTATAGATAACATTTAATTTTCGTCGAGTATTGTAGTCAACATTACAAAAGACTTCACACCCATACAACAATATAGGCAAGAGTAGTGTCTTAACAAGTAGTATCTTGGTTTTAATAGGCACAGAGTTTTGGGTTAGCCATAACAAACGGAGACCATTGTAAACTTTTCCGATTGTGACAGTTGCATGATCGGTCCAAGATAGCGTATCATTGAATACTATTCCTAAGTTTCTTGCCGTGTGAACGTATTCTATGGAAGATTGTCCCAATTTTATGGGCGGAAAGCTGGATGTATCCGATTTCTGTTTATAAATACACAGAACTTTTGATTTCGCTGGATTAAGGGACAAATTATGCTTAAGTGCCCATCGCTGAATAATTTCCAAGTCTTCGTTTATGTTATCTATAGCACAACTAGTTCTATCTAACGGACAGCTAAGATAAAGTTGGACGTCGTCTGCAAACATGTGGACACAGCAATGTTTTACTAGTTGAGGGAGTTCATTTACATAAAGCGAGAACAACAACGGCCCGAGGATGGAACCTTGTGGTACCCCTGCGACTAATCCAAGAAAGGAAGACGTTTGATTTCCCACTCTCACACATTGCTCGCGATTTATAAGGTAGGAGTGCATGAGTTTGACAGCAAGAGAAGAAAATTCGAAATCATACAGCAACTTATCGCAAAGAATAGTGTGATCTACCGTGTCGAAAGCTTTTGAGAAGTCCAATAATGTTAAAAATGTACGACGGTTATCGTCCATGGCTTTGCGAATGTCGTCCACAACCAGTACAAGTGCAGTTTTGCAACTCCTTTTCGCACGAAAGCCAGATTGGGCGGGACTTAAGAAGTGCTTGCTGCTTAGGTGCGCTTGCATCTGTTTTAGAATAGCCTTCTCAAAAACTTTCGACAAAAACGGTAGTATAGCAATTGGTCTATATTCAGGGCTAGTTTGACTATTATTTGACTTGGGTATCGGAAGTATTTTTGCCTTTTTCCACAAATCAGGGTATTCGCTGGTGGTTAGGATTGAGTTAAAAATATAAGTTATATATTTTAGAATTATGGGGAGAAGAACTTTTAGAAATTTTGGATTAACTTCGTCTAAGCCTGTTGCATTTGATTTGACAGACAGCAGAGCTGCGACGACGTCTTCATCTGTTATTAGTGAAATTAAATCTTCCTTCAATGCTGTTTATTGTACTTGAATGGTCCATAAACCCAGGAGTGTCGTGATTTTGGGATAGCGGGACAGCGACAGATACAAACAGCGAGTTGAGGACATTGCAATCTAAGTCTGTCGATGCATCTGATTTTTGCTTACCATTGCCTAACTTACGCAGCTTTTGCCAAAGATCTTTTCCAGGTTGAATGTTGGGATTCAAATGATTTTCATAAAACTCTCGCTTCGCAGTTTGGATGCGTAGGACAACCAATTTGCGAGCGGAGCGATAAATATCGTAGAGCACATGAAGCTTATAACGTTTCCAACGAATGTATGCAAGATTACGTTTGTTAATCAAGTCTGAAATACCTCTGTTAAACCAAGGAGGTGAACTACTTTTAATTTTCCTGCGGCGTAGCGGAACGTGCCGATCGAAAAGTGTTTTTAAACTATCTTCAAGAAATGAAACCTGCTGATTTACTGAGGGCATATGGTAAATGTCTTCCCAATTAGTCTCAGCAACGTCAGACCGTAAGTTTTGATAATTAATATTTTTAAAATCTCGGTAAGAAAATACAGTTTCAGTTGTAACCATCTGCATGTCATAGGTTAGGTAAATCAAGTCATGTTTCGAGAAGCCCGCCGCTGTAAGTTGGCTGTACAACAGAGCTTTATCAGAATTACCTACAAATAACACGTCAATGAGAGTGGCAGGATCATTTGAAAAGTGAGTGGCTGTTGACACATTAACAGGCGTTAGGTCAATACTCTTGAAACTTTCAAGGAATTGAGCAGAGAAACATACATTAAGTAGATTGCAGTTAAGGTCACCACAAACAATGATATTAGGCGTCGAACATGATATTCTTTCTAGGGTTCTGAAAACGGGAGTCATATCAATGTTCTTATTCGGCCTGTAAATTACTCCAAGTAACAAATGCTCAATACCACATGTAATATTCAGGAACAGATAATCGGAAGTACTGCTGTTCTTTGACTTGCAAGCAATTGTGCATACTAATCCGTCCCGAACGTAAGCAGCCACACCCCCGCCCACTCGATCAATATTTTTATTTATATTTTATATTTTTTAGTTACGAGACTTTGAATAAAGGTACCAGTGCAAAAAATGACTTTATCAACACGTAAACAAGATGATATTATATTCTTACTTGGATGCCGGGTCCTCGAGCCACATGTTTTACTATTTCTATGTAACAATAGTAGCGCACCAAATCGTGCCCACTCCATAAAAATAGAGCTTGAAGTCAAGTACCGGAAATCGACCGAAGTTGGTGGTGGTTTGTCTATGATTTGCAGCAACCAAATTTAGATAAATAGATTTCCTTCCAATCTCAGCGAATAATCGCATGATCTCATGATAAAAAGATTTGTTTTAACCCTTTAGCGGTACCGTGCATAATCCCAAGGTCCTAAGAGTTTCAAGGGCAACGGCAGCCCCTGTGGGGAGACAACAAAAGAAATGTGCACCCCCCCACTTTCGACTGTTGCAGCGTTTATCGCGCTGAGTAATGGAGTATGCTGTTGCTGTATGCTCTAAGCCATAAGTAAATTTTCAGGTTTTTCCAAATTGTCTCGAAAAGAGTTTAAACTAACCGCCCCCAGCTATGCGATGTAATGAAAGTTTTCCCTTTGAGTGCCGCAGTGTATTATTTTTTTTTTAATTTTTTTCTTTGCCTAGTGGTTCATAGTATGTGTGGTTCTGTTCACTGTTCGTACCTACTCTTTTGGTCGTCTGAATCCTGATAAATGTATGTTGAGAAAGAATCACACTGCGAATGCGAAGTGCTTTGGATGTTTTTTTTTTGTTTAAATCGCTTTCAGTATTTTTGCTCATTTCTGTTTCTTTGGTTTTAATTAATGGAACTACTGCACGCGGTTAAGGGAGAGCTGTAAAAGCATGCAGCTGTCACAGAAGACACAATCGCATTCACTGTTTTCGTTTTGCGGCAAACTTCCCAAGTGGAAATTTGTTGCCCCAACACTGTTCTATGCTCCTTCATTATCCCAATTCATTTTTCAGCCGACTGATGACATGAGTCATAATACGTGACCCGCAATTTCACATGCATTCAACTCAACGGCCTTTCATTAGGTTTAATGATTCGCAACAGAGCCTCACTGACCCAATATCGGATGCACTTCCGCACTCCGCCTCCTTTTGCATAAAGGCGGAGGCGAACGGCAATCCGTTTAATCAAACCCATAAACACGTATCACGTATTAATTAAAGTGTTCATCGAAGTTGAAGTCATACCTATGCCGACTGACTTACATATTTGTAGCGAAAGACTGGGTGGGTGACGATGACGACTGACGACTGAGGCCGACGCGCCCCCCATCCACCATCGCGTCGTCGTGTCATTCTGCTAAGTGCCATTTAAAGCGGGAAATAGAAAAAGAGTTTCCCCATTATGACGTTGAATGCTCGTCATTAAGTTGGAGTACGTTCGCTCATCACGGCTCTTACTCTTAGGCGTGTAGTAAACGCAATATAGGTATACACGGATACGAGTAGTTGTAGGAGTGTGGCTTTGTGGGGACAAGCTGTTTGACAGACGCGTTTTAATTGGAGCAAAGGCTCTGGGGAGGCGGCACTCATTAACTGCAGGACCTCTTATCTCTTCATAGTCCGTGGAAACTTCTATATTTCCTGCTTAAAAACCAGTGGAGATTTTCGCAAGATGTGAAAAAGTTTAATGACGAGAGATTAAATTAATTTGGCAAGATAATGGGATGGAGAGAGAGAACACGCTGGCTGGTCACTATACAGACAATAAAGAGTAGGGGTTTCGTTTTTGTTTGGGGAGAAATGTGTCCATTTGGATGGTCATTGGAACTCATTACCTAAGTACCTCCTTGCTGTAATTTGCGATCCCCTTTGTGTAATGGATAATGAAATAGTTTTCATATTGTCTCACATTAGGGTTGTGCTTTAAAAGTGGTGACTACAAAGGTTGGATGGAAGTTATTCCGACTTTGATGGAAGCTCGCGATTTGTTTACGAAGTTAGGAATTAAAGTTTGTAATTAGATTGTTGCACTCATAAATCTGGTCTTTTGGACTCTGGAAAATGTATAAAAATTAACAAGAATCCGATGCAGACGGATGTCACTGCTGCGTTTGTTTGCATGGCAATGGAGGCGGCAAAAATGGGCTCGCCGTTAACGACGAATGTTGACAACTAGGGACGCCCATCGTCGACGAATAAGATAGAAGATCCCAATCGTCCTAGTAAGAAACATTCTCTATTTCGGCTTTGGTATAAATTCTTATAGCCTATGGAAATGAGACGAAGAATGACTTGGAAATGAACTTTGAAACTGTGCCAGGGAGGAAGAATAAAGGGGGATAAAAAACGCCTCAAAATTTTGTTTTAGCGTCTGAGCAAATATATCTCTATATGGAGCTATATATACCTCGGAGTCTCTGCAACTCAATCTTATAAACGCGTGGCATCCTAATATAAAATGGAACTATTCTGGCATTTAAAATGGAGTTTCGATCTTCCTGGAATTCAAAAATCATTTTCGCTGTAGCGTTTATGTCCAGTCACTCAATGTGGCCGAGCCAATGTGTTTAACCGTTAGTGCCTTTTAAAAAATAAACTCTTCCGACGACATCCACGTCGTTGAATAGCTTCCAGAGTTCGAGGTGTCTACTATTGTATTTGAGCCCCTTGCACTCAATTTCAATTTCAATTTCAATTTATTAAACAATATTTATAAGTACAGTAAGACTTGGTCTTTTATAGTACAAAGAGGGTTTAAATGTAGTAACAAAGTTCTTAAAACTAAAAAGAAACAAATAGTAGTGTTATACCTAACTTAATACAGAAGAAAGTAAGATTAGATACAAGAAAAAGTTAAGAATAGACACAAATAGACAGGAAGAGAAAAGAAAAATGAGAAGAGATGGAAGGAATGGTCCTATTGCTGTGCTGAGAAAAAATATATAACTTCAGATTTAAAGTGAGCGAATCTATTTACACCTTTCCATTTTTAAGTGAAACCATCGTGGATCCCGGGGTAAACTGGTAGTAGGAACATGCATGGAAAGCTTCAGTTTCTTAGGCAGACGCTCTTCACGGGTCTAGAGGCTGTTTAGTTGGAGTAGGTTCTAAACAGTAAATATATAAATGCCATTTCTTTGGGAAGGGACTTTAACAGTCCGTACAAGAAAATAAGACAACTTTACACAAAATCTCCCTTTCCTTGACTAAACCTGAATAGTGAGCTTGCTACTTCAAAAGCACTTCGTCTCTAGGTACCGATATCGGCATTCTACCATTATTGCATAATAGCGACCCTAATTGCTTTGGTCTGGGACATATTTGGAAAACTTTTAAAAGGCTTTTTGCTTCATATTTTCCGGCGACCAGCGACAAAATCGGACTAGTTTTGTCGGGCGACCTTCTTCGACCAACACCATATGGAGCTCATAGCGATGATCTGATCAAAATGCTCCCTTTAAGTTAAGAAAAATGTGCTACATCTGGATTTTAAATTCACTGGTCTGCTCTACAGAATTTGTGTCAATTTAAGGTATTATTCTATTGTGATCTGGCAGGCCGAAAACCATAAACTAAGTATTATATATGTTATATGATGATGCAAAAGAAAAGACTTTGTCTCGTAGTCACGAGTTAATACGTATATTTTAGTCTGAAGACAAAATGTGACTGCCCTCTACTAACAAGAAGCAAATAGGTATATATAACAGTTATAGAAGATAAACTATGTAAGAGAGCCAGATTATAAAGGGTGATTTTTTAGCTGGTTTGGTTTTGGCAACACCGGTTTTGACAGCTGACGTGTGTTTAGTACCTTGTGTCACTGTCAAACAGCTTCAGTTTGGTTTGCAATTTAACCATGGATCGTCTTACAAATGAACAACGCTTGCAAATTATTGAATTTTACTATCAAAATTCGTGCTCGGTTCGAAATGTGAATGACAGAAGACCGCGAAATGTCGATTCGGCGCCGTTCCCAGCAGTTAGGCCTTTGTTACAGCACTACGTGGAAAATTTTGCGGAAGGATTTGGGCGTAAAGCCTTTTAAGATACAGCTGGTGCAAGAACTAAAGCCAGCCGACCTACCACAACGCCGAATTTTTGGTGAATGGGCTCTTGGAAAGCTGGCCGAGGATCCGCTTTTTTATCGAAAAATTGTGTTCAGCGATGAGGCTCATTTTTGGTTGAATGGGCACGTAAATAAGCAAAATTGCCGCATTTGGAGTGAAGATCAGCCAGAAGCATTGCAACAGCTACCAATGCATCCCGAAAAAGCCACTGTTTGGTGCGGTTTATGGGCCGGCGGCATTATTGGGCCATATTTCTTCAAAGATGATGCGAATCGCAGCGTGCCCGAAATGGAAGTTCTTGACTTGCATAATATGTGGTTTCAACAAGACGGTGCCACATGCCACACAGCACGCGAAACAATGGCGCAATTGCGAGGCGAGTTTGGTGAACAGTTAATTTCACGTTTCGGGCCGGTCAATTGGCCGCCTAGATCGTGCGATTTGACACCATTAGATTATTTTTTGTGGGGCTATGCCAAGGCTAATGTGTATAGGGACAAGCCCGCTTCGATTGACGCACTGGAAGCCAACATCCATGCATTCATTCGTGAGATACCGGCCGATATGTGTGAAAGAGTATGCCAAAATTGGACTCAGCGGATGGGCTACCTGAGACGCAGCCGCGGTCAACATTTGCATGAAATTATCTTTAAACATTAAATTGCAAGGTTCAAACTATCGATTCAAATAAATATTTCATTCATTTTTTCGAATTTTTTGTGTTTTTTTTTTTTAAAAAGTTCTAAACCTCTTAAAAAATCACCCTTTATAAGCAGAGAGAGAATCAGTACTTCATACAACATCTCGCAATTTAAGTTAAATTAACAAAGTAAATTCATATAAGGAAAGTATAATATATAAATCAATTGTAAATTCATATATAAAATTTAAATCAGTTTTTAAAAAAAAAAGGAGAGCAGCAAAACAATAAAACTACTTAATGTGATCCTTAGGATAGGTAAATTTTGACGGTGGTACTATTTTTCTACCAAACCGACTAACATTTTCAAAGACAGTTGGCGAATTATTATTTTCTTTTTCTGGACTTTGCTGTGGTGAAGTTGAGGCTTCTTCTGAATGACTATCCAATATATGTTGTCTATTTCTTCTGTATATATTTCCATCTCGATCTTTTAGAACGTATGACTGCGGTTCTTGACATTTTTCTATAATTATTCCTGGGGACCAATAAGATGTAGGATTCTTCTTATACATTATTTTTTGTCCTGGAACTAAAGATTTTAGTAGTTTAGCTGTTCTATTGTAATATGATTTATTTTTTTCAATATTGTTTTGAATGTCTTTCTGATATTGTTTGTAATCAATTGATTTGGGTAAATAATTTGTTGACATAGCCGGTAATTTTGTGCGAAGTCTTCTAGACATAAGAAGTTCTGAGGGCGACGGTAGGTTGCCTTTTGAGATAGTCCTATAATACAACAAGGAAATGTAAGGGTCTGATCCAGATTCCTTACTTTTAAGTAAAAGTTTTTTAACAGTTTGAATAGAACGTTCTGCCAAACCACTCGATTTAGGATGATAAGGACTTGAAGTTTTATGTTCGATATCCCAATCTCGGCAAAACTTTTTGAAAACTTCAGAGTTAAATGGCGGGCAATTGTCAGATACCATTATCTGAGGTATCCCATGACGAGCAAAAATAGATTTCAGCTTACTGACAACAAATTGACTACTATACCCGGAGGTTAGCAATTCGATCTCTATATATTTAGACCAATAATCCACAACTACTATATACATTTTCTTATTGAACTCAAATAAATCAGTACCTACTTTATACCATGGAATTGGCTCAATTTTATGTGGATGTAAAGGTTCTTTTGGCTGTGAAGATCTATGACGCATGCAAATTTCACAATCGGTGACAATATTGTAAATGTCATTGTTTATGTTGGGCCAGAAGACTATATCTTTTGCCAGACTTTGACATCTTTGGATTCCTAAATGTCCTTCATGCAAAAGATGCAAGATTTCTTGGCGTAGGGAAGAAGGGATAACTATTCGGTTAGATTTAAATAAAATGTCATCAATAACATGCAATTCATCTCTTATTTTATAATAAGGCATGCATGATTTTAAAACAGATTTTTTATTGTCGGGCCATCCAGATTTAGTGTATTTTTTAACGTTTGTAATCACATCGTCGGTATTACCAGCGAGCTTTATTTTTTCGAGTTTTTCAGAAGATACAGACAAATTCGAAATTAATAAATTGCAATGAAGGTCCATGTCACTTTCAAATGTTGTCATTGCACTTTCTGGCAATGCTGCCCTTGAAAGCGTGTCAGCTGTATACATGTACTTGCCAGGTTTGTATACAACATCCAATTCGTAAGACTGTAATCGAAGCATAAACCTTTGAAGACGAGCGGGGACTTTATATAGTGGCTTTGTGAACAGCGGAACTAGCGGTTTATGATCGGTCTCTACTAGGATTCGCTTACCATAGACGTATTGATGAAATTTGATACACCCAAAGAGAATAGCGAAGAGCTCTTTCTCAATCTGAGCATAATTTTGTTGACTAGTAGTCAACGTTGCAGAAGCATATGCAATTGGGCTGTTTTCATGCGCGATAACTGCACCGACAGCGCTTTTGGAAGCGTCAACCGAAAGGGTTATTATTTTATTTGGGTCATAAAATGTTAATACTGGGGCATTAGATATAAGCGATTTTAAGTTATTAAATTCTCTTTCATGGGCTTCACTCCACTGCCACGCTATATCCTTTTTCAAAAGTTGACGAAGATTATTGTTATTGACTGATAAATTTTTAACGAAGCTTCCTAAATAATTAATCATTCCCAAAAATCTTTGTAAATCACTGACAGAAGTAGGGTGAGGCATATCGCAAATAGCTTTAACTTTGGAATCATCTGGTCGGATACCATGCTTATTAAAAATATGCCCAATGAATTTAATTTCGTTCAAACAAATCTTTGATTTGTCCTTATTGAATTTAAGACCAATTTGTTGTGCCCGTTTTAAAACTTTTTCCAAGATTTCATTATGTTTCTTCATAGTCGAAGTGTGTATTAAAAAGTCATCGATGTATATTATAAGACCATTAATATCACCGAATTGTTTCACCATTTCAGCATGAAATATTTCTGGTGCTGCATTAATTCCGAAAGGAAGACGCAAAAAACGATATCTACCAAAAGGTGTGATAAATGTACACAATCTGGATGAGTCGTCATCCAATGGAATCATCCAAAACCCAGAATTTGCATCTAATGTGCTAAAAATAGTGGAACCATTTAGTTTTGACTTGCACTCATCGAGATTTGGAAAAGGATAATGCGATCTAAGAATAGCTTTATTTAAATTTCTTGGATCTAGACAAAGTCTTACTTTCCCACTCGGTTTTTTCACTAATACTATGGAATTTACCCACTCAGTAGGCTCCTCAACTTTCACTATTACTTTTAATTTTTCCATGCGTTCTAATTCTTCTTTTAATAATTTTTCTAAAGAAAACGGTATTTTGCGCGGTAAATCTATTGTTGGAGTTATACCAGAAATTAGTTTTAAATGGCATTTGTTTTTTAATAGCCCTAGACCTTGAAAAATGTCACTATACTTAGTTAAAATTGTTTTGCAACTCTTTACATCTGTGAAATTGTTAATATTTGAAGTATTTAAATTATTAGAACTATATTTATTAATGCATGCAATTTTTATTTGATCTACCTTATTTATAAGCTGAAGTTGAACGCATGTTGATAACCCAAGTACTGCATGACAATATAAATCCAATATTTGAAACTCGATCGAGAAATAGTGTCCATTATACTCGCATTCCATGGAACAGCATCCTACAACGGGTAACCTCTCTCCACTGAATGTCATAATGCGAGTTGATGACGTTATTAGTTGATTAGATGAGCATCTCAGATGATTAAACTGCTGCAGCGACATAACATTTGCCTGTGCCCCCGTATCAATTTGACAGTCGATCGCTTGACCCTTTATTTTCAGCGATATTATCCAACTGTTTCTTGGCATTGGTTTGGTTTGCTTCAGAATGCCCAAGAATAAAGAATCAGAATCACTTTCCCGTTGGGAATCACAATCAGCATCGACATTTCGCACGTATGCGCTCTTTGCATTAGCGTTTTTGTTGTAATGGCACATTTTTGAGAAGTGATTATTTTTTTTGCATGTGTTGCATGTAACTCCAATTGCTGGGCAACGGTATCGGTGAATTTGTCCGCAACGGGAGCAAGTGCTGCTGGTTGATGGTGTCTTAGCGAAGCGTGGTTTAGATTTGTTGTTGTGTTGAGAAAATGATTTTGATTTGTGTGTAATGTGTTTTTCTGTATTGTAATTTTTTTTACTTTGTGCATGCTTATTAAAATGACGGTTTATGGCATTGATTGTTTCGGTTGGACTTTGTATTTGTAATTGTTTTGCATGATCTTTCGTTAGTTCAATCGATTTAGCTATTTCAAGTGCTTTTTCGAGTTTTATAGAACCTTCGTTTAATAGTCGTTCTTTTATGATTGACCAATTATTATGTAAGCCACACACAAAGATATCTCTTACTAAATCCTCCCGTAAAATACTGAAGTCACATGAGAGACTTAGATTTTTAAGAGATGTGACATATTCGTCTATAGACTCACCAGCTTGTTGAATTCTTGTGAAGAATTTATGTCTTTCCATGGCAATGTTGACTTTTGGCAGAAAATACGTTTTCAATCTAGACACCAAATCATCATATTTGACAGTATCCAGGTCCATATTGAACGAGTGAAATACGTCGAGGGAATCAGGACCCATGTGATGCAGCAGAAGTGCCACTTTCCTTTCATCAGTCTGCGAATCTAGGCTGGATGCACGAAGAAATATTTTAAATTGTGTATGCCAATTTTTCCACGTCAATGGCATGTTGGAAGATTTCAAGTCTAACGGCAAAATTGTCGGCGCGAATGTTGGAGTCACCATCGTTGTAGAAAAAACACTACCACTTGGTTTTGGTTCAACCGTTTCATCAAGCATTTTATTTTACGTTTTTAATTGAATTGACTTTACATTACGATTTTAGCACATCTGACACCATGTTATATGATGATGCAAAAGAAAAGACTTTGTCTCGTAGTCACGAGTTAATACGTATATTTTAGTCTGAAGACAAAATGTGACTGCCCTCTACTAACAAGAAGCAAATAGGTATATATAACAGTTATAGAAGATAAACTATGTAAGAGAGCCAGATTATATAAGCAGAGAGAGAATCAGTACTTCATACAACAATATAGACCGTCAGCTCTTTCAACTTAAGAGAATTTGCCTACAAGCTGTTTTCCGTGTTCCTATGTGGCAAAGTATGTGTGCCATGTTGAAGTAGATAAGACGCACGCATACACTCGCACCTAGGAACCTGACAGATACCTGACAGTTCATTCTGTGGTAACATTGGCAAAAATTCAAATAATTCAAATAATTGGCCGTTATCGGGTCGTGTTAAGAAAACGGTGGGTAGTGTGGTGAATTTAGTACCAAATTTATTAAAACACATAGGTATAGAGGATTTCTCTCATTTTACCAGGATAATGTATATAGTACGGGATGTCTACATTTATGTTGTAAACAATGGAAATCGATGAACTATATGAATCATCGACAAAAATAAAAAAAATATCCGTTTACTAGTCATTATTCGTATGAATAAAAAGAAAATTGTATGCAGCAAAACTTAAATGCGTGAGACATATCAGGGTACAAATCAGCCAATATATTTATTTAAAATTTTGCTTATATACATTTTGAGTTTCGTTCTTTCCAGTATATTTTAAAGAAAATAAATTTTCGTTGATTGTGTCTTATAGACTTTTTCTTTTTATTATAAATGCACATTATTCATATTCTCGACATTTTATTTCAAATGTAATTTCATAATTAATAATTTCATTTGTTTCAAATTTTCTAATAAATTTAATTTGTTTTCCATTAATAAACGGAATCTTCATGGAAAGATTGGGCCTTACCAATAAACATTTTTATTTTCGACTCTTATTACGAGTAGTTCACAGTGGTTTTATTTTCAATACAATTTTCGCAATTGTGAGCTTCCGTAAATTTAAAGTCGATACTAAACTCTATAACTCAAAAATTATACCCGAACAGAAATGTTTATATCTTTCCCCTGAAACATATATTTAATTTTAATATTCTTAATCAATTTTTCTCTTTATATTGGTTGCAGTTTTTCCATCGACATTCGCCGGTGAAATAATTTTTCGCCAAAAACAACAAACGAAAACAGACATAATAATTATAGGAAACAAATATTTTATTTTATTTCAACGAATGGATTTTCACACTTTGCTCTTTCATTTATTTGTGTTGATCTACATTTGGTAGAATACATGTTTCCGTGGTGAAATACAACAACGAATATAAACTCTCAAAACGCATCCATCAGCTGACAGAAACTCACCAAATACACTAACTCTCAGTCAGTGTTCTTAGCAATCTGTCTTTAATTTTCCCACTAAGGGTGTTCATTTTGCTCTTTTTACTTAACTCAAATTACCTCGTTTTTTTTATGAAAGAGACATACTTTCAAAAGTATTTGTATCGTTCGGAAAAAAAATCACACAGAATTAATCTTCAATATAAAAATCGCAGTTTCCTAACATTATAATGATCATTTTTTGGTACTAGAAATTGTTGCTAAAGGCAAATCTCCATTTTATGTACATTTAGTGCATTGATATTCATGGTGAAATGTAGTTTGAATGTTTTTTTTTGTCAGAATATTGATATTCCCACAATGTTGATGTTTTTTTCCTTTGACGCACAGAAAGTTTGTGAAAAAATGTAATTTCCATCAAAAAGGTAGAGATCCCACGATGTAGGAACACTGCTAAGTGTCAGTATTTTATTACACCTCCCGCCATTTAGAATTTAATTTTTTGCTGCTTCACACGTATTCACAGATAGGAAATTTAAGAGAGTATTTTCTTTTCAAAATTTGCGGGGGAATCGGGTAGGTGCGCGGGAGCAGACGGTCTATTTAATACTTAGTTTATGCCGAAAACATCCCCCACAGCCGACTTTTCTGGGAGTTGGACCTTCTGGACAGAGCGCTCGGTTGTTGGGTGAATATAAAGCCTTGTCAGCCTGAGTTAAAATAATCTATCTGAATTCTGTACATATCATTGAAGTCTCGAAATTGACAAGGTATGCCTGGGATAACCACATTCAAATAAATCTCCAGCTTTTTAGTTCGTAGAACGAAGTGGGCTAGCAGTTTCGCCAATTTCTTAGATCGGATAGACACACTTGAACGAATGGGTATCAGCATCGTCTAGGCACAAGAAATATGACTAAGCTGGAAATCTTGAATATTTCTGGATCCCCATTTTAGTCGTCAATAAAATAAGGACCCTTCGACCTTTGCCAGTCGAAATACCACAATAAATCTGGACTTGACTTGGAATCGTATGCTGAAACCACATCTCTCAAAAATTGTTTCCTGCGATGGGGTGCACAGAAGCATGGGAGTTGTCAACATTAAAACCTCTTGGAACGTTTTAATTGTCGGGGTGATTTTTAGGGGGTGATTGTCATTCGGGTTGTGTCGATGGAATGCGCAGAGAATAAGATACAGCTCTGATTGTAAAAGATTTTCAGATTTGGCCTTATTTCGCTTGGCCTTATTTCACGGCACCCATTATCCCACTGTACCATATAGGGTACACATCATCCCCAGGAAATGGTAAGTAATTTTTTTTTTGGCTTTCTTTGTGTATTACAATTACAAAATGTGGACTAATTTCCAAAATCGTAGAAAAATCAAAAAAAAAAAAAAATGTCTGGGATAATTCGGGTTAAGGCTTTTGAGAAATTCAATAAGGTAAGTAAGTCTAAGATCCAACGGAGGGCGCCCAACAATTGTGCACAGGTGGCGCCTACCTTTACTTTGTTGTTCCTCAGTGTTCTATTTAAAGACTCATCTGGCTGGTAAGTTGTTGTCAATACATCCAGCTATCCAATTCTTAGGTTTTTAAGCTTTACAATAGTGAAATAAAGCCATATTTCAACATTTGGCTTTATTTCACTATGGTAAAGTGAAATAAGGCCAAATTGGCATTATTGCGCATTGTGCTCATTTGGCCTTATTTCACTTTGAGGTAGTGAAACAAGGCCATATATACTACGATTATAATGTAATTTTGGAAAAAAATTGCATTTCTTCTTTCTTGCAGTTTATAATATTGATACAAACAAACATTCACATGTGCATCCATTTTTATATATATATATTACGTGATTGCTTATGTATGTGAATGTACGAGTATATGTAGGTACTACATTCCAAAAAGGTAGAGTTAGTAGAAATCAAATGAAACGAGCAGTATGATCAACAGTTTTTTATTTGCAAAGGCAAGTAATGTTTACAATAAATCACGACATTTTAGCAATAAATTCGTGTGCTATTCTTTACAATTTGTTTACAAATTGGGCACAGAATTGGATTGTTATCTTTCATGTACTTCTCCGAAATTTGTGTAAAACAATCTGAACACAGTTTAAAGTGGTTACACGGTTGGAGAAGAATAGAACGTTCATTTGTGAAACAAATGGCACACAGGATTCTCATTTCACCGGCATTGCAAAGATCGTGATCCACAGGATCTTGGTCTACTTCTTCTTCACTCTCACGAAGATATGTCAAATTAGTAGATTTTTCATTAACAAGGTTGTTATTGTTGTTTGTCATTTGATTTAAGAAATCATTGATTGAAATAATTTTTTTATCCAACTTCTTCAAACTTGCCTCAATCTGTAGTTGCCTGTCTTTAAATTTTTTTTTTGGAGGTTCCAAAATGTCATACGTTCCATCTAAGGACATGATAAATTCCCTTGATTTAATACAATCTTCATCTAGCAAGCAGTCAATAAATTTAAAGAAAGTCCCATGCTTCGCTAGTTTTTGACTGA
Organism: Cheilosia vulpina; assembly: GCA_916610125.1. Lineage (NCBI taxonomy): Eukaryota > Metazoa > Arthropoda > Insecta > Diptera > Syrphidae > Cheilosia > Cheilosia vulpina. The sequence continues at coordinate 71,442,336 of OU744277.1, read as the reverse complement.
GGCGACTGTTGTAGCCTTCAAGAGCACTTGTCGTCCTATTAGTTTTCCCAAATACAGAAACAGCAGATGGAGTTTCCTAAATTAGTTGTATTTCTTAAAAACAAAATGTATATAATAACTTTAAATAATGCATTACCTTTTCCATCCATTGCCGCTTATAATATATTAAGAAATCCTTGAAAACACTTTCCCCATTTGCTTTGAATGCCTTACCATATGCTTCTGTACATAGAACGTCGAACGCTGAATACATATCGCCGGGTCTTAGCAGCGGAAGTACTAGGAACTTACGGAAGAGTCGGTTCGCTTCCTTGTTCTTATTAAGGATGCCTACAAATGCCGCTATTTGAGACGCCTTCCTCCTAACAGCCTGGCAATAATGAAACCAACAGGCCGTTAACTGTGCTCTTGGAAAAAGTTTCTTAAGACCGTTTCGCAATGCTTTTTCGTAATCCGTTACGAATGAATTGGGTTTAAATTGAAACAAATTTGCTTCAATATATTGGAAGAGATGAAGATATATTTGTTCCGATTTGTTACTCATGAGTACGTAAATGAATGGGTAGACCTAAAAGAAGCGTTTTTACTTGGTAAAAAGTGCAATTACATTTGTACATTAACATTGCGCGAATTTGTTGATATTATTTTTATTTCAATGAGAAGAGTGCGAACTTGATGCTATTGGTTTTATTTCATTAGCTTTTCTTATTGAAATAAAAGTATCTACTAATAGCAACAAATTCGCACAAATTTGTTGCTATTAATTTCACAAATTCTTCAAACAATCTACATTCATATATGGATGTATTTAATAATTTAAAATGTTTCAGTATCGAATTTTAAAATATTAAATACGTACAGTTATGAATGTAGGTTCATCAATGCATACTCAAAAATTGAAAAATGTCAATGCATAATAAAAATAAAACGTAGGTAATTAAACATATATTTCACATCCAATTATTTTTTTATTACATACATGTTCATCATGAGCAAAGTGCACGATCAAAAGCTGCTTGTAGCCGCAAGATGGAACAACACTGAAAGTGCCATCCAATAAATATTCGCGGTTCGCTGTCTCTGGCAACTTTTGGATGGCAGTTGCAATTGTTGGGGACACGAAGATTGAATATGAAAAATTATCCTCCATAACTGTGCACCTATAGAAGGCTTCGCTCTTTCGGTATCGTGACATACCAAAATCATTCATTACATGATCTGTTTTAAATAAGTTCAACACTTCTTTTACAGAAACGGGAGCTTTGGGGAATGATTTGTTTCTAATGTTTATAAGCTGCCTTCTGATTTTCCCAAACTGAACACTTGAAGCACTTTCAATGTCTTTTGCACATACTTCATCAAATACTTCCCGAATCCCGCTTCTTTTTAATGAAGTATTTGCACATTCTTTTTTGATTTCACTAATAACTTTCATTTTCATTCTAATGTTTTCTGCGCTTGAATGATTATGCGCGGCACTTGATTTTGGGATTCGAGCCAAGTTTTCATTATTAAAATCAATCACAACACTAGCACTGCATGCTCCATTATAGCAAGTATACCGCTTAGACATTTTTGAGTTCATTTTAAACCTGTACAATTGTTTTATCTCAGGAATATAAAGGAGAACACTTCCTTTTCTAAAACCCTTACAAAACTCGAACGGGAATATTAAATCGCTTGCACTACTTTCCATTTCGCAACGTTGTTAAATGCGACTATCACCAAGCAATGAAATGTTCTCAGACTAACATCTGACCTTAGACTAACATGTGACGCAAATATTTACCTACTCATTTGCATTACTAACGGCAAAACATTTTTTTCCCTATTAAAGTACAGCTTCAACTCGCAACATTTGGCCTTATCTCGCTTTGGAAAAGTGAAATATGGCCATATTTTTCCCCATATGGCTTTATTTCACTTTCTTTAAGAGAAATAAGACCATATTTGGTCTTATTTCACAAACTGATTTGGCTTTATTTCACTTTACTAAAGTGAAATAATGCCAAATGTTGAAATATGGCTTTATTTCACTATTGTAAAAATCTGAAAATTTGGCCTTATTTCACTTGGCCTTATTTCACGGCACCGGGATAATGCACTGTCATAAATCAATATTAATACATAACGTTATTTAAAGTATCCTTTCATTAGGCAGTAAGTTTTTATTTGAATATTATTGAAAAGTGGTTACATAAATGCTTATGGCATGGTGTGATAAGTTTTGAAACAACGCACGTGTAAGGCAACACCACATTTTTCACAACGATTAGCCGCTTGAGTATGGCAAAGTCGACACCTCGTTCGTTTGTCTTGCTCGACAATCAAGTGGTTGATTTGGTCATACCGGACATTTTCTGCGCTTGCGGGTCTCACATTGCGTGGCCTGTTGTGTTTTCCGTGCGTTCCCAGCAAACTCCTAGCTATTCTACGACGAAACTCTAAATTGTCCAGTGTACCTTTATTATGTTTATACAGGTGCCATGCATTTGAAATTGCCATATCGATGCAATGAGCAAACAATGGATAGTACCATTTTTTCCCTCTAATGGCAATGCGATAAGGACGGATATTTTTGTCAGACCTATCGACTCCTTCCATGTTTTTATTGTACGTTCTTATAAGTTTTGGCTGCGAAACCGATATTTCTTTTTTTTTGAGCACGAGAGTATCTTTTCACCAAGTTTGTTGGGTGAACTGGAACAGAGTTAGAAATCATGTTAACAATGTTGTTGTCGTTCCATTTGCACACAACAGCATTGAGTTCAACAGAGTTCGTAGCTATAGGCACCCCTACCTTTTTGTTTTAGAGCTTTATCAGATCCACGCAAAGAACAGTTTTCTCTTATAAAGGGTGATTTTTTAATTAAAAATTAAAATCACCCTTTAGTTCCAGTGCCTCTTATTTTCAAAGCGTTTATTTCTTGAAAGAGTTCGAGTGAAGAAAAAAAAAATGTCAAAAAATAAGTGGAAGCTAAGATTTAAGCCTCGTCCAATCAATGCGTGACAAAAATTTAATACAACCTGCGTTCTAAGTGAATGCTCTTTGTTTTTAGGAGTTGAGGATACTCTCGAGCCAAGATAGGGTTCAAACCAAACTATGTATCCGGTTGGAGTCGTTCCAACCCAAAATTTATAGCCCCATCTGATTGGCTTTCCCCTTATGAACTGTTTGGTAGGGTGGCGTCCAAAATAGGGTATCATACCTTCATCCACGCTGTAATTTTCCACAATTGGAGCAAACAACAAGAACTTCTGAAGCAGGTGATGAAACAAAGGCCGTACTTTTGAGTAACGATCATTTGGATCCAGTTGAGTGTTATCGCAACAATGTAGTACTCGAAATATGTGATCAAATCTATTTCTAGTGATTGATTTCGATATGAGAATATTTTGTGAATCTTCTTCATTTTCCCAGTACATTCTTCGTCTTGATACACTATTATAGCCACTCAAAATAAGTACTCCAATAAAGGTTTTAAGCTCATTAATCTGTATATCAGCCAGAAGATTATGTTGCTGGGCATATAAATTAGAGTATTTGGTTTTGTGTTCAAATAAAGTTTCATCAAAAAAGAGTAAGAACAGGTCCAAGGGAGCGGAAGATGGATTCAACCCGCTAGCTTCGCAACTAAAGTCTGTTACTGTTTCATCCAAGTCTTTTTTTTTCCATGAAAAATTCATAGTTCGTGCCTTCTTTTTGGGGACAAACAAGAAATTCGGATGTCATCTTCTTCATCGAAGCTTTCCGGATGTAGGACAACCTGGTTACGAGGCAAATTGTCTACACAAACCACATCTTACTCACCTGAATCTTCATCTGTAACATCCCCCTCCAGCAATGGTGGTAAAATTGGTATTTCTGAATAGAAATCGTCGTCATCGCTTTCGTCTATGCAACTTACGATCTCATTAACGGTCAACCTAAAAAAAAAACCAAAAGGACATGTATTATCCCACTGTACCATATGCGGTACATCAAATTTTACGTCCATGTAACAGTAACATCGCATATTGGAATTTTTAAAATTGTTCATAATTACTATTTTTTATTGTTTAAGCTATAGTAATAATGTTTATTTAACTTATTGGCGTACATTATTAAGAAATTACTTACCTTTTCCTCGACATTGTTTTGCTACGAAAAAATACACACACTTCACTTCAACTTTACATCTAATTGAACGAAAATAAGTTTAAATTGACATATAAATATCTTCGCCTAGGGGAGAGGTGCGAACAGTGAGACAGTGCAAACAGTGAGACAACTCATTTTTCTATTTCGTTAAAGCATGCACAGACATGCCGGTATTGGTATAAACGTTTATTTCCCTCTCCACATGCTGTAATTCTGTTGCACACAAATATCATTAGCGCGTTTTCTTTTGCCGAGTGAACATCGAAAAAATCTATCAAGAGTATTTTTTAATGTACTACAGAATTTGATATAGTAGCCGTAATATTCAGGTAAGTGAATTATATTTTTTTATATATATTTAGCTGCTATTGTGTTTTCAGAATATATGAAAAAAATCCAGAAAAAATTTGTCAGTTTTTTGTAATTTATTTTTTTCTGTTAAATGTCAAAAAGTGAACAGTGAGACATTTCTAAAAACGAAACAGTGAGACATGTCTCACTGTTCGCCCTTTATGATTTAAAGGTTTTGGTTTAGTAACAAATCTTTTCTGTCTTGCTGAAACAGATTGTGGTCGTCTCTGTAGGATTAAAAATCGGTAATTAAGCATTTAATTATGTTGGCTGAACGCTTTTCTTTTGGAAAAACTCCATCTACTGCCATGAAAAAGGCGGTGGAAATGGTCAATGAGGGAATCTCGTTGCGGAAAGCGGCAGACAAAAACGGAGTTGCTTACCAAACGCTCGCGCGCTATGTAAAACGCTTCAAGGAGTCATCTTCCATAAGAATGAGCCCAAATTATTCTGTTAATGCAGTCTTCAGTGCGGAAGAAGAGCAGTCACTAACGGAATATATAAAGAACTGTTCGAAAATGTTTTATGGTTTGTCGTTGGAAGATGTTAGACGCTTGGCATACGAAACAGCCACAATCAATTCAAAGAAGCTTCCGAAATATTGGGTAGAGCATAATAAAGCAAGTAACGACTGGATGAAGCGCTTCCGAAAAAGAAATCCATCTTTATCACTCCGGGCTCCTGAAGCCTGTAGTCTATCTCGAGCAACTTCTTTCAACAGGCACAATGTTGGCATTTTTTATGACAATTTATACGAAATTCTCGCACGATCATCAAGCTGCTTTTCAGCTGGAACCCGGATCTACAATCTGGATGAGACGGGGCTAACTACAGTCCAGGTTTCTGCAAAAATTCTTGCGGAGAAGGGAGCTAAGCAAGTCAGTAAGGTTACAAGCGCAGAAAGAGGTACGCTAGTTACTCTCTGTTGCATCATAAGCGCAACCGGGCAATACATTCCGCCAATAATGATTTTCCCGAGAGTACATTTCAAAGATCATATGCTGGGTGGTGCACCACCGGGAACACTTGGTTTGGCGAATCCATCAGGTTGGATGAATTCATTATGTTTCGTTAAAGTGATGGAACATTTTGTAAAATTCACTGTGAGCTCCAAAGAAAATCCAACTCTGTTGTTGATGGATAACCATGAAAGCCACATTAATGTTAATGCTCTCAACTACGGAAAAGAACACGGAGTAATGATGCTGACCTTTCCACCACATTCATCTAATAAAATGCAGCCATTAGACATTTCTGTCTACAAGCCTTTTAAGACAGCGTATAACCAAGCGATAGACAACTTTATGATGCAGAATCCCGGTAAAACCTTTTCTATATACGACATAGCCCCAGCAACTGGGTATGCTTTTGAAAAGTCGATGACACCATCAAATATAGTATCTGGCTTCCGTAAACCCGGAATATATCCTCCAGATAGAAATGCATTCACCGATGTGGACTTTATGAGCAGCATTGTAACCGACAGGCCTTTAAGAAGCCAAATTGAGGAGACCAACCCAAATGGTAGTAATTTTTATTTCGACTTTCATGACTATATTATTTCTATTTCTTACAGTTTCTGTCCAAACTGTTGATAAAGCTGTGACTCTTCAAAGAAACTTAAATGGTTGCAGCACGTTTTGTTCTAAATTTAATTACCTATTCATTTACCTACTTTTTTCTGGTTTCAGATCAAGATGTTGACCAATTCTTTGCCCCTCTCAATGAATTTATTAGCCCGGAACAGTTCAAAGGCTTTCCCATAGCACCACCAAGACTGAACACCCGGAAGCAAAGAAAAAAGGGGAGAAGCCTTATCCTGACAGGCACTCCGGAAAAGGAAGAGCTGGAAAAAAAGGAACTGGAAAAAAAAGAGCTTATGAAAAAGAAAACAAAAAAATTAGCAAAACAAACGGTTGTAAAAAGGAAAGTTTTACAGTCTGAGTCGGAATCAGATGAAGACGAGATGGTTCTTCAAGATTCATCTAAGGATGGCTCCTTCATCGGTGACATTTTAACTGAAGACACCGTTTACCAAGATATAGAGGTTGGTTCCTACGTTCTTGTTCGATTTAAGGTTGGGAAAAAGAAGATTGGGTATTTTATTGGAAAAATACTAAAAGATAACTATGAAGTTTGCTATTTGCGTAGGAATGGAGCAACAAATAAGTTCACAGAACCTGAGATCGAAGATGTTGCCTCTGTTTTAAATAAGGATATTGAGCGGGTTCTTCCAATGCCAAATTCATGCGGTCATACTAGTCGACAAAAGGCATCACTAGTGTTTCAAGTGGATTTTGGGTGCTACGGAAGCAGCTTAAAATAAAAATTTAAACGTTTTTTTTAAGTTCGTATCCATTTATGAAAATGAAGTTCCTTTTTTGTTTTACCTTTAATTAATTTTTTTCTATTCCATGTTACTTTATTTTGTTTCCGTTATTTACTTAAAAACAAAATATATTAATGTTAAAAAAAAAGTTTGAGATAATTTTTTTTTTGATAATATACTAAAGTTTAATTTTTTCTTAGTTTATTTGAATCGTCTTACTGTTTGCCCTACACTGTCTTACTGTTCGCACCACAGGCAAACAGTGAGACAGTTTGACTTTTCCCAAGATTCAGTTTGTTGTGATGCTCTCATGGGCCCTTCCACTAAAATTTGTATTGGAACATTAAGGTAAAATATGCCTTAAAATATACTCCAAGTTTGGTTATGATTGCTTGAAAACATTCAGATATATACCAATTTAAAAGAAAAGTGTCTCACTGTTCGCACCTTTCCCCTACTTATATTTAAACAGGATTATTCAAAAAAGTAGTCGATAAAATGCTTTTTTTCTGAGCTTACATTTTTTTAAATTAGGTGTACCATATGCGGTACATTGGGATGATTCGGGTTAACTTTGGTTTACAAGTATGATTTTAATAAATATATACCGACTTATCTGGCATCTGCTGAGTTGAAAAAATGTTGCTGACTAAATTCAAAGTGATGTTGGAAAATAATGGAAATTTTTTCATTAAATTCTTTACAAGTTCTCGTCCATAGAATGATTTTTGTAATCCAATAGTGCCTCAAAAACGCATGTTTTATGCACGCTTTTTGCATTCAAATTCCAGCTGCAGCCCTATAGATGAGAAGTTCTGCCGAATATGGGATAGTCCAGGGTGCGTGTATTCAAAATCAGAATATTGAGCGTAACAAGTGTAGCGGACCATCCTCAAAATAAAACAAACACACACAACTCTTCACTTTATTGATTGCGACAACACTTTTAGTTGCTGATGCTACTGCTATGTGTCGACAAAGTCTTTTTTAGGCCTGGCCTGCTACAAAAAACGGACAAATTGCTCTCAAATATTGCTACGTGGGATCCTTGAGTCTTCCTGTGGTTGGTAAATAAGTTTGATCTTACACCTCGGGGGTTTTCAAAGCTTTTCAGACTTCAGGTTATGTCTCGGCATACAAGAGCTAAAATTCGTCCAAAGTACTGAGTCTTTCTCATATAGGAACCCGGCTACATTTAGGATAACAACACTCAAGATATGTATTATTATGTGAGAGGGGTTGTTGTACTGCGACCTTTTGGTCTATTGTACCCCCTGCTAACGCATCAGTGAGGTATATGCCCTCATAAGAGTTCCCCTCACATTATAATTCCTTTCGAAATCATTTTAAAGGTTCTTGTACTCTCGTTTCTTTTTGGCGGAAGAAGTCCGTCCTATAGCACTCTCCCTAGTCCAGTTACCTTTAAGAATCTTATCTTAAGAGCTGGCTCCAGTGACAGTATTTTCTCATCAGATAGTTGGTACTTGCCCAAGTATTTCAGTCAATTGTGGGTCAATGCCCCACATGATCCCAGCACGTGTTCTGGTATTTCACTGGACTCATCACAGAATCTGCAGAGATCTTCTTTCGATACACCCAGTTTCCTGAGGTGCTCCTAACGCCCTGTTAGGAAGGCCGTTTGGATACGGAGGTTCTTTTTACTCATGCCTATGCAGGCTTGGAATCTTTTCCGGTTGTATTGCCCCAGAAGTTTTTTAGCCTGCCTGATGCCTTGAGCGTTATGCCAAGTTCTTGCCCTGTTGTCTTTCTCTAGTTTACTAAATTATTCTTTGAAGGTGTGATATACTATTCCGCTGAATGGTTCAGGACCTATGAAAGCTTCAGATGCTACCTTTCTTGCTAGGGAATCGGTCTCTATTCCCATGTGGCCAGGCACCCAGCAGAGGGTTATTTACTTTCTCCTACCCAATGCGTTTAATTTTTGTTGGCATTCCCATACAAGTTTGGATTTGATGAGGAATTAAGTGCCATAATTGCAGCCTGGCTATCTGACATTAAAGCTATATCACAGTTGGCTATGTTTCTCTCGAGGATGATTTGGACACATCTATCTATGGCATAGATTTCAGCCTGAAAGATGCTGGTGCTTTTGCCCATTGGTTCGGAATGTTTGGTTCTAGGCCCTCATACTTCCACTTTTAGTTCCCTCATCAGTTCTTGACCCATCTGTGTAACACTTTGTTGTGTTATTGCTCAGTCTGTGAATTGTGGATTCGTTGCTCCAGTTCTTCTTGTTACTGAGCTTTGTAACAAAGTTCTTTTGGAAATCAAATCTTTTGATGGAAGGGCCAATAATGGGTGTTTTTTGACAAGTCCATCAAACTGTTTCAGTGGAATGCACTTTTCTCCTCCTATTCCTTCTTTGGCTATTCTTGGAATCGTTTTACTTGCACATTTCTCAACCACGAGGTGCAGAGGGGTCAGTTCCTATGGCACGTCCATAGCTGCAGTTGGGCAAGTTCTCATGGTCGCTGTAATAAGTCTTTGCACTTTGTTGAGTGTCTTCCTTGTAGTGGATAGACTGGTTCTTTTTACCCATGCAATCGCTCCATACGTGATCATTGGTCTCAAAATGGCAATATACATCCATCTAAGGATGGTCGGGCTACATCCCCAGAATTTGCCCGCCAGGCTCCGGCAAATCATTAGAGCCCGCGTTGCCTTCCTGTTTATCTCATCTGTATTTTTTATATTTAACTTCGTTGACTGATGTCAGTGTAGTACCCGAAAACCTTATCGGCCTCAGCCGTTCAAGTTTCCTTTTTCTCGTGAATGGTACTATTGTTTTTTTTTGCCGGATTTAGGCTAAGCCCAGCCGTCGCGCACCAATGCCGAGTTATTTCGATTCCCCCTTGTATGATGTCACATAAGGTTCCCTCAAATTTCTCCCTGGCAATAAAAACTATGTCATCGGTATATGCTTGGCAGTTTATGCCGTGGTTTGACAATTTCTCAAGTAGCTCGTCCACTACAAGACATGTGAAGGGGAGATAGAACTCCTCCTTGCGGACAGCCTCTTGCTGTGTTAACCCTGATAGTTCCTTCTGATGTGTGAGTTTCTGCTGATCTAGTGCTCAAGGCACTTCATTTGCTGTGTGTTCACTCACTATAAAAATATTTGCAGATTATTAGCTGAAATGTAAACGCTGCACGACACCCATCGACCCATCATTTAGAAATTTCCTGTATTTCAACATACGAAACAAACACTGCATTCGGAAGCAAAATAATAGCAACAGGAAATAAAGGGCACCACTCCCTTTCATTCATCATCCATCTATTGTCATTTGGGAGTTACTCGTATCTCTAGACTTTCTTCTCGGCACAACAAATCTAAATCTCCCTTCGACATGACATCCCCAATTATATTTACATACGTAAGTTTCTGTACACGCTCAGCCCAAACAATACAATCCACTGATACAAACGCAAACGAATTTATACTTTCATATCCTGTTGAATACAAAAGCAAATCCTTTCATTCTGTCACCAAACGTCCTGTTTGCTACACTATCTTGTGTGAGCACTTTCGCGTAACAATGAAATCACTTTGTTCTACTGGCTACACTGGATAGCTACCACACACGACAAGTATGTCGAAGTTGTCGCATAGATATAAAGAAACAAACGAAAAAAAAATGTGAACAAAACGAAGCAATATAGTGAATGAAAGGATAAGGGATCTCCTGCCGACACACCCGCAAATCTCTCTCTGTTCGTCGTCAAAAAGACATAAAAACTACAAACTCAGGAAATTGGCGCTCGCACACAACAAAAAATAAACTTGGGATGCAAGGAAACCTCGGCACAAAGGGATAATAAGTACATCATGAGCAGCACTCATTATTTTGCCACTGAATACGTTTATTGGATGCATGTAGTATGGAGTACGAAGTACATCGTCATGAAGCTGAATAGAAGGTTGGTCATGGTTTGGGGCACTCAGCTGGTAAAAAAAAAAAAAAAAAAACATACAGAGGGATATTGTAACCAACTTGGATGGGCAGTATTGCACCGTTACCCTTCTATGGGGCGGGAGATAATTAAATGTTTTATTTATGAACTGGCACTGCTTTTACATCGGATAATTACATTGCATCAGGGGCGCTTTTTGTGGTCCGATTGGTATCTGAAACATTAAGTCACATAAAAAATTAACGAAGCGACCGTATATATTTTTAAATACTAGAGTTCAACTAGTTGTAGATATTCTACCATTACCTGCCTCATAGACAACATACAACAAAATGGTTGGAATTATTTTCCGGTGCATATTCAATATTGTGGAAATGAAGGAAGAAGTTTGTAAAATTCGCTAAAAAGAAGTTTTGCGTAGCTGTTGTATTTTTACTGGCAGTACGAACTTCGACTTACTGAAAAATGAAAAATGAAAACTGACACCTAAGTGACAGCTCAAATGTTTCACAAGTAAAACTCTATTTATTTTCGTCTTCAACGATGTCGGAGGAAGAAGTTCTAATTGAATATTCTCCTATAACATATCAGCTCATTCAAACTGGTAAGTTTAATAGGTATTTAGCTTATAAAAATTCAATACCAACTTATTTTGTAGATGCTGCAATAATGTCACAATGACATTTCTTAAACTTTTTGTGAGAAAACCGGTCTCTTGAAATTGAGAGATTTTTCTCCCGATTTTACGTTTTTCATTTTTCGATGCTGAAAGTACACGAACGAAACTGAATAAAAAAAAACGGTTTATTTGAATTTTTGGTGAAAAACCAAGTACGGTATCTTATTTAGAATACTTATATTAGTTCAAAATCGTTTTTGTTAAATAATGCAGACAAAACAGCAAACATTGTTGCAACATTTAGTTTGAGAAATAAAGGGTGACCCATGATTCAGGCAAAATTTGAATTTCATGAATTCAGCCACATTTATGCGAAACGGTCATAGAAATAAGAGTACAGTCGACTCCGCTTATCTAAACTTTGCACGCAGAATTTTTTTCAAAAATTCATACGAATAGCTCCGCTTAACTGAAACCCGGTTAAATGAACAAACTAATACGTCAGAAATTAATAAATCATACTAATTCAGCTCCGCATTACTAAAACAAAGTTATTGGACGCGCCGATTAGTAAAATTTTTTATTTCGTCAACTGAACTTGTCCATTGAACTTATGACACTAACTTCATTGTGTGTCAATTTTGACAGCACGATTTCAGTTGTGTTTTTAATTCTCTTTCCTTCGGCTTTACTACATACCCTAATTCTTCGTTGAATCACTAACAAAACTTCGAACTTCGGTTAAGTACAACAATTTTTCAGAAATAAAATTTGTGGCAAATTGCCGTTTCAGATAAGCGGAGTAGACTGTACGTACTTGACAGTAAAGCCGTGGCGGCCATTTATCCGATGTGCTATTCCATACATAACCCTAATCTGTGTGCTCTATGAATCTATACAAAATTTAAGCTTTCTAATTAAAAATCTGTATTTTCCTACAAAATTACATTTTGCGTGAATTATAGGACACCCTTTGAAGAGTGCCAAGGCTAGAAAAGCAAACGATATTTCAAGTTCAAGAGTTTATTAGAGACTGACTTCACAAATGGTATAGACTTATGTAACTAGGGGAGAATGTACAAGGTGGCGCAAAAATAACCTTCCGATGTTTTTTGGCTGTAATTTAAAAAAAAATTAAAAACTTTGATTCTTCTTGTGGATTATTTTTATTTGGTCTTATAATTTTTTTTACATCAAGTCGAGAATATGATGTCATGTAAATGGCCGCCGCCACAGTTGATTGTCATTTGAGCCCTTTTTATGGCATTTTCCATCACTTTGGCCAAAACTTCCGGCGATAGGTCCTCACATTCTTGACGGATATTGTCTTTAAGAGCTGCAAGAGTCTGAGGCTTGTTGACATAAACCCGCGACTTCAAAAAGCCCCACAAAAAGAAGTCTGGAGCGGTCAAATCAGGCGATCTTGCGGGCTAGTGCAAATCGCCAAAAACGACCCGGGAACACCGCTTTCAGAATATCGGTTGTGGCTCGCGCAGTGTGTGCCGTAGCTCCGTCCTGTTGGAACCACATGTCCTCCAGTCCTAAATCGTCCAATTGCGGTAGAAAAAAATCGGTAAACATGGCCCTATAGCGCGCACCGTTCACCGTTGTCGTTTGACCAGCGGCGTTCTCGAAAAAAAAATGGCCGCGTCAACAGAGGCGATATTCTTGGCACATCGGGCGCTCCGGGGCCCGCCACTCTTGGCAACGTCTCGTGTTGTGCCAGTCTCTTCGAGGCGAGCGGCTAAACGTCGCAGTGTTTCACCAGTAGGCGTTGGACGGCTAGGAAATCTGCGGCGAAATTCACGTTGTGCCAAAGTCACCGAACGATGATTGCTCAGAATAGTCACCAATATTCCGCGTTCTGGAGCAGTGTAGCGTAACATTGTTTATTAACGTGTATTTCGCATGTGTTTACTACACAAATGTCAAAACAGAACTGACATTAGGGGCCAATCGCAAAATTTATAGCTTATCTGATAGGAGGATTACTTTTGCGCCACCTTGTACTTGTACATTGGTATAATATATACTATGAGCGTTGTTCATAAGGCGTTTTTCTGTTTTAGTTCAGAGCACAGCCTGAACTGTTATACAAAAAGTTCGTGTTTCTTTTTTAGCTCAGACACATCAGAGCTCAGAATTTGTGTTTCTTTTTTCTCTCAGAGCATAATCAGAGCGCAATCTATGAGCTCAGAATAAATTGACTGAGAAGGCTGAGTATAAAGCTGATTACATTGGGAAAGTTTCTCTCTTTTTGGATTAGACGTGTTCTTTCTTTGCTCTTCCGAAATGTCGAATATTTGCGCCAAATGCAATCAAAAAATAAAGCGTGTAGATTTAAATGAAAGCGTAGTTTGTGGTTCATTTTGCGGGCTACCATTTCATAAAAATTGCGCCGAAATTAACCAGGAACAACAAAATATTCTGGCAAACTCGAATTTCTTTTGGAAGTGTAATATGTGCTCTCAATCAAAATTTTCTGAGTTCTTTTTGCGTTTTACGGAACTTTCTAATTGTGTCATCGACCTTAAAAGAGAAATTTGTTTCTTAAGAGACCATATTGAAAACAGCTCAAAGTGTGTAGTTGAAATTAAGAATGATATTTCCGCCCTGAAAGTTATAAACAGTGCATATAATATGCCAGATGATCTATCACGGCGTAGTCGAAATAATAATTCTAAAATTATAAATAATGACCAATCTCAGATCAAAACTGTGTCGGTGATTTCTAATGAATGTCTTCAAAATCTCCCCTCAACCAGTGCAATGTCAGTGCCTATAATCTCAAAAAATGCTACCAAAGAGAAAAATAAATCTAAGACCTTAACAATAAGCTCTCTTTCTAAATCTCAAAACAAACCCATAAAAGTCGTTGGTTCTGACAATACCTCATTCCTTAATGTTTTACCCTCAATAAAGTGGCTTCACATATCTAAATTTCGTATTGACACTGATCCCGGAGACATTGTGCAACACGTTTAAAAAAAAAACAGGTATACAACCTGAGCATATGCAGTGCTACAAACTAATAAAAAAAGATGCTGACTTATCTTCATTGAAACATCTCAACTTTAAACTAAGCGTTCCATCCAACAAAGTGGACAGTGTCATGAACGCATCTGTTTGGCCTTGCTATGTTCAAATTAAATCATTTGTATCACGTCCAAAAAACGAAGAGACAAACGGGAACGATATTCCCCAAGTACAAATAATTTGAATCGACCGCGAACTGTCTCTTTCTCTCACTCTCCCTGGAATGACTTTCTCATCTACTATCAAAACACCGGTGGACTGCGAACAAAAATGCAGCAAGTGCTTCTCTTTTCCTCATCCGCCCAGTATGACATAATTGCTTTCTCAGAGACTTGGCTAAATGATGATCACCACGATGGTGAGATGTTTAATAAAGAGCAATATGCTGTTTTCCGCAAAGATCGTAATTATGAATTGCTGGATTGTGAAAGAGGAGGTGGAGTGCTAGCAGCTGTGCGTACATCACTCTGTTGCACTCAGGTTAAATTATCATCACTGGCTGGCGCTCTCGCTCCCGTAGTCGATCAATTAGTGCTGCACATAAAATTTGATTGTATTAATGAAGTTTTTCTTATTCTTTCATACATTCCACCAAGTAGCTCTTTTGAATTGTATAAAACTCATGTCGATAATTGTAGTTCAATACTTAAAAATCTGAAAGATAATCAACGAGTAATTGTTATAGGTGATTTTAATTTGCCTAATGTTAAATGGATATATGATCCCGATGATAAAATCTTAGTTCCTTTTAATGTAGTATTTAATCATGACTGTGAAGTTGTTGATACTTTTGCACAATTTGATTTAAGACAAATTAATTTTTTTCAGAATTCCTTTAATAATGTGCTTGATTTAGTTTTCGTTGATGCTGAATTGAATGTTGATATCAGCAACTCAATTATTCCTCTTTTCCCCAACACATCTCATCATGTTGCATTCAGTTTGCATTTAGAATTTTATAACTTTTTTTCACCCTCAACTCCGACCTCAGACTCCAATGTTATTTATAATTTTGCAAAATCGAATTTTAACTCAATTTCAGATTTTCTGAATGCTACTAATTGGCAGGCTTTATTTGATTGCTCTAAGTTAAAAGGGTTCTATGTTTCATTCCTAAAAGTTGTTTTAACGGCGATTGATTTGTATACTCCCAAAGTAAAATCAATTGGTGGTTCGAAGCCTGTGTGGTTTAATAAAAGAATTATTAATCTAAATAACATAAAAAACAAGGTTTACAAGCAATTTCGCAAATCCAATAATGATGATGAGCTCTATAAACAGTATCGAGTGTTACAAAGACAATTTGATACATTGAATAAATTTCTTTATAATCAATATGTGTTTTCTGTTGAATGTAACTTAAAGGCAAATAGCAAGTGTTTTTGGAATTTTATAAATAGTAAGAAGCAATCGAATGGCATTCCAAATCGTATGCATCTTGATGGCATTACATCTTCTGATCTATCAGTTATATGTAATTTATTTGCTAAACATTTCCAGTCCGTTTACTTAAATTGTAGTTTTATTATACCTCAAGCTGCTGACAGAAATTCTCCGTTTAATCTTTTGAACATTGGAAGTTTAAGCCTATCTAACGCAGAGATAGAATTAGCTTTGTCTAAGCTTAAGGCAGATAAACGACCAGATAACGATGGAATTCCCCCTATTATTTTACATATGTGTGCGGAAGCATTCACTGCACCTTTACATCTGATTTTTAATCGTTCATTGGAATTTGGCGAATTTCTTAATACATGGAAGTGTTCAACAATCACACCAATTTACAAATCGGGAAGCAAGCAAGAGGTTTCTAATTATCGTCCAATTTGTAACTTTCTACCATTCCTAAACTATTTGAAAAAATGGTCTATGATAAATTAGCTCACGCTCTAAAAGGAATTATTTCTCCCTATCAACATGGTTTTGTAGCTGGTAGATCTACTAGCACTAACCTAACTATTTTTTGTAACTCTGTTTTAAATGGGCTTGAGAAGGGTTCGCAATATGATGTTGTGTACACTGACTTCTCCAAAGCATTTGACCGAGTCAATCACGAAGTTTTACTAATGAAGTTAGCTAAAATAGGTTTTCATTCAAATTTCCTAAAGTGGCTAAAAGCATACTTACGGGATCGTATACAGTACGTACGTATCAATAATAATCTTTCTTCGCCAGTATATGTTACATCGGGGGTCCCTCAGGGTAGCCATCTAGGTCCACTACTCTTTCTATTATTTGTCAACGACATTCCCGACATAATTTTAAATTCTAAATGTTTGATGTATGCTGACGACTTAAAAGTTTTTCGTTGCATAAACTCTGAGCAGGATTGCATTCTATTGCAAGAAGATCTTGATAGATTATCAAATTGGTGTAGGATTAATTCCTTACATCTGAATATTTCCAAATGTCAAAGTTTAACTTTTTGTCGCAAACGTTCATCAGTTAATTTTATATATAAAATTAACCATAAGGCATTATCCGTCTTAACATTTAAAAAAGATCTTGGCGTCATTTTTGACCAAAAACTAAACTTTTTGAAGCATATCGATTTCTTAGTCGCTAAAGGCAATTCAATGCTAGGTTTTATCTTGCGTAATTCCAAAGACTTTTCGGATCCTCACACTCTGAAATGTTTATTTTTTGCGTTTGTTAGGTCTACCTTAGAGTACTGCAGCACGATATGGAATCCTTCTTATGCAATTCACTCTTTTAGATTAGAGAAAATCCAAAAACGATTTACTAGAGTTGTAATGAAAAGACTCCGCTGGAACATAGTTATGCCTTCTTATGAAACGAGGTGTAAATTACTTGGAATTTTGCCTCTACACATTCGAAGGAAATATTCCGCGGTTATGTTCATTAGGGACATATTAGAGGGTCAAATTGATTGCCCCTCTATCTTATCTCTAATTGGGTTCAATGTTCCTGCGAGAATGCTTAGAAACCGATTGTTTTTTAATATTCCGTATCATAGAACTGTTTATGCCGCCAACGAACCAATATCCAGGTGTTTACAAGAAACAAATACTGTTTGCGACATGATAGATTTCAGTCTTAGTAGGTATATATTTAAAACAAATCTATTATTAATTTTAAGTAACTTTAATGGTGGTGATGTTTAATATTTTGTTTATATTTAATATTGTATCAAGTAATCACTGAAGTATAATTGTAACTTTGTTTGATGAAATAAACTAAACTAAACTAAACTACATACTTACAGGCACATTTGACAGAAAAAAAACAGGATAAACAAAATAATTGAAATGGCGGACGAATCTTGTTGTTCTGGAACTTAAGGTTAACCAATTTAATTAATTACAATTAATAAGTTTTCAAATTATACATATATTTATTAAAAATGACAGAACGATCTCAGCACGCTCGGCTCAGAGCGCGCTCATAATGCTCGAGCTTGGTTCAGAGCTCAGCTCTGAACTATAAAAGAAAAACGCCTATAATAGAGAGTGAACAGAACTGAAGCGTTATTTACAATATTGGTTCAATACCCTTCTATTGCTTAGCTTATTTAGCTCAAAACTGTGTAAAAGATATTGTACCGTAAGCATTACCTGGTTTTTAAAGTTGCACGCAAATCGAAAATGGGGTGTTCGAGATATGAGCAGTCTTTAAAATTCGCTTTTTCAGTGATTCCAGTGATTCTCTTACTACGCTATCAAGAAAGCTAAACATTTTATAGGTCTTTAGCCCTTTTTTATTATCAGCTATTATGATGCAAATAGAGAGGGCCAACCATAATATGTTCAAATATACAGGGCGGCAAGTTCCGGGGGCGCATTGCTAGGACAGAAAAATAAATTTTATCTTGCGCGAACAAATATGTACTACCATTTGCATTTAAGCAAAAAGTTATTTCTTGCACATTAACTCACATCACTTACTATGTTGCAACTTCAAGGAGAATCTAATTCAAAATATGTCTATAAAAAAATTAGTTTAAAAACCAAAAAATCCGACTGATGAACAAGACACATTCAAGTACATATACCTAACTTATTGACAATCGGAGACTATATACCTACAAATATATGAGTATTGAGTACCCTCCGACTGTCAAATAGTAGGGTATGGAAAAAAAATATTTTATTTGCTAATTTTCAAAATATTAAGAATTTTACTTGAATGTTTCTTGGTCATATCTTTTTAATTCATTTTTTTTACAGTCAGTGGGGTTTTTTTGTTTTTTAAACTAACTTGTTTTTATTTTTATCTTTTTAGCCTATGACACTCCGCGAAAGAATACGAATCAAATGACACCTCACTATTCAAAATCGGCTATAAGCCGTTTAGGCTATACGGCGTTACTTAGGAACGTACATAGGATACGCGCGAAGCACATAACCCTTCCTGTGTCCAGTCGGGTAATAATAGGTCTATTCGCGTGCTTTCCCGAGCCAAACTCTACAAATCCGTCACACTTAAAAAATTTACCAAAACTCTCTCAGAGAGCTTAAAATATACGCCAAAGTACGTGGATAGACTTCGAGCTACTTTGAGCAACTTTCATCTTTGACATGCAATCCATATCACAAATAAATATATAACTTACCTTTTTGCAACATATGAAATGTTCTAGGACAACATTCGACCACCGTTATTTTCGTTATTTTTACAGATTTTATGCAATTCATTGTTAAGCCGGATTTTGAATTTGTTTCTTTGTACATTTGACATATTTTTCAGTACTTGCCTCTTGAAATTCTCTGAGCTATTTTGAGCCAAGAGAGGAACCACTCGTTACTCGTTATTTTGCTAATTTTCTCATTCTGCCATTTTTGATGAGTACGTGTATAGACTTTGTGTGATTGCGATCGATTTATATCGATTGCGTTCGATTCAAACCGCGTACGCGAATTAACCTAATGTATCTATTTAGACTATATAAACTTGAACCTAACACTCTACATAATATTCGTTTGATGGTAACACTATCCACTAAAAATAAATGATGCGATTTTTGGCTGTCAGTTGCGATGTTGAGTTGAAATGTAGATGCCGCTAGGTGCGAAACTTGACTGGGTATGAGTTGCGATGCTATTGTGAATAGATCAGAACGTAATTTATTTCACAGTTCAGTGTATTCCATATCTTGACATTTCCCACTGACATTTGTGTGAAAATTGGGTTTTTTTTTTCGTTTTTCTTTAAATTTTTAAATTTAGATATCATTTTTGGTAAGCCTATGACACTCCGGGGAAGAATACGAATCTAATGACACTTCACTCTTCAAAATCTGTAAATCCGTTTAGGCCACATGGGTGTCCCAATGGAACGTACATAGGATACGCGCGAAACACATAACCCTCTCTGTGTGCAGTCGGGTTAAAAGCGCTTTCTGTAAATCTTGCCCAGGGCGCTAGTTTGGCCGGATCCGGCACTAGATAGATATTCGATTTACATGCACTTACAACAACAACATGTGATCCTGCTTTTCATCGAGATCACCATGTTCTGAAAATATATTCCACTATTTTCGGCTGTGTTCTTTCTTTCATTCTTCAATGTTGGTGTGCATGTAAGCCATAGCCATTGCCAGACTAAAAAATGGAAACACTCAATCGATTCTTTTCGCATTCGAATAAACTCCACGTCCGTATTCCGAGTTATTTTTTTTTTTTTCGTTCTATAAGGGTATGTCCAGACCAGCCAAATAATTTCATAATGTTTCCAAAATATTTCTCAAACAAATATTAAACAGAACAATTTTTATGACATAATACTTTTATGACATGTCTCACAGTTTGCCAATCGTGATGGGAAATCATTTTTGGTTTACAAGTGTCCCTGCTGAAAGTGAGCGCTGTTTTTTTTTTTTCTATTTTTTTTTTAAATAAAATAAAAATATCCAGAAAAGCTTGGAGTACATAATGAGAAAGTGATTCATTTAATACGATTATTTGAATTAAATCGCGTGTCGCGTGATTTCGAGGCCAAAATTAAAAAAAAATTAGTTTCAAAAAAAAATATTGAAAAACAAATTATGTAAATTTGATTTAAATGGTAACACCTACGAACTTGCAAGTGAAATGTCATGTGCATTGTGTGTCGTCACACTGAGCGGAATATTTGCAATATGGCTGGTGGCAATATTAAATTTGAAATACCCTGTATTATCTTTTTTGTTTTTGAAAGCAACTGTTGGCACAATTCAAAAATTAAACTTTTTATTTACCCGTCTTGTTTTATTTTCGTGATCTGATCCGGATCAGATCACGCGGATAATAAAACGCGGCTTTCTTTACTTACTTACGGAACTTCACCTGAAAAAGCCTTTTTATCGGATGTTTAGTGTAATGTTACATCCGAACTGGGATTCGAAAAGATAAAACGCTATTCTGATGAACTTTTCTAATAAAATCATTTTTTATTACATTATTCTAGTATTATTTTTATTATTCACTTCAAAGCAATATTTCTTTAAACAATTCTTATCCGACTTTAACCAAACACTTAATTCACTGCATACTTTACACTTCTTTATCTTCACAGCCGATTACTATTTCGAACTCTACCAATCACTGTTTAAAAGTCAACTGTTCTTCTTGTTCTCAAATCTGCGCTTTTATATCCGCTCCGCCATCTGTCGAGAACTTTCAAGTGAATTCCTGTTCGTCCTGAACGAACTCGAAGGTTCTAGAATTAGGTCACTTAACTCTCCACTTATTTGACAGACTCGAGTCTCCAATTGGAAGTGGAACTTGTTTGGTGACTAATGGGTTGTTTACATTTTAGGCTCTACGCTACAGTATATTTTTATTGTGTAAAAGGTTTCTTGATTCACATCTAGACAATCCTTGATCTTTTATTTTATATATATTTTAGCATTAACAATTGAGAAGGCTATTCCTTAACGATTTCGAGTTAGTCGTCCACTTGGTTGTAGGCCATCTCAATTCATGACTGAGTCTTATTATTTCCACTCGATGAACAAACAAAAAGGGAAAACCGTCCTTAAAATTAAAAAAAAAAAATCCAACGATTCCAGCGATACAAATCAAAATGGAATAAAATCCAATCGAGCGTAGCTCGTTCGAAACCCAACTTGGCCAACCATTTCCTTCATGTCCTTGAAACTACTATTCCCATTTATAGGCCTCAACTTAAAAACCTATATCTTAATTATTATATCCCAGGCATGGGTGCCTTTGCCTTTTTGCAAAACAAAGCTTAATGAGGCATTTTATGCATGGGACATAAAAGTTCCCCCAATAAACGGGAAAAAGCACATGAAGCGGATCTACACTCTGCGTTTTCTCAATAGTCTCAGTTGAGTCGAAAAGCATACATCCCATTCAAGTGCGAAATCGTCAACACTTACAACATTTGCAATTGCAAAGGACGATATAATGTTGTCATTGCCACTACTTCCAATGCCATTTCACGCAGCACATTCATGTTGACGTCTGTGTTGCCCCTGTAAAGGTATCGCATAAAAATATCATTTTATTGCTTGGAAATTGATTATGTGGAACGATAGAGTCCCTCGAGTGCTGAGGTGGTATATCCGAGCTGATGATGTGTTTCAGCAGCATTTGTTTCGTTTGTTTTCCCTAGGTGGTTTCTGTGTTGCCTTGCAGTTCGACTCTTTTTGATATTTTTTTATTGTCCTTTTGTCGGTTTCTCTCTGCCGAGATATATAGAATTGGCGACAAAGTATTGTCCAATGACGATCCGCAGGGCGGATATTACATTCTGGAATTTTATTTGCCAAGACAAATGGACCATGAAGGTGCAAATCTAAATTGCTCTGAGAGCAACTAAGCTTGTGCTAAGGTTATATTACGATTAATGTGCACAAATGCGATGGAGTTGGTGGTGGGTACTAGGTGTATCATAGGTATGAGGTTTAGTGGTGGAATCTATTTAGATGTAGACACATCTGACGCTGCAATCCGTTGGACAAAGCACCAACTCACAAACTGTACAGGTAGCTTAATGAAGCTGCAAAACCTCACAAAGAAAGTATAGACAGTAAGGTTTTTGGTGCAAGAGGTAGCAATGCTGTTCGAAGGCAGGAGCTTCAATAGACTATGAACTTTCAGTGTTCTCGAAGCACTTTGACGAAAACTTTTTAAAAATTCCAAAGAGTGCATCGGGTATAACTTTTAGTCAGACAATCTTCAGTGTTCCGTCCATCTATTCAATCTCATTTCAACATCATCTCAAACACAAACATAAGTTTGGATAAGTTTTGGTGTCAAAAGAAAGCCATCGTTCGTTTCCATGGAAATACCCTTTGGAACAATGCCGTGCCTTGCATAACTTCATGTCTGGGCACTCACCCTAGAGCTCATCATAAGCCAACTCGTCTCTGTTGCGCTATGCAAACATAGCAAACCCATTGAATCATTGATTGAATGAACGTTAAAGAGAGTCCCATACCCAGAAGTACCTATCAAACTTCCCATTCTATCTTCAACGGGGACAAACTGTCTTTACTCCACATCTATTTCACTGAAAATCGATTTTTAACTTAAACTTTGAGGAGTCTATAGTTAGGCGAAGTTTCCATTCTAGTTGCGCATTGCAACCTTTTACCTTTGGAATGGCTGTTCGTATATATGTGACTTGTCGGCACTATACAACGGAATGACAAAATACCAAACTGTGTCAAAAAGTTCAACAGTCATCCCTTCCCGTGAACACAACGGAAACAAATTGGTTTGCAAACGGGCCAAACTCCAGAAGCTTCACTTCCACAACCAGTGATCGGTTGCAACTATTAGTTTCGAATCTATTTAGTTGGAAAATTGTTGCGAAACTTTCGATACCGAAACGGACCTAAAGAAAATTTCACTGACTTTTATACAGTTAAAAGTTTCATGTTACTGTGGAACTTTAACTGAAATGGGACATATTCCTCGTGGCATTTTGTGTTCGTTGTTCTCTTTTTATTCTGTCGGTCATAAGGATGTAGTTGGAACTTTTTGCTAAAGGACTAATGCAGTCTATAGACTGTCAGAGTGAATGACATGTGGAGGTGGTTATGACCTACCTATCTGTGAATCAGTGGTTATTGTGCTGCACTGTGGAGCAAGAAATTGCATTCAAATTGTGTCCGAAGTCTGACAAACATTTGGTCGTATTATTGTCCGAAGAAAGCCTGATAGTCGGCATTAGTCCGCCCCACTTGTCTCAAAAATTAAATCCCACAGAAGAAAGAATTGTTATTGGGATGCTAAGACTCTTTATGGAGCTGTTCCGTATTACTGTTTTCTTTTTATAGGTATATTCCCAAGATGGCAAGAGAAATCGTCTCCAAGAAGGGTAGCTCGCAGAACCTAAATGAAAGGTTGTAAACCTTTCTATTCTGGACACCCATCGCAACAAGCAAACGCACCTATATTACACATTTCTTACGGAGGGGCATTGTGAGGAGGTTTTATGTTCGCAAGCTCTGTTACCTGGAGTTACTCTATTTTTATGGAGTAATTTTACAGACTTTTTGAGACGGTGATGGCGAGCTTACAGATATTAGGGTCTGTAATCTAGTTTAAGTAAAAAATCATAATAGTCGCCTATGAAGTGCTGTCACCAAACACTGCACAAGATTTGAAGATGGTTGTGCTGCAAAGTCACAGGTGAATTAAGGTTCTATAGATGCGTTTCGAGAGCTGTCTATAGATGCGTTTCGAGAGCTGATATGTGAGGTCTCTTTCTTCATGGCTTGGTATTCACTTCATTGAATCATAAAACTCGTATTCGAAGGAGTCTTCTTTAGAGTTATAGCCTTCTTATAGAAGGCAACATTTTTTACTTTACCCTTGATGGCTTTTCACTTCTATACGGAGTATAAGGCTCGGGTGTACGTTTTTATTTTAACCACTTGATCTATATAGATCATTGATTTACATAGCAGTTGGAACTCGTACTTTTTTTGTAAATCACGAAGATCAATGTGGGTAAAATTAAAAAAAAAAAAAACGAAAATGTCAAAATTGTTTGCTTCTACGAGATACTTCAACTCTAATTTAGAAGCCTAGAAACCTAAGGGTATGACCACCAATACTTAACATTATTTTCCCCATCGACCAAAAGGATCGATAGGCTTTTGATGTCTCTGTGTCTACTAAACACCGAGATTGTCACATATTCGCATCGGGTCATTAATCATTCTTATGTTGACCCCTTAAAAATTATTTCTATTCCTTAGTTGTCAGTTGTCAACCCAATGAATTAATAAATGTCATTCCCTTTTTTGAAGTCAAAGAACGTGGTCGATTCATTAAGGTTAGGATTTATCAGTGGCGACGAGGAATTTTTAGATTGAGGAAAATCTAAGCAATGGAACCCACACAACAGCTTATACAAGCATTAACAGATGCACTACAGAATTTACAAGTACAACCAGCTGAAAATGCAACTAACCTGTACTTCGAATCATTCAACGAGTGTGAAGAATTATTTCCAAACTATATAAAACGACTTAAAAATTACCTTGCTTTAAAGAATAACGTCGATCTTACAAAGAAGCGGCAAGTATTAATTAATTGCATTGGTGCCAAATACTACCAGCTTTTATCAAATTTAACAGCTCCAGATGAACCAGACACGAAGTCATACGATGACCTTATTGAGATTCTCAAGAATCACCTGAGTCCCAAACCAAATGAAATCACGGAACAACACAAATTTCTACTCAGATTACAACATGAAGGCGAAACGGTAGCCAGTTTTTTAGCAGAATTAAAGAAATTGAGTTCCTACTGTAATTTCGCTTGCGAATCTTGTAAAAAATCCACACTTGCAACTCATTTGCGTTCACAGTTTATCAGAGGATTACGAGACTCTGATACTAAAGAGAGTCTTCTACAAGAGAAAGATCTTACATTAGATAAAGCACTCTCAATTGCACTCGGAATAGAATCGTCGAAAGCCGAAAGCCGCACAATGAATAATATCCACCAGTTACAAATCAGAGGGAAACATCGGGGTCCAGCTAAGGGGAATCAAACGACCGCCGCGGCACAGGAGAACAATCGGAAAACCACCAACCTTGCACAAACTCAGGAAAGAGACATCACATGTTTTAGATGTGGGAAACGGGGCCACAGGGCAAACAAGTGTCGAGCGACGAACTTGTTTTGCAAAAATTGCCGAACAACAGGGCATAATACATCGGCCTGTATTAAGTCTCGGTCATCTCCGAGAGATGCCAATAGCTTACAAGTGATAACAGATCACGAGTATGATGATGATGATGATCATGTCGATGATGATTACCAGCCACATGAAATAAATGCTCTAACTGTGGCAAATGAGGAGAGGGAAGGTATACATTCCCTGAATGTACAGAGAAACTGTGTTGATACTCACAGTGGTAAGTACGTTATAAAGCTAACAATCAATGGGGTTCCCTTCGACATGGAATTAGATACCGGAGCTGCGATATCAGTAATGAACTACAATACCTTTAAAAGGCACTGGCCAAATTCCAAAATAATACCCACTAAAGTCATGCTTAAAACTTACAATAATGAGATTTTTCCAGCTGTGGGTAAGTCCAAAGTAGATGTAAAATGCGATAAGGGGGAAATTAAATCCTATTTATATTTGGTAAATGGAAATTTTGATTCGCTAATGGGGCGAGAGTGGGTAGATGCATTAAATTTACTAGGAATAAACTCACTGAACACACTGACAGGAAAAGAAGACGTGGTACGAATGAAGGAGCGGATTTTTGCTGAATTCAGCGACGTGTTCGAGCAAAAAGTAGGAACCATTCCAGACGTAAAGACAGTTTTGAAATTACGGGAAGGGACGGCGCCTATTTTCGTGAAAGCTAGAGAAACACCCTATGCTATTCGTTCACTAATAAAAGGGGAAATCGAGCGGTTGGAAGAACAAGGAATTTTGGAGAGAGTTGAGCATTCCGATTGGGGAACACCAATAGTTCCTGTCATCAAGGCAGACAAATCGATTCGCTTGTGCGCAGACTACAAGGTTACATTAAACAAATGCATAGTAAATGATAACTACCCAATCGCAAAAATTCAGGAATTATACGACAAACTGAAGGGTGGTGAGTACTTTTGCACATTTGACATTTTTAAAGCTTATTTACACCTCAGCATGTCAGAGGAAAGTGCTCTGATGCAAACCATTACAACCACATTAGGCCTTTTCAAGGTAAACAAACTAATGTTTGGAGTTAAAACAGCACCCAATATATGGACGCGAATCATGGACAATATACTCAAAGATCTTAAGGGAGGGGCTTGGTTTTTTGACGATATTATTGTGGCGGCAAAAACTCTTGAAGAGTTGTTTCAACGGTGTTGTGCACTCTTGAGAGTGCTACGGAAATTCAACCTACATATAAATATATCGAAATGTAAATTATTTGAGAAGAGTGTAGTGTACTTGGGTCATAAAATCGATAAAGATGGCTTACATAAAACCCAAGAGAAGATTGAGGCAATTATCAGCGTTAAGCCACCGTCTCAGTTAACTGAACTTCGACAATTCTTTGGTATGGTAAATTATTACCACAGATTTATACCGGATTTATCAACAAAACTACATCCTTTATACCAACTACTCCGGAGAGACCAAAAATTCATTTGGACTTCTGAGTGCCAGCATGCATTTGATGGTCTAAAGAGCGAAATGATGAGTGATAATGTGTTAGTTTCATTTGATGAAAACCTTCCACTCGTACTAGCTACGGATGCTTCGCCATATGGGGTGTCAGCGATATTATCTCACGTGACGGATCTAGGGGAGAGGCCAATAGCTTACGCATCCAGAAGCTTAAGTAAGGCGGAAAAGAACTACAGCCAGCTAGATAAGGAGGCAACGGCAATATTCTGGGCCCTGCATAAGTTTTTCAATTATTGTTACGGAAGAAACTTTACACTCATAACCGATAACAAGCCCCTAGCGTCGATTTTTCACCCATCGAAAAACCTACCATCACTTACAGCTCAGCGACTCTTACATTACGCTCAATTCCTTTCCGGTTTTAAATATACGATCCAACACAGAACCACAAAAGAACATACTAATGCTGATTTTCTTTCCAGAAACCCCAGAAATGTTTATGATGTTAATTCCAGCAGCCTGCACGAGATCTACCAACTTTGGGACGAATACTTACCCGTAACACACCAGGATATTTCAAAAGAGAGTAAGAAAGATAAGGAGTTATCATTGCTTATAATTAACCTGCAAAACGGTGGAAGTTTAAGAGGTACAGCGTACGAGAATATGGCGGGTGAACTGATGCTGCATGATGGATGTGTGTATCGTGGAAAACGAATTATAATCCCCGCTTCACTACGTACACAGGTACTAAATGAACAACATGTGGCACACATAGGCATCGTCAAGATGAAAGCTTTAGCCAGGAGCTATTGTTACTGGCCGGGAATCGACCGGGATATAGAGGAGCTAGTGAGCGGCTGCCGAGACTGCGCGAGAGTTCTTAAGGAACCTACAAAGGTAGCCACGCATCCATGGGAAGTTCCAACTCAACTGTGGCAACGGTTACATATTGATTTCGCGGGACCCTTTATGGAGCGCTACTTTTTACTCATCGTCGACGCTAAAACCAAATGGCTGGAAGTCTTTCCGATGTATAGAATTACGAGTTTTCATACAATATGTGCATTGCGAGAAGCATTTGCTCGATTTGGAATTCCAAGGGTCTTAGTTTCTGACAACGGCAGCAACTTTACATCAAAGGAGTTTCAGGAGTTTTTGAAATCCAACAACATCATTCATAAACGAACATCTCCCGCGCATCCTTCTACAAATGGACAAGCTGAACGTTTTGTCCAAATCTTAAAGAATGGACTACGTTCCTCCAGAAACGACTCTGGAGATTTTCATACGAAACTACACCGTCTATTAGTCCAGTACCGGAAAACCCCTTGCTCGTCTACAGGTAAAAGTCCACCTTTCGTACCAGACCCGATTTTTTGCGGCCGTCCATTATCGAAGGTGAAGCGACATTGGAGTGCAAACGAAATTTTAAGACGGGCGAGCTAGTCCAAGTTCGTTTTTACCAAAATAAGGACTGTAAGTGGAAATTTGGGAAGGTCAGTCAGCGAGATGGGCATCTACATTATATCGTGAATGTTGATGGAACTCCGTATCGGAGACACATCGATCAAATGAGATTTACACTTGTTGAGGGTAATTTGTCAGATTGTGTTCCATTACCTCTTCCAATAGGGACTAAACCAGCACCGGCTGCGCTCGGAAATACATCAACAGAATGCGACACTACTCCAATGTTGGGGACTACTGAAGATTTCGGAAACGCAACAAACAAACCAGCCAATATTGCCGTATCAGAGCCGAATGTTTGTCACGAACAAGAAGCGTTGGTTAGAGAGGCAGCTAACCCCGATCCAACACCACAGAAAGAACTGGAGCCTAGAAGATCGAAGAGGACGCGGACTCAACCCGCTCGCTACCAAGCCATGTAACATAAAGTGGGGAAGACTGTCACATATTCGCATCGGGTCATTAATCATTCTTATGTTGACCCCTTAAAAATTATTTATATTCCTTAGTTGTTAGTTGTCAACCCAATGAATTAATAAATGTCATTCCCTTTTTTGAAGTCAAAGAACGTGGTCGATTCATTAAGGTTAGGATTTATCAGAGATCAAGTCAGCATTTGCTATCGCACATAAAAACAAAACAACTTCTAAACCTTACTAGATGTCTGATTCGTGTAGTCACAGGGTTCCTCACTGGGCATTGTCAAGTAAAAAAACCGGTTTGGGTCAAAATTCTGGAGAATTATGTATTTTTACAAAATTTTGCTGCTTTTCAAAATTTAGCTTTACAAAATTCTGCAAACAATAAAATAAGCGAGCACTTTTAAACATTTTCTATGCCTTTTTTATTGTTTGCCCAATTTTCTAAGACAGTGACGTGGAGAAGGTTTTCTTTTTTTAGG
Organism: Cheilosia vulpina; assembly: GCA_916610125.1. Lineage (NCBI taxonomy): Eukaryota > Metazoa > Arthropoda > Insecta > Diptera > Syrphidae > Cheilosia > Cheilosia vulpina. The sequence goes on along the minus strand of OU744277.1, from coordinate 71,412,986 downwards.
TTTGTATTTTTCCAATTCGTTTTTATTTTTTTTATAATTTAATTTAAAATTTATTTGTATCTTTTTATTTTATTTTTAATTTAAATTTTCTTTTTGTTTATTTATCATATCAATTGTGCATTTATTAACTAGAAAGAGACACAATTTCGCAACAGAAAAAACGCGTAAATTCCCTTTGCTTTTTATTTTACTTTTACTTTTATTTTTTATAAATTTAAAATTGTTTTTAATATTAATTTTTTTTTTTTCATATTTTTTGTTTATGTTTGTTAGTCGGAAAAAAACAGAATAAGCTGAATTTTATTGCTGAATTTCAATAAGCAGAATTTTTTGTGTGAGAATACAGAATTTTACAAAGCAGCATTTCGACCCGCGCCCGCTCCCTCTCGCAAACGTTTGACAATCATCCGAGAGTATAACTGTGGAGAAACAGCTTCTCAATTGGCCGTTTGGACTCGGCATAAAATTGTAGACCCCTTCAATTTGTCCCAAAAGTGAAGAAAAAAAACACACAAAACGAATGGTTGTGAGAAACTAGGCCTGTGGTTCCTACGAACATGTTGCCCCAACTATTTATTTATTTAATTTCGACCCCCTCCACCTGCAGACTATGATACGGGGGCAGGGAATTGTCACTGTAACTGCCTAATCAGATTACTTCAACACCATCTAGGTAAACTCTGCCTTGAGACAGAGGATATATCTGACAGACCACTCAAAGACCTACAAGGATTCATCAATCAAGTCCGGTATCATGGACGAGCTTTAATTGGAGGAGATCACAAAAGAGCCCCTTGCGGCCGCCGTGATATGGTTACTTACTTCCACGTTCGCATCACACCCAATCATCACCTGGAGTCTTCTTCTGCCACAGTAGTCCAGAAGTCCTTGCAGTGGTAGAAGGCCTGCCTAAACTTAGAATATAACAGCTTCTGTCTTACCCTCTTCAGTGGATAGAAGAGACTATTGCCGCTGCCATATCTTTGTTTGTATATTCTGGAATTGGAAAAGTTTTTATATTCTGTCTTAACAAGATACAAGCTCTAGGTCTTCCTTCATTTACGAAATCGTAGAGCAACTCACCTGAGAGACCCTTTATCTGGTCCGTATGGCTCCTGGATAAAGAATACATCTATCCGTATTTAATCTATGGCTTCATACCGCAGAAGCTTCTTTCGCACGCTGTAGATTAATTTGGATGCACCTTAATCCAGTAGTGAAACTATTGTTGGGGTGTATTGGCAGAATTGCCAACATTTTTAGCTTCCCTAATGGCTGAGATCGCAGACATTTAGGACATCTCTTCAGGGTCTCCCTTAGCTTTTGCCATTGGTCTGCTAGCTCCAGATGTAACAGGGTCAGCTGTGTGGTGATTCTCTTGGGCTCCAGGATCAGTTCCCTACCTCGCATCGAGTAGTCTCTTCTGGGCGCTAAGGATGAGCTGGCGCTTTGTCTTTGGTTTTGGCTTTAACCTGCGCGAAGTTAAGGAATAGTTTACATCTTTGTTTTAAGATGTATTCGCTGGAGATCTCATCTACTGCTACTGTTATACTGAGGACCCGCCAGCTCTTCGTGGATATGCCTGAGTTTTGTTTGGCAATCCGAGCTCGGAAAATGTCCTTGGTAATGTTTTTGGTATCCGGAACGAAGGCAACGAAAGGTGAATAACTTTGGAGTTTCGTGTCCCTGAGTTATACGCAGGTTTGCGTTTTTCCATGGCTTGATCTTGCCTACCTTTGACATGAGGCAATTTTTGTGTTCTGTGTCGAGGCAGGTGATCGACAACCATCCGTCTCTAGCTGAGGTGGCTACAAATCGTAGGATGGGACTTTTTCTTCTCTTCCAGTAGGCTCTTCCTCACAAGCTTGATTTCTTGGTCTGTGAGAGACTGTTCCGGGTGCATGGAGTGCATGATAGCGACTTTGCATTGGGCCATAGTATCCCTGTAGGAAAGCCCTGATGTGCTAGGTCTTTCCTATGCATTCTACATGCCGCTTGATTTTGACTGTGTTTTACGGAACGCTTATGCAGACCATCTTCGGTATCATATAGAGCAACACCCTGTTCATGAGTACTCCTGACGACATGTGCCCTAAACATACTTCTTCAGATCGCTGTATTAAATACGTTTATCACATCTGTGATGACAGTAAGTATTTCCTGCTTCCGCGGTAGATGGTAGTATCGCTGACAGCTTTCACCGTGAAGCACCTGTATATTGACGATCTGATAGACCTCCTAACTCGCAACCTCGGTTGCTTACGACGCGTTTCAGTATTTTTAGGCGTCAAACAAACTCTAGTGTCCGCACGAAGAATGATGCTGCGAGAGTTTGTATCCAGTCTTTTTTATCTATTTGGGTACTTCCCCTTCTTTTGGCCACGTGTTAAATGTAATTCGGCAAAAATACTAGAACCCTTTTTAATAGCTGTTTTCATAGCCGTGTTAGCACTTTCCTGAAATTTTTCTTGAGAGTAACTCTGAGTAACCTCACCAGCAATTTGTTAACCTTTACGCGTAAACGTAAATCGTAAACCGTTTTCCTTTAAAGGGTTCCATAAAAATACGAAAATTGTTCGCTGAAAACTGCTAAAGCTACAAATAACCGAAAGACCAAGACTTTTTCAACGAACCTATTATATTCCGTAAATAATTGCAAGCTCACGCAAAAACAAACTTCCCTGAATACCGTGGCCGAGGTTATTCCTTTCTCTTAACCGCTTTTTATGTCTCCATTTTCTAGGAAAATCGCAAATTCACAATAATTCGAACCATCAAGTCAACAGTCCCCACCCATTGCTTTCTTAAAAATAAACTAGCTCCTCAAGTTTGGCACGCTTCGTTCCATACGCCCTTTTGGATAAAAATATTTCATTTTTACAACTTGGCCATTATCATCGCCTACATCGTAATAGCCATATAGCCATCGGTTATAATTTTGAATCATGACTCTGAAATTCACTCCAAGGAATTTTATTAGCTAGCAAAGTTTATGCGTTCGGGGGCTTTTTTTGTTTTTGCCGACCAAGCATTTTCATATTTCCACTGTCCCCTTGCCTATTTTATTGAATAATGATGGGTATTACTCGCGTGCAAAAGTATCTAAAACTTTATCGATTACAATAAAATTTTCGTTTTACAGGCGGGAAGAAAAAACGAGCGTCTTATGGGCGCGGTGGCATTTCTCAATCCTTTTACTGCTGCGGGCGAATGGTGAATTTGAGAAATTATATGTTTTCATTTTGGCATTGGTTCGGGGGTTAGGGTGTGTGATAAGTTATTAAAATTATACAGAGGTTACATGCCGACAAACGGTTGGCTTAATTGCACAACTACTTTGACAATACTGATTAGTATTCGAGAATTGCAAATTAACACAAGACAAGCCCAGACTGCTGTCGTTGCTAATTATCGAACGAGGTGTCATACACCGCCATCAACAGGGATGTAGCACGAGGCGTTAAAATAAGTACACGGGAGGTGAGGAGGACATGTTGCAACAGCTTATGTGACATTTCACAAAGGAAAATACTGCTTAGTTTTGATTTGGAATTTTTTTCCCGTTTAAGTGGATTATAATAAAACTTTACCTTTTTGTCCGGCCGTAAGGTGTTTGCTCGGAATAGATGAAAAAAGTACTGCACGAAAGTGATTCCGGTTTTCACAGTTGCATTGAAAATAGTCGAGATCGAAAGATAGGATATGTTTTATCATTGTTCGCTGTCCGGAAGCGGAGATCTAAGCTGATATCTAAGAAAAGTTGTAATTCTGGAACGCCTTCTAGCTCCTAGCTTTGGAATGACTCATCCAAATGAAATTGGATTCGTTTAAAAGCAAGTTCAATTACGTACAAAGTTTTTAAGGTATAAATCATCTTTGTACGTTATCCTGAAGTTGAACAATAAGCAATAAACTATAAATTGTATACAATTCAAAAAAGTAAAATGTTCGATTGAATCTACATCTTTGGATTTTCCCAACATTTTGTGTGTGTGTGCGATAAAATCCGTTTCTCTCTCTGTACCTTTTGTGCTGTCGCTGTGTGCTTTTTCTTTATTTCTTTTATGCATCTTTTGTGCTTTTTGTTATATTTTGGTTTTGCTCTCCTTTTTAAATTGATCTGGAGAATATATTATAAGAATATGATATGACATATGAGAAGTCGAGTAGAGCGAATGTGGCACATGAGATTGAGAGGGACTCACACTCAATTGTGATTTAAATTAAAATGCGCTTGCGAAGCAAGGCGAGCACGGGTCAGCTAGTTGTCAATATAGGGGTGAGTCGATCAAGTGCTATCTACAGGAGGGGTATGGAAAAAAATCAGCATTTAAGCTTATTACCCATTCTGCTTCATATTTTCTTTCTTTAGATAGGTACATATGCAAAAAGATTGAGGAAAAATTAACAAACCTAAGAAAGACTCCGCGGGCTGACTATAAGTTTTCACTGTGTGGAGCAGTAATATAAAAAAAAGCGTGAAAAATGTGTTTTATTGATTGTTGAAACATTGACGAAGTTTCTGGTATTAACTCGCGAGTTATGACTATCGTGAACTCTTACATCATAGTACCCGGAATTTTCAAAAAAGTATTTTTAAAACTTTGTAGCAGTACAGGTGCCTTAAAGGAAGAAGTTCGAGACTTCTGAACAACTCAAAACTGGGGGTTCTGCGATGAACTCTACACATAATTCTTATTGCATGCTTCTGTTTAAACAGCAGTGGTTCCATTGTATTAAAATAAGTGCCAGGAAATTCCATACTGCAGTTTTGATTTAAAAATACCATTATAAACCAATTTTAAAATCGGTAATTTGCAGAACATGCTAAGGTGGTATAATTGCCGTTCAACTCCATTTAAATACCGTTTCAGATATGACGTATGGTCCTTCCAACTGAACTTATGATCCAATATAATACCTAGGTATTTAAAGCTCTCAACACGCTCAATTACAAAGCAACCTTCACTGCAGCTTACTTGTCTATCAAATGATATATGACCATAAGCATCATCGAAACAAAATCGACAACAGCTTGGTGAGTGATAATATAAGGGCAACTCTTCGCATACAACACCCTTGATATTAAATACTATAAATTTCGTTTTGTTGTTGATGATCAGTTTATGAGACTTGAACCATCGACGTAGCATATCAAGGGCATAATTAACATCGACAAACATATCCAGAAAACTCTTATTGGAATAGGAAAGAGCAGTATCATCAGCAAATGCAGTGATTCTGCCCTTAAAAGGTTGTAAAAATAGCGAGTTAACATAAATACCAATAATACGAGGAAAGCTGAGCACCAGACAGTTTGGTGAGAGGCGGTGAGCGTAATGAATTACGTCTATGTTTTTCACAAGATGCACAACGATATGGTACATTGTTCTTCTGCATGTAGGCCCAGTCACTTGTTTGAATATTTACACAGTTTTGATGGAAATAAACTTTACAATTTTCACATTGAATTTTAGAGCAGAGACGGTCAACTTTTAGTCTACATTTACACGGCATTGTAATGTCAAAGCTAGCACTCTTGAGATAAATGAAAACTCTAACAAGCAATTAATACAGAACGCAAATAATAGTAAACCAATCGGCACCAAGGATTGAACAATGCTTAGACGTTGCCAAAATGTGATATATTTAATTTATGTACATATTACAAATTAAACAATGACATGTTAATGTATTAATAAAAAGAGAAACTTACTTACTTTAGGTGGCGTTTACAGTCCGGGGTGGACCATGGCCTCAACTAACAAGCCCCTCCAGCCAGCTCGATCCCTCGCAAGCTGCCCGGGATGATTAAGGTCTTATATAGTACCTCCTTGGTTCTATGAGAGAGCGCTTTACTTCTTAGATGCCTTCTTAGCCCGAAGAAACAGCGATTGGCAAGAGTGATTCTTCGCTTGATCTCTGCGCCGATGTCATTTTGCGAAGGGATAGTGGAGCCTAGGTATACAAAGTCTTTAACTACTTCGAAGTTAACAAATGTGTAGTCACGACTAGACGCGATTTTATGATCGTCCAGCAAAAGTCTGCTAAATAGTGTCTAAAGTTAACAAATAAACTCTAACAAAGTGTCGAGACTATTGGTTTAAAGTTTTTATTTCCGGTTATTGTGTCGTATGGCTCTAAATCCGAAATTTCTTGGATTTAATTGACTTTTTAAGTAAAAATCAGTTCGGGCAAACATTTTGATTCTGCTTTGTCATTGCCGTACCACGACCACCGTCATCTAACCGAAACTCTCTTTAATCATGTCCGCTCCCAACCTACGAACAAGACCGATCCGCTCTAAAGGCCTGCCATCAACGCCCCCTCAACCACCAAAATCAGCTTCGTCTGCACCAAGACAGCCCAGTGATTGTGATGCTCCTCTCACCGCCAAAACTCTAGAGGAACATCTCAAAAGGCAGGCTGACACATTGCAGCACGGGTTTACAAACGAAATTTCCAAAATGCAGAAGGAATTTCTTCGTAAAATAGACGAAGTGAATGCAATTTGGAATCAACGTTTCGATGAAATGAAAAAAAATATCATCGATCGCATTGATGTGCTTAAAAATGACACCAACACAGCAATACAGGCGCAAAGCGCTGAGATTGTTGCTCTTCAACGACGTTGCAACGCTTTGGAGGGAAGTTGCTTGTGATGCAGTGCTCTTCGGAATACCTGCACTGCCAAACGAGAACCTCGAGAGTTTATTTGTGCAACTCTGTCACACTATCGAATGTAAGCCGCCTCCATTACAAAATATATTTCGCAGTAAAAAACGAAACAGCAATATCAACACCACTGCATCTCCTATCATACTAAAATTCAATACCACTCTTGAGCGAAATGCCGTTCTCATATCAGCTGTCAACTACCGAAAGAAAAATGCAAAAGCTGTTATCTCAATGAGAGCTTAACAAAACAGGCTCGCTTTCTCTTAAACAGTGCTCTCGGCCTCAGACGAAAGAAACAACTTTTTTCTGTCTACACGATGCATGGACTTGTTTATGTAAAGAAACTGGCGAATGGAAAAAGCTTTCTCCTTGAAAGCACTGAAGATCTGCTGCGACACAATAAATTATAATTTTTGTTCTTGGACCTGCTACCAACTATTCATCACATAAGCTTAAGATATTTTTATTGTAATTCTGTTGTATTTTCCTTTGTTTTTGCCACTCTCTCTCTCTCTCATCTTTTCCCACCTTCGTAAGTTTGATTGCACTTCTTTTTTGTTTTGTTGTTAAAAATTTTTACTAATACCATGATGTTGGGACTCCAAAACAGTATGAATGAAAAACCAACGTACACTATGGTAAATATTCTTTCAAAATATTGCGATGGACTTAAAGTCTGTTATTTAAATGCGCGGAGCTTAAACAATCAAAAATTAGATTATTTAAAGCACTTGTTTTCCAATTCCTGTGTTGATGTTATTTGTGTATGTGAAACTTGGTTTCACCCTGATCTAAGTGACTTGCTCTATAAGATTCCCAACTATGAACTTTTCCGAAACGATCGAGTTACTGACACTACGGGTGGTGGGGTTGTTATTTATTGTAAATCAAATATTAAATGTGATATTGTTACTAAGTCCACTGGAAGCGGAATCGAATACATTTTAGTTGAATTACGCGATTGCAATACCAAATGTGTAGTGGCTTGTGCTTATAATAATAATAGAAGTAGCTCTGTCATGCCCTTTTTCTCAGCTATTTCCGAATATTGCGCCCTATATGAACACATAATCATTTGTGGGGATTTTAATGTGGATTTATTAAAATATGATTCGTTGGCCTTTCAATTGAAAGACTTAGTTTATTCAGTAGGAATGCAGCTAGTAAACACAACCTACCCTACACGTTTTGCGAAGGACAAAGTACCCAGTCTTCTTGATCTTATTATTGTTTCGTGTTCGTCGCTCGTTCTTTTGTTTGACCAACTTTCATTTGATGTTTCAGACCATGATCTACTTTTTTGTTGTTATGACATTAATTTTTCGAAAACTGCCATCCCTTACACTTTTACCTTAAAAGACTTTAATTATATTGATACTAACGTCCTTCAAGCTGCGACTTTTTCTGCTCCCTGGGAGCAATGCCGATTGACCGGTGATCCAAATGAAAAAGTAAGACTGTTTCAATCAATACTGCTAAAATTGTATGATGAATGCGTGCCTATAAAAACAGTGAAAGTTCAGAACAAAGTATGTCCTTGGTTTACTTCGGAGGTGGTCTGCCCTATTAAGACGAGGAACAAATTTCACAGTAAATGGAAGCGCAGACCATCTGATGTAAATTGGTCAGCATACAAAGTGGCGTGGTACGACTCGAGCTGTAAAGAGGCTATCAGACAAAAGGAGTTAAGTTTTCGGTCATATAAGGCCAACCCATCTGAGGAAAACCGAAAAAAATTCAAGCGAGCCAGAAATGACTGCAATACCATAATCAAGCGTGTAAAATTCTCGTATGACCAAAAGTTGAGGCAAAAAATACTACAATGTCCCAAGGGTAGTAAAAACTTTTGGTCTTTTGTAAAAAATATAAAGAATTCGGCCTCCCCTTCCATCCCAACGCTCATTCACAATGACATTACAGCTGTCAACTCTTTAGACAAAGCCAATCTGCTTGCTGCACATTTTGCAGCCAGCTCAATGCTCCCAGATTGCGCTTTGCCTCCACCTGTACTTGAGAGCGTTGAACACACCATGGGACAAATCCATTTTCGCACTCGTACAGTGGCAAGAGTACTTCATGACCTCAACATAAATAAATCCGCTGGTCCGGATTGTATTTCCCCAATCGTTCTGAAGAGGTGTTCTTCCACGCTGGCAAAACCACTGCGTAAGCTTTTCCATCTGTCCTATTCTTCTGGACTCTTCCCGAGAAGGTGGAAAACTGCATTTGTCCAGCCCGTCCCCAAAAAAGGCGAATCTTCTTCTCCCACCAACTACCGACCCATAGCACTTACATCCATTCTTTCTAAGGTCATGGAAACGCTGATAAATCGTCAGCTCACGAAATATCTTGAATCACGAAAACTCATTAATGACCGGCAGTACGGTTTTCGTGGCAACAGATCCACTGGTGATTTGATGGCTTATCTCACCGAAAAGTGGAACCAATCGCTACATCACTCCGGTGAAACGAAGATTGTTGCGCTTGATATTTCAAAGGCATTTGACAGAGTTTGGCACCAAGCTCTTTTATCGAAAATGCGTGCATATGGGATCGATGCGTCTCTTCTTCAATGGATTAGAAACTACCTTTCTGGCCGTTCAATTCAAGTTGTCTTGGACGGTTTCAAGTCTGAAACTCACCATATAAATGCTGGTGTTCCTCAAGGCTCCGTTCTGTCTCCGACTCTCTTTCTCATTTTCATAAATGATCTCCTGTCTGCAACATCTAATCCAATCCACTCCTTCGCCGATGACAGCACCCTCAGCTTCTCATATTCATTCCAGGACTCACGTCCCTGCTCTTCGGCCGTAGAACTGGAACGGCAACGTATGTTAAGCTCATTAAATTCCGATCTCGACAGCATTATAAAATGGGGTTCAGCCAATAGAGTGGAATTTAATGCTTCAAAAACACAATGCTGTCTGCTGTCATTAAAGCGAAACCAGAATCCTCAGCCATTATCCATGAATGGCACTTGCATCGCCGAAACCGAAAGACTTTCCATTCTCGGTATGTGTGTCCATGACAAACTCCGTTGGAATGACCACATACACGAAGTCGCCAAGAACGCTGCGAAATGTCTAGGTTTCCTTAAACGGTGGAAAAAATATTTTACCCCTTCTGATCTGGCTGCCATATACAAGGCGTTCATTCGCCCCAAACTTGAGTATAACTCTCATATCTGGTCTGGTGCGCCCAAAACCTCACTGCACCTGCTGGATAGGATTCAGAATCGTGCTTTAAAACTTATTGGAGACACAAATATAGCGAATTCTATAAATTCGCTTGAACATCGCAGAAATGTAACATGTCTTTCATTGTTTTATCGCTATTTTTACAAACAGTGCTCAAATGAAATTGCCAGCTGCATTCCACCCCTTCAACAATTCAACCGCAATACTCGCCAAGCCAGGAATGCCCATCAGTTTACCCTTCAGCCTATTTTCGGTCGTACTCTGAAATATAGAGATTCTTTCATAAGCCGTACAACACGAATGTGGAATGCCTTGCCCAGCTCGGTCTTTCCCCCTCGGTGCAACTTGCAGACATTTAAAACCAATGTGCATCGGAATCTCCTATCTTCTCTATCCCAATTTCCTTAACGCCCGCGCTGTGTACTTCAAACTACACCATAAGAGTAGTCACAACCTCTTTAGCGCGTGTTTATTATAAAAAAAAAAAAAAATACAAAGTGGCTCGTAATTACGCAACCACCATCTTGCGTGCGTCAAAGAAAAACTTTTATGCTTCTAAACTAAATTCTTCCCTTCCTGCAAAGAAACTTTGGAGTAACCTAAAGACAATAGGTATGTCAGTTGGAAGGAATAACTCTCCTTGTGCGCTGGATCCAGATGCCTTGAATAATTTTTTCCTGGGTGATGATCCCACAGCTGATAGCTCAACTTCTAATCGAACAGTAGACTGTGTAGGCTCTGTACCAATGCTTGAAAGTTTTGAAGTAGCTACGGAGGTGGAAATTACTCGATGCGTTCACGCCATAAAGTCCAACTCGATAGGTGAGGATGGCTTTCCAATTAGATTTGTTAAACTTATCTTACCTGAAATTGTCTCCCATCTCACTCATGTAATTAACTGGTGCATAATTACGTCAACTTTTCCTAAGCTCTGGAAATTTGCAAGAGTTTTACCAATAGCAAAGAAATCAAATGCATCTTCTTCCGCTGATTTTAGACCGGTTAGCATTCTACCTTGTCTATCAAAGGTTTTTGAAAAGGTTACGGCAAAGCAGATAACGAAGCACTTGTCGCTGAACAAATTGCTGTATGATCAGCAATCTGGTTTTAGAGCTAACCACAGTTGTGCTACGGCTATGGTTAACATTTTTGAGGAATTAAGGCAGGAGTATGATAGGGGTTATTTTTCGTTGCTGTGTTTGCTAGACTTTTCTAAGGCTTTTGATAAAGTGACCCATAGAGTTCTGTGTTGGAAGCTCAAAAATCACTTTGGTTTCAGCGAAAGAGCAGTATAATTGATCAGTAGTTTTCTCTCTGGTAGATCGCAAAGGGTCAATTCGGGTGAAAGTTTTTCACTGTTGAAAGAAATAAATAAAAATCTAAATCTCAAATAATACCCACTTCAAAAAATAATTTCGACCTTTGCCTTCTTCCAGATGTTTACCTTAATAATAACAAAATTAAAGCTGTTGACTCAGTTACTAGTCTAGGATATATTATCAACTGAAATTTGTCGGGTTATAATCACACAAACGTGGTCGTGGGTCGTATCTATGCAAATTGTGGATAGGTGCTTACTTTACCCCTCAGGAAACAAGACGAAAGTTGGTACTGTCTCTAGTCCTACCCCTCATAACATATGCTGAGGTGGTCTATAGCAGTCTTGATTCTTCATCCCAGCGACGAAGTGCGTTACATCAATGGCGTACGTAGATATGACCATATTTCTGTGTTTGCTAGGGGTTTGCTTGGTTGTACTTTGGAACAATATATCAACGCCAGGAATTGTATGTTTTTGCACAAAATTATTAAAACTCAAAGTCCGTCTTACTTGTATAACCGACTTAATTTTACTCGCTCCTCTAGAACCATCAACGTCATTCCCTATCGTTACAATTACCTAAACTCATCACGTGTATTTTTTATCCATACTGTAAGGCTTTGGAACTCTTTGCCCTCTCGATTGAAGAATATTTCAAATCCAATCAATTTTAAAAGTGCAATCCTTCAATATTTCTCTAACTTATCCACTTAAATTCTTTCCCTCATTATCCACTCCCTTTCTTTTTCTTTTTTTACTCTAACTCTCTATCCTATCTCAAACTTAGATTAAGATAAATATTGTTATTAGTTTTAAGTATTTTGAATTAGTATAACTCATGTGTAAATTGCTAAGTACTAAAAAAGATCATATCTTAATGAACAAACCATTTAATAAATAAATAAATGAAATGAAATGAAAATGAAGTTGTATCTGACCATCGTGACGTTTTGTCCGAGTCGCCGATGTTGAGAGTCCTTTCTCGTTGACAGCATATACTTCGTTTTGTCCTCATTAACAGCCAGACCCATCTCCGCCGCCTCCGTTTCGATGCTTGCAAAAGCGCCACTGACAGCTCGCCGCGTTCTCCCAATACTGTCAATGTCATCAGCATAGGCAAGTAGTTGAACGGACTTTTGAAAAATTGTACCTCTGGTGTTGGCTAGTGAGTTTCGTACAATTGCTTCAAGAACGATGTTAAAGTACATGATAGCGCGTCGCCTTGTCTTAGACCTTTTTCGACATCAAATGAATCGGTGGTGTTCTTGCCGACTTTGACGGAGCAGCGAGATTTCTCCATCGTCATCCTGCACAAACGGACGAGTTTGGCGGGGATGCCAAAACTTGACATGGCTTTGTATAGTTCGTCCCTATAAGTCGATAAATAGATGGTGTGTATCGATCTGAAAAAGAGAAACATGCATCTAAATAATGTGATGAAAAATTTTGTAATCTTAATAGTAATAAAAGCTTATAATAATAATAATAATAATAATAATACCGAGAATGCCTGATGCACCGAATACTCGCTTCTATACGTATGCCCCAGTGCGGTCCAAGGTTTCAGCCTGTAAAACCCATTCAAAGATAAAAAGCACCTTGCCAGCCCCACAATTCGCCGCCCACACTTATTATGTGTACCTAATGCGAAGCCATGGTCCCTCAACATCTTCTTATGTCCGCAATACCTGAAAAGATTCATCATACTCCCATTTAACTTGAAAGAAAAAAAACAACCCCCTAATAGAAAAATGATTAATCGCAGTCCAAGCCATTGAAACACGCAGTTTTTATACTTTCTCAGAAGATTGCATCCTTCACAGCGTGTATAGACGGTCGCAGTGGATGTCCTGTGAAAAAAAAAAAAAAAACACTAAACCCTTTCATATACCTATCTCAGTGCTGTCATTGAAAACCACTTTGGATAATTATCCTTCGAATGCTCACTCCCCATCGCCATTACAACGGATTCCCCACTCCCACTTTAAAGGATATCCGAGGTGGCAGACTTAAGCCTTGCACTCCAGCTGCGGTGTTCGGTTGCAATATTTCCTTTCATTCAGTTTATTCGGGTCAAGTCCCGGGGTTTCTCTTAAGAAACAGCATCGGCATTAGTTTTAATGTGCCCGGGACTCCTTTAGCGCGCTCCTCGACGCGCCGTACAGCAGCAATGCAACCATCATCACCACAAGAGGCCCAGCATACTTCAGGAGTTCCTGAACTTTGTGCCAAGATGAAACTTCTGAACAATAGATTTCAGGGAATATGCAAGCACATGCAAACCCATACAAACAGAAACAGAAACGCTACAACTTGTAACGACAGAATTCAATGAGCTTTTTGCCAGTTCATATAGGAAAAAGCATTTCTCGGTCTGGGCAGCAGGGGAAAATTGTTTCAGCCGAACTATAGCCCGCCACGAAATGAACAAAGATTCCAACCCGAAAACTAAACAATCTACCCACATGCACGCAGCACACACATTCCAATTTGCCTAAAAGGGTTATGTCGGCACTCTGGGTACATTGACCGAAATAAACATGATTTCATGCTTGTACACCACAACAAGCAACAAGTTTGTTAGTTGGAAATTCGGGGAAGCCATCACCCTAAATGGGGGAAAATTTATATTCAGGCGGGCAAGAACTGCCACTCTTCGTCACACAGACCATCACGACGACCGACGGCGTCACCCCATAACCATGAGCACATTTTTGGCAGAAAAATGAAATTGAAATGGAAAACATGTCAAACATTTTGTTCTTGTGTTTTTTGCTGGGTTTGTGCCCTCATTAGGCAGACCGAAAACGAAAAGACGGTTGGGGCGGATTTGGTGCTGCGGAAAGCGTTTTTCTTTTCGCTTGGATGGGCCGATTTTTCTATGCCATTTGAAGAGTGAGCTTGTGAAACCATGAACTTGGGAACCTTTTGCGTTGCGTCCTAAAAGTCAACTGGTGGTTGGGATTGGGACCTGTAATATGGAAGGGGAGTGCCAATTGGGGGGTGTTCGTCTGTTCGTGTTCGGTCGTCTAGGAAGTGCTAATGTAATGGTAGATGGGGTGAACGAGACGTATATAGCCATTTGGAGGCATGTCGAGAATTGTGTGGTGATGAAAAGTTATTCGACTCTCTTGAGACGGACTTGTGGGGATTGAGTGTTGGTTAAGAGGGTGCAAGTGAGAATGAGTTCAGGGAAAGAGCTGCTGGACAGAGGGATTTTTGTGTGTGTGTTTTTTTTAATTGCTGCCAAGATTTTGGTTAAACCGGTCAAAGCACCGTTGGACTACATAGTCTCCGATCAATATTTATAAACGTTGTGCCATTTGACACAATCTCATTTCACATATAGTTAAGCTCGATTACATATTCATCCAACTGATGAAGATGAAGCCGTGTGCAAGGCCCCTATTTACTTACTTACTTAGGTGGCGCTACAGTCCGGGGTGGACCTGGGCCTCAACCAATACGCCTCTCCAGTTAGCGCGATCTTTGGCTAACTGCCTCCAGTTGCGCACTCCAAGTTGGTTGAGGTCCCCTTCCACTTGCGCGCGCCACCTAAGGCGAGGTCTTCCTCTACTGCGTTGTCCCTCCGCGTTTGAATCGAAGACTCTTCGGGCCGGAGCGTTGGTGTCCATTCGCTCTACATGTCCTAGCCATCTTAGTCGACTGATGCGTACTTTTCTGACCAGGTCGATGTCGCTGTACAGCTCGTAGAGTTCGCTGTTAAATCTCCTCCTCCAAAGCCCGTCAACGCAAACGGGACCGAAAATCAATCGAAGAATTTTGCGTTCAAAACGACCAAGGAGATCTTCATCCGCCTTTGATAGCGTCCATGTTTCTGCGCCATAGAGTAGGACTGGGATGATGAGGGTCTTATGTAGAGTCTCCTTAGTGGTTCTTGACAAGGCCTTACTTCTCAATTGCCTTCTTAGGCCAAAGAAACAGCGGTTGGCAAGTGTAATTCTTCGATTGATTTCTGATGTGATGTCGTTGTCAGAATTTATAGCGGAGCCGAGGTAGACAAAATCCCTAACTACCTCAAAATTATAGCTGTCTGTCGTGACGTTCTGACCGATTCGTCGATGTTGTGTTTCCCTTCTTGTTGACAGCATATATTTTGTTTTGCCCTCATTCACCACTAAGCCCATTTTTGCCGCTTCTGTACTGATACTTGCAAACGCACCAGTGACAGCTCGCTGTGTTCTGCCAATGATGTCGATGTCGTCAGCGTATGCAAGTAGTTGCACAGACTTCTGGAAGATTGTGCCTCTGGTGTTGGCTTGCGAGTTTCGCACAATCTTCTCAAGAATGATGTTGAAGAAGTCACACGACAGCGCGCCACCTTGTCTAAATCCTTTTTTGACATCAAAGGTCTCGGTGAGATTGTTTCCGACCTTTATGGAGCAGCGAGCATTCTCCATCGTCATTCAGCATAATCGACCGAGTTTGGCAGGGATGTCAAAACTAGACATAGCTCTATACAGCTCGTCTCTATAAATGCTGTCGTATGCGGCCTTAAAATCGATAAAAAGATGGTGAGTATCGATCTGGACTTCTTGGGTTTTCTCCAGGAACTGCCGTAGTGTGAATATTTGGTCGGTTGTGGACTTACCGGGCCTAAAACCGCACTGGTAGGGACCAACCAGATCGTTGACAAAAGGTTTCAGGCGTTCACACAGTATGGCAGACAGGATCTGGTATGCGATGTTAAGAAGACTGATACCCCTATAGTTGGCGCAGTTTAGAGGGTCTCCTTTCTTGTGGATCGGGCAAACGATGCTGAGGTTCCATTCATCAGGCATACTTTCCTCCGACCAAATCTTGGAGACGAGTTGGTGTATGCTCTCTACCAAGTCATCTCCCGCTGCCTTAAAAAGCTCGGCAGTCAAGCCATCTGGTCCAGCAGCTTTGTTGGTCTTAAGCTTGGATATTGCTATCCTCACTTCGTTTTGGTCGGGTGGACGGAAGTCTTGGCTTTCATCGTCTAAGTTGAATGGTTCGTTCTGCCTGACAGCGGAATTTGGGTCGTCTTCGCCGTTTAACAGTTTGCAGAAATGGTTTTTCCATATCCTCAGCACCGACTGTGACTCTACCACAAGGTTTCCTTGTTCGTCTCTACAGGTCTGTGTTCGGGTCTTGTTGCGATTGCACGTTCTTTTTACCCTTTGGTAAAACTTCCGAACATTGTTCCTGGAGTAGCACCTCTCTATTTCCTCGATCGCGCGCTTCTCGTGCTCTTTCTTTTTCTTCCGGAGAAGCCGATGTTCTTCCCTCCTCTTTTGCTCGTAGAGCTCACGAGCTGCCCTCGTCCTTCTGTGCAGCGCCGCTTTGTACGCGCTTTGTTTTGCTGCATGTGCTTGCCGGCATTCTTCATCAAACCAGGGGTTTCGTGAGGGTGGTCGTGTGAAACCCAGCACATCGGTTGCGGCGTTTCTGATGGCGTCTTGGCATCTATGCCACTGGTCTTCAGCACTTGATGCTGGCTGCATAGGACTTCTCGAGAGGTTGAGGGATACGCGATCAGCAAAGGTTCTGGCGGTTTGTTGCGATTGTAGCCGTTCAACGTTAAATCTCCTCACAGTATTTCCCCGTTGTTGTGGCGTTTGAGATATCCGCATACGCACCTTGGCTACAACAAGGTAGTGGTCCGAGTCTATGTTGGCCGCTCGGAAAGTTCGGACATCTAGAACACTGGAGGAGTGCCTTACGTCGATCGCAACATGATCAATTTGGTTGACGGTTTGATGATCTGGCGACCGCCATGTTCCTTTGTGGATATTGAGGTGAGGGAACCGTGTGCTAGCTATAGTAACATTACGCCCCGCAGCAAAGTCAATTAGCCTAAGTCCGTTCCCAGACGTAATGTCGTGTAGGCTGTGCTTTCCGATTGTGCTACCAAAGATGTCCTCCTTTCCTATTTTGGCGTTAAAATCACCTAAGACAATCTTAACGTCATACTTAGGACATTGCTCATATGCTTTGTCGAGGAGCTCGTAGAAACACTCTTTGGCAGCATCGTCTTTTTCCTCTGTGGGGGCGTGAGCGCATATTAGGCTGATGTTGGCGAATTTAGCCTTGATGCGGATTGTTGTAAGGCGTTCACTAACGTGTCGAAAGCTCAAGACTTCTTGCCTAAGTCTGCCGCTTACAACAAATCCGCATCCAAATAGACGCTGCTTTCGTTCCCTATAGCAATCACCGTAGTAAATGTCACAGGTTTTCATCCTTCTTTTGCCCGGCCCATCCCACCACACTTCCTGGATGGCGGTGATATCTGCTTTGTAGCAGTCTAGGGCCTCCGCTAATTGTTCGGCTGCACGCGGCCGGTTCAGGGTTCGAACATTCCACGTGCAGATACGAACGTCGTTGTCCTTTTTTCGTTTTCCAGGGTCGTCAACAGTGAATCCGTCCTTTTCCGAGGCTTTTGGTTGCTTCGCAACAGTATTTTTTTTTTCCGTGGTTGGGTAGTTAGCCCCACGCACAACCCCCAACTTGGAGGACCAGGCCCTAGATTGACCCTAGGACAGCGGGTCGGATATTCCGTTGTCAGTAACCCACTTCGGGGATATGAGTGCTGCCGTTGGCCCATAGAGGGGTTCATCCGCCACCATCTCTATATCAACACCCTGACTAGTGCTGAAAATTCCTTACTGACCTTAGCTCCAAATACGTCAGAGTAGCTCACGTAAGGTATCTGCCATCTTGACTGTTGGCACCACCGTTGATCCAACCTTGTGGATTCATCCGCTGTATGTCCTCTTTCTGAGGGGCTCATGTAAGACCTCTGAGACTCGATCAGGCAGTCATTCCGACAGAGCATTATAGTGTTGCTATTTTCTTCGTGCTCAACACTCGCGCTTATAAGTTTAGCAAGTCAAGCCCGGGTGGACGAGACCAGTATCCGGTGGCTACCACGGGGAGGTAAAATAAGCACAATTGATGTGTATGAAACAGTTGCAACAGCTGGGCATCGCCAGGTTGATACCAATCAGTGTCTACCCTATTCATACAACACCCAACCACCACAAGGCCCCTATTTGGCAAATGAATTTAAATGAATTAATTTACGCGAAGACTTGCAAACAGGTCTGTCATTTTAGCGCTTACGGCGCTAGATCTGGCGTTTTTTTTTTAGTATGTTTTAAAAAGTATTAGCATTTAGCTGAATTTCTAGGGCTTTTTATTTTCAAATCGCCTGTATTGTTTCATTTGTTTTGCGGTTTTCAAACTCAATCAATCTTATCAAATGAAGTGTCAAGTGCAAGTTGCAAATGTTATGGCGGTTAGATTATGATATATGTCTAATCCCAGGAAACAGCAATTTTTTTTTACTGTCATCCTTTCCAATCCTCACAAACATCCGAGGGTAAAGATACTTTTGGCTAACTTGGATTTCTCGGATTTGAGTCTGAAAGGCGGCTAGTCAACTTAATTTTTTACGCAGTAGATTCTCTCCTTCTACAAGAGAGTTCTATTTCTATTTTTTATACATTTTTCGCCCAAAACGAGTGGTTGAAATAGTGACAGACGAAATGGAGAAACCTAGTCTTCTAAAGTCTTCTATATATCAAGGATATATAGAAGGAGCAGGAAAATTTACGCATCCAAAAGACAGTCAAAAAGTCGTCGAAAATAACAACTGCGACTAAAAGATGTACATTTTCAAGGAAGACCGCTAAAAAAAACTGGGCCTCGAAAACTATCAAGTTGGTTCCAAAACGCAAGCCTAATAAATGAAATAAAAAACAAACACGATAAAAAATATAACTAAGCAATAAAAATGCTTACAGAAGATATCTTATAATGGTCGGCAAAGTTTCAAAAGCGATATCGTCCAGACGATCAGCGTCTTGAGGATGACTTTATGACAAGAACATTCGAGCGAAGAGCTTGTAGTTTGCCTGCGAAGGTACATAGTGTATTGGGGCCAAAAAAAAAACAGCAATATGTACGATGATGGGGTAGATGTTACAATAAGTCTGAAGTAACGAATAAATACTCGCTGTGATCTTACAATCGTCTGTTGTAGGTGGTCGTCGAGGACAGTTTTCTTTACTTCGAAATAAGCTAAATGAATGGTAAAAAATGTTGTTTGGTTTCAAAGTCACACTGTATAGTTTATAATACTAATTGGCTACAAGTTTTTTTCTAGTCGTACCGATTGTGGCGGTATTTTAAATACGATTTTTTGAAACATGAAACGGAGGAAAGTTTTATTTTCGTGTGTTGAGTACCAGATGTGGGACATTGCTGTTGTATTCCTTTCAATTCTTTCGTTATTCGACTGTTTTCTTCTTCTTAAGCGTCTGACAAACATCCGAGAGCATAACTCTCATGAAAGAGTTCCTCAATTAGCCGTGTGGAATTGTCGCAAAATTGTAGAACCCTACAATTCGTTGCAAAAGTGAAAAGAAACTCACACAAAACGAATGGTTGTGGGAAGCTGCGCCTAGGGTCCTTACAGACCAACTTTTTACTTACCTTATTTTTATTTACAGATATTTTTGTTGCCAGGCTATATATTCCAAAGTATATTCTTCGATCTTGACCTACACTAAGCTCATAGCGCAAACTTCATAATTCATTCGAAGAACTGCTTCGCGATGTTGTCCTTTCTTGCCCTTTCTTTTTCAAATGTCACGATCGTTTTCGCTTATTGTTTCATCAAGTTTTATAACTCATTGATCCCCAAGCTATATAGCACGACTATATAATAAATACCTCCCTGAGGGAAATGCCAAAACCAAGCACAGTCACAGGTCAGACGGTTCTGCATTTAAATCCTTTCAGTGAGCCATGACTTTCTCTTATATTTCCCAGCACCCAAAGTTCCGTCAGCCACCAAAACCACGATGTCATTAAAATTCTCAATGGGAACGTTCCATAGCAGCAGGATATTCAATCAACAACGATTTCATTCAATGAATCAGTTACCCGTTTCACTCTTCACAACCCACGAACGTATGCAAGAGGTACACTTACAAGTAACACACCAAAGCGACCCCCAAAAACTAAATGTAACATTTAACGTTTTCGAATTTAACCCCATTCAAGCTCAGTCAACGACAAGTAACGTGCGATGCGGAAAACTCAACTCAATGCAAATACCCCGAGAGAACTCTTTCTAAATTAGAGAGCGGTATGCGTGTCCTCACATCGAAATGCGAACAATAAAATACTAATCGATTGGGTTTTCCCGCACCTAAATAAATACAGCTGGGTGGGATTTTCTTATACTGGCAACAATTGTGGTCCAACATCCCCTCAACTCACACAGTCGCCCTTTTTCAAGTTTCGCCATGCTTAAGCACCCCAACAGCTGTGTGCGGTCGCATTTGTTATACTCGACGCAATATAAGTCGAACAAAAGAAACATGAAACGAGGAAAGGGCATACTTCCCCAGAGGGCCACGGGACTGGGATCAAATCGTGTGGGTCCGCAGGATATAGCGTCCGACTTGTACCAATGCCACCCAATTTATCTTCTATTTCGATTAGATTGTATCCAGTTACCAGTTGTCGTGTTTTCATGTTCATTGCGGGTACCGTAACATTCTGTCTGTTGGTTGCTGCTCTATGGGTCCTTGTTTATGGTCATTATTACCCATGTAGATATATCAGTGGATGATATCCTTTTTTTTCAAATCTTTTCAATTTAATTTTTTTCATGTCGCATTTCTCGTTGCACTTCTTTCGTCCTTATTTGAAGAATGGAAAGAAGCAAGCATTTTGAGCGCTGAAAAGAGTGAAACAAAAAACCCACGCTCGTAGGGGGGAAGGACCGACCGGCTAAAGTACCCCCAAGGAAATCCAGTTGAGTGCATTTCAACGAATTGGAAATCCGCATGCATATTCCCTTGGATGTTTGTTGGATCCCGTTTCCGTATATAAAATGATAAAAACTGCGGTCTAGTAACTCAGGATATTTACTGAATATAGCCTCAGGTTTTATGTAGAGAAGAGGAAGAGGATATTGTCATGTTTGTCATGTTACGAGAGAAGGTATTCGTGTGCACAATGCTAAGGCACTGACTGCGGGAGTGGAAAACCAGTCGGATGACAAATAACCCTCTAAGGGGACTCGCAACTTGATTTGTTGACCATTAAATTTGAAGAAAATGTGATAAAATGGCTTACGGAGCAACCTTGATATGTTCCGCATAAATAATATATCGCAAATGGTAAATTTGGAGGTACACAAAATGAGACCTTTTAGTATTTGTATATGAATATTGCAGCCCTGGGACACACAAAAACAGCCGATAGGTTTCAGCTTTTCCTGTCATTTATTTCCACTCTTTTGCTTCACATTCTCTCAGAAATGGCAGGTCTTCTGACAACCAGTGTCAACATACTGTCGACCTTTTATAAGTTTCAGGTTAATACTATATTCTCCATCGTAGGTACTTTGGTGACTAGTCTGATCCGTTTTTCTTTGAAGCTTGATAGTGATAGCTTTGGAAAATTTTCCATACACCGATATATTTACTTTTATAAATAACTGGCTTGAAAATGTTGACAGGACCGGCTTGGAGGTGAACTTTCAAAGCCTGATATATTTTATGCGGAATTTTCTACTGTGGATTACAGGTGGATAGGCTGAACGCACTCTCTAAGACGCTGCATGACGGAAAATGTGAAGACCAAGACAAAATGTTCCAATTGAAGCTTAAAAAAAAATATTTGCGGTTTTTTTTCAAGTGTAATTTTTCTAGAGTAGCCTATAAGTGTTATGTCTCTGCCAACAGCCGTTCTACGCAATTGACAGCTTCGTCTTTGGAACGTCGTCTCGATACTGGTGTAAGAAGCCAATTCAAAATACGCATTTGCGTTACGCGAATACTTATACGATCTTGAAATAATTTAATGATCACCCTATCGTTTTAAATCCATGCACCTACATGCTCACTTAGTTACTTAGTTTAACTTGTGTGAAATAATATACAACAAGATCGAACGATAAGACAGTTTAACCTTCACATTTCCTCGTAGGTATATACATAAGTTTACCGTATCCCATTGTTTGCCAAATTCGTATTGTTAAGCTAGGCTGATATTGTTCGAAACTATAGGAAGGCAGTTGCAATAAAGAATTGTATGAAGAATCATCGTCTCGTGTGTTGCATTGCATTTAGATTTCTTATAGTTAAATCAGAAGTGGGATTAGTGTACAAACGCATGTTATTGTATGCCACAAAATTATTACAAGTTTAATTTATTTATAAAACTTTATGAACCTTTATGTTACGTGTGATTTTATGTTATACACACTTTTTACATCGATTACGAAAAATTGCAACTAATTAGTCATTACAATGGCATCACGCGCTACGAGATTTTTGCAAATTGCAACTGTGCCACAATTAAAAGACAAGTTAGCCGAACTTGGTTTGTCTACAACTGGAGTGAAAGCATCATTGAAAATTCGATTGGAACAAGCAATAGAGCAAATCACAGATGTCCAGATGGAGGAGTATTTTCCGGCAGCTGTCCTTGATGGTATAAGCGAGGATGAAAATTCTTCGGAGCTGGAAGAGGAGAATAGACTGGTAACCCAACAGCTGGAGACTTTGCGCCAAGTGGTGAAGAGGAAGGAAGAAATCTATGCGTTACAGAAGAGACTGGCCGAGTTGAGTAGCCCTATTGAGACATTTACACCATCTTCAGTAGCTGACAGTGTTAGCTTCAGAGATATAGAGGATTCTCTTCCAACATTTTCCGGCGACGACAATTTTCCTATTGCAAGGTGGATCAAAGCGTTTGAAGAATCCAAAATAATCTACAAATTTGACGAATCAAAGTGCTTCATCTACGCTCAGCGATTGCTAAAGGGAACCGCAAAACTTTTTTTAAGATCAACATCATGCCATTCTTGGATCGAATTAAAAAAAGCTTTGCTGAGTGAGTTTCATCAGCATTCAACAGCTTCTGACGTGCACAACTCCTTGCGTAATCGAAAAAAACAGAAGGATGAGAATTACCAGCAGTATGTTTTAACTATGCAGGAAATCGCCAGTGCAGCAGACATTGAGGAACAGGACATAATAAATTATATAATCAAAGGTATACCTGATTCAATGGTTAATAAACAAATTCTGCTTACAGCCAACAGCATTCCTGAATTGAGCCGCTTTGAGAAAATACGAGAAAATGAGACCAGAATTTCAACCTCCATCATCGACTAGAACGAGTGGTTATATCAGAACTCCGATACAACCAAAAATTGTACAACAAGCATGCAACAAATTCAGGTGTTACAACTGTAATGACTTTGGGCATGTCGTCACCAATTGTCCAAAGCCACGCAGGGATAAGGGATCATGTTTTCGTTGCGGAAAAATGGGGCATATAATCAAAGACTGTCCACAATCAACCTCTGTGATGATGCTCCAAAACGACGCTTTAACCAACAACTGTTCCAGCCCTTCATTCTTACAAGACTTCCATGGCGTCTTCGAGTATGAATTTATCAGCGACGATCCTGAAGCAATTAGTACAAAGATGAATGCGATGACTATGATTGACACAGGAAGCCCTATTAGCTTCGTTCAGCTCAAATATGTCCAACCATTTATGATGACAACTTTAGAATCTGGAGCACAGGACTTCATCGGCATCAATAGCAGTAAGCTAGTAGTTTATGGTAAGGTATTTTGCAAAATTAAGAAAGATAATTTATATACCAACTTATATCTATATGTAGTTAAGAACGATACAATGAAAAATATAATAATTTTAGGAAGAGACTTTTTGCAAAAAGCAAATATTAAATTAACTTTAGAGAAAGAACAAAATGAAATCGAGGAAATTGAAAGTAATACTTTTGAAAATGAAAATAATGAAATTCTAAATATTGATACGTGCAACGACTGCAGTGAAATTTCTTTAACCATTAACGAAAAATTAAGATATGAGGAGAAAGTAAGAATAACAAATTTAGTGTCTAGGAGTATTTCAAGCAGTAATATTTCGAGTACTGAACATTTTTCAAGTGAGGTTTCCGATTTTGAAATGAAAATTGCATTAACTGATACGAATAAGGTTTTTAATTGTGCTCCAAGACGGCTACCGTATGCCCATAAGTTAGAACTGCAAAGGATGTTAGATGATTTGGTGGAAAAGAATGTTATTAGAGAAAGCAAATCGCCTTTTGCATCACCGATTGTTTTAGTAAAGAAAAAGTCGGGGGAATTGAGGTTGTGTTTTGATTTCCGTCAATTAAACAGCATTACAGTTAAGGATAATTTTCCAATACCTTTAATAGAGGATCAATTAGACACTTTGCGACTCAAAAATTACTTTTCTTTATTAGACTTAAAAAGTGCATTTCACCACGTTAAAATGTCTCTGGAGTCAATCAAATATACCGCATTTGTTACTCCATTAGGTCAATTTGAATTTTTGCGGATGCCGTTTGGACTCAAAAATGCATCGGCCGTTTTCCAAAGGTATATCAATATAATTTTTAGAAATCTCATAAAATCAGGAAAAATCTTAATTTATATTGACGATCTGTTTATTGCTACGGAAACAATAGCGGAACATTTTAAGGTATTAGAAGATGTAATGGAAATAGTAAAAGAACACAATTTACAGCTTCGGCTCGATAAATGCTCATTTGTCTTGGAAAGAATAACATATTTGGGATATGAGGTTTCTGCAAATGGTATAGGTCCAAACGCGGATGGGTTACGAGCTGTAAAAGAGTTTCCTAGACCTACAAACATCAAAGATTTACATTCATTTTTAGGCTTATGCTCATATTTCCGTAAATTTATCAAGGACTTTTCAATCATTTCTAAACCGTTGTACGATTTAGTCAAAAAAGATGCAGAATTTATTTTTTCGGAAAAAGAGTTGATGGTTTTCGACACACTTAAGAAAATGTTATTAAATGCACCATTACTAAGCATATACAATCCAAATGCAGATACAGAACTGCACTGCGATGCAAGCAGCTTTGGATTTGGCTCAGTACTTTTACAGCGTCAGGAAGATAAACGTTTGCACCCTATAGAAACGTGCCACAGCTCCAGAGTCTAAATATCACTCTTACGAGCTAGAAACTCTGGCTATTGTCTATGCGCTCAGGCGGTTCAGGATTTATTTGACCGGTATTAAATTCAAAATTATTACTGATTGTAAGAGCCTGACTCTTACCTTAAGTAAAAAGCTTCTGAATCCAAGGATTTCACGTTGGGCCTTAGAACTACAAGAATATGATTATTCAATCGAACATAGGGATGGTAAACGAATGGGTCACGTTGACGCTCTCAGCAGGTGTCACAACATACTAGTTATTGAACCGGAATCTTTTGAGCATGTCCTGGCTGCATCCCAACAAAAAGATGCAGTCATAAGGGGGCTACTTGATATGCTAGAGAAAAGAGAAAGTCCTTGCTATGAATTGATAAACGGTCTCGTCTATCGTAAAATAAATAAGAAAGTCTACTTTTATGTTCCAACGCAGATGGAAAGAAATGTTATACAGACTCACCACGATGCTTTATGCCATGTTGGTGTTGAAAAATGTTACAATTTCTTACGGAAAACGTATTGGTTTCCTTGTATGAAATCCAAAATAAAAAATCACATTAGCAATTGTTTAAAATGCATACATTTCTCCCCACCGACTGGTAAAAAGGAAGGAGTACTGCACAGTATCCCCAAAGGTGACAAACCCTTTGAGACCATTCACATTGACCACTATGGTCCATTACCCTCTTCAGTGCGGAATCTTAAGAAACACATTTTCTTGGTCGTTGATGGGTTTTCTAAATACACAAAACTTTATCCTGTTAAAAGTACTAGTACGAAAGAAGCCCTCAAGTGTTTAGAATCATATTTCACGAATTATAGTAAACCAACTCGAATAGTATCTGATAGAGGAATTTGCAAATTTTTGTAGTATTTATAATGTTCAGCATATAAAGATTGCTACTTGTTCACCTCAATCTAACGGGCAAGTAGAGAGGATAAATAGAAGCCTGACTCCTATGCTTGCTAAAGAGAGTGAAGTGGACCCCAGTGAGTGGACAAAGCACATAAATAAAGTAGAATTCGCTCTTAATAATGTAGAGAACAAAAGTACAGGTTTTTGTCCAAGCGTATTGCTTTTTGGTATCGCTCAAAAAGGTGTAGTTAGTGATAAACTGCGTGAGCATTTGGAGCAAAATGTTATCACAAAAGAGGTCAAGAATCTGGAGTCCGTCAGACAACAAGCACATATAAAAACTATTCAGACTCAGAAATTTAATAAGGCTTATTTTGACAAGCGACATAAATCTCCATACCCATACAAGGTCGGTGATTATGTCATGATAAAAAACGTTTTAAATACTCCTGGAATAAACAAAAAACTCATAGCTAAATATAAAGGCCCATATCAAATTATTAAATCACTTGAAAATGATAGATATTTAGTAAAAGATTTAGATAATCTTCAAATATCAAGGATACCATACGAAGGAGTAGCATCTCCCGAAAACATGAAGCCTTATGTTGATTTATAAAAGTTTCACACGTATCGATATTTTGCGTTTGTTATTATTTATAAAATTTTTAATTATTTATCGGTTTCGTATAGAAAGCCAATGTGAATTCACTATTGTAAAATATGTATATTATTTTTGTACCCTCAGTACGTTTTGTTTTGTGGAAATAATGTTATATTTGTTTGAGGATTTACATGTTAAAAGTATCTCAATGTCATGTTTAATAATCAGAAAGAGGTGCGGAACCTTCATTGTGCTATTCTCTCTGAAAATGATTACTGATCTTGGGTGAAGCCGAAAATCAGGCCACTCGTATGTACGTTGGGAAAACTGATGTCAAAGCGTTCTTGTGGTCGCATGATTTAAACAAAAAAAACGCTTTTCATGTGCAAATTAGGACGTTACATAACGAAGGGACAGCGATTGGGAGGCAGTCAGTGCTTGGTGTTGGAAAAGCAAGGTTTCACAGAATAAAGAATTCGAAGAGATAATTTAATGCGTGTTAGTGACAAATTGTACTACGGTTTGGACAGTAGGTACAGTCAATGAGTTTGATCTAGTGAAAAGAAAAAGAGTTAATTCGTTATCGAAAAATATTGCTAAGTGGACTAAAAGGTTGAATCTCGGCACTGCGAAGATAAACATAAAGTGAAGCGTTTGTGTTAAAGTTTCATCTGCCTCAATGGTGCCATAAGTGCAGAAATTCTTAAATTTTCAGGGAGCAGTTACTCCTAGTATACCCCTAGAGCCCCTCTGAACAAAAGAAAACCCAGTAACAAAAGTGACTATATTAACTTACACATATACCGAAGCAGCCAAAAAGAGCGACGATCATTTCCCACCACTAACTTGATCTATTGGTACATGGCATATCAAATTGTGTGTCCAGAAATTGGATTTGATCATCTCGCCGCTTCCCCGTCAAATAGTTTCGTCATACAATTCACAGCAAAGAGCATCGTAAATATCCACCACGCGTCCCGTCTGCCACCTCTTGGGGTATACCGAACCACAACCACCACCAATAGCACATGTGTGAACTCAACAAACTCGTCATACATAAGCTTTGTCCTACAGCTGACAGGCTGACACTATCAGTGATCAGCGCTGCCCCCTTGCTACAATTGTAGCGTTTGTACTACATTTTGTTGGTCAAAAAAGTGAGTACGTACAATTATTGATTGCGTACTTTGCACTACAATTTCTCACACTTCAAAAATAATAATAAAAAAGTGATTTAACTATATTTTTTCCCAACGCTTGTTGTTACTGCAAACTGACAAACTGTATGTAGTAACTATATGTTAACATTGTGCATTGTGTAACATTGTGTCCCACATAGAAGTGCCACTAAAGAGCGTTATTTTTCTAGTTTAAATTTAATTCAAAATGACACAAGAAATGGTTTGAATATTGATACGGTCAATGCAATACTGCAGTCCAAGGAATTAGTCAGAGATCAGGGAAATGTGTATAATCCGCCTGAATCCTTATTAACATGCAAACACTTTTTTTTTATCACAATGCCAACCATTATCCAAAATAATTTTTAAATGTAATATAGTTCTTATTTTTCTTTTTGATTGTAGGTAGGTACTATGTACCAACATAGTAATATGTAATATTAATTTTAGTTTCTGTGATTATGTTTACGGCTCTGTTATTATTATGTATTTAATTTTTCCTGAATTGTTTAGCTATGAAATCATGTTAATTTACTTTAAAAAAAATCATTACGAAGTAATTATTCGTGTTTTTCAAATTGCACTACATTGTACTACATTTTAAAAGTCCCCGTACTACATTTTCGACCTCTTGGGGGGGCAGCGCTGTCAGTGATAGCATAAACGTTCGTTATCGTGTGAAAGTTTGAACCATTTTTTCGCCTATCTTACGCCATCGAACCGCCGTCTAACCTGCAATACGAGTCTCACCGCTACTAGGCAGTCTCATACATGCAACTCCGACAGCCAACCCATACACCGAAGACAACACCAGCAGGCAACAACAGCGTCAAGACCATATCATCTCGAGTGTATGTTCGCAATGTCATTCACCTTTTTATTCCCCCCTTTTAATTCCCTTCAGTTCAACACATAATATAACAAGATCTAATCATTTAAATAAAATTGGTGTAGTTCTGTTCGACTAAGGTTGAATTTGACGGCATGTATTTAAATGCAAAAATCTTAGGAGCTGCTCAGTATATTCTGGTGCATTTTGCACATGCCTATAGAGGATACCTGGGCCTACAATCTCTACTTTGTTTCAACTCTATATCTCTATAAATTCCGGAAAAAATTGGACAAGAGTAATTTATTTTTTCGTTTCGTTTTGCTTTTTTCTTTGTCACGCTTTCCGTTTGAAAATACTGGGAGCATTTAAATATAGTTAACAGCAGCTTATAGAGGACATATGCAGGTACAATATAGGATCTCCAATAACTCGGTAACTTAAAAGGTTTTTAAATAAATAGGCAAAATTTGAAACATTTCTACGATTTTCACCTGCATGAGTAGATATGCACTTCATTCTCAAATCAAACATACTAACCGCGCAATATTTTGACATCTCTTTTAACCTTATTTTACACCAGTGACGGAGAGGGAGACAGACAGAGGGAGTATGCTGTTTGGTGTGTTAAGAACAAAAAAAACCATAAAAGAAATGTCAAAAAAGTAGGAAAGGAATGTCAAATAGGTATAGTTATCAGTGATACCAGATCGTGGTATTATTACATTAGGGAAAATACCTGATGATATACATCGTACCTGTTTATAAATGCTACTTGCAATCAAGATGAGGCAGTAAATTACCCGGTCGAGTTTTTAAATAAAATTACAGTCCATGGCCTGGAATTAAAAGTTGGAGTTCCCATTATGTTGCTTCGCAATTTGAATCCCCCAAGCTTCGTAATGGTACCAGAATGTGAGTGATTTTAACTGGGTGTGGTAAAGGAGGTATTTATACTAATAATACAAATAATTCCCAGCAATTATCCATTTCAGTTTAAACGGATTCAATTTCCTATTACTGTTTGTTCTGACATGACAATCAATAAGTTAAAGGGTCAAACTTTAAGAAAAGTGGGAGTTGAATTCACGGGCAGTTATAGATAATTATGTAGCGTCCTCCAGGGTAACTAATGCAGGAAATATCACTATCTTAGCCGATAAAAACAAAACAGCTAATATAGTATACAAAGAAGCGTTCAAGTAATAAAAAAGTGAGTTAAATACCTATTATAAAATTATTTTCTTTCATTTTCATTGTCCAAAGAATATTAAATTGTTGCTGCCATGAAGACAGAGTGGACTCAGTCTTTGGGATGTTTTTTAATACGGGCTCAAGTCCCTCACTATTGCAAACAGCTCCCTCACGTTATACCTCTGCAATGTCTATGGATGATTTTTCTTTGAGCGATTATCAAAAAAAAATTGTGTCAAATTTATAAAAAAAATGTTTCCATCAATTGTTCTTAAACCACATTTTGCACGGGCGAAGCCGGGCGGGTACAGCTAGTGTAATATAAAACAAAACAAATTACAAAATTATACAGACTCCACTATCAACAGCATAAAATCCCATTCATACAAACGTTCATATTAAAGAGTTTTTTTCCCCGGTAATTAGACTTAACAGGTACCAAAGTATCGAATTTAGTGATACACAATCATAAATTTTCATCCCAAGAAGCTGTGCACAGAGTCGACCGGAAGCATCGAGTTTTTTTTTTTCTTTCCTTGTTAAGTCATTGCAAATATTACTGCACTTTAATACATATATTTAATCTGAACGTTATTAGGGTACATTTAATAAATGTCAGTTAATAATACTAGGTTAATAAATTGAATTTATGTCTATGAACTTATAAAAAGAATTGAACAACAAAAACAAGCATCGGTACCTTATTTGTACGCTGGATAGCTATTATGTTTTATATGCATTACATTTTACTATTCTCCATATTATTTTCTGTTTTAGTTTTTTTTACCTTATTTCGTTAACCTTTTTTTTATCGAGTTTTTTTTATATAGTATACACTTTGTTCCTCCCTTTCGTATACATAATATTGAAAAATTAAACCTTACTATAATTGCATTTGTTCTTCTTTTTTTCAAATTATTTCTAATAAATTACAAATTGAAATCCAATTTTTCTTCGTGTAGGAAAAATGGCGAACTATTTCGGGTCCAACTTTCCCTTTCGGTACAATTTTTGAATATATAACACAAAAAATATATTGTATCATATTTCTGGCTTATCTTGGGTTTAGAAACCAATTACAAAAAAAAGCAGAATGCTCAAGGACACTTCAAGGAGGTGTTACCAAACGGCAACAATTCGCGTTTAAGAAGTAAAAAAAAAACATGAAAGCCGTGGGTAATTCTTTTTTTTTTAATTTTATTTCAGTTTTCAATAACATTTTATAAAAAAAAACAAAATAAATAAATAAATAATAGCAAACAATAAATAATTCAAGCAATTATAATGTTAAATTAATATAATATTATAATTTTTTATTCATTTTAAGTACTGAGCAGTAAAGCAGGTGTAAAAAATAAATACTATTTTACATTCAATTCAAAACATAGCATTAGCAAAGAAATTCCTGCTATAGAAACTAATGTTTAAAATACAAAAAAATAAGACAATAAAATTAAATATAAGGTTTCAAAATTACGTATCACACATATAATATAAGGTATATAAGGTATTGCCTTCAGTGCTTCGAATGAAACTGTTCAAAACAGTTTTTAGTTTCACTTGGAGTACAGAGATGAACATCACATTTTTTACATTTCAGTCTTGACATACCAGTGCAATTCAGTACTTTGCACCTTCCTCTTATAGCAGTATAAACTGGCCAGTGCTCAAATCCATCGTATCGTACCGATGTTCCCGGTCGAATTTCAAACGACTTCCTTTTTGGACTCGGAATCATTTCTTCATCGCTTGCTATGTTGCGTAAGCGTCCTCGTTTGTGTAAAGGTATGGTTTCTGCTGAGTACAGCAACAACTTCTCCTCTAAAATCCAATAGATCCATATATATTCGTTTCCCTTTCGCTAGCATATCTCTGCGGTATTCGAGCCACGAATTGCATATCGCCAAATCGATCATGTGGTCAAAAAGTGTAAGAGTCCACTTTTTAGATCTTATTTGTATTCTATAGAGTGATATCAGGAAGTCCATTTTATATATACCACACATATGCTTATTGTATTGATAAACAATCTCCGGCCGCTGAATGTCTATAAATTTTTTTTGTTCAGCACTGAAACGCTTCACTTGCGAAAGCGGAAAAGAGCCATATATAGTTGAAGCCAGATGAACTGCACCACTATCCATCCAACGCAAAACAAAAATATTAGAATTGGCCTCAGTCCTATGGTCGTAACTTCCTCTCCCACGTTTCATCAATTCTTTCTCACCATGCATAGTTTTGGATGCACCAAATCATATGACTACTGAGTCCTGCTGTACGGCAACAATTATTTTCCCAAAGAAACATAGCCCTTTTCACGAATTGTTGCCCTAAGGCAACACACTATTTTAACATATTTTTATCGCGTTCAAAGTAAATAAAGATACTTTATTTGATTATTTTTTATAATTATAACACGTAAGAAAATATAATTGGCCTTTTTATTACAAATTTATAGCAGATCTTAATTTAAAATGTGGACTAACCTGCCATTTGTTGCTTTCCGCCTACCTGGTCAGCTGTCTTTAAAATAATAACATGAAATTGGCGGGCTGTTTGACAGATAGGTTTAGATTCTCTGAGAATAAAGTGCTGCCACTGCGTTTTTATTACTTTTTGTAAAGAAATTAATTTGTGGTTCTTTAAAAAAGAGTATTTTGTTGATGTTGTCATATGGCAACAGATACACCGAAAGGGTTAGCTAACAATATTTTCCGTGGAATAACACCATTGATTAGGCCTGAAAGAAAAAAACGTAACACTGTCCCTTTTCCCCGCAGCAAGATCCCACCCATCCGACGAGCTAGGACGAGCTTTATGCTAGCAGGCCTATCGCTGTTAGGGGATGGGGCACCCCTGTCACACTCCTGCCCGGATGGCCTGTGTGCCCTGTAATATTCAGTCTTAACGGTAGATTAGGGTTTGATAGGGTGAGTTGAAAGGATTGAAGAAGGAGAAGAATTTGGATATTGGGTTATAACGCATTAACAGGTTTGTTTCGGTTTACACCGATGCTTGTGCTGGCGACTATTTTCGAGGGGATGGCTCTTATTCATTTTAATTTTAATCTTCCATCTCAAACTCCACAACAGCAAAGGAGAAAACGTTACACATTCGCTCGTGAACTTATTTGACACGCCACTAAAAAGACACACCAGCTAAATAATGTTAAGTTGTTTGTCGGTCATCCACATCTCATTTAAAGCGATTAACGTCAGTTGTGCTTACTAGATTAATTAAAGTCGTAACCTGGTCTCCCAATAAATCGCTTATGGCAGACATCAGCTGTGCACAGCAACGGCTCAGCTCTAATACCGACAAACACAAAATCCGTATCGATAAAATTTCACACTAACTCTGCACAATTTTACGAGCAGCAGCCCTCAATTAACGTTCACCGTTTTCCCTCCAGTTGATTGTCCAGAGCAAACGACCATAACCACTGACCTGTTTTACTTGCAGCCAAACTTGAACAACTTTTAACCCCTCCCAGCAAATGGCTTAGAAAATCTGATAAAAACAGAAGAAACACAAAAAAAACACCCTCACTCACTGGAGTGCTACTAGGAAATTCCTTAAACCTCTCGGCAATAAACAAATCGGACTGCCAAGTACAAGTTGCGAATTTAAATGAAACACTTAAAGCGACCTACAGAAGAGTGTACCGCGCACCGCCGGCGCCATTGGAATGGACGCACCTTTTTGAGTTTATCCGACCGTAAAACGCAAACCGAATTCAGCGCTCAATCGAAAGAAAAGTGTGAAATGCCCAATTTCAGGAGTAGAACCGCAAAGAACGGGAGTCGTCGCACCTCTAATTTTCTTTTTCCTTTTGTTGCTGGTTTTTTTTTTTTTATATGTTTTTCTCCTTTCATGCAGTGTCCTTCTTTTAAAGTTGAATCGGCAAAAATCACAGCCCCAACAATGGTGATGACAACGATAGGGGTGATGGGAGTGGTGGTGGAGAGCAAAACAGGATAAGTGCCAAAATGCAAACATTTTTAACGTGCCATTTCGTTCCGTCGACTGCGTAAACTGCTGGATGCTTCAGTGAGCCTTTTAGCACAAGAAAGAAAAATGTGTGTGTGGGTATAAGTTGAGGAGGGAAAAATTTAAATTAAAAAAGACTGACAGCTTAAAGTGCTTTATTTAATTTTTTTTTCTTGGTTTTTTTCTTCCGAAAATGGTTAAGATACCTACTGGATTATTGGACGTAATTAATACGGTAGGTATAGTGGGAATCACTGAACTGCCTCAAAAAGGGTTGGCGTTATGCCTGAGCTGTGCCAACTTCAAGAGCTGAGTCAACATCGTAAAATCGTTGACGGAACGTTGAAATATTACTGTCGTAGCACTGCGTTAGAGTGGTAAGGTTTTGATGGTGTCTTAAATATTACGTCTTTTTGATTACGTCATTCTTCTCTTAGAGGAATGAGCCACAAACTGGATTTTGATGGTTCTCAATGATGACTCGACTTTAAGTTGCACGCATACGTTTTCAAAACACAAATCGGCCTGATTGGGGCGGGAGTGGTTCTAGCAGAATCCGGAACTATTAATGGACGTTTAACCATTGCAGTGGTACCTCATGCAAGGTTTCCCGAAAAATAAAAAACAAAATTCAAAATAAATTGAGAACCCACATAAATCTTAGGGACGAAAATTCCATATTTTAGCACAGCTTTGTGGTCAAAATTATTTTTACAAAATTTTGTTTTCACAAGTTTGCTTTGCAGAGTTTTTGCAAAAAAATAGGAAAGGTTTCAAAAATGTTATGCTTTTTAACATTTTCCAAACCTTTGTAAAGCGGAACATTATTTCCTTTTTTAAACTTGTATTTTTTAAACCCTCCACAGGAAGGTATATTCACTTTGTCATTACATTTGTTACGCCGAGAAATAAAGACCGAGAAATCATAAAATATAAAAATTCTGAACGAGGATCCCATTCTGAATCGATTTAGCCATGTCCGCCTGTCTGTTGAAAACACATAGCGCCCAAAGGAATTGACGTAGGCGAATGAAATTTGCTGAAAGGACTTCTTTGTATTGTCGGCAAGGTGGTATTAAAAATGGACTCTGTCGGTCAAGTAGTTCTGGTACTTCCCATACAAAACCAATTTTGCATGACTTGCAGTGGAGGGTATCAAATTTTTCTTGTTTTAATTTAATTTACTTTTATTTTATTTTTAAATTATTTTTTTTTTAATTTAAATATTAATTTGTTTTTAAATAAACCTGAGCAGAATTTTGAAAATTAGCTTTTGTGTATGAGGAGACAAAATGTTCGCTCTCATTCGCATAACACCTATTTTTTTTTTTTTTTAATTTTATTCCATGCACTGTTGGCTGAAACTGCGACCAAATAGATCTATTGTATCAATGGGGATATTCTACGAGACATAATTAGCCTTAACGTGAATTCCGAGGGAATATTTCTTTCGTGTGTTCCCAGGAATAAAATCCGCCTATCGCCAATCACCCTCGAATTCCATTTCCCTCGGAAACCGAAATGTCTCCTCGGAAAGAAAAACAACTGATTGGGAACATTTTCTGACAATTACATTTGATAAAATTCAAATTTTAGAATTATATTTTTGTGCAAGAAATATTTTTAAAAAATAACGTTTAGCGTTGCATTAAGAGTTGTGGCTGGGGAATTAGATGAGATGGAATTTAAGCGACGTTCAATTAGAAGACGCTTAGAGACTGTTCAAATCCGTTAGAACTAATCACAGTATGTAAGCATGAAATCTATTTTTTTTGTAAGGCAATAATTACAATATCTCTGCTTTTAGGTTCCAATAATATTACAGGGTTAACAAACCTGCATTCAAGTACTTACTTGACGTTCTAGCAACTTCTTCGCCAAAGCATAAGAAATCATTTTGGAATTTAACCCATAATTAAATTAAGCTCATGCTTGCGCTTTTTTGCTGAAGGCGGCTATCACAAAGGAGTAGGAAATAGCGATGTGGATCTGGCGCAATCAAGTTTTAGCGATGTCCTTTCAGAGTTTTTTTTTGAAACAATTAATACATTGAATCGCTGTCTATTAGTTGTTTTTCGATTCACTTATTTTTCTAATTTTTGAGAAAATAATCAACCAACTTGTCATAAATTCTAAAAACTAAATAATGGCGGAAATATCGGAGGGAAAATCCAACAAAAAATCCCCCGAATTCTCATTCACGAAATCACGATAGGTATTTTTTTTCCAGTGAATTATTTTCCCTCATTCGAACATCATTTACGATCAGCGTTGCCACAATAATACAAGTGTAACAAAAATTATACACTTTCTAGTTATTCTAAAATTTTGTTACAATGTTACTTTTTCTTTCGCTTTGTTACACTTTTTCCCATAAAATATTTTTCGTTTGTTAAATTTTTCATCCATTTGTTAGACTTTTTGAAAAAAATTGTTACACTTTTAAAAAAGACTGCGAACAAATTGTTACGATAGGAGCATTGGGAAGTACGAACATATCCGAGGGAATTTTTATTCACGATAAGGCTAAAAATTTCAGCACACACAGAACTTTTTTTACAATTCGCCCATAGAAACAATTTCCCACGCCCCCTCTGTGAGGACGCTTCTGACCCAAAATTGTTGCAAAATTTTCAAAGATAAAGTCAAGACCATGGGACTACTTTTACGCCCTCTTCTGTTTTTCATTTCAGATGGCCATTTGTGTTGAGGCTTCGAAATATTTATAGGCTACACATTTTGTGTTTGTCGTACCTTTTTCAGCGCTATGTAAACACTAATTTTTATCAAGATATAACAAGTGGAAGGTTAACTTCCATAGGTCAATCGCCGCATATACTGTTTGCCAGGAATTTCAAAATTTACAAAAGGCGTGGAATGAAAGAATGCATTGCATATTTACAGGCTACGCGCTATGTCGTATTTTGTTGGTATTGTTCCAGTTAATTCAGTGATTAAAGGAAAACTTTATAATTCATGAAGAATTGTATATAATTATAATTCATTAAATGAGCCTAAAAATGTCTTAAAACTATTAAAAAGTAAATATAACCCTTTTAAAGTTCGCCTGGAATTCTGTCAACTTTTGAGTACAGGATTTCCCGAGTTAGATCAAAAACATTTCGACTAGTAAAAATGTGAACTTCATTTTGTTCTTATGGTCAAGTGATATAAAGGCAAGATTTTTCAATATCTCATGACCTCTTCATATTTTTCCTCTCGCTTCGAATTACTTAACGTTTCTACGCTCTTCAACACACATAGTCGTTGATTCGTTGTCCTTCCTTTTTTTGTTGAAAAATGTAGGTCAATTAAATTTTCCACACACACACAAAATGTTTCCCAAAATTATTCGCCTATACTAATGACATGCATGCGCGGTTTATCTATACTGTCAATCTTTTACGTTTGTACACAAAAAAAATAAATGAAACAAACTCGCTTTCAGTTCAGCGAAAATATTTTTTTAAGATGAATTTTTTTCCGCAAAATGTCATCGTGGATGGTGTACACTAAATCCTATTTTTGGATATATATTTTTTTGTCTGCCATTTTGTATTTGACTTCACCCTTGTACGGTTGTCAACAATAAACTGTGAAAGCTGTTTGGTTTTGTTCGCTCCCACATGTCGCGATATTCCTACGAGCACAATCATGAGCACTAAGGGAATTTATACCATGTTCCCACCAACGTGATTTAGCCAAGGTGATTTATAAATCACGAAAGGCGTTTCCACCGAACTTTAAGTGTTTTAGTGTGACATTCACGTCAACTTTGACATTAGGTGAGTTGGTCACCTATCGTAACTATCAAAGTGCAAAAAGAAAATTACTTACATCAAATTAAAAGTTAAAATGTGTTCAAATGCTTTGGAAATCATTTCCATTTATCACAAAAAAGCCAAAAATGATATAAGCATTTTACTCTCGGCATTTTCAACCAGAAGAAATGCTCTCCGAAAAAAGCATAGAAAAAATATTCTGAGACTAATCCTAATCACTTGTTTTTATCGCACAAAATGCTTATATGGAAAAAACCGAGAAGAGTCTGGACCAAGGTGAGTGTAGTTTAAATTTGCACGTAAATAAAGTTAAAAGCCAGAACGCGTTATTTGCAGATACGTTCAAGATCTTTCTGGGAAAAAGATGTGCCGGAAAATGATGATGCCTTTTTCAAAGAATGCTTCCGTATGTCTCGGGAAAATTTTAATACGATATGCCATGAATTAAGAAGTATGGAAAAACAAAACACGAATTACCGTAAAGCCATTCCCTTGAGAAAGAGGGTTGCAATCGCACTGTACACTGTTGGATCTTCAGCTGAATACCGAAGCATCTCAAATCTTTTTGGAGTCGGAAAAGCAACAGTTTGCAGCATTTTGAAAAGCTTTTGCCAGGAAGTATGGAATGTGCTGCGTCCAAAATATATAACAGCTTACCCACTTACTGAGGAAGTTATAGAGGAAAATGTTAATGGGTTCAAAAAGTTGGGCTTCCCTCAGTGCTTCGGAGCTATCGGTAAGTAAGCTGAAATATTAAAATTTAGCTAAGAATAATTTTATTTCAACGATTTTTAAGATGGCTGTCATATCGAGGTAAGCCCCAGATCTGAAGACGCTGTTGATTACCATAATTACAAAGGTTGGTATTCTACTGTACTATTCGCTGCAGTTGATTACCGGTAAGAATAGCATTATGTTTTTAAAATACGATTTTAATAATGATTATCGAATCTAGATACAGATTTCTTTACATCAATGTCGGAAGTCCAGGACGATGCAACGATTCCCAAATTTTTGAAAGTTCATCTCTTAAGTTGCAACACCAAAATCCCATACTTCAAAGGTTGTCAAAAAGAATATGTGGTGTAGACGTTTCGGTCCTGTTGATTGGAGATTCCGCTTTCCGATTTTCGGATAGAGTTATGAAGCCTTATCCATTTAATGCCGTTGCACCGGCAGAACAAAAAAACTTTAACTATGTCCTATCCAAATGTGGAAGGGTGGTAGAAAACGCCTTTGGTCATTTGAAGGCCCGGTTTAGAAGAATTGGGAGAGGATTGGAAAACCACATAGACAACACTTCCATAATTATAAAGTCTTGTTGTGTACTTCACAACTTTTTAAACGTTCACAACGATGATATTAATATCCAATGGATGCAGAATGTGGATGAAACCACGTTCAGACTCAGAGAGCAGCCGGAACATACATCGTCTATCAGCGACAACAATCCCACAGCAGTTAATATACGAAATGCGATAACCAGATACTTGGGTAACAACACATTTATTAACATAACCAACTTTTGTTTTTTTTTATTTTTTATTTAAAAGTGCAATCAAATCAGTTTGAAACTGATCGGAGGAGCTTACGAATCTTTCCAAAATTGCATTTCGCTCTCTTTCTATTTGAATGAGTTCCTGATCCGTATTTCGTATTTCCTCAATTTGATTTTTTATTCTGTTTTCCGATGCACGGAAGTCAGCTGCATAAGGATTAACTGGTTTCCTTGCAGCTCTTGAAGTGGATGCAACAGGCGTCTCTGGAATTTCAACTGATTCCGAAATGTCGAAGAAATTGGCGATATACGCGACATTGAAAGTTCAGATGATGTGTAATCTAGACATAAAAATATAAAAAAAAGTAATACTCTAATATATGTACATATGAAAGTTTTTGTTTACCTATAACAATGCTGTCTTCAACGATAGATTCCAGGTTATTAATTTTCAACTGCCCAAGGATAGCATGCACTCTGTGGTACAGCTTCCATTCCGACGGCGAACCTCCCGATGGACCGACTATCTGTTTTTCCTTTATAGAAGATTACGATACAAAAAATACGAATAACGGTTACAACAAATTTGCTCAAAAAGCGACGTACCTGTATCGACTGGTGAGGTTGTGAATTTTAACTCTTATCTCGTCGGGAGAAAACAAAGAATTCCTGCGTAGGAAGGAATTCGCCATCTCCTTATAGATATGGTTATTTTTCCTGTTTCCCCGCAGCTCCTGAAACTTTTCTTCCCAAAGCTCCAGGAGAAAGAATTCGTCCACTTCGGACCAAATAGTTATTTTTTTTAGTTCTTTTTGTTTTGGTGCCATAACTGCTAAGAATAAAATCATTTTTTATTGTATGTACTTAATAAAAAT
Organism: Cheilosia vulpina; assembly: GCA_916610125.1. Taxonomy (NCBI): domain Eukaryota; kingdom Metazoa; phylum Arthropoda; class Insecta; order Diptera; family Syrphidae; genus Cheilosia; species Cheilosia vulpina. The sequence continues at coordinate 71,372,944 of OU744277.1, read as the reverse complement.
ATAAAAAAACTCACCGAAAAACAAAATTAGAAAATTGAATTTGATTTTATTTACGGTTTTGTTAATTCGTTGGTTGCTGAATAAAATTCATAACAGGTATGTTTGATTTTATTTGCGTATGTTCGATTTTATTTGTGTATGTTCGATTTTATTTTGTGTGGATTTGCGATGACAGATACGTAATTAAGATTTAAACACGTATAAATCACGTAATTACAAATCACGAAAATGTATGATAAATCACGTAATCCCATGTTGGTGGGAACATGGTATTAAAGGATTCCAAGTGTTTTTCTGTTGGCGCAGAGAAACACACTTGCCTCTGGCCTTCAATTGATCGGGTTAATTTACCATTCTCCGCAAGTTGACATTCAACTGGTCGTTAGTTTGTTATTGCCAGCATCAATTATTCAAGTCCAGGTTCCAATCAAATCAAGGCAACAATAACATATAAAATTCCATAGAACGTAGAGCAGCGTTTGCCCGCAACGACTTAAATCCGTACATTCCTCAAAAGAGGAAACCAGCATATTGAATACCGCTCACCACAGCATAACAGCTGACCTGAAATTAAATCGATACCTACTCTTATTCCGGTATACACGACCCTTGTAAGAATGCAAAAAAACTGCTCTCCAACGTAGTACATTACATCGTGTAATTGGGACAAAAATAGAAAAGGAAGTCGAGGGAGTGAACAAGAAGAAAAAATAGCCGACGTACGACGACGATATACAGTAATTTGCACGCCCAGTCGCTTCCTAAATGGCAGGTCACGTGTATCCTGGTTCTATTGGCACCCCTGCTAATCTAATAATAACAATTCAACAACCTTTATTGAATAATTTGTGCGGGAAAAAAAACGGATGTGAATTGTAGTGTAGGGGGAATAGCTAACGTGCAGTTGTAGTTGTAGGTTATAGCTGGCCCGAGGCTGATGTAAGGTCAGAAGTGACGATGAAAGGTGTTTCAGCCGAAGACGGGTGGTAGACATACTTAGAATCCATCAGAAAATTAGATTCCGTTCATCGTTAGCACTGTGCGGAGTCCTGGAGTCCTTGTTGAAATGGCAAATGTATACTGATCACGTTTGGATTGCTGGACATCGGATAATTAGAGAAAGAGATTTTTTTTGCAATGAATGAAGGGCGGAAATTGAAAGGGATACTCGTCTAAGGACCTTTAAGGACAGTCTTCCGAATTTTTGTTGCGAGCAATTCTTTGGGCTTTAATTTTAGATTTAAAACTAATTTGAAGGGCTCTTATTTCAAAGTGTTTTTGTTTTCTCTTCTTGATGACGGAGTTTTGGTGCGACTTTATTAGCTGGAAATTATAAAGCGGTATAAAAAATATTGATTACGACTGAAAATGGAAAGTATTGCTGGCTGTATGTAAATTTGACTTTTAATAAACTGCTGAAGTGACGGTCTATGATTTTTTTTTTTGCAAATATCACTGTATAAATAAGTTATTTGTACAAAAAGAATGCGTTAATTGGAAGTAGTCTAACAACAACTGTATTGCGAACACCAGCTACCAGGGCCTATGCGTATACCGGAATTCCCCAAACCTTTTTGGACAGACTTTCTCAAGAGGAGTGTCAGGGAGAGCACCTTTAGTGAGCTTTTCATACTTTACCCGTTCAAGAAAACATAAATACTGAACTGGCTCTAGAAAATGCAGTAGGACTTTTCTTAGATAGAGTGTTAGCAGAAAGATTGCGAAGAAAATGATTTGCCTTCAGTCTGACACTTGGGCAGCACTCTTCTCTATAAACACTGAACATAAAGCCTCAAAAGATGTCTGGTTGAAGGTAGCCTTCAACTACACACTGGACAGCACTAGAAAAGTTCTATTAGTAACTAAAAGAGAGTGGTAACGACGGCAAAAAACGAGCAACCGAATTTGGGAAAAATATTGCTTTGACCTCGGTGATGTCTGCGCTGCGGCGGTACTTTGACCAGATCTACATAAGATCGGCTGAAAATTGATGCGCGCATCACTTGACTAAAACTGGAAGTAAGCCGAAAACATTCTACCATCACTCTTTCTTAAAAGGACTAAGGGCCGTTTGCTGATACGACTCATAGCGAACTAAGTGCCGCATAAATTCTTATGTGACAGTTTATGCCCTAAAAAGAGTAGCCTTTAAGTATTTAAGTAGAACTTAAATCGTTAAGAGGCGTATGAGCAACCGGCCCTAAAACAAATAATTAACCAAAAGAAACAGAGTTAAGTTAATTATTTTCATCTTATTCTTTATCGGCCATTGCCACGCCTACTTTTTGGGAACGTTTTCAGTCCAAAAGGTATTTCCTTTTGATGTTACATTTTTTAACGTTCCAAAACTGAAATGATTCTTGATCAGCACGTTGTCAAAAAGAATTCTTAAGGCTGCCAACAGCTCCATAAATATTTTAAGCTATCATGAAGCTTATCTATCAGCTTTGTGGGGCATTTGGCTCAGTTGAAAGCTTGCTGGACTACTGAGTGAATATGACAAAATACATAATGTCTTACGGTTCTTAAAAATGCGACACTTTTTGCGAGAGTTTGACAAACATTTGGGAGAAAAACTGTATTACACTTTTCCGGGGACAAGGATAAACGATTTTAATTGTTGCGGAGGTAAAAGAGAAAAAAACACGGGAGAAATTGCAGCCGCCGATGGGTTGAAAGTCGCTAATGGGTATAGGAGAGAAATGTCAAATCGTCGATGCAATTTGCCGTTGCCGGAAAAGCGCAACAGGTAGCCGGTTGAATGATACCGCCTCGGCCGCTCAGCTGTGGTGGGTTCAGGCTTGACAATGAAATTAATAATTATGCGTGCTGAAACGAAATGGGTACTTGACCTTTTTTTGAGATGATAAATATAATCGTTGATTCGATTACAGTGGGCGCCACAAAATCTTTTTAGAAGGAATTGTGAAACCTTGAGAAGAATGGGTTTTCACTTCGTTATAAAACTCCGTGAGGAGAAATTCCGTTTTATTTACCGAATTGGTTGGGTGGTGAGACAAAATGATGGCCGCCGATGAAATGGCGCACTATCGCTACTTCCCGAATTTCTTACGGTTGCATGAACGGGTCGCGTGTCCCGTGTTTCTGGGACTTCAAGGAAACGATAGCCAACGTGATCCGACTGATACCATTTATTTCTTAACCAACACCGTTCTATATGATATATCTAACAAGTGCACAAAAAAAACACTCTACTTATTTGGCTTAGTTTATCCTCAAAACCTGTCCTGGTAGGTAACTTTCTGTCTGTCCCGCCGCTTTTATTTCCCTCCTTCCTTGCCTGCTCTTCTCCTTCCTTTCCCCTTTTTTTATCACTTCCTAACAATTCAATTCAGCTATTCAACTAATATCACTTCCTAACAATTATATTCGGCTATTCAACTAATAGCACCTTTTAAACCAATTAAATAATAAATTCAATGCGTTATTCAACTAATACCGCTTTTCCAAATTATCTATAAATTTCTTTACGGTTTGTAGTCGAGCTGTCTCTTGCCGATCTAGCAGTTAACCCAAAAAGTGATCTCCTTGCTAACTTCTTTAACTGCCAAATAGTAAGTTACTTGAATGTGTCTTGTTCATATCTTTTTTATTAATTTTTTTTACAGTCAGTCGGGTTTTTTGGTTTTTTAAATTAACTTTTTTTTATTTTTATCTTTTTAGCCTATGACACTCCGGGAAAGAATACGAATCAAATGACACCTCACTATTCAAAATCGGCTATAAGCCGTTTAGGCTATACGGCGTCACTTAGTAACGTATATAGGATACGCACGAACCTATTGGTACCCTCCCTGTGTCCAGTCGGGTAATAATAGGTCTATTCGCGTGCTTTCCCGAGCCAAACACTACAAATCCGTCACATTCTAAAAATTTACCAAACGTCTCTCAGAGAGCTTAAAATATACGCCAAAGTACGTGGATAGACTTCGAGCTACTTTGAGCAACTTCCATCTTTGACATCTAATCCATATCACAAATAAATATACAACTTACCTTTTTGCAACATATGAAACGTTCTAGGACAACATTCGACCACCACCGAATTTTCTTTATTTTTACAGATTTTATGCAATTCATTGTTAAGCCGGATTTTGAATTTGTTTCTTTGTACATTTGACATATTTTTCAGTACTTGCCTCTTGAAATTCTCTGAGCTATTTTGAGCCAAGAGAGGAACCACTCGTTACTCGTTATTTTGCTAATTTTCTCATTCTGCCATTTTTGATGAGTACGTGTATAGACTTTGTGTGATTGCGATCGATTTATATCGATTGCGTTCGATTCAAACCGCGTACGCGAATTAACCTAATGTATCTATTTAGACTATATAAACTTGAACCTAACACTCAACATAATATTCGTTTGATGGTAACACTATCCACTAAAAATAAATGATGCGATTTTTGGCTGTCAGTTGCGATGTTGAGTTGAAATGTAGATGCCGCTGGATGCGAAACTTGACTGGGTATGAGTTGCGATGGTATTGTGAATAGATCAGAACGTAATTTATTTCACAGTTCAGTTCCATATCTTGACATTTCCCACTGACATTTGTGTGACAATTGGGTTTTTTTTTCGTTTTTCTTTAAATTTTTAAATTTAGATAAGCCTATGACACTCCGGGGAAGAATACGAATCTTATGACACCTCACTCTTCAAAATCAGTCAAGTCGATTAGGCCACAGGGTGTCCCGATCGAACCTACTAAAGATATGCGCGAAACCCATAACCTTCTCTGTGTGTAGTCGGGTAAAAACAGATTCTCTTCAAGACGACCGTAAAAATAAAGTTATGTAACACACTCTATAAAAAAATGTTCGGCTAAAGAATTTTGAAATATGGCAAAAACGTCTCACATTTTAAAATGGATTTTCAAAAAGATGTGTCCTGAGCCCAAGGCACTCATTCCGTAACTTTTCACACGATTATAATAATAATTATCGTCGAAACGGTAGACCTCCAAAACTAGCACCCAAGTGCTAAAATTACAAGTTTTAGAGCTAAATTCAGTTAATTTTCCAAAAATATAATAAAAGCTGACGTTTGTCAAAAAATAATCGAGCAGAATATAAAAAATGTTCGTGACCGAAGTTTCAAAAACGATATCGTTGATATACGTAATCTGCCCCAGGCTTTCAAGAAGGAGTCAAAATGACTCTAAGGCGTCCAGAAGGTAACACTGAAGCTCGGTGTAGGCAACCAGTTTCATCAACTATTTATTCACTTTATCAATCGATTTTCTGCTTCATACACTATGTTTGAATTAATTTCATCAAATCGAAAAATATCAGCAACAAATGTTGCACTGCGTGTTGCTTTCTCTGATGGAGCGGAACGATATGCCATTTTAGAGCCCATACTACATTACTATACTGATGGGTTAGGTAAGATAAAGTGGCTGAGGAAAACTTTGTTATATGGAAAAAAGTTATTCATGTTCCCTGAAGAACTTTCTTCCCTGATGTATTTATGAATCGTCCTTTGGCTATTTGTTTATGTCTGCTACAAAGTTTCGCTTTTGCTTCCAAGAAAAATATAAATCATTTTTAATTCATAAATCCATGACAATTTCATTTCTCACTCCGTCCCAATATTCCCCTTTCATTCGTCTTTACAAAAGTATAAAAGAAAATAATAATAAAGAGATCTGTCAATAAACGGATTTGGATGCGGTTTTTGCTGCTTAAATCTGTATTGAAATATTCTGATAAAGGACTTAGATTCAATATTTTCCCCATATAAAAATTATTGCCCAGGATTTGAAAGTAAAGTAAAGTATAAAGTTTGGTGCTGATTTTGGGCTGGAGGCATTTTACAGTCTTCTTCGGAAATTGCGGCTGGTCAGGCAGTAACAATTAATGGTGTTCATTATTGTGACCAACATGTGGTTTTAAGAAGACGGTGCCACATGCGATACAGCCAGAAAAACAATTCAATTACTGCATGAGTCATTTCGAAATCGTGTAATCGGCCGTTTTTGCGATCAGAAATGGCCAACCAGATCTTGCGATCTAACGACATTGGCCTTTTTTCTTTGTGGATTTTTGAAGTCAAAGGTCCAAACAAGCACACGACCACCAACGCCTTGAAAGAGGATGGTAGATGGATGGTTTATTAAAGAAATTCAGCCACTTTTATGCGAAACGGTCATAGAAAATTTCAATAAAATTGCCAGCAAAAAGCCATAGCCCTTTATCCGATGTGCTATTCCATACATTACTCCATTCCGTAAACTCTATGAATCAACAAAAAATGTAAGCTTTCTAATTTAAAATATGTATTTTCTATCAAAATTAGAAAGCCTGAATCACGTTGGCTGAACATTATTTCTCTGTGTAGTCTTGAAGCGGTTGTGATCTAAAAAAGTCATAACCATAGCAAAGATATTTTGCTTTCAGTACAGACCACATCCAGCCGCTTTGACTAGAGTTATTTTTACTTTTAACTGTGAAACGCATGCGCATGTGCGGCGATGTGTCAAAATTGCATGTATTTTGGCCCAGAACCTTTGCAAGCACAAACTTAAGCAGGCAGAATTTTCCCACATCACATAATGGAACCCTGATCGCAGCTAAATGAATTCCAAGTCTACAAGTTTTTCCAGCTACTCTCAGGATTACACATCAGATTAGCTCCCCACTATTGGACAGTGGATAGCGATAAGACATATCCTATCTTTTAATAGCATCATTTTTAATGCACCTATGAGAACCGGGGTTAATATCGTACAGGAGTTTTTAAATCTTTTCCACTCAAACACCTTACAGACGGAAAAAGTTTACATTGTAAATTTATTGAGAAGTACATCCTGTGAAGACATAGCATCGTCTGTGGCGCTTTGGGTATAAATACAACTGCTTACGATGCAACAATTATTGGCAATCATTTTATCTATCTTGGAAAAGGAGTTTGTCACATTCAACCGGCCAATCATGTGTAAAGTATAAGAGCGTCACACTCACAGTCACAATCTAATGAGAAATGGTGAAGAAAGTTTAAAGAATGCCTACCAATGATGTTCGTATTATTAATTGAATATGTACATTAGAGTGAGCAGAATTAAAATTTTCCTGGAGATATGAAAATGCTACGTATCTATCCTGAAATATCAATTGCATTGTATGTTGTTTTCCAGAGAATAATTCATGATTTTCCTGGTTGTCCCACTGTCAGTGGTCACACGTGTTTTTCCAAATCTAGGTAATATATCTCTAAAGCTAAATAGCCTTACTTCTGTTGAATGTTATTTGCGTTTACAGCTCACTCAAATGCCTATCCAAGTGTCAGGTATACTCGCTTTCCACTTCATTGACAAACTGGCCTATAATTTCTAGCTTTAGACAAATAAGTACTGGGCCAACACAAACACCCAAAGTAAAGTCAAAAATTACGATTAAGACATTCAAATCACAATCGCTGCAGTGAATTGTCAATTTTGCTAGCCCCGAACATTTCGGAAATTAAACGCTCTACAGCTATAATATCAATTTCGTAGGTAAGCTCCAGCTCCATAAATCAAGAATCACTAAACACCCATTTACTCAACTCAGCTCCCAACGGAATGTTGACATAAAACTGATATAAGATAACTCAACTTGTTTCCGCCTTACGAACAACAGAACAATGAATTTCTAAGAATTGCCCAATGGACTCGATATCGTATTACATCATTCAATCAATGGAAAAACAAACAGACAACAGTTTGCCCATACAATGGGCAACTCTGAATCAAATTCTAAGAACGTTAGACTTGCAGATTAATTTCAAGTTCGGCTTCGTTTCATTGATTCTCAGTGCACAAGTTGCAGTTGTGCTTAATGTTCACATCTCCTCCTTCACAACCGAAAGAGACACCACTCGAACACGGAATATACAAATATACATGGATACAGATAAAAACAGAAATAAATCTAATACCACCCCGAGGTAATGTAACTGTCGTGCAAATGTCCTGGCAAATATTTATCAAAATTTAAATACTCCTCTTGTGCTGGCTCGGATTGAAGTGGCGATGGTTTCTCTTTTGACGTCGCGTGTAACTTTGCGGAAAGAAATACACGAAATAGTAGGCAAGGAGCAACAGAAAGAAAAACACAAAAAAAAAAGTAAGGTGTGGCGGTTGATATCACATCACAAATTAGGGTAGTAAAATGTAAGGCACAGGCGAACCGAAACATCCCCTAGGCAGCGCGCCTCAGTCCTCAGTGCAAAGACAAGACAACAGCAGCAGCTAGATGATGACGATGATGAGAGAATATACCATAAGAGAGGAACATCAAGTAAAAATAATACGAAAACAAACAGAAAGTGGGTTAATGTTCACTCTACCATCGACCCACAGGGGGTAGCCGTAGCACGTAGCACATAGAGCCGATAAGAAGGTTAGAAATCCACCCTCATACCTCAATGAAGAGGTTTCACGTTGGTGTAGGCTCGACGAGAGAGAGAGACATGATGGCCACTATGGCAGCTTCGTAATCATTTCGAGTGCGGCAGAATATGTTTCTCTATGGAACACGTACAGCGAATTTTGACGGAACAGGAAATAGGAGCTGTGGAAATTTGAATCACTGAATGGAGCAGTGGTTCATTGGGATAGTAGGCGAGAGAGACATGCGCACATGATCCTATATGAACTCTTATACTAGCCGAGGGAGTGATAGTTAGAGTCAAGTCATGTTTGAGTTAAAATGGCAGCAGGGTAAGGTAGTTTTGAGAGATATTGCTGAGAATAGCTGGGAGGGTTTCAATGAATTCAAAAAATTGACAGGAACTGAATTGCACATATTTTGTTGTCAGTCAGTGAGATCACATTTTCCTTGTCCCTAGCCTTTGATCCGGAACTAGTCTTGCCTATGCCTAACTTGTCCACATCGAAGAGATGTCAGTGATCCCATTAGGAACACAGTACAAGCGGCTCTGTAGATATTCAGTAGATTTTACAGGAAAGTAAAGCACTTTTTGGGTGTAGCTTCAGACATTAGCAAAATCTCATTGAGAATATCTTGAATCGACTGCGAAAATGTACTCTGTCGGGAATATAAATTTATATGTGATGGATGCAGCAACAAGAATTTGACGTGACAAAAGGACCCTTGCTAAACCAGTGAGCCACTACGATGGAAATACTAAGTCTTAATGTATCTTCGATAAGTCCATCACTTCACAACAAACAGTTTGCCTTCATTTCACTTTTAGTTCCGCAGAAGAATATATCGTTCGCCAGCGACTTCATCCGCGAATCCCAGGCGATACTTGTTTTGTTCGAAAGGGATGATGTCGCTTCAACAAACAGTTTGCCTTCCTTTCACTTTTAGTTCCGCAAAAGAATATATCGTTCGCCAGCGACTTCATCCGCGAATCTCAGGCGATACCTTTTTCATTCGAAAGGGATGATGTCGCTTCACAACAACTGGTTCGCCTCCTTCCACTTTTGGTTCCCCTGCAGAATATTTCGTTCGCCAGCGACTTCATCTGCGAATCCCAGGCGATACTTTTTTCATTCAAATGGGTTGATGTCGCGAATAATGTTTGTGGAAGAATTTTTCGCGATTCGCCTAAGCCCAATTTTAAAGAACAAAATGAGAACTTTTAGAGGAAGTTTATTTATGCAACAGATTTATATAGAGCCCTAGGCGAACCTTCTCACAAACTTCCGCTTGGGCGAATTTTTAATTTTTTTAGGGCGATTTAAAGGCGCTTTCGTGCAGCTTTACTCTTGGATGTTGTTTAGATCAGATATCTGTATAAATCCTTGATCCGTTTAGTTCCATTTTATAATATTTTAAGACGATTTAAAGGCGCCTTCATGCAGCTTTACTCTCGGATGTCGTTTGTCAGACGTCTGTATAAATCGTTGATCCGTTTAGTCCCATTTTATGACACCAAAGCCCGATGGACTCTAATCAAAAGCAGATGACTAATTTAAGTGAACGATTCTTCGTAAATTTTTCGGTCCCGTTTGCGCTGATGTTCCTTGGAGGAGGACGTTCAACGACGTATCATACTAGGTGTAGAGCAACACACCCCCAGTCAAAAAATTGCCATCTAAAATGGCTGTGATAGGCAGGACGACTTGATGAAGCGGATAGGTACAAATGGTCTGACAAGTTAAGCGTTCTAGCCTAACCCAGAGCGACCTCGCATCTGGCGCCGCGCAAAAAGTAAGTCAGATCTTACTAAAGTCCCCTCCACTCTCTACCTTTTGTCAAAAATAAGCCCGTATATAAAAGTCCCAACCAATTTATAAAACCTGACCAATTTATTATCAAAACTCAAATCCAAGTGTCGACAATACACCCCTTCCCGGCGAGGAGAACACCGAACCAGAACTGTCCCGATCCCAAACGACTTCCCATTCAAGACCGCTCACATAATCCGACAGCCACCCGGCAAAAGGACAACTAAATCAAAGAAACCCCATTAGTATCCATTATCCCAAGGTACTGCATAAACAACACTTGCCTACTAAAACACCACACCGACCCCCGCACTTGGCCGCTGTCGAAGCTAGTGCAAAGTAACACAAACCGCAATATGAAAACAATCTGTGCCCGCCACCCTTATGACCCACAACACGGCGTATCATGCTGGCGCCGCCACCGCAAAACGCGCACACCCACCCCGTTTAATTTCATTTTAATCCAACAGAATTGCCACGATTCAATGGCGAAATTAATGCAAGTTACAGCACATCCTCCTCTAAGGACAACAAAAATTTGTTGCCTCACATCTGCTGATGGTATATTAAAAAAAAAAAAAAACGACAAGGAGACGGCAGCTCTACTATGTTGATCTGAAAAAGTTTCGCTCCGTGCCGCTCCCGAATGATTATATCAACTCCGGCTGGAATTGATTTCTTTTTTCGGGGCACAAATTGTATTTTGCATTTCGCATTTCAGAGATCCTTGTAACTCATTAAAGGATTATGATGCCGACTTGACTGGTATAGAATTGCTCTGCTCCTCGTGCAGTATATCGGCGATTTGGGGGTGAGGTGTGAAAATCGAGCGCGGTAATTGCGGCAATACCATTGCATGTTGTGTCTCCAGTTTTGTTGCTATTTTGGCTGCTTGCTTGATGAACGCGTTATTAAATTTTTAATTAAATCACAAGCATCATTAATTCTTCACTTGATGGGTTTCATTAATTTTACGCTTACGTTGTAATATGGGTTTTCTTCGCGCGGCGAACAAAAAAAATAACCGAGCAACTCATCCCGCTAAACTGGGTTAACGGGGAATAGAGTTTGCGAAAATCCATCCATTTCACGCTCCGCTCTGACGAATTATTATTAGACACAAGGATTCAAACGATGTCGCTGATATACAGAGTGTACCGGCATGGAGACGGGGAGATTGCTACAATTGTTGTGCAATTAAAAATGTGTGCGGCAAAAGTTTTAGCGCTTGTATCGCGCGCGCAAACGAGGCGATATACAGCAGTTTATGCGGGCATGTGCCAGTATCAAGGGCGGTTTGGAATCGGCTTCGAAATGTGTCAGGGCTAAAGCACTTTTCTGAATGTGAAACAGGTGATGTGGTGCGAGATGTGTTGTCAGCATTGCGATTGTGGATTGTGAAGTGACGAAAGTAGGGCTGTGTTTGCGTTGAGTGTTTGAAATTGGGAGCATTTATTTGAAGATTCCAAACTTCTTCCCCGTGGTTTTTAATCGATTTGGTGTTGTTTTTCTAAAAGGATTATAGTTTCTAAAATATATGGCTGTACCTGCGGTGAAATTAATTTTGTTGTTGCCTTAGCCAATTTCATTTAGTTATGTAGAATTGTGATCATAAGGGAATAACGTCGAGAGGCCATTTTTGTGTTGCGTGCAAATTGTTAAGCTCCCAAAAATAACTTTAGTACTTAGAACAACATTTTTAGGCAGCAATATCCCCCGAGGACCATCATAGAGATTGTTATCTTGTACAAAAATGTTTTTGTAACTGTTCGAGTGAAAGCCCATCACTAAGAACCATATTTAAATTATTGTACTAGAGTATAGCATTCCATTTCATGTAAGATGTCGTTTTATGACTTCCATCATACGCCGTTGTCTATTCCCTAATTCCTCAACTACTAACCCAACATCCTTCTTCTTGTAACAGCTCTCAACGAGGTAAGACCTTTCAATTAGCACTAGAATAAAGTAAAAGAAACCCTAACTTTTTATTTATTTTTTTCTTTTATTTTATTTCTCATCCGAAATACCCCTCACGAGTGTACAACCACCGATAAGGATCATTCTCGACGCATCCTAACAGTAACTAAGTATGCAGATCTAGAAAAGAGGACGGATATCCGCAGCTCTGGAGAGCTTGTCTACAAAAAATGATCCAAATATTATTTTAATCACTACAATTGTTGCCTGCGGCAAGGTCAAACAAATCATTCCATCGGAAGGGAGTACGTACCCTTATTGAGTGGAGATAGCCTAGAAAACCTATGCTTCCGCTTCATATGGACTGGTTTACATTTTATTATTGTTAGTATTTCTGTTGTCACAAAGCAAAACCGCTTAAGTCGACTTTAGGCGAAATTGAGATTTTGATGCCATTGGATTCCGCGTATCCAAATATATTTTGTAAATTTGTTTCAGCTTTTCATCTTTAAAAAAGTAGTCACCATTTAAAAAAAAAAAGAAACAACAGCTTAAGTCACTACAGTCAATAGAGTAAACAAACCTTAAACTGCTCTCCTGAACAATGAATAAAACAGACTTAAAAGGTTTTGCCTTGTGACCACGGATTTATTAACAAGTAAGATTAAAATACTGTTGCGAAGCAACCAAAAGCCTCGGAAGAGGACGGATTCACTGTTGACGACCCTGGAAAACGAAAAAAGGACAACGACGTTCGTATCTGGACGTGGAATGTTCGAACCCTGAACCGGCCGCGTGCAGCCGAACAATTAGCGGAGGCCCTAGACTGCTACAAAGCAGATATCACCGCCATCCAGGAAGTGCAGTGGGATGGGCCGGGCAAAAGAAGGATGAAAACCTGTGACATTTACTACGGTGATTGCTATAGGGAACGAAAGCAGCGTCTATTTGGATGCGGATTTGTTGTAAGCGGCAGACTTAGGCAAGAAGTCTTGAGCTTTCGACACGTTAGTGAACGCCTTACAACAATCCGCATCAAGGCTAAATTCGCCAACATCAGCCTAATATGCGCTCACGCCCCCACAGAAGAAAAAGACGATGCTGCCAAAGAGTGTTTCTACGAGCTCCTCGACAAAGCATATGAGCAATGTCCTAAGTATGACGTTAAGATTGTCTTAGGTGATTTTAACGCCAAAATAGGAAAGGAGGACATCTTTGGTAGCACAATCGGAAAGCACAGCCTACACGACATTACGTCTGGGAACGGACTTAGGCTAATTGACTTTGCTGCGGGGCGTAATGTTACTATAGCTAGCACACGGTTTCCTCACCTCAATATCCACAAAGGAACATGGCGGTCGCCAGATCATCAAACCGTCAACCAAATTGATCATGTTGCGATCGACGTAAGGCACTCCTCCAGTGTTCTAGATGTCCGAACTTTCCGAGCGGCCAACATAGACTCGGACCACTACCTTGTTGTAGCCAAGGTGCGTATGCGGATATCTCAAACGCCACAACAACGGGGAAATACTGTGAGGAGATTTAACGTTGAACGGCTACAATCGCAACAAACCGCCAGAACCTTTGCTGATCGCGTATCCCTCAACCTCTCGAGAAGTCCTATGCAGCCAGCATCAAGTGCTGAAGACCAGTGGCATAGATGCCAAGACGCCATCAGAAACGCCGCAACCGATGTGCTGGGTTTCACACGACCACCCTCACGAAACCCCTGGTTTGATGAAGAATGCCGGCAAGCACATGCAGCAAAACAAAGCGCGTACAAAGCGGCGCTGCACAGAAGGACGAGGGCAGCTCGTGAGCTCTACGAGCAAAAGAGGAGGGAAGAACATCGGCTTCTCCGGAAGAAAAAGAAAGAGCACGAGAAGCGCGCGATCGAGGAAATAGAGAGGTGCTACTCCAGGAACAATGTTCGGAAGTTTTACCAAAGGGTAAAAAGAACGTGCAATCGCAACAAGACCCGAACACAGACCTGTAGAGACGAACAAGGAAACCTTGTGGTAGAGTCACAGTCGGTGCTGAGGATATGGAAAAACCATTTCTGCAAACTGTTAAACGGCGAAGACGACCCAAATTCCGCTGTCAGGCAGAACGAACCATTCAACAGACGATGAAAGCCAAGACTTCCGTCCACCCGACCAAAACGAAGTGAGGATAGCAATATCCAAGCTTAAGACCAACAAAGCTGCTGGACCAGATGGCTTGACTGCCGAGCTTTTTAAGGCAGCGGGAGATGACTTGGTAGAGAGCATACACCAACTCGTCTCCAAGATTTGGTCGGAGGAAAGTATGCCTGATGAATGGAACCTCAGCATCGTTTGCCCGATCCACAAGAAAGGAGACCCTCTAAACTGCGCCAACTATAGGGGTATCAGTCTTCTTAACATCGCATACAAGATCCTGTCTGCCATACTGTGTGAACGCCTGAAACCTTTTGTCAACGATCTGGTTGGTCCCTACCAGTGCGGTTTTAGGCCCGGTAAGTCCACAACCGACCAAATATTCACACTACGGCAGATCCTGGAGAAAACCCAAGAAGTCCAGATCGATACTCACCATCTTTTTATCGATTTTAAGGCCGCATACGACAGCATTTATAGAGACGAGCTGTATAGAGCTATGTCTAGTTTTGACATCCCTGCCAAACTCGTCCGATTGTGCAGAATGACGATGGAGAATGCTCGCTGCTCCATAAAGGTCGGAAACAATCTCACCGAGACCTTTGATGTCAAAAAAGGATTTAGACAAGGTGACGCGCTGTCGTGTGACTTCTTCAACATCATTCTTGAGAAGATTGTGCGAAACTCGCAAGCCAACACCAGAGGCACAATCTTCCAGAAGTCTGTGCAACTACTTGCATACGCTGACGACATCGACATCATTGGCAGAACACAGCGAGCTGTCACTGGTGCGTTTGCAAGTATCAGTACAGAAGCGGCAAAAATGGGCTTAGTGGTGAATGAGGGCAAAACAAAATATATGCTGTCAACAAGAAGGGAAACACAACATCGACGAATCGGTCAGAACTGCACGACAGACAGCTATAATTTTGAGGTAGTTAGGGATTTTGTCTACCTTGGCTCCGCTATAAATTCTGACAAACAACATCACATCAGAAATCAATCGAAGAATTACACTTGCCAACCGCTGTTTCTTTGGCCTAAGAAGGCAATTGAGAAGTAAGGCCTTGTCAAGAACCACTAAGGAGACTCTATATAAGACCCTCATCATCCCAGTCCTACTCTATGGCGCAGAAACATGGACGCTATCAAAGGCGGATGAAGATCTCCTTGGTCGTTTTGAACGCAAAATTCTTCGATTGATTTTCGGTCCCGTTTGCGTTGACGGGCTTTGGAGGAGGAGATTTAACAGCGAACTCTACGAGCTGTACAGCGATATCGACCTGGTCAGAAAAGTACGCATCAGTCGACTAAGATGGCTAGGACATGTAGAGCGAATGGACACCAACGCTCCGGCCCGAAGAGTATTCGACTCAAACCCGGAGGGACAACGCAGTAGAGGAAGACCTCGCCTTAGGTGGCGCGCGCAAGTGGAAGGGGACCTCAACCAACTTGGAGTGCGCAACTGGAGGCAGTTAGCCAAAGATCGCGCTAACTGGAGAGGCGTATTGGTTGAGGCCCAGGTCCACCCCGGACTGTAGCGCCACCTAAGTATGTAAGTAAGTAAGTAAGATTAATTTACAAAAATAATATCTATAAATTAAAACATGTATATGATTCGGTGGATGCTGTGGTTAGTATTCTGAACTTGCGAAAGGTATCAAGTTCGATTACATTTTAAGGTGTTTTTCAATACCCATTCGGACCAGTGATGCCAACTAAGGTTTTTATGTGAGTTTTAGGCATTATTTTATTAGCGAACAGCCGTATTAATAAAAAACCCGCAACTAATCTCCAGCTCGTATGTTACCTAACACCTAGTTAAATAAATAACATGCTAGTTAAATTTTCTTATTATTAAACTCGCTGTACCCGCCCGGCTTCGCACGTGCAAAATGTGGTTTCAGAACAATTGATGGAAAAAAATTTCAGAAACAGCCTTCTGTAAAAGTGAAGGACTTGAACCCGTACTAAAATACCTCCCGTAGACTGGGCCCACTCTGCCTTTATCTTCATGGCATTGCACTTGCTCGTTCGACTAATCGGCAATAATTTAATATTCTTTGGACAATGAAAATAATTTTATAATATTTAGCTCATTTTTTTTTATTACTGTAACGCTTCTTTGTATACTATATTAGCGGTTTCTATCGATTAAGTTAGTGATATTTCCTGCATTACTTACCCTGGAGCACGCTACATATAGGATAAAACTGCCCGTGGCTGAAGCAATTCTTAATTAATTCAACTCCCACTTTTCTTAAAGTTTGACCCTTTAACTTATTGATTGTCATGTCAGAACAAACAGTAATAGGAAATTGAATCCGTTTAAACTGAAATGGATAATTGCTGGGAATTATTTGTATTATTAGTATAAATACCTCCTTTACCACACCCAGTTAAAATCACTCACATTCTGGTACCATTACGAAGCTTGGGGGATTCAAATTGCGAAGCAACATAATGGGAACTCTAACTTTTAATTCCAGGCCATGGACTGTAATTTTATTTAAAAACTCGACCGGGTAATTTACTGGCTCATCTTGATTGCAAGTAGCATTAATAAACAGGTACAACGTACATCATCAGGAATTTTCCCTAATGTAATAATACCCCGATCTGGTATCACTGAAACCTATACCTATTTGACATTCCTTTCCTACATATTTGACATTTCTTTTATGGCTTTTTTTGTTCTTAGCATACTGCCTATGTCTGTCTCCCTCTTCGTCACTGGAGTAAAATAAGGTTAAAATAGATGTCAAAATATTGCGCGGTTAGTATGTTTGATTTGAGAATGAAGTGCATATCTACTCATGCAGGTGAAAATCGTAGAAATGTTCCAAATTTTGCCTATTTATTTAAAAACCTTTTAAGTTATCGAGTTATTGGAGATCCTATGTTGTACCTGCAGATGTCCTCTATAAGCTGCTGTAACCTATATTTAAATGCTCCCAGGATTTTCAAACGGAAAGCGTGACAAAGAAAAAAGCAAAACAAAACGAAAAAATAAATTACTCTTGTCCAATTTTTTAATAGAGATATAGAGTTGAGACAAAGTAGATATTGTAGGCCTAGGTATCCTCTATAGGCCTGTGAAAAATGCACCAGAATATACTGAGCAGTTTCTAAGATTTTTGCATTTAAATACATGCCGTCAGATTCAACCTTAGTCGAACAGAACTACACCAATTTTATTTATATGATGAAAAGAACTCATATAATAACTAACTGATGTTTTCTCTAAAATAGCTGGCATCACCTAACCAAATTGTACTAAAAACTATTACATATTGGCTGTCATCACGGCTGGCTAATAAATTTTAATTGTGACTTATGAAAAAGAAAAAAAAGCAACAGAAAATTAAGTAAAGCAACAAAAAAAAATCATATTTTCTTTTGAAAATCTGTATTTGTTTTTGAATTTTATTTTTAAACATTGTCATAGGGTTTTTTCGTTTTTTGTTCACTTTTTTTCGATTTGGGGCTGTGGTAACCGAATTCTCCCCTAACATTATTTAAAATCACTGAAAAATGGTGAGCGATTTTGTTCCAAAAATTTTCAAATATAAATTTAATTTATTTGTCATTTTGACGGGAACGATGTTTTTTAGGAGTTCTTGACGGTCGGCGCAGTGGCTTAGTGGTTAGTGTGTTGGACTACTAAGCGAGGGGTCCAGGTTCGAATCCCGAGAAAAACCCAAATTCCAACTTAAGGTTTTTTTTCGCTGCGCCACCTCTCGCGAACGTCTGACAAACATCCGACTGTCATGAAAGAGCTTCTCAATTGGCCGTTTGGACTCGGCATAAAATTGTAGATCCCTTCCATTCGTCCCAAAAATAAGAACTCACACAAGACGAATGGTTGTGAGAAGCTAGGCTTGGGTCCATACGGACCTGTTGCGCCAATTATTTATTTATTTATTTGACTCCTACCGTCGGTTAGTTATTTGGAAGTTACGAAACGTTAGTTATCTTTATATTATATAAACATTTCTCTATATACACTCTCAACTTTCGTTCCAATTTCACGAACACTGGTGTCGCAACATTGGTGTCGCGAGTTCAATGATTTTACCCCATATCAAAAATGTCCAATGCGACTAATGAAGTTATCACTTCAAAAAACGTTAACGGAGTGTTGTTAAAAATACTCCATCCTTAGGTGTTTGCTAGAAAATCGGCTCAAAAGTACATATCCAGCCAACCTCAGCCGTTGCGAAATTCGATTTTTAACAAATTTATTTCTTAAATGTTAAAGCCCTCAATAGAGATGTAGAGTTGTGCTGCTATTGTGAATACTGCTGGGCTTCGGAGGGAAAAAGTCAAATTAAAATGCCCCGCTTCTGAAAAGTAGGCCATTCCTCTCTCTAATCGCCTGCAGCCCTATACATGAAAATTAATAAATAAAAAGTCACCGAAAATTCTTACCAACTTATCCAACTGCAACATCCATCATGTCAGTCATTTCACTTCAACAACTGCATACACCCGGTAGTCGGTACCATGAAAAAAGCATTCAACTTATTTGGAGCTCAAAAATTTGGAAACTGCTTCCGCATACGTATGCATGAACTCTTTAAAAAGAATTCGTTCGTTCGTACAGATTTTTTTTTTGTGCTTCTGCTGAGCAAGGATAATAATCATCACAGCAATCATACTGGCGATGAAAAAAAAACAAATACAAGAAAAAAACAACAACCAACAGAAACAGAAACAACAAAAACCAAGAGATCCTTCAGCGCGACTGAGTCCATGGCGGATTAAAAGTCAAGTCTACCATACACAACTTCCTCGCAGTATGCAGCGGCGCGGGGAGTCTTCCCCCGTGTGTTCTCGTTTTCCTTGATTCTGATTCAGTCATTGTTTCTATCTCGACGAGTGTGTGTTTACTTTGGTGTTGGCTATACATAGCAGGGGATAACGCAAGCAGAACGCTACTTTTCATCCTCTCCGTTGCCAAAACAATGAAAGCCATGTCAGGTTTTTTTTACGTTTCATTCTTTTCGCCTAGTTTTGATAACAACAACAGACACAGAACAACAAATGAAGTCTCGCTGCGATGTGTGTGTTTTGCGAGTTTAAGATGATTTCAGCGATACCTACACGGACTCGAAAAGTAAAACATGGCATCGCCAGGCAGGACATTCATATGAACATCTAAAGTATGTTCATGCTAATGGCCTTAAGTGAAATGGTGAATGAACTGCACTGATACTCGCAGCTCTAGGGGTAAAATGTTAACAGAAATTGTCCATCCTTGGGCTCAGAAGACAGCATGCCTGCCCAACCTGGCCGCAGACTCCGATTTTGCTCACCATGGCATTTTCCGAGAATTTTTATACCCCACCACATAGGATGCGAGATCTATAAATTTCACGAGTGAAAAAAGTAACAGAATTCACAAAGTAATCGAAAAAGCATAATAAAATTGAAAAATACAATTTCCAATAAGCGGAGGACTCAAGACCTCCGCGCCAAGGTACAGAAGATACCCCCAGGAACGAGGCAGCAATACAAAGTACTCGTTGGTTATTTTTGTTTTGGACAAATGTGGAATCGATGTTAAACTCCTTTGAATATATACCCCCCCGTTCGCTGAGAATGAATGCTCGCATGTTCTCAGTTGGCCGTTCGTGCGGCAGGAAGCAAAACAAAACACGGGCTCGAGTCCTTCTGATGTACGATGTATACATCGATGTGTAATGCTAAACACGTCCGGACAATGGTGTCGGGGAGAAATGAAGTGAAGTGAATGTATATGTACACATTGCATAAGGACGTGTAAATACCCAGACACAACAGGCCATTCTAGGGTTGCTTCCCTTCCGTCTTCCATTCATAATATAAGGAGTTGAAGAGAAGCATTGTGTCCCGCCACTGGCAGCGGCAGGGCCACAACAAAAAACTCCACAAACAAAATACAAACGGAGGGAGAAGCGTTGGAATAAGTAAGTAGCTGACATGTAGCCTCGAATCTCGTTACCTTTTTCTATTGGCCATCGTTTGCATATTGCCGATACCTAAATAAGCATTTCTGAAGAGATCCTTCTGGCAGGCGATTTCCCACACCCTGCAGAGTGCTCGCCGTTTGAAGGGAGGCATGTATGGATGTATGGTGTGTGTAGTACACCATCCCGCAGCACCGGCAGCAGTTGTTGATGGTGTGGTTGAATGGCCAATGATGTTGCTGCCAAATGCAATGCAAATGTGCTGCATACATCCATGTCACATTGACCGAGAGTGTACAAGAAGGCCATGTCAATGATGCTATACCGATACATCCGAATGGAGTGGCTATTATGTAGTGGGAAAGAAATGTTACACTTGAAGGTTTTGTTGTCAGAGTTGAGTCTAAGTTTGTCTGTGGTGCACTATGTGTGCCGTATTTTTAAGGCTCTGATTTGTTTGCTCGCATAGGCTCGGAACAAGTTTTCTTACGACTATGGTTTTTGATTTTACCAAAAAAAGAAACAAATCCCACGGCCAAAATTTGATCACATTCCAGGGGATAGTTAAACAGATTCTGAAAAAGAGATGCATGCGGGAATTCATCTACGGAAATCCACCTTTCATTTGGTCCTTATTTCATAAAAACAGATTTTGAAAAAACGCCACAATCGGTACGACAAAAAGCTGCTAGTTTTGTTGCTATGGTTGAAGTCCAGTTAGGTATATGTAACATGGGGATAGAGCTTTAATGAATTTTTTGGCGGTCCCTGTAAGTATGAATTGGAAGCGAAAAATGGCACACAGAGTACTTGTGTGTATGCCAAACATTTCTTAAGGCGACGGCGGGGACGATTACAAAATTTGGCTAAAAATATTTGTCATGATTTCTCTAAGCGATGAAAAAAACATCGAATTTTCAATTAACATTGAATATTTATTACAGCACCCTGCCTTGTGGTATATAACTTTTTTTGACTAAAATGCCTTCAGAAGGTTCCAATAGACTAGCCTTCACCAGGGGGATGTGCAGTTTAACCACCGCCTTGAGCTACAGGCTTTAGATAATTGCACTAAAAATTCCATGTTCCATGACAGTTTATTCAGTTTCTTTTTTTTTATTACACCTCCCGCCAGAATTAACTTTTATTCACAGATAGGAAATTTAAGAGAGACTTTTATTTTCAAAATTCGCGGGACCTGACGGTCTATTTAATACTAAGTTTAAGGAATAAATTTTCAGGCTACCAACTATATTCTTAAAATTCCGGGCTCTCGACAACAATGCGTTCAAAAGAGATGTTCAAAAAGTAACAAAATGAGTCAACTTTAATCCAAAATTTCCAACTTGAGCGGGTAACAAGTAACAACCACATTCAACCATCATCAACTTATGAATGGAAGTTTAAGAAACGAATCTAGACTTATCGAGTAGACAGTTAAAGTGGTGATAGGTAGGTGCGAGGTAAAAGGGTGCTCATGTGACAGCCAAGTAGCTCGCAGCAAACATTTTGCGAACCAGGATCGGTGTCAAGTCCATCAACGAGGTGACCTTTCAGAGCAATACCTGGAATGCAATCAATTCTTAACTGAATTCAAATTCCGACATCCTAAGCTTAAGGAATATTTAAAGGCGGTTAGGGAAAATTAATGTGTATTCAAGAACTAAAAAGCGGTTTAACATCGGTTCGGGACAGTTGAATTGAGAAGCTCTGCGTAGTTTGGATTTTTTCGAATTTGCATTTAGCCCACACTAGCCAACAATGCGCCCACTAAGGCCTCAGTCAGTGCGCATTCTAGGATTCATCATCAAGTCCGTTATCATGAGCGAACTCTGATGGGAGGTAATGACAATAGGTCCACTTCTGGTCGCAGGGATATGGTAACTTGCTTCCATCTCCCCCAAACAATCTAAATCTAATCTAGTGAGCGGTAAACAAGTATTGGGATGGTTGTAGCTGGATGCTTGATGGCAACTTAAGGAAGGTAGTGATATGGACCTGTAACTGGTTAATCCATGCCTTACCTCACCGACGTGCTTTAACAATCACTTGACAGTGTTTGACAGAGTTTGACATGAAACTCTTTTGTCAAGGGTGATTCCTTAAAAAATCGATGACTGCCTTCATTCTCAATAAGTCAAGAAACCTTTGTTTCCGTGTAATTTGAGTTGTATTCGGCGTTTTAAAGTCTGCAATGTACAATATAAATGACGGTGAACCTCATTTTTATCTGCTGCAGTCTTTCTCGCATTTGCTTAATATCTGTGACAAGTCAACAAAATTTTTTGCTGGCAATAGGAACCTCGGCATTCCATAATGCGAAACGTGGAAACGTTTTCGTGTGTATGAAGAAATTTTCTTGTGTAAAATAGGGCAAATCATTCTTTTTGCTTTTCATCGTTTCGCCTTACAGAATCTGACCGAAGTTTTCAATCTCCTCCGTCTCTGTTGTTAAATTCTGACCTTAGCAGCACACCTAGATAGAGGATATCCTTCAAAGTGGGACCTAATGATTTGTTCTAAAATTTATACAAAACTTGATCTCTCAGTCATACCTGCGGCATCAGGGAAAAACAGAAAAGACCACGTTTAGCTCCTTTTGACGGGGGCAGGTTAAAGGTTTGACTTCAGATACGGGAAGACGACTTGTAAGAGATATTAAAATGAAAAAAATATGACAAATAAAACAGGGTACAGTGCATCCGATCGTATAATATTATCTCAATTTTGACATAAGTCGACTTATGCCGTTCTTCCTTTTTGCCACTTTATATGAATGACACTTGCATCGACGAAACCGATGGATTTTGTGTATGTCAACAACAATCTCTGTTGAGGTTACCCCAAAATGTCCAGGGTTCTTAAAACGATGCAAGAACTTCTGTGCACCTTTTGCTTCAATATACAAGTCCCTCGTTTGACCTAAACTTTGTCAAAGGTTCTTCCTAAAGAAACACGAACTTCGAGGTAGAGGAGTTTCCTTTTATTACAATTCAATATATTTAATACAGTAATTTTAATTTTACAATTTTCCATTTAGAATTCTCAATAATTTCTTAATTCTGAAGAATCTGGGATTAGCGACACGGTCCTTTATTGTGGCTCAGGTGGGCGTGAGATAGCCGTCTTGCGACCGTCCCGGCGGTCTACAGGTCTGTTTTGCGGCATTTTTGGAACTCTAGAGGTCCGTCTTGCGACAGTCCCGGCGGTCTACAGGTCTGTCTTGCGAAAGTCGCGGCGTTCTACAGGTCCGTCTTGCGACAGTCGTGGCGGTCTACAGGTCTTTCTTGCGGAAGTCGCGGCGTTCTACAGGTCCGTCTTGCGACAGTTCCGGCACTCTACAGTCTACAGGTCCATCTTGCGGCATTCTCGGCAATCTAGAGGTCCGTCTTGCGACAGTCCCGGCACTCTACAGGTCCATCTTGCGGCATTCTCGGTACTCTAGAGGTCCGTCTTGCGACAGTTCCGGAGCTCTACAGAACCGTCTTGCGACAGTTCCGGCACTCTACAATCTACAGGTCCATCTTGCGGCATTCTCGGCAATCTAGAGGTCCGTCTTGCGACAGTCCCGGCACTCTACAGGTCCATCTTGCGGCATTCTCGGCACTCTAGAGGTCCGTCTTGCGACAGTCCCGGCGTACTACAGGTCCCGCAGGCTTGCTAGCAACAAAAAGTTCAACAACTATTTGAGGATCAAAATTCAGTGGTCACTGGATTGGTACGTTCAACTCTGAGATTTTGCGCCATTGTTTTGCGATCTCACTGGTGGTCTCATAGGATTTACACCAGCAAGCCGGTGTGAATTCTATTCACGAATACATAAGCTATATGGCTCAGCCAAATGTTTTGCCACGTCATATGCACGCATTGCCATGCTGCTGCCGGGGGTAGACACGGCCAGATGGTTGGGCACAGCCAACAGTGGTTGCATGTACGAGTGTGCTTTGTGCTTAGTGAGCACAAAGTGAGCACAGTGAGCACTGCCTTAGCTGATACTGGGCAAAGCATCGTTATAACTTCAGATCAGTGCTCATGTTTAGTTAAACATTCGTGTATAAGTAAATCCACTCCAGCCTCTCTATCGACCCTTTTACTTGATATCTGCATTAAAATTTAGAACAAAAATCCCTTAAATTTAAATCGCCTTTAAATATTTAAAAGTAGTTGCAAAATGGGCGACTTTAAACGACCACTTCTGACCTTCTCTGTGACACAAATGATCTAAATTACAAAGAGACGTCAATGCAGAAGATTATATTTCAGTCGACCAACTTGCAACGGTTCATAGTGTGAGCTTATTTCCATTTGGGGAAGGAAAAATTACTAACTCGCAGCGCAGAGGTACGCGTTCAGTTCGCAGTCTTTATTTCTTTGCCTAATGGCGGTGGCGCTACTAAATCCCAAATGAGAATATACGTTACACCACCTAGAACGTGTCAGTAATTGGCAATTTTGTCCACATTTACCAATTATGTCGCCTCCATTGACTGGAATAATAGACAGTCGCCTATATTTATTGCATCTCCCGATATAATTGGTTACGCTGATCCCTCGCTGCGAGCCCCACTGTATAGTCGCCAAATGCATCGACTACATATATTCGGACAGCTTCAGAAGCTATTATACGAAAATGAATCCGCATTGAATTTACAGTGCGGATAAATAGAATCTGCCACACAACATTTGCGACGGTCGTCTTTGTTCGGTTAGTCGCACAATAACAATGTATCAGCTTTAGGACTCGTACTCGTTGTGTTTTTTTATTTATTCTATTTTTTTTTCTGTGCTTTCAGATCTATTTATGCCCTTGCTTTCGTTTTTCTTACACATTGTCTCTGTGAGCTACTGCAGATTCACACCATCAAACAGAAACAAAATGGATACCTCTGGGTCAAGCATCCATGCCATAGTTTTAATCTTCAAAGGCTAATAACAAAAACACGCTTCATTTCCATTAGAGCGTCTCCAGCTATGCTTGTTTGTAGAATGATACTCCAAGCCATGCAGAAGCTTATATAAGGGTGTATAGGTATGTCCCCGGATAACATAGGACGGAAAAGAGAATTGTTGAGCAATGTTAAGGACACTAGAAGAACTGTGTGTTTGTATAGGTAGCTATAGCTATTTCTTTTAATAAGGAATGGAATAAAGCCTCATTGAGCGGACAATAATCCTGTTAAAAGGAAACGCTGTCTTCGATGTGACTGCGAAAGGAACTCTTTACTGATGGTTATAATTACCAATTCCTTTGACGGGATCTACCTACTTAAGGAGTCTTAAAATCACACAGTGTTGCACCAATTCAATGTGTTGTCTACCCAAAGGACATTCTAGAAAAATCTCATTTACCCACGGTTACAGCATCAGATCGAAGTTGGTTATCATTCTGGCATCTTTTAGTTTTTGAGGACTTATTGGGAGGCAGCAGCTGCCACACATAAGAACTAATCAAACATATACCCATCTTTTAATTAAGAATGGCATGGCTATTTGTTTCATATCCCTTGATGAGTTTCTGATGAGTTCGATAATTTTGTCGAGGAGAGGGGCGCAACACTGGCGAAAACTTTCTCCTAAAGTGTTTCTATTTCAAGGGGAAAATTTCCTACAACAAGTAGGGAGATACCCTCGCCATGGAGGGGTCTAGAGTTGCATTTGGCTTGGGGTAGCTCGTGCAGAGGATGACTGCATCATTAATATGCTTTACACTAACCCAGGAGTAATTCTATTTAAATTTATTGTCATGTTGCAGAAATTTATGTTGCAAGATTTCAGGAGCATATATCTTCTTATCCTTTTCTTAGCTCCTCCCGGGAGTAGTGTCCTCAATTCGGCTCTGCACTCGTTTAAGTGGTATCTACATTTTGGGCGCCCAGCTAATGGTACGGGGTGGAGGAAGAGGGATGTCTATTAGTCTGATGTGCAACTTACAAGGATGAAAAGCTGAAGCGATATGTAAACGTATGAAGTCCTGTCAAGCCGTAAATCTTAACAACAAGACATTAGTCGACCAGACTCTTAGGCGCTCGTAGCTATGTCACTCCTGAAGAGTGTGGGTAAGAAGGAGACCGATGTTGGTAGTGGGTCTGGGTACATGAAAGGGGTTGGGCGAAGGACTCGCCATGTGTGTGTCAACTTGTCATGGATCGATGTACGGCGTAATTATTATGTGACTTGGAGCCGTTCAGTGCTAGTGTTGCGAAGGCGACAACAGGTGGATAGAACGACACTCCAAGAGGCGCAAAGTTAGTTAGAGCGGGCTGGGCAGAAGGGTCGTTGTTATGAACGAAGGAAGATGGGATGGCTATAATGAAATTTTCTGCCATCTGCTGGCCTATTGTGTGCACAGAATTTGGGCAAAAGCAAAGTACTTACCAAAGGTTTTGTTGCCTGAATAAAAAACCAATATTTGCGTTCGTGCAACCAAATTTGAATTAAAGTTCGAAGTGTAAACATGCCACAGGCGGCACTAAGGTGGAAAGTTGAACGGACTATTATATAGGAAGACAGCCTTAATATTATTATTTAGTATTAATAGAGCACATCAATGCCAAAGTTAATCGAAATGGCCGCTTGAGAGTTTTGGGGTTTTATTAAGCACTCTTGTTTTTTTTAAGATATCCGTTTTTGTTGTTTTAATTGGCCTAATTATGTTATGTGTAGATTTTAAAGTAATAAACTTTCTGCAGCTGCAAAATTCAATATAGGGCTGGCGGGTTCGCAACGCAGCAGAATGACATATGGAGGAAGTAGATCAGACAGAAATCAGATCAAATTGCTCTGTCTCTCAATAATGTCGCTTGGCGCTTAACTTTGTGGGCACAAACATACCGGAAGCAGGTAAAAATGCTCTATCGCTCAGAAATGTAGCTTGTCACTTAATGACAACGACTATGCGGGCTCGATCGCTCAAAAATGTGTGCTTGCCGCAGAAAGCAGAATATGTTGCTCTGTCGCTAAAAAATGTAGCTTTGCCAATTAACCACAACGACTACGTATGGGAGTAACCATACGGAAAACAGAAAATGTTGCTCTGTCGATTAGAAATGTAGCTTGTCCCTAAATGACAATGACTAAGTGGGCCCGATCGCTCAAAAATGTGAGCTTGCCGCAGAAAGAAGAATATGTTGATCTGTCGCTAATAAATGTAGATGGCCAATTAACAACAACGACTACGTATGGGAGTAACCATACGGAAAACAGAAAATGTTGCTCTGTCGCTTGGAAATGCAGCTTGTCACGAAATGACAATGACTGAGTGGGCGCGATCGCTCAAAAATGTGTGCTTGCCGCAGAAAGCAGAATATGTTGCTCTGTCGCTAAAAAATGTAGCTTTGCCAATTAACCACAACGACTACGTATGGGAGTAACCATACAGAAAACAGAAAATGTTGCTCTGTCGCTTGGAAATGCAGCTTGTCACGAAATGACAATGACTGAGTGGGCCCAATCGCTCAAAAATGTTGCTTGTCGCTTAACGACGGTGTGGCTGCAATCTAAACATCAAATTGTTCTGCCACTTGTATATTAAAGAATACGTGGTCATCATACTATCGCATATTTTCTTTTCAGCAGAAGCCTTTGTGCTTTTTTACTGCATAAATAAACGCATGACATGTATTTATGTAGCTAAGCGAAAGTAGTGTAGTGTAGTGTAGTATGGTGTAGTGTAGCGATTGCTCAGTTTACAAATTTAGCTTCACAATGGTAAACATCTTTTAAACTCTCCTTAAAACGATGGAACCACAGATTAATTCGTTGCTCATTTTAAACTAGATTTAAGTTAAAGCTTCAAATACCTATCTAGAAAATGTTGTTTCCCACAAAGCCAGTACTAGACTAATGAACTGAATTCCTAAATTCAAAAGAAATCTCTCAATCCTTTTAAAATGGCGAAATGTAAACATGAAATTTACATATGGCGCGGAGACTTATTTATATTTGGCATAACTTTTAATGAACTCTCTATGTTCACTTCAATTTGTGATCATGCCGAATACGAGCGTAAATCCTTTTAATGCATCCGCAATCCCCATCCACGTAGGCGTTATGTACACATGCTTTCAATATTGAATGCGCTCACTACATCCAGCCGCACTGGCACACAATGCTGTGTCATACCAATACATGACATGAATGCATTCATATGAATATTTACAAAAAACGAATTTTGCTGCACAAAAAATATTTGCAGTGTAGAATTGCGCATGCCACACTCGCAGTGTGTGTACGAATGTTATATTCATTATCATCATCAGTGTTGTAAGTAAAATGGCAACTTTATGGCAAATTCATAGCACGCTGAACGGCTCATGTACCGGTCGTACAAAGGTACTAGTCGGCAAAACCTTGAGTGCACATGGGTGGCTACCGGCTACACACATGTTGAATTATCAGGCGGTATGCGTGTGGTGTGTTCTGTTCGGTCTGGACCGGGGGAGTGTGAGTATGGAGCGTAACGTGTTTAATTGCTAGTAGAAATTACTACTGCTATTCAGTTTTTATGGTCGCCAGGACGAGTCGATATTTTGTAAAGAAATTGTTTTTTTATTTCTGTTTTTGCTCGAATGCATTCCAATTCATTGCGAGTTCATTTTATTTATTCATAATGGTCAACATTGTGCATGACATTCAGTTGGGCGGTTGCTTTTCTTTTTGTTTTGCATTCCGGTGTTCGCGCCATACCTACACTGAGCTCAGTAAATGGGGCTAGTGTTACAAACAAATAACTTGTCAGTGGTTCATATTCAATGGCGCCTTTGATGGATGGAAATTTATGCCATCACTCTATGGACAGCTGCCACCATCAAACTGACTAATCGAAAGCGGTAATCAATTGACAGCGAATCGATGTGCAGATTCACTTCCTGACAAAGGAAATACTGGAATGTCATTCCAAAGTAAATAACTCTGAATTAACTGTGTCAGATAACTAGATCCTTGAATGTGCACAATGAAAACGAAGTAAAAAGGTCTCTATCGGACTGTCCTTCTGATTTACAGTCAAAGATTCTCTGGGACGAAAAAATTTATGCATCTGTACGCAAAAACCGACCATATAGTCTGTAGGGCGGTTTATATAGATAGATAGATATTTTATATTTCGTATAAAAGAATCTTACATGACTATTGTTATTGCACATTTTACAGAGATTTGATAATTTGGGTTTTATCTTTCTACTGAGATATTATTTTTATGTAAGATAGATAGGTAACAAAGAAAAAGGATAATCTTGAAGGAAAATACGAAAAAAAAACCTTCAATATAAAAGAAAAAAAAAAAAACAAAGTAGATACTAATGAAAAATAATATTAAATGTATGTTATATACACTAAATAAAATAAATAAATAAATAAATATAAATAAATAAATAAATAAATAAATGGATAAATAAATTAATAAATAAGTAAATAAATAAACAGACAGATCAAAATAAATCGATGAATAATTGAATATAACAGCACAGAGAAAGAAGTGACTAGGCTTTCGAAAGTTTAGATATGTTAACACGAATAAAGATAATTGATAATTTAATTACAATGGATTTTTTTATGATTGTAGTTCGTTTACAAGTGGATTTTCAGTAAAACCATATCTTGAATTAAACGTGTTCTTAAGCTTAACAATTTTATTTGCCATCAATTCAATATTCGCTCTTTTGTGTATATCAACAGTAGTAGAATTAAGAAATAACAATAACGTAGTAATAAAAAATAAAACTAAGAAACAAACTGTGCCCAGAGATAGATTAAAACATTTTAGTACGTAGAATAGATCATAACAATAATAGTAAATTAGATAAGATAATAATAACTTCTTTAGAATAATTATATTATTCAATCAAAATGGGAGATTTAGTGTGCATATTTGTTTACTCAGGCATACATACATTCCATTCCCACACTTTGTTGCAATTCAATCCAATACTTGCAATGTCCATACAACGGGAATATAAGCGACGGACACTCGAGCTGTGCACGAGTTGCTGAATACTTCATTAGTTTTAAGACATTATCAAAATCATTCCGAATAAATTATCAGAAGAAGACGGCCGTGTTTTTAATTATTTATAAAAACGAATAAACATTACACCCTATAGAACGAACACTTGGCGGATGATCTTGGTGTTGGAGTTGCCGTTGTCGTAGCTCGTGGTGGGGCGGCGGGAGATTATATCGAATGGGATTCGAGCGCCTAATACTTCTGTTGGCGGGTATTTTGTAGCGCAGCCACCACTGGAGTTGGTAACACAGACAAATCATACTGAGACCCCTAACTCACAATCCTCTAGCCCTCAATTTATTTTCAAATTCGCCATTTTGTTTTCCCATCGGTGTTATGTCAATTTAGAATCCGTGTGATATGCAAAAATATACAAAAAAATACAAAAATAAGTGCTGCCAACCTCGGCAACCGTTGGGAAATGTGGTAGAGTCCGGGAATACCACATTTTTGCATTACCAAAAATGCCTTTGGTTAGTTATTAGAAATTGTTAAAAGGCGAATAATTCGATTTTGTTGGTCAATAAAACTATCTAAAGGAGATGTTCATACTAGAAACTTATTAGGACAAACATGGTTGCGTATTTTCTGCTTTTGAATATCATTAACTTCGATTAACACGTGTAAATTTCTCTTGGATAACTGAAGAAAATTTGCTTTCATTTTTCTTAAATATTTTAAGCAAATGTTCACTTATTCATAAAAAAAGTATTATCCACACATAATGAATAATTTCAAATTTAACGGATAAAATTCTATGAACGCTGTCAGCACCTTTGACCACAGCCGGGTGCGAGTGTGTTGGTGAGTCGGAATTTTTGAAGTTACGTGACATTTCTATGTAACAATACAAGCGCACTTAGCATTTGCCACCCCATAAGAATATAGCTTGTAGGCAAGTAACGGGAAATCGGCCGAAGTTGGTGGTCTCAGTATTTTCTCTGGTTGGTAAGCTGTTCTAGTGGTATGCTAAATTAGCATATCGATCGTTCTTCACCTGAACGAGGCACAATATATAGATATATATATATATATATATATATTTGTTTTGAAGTAATACGTCTTTAGGCACGCCTGACTTGCGAGGTAAGCTGGTGATTGCGTCACAAAATCGTTACGGAAATTGCGAACGGAAGTTGAGAGGGAGATAAAAAGAGAGAGAGTTACGTATCGAATATTACTGTAGAGGCAAGAGAGATAGATGCGAGCATACATTTTCGTTCTCTCTTTCTCTCAGTTACGTTTCATTATCTAAGACACATCATACAGTGCAGCAGTGATACCATATCGGGGGATTTCTCACTTTTTGCGGGATTTTCTCACAAATAATAAGCTAAAAGGGACAAAGGTATTTTACCTTTTGGTCAAATATTGTTCCTAATTGCTCATTTCATTAAGAATAAAAAAATGATTCAACCTACGATAAAATTAAATATTTTCATGTTTAGAAAAAAGTCATTCAAAATATCTAAATGCTTTCAATTTCTTTTTTTTTTATTTCCCTAAGCTGTTTCATAAAATGACATATGTGTCTGTGAATGAATTACGAGTATTTTTTTTAAATAATAAATTTATTTATTTTGTAAACATAAAAGGGATATTTTGAGTATAATCGTGGGATAACCTGCCTCTAAAGTCTGGTATCACTGTAGTGAACTCCCATTATCTGTATTACACTGTAGGAGCAACAGAGACAGGTGCGAGCACACAGTTTCTTTTCTTTCTCTTATAGCCAGTTACGTTTCGTATATCTAAGACACGACTATTGCAAGGTTGCCACTTTGGTAGTTTTTAACAAATTTGGTAATTTTTTTTGCTTATTGAGTTTTGGTAATTTTTATCTGGTTATGGTAAATTTTTGAGCAGATGTACCAAGAATGCGAACTCGATATCACCTCATTTAAATGCTACCTTACTGCTTCTGGGTGAACGCATTGCATTATTTGCGTAGCTATGTTTCATCACCATCCATATAAAACTGTTTTATTCGCTATTCAAAAAATTACAGAACTGCACTCATTTTCTTCTTTTGACAGATGGTGAACTTCAAAATAGTTTCTTTTCCTCTTTATAATTATATTGAGATATGGTTAATTAATCACATTTTTCATATACAGACATGAAACTCTAATTTGTTAAGAGTTTGTTATAAGAAAATAGGTAGATTATCTCCCATGTCTTCTAGCAGCTGGTTATTTTGTTTAAAATCAAGTAAAATAATTTGAGATTTTTTTGTAAGTGGCAACCGTGGCCTATTGCCTGTATCATACTTGATCTCTTATAGCCAGTAAATTATTAAAGAAAACTGATATATTAGAATGTATAAACTAAACATGTATATTTAGATGGAGCTAAAGAAGTTTTACTTCAGTCGTGTGGTCGAAAGTACACTCGTTTTTTTTTAAGTTGGGTTTTTTTTTTCTTCGCGATACGTCCAAGTATGGAAACTACTCGTCCACAAAAAAAAAAATATACTCAGAAAAACGATATCGAGTCAAAAGGGTACTCCCGAACACTCCTCCGAACGAAAATCCACACCAAGAACTGTCAGTCAAAGACGAGCATGACTACCTTATATATACTGGCCGGTTGTCTTCCTTGCGGGTTTTTTGTTAGTCATACGACCTCACGGTTTTTCTAATTTAGGTACCTTATTATTGTTCTTGCTCTATTTTGTAAAATCTATTCATAGTATTCGGGTGAAATAGCTCCGTCCTACTTTCTCCAAGCTTTCCCTTGCTGCAATGCTAGACTTGAGATAGGGTAGGGTAGTCCTCTAACCTACTTTTCAAGTATGGTGTAGATAGCTTCGACGGCGAAGCCTTGTACGTGGTTCTAATTTTAGCTATTCCCCTTTTTATTGGGAGGAATATCCCTCCCACTAAGCGAAATCACAATCCCTTTCGTTGAAATAGTAATAAAAAAAATCATTGCATAATTTAAGGATTTCAACTAACCTAACCGGAACGGGAACTGAGACCCGTTTCCTACATATTTTCCGTATAAAAGATACTCGTATCAATGACTTTGTATCATAAGCAAACCAGGAAGGTTTGGTTAGGTTAGGTAAGGTGGCTATCTAGAAAGACACACTTAGACCATATTGACATAGGTCCTTTGAAATACCACATTTAAGTGAAGAAAAAAGGGGAAATGACCAAGGTACTATTTGCATGCCTTTTTGTTTTATTTATGCTTGTGACGATTTGTCTTCGGTTATAGACGTCGGGTGACCGAAACAGTCTACCCCTGGAGGTGACTAGTGGACGACATGTCTTCGAATAGATGACGGTGACCGAAATAGTAAAACCCGCGCTTGTAATCCTCCGTCAAAATTACGTAAAACTGGTTTACATCAGAATCGGCGATTTATTAGATCGGCCCTTCTGTTTCGTCCAAGCCACAAAACATATACGAAAAGTTAGGCAAGTCCTTCTTTAGCCCAGGTTCTCAGAACCTTAAGCATGAGTGCGAGTTTTTTTTTTCTGAAAAGAAGGAACTCACGATTTTAGGCACTACCTAATGGCTCTCCTAATGGTCGCAGAGAAACTCTTTTGTAACACCGTTTTGTGGGTATTAGGATAAGCCTGAGAGTCATTGCTCCGTAACTCAGCTCTGTTTCCCATCGCGGACCTACCACAAAGAAGTTGTTCTGCCCTACAGGTTTCCCGGGATGGTGATACCCTTTACATAGCCACATACGTATTTGTGTTGCTACTCCTTATGCACCTGAGTGGATCTGTCTAGAGAAAACTCAGCTCCGTTTAAGCCTTTACCTACCTCGTTTGTGTAACGCTTCGGTACCTTGAACGGTATCGACGAGCTGCATACATATGCCCCCTTAACATAGCTGCTTCAAAAGGGACGACACCATTGTTGGCGCAAACCCTTTCTTGTGACAAATCCAGGAATATTTTTTCCAGTCTTTATAAGCGCTTCTCCACTCAAGCCTCCCATTGAAAGAAAGCCTTTCCCCAGATCTCTTCATAAACCAAATACGGATATCGTCATCATGCGGCCGTTTTACTGTTACGTCCATAACTTCGTAATCACATTTCATAATGGTACCTCAATTGGCCTTCCGACCAGAATTAGCACTTCAAAATCAGCAGCTCCAGTCATGCACCCAAAGCTAGGTAGGTACCAACCTACTCTACCGCGCCCACGCGGCACGCGCACGTTTGTCAATTACTGTTTGCCAGGTGTGTATATTGCAAACCGCTTAATACCGAAACTCTGTTATATGGGCTGAACTTATTGCAGCAACCTGTGCGTGATAGCCTGTGGCTTTCAATTATCCCTTCGGCTACTCATTATTTTCGTCTCGTCGCTGCAATAATAATTGCATGTCCACGCTCGTCATCGTTTCATAACCAAAAATATAATGCCATAGAGCGGGTGCTGTGCTGAAGCTTCCATTCGCCATCGTTAGCAACATCATTAACAGCTGCCAACTCGACCGCTTTCATTATGCATGACGCAAATAAGTGGTTAACGATGATAACATCCTCTTCCTTCATATTTCCCTATAAGTTTTCTGCCAAACATTCCGTGTAACTTTACTTCGTCCTTGAAATGGATACTAAATACCATGATACAAAACTAAATGCCATCTGTGCACCTGCACTAAACCGTCCTTTGGCCTTGACAGATGACAGTCGACAACCATACACAGGTAAGCGGCTGGCAGGCAACACACGCTAAAGGGAACTTTAATTCCATTAACTCGTTGGCACCAGTTACGCGAAACCGCACAATACGCACTCAAACATTGATTCCTCTTACACTATATCTGTATCGCACACACACACACCCATAGGACACAAAAAAGGCAGAGGACGATAGCGACGAGGAGTCATGGCTTTTGAATGCCCAACGGCGACAGGCTCCCGAGAAGGCCATCATTTTCTCTGAACTGAACCCGTTTTGACATTCAACACGCAACAATGAATCATTGTAATGTGTCAGGGCAGGCAGGACCTGTACTGTAATGTTCGACAACGACATTCACAGTTCGGTGTTGTCTGGCTGTGTTTTTGTTGGTCGGCTCGCAGTCTAATTATACGTACAGATACACTAGGTGGTAGAAAATGACTCTCCTTGGTGCTAGTGTACACTTTCTCCCATTCCACTCGTTGTCCTTCCGATGATGATGATGATAACTCTGCTGCCTGGCTGGTCGGTGGTTACATGAGAATCACCGCAATGGTTTCCGTTTCAAAAATATTGTACACAACACAAGTCACACACACACACACACAGGCCTGACTGTGTTCTTTTGTGTCCTACAAACAACAACACGAATAACAATAATACAAATGAAATGCCAGGGTTGAAAGAGCAAAAAATGTGAGTAACTACAGTTGCCAAGCTTCAGTCTTGACCCATTTCCCCCGACATCTACCTACGCCAGATGCACATAGATGCAATCATTAAGGATAGAAATATTATTTAGCTGCGACAGCACCTAAAAGTCCTGCACAGCCG
Source organism: Cheilosia vulpina (assembly GCA_916610125.1). Classification (NCBI taxonomy): domain Eukaryota; kingdom Metazoa; phylum Arthropoda; class Insecta; order Diptera; family Syrphidae; genus Cheilosia; species Cheilosia vulpina. Next base: position 71,337,238 of record OU744277.1, on the reverse strand, counting down.
GTTCAAGTCATACGGTATGCGTTGCAGGTTTTGACGTATCATTATTTCTGCAGTAGCAAGTAGGAGGCAGCCAGATCCTGTAGTGGCAAATCTGACCCCACTGCTATCCGTCTTTCTGGGGCTTATTTTAAATATGCATTTTTCATGTTTCCAGCAGATTTGTTAAATTTTTTTTTGTTCCCTTTGTGTTGGAATAAGACGCGTGCTATTGTTGCCAGGGATGCCAATTTTCGCATTAACCATTCATTAGACAAATTGGATTTCTTTTCCAGATGCCTGTTGTTGCAAGAATTATGGTAATTCGAATTATAGGTCTGTTGACCACGGACTCATGGAATGGTGAGCGTATGGTTGGGGACGACAGTTTTCTGATGTGCTGATGGTGGAGGCAGTGCCAAAGATGATTTTTTCCACGCCAGTAGAGAGAAAATGGAAATATTTTTGGTGGGGACAATTGCAAACGCCTACCAGGTCCTGCGATATTTAATATATGGACATCCTATCCCTTGTTTAAAATTCAGCAACAAACTGCGGTTGCGGTAGTTGATGTTTGTCCTGAGGGACAAAGAATGGTGCGTTCAAAATCGTTTTCGAACAATACCTGTTTTGAGCTAAAAATTCTTCGACTTATTTTCGGTCCCATTGGCATTGACCGATTGATTTTAGAAGTAGAATTGACAGCGAAACGTACGAGCTGTATACGGCGACGTCGACCGTTTCAAAATAGCATAGCATCCGTCTAAACTGTCAAGATAAGAAGAGCGAAAGAACATGAATTCTTCGGGTCTCCGATTCCAAATCGGGTTGAGAAGGTAGGAGCGGAAAATCTGACCTGAGTTAGCACGCGAAATAGGGTTTTTGCTTTAAGACTTTTTATTAACCAAAAATATAGATCTGTACATTCCCTTAAAGTTCGACTTGAACTTCTTTTCTCGTACATTAAACAGCAACCTCGAGTTGAATATTCGAAGCTGGGATGCATATATATCTCCCACATGTGGCCCTTAACATTGATTGAAATGAACCTCTCGCGGGTGGTCCGGAATAAATAGTTGGAGCAACAGGTCCGTATGAGGCAGGTAGTGGACTGTGATAACAAGAGTTCCAAACGCTGACTGCAGCGCCGCGTAGGTAGTAAGGCTTATTTTATTCTCTCGAAGGAAAATAATAGCGCGGTTTATTTTTCAAAAACATCTCATGAAGCCTTCCGTTTAGTTTGCTCTAAGCCGGTACAAAGGCTCCTTCTTCTAATACCTACTCAAAGGTAGGCCTCAGGATGTCTTCTATTCAAATACAACCTTTTTGGATTGTTTAACTGATCATTTCTGTATTTGCAACATGCTTTTCACATTTTTGAAGAGAATTCACGTCTTGGAGAAAAAAGCCTTCCCAGACCATTTATTTCGAACAGCTTTTGGAGAGTGTGAATAAATTCACAAAACCTGCTTCACAATTGAGTTCTAATTTCTAAACCCTGTGCAGAGATAAAAAGAAAACCGCAAATTCGGTACTCTCATTTGACACTCTATGCCATGCCGCTCAAGACCCACTGATTGTTAAAAGAACGAAAACATGCACATTCTGATGGACAAAATTTAACAGTCGGAATTACTTTGATTGGCTTGAACAGAAAGATTAGGAGTCCTTACGTTTTTAGTACGAAATGTGAACATTAATGCGATTCAGGTAATTTACAAAATTTTACAAATTTTTATTTAAGTAAAGAAGCCGAACAAAGTTGTGATTCGTGAGGCATATTTCTCTCATTGGAGCTTCTCCCGTACATTAATTTACTAGTTTGCTAAAGGCATTCGCATAAGTTTCCTCTATGTGTTCGCATATGGTTCTTCCGTGTGTGTTTTTGTTGCCGTTGCTTCTTCAACCAGCATTTTCAGCAAGTCAACCATTTTTAATGTAAAATAGATCGCCAGGAATTCTCAAATGAATTCCTTTTCAAGGGGGTTCGAATAGGGTTGCCAAACGTACATTTTTTTTATCTTAAATTTGACCTTTTTCACTCTAAATCTAGAATTTAAAAGGGGTACAGGAAGTCCCGCATTTTCATACATCTTTTCACTAAACTAAAGTACATTTGCGAAGTCATAGTGATAGTGTTACACAAACTTTCACAACTGAACAGAACGAGTTTTTTTACATCAAATAGTTGAAAGTTATTTAAATATTTAATTTTATTATTTCTTAATTTGAAACCGATAACTAATGGCATTGTTGATGTTCTTTAAAATTGTTGTCCCTCAAAATACTAACTGACCCCCTCGCCTTATAACCTGTAACACATTCCGTAATTTTTCAGACGATTATCGTCGAAACGACAGACCTCCAAAAGTATCAACTACGTGCCAAAATCACGAATTTTAGACCTTAATCCAGTTCATTTCCCACAAATGTAATGAAAGCTGACGATTGTGAAACAAATTCGGGCAGAATATAACTTCTTATGGTCATCAAAGTTTCAAAAACAAAAACGATATCGTTCCGTAAATTATTGATATACGGAATCGGAAGGGTTACCAGGTTAAATCTAAGTGTAACCAAATGCGAATAACTGAGCTTAGCGATTTAAATTAATTCGTTTAAAATCGGAGATAGGGAAGCCACGTCTATGTTCGATGGGTGGCGCTTTACTCTACAGTCTACACTTCAATCGCAAAACTATCCCCCAAACTGGCACTGTCGTACATAATTTTGATAATACAGTAGAAGTCGGTTATAACGACGGTGAAGGGACCGAGGAAATAAGATCGTTATAACCGGCGGTCGCTATATCCCACTGCCTTCCACAAATATTGCGTATACATAATGAAACTAAACAAAAAAAAGCAAAGTGGGCTTTATAAGCGACTGGTCGTTATAAGCGACTGGTAATTATAAGAGACTGGTCGTTTTAAGCGACTGGTCGTTACAAGCGAGGTCGTTGTAAGCGCCTTCCACTGTACAAGGTGGGCCAAAAGAGATCACCGTATTGGAAGACGCTCTTATTTTTGCAAATGGCCGCCAATGTAAAATCTGTTTTGACATTTGTGGACTAGACAGATGTAGAATACAAGTGAACAAGTCATGGAGCGATACACTCCCCAAGAACGCGGAATAATCGTGTCAATTTTTTTGCGTAACAATTCGTCTGTAGTGTTGGCGCAGCGCGAATTCCGTCGCCGATTCCACGGCCGTCCGACACCGACTGCGCAAACACTGCGCCGTTTGGACACCAACCTTGAAGAGTATGGGACCACACGAGACGTTGCCAAGAGTGGCCGGCCCCGGAGCGCCCGATGTGCCGAGGCTATTTTTTTTCGAGAACGCCGTTGGTCAAACGACAACAGTGGACGGTGCGCGCTATAGGGCCATGTTAACCGAGTTTTTTCTGCCGCAAATGGATCAATTAGCCTGAAGGACATGTGGCTCCAACAGGACGGAGCTACGGCACACCCTGCGCGGTCCACAACCGATATTCTGAAGGCGGCGTTCCCGGGTCGCCTCATCTCTCGTTTTGGCGATTTGCACTGGCCCGCAAGATCACCCGATTTAACCGTGCCAGACTTTTTTTGGGAGGTTTTTTCAAGTCCCGTGTTTACGTGAACAACCCCGAGACCCTAGAAGCCCTCAAGGACAACATTCGACACGAGTGCTAGAATCTGTCGCCCGAAATTCTCGCCGAAGTGATGAAAAATACGAGCCCGTATGGCAATCAATTGTGGAGGCGCCCTTTGACCAATATCATCTTCTCGACTTGACCAATAGAATTCTAAAGGTTCAAATAAATATAATCAAAAAACAGAATCGAAGTTTTTCATTTAGAAAAAAAAGAGAGCCAAACAACATCGGATGACTTCTTTTGGCCAACTTGTATTTATAAGCACCCTTCTATTTAGCTATGGTCAAAAAGAACAATAGGCCGGCTACTACCGGGTATGGCAACACTAACTCCACATTGCACTCGTTCGCCTAGGCTTCATTCCATGCAGCCTTCGCTAACTATCTGCACACACAAATTGCGTATTCAAAACGTGTTTCATGATACCAAAAGTGGGTGTGTGCATGTGTGCGTGGTGGGAGCTCATTCTCGGAGCAGCGCGTGTGCATTTTTCTGATGATAATGATGCACCTACAGATGATGATGGCATCTTACGTCAAGCAAATGCATTCCAAAAGTCCTGCCCGCATTATGCTGATGACAAGACGGCGACGACGACGACTGCCACAATGGCATAGCGGTGGCTCACAGGCCGACTGCATTCTTCGCGTCGTCACAGAACATAGTAGATAGTACCCACCCGTTTTCTTTTTTATTCCGCGCGGCTCTGCGTAACTTGTCGCCCTGTCTTCATATCTCTGTTTGTGTGGTCTCAAAACTAATGAGGTGGCAGAGAGTGAGTATTATATTTGCATGCATGCAAAATAATAATTACAGCATGTGCTGCCGCATACATACCACTCCGCTAAGGACGAAAGGCAAAATATTATTTTTCCCTCGTTATTTTCTACTCTGTGCTTATTTTTTTTTTTCGTTTGTATGCAGCTTTCTGAAAACACACCAAGTCTACATTTTATTACACACAACGAAAGTGGTGAAAAAGCATCCGGGGCGCGAGGACCAACGCAGGCAGAGGGAGGCGTGTATAGCCTGCGTTGGCATGCATTGCTGCCAAGGCCATCATAGTAATCAGGGTAAGGAAAACATTCACGCTTATACAAAATTTCACATTCATTCATCCTGTAATAATTTCATATGCAATTGTGGCAGTTGAGCAGCACATCAAGGATAGTTCGAATGCAGAAAAAAAAAACACACACACAGACGATAGAATATAACACCTGAGCCTGAGCGGTTGGATGAATCGAATGACGAAGACGTCGTCGTCGATTCGATATTGGATTCGATTGAGGGCGAACTTCGAGTGTGAAATCGAAATCACAACAATCGTGATGATGGTTTCCAGTCAGGATACGCATGTCAATTGCGGATCGAAATGAGGTTAGTTAACTCTTTGCATAAGCAGTGGAGGCTGGATATTGAATATGCTATGAAGGAAACAGACGTGCACAATGGCACGTTCTCAAGTGGTTCGGTTTTGGGGTTAGTGCAGAAGTGGACGAAACCTTGACACAGTAGAACGGTGTCATCTGCTTTTCTTTGCATGTTCACCTCAAGTGTTTGCCTTTTCTCTGCATCCGAAATATGGATATCTGCCTATAAATAAAATGAAAAATGTATGTGGACACAGTGGGGTTGGTAAATAAATCGACCGAAGTTGGCTTCTTTGGTTTTAAAACAAAGAACCAAAAAAGAGGCGGGCCGAGGAACCATCATTTTTTGTCCTACCGTTTACGGCGTATTTCAAAAGCCACTAAATGAAAGGAGGATTTCCGTAGCCGTGAACGACGATAAAATCTGCTAAAACATAAAGTAGGCACTGTTATCCATCGGACTCATTGCAGGTTTAAGTGTTTAAGTCACTGTCCAAGTTATCTGAAAGTTTGGAAAATATTTTCGACAGCTCTCTGGCTATGTACTCGTACCTATTTCCCGCAAGTGTTAAAGTGACTTGAAGTGAGGGCTTCTAAGGGATGCTTGTCAATCGACAATTCTCCGCAGCGCATACTCTGTCGGAACTCTCAAATCACACTCGAGGTATTCGATTTCGGAAAAAAAGAAACAATTGAAATACGATGCCCCATTGATCTCACGTCCTCGTATTGTTTTTAATTTTTTTTTTTTTTTTTATAAACTCATGCCCAGCTGGCTGACACTGCGACCTGTAAGATGTTTGGTGGTTAATATTTCGCTTGACTTTGCACAAATTGAAGCAAAAAATGCGTTGCTTTATTGTTTTTTTATTTTTATTGCTCACATTTATTAACACTTGACTGCAAATCGTAAATAAATTCCGCGACTGATTGTTGTCGGAGGATATCGGAAACAATTCTAATGCAGCTGCCAAAGGTGCCACTCAAAAACAGACCTTATCGCAATGCAACGCATAACGCTGTAGTGTGTGACAGTGACATTTGTATCGGAACAATTCGCCGAACAGCTGTAATCGTATAAAATCGGAGAATTTTCCGTTCCGACAGATACCTCGCTAGATACCTGACTATAGGGCCGATAGTGTAGTCGGCCGGAATTATTGTTTTGTGTTTTTTAAGAACTTTTCTGACGCCAGAGCTCTTGCTCTGAAAGAACCAAATCTTGGAAATATTTAAAGAGATTTTTGAAACCGAGTCCCTTTAAATATTTTCAAATTTTTTTGAGGAACAAATTGGTACAAAATATTTTAATTTTCTGGTGTTGGGAAGTGCTGCGACACCCCGTTTTCAATAGCACCTTTCCTGCGCCAAAGTTTGACAACTTTTTATGCCATTTGCACCATCGTATAGGGTGTCCCAGTAGAAGTTTTGTTTTGTTCGCGAATGATGGATCCGTTTGCATCCTTCAACAACACACTTCCGCCTTACAAGCAATATTAGTAATCAGAAGACAGAACTGCCGATAATGGAGATGGAGTCTTGCGAATACACAGCGTAAACTTCACCTATCGGAGGAAGAAATACTTGACTCGTTCTGGCCATTTTTCAGAAATTTAGTAGCTTCTCAAGGCAATCGGGAAACACATATAGATGACCGCTTTTTTTAAAAAAATAATAAAATAAAGCATTCTTCTGAATAGCTCTGCTCCAGCTCCAAAAAGTATCGAGAAGAGAAGTTTTACATATATATTTTGTATGGGAGGTGCCACACCCCATTGTCCAATTTCTGTTTCATTTTGCAAAGGGCCTTGTACAGACGATATAGATTCATCTTCCAAGTTAACCAACTCTATCTCCAACAGGTATATCCCATAAAGTTTGCTTGCTGTTTCAAGCGAGGACTGCTCCAGCAGTCCTACATACCGTCCATCGATACCACATTAGACAAAAGTTATGGTAATCAGACAGTTGTGTTTTAGGATAGAAGTACTGAAATCCCATCTCCATCTTAAACAAAAGCCCACATCACCTTAAAAGATTTATATTGTCATTAATCCGCTATACGCGGGTAGGTTCATCGAGAGCCATTCAAACAAAAAAAAAACCAGCGGACATTCCCGCCACCGTTCTCCTAGGATGAAATACATTTTAATCTGAATAGAACTCTCTAGCTTCGATTTACTTTCCAACCATTCTGTACCGTACGTTCTGTGCCCCCAAACTTATATCCGCTCGTTCAATTTTGTTTCCCGAATGGGCATCTTCACTTCATCCTTCTCTTTAGAATCATGATAGCAGCAATCTGTGATGGAGACACCACTTAAAAGGAAAAACTTTTTCCATAACTCTCCCCCTTGATATAGCTGCAAATAAAAATGCACTAAGGAGGAAATTTTAATTCCATTGAATTCTTTAAGAGTTCCCTACCAGGAACTGAAGCTTCCCTAGGTGGCACTCCTCGGGGCGTACAATTTTTAATAAATTTCTTTCAATTTAAATGCATAGCGGCGTGTAACCTTAATTGCACTTTTTCCCACCACCAGTAGAACGCTGTACACTGTGACGGCAACGACACCCAAGTTGTTTCTCTTAAATTGGATTTAAATGACTGTCGGGCATGGGACTGTTGAAATGTGTCAAATATGTCACCCGCCGTACGGCGTACATGCGAACGAGCTAAATGCTACCTTGTAATACTTATTGCAGAAATTAATACTCATACCTCTTCGGATAATTATAAATAATTGCTGATAATTGCATTGAAATCCCAGGCGACTATTTAATTAGCTATAATACAGCACTCCAACCGGGGCCAATCTGAGGCACTTGGAAGTCCTTCGAGTTCGGTGCGTTCAGATGACACTTTTCGTGAAATTGATTGGCAGCACTGAAGTAAGGTAGGACTTTTAAATACTTAATTGCCGCAGTACAAAGTTCAAAATCCACCGCAATCACTTGAAATTTGTATTAATTACCTCAAGTATCTGTGTGCGAGCATCCCAATAGAGCTATCTATCAAAGGGCGAACACTCGCATCCATTTTTCATGTACCAATGAAACTTTTGATTAATGACGTTTAAATTTAAAAAAATGCAAAAAAAAAAAACTTTTCAATTAAAGTCACAAAACACGCCACTGGGCGTCAAATAATAAATGGCTTTGATGTATGAGCGCATTAGCTACGCAAGTCGAGATGTCGTTTTTTTTTTGTCGGTATTTTTGTGCATGCCAAAATCGATTTTGATATCCTCTCGCTTAGCTGTATTTTATTCGGATGGGCCGTACTCTCAATGTAACCATAAAACTTTGCATATCGCGCACATTTTTCTTTTGTTTTATCCCGAAATGGTGATTACACTAAGTTCCAGTGAAATATGGCGCGAAAATCTGTATTTGATGTCCTTTTTCAGAGTGAAAAGCTGGAAGTGATGTGAAAAGATCGAAAGGCGGGTGTGTCTGCTGATGTTAATTGGTGAATGCTATGTCGCTTAAAAGGAAATTGGCTTAAACGTTGCTTATTTCAGATTAAGTATTTGTGAGAGGTATTCTGAAATTAAGCCCTTTTTGGGAATGTTAAGGACAACTTAGGGCTGCTGCGGTGGTGGAAACCGGTCCCTTTATCGAATCCAAGGACTTATACGGGGTTGGCCATCTAGTGGTTTCTTTTTAAATCATAGCTTATTTTTACACTTACAGCTGTATCCCGCTCGAAATCTTGACAGAAAGTCAGTATCATACCTCTCCGCGGAACGAAATGAGTCGCTCCACGATTGAACAGCGTAAATATTGTAAACTTATTTCGAAAGTGAGTGGTGTGTACCCCAAACAGTGCGGTTTTTGAAAAGAAGTTTTGGCCGAAATGCGAACCGCGCCTGCTGTACGTAAGTTTGTGCAGAAAGTTCGTGCGGCTGGTATGCTAGTATGGACAACACTCATGGTCCCCGTCGTCCTACGTTGCGCACAGGCGAGAATGAGGCCGAGAGTGTGAGACTCTTCAAAGGCTGGGAACAACGTTGCGGTCAACGAGGGGCGTTACCGAGCGATTTTAACCGACTGTTTTTTTACTTAAATTGAAATGATGGATTTGGACGACCTCTGGTTTATGCAGTCCATGCCACAGCCCGAAACCATCAACAAGGTCATGAAAAATTGGAGTGACAGAATGAACTTGAACGTTGTGTTCCATAATTAATGGAAATGTTTGCTCTTAGTCATACAGTCATAATATATGGATACAATTTCTTTTTGTGCATTTTTAAAAAGAAAATTGTATTTGACCCACCCGTTTCAGTTTAGGATTTGACAGCTTGGCGACACCGAATTGTACGGGATGTTAAATAGTATTTTTTTTTTCAAATTATGACGTAGCCACGCAGGGTAAGAGAAAGTCCAAGGTACTTGTGGCGGAGTTTTTAATACAAGGTAACGCCATGAAAGTGTGTTCTTTTTTTCTACTTTATCTCTTGTATCGTACGAGCAAAGAGAATTTGAGGAGATTAATCCAATCTTTTATTTACTTCATGCATGACGCGTATGGTATGGATGCGGCAATAGCAGCGTTGTTATATGATCATATTTATCGTAAATGTTACGATTTTGAAAGGTTGATACGACGCTCCGATTTTTGTTTTTTTTCGCCCCAATTTCTACGATTTCGTAAGTATTTTTACGATTTTTTCCGATATTATACAAACATTAAATACGATGGGTAAACCGAAACACCACTCGATAAAATACAATTCCAGAAAAAGAACCCACAAAAATTTAGAACTGCATTTAATATGACTTTACCTTAACAACACATCCCTTTGCAATTAGCCGGCATCGATTTCCGATCATACCCTTTTATGTTTTTTTTTTTGCGTGATAGGATAGATAGCAGTAGCCATACTTCCTATGCTAGAGCTGCGTTATGTTTAATTGGCAATGGCTACTTTTACATGTTATTTAATCCGGGTTAAAGTTTACACACGGATTTATGTGAGCTTAACCACCCAAAAATTTAATCCAAGGCCATAATATTCAGTCGTTAAAACCGAACCGAACCCAGTTTTTTTTTAATTCGACTGAATTTTAAAAAAACTGTACTCGGTGACCAGTTAAAGTACTTTAACTCGGGTTAAAACTCAATTTCATAAAGTTGACATCTGTTCGATTGCAGGGCGCAAGAAATAAGAAGAGTAGAAAAGGGGAATAGAAAAAAAGACTTCATTCTGAAATGGACGTAATTAATGTTGATGTCTTGTCGAAGAACTGATGAAACAACAGCTTGTAGTTGAATATATCAAATGCACAATCGGGTATGCGTCGACTATAACGATGTGGTAATTTTTGGAAAAGTTTCCGCCTGAAAAAAGAGACATTTTGGACATAATTTGACAAACATTTCGGCATAACCTTTAAATATAACTGGGCTCAAAACAAAAGAAATAAATTTCCAAGTGACAAACAACAAAAAACAACTGCAATTTTTTTGTAAAATTTGGCATTACGTAGGCTTAAGACGGCTTGCAATCGGTTTAAACTGTTTTAAGTCCGCATTTAAATTCATATTTATTGCAGCAGGCTTAATGCATGATTTAAATTTTCGGGTTTTAAAAACTAGGATTCAATGTTTGGGTGTAAAATTAACTTAAACCTGATTTACACCCGGAGTGAACAACAACTGTTCGGCTTCTCGAGCATTATAAAAAAAACACTCAAATTAAGTACAAAATAGGTTTGTTTGAGGTGAGCCCTATTGCACACTAGTGCGCACTGGGTTGACCCTAATACGTTCGAGATAGCACTGAACTCGCCCTGTTACTGAAAACCTGCGTTTAACATGACTTCTTGGGCACCGCAGTTGTGCCCTAAACTGACCCCAGTTAATTTGTCGGGGCAAGAATTCAGTGCTGAGTTTGCTGTCATTTCCCTTGCTGTTATTCATTTTCAAACTTATCATCTATCTTCCGAACGCTTTTATCAACTAATTGCAATATGGCAAAGTCAAATTTTGAATTGTGTTGGAGTAAATTAATTATTGTTTATAAAGTTTTCAATTTAAATAATTTATTGTTTCAATTTCACATTTCAATTTGATTCAATCTCATTTGTATTTATTACTCATGCAAATGCCTTTTAATACAATAATATGTCAAAATGAAGTCTATGTTTTTTTATGTCATTTTAGTGACATTTTGAGGTTAAACTTTTTTTGGTTAAAATAAAACTCTGTATAATTGTCAAAGGAAGTGGTTTCATTTTATTAATGTGGTTTTGAGTTCATTAATTACAAGAAAAAAAATATAAAAGGAAATCCAGGGAGTTGGAAATCGAGTGGAGTGCAAAATAAGAAAAACGGAGAAATTCAAGAAAACAAATTGAGTTCATCCATTTTTAACAATAATCGTAGAGAAGTGTTACAAGAAGATAAATATTTGTCAATGTCAAAAACTGGCAACATTTTGCGTTCGATATAGAAGCCTAATTTTCAGGGTTGTGCAGGGTTTTTGACAGGCGTTAAAATTAGCTGACACTTCTCAGTGCGCACTAGTGCTGCCACGTCAAACAAACCTAATGACCTCTACGCTCTTAAACGCGTTTTTTGTACTCGTAAAATTAGAAAATACGACAGATACGATTTTGAACCGAGAAAATATACGATTCTCAAACAATATCCATAACAACACTGGGCAATAGGAAAAACTTAGGAGGGTTGCCATAAAAACCGAATCGGTTGCAGTTGGGATTGTCAAATAATTACCCAAGCAATTCGTGGTCTTGATCACTCGGCTAAAAGTGTACTTGCACTTTGTTTGCTGTTTTTATGGTTGTTGTAACCATGGCAACGTTGTGACTATGGCAACACTTCTGATTGTCAGTTACCTAGAGTCGACTTAAAGCTGGCATCTGTCACTATCTTGTCCTGTCTCAATCCGCACACGCGGTTGGCTTAACCTTTCTTTCTTTTCCATTTTAATAATTAGTTTATTAATCATTCTCCATTTTGTAACTAAAGTTGAATTATAAGTTGTAAAACCTTTTGAGCGTGTTTTCCTTTTGAGATAAATTCAACAATGGTACTCATCTGTACTGGTTTTAAACATGAGCTAATATATCGATAGATCGAATTTAGCTTGATGGTAGGTACTTCATCTCCATGTCGTCCTACGGGAGAGTTTTTTTTTATGATTTTTAACGATACGCTCATAGGTTATCTCTTAATATTGATTTTTCTGTTACTTAACTTATATCTAATTGTGGGGTTTCACTGTAGAATGCGCTATAACGCCATGATACAACTGACCTATCGAGGCTGCTGTGCCCCTAGGTTTGCCATGCATGGATATTATTTCAAACGGTGGTTCCAGAGACGTCACAGAAAACAATTCGTAAATAATGTTCACCTTTATGCCCAATCCTGCAACGTAGTAACTTATTGCCGCGTGTGTCCCAATGGTCAAATGGAAACGAATTTGAATAAGTGTATTGAATTGAAATTACTTGAGGACACTGTAAAATTGGATAGGGAAAGAAAGAAGACACAAATGCGACCCTAAAACTCTAAAAACACTCATTGCTTCGTTGGCAAAGACTCGTCGATCTGATGCAAACGTTACAAGTGATCTAGCCTCGAAATAATGCGACGTAGACCTTCTAAAAAATGTTGAGGTACAACGTTTCCGAATAGCCCTTTAAAATCCGTTTTTAATCAAACTATACACCGAACATAATGTACCGATGACACATGAAGAATCTTCTTCTAAACGCCGTCGTAAGAGGTTTTCATCCGCTTTCAACAAAGTCAATGCTTCTGTGCTACACAGAACAAGGTCTTTTGTATTTGGTTCTATGAAAAAGTGCTTCATTTCCAAGCCCCAAGAAACAGCGACCCATGGGCATGACTTTGTTTGATCTATGTGTCAGTGTTCTCTTTCTTTGTTTCTTTTTGGTAGAGGAGCCTTCGTTGGTAAAGCCTTGAACCAGTTCGAAGTTAAACTTATCCATTGAAACATTTTGTTGATGCTAGTAGTGCAATCTCGATGACAACTTATTTTTGAAGTAATACTTCTTTAGGCTCGCTTGACTTGGGGGTAAGCTGGTGCCTGCGTCACAAAATCGTTACGGAAATTTCGAGCGCAAGTTGAGAGGGATATATAAGTTAGTGAGATAAAAAGAGAGAGAGTTACGTTACGTTTCGAATATTACTGTAGAGGCAAGAGAGATAGATGTACGACCAAATTTTCGTTCTCTCTTTCTCTCAGCCAGTTACGTTTCATTATCTAAGACACATCATACAGTGCAGCAGTGATACCATATCGGGGGATTTCGCACTTTTTGCGGGATTTTCTCACAAATAATAAGCTAAAAGGGACAAAGGTATTTTACCTTTTGGTCAAATATTGTTCCTAATTGCTCATTTCATTAAGAATAAAAAAATGATTCAACATACGATAAAATTAAATATTTTCATGTTTAGAAAAAAGTCATTAAAAATATCTAAATGCTTTCATTTTCTGTTTTTTTTTATTTCCCTAAGCTGTTTCATAAAATGACATAAGTGTCTGTGAATGAATTACGAGTATTTTTTTTAAATAATAAATTTATTTTTTTTGTAAACATAAAAGGGATATTTTGAGTATAGTCGTGGGATAACCTGCCTCTAAAGTCTGGTATCACTGCAGTGAACTCCCATTATCTGTATCACACTGTAGGAGCAACAGAGACAGGTGCGAGCACACAGTTTCTTTTCTTTCTCTCATAGCCAGTTACGTTTCGTATATCTAAGACACGACTATTGCAAGGTTGCCACTTTGGTAGTTTTTAACAAATTTGGTAATTTTTTTTGCTTATTGAGTTTTGGTAATTTTTATCTGGTTATGGTAAATTTTTGAGCAGATGTACCAAGAATGCGAACTCGATATCACCTCATTTAAATGCTACCTTACTGCTTCTGGGTGAACGCATTGCATTATTTGCGTAGCTATGCTTCATCACCATCCATATAAAACTGTTTTATTCGCTATTCAAAAAATTACAGAACTGCACTCATTTTCTTCTTTTGACAGATGGTGAACTTCAAAATAGTTTCTTTTCCTCTTTATAATTATATTGAGATATGGATAGGTTAATTAATCACATTTTTCATATACAGACATGAAACTCTAATTTGTTAAGGGTTTGTTATAAGAAATGAGGTAGATGATCTCCCATGTCTTCTAGCAGCTGGTAATTTTGTGCAAAATCAAATAAAATAATTTGAGTTTTTTTTGTAAGTGGCACCCGCGGCCTACTGTCTGTATCATACTGTAGGAGCAAGAGAGAGCAGTCCGCGCGCCCATTTTCTTGCTCTCTTCCTCTCATAGCCAGTAAATTATTGAAGAAAATTGATATATTAGAATGTATAAACTAAACATTCATTACTTCAGTCGTGTGGTTAAAAGCACACTCGTATTTTTTTTAGTTGGTGTCCCCATCCACAGCCAAAAACACCTTCTTCGCCTTCGTTTCAATACTTCCCACTGACAGCCTGTTGTGTTCTCACGATGTTGTCTAATCATCGTCATAAATGCTCAACGGACATTGGAAAAGTTGTATCTCTTATGAGTTTCGAGCAAGAGCGGCGTCAAGGTAATTGCAAGATGGCGTATTAACTTCGCTTCCAACTTGTTTGACATCTAGGGGCTCGGTGGTGTTTTTCGACTTACCCGATGTTTTTCTGGCTCATACCTGTATACGCTGTCTCGGTCGACTTAAAAATCGATAGATAACTGGATTATATGTATTGCTCTGTAAATTTCGGGAATTTTCAAGGCCTTGCGAGTTGGGAGTACTCTGAAAATGAGATTCCTTACCTATAACCTCTCGGGAAGGGTCACTATACCCCACAGAGACCTTGGACCTAAATGGTGGACTTCCCTCGGTTATAGGGTCAACAATTGCAGGTTTTCTCATCGCAATGCCTTCCGATTTCGAATTTGATTGCCACTGAAAATTCCAGCTCCGACAGTAGAAATATAAAAGTCCATCGCTGTAAATGGCGCTGAAAAATTCGCTCAATAAAAAATACCTTCCGTAAAATATACTGTTTTGCTTATATTTAATTGGAATTTTACAATTTCCTTATTATTATCGTTACATTAGATTTCCCTTTCGTACATAAGTTTAATGTATATAATAATATAGTCTCCTTATAACAACAGATATAATGTAGCTTACTTAAAGTAATATTTATTTAAAAAAACAGAGTCTTCGCAATTTACATTATTTGAATACTTAATTATTATATGAATTTGACTTCTATCTCATTATTCTCTTTATTTTTATAATTCTTTTTCACAATTATAATAAATATGTTTTTCTTTTAATTTATTTTTATTTTCGTTATTTGTATTTATGTGTGTGTTTTTCATTTAACTACACAATATTCGTTCATGGTATCTTGTTTCGGTCATCACTTACGGATTAAATAATCGATATACGCATTCGATTCAATTAATTAGTTTGATTTGTATTGATATATAATTTTTAATTTATTTTTATTTATTTATTCTCCTACTTATCATGTAAATTATATTCACAATAATATAAGTCTCAAAGTGTGTAGTGAGAACGTGGCATGGAAGGAAATTTCTATCGATTTTCTACATTCGCTTTGGTCCTGATTATCATCTATTTTTTTTTTAAACACCTTGAGCTTTGTTAATGCGGTATGACAAAAGTTTAATTTTTTTAATTATATGGAAATGGTTTTTAAATTTGATTAATTACGACAAAGCAAGTGGCATCGATTTTCTTACTAACCAAATACACACTCATTCGAAACCAAAGGATGAAGGTTGGCATTGTGTGGGATTAAATTTAATTCGAACAACCGAAATTGTGTCAAAATGTTTGCTTTTGAAATCGAAATGTATTTGCTATTCATATAAAAAATAAATGTAAACGATAGGTGGATGGAGATAGTGCGATGTTGTGGCGACATAAATTCGGATTGTGGGCTGGTATAAGTCCGACCGGATGTTTTTCGGATTTGAATTAATACACTTTTAATTGAAATAGGTTGGCTTACAGGTCAATTAGTCAACGCAAATAGGAGTGTTGTTAGTCGACCGATTATGAACTAGATTTATTGTTCACATGATGAATTTGAACAAGCGGTATACAAGTTTGGATTGATTTTAAAAAATGTCACTGCTGTGTATTGATAAAACAACAAATCAATTGGAAGGACCTTGGAGAAGTGTCAACAATAATTATTCTTTTGATATCGGTCAAACGGAAATTGTTCACTTGGAAAAGAAACTTTTGTCTTCAAATGGAAAATGAATTCCTGACAGAGAAGAATGGGCCAACAAAATGTTTACAGAGGAGGAAGAGATAGTTGCATATTCTTTCGGTTCAAATATGGATATCATGTACAGACAAGCATCTTCCGGATCACAAAAGAAATTTGGTTGTAGAACATGAAGTTGATTTCAAAACTGTAACTCGATTTGATTTGTCTGAAATAGATATCCTCGTATCCTGAACGCTGGAACTTGACTGGTTGTTAACCGGACCGGACTTTTACCATATCAAAAGTGTTGTCAGGCCTCTGTCTTCATTTATCCCACCAACCTTGGTCATTGTCCCTTTTCACCGTACTCAAATTCCC
This sequence comes from Cheilosia vulpina, assembly GCA_916610125.1. Taxonomy (NCBI): domain Eukaryota; kingdom Metazoa; phylum Arthropoda; class Insecta; order Diptera; family Syrphidae; genus Cheilosia; species Cheilosia vulpina. Next base: position 71,320,614 of record OU744277.1, on the reverse strand, counting down.
TTTTAAATGCCCACAAACTTTTTTTTCCATCATTATCCAGTTTTTAAAAGTAAAATTTGTATTAGACGGAAAGAAAATCACGTTAAATTAACCTTTAGTATAAAAGGTTAATTTAACCTTTTGTAACAATTAGACGATTTACACGAGCCGTTTTTTTTTATGGGCATTCAGTGTGTTCATAAACATGGTAAAATGTAGGTGTTTTGTTGAAATTTCAGCAAAAATGTAGTTTGAATGTTTTTAGTTACATTTCTGTAGTCCTCCGGAAGGCTTTTCGGGCATCGAAATTCCCACAAAAAGGGATGAGTCCCACGATATAACAATACTGTATCAAATATGCAATTCAAATGTTAGTACGGAATTGGGCTAAGGAATTCTTCCCTCCGAAAAGTCAACTTAAAAAATTGTTCAAGAAATCTCGGCCAGGCGAATAAAAACTGAGCCCAATGTCAGAATTTTAAAAATAAGGCCTTGAAGTGCCTCAATCTGACAGGAGCTATATAAAAAGTGGAAATAAAAGACCTGAAATGTTACCTTTTATTATTTCTTTGGAACTTTGGAGACAGTAGTTTTCTATATCTCTTAGCAAAACTAGCAGTTCGCATTTAATGCGCTTTGAATGAATAACCTGCATCATAATTTCGTTCGCCGGCAAGTTTATCTGCGAATCCCAGGCGATACATTTTTCCAAGTTATCGCGGAATAAGGGTAAAAAATCGACCGCGATTCGCCAAAATGCACGCATAATAATTAAATGGGATCATCTCTAGAGGAAGCTTAAGTGAATATATGCAAGAAGGTTGCGCGAACTCCCTCGGCAATGGCATGTGCATTTCTGTGTGTTTATTATACGAACCAGAGGGAGAAGAATCTACATTAAAAAGCAAATCTTATATATATATATATAGATTTCGAGAGATATTCGAATCAGACCACCATTGTCGGGTCTCTTTTCGTCTCTCAAAAATCTTTCTAGGAACTCCGCTTTGCCCGAAAAATGCGAATAAATCGATTTTTTCCTAAATTTTAAATAACGCAAAGCGGTTATCGAGTTTTGATGATGATTGGAAGATAGATATTTACTGACAATTTGATTTTTGTTTGTGCAAGTTCTACGCATTAATGAATCTGGAAAATAAAACTAAAGGCAGCAAAAGATGCAAATGGCGGTGGATGGGTTTATATTCCCGCCACTCGTGACTAAAATGTCTTCACTCTTATAATTGCACGTCACGACAGAAGAAAGTAATAGGTACGTCACTTCAAATAGAGGTGTCTGCTAGTTAGGGCAATAGACCGAAGTTAAATTCAAAATAGAATTAAGACTTACCACGTCACATTTAAATCATTTAAGTACGCAAATTTCAAACAAATTATACAGCATTATAAAGGAGGAGGATCATTTTCTTGTTCAAGGAACCACTCGCATCAATGAATCTGAAGAAAAAAACTACAACTTTATTTATTTAAATTTATATAAATAAATTGAATCAGTAATTGTAAATGAAATAGAAAAATGAAAACCAACACTCTACGTATGGAGATACTTGTGTAACGTGGGATGCATTTCGAAAGCATTTTTCAGTGTCACCTGCCTATATCCATATATTCAGAAACCATTTCCCAAGTCGACTTGGCCAAATAAAATTCTATTAAATTGCGAGCGGAAAACAATTTTCATACCACATTACCATAACTCTTCCTAATCCAAAATGGCATTTCAATTCCACTTGTATAGCCACCACAGATCGTCCCATATCATTCATTTCGATTCCTTGCCAACCATCGAGTCCTTTCTTTGCCATCAATGGACCTTGATTTACATCGTCGACCTCGTCCGTGTGGGGAATATGAAACCTCATCTCAATAAATTCCTCCTTCCCCCTCCCTGCCGCCCCAAAAGACCATTTCGACTTTCATTCGATCCCATTTGCATTCATCTTTTATACCAAACTGCAGTGGCCAACCTGCTCTGCGCCCCTTTGCCTTTCGTCCTTTGACCGTTGGGGAAATTTCTGCAACGTCACCGTTTGAATGTTATTCATTTTTATTCATAGATAAGGGCCCACCTATCATTTTTCCTTCAATCATAGTAGGCCATGTGAGGAAAAATCACAGATGATCCTTTAGTCCTTTTGCAGCGATAGAGAACACGATGAAACTCAATTTTAGCTCTCCTGTCTGGCCGGCTGATATTCCCCAATGTTGAGGATGATAGATGACTGGGCGGTGACTAGAATTCCACCTGAATGCTGGTTATGTAATGCGGGCCTGTGTGCAGCTGGCCTCGTTTACTTGACCGCCGTGTATAAGAACGACCACAGGACGAGACATCATTACTCAACGGTGTGGCAACTTTGGAGCTGGTTTTGATTGATTATTATTAGTCAAGGTAACCGTAGACATGCGGGCGGGCAGAACTTATTCACTCTCAGGATGTGTGTCACAAAGGGAATGCACACTGCAGTTGGCTTAACAAACCGATTCATGTGTTGCGGCTGGTTGTAGGTTTTTTATTGTTGTCTTGTTGTGTTCTATAGGAAGAGGGCCGTCGCCTATATCAACCACGTGGTAGAATGATGAAACTCTCGTCGTTCGGCCTCCTCCTATCAAAGTAATTGCCGCCTTGGGGTGTAGCTAGTCAAAAAGTTCAGGGATGGTGATGCTGTGACAATTGTCTGGCGTGAGATGTTGGTAGTGTCGTCTCTGTAGCCGACGCCCAGCTCCGACCCCGATTCGATGACATCGTCGTTCACTTCCCTCTTTGTCAGACTGGTCCGCCTTAAGGGCACTGTAGTGGAGCCGCCTGCCGTCGTCGTCGTCGTTATTGTGCCAGTGTGACTGGCTGTATAAGGTGGCGGCGGTGGGGGCTGTCTGTAGTCCATAAGACTGGCATTGTTGTTAACGGTGGGTGGTCGCTGGTATGATCCCGTTGAGGGATAGCGCAGCAATTGCTTTGCCGTCACATAGCTGGGTGTATCGTTGGGTGGTGCCGGTGGTGGGGGTGGTGAATCGGAGCCCCCTGCTGTTGATGCTGTCGGCGATGATGATGCTGGCGCTGGAATGCATGACATCTCTCGCATCAGGTCCATATATCTAGACTGTAAATAATCCGTTGTGGACTTAGTGACATGGTCGTATTTACTTTTGGCTAAGTTGCTGCTGGTGTTTGCATACTGAGAGGCGGGCGTCGAGATGACATCTTGAACTGCAGCGTGTTTCAGTGTTGCTGCAGATGACGATGCCAGAGATGGTGCTGTCGGCGATTGTGGACGATAGTTGTGTTGATGATGATGGTGATGGTGATTATGGGAATAATGATCCTGCAGCTGACCATCGTATGGACTGGGGTGATTTATTGTTGTTGTTGCTGTCTGGCTGCAGAGGCTGCCATTGCTATGACTTTTGTTATTGTTCGTGAAGGACTGCTGTGTGCTGTTGGGCAACAGATCGGGCTGATATTCGGCCGTAATGGTGCCATCGGCATTCTGATGATGACGTTTCAGTGGTGTAATGCGATTAATCTCGGACATGTTGGGGCCATGCGGTAAGTAAACCGTGTGCGACGGTATGTGGAGAGAATCTGCAATTGCAAAATAATGGAAATGCGTTAAGTTCTTGGTTATTGTTGAGGGGTGAAGAGTTTTGTAAAGGCCTGGCAATGTGTGCCTTAAGCGATGTGAACTGATGGGGTTTTTGTGTTGCTTAAAGTGGGTCATAGGCTTAGAAAGGGGCTTAGGTGCTTTTAAAAAACTCCAAATGCTGCACACGGCCTTTGGAAAGTTGACAAGTCAGTCGAGTATGTCTATACAGCTGTTTGTACTAAGGGAAGGAACGAAAACTGAAGCTTACTTACAGACATCAAGATATATATTCCTTGTCTATAATATTCAGAGAGTAGGCTGTGTTGAGAAAAACCTGTAAAACTTCTTACCAAATATGCTGATAAGTCAAACATTTGGCAGAAGCCCCCAAAAGCCGTCTTTAAAAAACGTCAAAGGCAAATTCATAGCCCTGGGTACCATTAAGATTTCAGATGGACGCACCAGCTTCAAAGTGGTTGGTGTTTTAATACCGGTTCTATGTCAAAGCAGACGCGTAGTCCTTATTCCCCCTGCAATATGATAATTCGTGACAAATAAGTGTGGCATATAGGCCCCCTTTTGTCTGAAAGACAGCACTATGCCTTCCTAGCATAAGGCGGAGTCTCAGGCTTAACGTTTTTACGAAGACTACCACACAATAGTCATGGCTAGTTCTGCAGTTGTCCGTGAGTACTTCAACGCATCCTGTTTCCTGCTGGGGACGGTCTTAAACACTTCGAAAGTCAACTTTAAAGGTTTTTTTTTTAACCAATAGGTCCATATACATATACCCTATAGGCCTTTAGGTCTGACAAACCTCCTATTTAGCCAGGGAAAATAGGAGACGCAGTCCTGTCGATAAAAATATCGCCAAGCCTGGCTGTAAAATCATGCAACAGTTGGACGAAATGTCACTTATCGTTGATTTAAACCACAACTCCTACTGATAGGAAGCCTTATCGCGTGATAGGTGATTAAGAAGGCTACACTGAAGCTGTTTGGACGTAGGAAATACTGAACCAATTCGTCAGCAACTATGCGAGAGTCTAAGGCTCTCATCTGTATGGCCGTGCGAAAATCTCTGGCCTTTTCCACTCATGTGATATTGGACTAACTGTGGCCTTCCAAGAAAGCCATCACCTACAAACTTGCATTCCTGCTTTGCAAGTAAGTATTGATCCGACTGAACCAAAATGACGCGGTGTGTGGATTTGAAAATAGTTTTAGGCTGCATCACATGCTTAACAGGGAGATTCACTTTTCAAATGCTTTGCAACATCAAAGGGAGTGTTCGTAACTTTTATATCACAGCTTGCTTAAGCTTTATTCAAAAGACGAAGGCAGCAACGGCTTTAGATGTAAAGGCTGGTATACTGCAGGTGGTATCAAGTGCCGTGTTTTAATAGACTAACTGCCTACTATGAAACGTTCAAGTGACAAAACTTCCACAGACTACGGTGACCGAATAGACGCGGATCAAGACCAACCTAAGCTGAATGGTTTAAGAATTTTGGTTTTCCTAATATGCAAAAGGGAAACAAGTCCTCTTTTTTTCATTTTAAATTTTTATTTATCTCATGCAATTATGAAGAGGTGTAACAGCAAGAACTCTTCTATCTTGAGGTTTCAAAAAAGGGCCGCGGAAGCTAGATCAGCCAAAATTTTATCGTTGTATATATGCTTGCAACGTAAATAGCAACCGCTGTTATCAGGCTGTTAAAGAAGGCGTGGCCTTATGTAGGAAATCATTTCAAACGTTAATGGGAATTTATTAAAAGAAGAGCTCTTGACCATGAGCTAGTCAAATAGGACTGCGAAGTTGCAAAAAATATGTTTTCACAACTCATAGAAGGCAAGGTGGGCACCTTGTAACAGGCGGTAACACCTCAGTGATACTCAGAAATAGTTAATCTCAAAATTGTTGAAGGTCGTCAAATACACTGGTGACGAAATTATTGAATAAAAATGTTGGGACTGTCCGTGAGTGTGTTCTTTTTTGTATGTCACACTATTATATAAAGAGGTAATGTTTGTTTGTAAGAGGTAATTTCCGGAACTACTGAACCGATTTCAAAAATTATTTCACTAATAGAAAGCTACGGGATAGAGTATTGCGATAGGCTACATAATTTTTCTGATTTTTATTTTGTTTAGATTTTTTGCACTACGTAAATGAAACACTGTGAAGCAGCTCACGTGATTATCTATATCTATCCTACATACAGGGTGGCGCACGAATCGTGCTACAAAAATAAAACGTAATAACTTTTTTTCTGTGTGAGTAATCGGCTTATTTTTTTTTTTATTTTGTAGGTTACTATTTAGATTTATAAAAATGGATGCTTGGGATACGGAGAAAAGAATTTGGATAGTGCAACGGTACCATGCTTTGCAGTCCGTCATTTCCGTCCAAAGGGAATTTAGGCGGGAGTTTGGCGGTAATCCCCCGAGTAGATGGACCATTATGAGGTTTGTAAACATGTTTGCCGAATCTGGAAGCATCGCACGAAGGCCGTACCATCGAGATGCCAATGTTCGGGTTCAGGATACAATCGCAGCAGTAGCATCTGCAATACAGGCCAATCCGAACGTTTCGACCCGAAACTTATCGGGGCAAATTAGAGTTAGTAGACGGTCATTACAACGGATACTTCATGACGATTTAAACTTGTTTCCGTACAAAGTCCAAATTAAACCCTCAGGATTTGCCTGTTCGCCTGGAATTTTGCCAAAAAATGATATCAATGGCCGAAGAAGACAACACATTGATCAATTGTTTGTTCATGTCTGATGAGGCCCATTTTGATCTTAAAGGCAATGTAAACAAGCAAAATTGCCGTATATGGAAAGAGTCTCATCCAGAAATGCTCCATGAGACGGAACTGCACCCAGAACGAGTCACTGTGTGGTGCGCAGTTTCATCAAGGTGTATTGTCGGGCCGTACTTCTTTGAAGAAAACGGTGTAACCGTTACTGTCAATGGGGACCGTTATTTAAAGATGTTGAAGGAGTTTTTTTACCCAGAACTGCGCCGAAGACGTATACCATTCAACAGCGTTTGGTTTCAGTAAGATGGAGCAACTGCACATATAGCCAGACCAGTTATGGCGGAGCTAAACAAAAAATTCGCAAACAAATTAATTTCTAGGAACTCCACTCTTCGCTGGCCCCCAAGGTCACCTGACCTGACTGCACCAGACTTCTTTTTATGGGGTTATGTCAAGCAAGAGGTGTATAAAACGAAGCCCAGGAATTTAACTGAATTAAAGCAGTCCATAACGACAATAATTGAGGCGATCCCAACTTCAACTCTTCAGGCCGCAATGAATAGTTTTTTGATTAGGTGCCGCATATGCGTGGGAGAGCGTGGAGGTCATTTGCGATCTATAATCTTTAAAAACAACTAACTATGAAATACATCGATTAAATAAAAAGTTATTTGAATTTCTTATTGTAGCACAATTGGTGCGCCACCCTGTATAATAAAACTGTAGCCGTTAATGACCCTTAAGATTCTGAGAAGGACATGGGCTATTCATTTTATTGCCATGCCTATTTTTTGGGAGCGTTTTTGACCAAAAAGTGTTTTTTTCTGACTTTACCGTCTTTTAATCCCAATTACTCAAACAATTCCTAATCAATGCAAACAAAATACCACCAAGTGCCAACACTTCCATAATTATTTTAAGCCATCAATCAGCTTTCTGTGTCATATAGCCGCTGAGCTAAAACCCAAAATCTAACATGAAAAAACTAAATTTATTTTCTCAAATCGAAAATTATCAGCAACCGTTATTCTGGATCGCTGTTCTGCTTTGGGGTAGGTGGCTGGCGCACATCGCTCAAGCATCAAGCACATAAAAGTCAAGAAAACTTGCGTCAAGTTTTCTCCGATTAAGTGAAACGAAAGAGAAGCATGCGAGTGAGTGTGGATGTAACCAACAGCGACAATGTTTTTCTGAGGAAATGCGCAGATGGCTGATGGTGGTGTAAATATATTTTGAGTTTAAGGTTTTTGTTTTTTGTGTTTGGTTTGATATTACACCTACGTGAAGAAGTGAAGAGTTCAAGAAGTTGAATTGTATTACTTACGTTGTTGAATAGATTTGTTTGAATTATTGTTTGACTAGCAGTGACCGCAACTTCGTACTCGACGTGAAACTGTGTAATCCTTATCCTTACTTTAATAAAAGTGTAACTTTTTTTCCGGCCGTAAGGTGTTTGCGCGGAATAGATTAAAAAAGTACTGCACGAAATTGATTCCGGTTTTCACAGTTGCATTGAAAATTGACGAGATCAAAAGATAGGATATATTTTATTATTGTCCGCTGTCCGGAAGCGGAGATATAAGCTGATAAGCTGAGAAGTTGTAATTCTGTAGAATGCCTTCTAGCTCCTAGCTTTGAAATGACCCATCCAAATGAAATTGGATTTTTTTTTAAAGAAAGTTCGATTACGTACAAAGGTTTTAAGATATAAATCATCTTTGCATGTTATCCTGAAGTATAACAATAAGCAATAAACTATAAATTTTACACAATTCAAAAAAGTCAAATGTTCGACTGAAGCTAGATCGTTGGATTGTCAAAGCATTGAGTGGAGGAAATTTTGTGTGTGTGTGCGACAAAATCTGTTTCTCTCTCTGGACCTTTTGTGCTGTCGCTGTGTGCTTTTTCTTTATTTCTTTTGTGCTTTTTGTTGTTTTTTTGCGCTTTTGTTCTCCTTTTTAAATTGAACTGGAGAATATATGATAGTATATGATATGACATATGAGTTGAGTAGTCGAGTAGAGCGAATGTGGCGCATGAGATTGAGAGGGAGTCACACTCAATTGTGGCTTAAATTAAAATGCGCTGGCGAAGCAAGGTGAGCACGGGTCGGCTAGTTATAAATAACTTGGTAAACTTACTTAGCTCCAGGTACAATAATGATTTCTTTATTTAGTGTATGTCCTCGAAACTAAGCATATATCATGCAAAACAAATACTTTGAATTAGAAATTGCAACTTTGACTTTGCAAATGAAACTTATAAGGATTTATAATTGAGTCCAAACATCTCAAAAGGAACTCTCCGATATTTTCGATTGGATATAGAAAGAGAGATAGGTAAAGAGCAATCAGTGTCCAAAAAGCATATGATTCAGAAAGAGACTTGCACTTGGACCACCACCTTTTCTTGATTATGAAGCGGGTGAGCGTTCAAGGGGCTCTGGCACTGAGTCTTCTAGAAGGGTCTATTATGCCTTCCTGGACCACCCTTACAGGCTACTATCAGGTTGGTTTTTGATTTGCTTAGCTGCAGTTTATTTTTATTGGACGTCGGATGAAGCTCTTTTCGCCGAGAGAGGTCCAGTCCACTAATCAGCTCTACTTTTATTTATAAACAAGCAATAAAAGCGGCAGAGAATTTTCCAGAAGCCTTGCCAGTTCGCAGTTGTACTGGTTCAACTCTCAAGTATTGCAAGCTGATTTCCTACTCACCTGGAAACAAAAAAATGTTGCCAAAGTCCAAAACGATTTTTCAATTACAGCTTGAGAAAAACTCAACAATAACGCTTTGGTTGGAATTGCTTCAATTTCAATTATTGCAAACATAGTGACACAAAAGGGGCCTCTTGAAAATGTGACAGACTTGTCTCTTGGATGACGTTCCGCTATCGTTCTGGTCCTCAATCGTAGCCCCAATTTTATACTTCATTCAAGGTGGGGCACAATTAATCACCCTATCGGAGATGAAAAAGATGAAATTATTTTTAGCAAATGGCGTCGATCACATTTGACATTTGTGAACTAGACATCTGCAGTATAAAACATACCAGCAATGGAGCGCTATACTCCGCAAGAGGGCGGAATAATTATTTGATAATGTGAAGGAAGCATTATCCTGGTCGCGTAATCTCCCGTTTTGGCGATTTGTCATGGCCAGCCAGATCGACGGATTTAATCAACCCAGACTTCTTTCTTGGGGCTACTTCAAGTCGCGGGTTTATGACAACAAGCCTCAGACAATCGCAGGCCTTAAGGAGAACATTCGACAGGAATGCTAGATATCAAACAGATTAACTTCTTAGGTACTTTCCAGAGCAATCACTAGAGCTTGGCACTTCGAACTTGTAAACAGATCAAACACTCTTTAAATGTGTGTGATGCTACAACGCTGCCTTGTCGGCCGATGGCCTTTCCTCATAACCATGTCAAAACAAAGAACAGGCAGAATACTAAGAAAATTTATTAAACGAAAATTTTGTAGGCAATAAATCTTCCTGTACCCCTTGTGCCGTATAGTTATTATTAAGGTATGCACACCATGAAATGAGCTTTTTTTCTTTTCGCAGGCGTTGGACCTACACGAGGAGAATTTATTAATAATTTTGGATTTTTGTTTTTTTTTTCCCTGTGTTCCGTTCCATTCCACGGAGCACAGGGCATAGGCACAGGTTTTGGTACTCATAATTCACGCAAGGTCCGCCTATAATGGTAATAAATCAAAAAATAAATGAGCTATAAAGAAACAATTGGGACGCGCTGCTTTATGTTCCAAGTTGAAGTCGAAGAGGGTGCTAAAAGGTGTATACTATATGTGCTGCGACCTCTGGTGGGGGTGGGGGATGGGCACTGTTCGAGGTGATAAGCAGAATTTATGGTGAATTGAACAGACCTTTGTTTGTTTGTGCGCAAAGACTCAACTCTGCGTACTGTAGGCGGGTTTGATTGTGAAATTTAATTGATTGGTTTGTTGTAATGGCTTTTGACAGCGGGACATGTATTTATGGGCGTCAATCTAGTATCGGGGCGGTAGATCTGCAAAGGAAGTGATTATGTGCTGGCATACGAAATGACAAAGTGACAAATTAATAAAATTTGTCGCTAAAATTCGAAAAAGCTGTTACTGGATGAGATTGCATGGGTCACAAATCAACATAGAGGCTGTGGATGAGGTTCTGAAGTTGTGGCTGCGTTGTTCGAGGGGAATTTTAAAGAGGCAGACGGAATGGAAGCGGGATGACGTTGGTAGACATTCTAACAAGGAACAGTAGGAAGGTATAGATTTCCAAGCTAGGTGTTGTGAAAATTTGGTGTAGGTAGGTCGTAGAATTTCAGGAGACATATGATGACGCAGTCATTATTGAGAGCTTTTTGCCAACAAACTAAGGAGACTGTTAAGTTAGGTGCACAAATGGAATTTCTTTCCACGGCAAGGCTATTAAGTCTTTTCTTTGATATAGCAAAATCGGTTGTCTGTTTGTAAATATGTCTGTTTAGATTTCCATGTCCAGGTGAACACTTCAAAAGACTTTTTGCAGAAAAGTACGAAGACCTGAGCATCTTTCCACTTAAGACCAACTTCACTTTCCTTAGGGAGCGTATCGGAATCCCGCTTTTTGAAATCCCGCTTTTCAAAAATCCCGAAGAAAAAGTTTTAAAATCCCGTCTGCTAAAATACTGTTTTTTTTAAATCCCGTCTTCTAAAATCCCGCTTGTTCAAAATCCCGATCTGTTACAATCCCGTTTTTTAAAATCCCGCCAAATCCCGCTAATCCCGTTTTTTTAACAAAACATTGTTATCAAAAAAATAGATGTTGGTTATATGCGCTTTTTAATTATATTATTATATAGGTACGAGTATATTAAAAAATACTCGACCAAAAAGAAAATGCATCCGTCCGAATGTTTTTAGTTTTTACTGTAAGCACACATTTGTTTTTGCTTACATAATAATACATTGTTTTTACGCATTGCGAAAATAGTATATACCTAATGCAGTAATGCACATAAAAACCTACTTCTTGCTAACGGTATTACCCTTATCATTTACTGCTCTGCTGTAACAATAATTGGGAGTTTGCGCCAATTTATATTGTGTAGTATTGGATTGAGTGCGCACGCAGAACTATTGACCGCGATGAGTTATATTATAAGTGAAGTAAAGTCAAACAAAGGTGGCAAAAAATTAATAGTTGACGGCTACGATTATCACCTTGAAAAACAAGTAGGTGCAGTTTTCCGATGGTGCTGTTCGCAGAGAAAAAATAGATTTTGCAAGGGAAGAGTCAATACAACTTTAAAAGACGGAGAACATATCATAAAAAAGGCACCATCAGAGCATTGCCACACTCCTGATTCATGTGTTAAAGAAATTTGCAAAACAAATAACAACATAAAAAAAGCTGCAGAATCACTCTGTTTTAATCCATCGCAGATTATACGTGATAGTGTAGTGGAATGTGAATCTTCTGTGAGACCATGCTTGCCATCTTCTTCTGCCCAAAAGCAAAAAATATCTCGTGTTCGAGCGTCTTCGATTAAGGAACCTCAAAGTGTAAATGATATTAACATACCAGAAGATTTGACGCATCTTGATGGCGAATTATTTGTTTTGTCCGAGAAGGAAAGCGACGGCAGCAAAATTATTTTGTTAGGAACAATGTCTAATCTGGTTCTCCTAAAAAGAGCAAAATGTTGGTTGATGGACGGTACATTTTATGTCGTTCCCACTGTAATGCGTCAATTGTTTACAGTCCACGGTCAGATTGAGAAAAGTATTGTCCCACTTATTTTCTGTTTTATGTCAAAAAAGACGATGAAGTGTTACGAGCTATTTTTTTCCGAATTGTTAAGAGTTGCAACTGAATTCAAAATTGAGTTAAAACCTGAAAGAATAATAACTGATTTCGAAAAGGCAATAGTTTCGGTTGCGAAAGTGTTTTTTCCGCTCTCAGATTTTAGAGGATGTTTGTTTCACTTTGGTCAAATCATTTGGCGAAGAATACAACAAAAAGGATTTGCGACCAAATATGGTAACTGTAACGAGTTTGCATTAAAAATAAAAATGGTGAAAAGTTTAGCATTTGTACCACCAGAAGAAGTCTATTCCTATTTTGACTCTTTGCAAAATAGTTTGAAAGATGACGAAGACGCACTTAGTTTTGCAGATTGGTTCAAAATTAATTACATTCGTAATGGAAGTAGAAAAGTGCAGTACTCTCCTAGCTTTTGGTCTGTGTATGACAGTGCAGAAAAACAATTCCCTAGAACACAAAATAATGCTGAAGCGTGGCACCGCAGACTGAAAGTTTTGGTTGGACAAAAAAGTGCTGGCTTGTATAAACTCATTGCAGATTTAAGAAAGGAAGCAATTGCTGTGCAAACTGAAATAGAAAAATTAGAAAATGGACAAGAAAAATTATATAAAAAAACAAATGTTATAAAGTCACGCGCTGTAAAAAAAATAATGAGAAATAGAAAAAATATGAGTAAAACAGGTTTTTTGCGTCGCATTGCTTACAATATACAGCTCTAATAAAAAAAAATGTTGTTAATGGTTTGAAGTTTTTTCTGTTCCCTTTTGCAGAATATCATATAACATTACTTTCTTTTTTTTTAAATTATTGAAGATTGTCATATTTATTACTTAAAAATTTGTTTTGATATTACTTATTTCTTATTTTGTTACTTCCTCTAAAAATGATAAATGTTAAAATAAACTGCATTTCAAAAAAACACTCATTGCTTGATTTATTTAAATTTTCTCATCAAAATTTTCTCATTAAAATAAAACAACTACTTTTGATTCTAAAAGCGGGATAATAAGAAACGGGATTATAAAAAACGGGATTATAAGAGGCGGGATTTTAAAAAGCGGGATTTTAAAAAAGCGGGATTATAAAAAGCGAGATTATAAAAAGCGGGATTTTAATAACGGGATTTTAAGAATCGGTATTATAAAAAGCGGGATATCGAACCCAACCCCTTTCCTTAAACGCAAATGAACGAGTTTAACAGGAAAACTGTTTGCACTTTGAAACGTGTGGAAAATTTAGTACAATCCTGTGGAATATGAAAATTAGACAAAATCATGTTAAGCGGCACTTCGATGCGTTGACGAAATTAAACAAAAACAACTGGCAGCAGGATAACCAAAGTGAAATTTTCAAAACGTTGCAAAAATGTGGGCCAATGTGTATAACCGCCAAAACAACAAAATTGTTCTAGAGAAGAACAGGGTGCCGCAGAACCTTACTGAACCAACACTTATACTAATGGGGAATTTACTCGAAACCGAAACGTCCTTTAGATCACTCAAGTGCGATAGTTACCTACTTCTGTTCAGAGTTTAAGTGACCGACGTTCTTTTTCAAGAACTGGTCTTCGAAATCAAGTTCTTCATCGAATTCGAACTGAAATGTAAATGGCTTTGTTAGGACAGTTACACTCTCGGAAACTTGACAGAAATTCGCTCGAAGTGGCAGTATTTATAAAATGTAACTTGGGCGGGTTGTGACTGTTGAGCCTGAAACTTAGTGTAGTACAGCACAATAGGTACTATAGAACAACTGATCCACCTGACAATAAGTAGCAGCACAATTAAACGGTGTACTTTATTTTTGTTTGAGATACCCCTGGTGCTGTAATTGGACAGAACTTGGGCATTGTTGTCACTTCCAAAAAGTTACTCTGCAAGTTCAAAATGTTCACAAGAAATTTCCAAAATTCAAACGATAATACGAGGACCTGCGACCCTTGCTATCCGTATGCTGTACTTATGCGTATTTGTCGTCTGTGATCATGGCTTCGTTGCGAATAAAGACAACTATCTAACGACGTAGCTGCGAATAGCCAAGGAGAAGACATTCAGCGTTGAACTTTTAAGAAGACCTTAAGCCGACAGGATCTACTGAAAGCGTTTGAATAAAAGAGAGTTTCATCTACACCTACAATTGATGTCCCTGTACCATGGCATTATCAGTGTTGCAGCAGAAATCGCCGTCAACTACCAGACAGCCCACACTGAGAGCCTTTAGAATAATGATAAAGTTTACTCGAAAAGGTGATGGGAGGTCTGGCATAAAAAAAAAATTTAGCAGCACTACTAGAGGAGATTAAGGACGAAACAACACCTGGAGGTTTTACGAAAGTCTTACGAAATAGCCGAGCAACCGTCTAAGTCTGACCTCAGACTCTTCAATACAGCCAGCGAGACCTACAGTCACAAAATAGGAAATAGTAGCATTTCTTGCAGGTTCTGTGTGGGAAGAAAGCATATCCATGGAGTGGAAGTGAATTATGGGTCTGATATTTCACTCCTTGGATATGCTTTCTTCTCAATTAAAAATTGCAAGAAATGCTACTGTTTCCTATTTCTTAACTATATGTTTAGTTGGCAAGTCTTATGATAAGTCCCATTTACAAAAGGGGCCTTTTGTCTTGCTAGCACTACCAAAGTCTATCGCAACCTACTGTCGAAACCTCTCACGGCGTTCTCCGTCACACTATTTTGCACGTTCAAGCTTGGTTTCAACAAATCAAATTTACACTTAAATAAAACGAGTTTCAAATGATGTGTAATTTATTTTCAGAAATTTTCTATGGGCTTAGCTCAAGTCTGGGGTCCAGGAAGAACTGGGTTGAAATTCTATAAAAAAACGAAACGAAAACCACTTTCGCATTTAAAAAAACGAAAGAAATCACGCGAAAGCGAAAATTTGCTTCATGTAACTACTTTCGTCCACTTCTTCTCGGTCGCAAGGGTTTTAGAAACGGTGTAACAACAAATTTTAAGTTTGGGAAGCTGTCTGTATCATATTATGTTGTTTTGACGACTAACAGCTGACCGCTTTCAATGTAAATATTTCGTCTGTTGATATTTTGGTCGGAACAAAAGGTGAACATTCGAACAATTAACAATTACCGGCGTACAAACTGTTCATTTTAATTAATTACATTCTTAAGGACGTCAACAACAACACAAACGCAACAAAATATTATGATCAGGGAGGAGATAAAGCCGCAGAAAAATTGGAACAGTTGTGAAAAATATTAAATGGCCTGTCCGTAAAAAAAAGAAAATGTTTTATTTACTGAAACTGATATGCCAATTTTTTAGACATCGGCAATTCACATCAATTTAATTAATAATCTCCAAGATTTTTTCGGATTTTTTTTAAATTTACACAATTTTCCACATCGCTATCATCACTGTTGGTTGCTAAATAATTCGCTGGCATATTTTGTGTGAAATAAAAATTAGTCACAACCACTAATTAAACAACCAAAAATAATGAGAAACGTCGAACAAATAGCATTTCGCATGAAACGAAATGTCTTTCGTTTTTCAAGTTACACGAAGCAAATAAAACGAAATCGTGGAAGAAATTGATTTCGCTTTTTTTGCTTTCGCGCAAATTAAATTTCCTTTCGTTTTCGTAGTTACATGAAGCAAAACGTTCGTTTGAACGAAAACCCATGAACGTTTTTATCTTACAGAATTCTACCCCTGATTTTGACACTGTACTTGAGGAGGAACATTTTTTTTCCCAAATTAAATTTTGACATTAACGAAGTAACAGCCGTTTTTTACAGTTTTCAGAAGCTCCTGAATCGTGGGTCGAAATTTACAAGTATGACCACAGATTCGTTGTTTTTGAGATTTTGAAAAAGTTTTAGAAGAGCAAATACTGAAATCGTGGGTCGAAATTTACGAGTATGACCACAGAATCGTTGTTTTTGAGATTTTGAAAAAGTTTTAGAAGAGCAAATACTGAAATCCTTCTGTTTTACTGATTTTTAAGTGGCGTATAATGGAAAAAAATTGGCATTGCTAGAAAAACATTGGTCCAAGCTAAAATATTGTAAGTAATTTCACTCGACTTATCAGAACTGCCTCAAATTCTCAACGTTCAGCTGCCAAAATCAGGGAAGATTACGGAATCAATGCAAGTCTGCCAACTGTAAAAAGGATTACTTGGAGTGCCAAACGTTTGATAAGGCTAAAAGTTAAAAAAAAACACCTCTCAATGATGTGCTCAAAGCTGCATATGACTTGGAAAAAGGAGTGTTTTCCCACGGCTGCAACTAGTACCTTCACGCGTGTTAAGTCGTCAGCGCACCTGTGTAGGTGGCGTAATTGTGTCCTGGGGGGCTATATGACTTCTGAGCTGCAGTTTGTTTCATGAAAAATGAACGCAAATGTATACAAAAATCTTTTAAAAAAGGATTTTCCACGGTTCTCAAACGCTTTCGGACGGATTCCATGGACATACCAGCACGACAACGCTCCCATTCATTCAGGTAGGGTAGTGAAACAATGGATAAACGTCCAAAATGTGAAATTGGTTAAGTGGCCGCCGTTGTCCCGAAAAGTTTATGAGAGCAGGAGACAAAATGACGATTCTGCGACCCTGATTGAAGCCATTAAAGTACTCATTCCGTAACTTTTCACACGATTATCGTCGAAACGATAGACCTCCACAACTAGCATCCAATTGCTAAAATTACAAGTTTGAGAGCTTAATCCAATTCATTTTCCAAAAATATAATGAAAGCTGACGTTTGTCAAAAAAATTCGAGCAGAATATAACTTGTTCTGGTGACCAAAGCTTCAAAAACGATATCGTTTAGACGATCGTTGATATACGGAATCTGACCCCTGGTCTACGATTTCGCTTAAGGATATTGGAAAGGTCTTTGCCAAACAGGATGTATGAAGTAATTTGGAATTTGGATGAGGCAGTTCAAAATACTGAATTATCCTTCAATACGTACTACATACTTATCTTAAAAAGAAACAAAGCTGTGCATTTTTTTTTTGAAATTCTTAGTTTCTGAACTTATTTAGTTGAGCAAAAATAGACCAGTTTTTTTTTTTGTTATGCTCTTGAAAAAAAGTAAGTAGTATATAAAAGGTTTTCCAATAACAGCTGTTATTGTGAATGACCCGCTATTTCGGTAGCTGCCACTTTTGAAGCTTTTATTCTTTGACATTTGACAAGTAGGAACTACGCCATTGCTAAAAATGGAACGACACAAACATTGAAATTATTAAAATTCACTACAAAAATGGTGAAAAAAAACACAAGCACTATTGTGTTTTACGGGAAAAGTTTCCGTACCGTGTTATCTCTCGAAGAGGTGATCACAATTGGCCACCGAGATCTAGTGATTTGACACCTTGCGACTTCTTCCTTTGGGGCCACGTGAAAGATAAGGTCTACGCCAACAGCCCAGCGTCGATTCAAGACCTCAAAAATAAAATTCGTAAGGCTATCGAGGACATAGGCAGCCACTTTATGATTTGGTTATGGACAATTTCATGAAAAGGACATGGTCCTGTATGCGTGCTCGTGGTGGCCTTTTGGCTGATGTTGTTTTTCATTATTACCTTCAAAAAATGACATTTTTCTTTAAATACCTAAATAACACCTCTTATTGGAAAACCCTTTATATACACGCTTTTTAGACACCGCATACTTTTGTGTTTTATTAATAATTAATTAATTTATGCACAAAAAATTATTTCATAAAAATTGGTTGAAGAAAAATTGCCATATTACTTTTCAGAAGTGTTGAACCAATTCAGTTGAGCGGGAGTGTATGTTGGCACCTGCGTTGCCAGATTTTTTTCGGGCAAAGCGGGATTTTTTAACTTTTTCAGTAAAAAAGGGGGATTCTTACGGCGAAAGCGGGACACAAAAATAGCATTAATAGCAGTAGTTTTTAATTTATTATCTATTAATGTTATATTGAAATTAAGTTTAAAATCAAGATAGACGGACGTTGTATATCAATGTTGAACATTGTACTATTCTATGAGTTGAAATTGACCTTCTCTTACTGAAAGATATTGGTTTTTTTTTGTTATTTGCCATTGTGGTGGGCGATGTATTGAATGAAGTTTGAAAATGACAAATGTATTAAAAGCGGGACTGAGGGTGTCCCGCGCGGGACATTTAATTTTGTGCTAAAAAATCGGAACGTCTGGCAACGCTGGTTGGCACAGTGGCATCGCGCGAATGGGAAAAAAAAACAAAGCAATTTGGACCCCATATTTGAGACCACAAAAGCCGTTTCAAGAACATATACCCTTAGCAGCGACTCCTGGGACACAGAATGGTCTCCATTCCTTGCTGGTTGTGATACGCGCTTAGCTCTGTGTCATTTCTGATGTGGCTCGTATTTATTTTCAAGCATCCGTACAAACGCTAAAACTTTGTTTTGTTGATGGTGGGGTAACAGTAGGCTTGGAATTTCCAGTAGAAAACTTAACCATTTTTTTTTAAATGATTGGCGGGTCCAATATTGTCTCTCAGCGCGCATTACTAAGTCAAGCCATAACAGGTGAAGAGCTCCGCTACAGAATGGAAACCCTCCATCACTTCAAGACGCTATTGTTCGCCGCAAATTTCAAATTAAAAGTCAGAATAAACAAAACCCCAGATCAGTCCAACCGCTCCCACTCAGCGCTGCAATTAGTCGGCGAAAATAAATCCCACACATACAACCAACCGAATTTCGCCACTCAACTCCCGGCAATCCATCCATATCCGGGCAAAATTAATTGCTGTCACATGGACGCATTCCCAAAGAGACAAGCATCCTTACATCTGCCAAGGATTCACACTTAAATATTCCTAATTCTCCCGAAAATAAATACACCACTACAACCATCGTTTTGTATCTGCGTTCGCTCTCATGATGAATGCCATGGCTCTTCAGATTCTAATTAATTCCCAGCATTCATATTCCGAGCACGCACCACAATAAACCAACAGGAAAACGAAGAGAACAACAACAAAAAACAGAAAACAAACAACCGCCCAAGACCCTTTACCTTCAGTGCTTTTCTCCAGATAAATCTTGTCAGAGTGGGCCAATTTCGTCTCCTTGAAATCATCCCCCGTCAGGTGATTGTGATGCTGCTTCTGCTTCTGGTGGTGGTGATGATGGAGTCCACCGCCGCCGCCGCCTCCCCCACCACCGTCGCCGCCCACTCCGTTCTCCATGATTTTAATGGCCGCATATTTGTCCCCATTTGTCGCCTGATGCTGGCTCAGTGCTGACCCACCACTCAAAGTGCTGCCACCACCCTTTTTCTGATGAATCAAATGGCCATCGCCGTGCAGGTGATGGTGATGCAGATGGTGTTGACCCACCGACGTTTCACTGCCCGTCGTTGCTGTGGTTGTCGTCGTCATGCCCAGCGCTCCGCCGTGACTGTGGAAATGGTGCTGCTGCTGCTGCTGTTGTTGTAGATTTATCGCCTTGAAACGCTTGTAGATGCAACACGTGACCATGGCCAAGAACACGGAGGCGGACAACAGTCCCAGTGCCATTAGGCAAATCACAATGATCAAATTGCTCTGCAGCAGCAAGTCCTTCGGAGATTGCTTTTGAACGAGCAGGCTCATCTGAACGGCGTCCTTGCCGCCGGCATTCTCCGCCAGGCAGGTATAAACGCCCTCATCACTCTTCTCCGCGCCGAGGATGGTCAGGCGTGAGATGAAGATATCACGACCGAACTCCTTCTCTGAGTTCTGTTCCTCGCGCAGCAGCTGGATGTGGACCCGGGCCGGGTTGTTCCCACCACTGGTACTGTACATCTGTTTGTTGTAGTCCCATGCGATGAGGGTGTTCGGCGAGGCATGCACCCGACAAATCAGTGTCACGTTCTCCTTGGAGGTGTTTATCGATGCGCCCCGCGAGGGATAGATGATCTTGGGCTTGCAGGCGAACGCCTCGGGCTGGTCTTCGATCCAGAGCATGCCGCGCAGGTGGGTCGGATAGTAGCACGACGTTGGCGGGGTGTAGAGATTCCGGCGGAATGCAAAGTCGCGGAAGATCTGCAGCTCACAGGTGCAGTTCCAGGGGTTGAGCTCCAGCGAGAGGCTGGTCAGGCGCTGGAGGTTCTCGAACGACTCCTTCCGCAAGAAACTAAGGCGGTTGCCGCTCAAGTAGATCTGCGACAGCAGCGGCACGTTGACAAAGACCTCTGTGGCCACGTGCGATATCCGGTTGTCCTTCAGCTCGACCTTGTGGAGATACTTGAGGTTTTGGAAGATCCCATCGTCCAGGGACTCCAACAGATTGCCATTGAGGACGAGAGCTCTCACCTTCACCAGGTTCGCGAATATGTTCGCCTGCAGCCGCCGCAGCAGATTGTTGGACAGGTCCAGTTCAATGAGGATCTCAAGGGACCTTAAGGCAAGTGGGTCGAGGTTCTCCAGCGAGCAGTTCCGCACGAAGAGCTTGTGCAGGTTCTGCAGGTCGGCCGTCAGGAAGGCGTTCTCCTCCAAGTAGGTGATTTTGTTGTGCGACAGGTCGAGCACCTGCAACTCGGAGCTCAGGTTCTCCGGCACCGTGGATATGCTGAGATTCCTGCAATCGGCCGTCTTCTTGCCCGAGTTCCACTTGCACTTGCAGTCGCCGCAGTTCAGGAGCCAGTCCCCGCTCACGAAGACCACTTTCGTTGTGAGCATCATGATGATGTGGAATGTTGCTATGTAACCGTACAGGATGAGTTGCTCCCCCGTGACACGCATCTTTGGATTCATTTTAAGCGCCCAGCTGCTGGTTGTTTGTTGTCTCTTCTACAAGGACGAACGCTCGGTCGCATTCCATTCCAGTTGTCGTTTCTTCCTTCGTGCTTCGGATGTCCTTTCGCCCGTTGATGGCATATATTGTTTTCGACTTCCTTCGTATCATTCGGTTTTATGGCCGCATATGGAGCACGTTCGCTTCGGCTTATCCCGGCGATTCTTTGGTTTCTGGTTGCGGCAAGTTATCCTGAAAGAAAAGACAAGAAACCATGTTACACACGAAATACAATACAATCGAATTTTGACATTAAATAGGAATTTTTGAGAGCCCTCCTCCCGGTCGATGTCTTCATCTCCAGATGGTACTCGATGCGGGGAGGGAGCAAGGATAAACGTCCCATATTGCCATTGCCAGTTTATGGCGTGATGCAGAAGTTTAATGAACAAAAACCGGGTAGGATGGCTCACTATATGGCATTTGCGCCATTAAAGGACGGAAATGGTTTTCTATTGTTTTGCACAGTGCTCATGGCCCCGAAGACGGATGGACGACCCGCAGCAGCCGCCGTCGCGTGGTATGTGCCGGCTAAGACATGCTTCCACATATATATTTATAGAACAAGCACTTTCGATGGTGAAATGGTAAAAAGGACGGAAACGAATCCATGCTTGCGATCATGACCATTAGGAGGAGTCGTACGATGTAAGGTTTTCCTTTTCCTTTTATTTCCTGATGCCCCAGGCTGAGGTTGGAGGGAGGGCCAGACGTATGGATGTACACTTTAGTTGCCACTTTAATGTCCTAGTTACGGTATCAATATTTGAAGAGAAAAACGAGAACAAATTTTATTTTTTGGTGTGTTTTTCAATTTTTAATCCTTGAAGTTTCCAAGTAAATTGCTTGTACGTGGTATAGAATGGACGGTGATGAGTTTGTAATTGAATTGGTTACACAGTTTAAATTGGATTTTTTTTCTCGTCCTTTATATATTTTTCTATCGACGGAGGTGATTGCAGGAAAGCAATTTGTGCAGGAAAGGAGTTTACTTGTACACAGTATGTTGGTATAGTTTGGTGTAGTTGTAGTCACAAGCAACAGTTTTTCAATTGGACAAACAGACGAATGGTGGAGAACGACGGTTAAATATTTGGAAGGTGGCACCAACAAATTTGTCCAATTTTGCTGAACTCTATAAAATCGGAACAGAGATGGACTGCACGTCGCTACGTTTCGAATTTACGAACTCTCTAAAAGGTAGCTTAACTTGAAAAACTGTCACTCAGATGATGCAGATGGAGCGATTGAAGATGGAAACAGTTGGCGAGGGATCCAAGGCGTAGCTTCTGACAACCATTTGTCTAGCGAGAGGTATTGTTGTCTGAGCGAAGGCCACCCAATCTGGCATCATGGAAGTTGTGTAGGTAGCTCTGGACGAGCGAAATGTGGTCAAAACTTTTGGTTAGCTGTTATGAATGAGATGAGCTGGAAACTAACTTATGACACCACAGAAAGGCTTCAAAGAAAAGAAACAAAGCAGGAGCAGCACAGGGATTGATCATGAACACCTTACGTAACGGATCATTCAACTGAATCTTTATATGTGGTTGTCAGAAGACCCTTCTCTGGTGGGGAATCTGAGTTATATCTATATATTACCATTTTTCTCCATCCCGATTAACATTGCAGACACACCTGCCAAAAGTCGAAGAAAGAATTTTAAATAAACTTCTAAAAGCTTTTAAAACTTTTAAGCATTTTAATAATTTGTTTTAAGACGTAAGTCGTTTTTCTGAGTTATATATATGAAAGGATAAACACTGTCTTAGCCTTTTTCCAGCAAACACTGAGACGACAATTGAGTCTGTAGTCGGATATTTGCAGACTGCCGAGTACATTGCTGGCAAAATCTGTAAGGCTTCGAGCAGCGAGAGCTACAGCCTTGCGTAGCACACTCATGGCTGCCAAATGTTTCTATTGTCGAAAATGATTTCATTTTCCTCTATGACCAGGGTTGCCAGTTTTGTCTTTCCTCCCATATTTAGGATTTTTTGGTCGACGTGGGAAAATCTGGTGGGTGAAATTGTTTATAGGGAAATCTGGGGTTTCTTAGTTCGATACAATATCCTTTTCGGAAGACAAGGGATTATTAAAAGATCGAGATCAAGGGATAATAAGTTACCGGTACCATTTTTGAGGTGTTACGAGATATATTACCCAGACCGACAATTGGCAGGTGCCACCAGTTTGGAGTCACTTATGTCTAATAGGGTTCGCAGTTAAAACACCTCTTCACCTCGGTCTACCTCGAATTATACAGCTGCCTAAGTAAAAAAGTAAAGAAGACGAATCAAATCACGCTGAGACGGAAGCAACTTGGATGATGAATCCCAAGGCCGAATCAAAAGCGACTGATATCAGTGAATTTGCAAATTCAAGCCCAACAAGCCTACAAGACTTTGTTAAGAACTAGCTGACCCGTGCTCGCCTTGCTTCGCAAGCGCATTTTAATTTAAGCCACAATTGAGTGTGACTCCCTCTCAATCTCATGCGCCACATTCGCTCTACTCGACTACTAATAAAAATGTCATATCATATAACATATACTCATATATTCTCCAGTTAAATTTAAAAAGCAGAGCAAAAGCAAAAAAAAAAACAAAAAAAGCACAAAATATTCATAAGGGAAATAAAGAAAAAGCACACAGCGACAGCACAAAAGGTACAGAGAGAGAAACAGATTTTGTCGCACACACACACACAAAATTTCTCCACTCAACGCTGGAAAAATCCAACGATCTAGCTCGAACATTTTACTTTTTTTATTTGTATACAATTTATAGTTTATTTGCTTATTGTTAAACTTCAGGATGACGTACAAAGATGATTTGTATCTTAAAATCTATGTACGTAATTGAAATTTCTTTAAAAAAAAAATCCAATTTCATTTGGATGAGTCGTTTCAAAGATAGGAGCTAGAAGGCATTCGAGAATTACCACTTTTCGAAGATATCAGCTTATATCTCCGCTTCCGAACAGCGGACAACAATAAAACACATCCTATTTTTTTAATCTCGACAATTTTCAATGCAACTGCGAAAACCGGAATCAATTTCGTGCAGTACTTTTTAAATCTATTGCGGGCAAACACCTTACGGCCGGAAAAAAAGTTACATACATACACTGTGCGTCATCAGGTTAGCACACCCCTGCTTTTAATAGTTTTCGCTCATTTCTAGTAAAAGTAAGAAAGCTCAAATTCTAAAAATTCTAGCGATTATTAACAAATCAATTTTCAACTAAATAAAACAAAAATTTGTGTTTCTCTATTTGTCAATATTTTTTTATAATTTATTTTCGAAATCAACTGAAAAATTTAAAATTTAAAATTTAAATTAGGTCATCTTTTTTTTTAATTTTTTTAACTTTTTCAGGTAAGAACTTATTTTAACTTTTTAAACATTTTTTTACAATTTTAATAATGAGTCGATCCTCCCTTGTTGAGAATCTTCTCATAGATCCGATTGGGAAGCGATTCGTACAACTTTCCAATATAATTCAAGGAAATGGCTGACCAAGCGCTTTTAATGCCTTCAATTAATTCCTCTTTGGTAGAATATTGCCTGCCAGATTCATAAACTTTGCGAGCCAGCCATCCCCATACGTTTTCTATTATATTGATGTCCGGTGAGTAAGGCGGCCACTTCAATAAATCGACGTTTTGTGCTTCAATCCAAGACCTAATCACCCGGGCAGTGTGAATCGGAGCATTGTCGTGTTGGAAATGCCATGGCACATTTCCAAATAAATTTTTAAAATGGGGAAAAGCAGTTTCCAGTACGTTTTTATAAGTGTTTGCATTCATATTTGTGTTCAAAAATTGCAGCTCGCACGTACCATAGTAGGAGATAGCTCCCCACACCATCACACCGCCCACACAACGATGAAGTCGATCCAACTGATGTTCCTCCTTCCGAAGATCGTGGAAATAATAGTTGTATCCATCCTTCCAAATTAAATTTCTTTTCATCCGAAAAGACAACATAGTGCCAATCAGATTTCCAGGCCATGTGCTCTCGTGCGAAATTTAATCGCAATTTTTTTCGAGCATCGTTAAGTGGTGGTTTTTTCTTTAGTTTTAATCTTTTCAATTCTGGAGCATTCCTTATCACCCTTTGAACAGTAGATAAGCTCGCTTTAACACCAACATCTGCCCTGATTTTTGTGGTAGATTCATGAGAGTTGGATGCGTTTCTCAAAATTTCTCTCTTATCAGCATCGGAAATCACTTTATTATTACCGCCTTTATTATTTCGACCATATCCCGACTTATTACGTAAAAAATTGTATATCACTTTTCGACTTCTGCCAATTTTTTTTGATATTTCACTTATTGAAAGCGTGAGCTTTTTATAAGCTTCGATTTTTGCTTTCTCTTCAACCGATAGCATTTTTCCTTTACCCATATTAAAAAAAAAATAGATCACTTGAGTAGTAAATAAAATTTTGTGCCAATACGTGTTCAAATTCCGAAGATAAATGAAAGACAAGGTGCATGTGCTAACCTGATGACGCAAAAATTAAGCTCATATTTCCATTAAAACCAAAAGAAAATAGCAAAAACCATTTAACGGTACATTGTTATTGCATGTTCTCTTTGCCAATGACATACAAAGATGAGAAAAATAGAAAACAATAAAGTAACTGCAAGTTAACAACAACAAAATCAGAAGCAATCGTATTAGGCTGATGAAGCTGTGCTAACCTGATGACGCGCAGTGTACATGCATACATATGTATGTATTTTGAACAAAATCTTTAGAACTTTTTAGCTGAAAACGGAGTACGAGTTATTGTTCGGGATGTTAACATTACTTGGTTTTTTTAAGTTTTATCCAAATCGATAGTGCTGTTTTCGAGGTATGAGCAGTATTTAAAATTAACGTTTACGGTGATTCGAATTGAAAATTAAGGACGCTATAATTTTGAAAACATACATTTTAATCTAGGTATCCATTTTGGTCGAAATCATAATTGCCGTTTTCAAGTAAACTAAGGAAAACTAAATTTTTAAAAAAATACTTTTTTCAAAAGTCCATTGAAGAATAATATAGAAAATTACTGAGTTTGCAATTAAGTTAGAAATGACCATAATAACTTTAGGAATGAGTTTTTGTTACAATCGTATGGACTGTTTTCGAGATATTTTCAAATTTCAAAAGTACCGTCTTTCGATTTTGTTTTTTAGCGGAAAACTGAGTATGCAGTCGTGTTAAAATCACCTATTTAAGCTTAAATATCAATTTTAGTTGAAATCGTTACAGCCGTTTCGAATCAAGCTGGTATGAAACTTCAAACTGTAAGCCCATAAACTCCACAACCGAAGTTTGAACGAAGTCCGGGAAGCCATTTAGGCTGTAGGCCTCGGGACATACACACAGCCAGACAGACAGACGGACTTAATTTTGCCACCCACATTTTTGAGTTCCTCTTTCATAGTAATGTCACAAATTATTAACATCTCGAGTTCGAAATTTTGTACAAATACAATATCTTTTTTCTTACTGCGTAATGGAGAAAGTTAAAAAGGTTTTGGAAATGTTAAAAAGCGTGCGCTATTGTTTGTTGGAAACCATGCAAACCGTCTTCAACAAATTCCTTCGACTTACTTAATTTACTTTTGGCGCTAACAATCCCTTGACTGTGGTTTTAAATTTTGTATAGCCACGTGGAAAACCGGAACCAACGCCATATTTTATTCACTCCGAACGAACATATCGTCTCTGCGCTGTTAATCCAAAACGAAAGCCGGATATAACAATTTATTATTAATGCTTTGCCACGAGCAAATTATTCACAAACCTGACAGTGTACTCCAAGACTCAACTATGCCTCGATATAGCAGCCAATTTTTAATTGCGACTGTGGTTCATCGTATCGTATAGTATACCACAATTAAAAGAAAATGACTCGCTAATACCCCCGAAACTAAATACAAAATTTAGCTCAGTTCCCTTTCATGTTTCCACATAAATGTATCTGGCTTTCTTTCCAAGGATATGCTATTGGTATTGGAGTATGAAATGAATAATTACATGAGTTCAGCTTTTTTCCATATGTAACACGCTAATCCCATTTAAGTTTACTTATAGCCCGTTAAATATTCACCCCTATGTCGGAGCAAATTTGGCTGCGCACCAACTGTGTAAGCTCTTCAAGCTTCTCGTATCCCTAGTTTAAAACCAAGAAAACAAAATTTAACGCTGTATCCTTTTTGTGGCGCTAACTAAAATCTCAGGCTGTAAATTATTTAGCACGTATTTATGTGTAATTAAAACCGAAATCATTACAACCCCATTTCCGACACTGGGTATTCCCTTTTCCCATTCTGGGCATAATTTTCATTTTTCCGCGAAAAGATTTACGCCACAATATGAACTCGACACCTACCATCGTGACAATAAAAACCTGGAAAATTGTTTTCGTTCTAAGGGAAGGGAACATAAGGATTGGGGGAGGTAAACAAAAAAGATGAAAATTACCATATACCACTAATTACCACCTTTTTGGAGGTGTTTTTCGTTACATGGCAGGTAGTGCTTAATGTCAAAAATGGGCACATGGAAGAAAATCGTAATTATTCCTAATTAATTTCTCGACGCAGGTAATTTTGTCGTTGAAGTCGCGTGCAGGATTAATTATGTTTTTGCTTTGCAGGTTTATCTTGTGCGGAACGTTCTTCAATTTGTTAAATTAGGGAAATGATGGTGGCAACTTTCAAGGCATCGCAGATAGGCGAGCCTGCGTTGATACTTGATGGAGCTGACGGCTGATGAATCGGCATAGTTAAAATGCTGAGGCGCCTTAAATTGCTATCAACGTTTGTTGATGAGGGGCGACAAAAGGCTGTGCAGTTCACCCAGTTGAGGATTTAAGATATAATTTACTGCGATGACTTTTTATGGCATGAAGAATCTAAATATTCAATTTCCAAATGATGTATTAACTGCAATAAATTTTTTGAAAGTCGCATAGGTGGGTAGGTAGGTATTTCCTGCTTCAGTTAAAAGATAGGACAGTCGTAGTATGCTTCTATGATTTTTGAAAGTAATTGCTTTTAATTGGCCTGTGGTAAGTTGGCAAAAGGTTTTCCATAACCCACACAATGATCCCTGTTCTGATGTTTGTTTGCGAAAGCACTTACAACGATGTCAAAAGATGGTGAAAACCTCATGCAATGTTTAAAAAAAATTAGTTGGCTTTTTATAGGCCTAGCTTCTAACGAAGAAATGTTTTGTTTCAGTTTTTTTTTGGAAGCGACCTACAATTATATCCGAATGTCCAAATTAAAAAGCTCCTCTAAGACAATTAAATTCTCGGAATACTGTCAGACATTCGCAAGAGATGGCGCAGTGGAAAAAAAACCTTAAAATGCAATTGGAACGATTTTCAGGACAATATTCGTTTCAGTTTAAATCGATCGGGTTTGGGGTCGAATATTTTTAGACAAACCTTAGAACATACCCTGGTCAAACAGCTTAACAAACTAGAGACAACAATCCTGTTGAGCCATCTCGAGCAGCTTGATGTATGCAACTGGAGCGTTGCTAGCTAGGGACTGGGGACTGCCATGGAAGCCTGCTAGCTATAGCAATTTTACCAAGAAATAATTTTTCTTCGGCTCGGTTTAATTTCGAGCTGTCAACGCTTGGATAAAACTTTTTTCGCGTAAGTAAAACATTTATTAGGCAGTCGCTTCGTAGTAATATTCCCAAGACATCTGGGAAGTAGACTCGCAGCCTTTATAGAGGGCTAATTTATTGAAAGCCGATTAGATTTTGACAGGGTTACCCAAGCACCGCTTGCGAACAACGTGGACGACGTTTTTGACACTTTAAGTGACGAAATATCTCTGAAGAGCTTGTATCAAGGTTTTAATCTTTTTTGAAGCCAACAGCTCCGATTGAAAAATGCTTAGAAACAATAATTGGCCATAAAATTATATACTAACCAATGAAAGCTGTATATAAGCTGTTGCCGACTGTTCATTTGTTATTTTTTCTGTCGTCTTTTCTATTTCTTAAATTTAAAAATGATGAGTTCATAACAAAAGGTGAAAAGATCTAAATTATGATAAAGAAAATTCAAAATAGAGCCAAAGAAGTTTCTGCAGAATTAAAGAAAAGCCAAGTACGTCAACAGCTTTGCTTTAAGTTGCAAATGGCTGCTTAGATTGTCAATCTACATCGGTATTGGAAGGCTGTTTTATCCCACGGTAAGCTATTCGTTTATATATAGTTTGAATCAAGCTGCAAATTCTAACAAGTCGCCTTGCTTCTCACAACCATTCGTTTTGTGCGACGAATGTAAGGGATCTTCAATTTTATGCCGAGTCCAAACGGCTAATTGAGAAGCTCTTTCATGACAGTTCTTCTCTCGGATGTTTGTCAGACGTTCGCTAGTTGGAAAAAAAAAACCATAACTTGAAATTTGGGTTTTTCGGGATCCCTCGCTAAGCAGTCCAACACACTAACCACTAATCCACTGCGCCTACAAGTTCTAAGGAAGTTTATTTGTAGAAGGTGGCTTTGTTCCACGCTACTTAAAGTGACAAGATTTTGCTTCCCTACGCTATCCGGGATGTAGACATTTCCTGAACCGTAAACGTGTGAAAATCCATTTTAGTAGTCATTGAGCTCTAAGCATGGTGCCTATGGGTCATGTCTGAGGCTGAACACCTATTTATGTTTCGATTTGAAAATGCTTGCTAAAAAAATGTATTTAAGCAACTGCAACAATGGTTGTGGATTCCATTCAAAAATTACAGTTTAAAATTCACTCAATCATTCAACCATTCCGCTTGAGGCTGCTTTCGTTGCCAACTGTCTTCGGTAATCCAACAGCCACACCTGCAATTCAAAAAGGTACATGCATGCCATTCGCGATTGTAATCAAGTAATAGATCCACTCTTAATACTAATTGACTATTTGAGTCTGTTTTCCCACTTACATCGCTGGCATACGCCACTGTTTGAACAGCAAGTCATGCAAGCAGCACTAATGGTAGCTAATTGAAAGGACACAAGCAAAATGAATTGCATACGCTATATGCAGTTTTACAGTCTTCCGTCTGCTTCCCATTGAAATCGGATTACAATGTTTGCATACACGAAAATGGATAATAACGTCGGAGAATCGCACAGGGAACAAACTGAATCACAGCAAAGTTTTTTGTTTGTTTTTGTTTTATATATCTGCGCTACAGGAAACCCTTCCAGATGCATCAGGGTGAAATTTTACTATTTCTTAATAAATTCCATTTTAATGGAATTACATTTCCCAGAGAATTAACACACAAAGGACGAACGGTGATAGTGTTGCAGAAGATGACAGTGATGCTGATTTTCTGGCCTTTTACTTCGCGGAATAGCTTCCCTCCGCTGTTGTCATTTTAAGTGGATTAGCATGGCTGGGTACCATGTCGAAGGAACTTTGACGTTCATAAGTGAAATTTTCCGACTCTGCAGCGGCGCTAGAAAGGGAGGCAAAATTTCCGCAGCCATTTTGTCGCAACATGCAATTCTCATTATCGCTGGAAATCATTGCTGCTGGGTGGGGGGGGGGGGGAGGGTTTTTGACTACAATGCCAGCGATTTCATCTTTAATATGCTAACAAGCCCGAAGTGAATTATTATCCTTGAAATTTGCAAAACGATCTTCAACATGAAGAGACTTAATGCCTGCTTGCAACCACGCATAACTAGTGAACTGGGGACGGCGAACTATTAAGAATGAATGAAGGATCCACTAGCGATGGTTATCACTTTGAAAGTATACTTATACGATAAATGCATAATAAAATGATTGCTCCGAGGATGGAGTAGGGGGGCAGTAGAGAACTAAGGGTGACTGGGAGCACTGTATAATGGAAAACACTTTAAATGCAACCAATCGATGAGAACTCGTTACATCTCGCTACCGAGACAAATTAAATGTCGGCTGTGGTTGAGGGATTTTTCACAAATGACGTTGCTTCCGGAATTGAAAATGTTATGCTCGGTATACTTTTTACTGTAATGGATGGGTTTGGATCACAGTAGCGGTGAAAAAGGATAACAAGCAACAAGTAATAGAAAGCTATCGGAGACACTTCATGCTGTCAAGGAACGGCAAAAAGAAATCGTTTGAAGTCTGTTGGAATCAGCTTAACTGTTCTACATTTATATGAGCATCCCCTTGCAAACATGGATCTAATGAATGAGTACTTATGTTGGGATATTTTTTGTGCCAGGATACTTTGACAGTCACCTTTGTCTGGCATGGTATATGAAACCAATATTCAGCTCAGTGGTATTTAGCACTAGACAGAAAAGCTTGGCAAACTTGTTCTTAGTTTCGTGGAATAGGCAAAGGGTTTGATATGAACACAACCGGTTTCCGGTGTCCGAATACTAATACAACTTGCGTGGACTTTCGTTTTATAAAGGTGTTCATAAAAGCGGAGTTTTTCTGCTGTTTCTTCGGTAAATGTTCCTTTACGGGTCCTAAGTGTCAGCGTCGTACCGTAGCTGATCATAGAAAGTAGATTTTTTTAGGTTCTGAAACTTGAATCTCTCAAAACCTTATGAAAGGTGCGTGCGGAATGGTTACGGGTTGGTCAATTCGGATGTGCTGAAAAGGGCATTTGCACTTTTCGTTATCGATCCTACGCTGAGGGAAAAACACTTTAAACTCCTGAACAATACACTTTAAAATGAAAAGCAGTGTTGGGGGCTATCGAATGAAAACTATCGACTTATTCGATAGTTGCTTAAAATTCGTTCATTCGTTCATAGTAGCTGAAAAATTAGTAATGAACGAAAACTTATTCAACTACTACTACTACTTTTTTCACTCGATAGCAGGTTTGAACGATTCAATTCGTTCATTCAACTTTTCGTTCAATTACTATTTTCTTTCGATAGCAAGTTTAAATGATTGATTGCATTCCTTCAAGTTTTCGTTCGTTCAACTAACTATTTGCATTTGATAGAGGGAACGATTAACCCTTTCCTGTCGATATGCAGCTTTTTATAGCAGTAGCTAATGGGTATAGAATAATTATAGGAAGTGCGTATTATATAAAATTAATCTATTATTGTATTACACTTTGTTTGAATTCTTCAGATGTTGTTTTATTATTCGATAGTTGTGTCATTATTTAGTTTTGTGTGCTTAATAGTTATATTCTAACTTTTAACGCGATTGTTCTTGATTTGATTTTTAATTGAAGTGTTTATTTTTTGATGAATTACGTTCGAATTTGACTTTAAGTCGATGCCTGATTTTTTGTGTAAACTTTTCTATTTCCATTTTCCATTCTGTATGCTTCTCAAAATGAATGCAAATAAAAAGTATAAGATAATATTAAAAATACTACCAATAACCTATTATGCAATTTTAGATATTTCAACGAAAATTCGAATTTCCCTTTAGTTCTAATTCCAACGATATTCATCAAATGTGTGTATGTTTTACTTTCTGTTTCTATTTCTATTTTAAAGAAAACTTAATTTTTTTTTATTTACTTAATGTTAAAAATAAAAATATAAATTTTCTGTTTTTCCATTACTAACTTGTAAGGTTGTAAAATAATTAGCAAATTAATCGTTTCAAAGAAATCCGAAAAATGGTATTTGAGATCCTAAAAAAAAGGTAAATTGGCTTTACTCATTTTAACTGAATGAATGAATGAAAAAAATCATTCGATAGTCAAAATCATTCAGTTACTACCTATCGATAGTAGCATTAGTTCGATAGTGCCCATCACTAATAAAAAGTAACATGTATGAATAATGTTCCCATCTATCCTGTATCTCGCAGCATTATCCTGTTTCTCTATGCAAAATCCTGCCAAAAAATCAATCCTGTATTAATCCTGTAAAGCGCACTCAAAATTAATTAATCAAAATTGAAAACCTTTCCTCTCTCTATTCAAGATACCTATTGAAAATTGAGAATTACTTGCAATGTCCGACGCAACTTAAAGTTGAAACGTTAAAAGCTATTTTAACTAAAAAAATCAATTTAAAAATGACATGCCTCGAATTTTTTAATTGGTTGAAAACGCAACCAGAAGTTCTCAAAAAAATGCAATCGAGTACAAAGTACTCTAATAACATTGAAACATTATACTTAAAAATAAAAAATAAAAATTATAAATGCATAGCAAAAATTTCTTTTTTATCCTGTATCTCAGCAAAATAAATATAGGAACGTTATGTATGAAAGACAACCATATTCAAAAACTTTCAATTTGAAAGTTACAATTTACATTTTTACGTCAACGCAAATAATTTAAAACTTGAAAGAGAAATCATTTAAATTTAAAGTTTCTCACTTAAAAAAAAAGGTGTACTCTTAAATTCAAAGGAAACACTTTAAATTCAAAAACCGTGTTATTATTATTCTATTTAAATACAAATTAAAAGCATTTTCTTTTACTTTTAAATGTAAAAGTTTAAAAATTAAATCTTTCCTTTTAACTTTCGCAAATATTTATTTTTTAAATAAAACACTTTAGATTTGCACACTTTAAATTTAAATATGCGAACTTTTGATTTCAAAGTGCAGTTCTTTCCTCAGTGTAGAGTCTGCTATCTATACGGTGACCACTTTTTCAATCACATAAAAGAGGACAGTTTTCTTAAGTAAAAATACCTATACAGTCAAAAATGGTTGCAGCACAGTTTAACTATCAAAATTTGTAGGTTTTCATAAGTTTGATAAATGGTACTGACTTTAACCTTAAAAATACATACAAGATTAGCATCTAACTCCAGCCTTATACGACTTGAGGAAGTACTCGCAATCTCGCATATTTCTTATGGTAGGAATAAGGTCTTTAGAGGGAAAAGAAAACATTTTAGAAAAGAGGGCAATATATTGTTTTCTTTTAGTAAAAAAACAAGAGAGGACATAGTACCAAAGACGAGGACGAATGGTCACTGTCGCTATCTCCGATATGCTTTATCTCCAGCTATTCATTTGATGCAACTGCTATACCTCTGTCTGTAATATATTTTAAAGTACACGCAAAAAAATCAGTTACATAAAATTAACCACCTTTCTCCCACAAAGTTAGTAGATTTTTAAAAACCGATTCAACTTGTTTAAAGAAACTCGGTTAAAAATAATGTTCCCTCCAAATTTTGTCCATCTAAAAATTAAACTGTTCGGTTAATACTAATCCAAAAGTTTGGTTTATAACAATTCATAAATTGTGTTTTTTTTAACATTATGTATATAACTTTTTATCTCGGTAGTGTTTAACATCGAATATTCGTTTTTTTTTAACAGAGTTAATTTTAACCCATTTTTTTATAAACGATCAAAAAACGCACTCGGCCGAACGTTTGAGCGTTAAGAAAGCCCAAACGGAACAGTCGAAAACAAACCAGCAGAAGCAGATTTAAGCCACTTATGAACTGAAAATTCCACTAGTTAAATAAAATAGAAGATATATGTCATTTCTAGGTTTCATTAGTTTGTAATAATATCATAACTTGCACCGGCAATTTTGTTCATACTCAATGGATTAACTCAGTCGATTATTTCTTATGGACTACAAAAATTCCTCTCTAAATATTGATGGGCTTAAAAAGAAACTAGAACCATGGTTGCCAGCGCAAAAGCCCTTGCGGGAGATTATTTGGATCTCAAACTATGGAGTTAGGTCTAACAACATCGGGGTCTTATTCGTGAGCAATACGAGCATCATATGCTGAGTTCCTCTGTAGGATTTGGGCACACTGGATTTAAAGCTGCTTTATTTCAGTGTTGCCAGATTGGGCCTTTGTCGTATGTCGTAATTTTAGACCATTTTGTTCTCAAAAAAACGATAGAAATTACTTGCAACACAATTTTGGGCTATACCGTTTTTACAAACAGTCTGCGGTACTAATAATCATCATCCAGGCAACATTTCTCGAACTCACAATTGTAAAATTTCCATACAAAATTGCATATTGTGACCTACAAAATATTTAGTGTGGAGGTTGAAAATGATTATTAGTAAGGCCCAGTGTATTTTGTTTGCTTTATTCCTTCAGAAAACTACAAAAAAGAAATATTTTCGAACAAACCCGCAATTTTAAAATTTGGCAGCACTCTTGCAGTCAAGTGACACCGAACAATTTTTCAACTCGCAGGCACACCAATTTATTTACCAGGCCTTTTGATTTGACACAAGCCACAAAAGCCATACATAAGTGGGAAAAAGATAAAAAAAAAAAATACCCAAGGAATTGGGAATATTTTCAACGATTTTTTTGGGCTTCTTTCTGGGCAACGACTTCGGGCTACGTTTTTTTAAGGTATGGGCTCTTAAAGCAAACTAAATTCTGCCAACCTTGTTTACAGCTGCATTAATTTGTTTAAAAAAATGTTGTCACATCCAAGTTTTCGGACTTTAATTCGGTGATTTTTCCAACTCATACCTAGGGTTATGGGACTTGCGTTCTGAACAAAGTAATTAATGTATTAGTACAAGATTTGTTCCATTTCGCTCATGTCTCCTAACTCCAAGACGTGTCAGTAAGTTTGTTCTACATAGGCCCAGGTTGGACTGTTTAATCAAGACCGACATCTCCTCTATATCCATCTGCGGATGGCCCTGATCTTTTACAGTAGATTTCGGAAGAAAGTTTGAGTAGACTCTATTTGAGAATATTTCGATTGCGACCGTGTGATGGTTAGACAGACTAAATGACCAAAGGAAACTTTCAAGCAGACGGCTTCACTAAAATGTTGCTCTATGAGATTCTTGAGCGTCACATCTGGAACGTGGTGGTCGTTGCAATTTATCAAGCAGTCTCCATTGAGCAGGTTGGACTTGGAGTTATTAAGACCAATACGGACAAGCTTAGGACTGATTGCATTGCATTCGAGGATTAGACAGCAGCTTACTATAGAGTCTGCTTTGTAGTTGCACCTTGCTGAGAGATATGAAACCTTTCAAATAACTTGCATAAAAAAGATCTCTTATTTTGTGTTTCTAGGGTTAATTCTTGCTCCATATTAACGCTGTTTTTAAATCCACCATATGTAGGAAGCACCGAAATTTAGAAATCTCCCAGGGCTAACAATTACAGGTTGTTTTAAAAGTCTGAACAACATTCATCGTAATAGTCTATCACCTGCTTAAGGAACCTGAACGTGGTCTTCTGATGCCAAAAACTCGTCCAACTTGGTCGCGAGATATGTATTCAAGAAAAAGCGGTTCAATGTTCAGTGTCAGTGTGGTTGCGCACCACCAACTATTTCAAACTTGGCTAAGCAGATGCATCTCTGAAAATTCGTTAGGGAAGTTCTCAACCAGGAGGACATTATTTTTAACAGATCCGGTCAGACATTTGAGTACCTATTGAAAAAGCATCACTCTGATAAAATGAAGTTTTTTGAAGTGAAAACTTCTTTAGGCGCGCTGGGCATTTTTGAAATGGCAAAAAACCATTGAACTCGCAACACAAGTGTTCGCGTTGCCAACCACTTTTGACGAAAAAATGTGTAACTTGAATAAAATATGCCTTTTTAAATAATATAATGCCAAAAATTTAGAGGATACCTAGGCTTACAATATCTACTTTGTCTCGACTCTATATCTCTATAAATTCCGGAAAAAATTGGACAAGAGTAATTTATTTTTTCGTTTCGTTTTGCTTTTTTCTTTGTCACGCTTTCCGTTTGAAAATACTGGGAGCATTTAAATATAGTTAACAGCAGCTTATAGAGGACATCTGCAGGTACAACATAGAATCTCCAATAACTCGATAACTTAAAAGGTTTTTAAATAAATAGGCAAAATTTGAAACATTTCTACGATTTTCACCTGCATGAGTAGATATGCACTTCATTCTCAAATCAAACATACTAACCGCGCAATATTTTGACATCTCTTTTAACCTTATTTTACTCCAGTGACGAAGAGGGAGACAGACATAGGCAGTATGCTAAGAACAAAAAAAGCCATAAAAGAAATGTCAAATATGTAGGAAAGGAATGTCAAATAGGTATAGGTATCAGTGTAATGTAATAATATCAGGAAAATGTAATAATACCACGAGGATATACGTCTTACCTGTTTATAAATGATATTTGCAATCAGTATGAGGCATTAAATTACCCGGTCGAGTTTTTTAATAGAATTACAGTTCATGGCCTGGAATTAAAAGTTGGAGTTCCCATTTCCCCCCCTAAGCTTTGTAATGGAACCAGATTGAGAGTGATTTCGTTGCAGAAATACGTTATTGAAGCGTTAATTTTAACTGAGTCTGGTAAAGGAGATACGGTGTTTATACCAAAAATACAAATAATTCCCAGCAATTATCCATTTCAGTTTAAACGGATTCAATTTGTTATTACTGTTTGTTCTGCCATGACAGTGAATAAGTTAGAGGGTCAAACTTTAAGAAAAGCGGGAGTTGAATTAATCAAGAATTGCTTCAGCCACGGGCAGTTATATCTTATATGTAGCGTGCTCCAGGGTAAGTAATGCAGCAAATATCACTATCTTAGTCGATAGAAACCGCTAATATATTATACAAAGAAGCGTTACATTAATAAAAAAAGAGTGAGCAAAATATTATAAAATTATTTTCATTGTCCAAAGAATATTAAATTATTGCCGATTAGTCCAACGAGCAAGTGCAATGCCATGAAGATAAAGGCAGAGTGGGCCCAGTCTACGGGAGGTATTTTAGTACGGGTTCAAGTCCCTCACTTTTGCAGAAGGCTCTTTCTGAAATTTTTTTCCATCATTTGTTCTCAAACCACATTTTGCACGTGCGAAGCCGGGTACAGCTAGTAATAAATAAAAAAAGACTTAATTTAAAATATTTCCTACACAATAAGAAATTTCTGATTAAAAAAATACACACGTACTTTTCATGTTTTCACTTCTGTCTGCACTCCCGGAGTGACACTGTTTTTTTTTTTTTGTGCTCGAATTGAAAGCCATTTCAAAGTTTTTGTCTTTTGTTGAAAATTCGATCAAGAACGAACATTTCTGCGCCTGATACTAGTTATCATATTTGTTATCTACTGTCCAGGTTAGATTTTACGAACTTCCAATGGCGAAATTGTCCATATAACACTACCCCCATTGAGACTAGGTATTAGGAAGGCCTTATATGTTAATTTCAAGTTTGTTAGTTTCACCATGCAAATGATGGAGTTCCCCAAGGCTCCGTTTTGTCTCCGACTCTCTTTCCAATTTTCTTAAATATTTGGTTCATACCAATACACTATATCGCTGATGATTGCAACCTCAAATTTTCCAATTTCATGACTGTGGTGGTTGTACTGGAATTAAAGTTAAGATCACTAAGATTCATACCTTGACAATAAAATCGGGCTCTGCTAATAGAGTGGAGGACAACGCTGTAAGCAAAACTAGAACCTTCAAACATTATCCATGAATGTCACTTGCATTGCCGAGGCTAAGAGAATCGGTATGAGTGTTCATGGCAGTGTTGTAATTTAATTTTCCTCAAGAGAGTGGTTATTTATTTCTTTTTTCCCTTTTCTGAAAAAATATCAAACTTTTAACTCAAAAACTTGTATTATACGAAAAAAAAAAAAATTAAATCAACCTTTAGTTTTAAAATTGCAGTTTGTTAACATTACTATGATTACTTTTTTGGTAGGTACTGTTTGTCACTACGACGATTAACATGACCTGTGTTTTTTACATATTCAGTGTGATAATCATGGCGAAATGTAAACGTTTTGATGAAGCTTCAGCAAAAAATTATATTTTAAAGGTTTTTTGGTTAGATTCCTGAAATTGTCACGATTTTTATACGGAAGGTTTTGCGGCCGTCGAAATTTCCACAAAAAGGAATAAATTCCACAATATAACAACACTGGTTCATGGCAATCTCCGCGGAAATGGCAATATGTACAAAAGTCTCGAAGAACGCTGTGAAATGTCTAGGCTTCCTCAAACTGTGCGAGAAATATTTAAGCCCTTCTAAAGTGTATAAGGCCCAAAACTTTAGAGAACCGTTAGACACCTGGTAGGAGACTCGAAATTTTATAAACTCCCTCTCTATGTCTTATCGTTTTTGATTTCTCTTTAAAGACAGTTGCACAAACGAATTTCCCAGCTGCATTCGTGCAGTTCAACGGCAATACTCGTGTGCCCATGTTGGTCGTACTAAAACACGAATGCGAAAAAAATTTACCAATCTCTGGTTATCTCCATGTTCCAATTTATAACTTAAACCAATGTGCATCAGGATCTCTTACCTTATTCGAACCCCCCGTTGCGTTGTGTAGTTCACTCTGACACTGTTAGAGTGGTCTAAACCTCTTTAGCGCGACAGACAAACAACATCTGTATTTCAAATAAGTCGCCGGTGCAAATGGATTCACAAATTTAAAATGCATTGCAACTGGCTGTGAGCAACCTTGGTGAATAGTCTACCACTAAATTCTTGGGGATTTTCCCTTCACCGCCATCCCTAAATGTACACTTTGTTGCGAAAATCCCCTTCAATTGAACGAAAACAATCACACGAACGCCGACAACAAGATAATTCCATTGGAAAAATAACACAGTAGCCAATAGCAAACATTCCCTAAGCTGAAATCAATAGGCATCACAAATCGTTTGAATACAGTTGCAAGGCCGAGGCAATACCTCGGATATCCCTTCGGAACCCCAAGAATGTTATCGATTTCGAATTAAATCGAGCGTGGAAACAGAATGCGAATGAATACCCTCCTCGGGTGCATTTAAATCGACCGAGTGTATTCCATTCGCCACGCACCATTGCTCAGTGAAATTTTTCCTACAAGATACACTGCGGCCCCTCCTTTGCCATTCACAAAGGATTTGGTGAGTAAGACCGTAAGACCAAAGTCAACCACAGCGGATCCGTTGTGCGAAGAGATTATTTATGTTCAGCAAAAATTCCCCAAAGTTCGCGTTGTTTTTATAAATATTTGCAAGTGCATTATCTGTACGGAATTCCGGGCACATGCGGCAGGATGGTAGTTCAGATCTCAACCTAGCGAGGAATCAATAATTACATTGCATTGTGTACGATGACCTCGATAATGGGCGCAGCGGTACACATGTCCAATTTGCTTAATTTATTGTCGGGATCAAGGGTTAATGGTGTCTGGGTGAACTCCTGCAACAGGACCTTTATTTATATGCATACTTGTGCATGGGCACTCGCCAAATTGTTTGCATAACTGCTGGACAAACAGCAGAGTTCAGTTGATTTTCGTTCGAACACTAATTTGCCGAAGAGGCGGAAAGTTCTGGCTGTGGTTTTGTTTTTCGATGAGGATGTGAAATCCCGAGAAGCAGTGCAGTCAATCAGGGGCGGTTGAAATATTTTTCAACAGTTTCAAATGGTTGTTGGGATTTTATATGTACGTACTAGCTGGACTCGACATAACTCAGTTTTGCCCGCAACCGTTTGGCCGAAAAATGACAATAACTCGATTTTCTGAATTTTCTTTTTGCCTGAAATATGGCAACACGAAAAAAATAAAAAAAAGAGACATGAAAAACGACCTTATCGTTTTAAAGTATATGCAACTTTACATAAAGTCTGAAAAGTCTTCCTGGGGTGCTTTTATCACATGGGTTTTTTCTCATTATTGGTTAATTAATTTTCACTAAGCGAAGATTTAGAAAAGAAATTCTTCGATCAAATTTTATTGCCACAACTTCCACGAAGTGAAGCGATCAAAGTTCCAGCACGAAAGAGCGGGATACGAGACAAAGTACGTACAAGTTTTTATAAGGAGGTGTCAAAGTGACATTTCCGTGTCATAGCTATCGCCCTCTAGGGGAAACTCTTATCTATTTTCTTAAGTGCGGATTACATTCAATTAATGTGGTGTAAAGACGATCCAATGATAAATTAGTTTTTATAAGGAGGTGTCAAAGTGACATTTCCTTGTCATAGCTATCGCCCTCTAGGGGAAACTCTTATCTATTTTCTTAAGTGCGGATTACATTCAATTAATGTGGTGCAAAGACGATCCAATGATAAATGCTTAAAAAAATCCGCCTTTCCAGAAAATTTTAAATTGCAACATGCAAAGTCAACTTTAAAGAGAATTCTTAACTAGGACAACATTGCCGACTGGCCGGGTTTATTCTGACATTTGTTCTGTGCGGGGAGTGTTCGTCATAGTTTTTTCAGAATTTATTACGATTTAAGTATGATATACTTATTATCATTATATTAATATGTGCACATCAAAAGTTTCAGTACACTTTTTAAATTTTTATTATGAAATGCGGAGAATAAAACGTATGTCATTCGAAAGGTACTGCGCCATAGATGTGCATGGACCAAAAATTGTGGGTATATGTCGTCATTAAGGCTGGTAAAATTAGGTTATGAATTCCCCGTACAAAACAGTTAATTGAAAGGATTTTGGCAACATTCAATTTGTCGCCGACATTATTACCATAGTAACGTATTCAAATGTAAATCATCTTAGATTAGAACCGGTTTCCAATGGAACAGCTCATTTCCGTATTTTTTCGATATCTACATGTCGATCGATAATAAAAAAAAAAACTTAAATAACGAAATCGTGGTACGTTTTTTTAGTATTACATTTAACATACTTATAAAAGGAATGGTCGATTTTCGACCACAAGCGATACTAGTATACATAAATATCCCAACAAATTATTAGTTGGGTATAACTCCAGCCCTTGAAACAGACAGAGCGAAACACCGACAGAAGAAAATGCGGATCGAACAGAGCTATTGAACTGTCAAGCATTAACCAAATCATATATAAATACAGCCGTATTAATAATTGTCGCGTACCTAGCTACATGTTAGGCCTAACTATTGGCAAACACATTCGTTAAACTCAAATTGCTATTAATAAACATTTTTAGAAGATAACTAACTTGAGGTAGGAGTCAATAACTCCTAAAAAAATATCGTTGCCGTCAAAATGACAAATAAATTAAATTGAAATTTGAAAAATTGTGGAACAAAATGGCTCACCGTTTTTCAGTGATTTGAAATAATGTGAATAATGTGAATTAGGGCAGGATTCGGTTACCAACTCGAAAAAAGTGAACAAAAAACGAAAAAACCCTATGACAACGTTTACAAATAAATCATTAAAAAATAAATACAGATTTTCGAAGGATAATATCAATTTTTTTATGTTGTTTTACTTGATTTTCTGTTGCTTTTTTTTTCATTAGTCACAATTGAAATTTATTAACCAGTCGTGATGACAGCCAATATGTAATAGTTTTTAGTACAATTTGGTTAGGTGATGCCAGCTATTTTAGAGAAAACATCAGTTAGTTATTACATGAGCTCTTTTCATTTATTAATAAGAAAATTTAACTAATGTGTTATTTTTTTAACTAGGTGCTAGGTAACATACGAGTTGGAGAGTAGTTGCGGGTTTTTTATTAATACGGCTGATAGTTGCTTCCAAATATTTCTGACAGCACAAAAATGGGACCAAAAAGTTAGTGCACTGAATGTTTTTTTATGGAAAATTATTTCACTGCTGCTGGAGTCTATGGGTATTGGTATCAACGGGCTAGAGTTGTGCTTCCGAAAATTCTTACGAAAAGGCGCTAAAGCCTGCAGGCGGACAGTCAAGAAGTTCTCAAAGCCCTCTAGTTCATATTTTAAGCTTGTTTGTTTTCCTCTTTCAACCCGTTTTCAAGATCTATAGCCGGAATCAATGTAGCCAGCGTAACTTAGGTTCCAGGTACTGAGGGCTTATTTCTTCATGTGATTGTAGGGTGAGCTGAAGTCTGTAATTAGCCCTAAAAGAGTCTCAGGAGCATTCGCCATATACAGTAAGGTATATGATTGTCAATCGATTGTATGAGCTTAAGTCGCGCTCTTATGTGGTGATTATTGTGCTGGATGAAATCTGAAGACCATTTTGCCCAAACGGAACTGAGGTTAGTGAAAATTTTAGATGTAGTGTTCAGATGAAACAGGCTTCGATTGAAAACCAGGGAGCTAACGTGTTTAAGCTTCTTAAAAGCATTGTCAATTGCAGTTTCAAATTCTACACTTAGAACGTGACAAGTTCTTCATTGACTCGTAGACCTATAGCCTAAGTAGAGATCGGTATAAGCTGGATAGAACCGTCAACTACTTCGCCCTTGTTTACAGTACTCGATGAAAGGCAAGCGTCTGCGATGTCCGGGATAAAAATTTAGATCCCCAAAAATGTATGTGGAAATAAAATCCGCAAAACGTTTTTCAAAGCTCAATACGTAGAATATTTTCATTTTAAAGAGGCCGCAGTGCCAGACCCCCAGAAAGTCTCTCCTATTTCCATATCTAA
Source organism: Cheilosia vulpina (assembly GCA_916610125.1). NCBI lineage: Eukaryota > Metazoa > Arthropoda > Insecta > Diptera > Syrphidae > Cheilosia > Cheilosia vulpina. Next base: position 71,277,363 of record OU744277.1, on the reverse strand, counting down.
AGCTTTAAGTCCACAGAATTCATCGCCAACTTATGCAAGGTGATTCAAAAGCAACAATGATGAGAAATGCGTCGATGCAGTCACTTTTGACTCGTTTCTCCTTTAATTTCGTTGAGAGTATTTAAAAAAAAGGACATTAATTGGGTACGCACATTCCAAAGCCTATTTCGTTAAATTAGAAAATCTTATTCGGTGCGGTGACGTGATATATAGCCAAACGAAATAAATCCAATTTTTTTGAGTCTGTCACCAAAGTCACCAACCTGAGGGCATACATTCCGAGTTCCTAAAATTATACCCTGAAGTGTTGGCCCGGAGTCTACTTTCATATGCCTGCAAACAGCCTGCATATGTTGGAGGCAGTGAAAAATATTTCAGTGAGTCTTGCAGCCATTGTATGGCTACCCACTTTGAATGACTTCACCTATATCGAGGCCTAAGGGTTCCTAGGCCTTACCCTAGGTGTCCCGTTTACCAAACGGCGGACCTCAGCCGACACGCCTTGTGGATGCAGCTAGCCATGGATCAAACTCACAGAGGACCTTTCGTCGAGGCCCAGTTCCAGTAGCTCGGTCGAAAATAGTAAAACCAAAAATGAAGTACGCGAAGGCAGGGCTCTGTTGAGGAACTGGTATATGCTTACAACTGGTCACCCAAATTTGAAAGCCGAAGCCACTTGAAGTTTCATACAATTGTCATCAACAGGTTTCCCTATTTGTCAGTTCTTCTATTCCCCTCATCCTGAAACAAAGACCGTTCCTACAAAAACTTTGCAGAACCTTGAACTAGACTTCTACCATCCGATAAAAGTTTCAAAATATGTCACCCCTTCTTTTCGTAAACATCATCCCCCTGCAGACTTGCCATCATCACATAACTTCGATGACTAAAATCGTCCAACAGTTGCTCGCCTTTTAAAAGGACATTTGCTCCCGTCACAATGCGCTCCCTCTTTAAATACCTTTAATACGTCCACCAGTTTAAAGGTAATTTCTAAACTTTGAAGCCCCCCTCTTGGCCTCTAAATACTTTACCAAACTATATCCCGCACCTCCAACACTAGCCACACACATCCTTGGGATAACTTTCAATGGAGTATTTAGGTCAAAACGGATTTATTTCATTGCGACTTAATGTTTAATCTCAGGCAAGACCGCAAATTCCCCAGCACTCCATACTGCCACACACAGCACTTTAAGCAGGTCCTGGAAATCTTTTCAAAGTCCCCTTTGTGTCGGACTAATACGACCACAATCTGCATTACAGAAAGTGGATTTGTGGTCCGCCAAAGTATCCGCAAAATATTATGCGACAAAGACACAAGTCAAAGCATACAACAGAACCATCCACACGTGACTTTCTCCACCAAAGGGATTTCCCAACTAGGGACCCTCTCGCTGTGCTACTGGCTTGCTTATCTCTACCGGAGGGACACATTGTTTCAGACTTTCGACTTACTTCAGATGTGGGGTAGTAATAAAGCCAACATTTCGCAAATGTAATTTAACGAACCTCATCGCATTGAAAAGTTAAAACATGCCACAAGCAGCCCCGCATCCCTAAGCCCAGCGTTTGCAACTACCTTTGGTCATGTCTAACTACTCTAATTAAACATTTCGCATAATGTTGTTTTAACGAGATGCCTGCACGTAAAATGGTTTCGTCCTGGATAAGGATCTGATGCGAGGCAAGCAGGTGTAACATACAAACAGCTTGATTTGCATGCCACAGCTTACACAGACAGATATCATCTCTCCATCAAAACTTCGGAAGGCAGCGAACTGAATGTCAAAAATGAAGAGACTTGGCAAGGACATACCAACACACACACATCGCAGAGCAAATATCATTCCTCTGTACTGTTTTTTTTTTTTCCGCTGCTAGTAGGAGTTCGCTGTTCATTTCATCGGCGCAGATGGATAAATATAAATAACCCATTTAAAGTCACCAAAGGAGGAGAAATCCTAATCCGAGCAGAGATTTGTTTTATGGCCCACGAGACGACAAGGACGACAGCGTTAAAAAAAAATGAGAAAAAAATCGCGCAAACACAAACCCAAATGCAAATTTATTTACCCAATCAAGTTGTTTGCTCTGTATCCATCATATGCGGTGGTGGTGGTGAGACCGCACCGTTGCCTACCGCAAGAAAAAACAAAAATGGAATTCATGCCAATTACATAACCCAGTTACACACAGCATATCCACCGACGTTGTCGTCATCTTGTATGCTTGTTTCCTTCGACATGCAGAAACTGTGTCACCACCGACCGACTTTACACCTGGTTGCCACTGATGGTGCGCTTTTTTCCCACGGAACCAAGGCGGAAGTTTTGCAATCTTGTGTGCAGTGTGCTTCAAGGATAACACCAACAGCCCTCAGCCTCAGTCTCTCCGACCGTGCTTGCTATCAATTACACACTGGAGAACGCAAAAGACAGAGAAAATGGAGAAAACGGGAAAATGGGGCCAAAGTCCTTTGGGTGTGGTGGCATTTGATGCGCTTTCACATGATTTCGGTGGGGAGGTCAGGCTCCCCGGCACAAATCTCGGACAAAGTTGAATAGAGTGGCAGCGAGCGCTGCTCTGCAGTCAGACTGATGATGATGAGATTGTGTGCTGTTACTGGTAGGGTGGATATACCACGGAATTGCTTGCTCAAGAGTCGTCGTCTTAGTGGCCCTCCGGCTTAACGTCTTTGTTCGCACGTCTATTTCACAAGGATGCAGAAGAATGGGCGAACGAAATTCCTGTACACGCTGCCATTGTACAGTGAAAATGGGTGTAAAATTAAAATGCACCAAAGCATGAACGTAACCATTTCTCCAGGTGATGGTGTGCTGCACACTTTATTTGGCGGAGGTTGTAAAATGGGCGAACCCAATAGGAGTACCGGAGGATATTGCAAGAAACTACAACTACAACAGTGCCGCAATTTTCTGCGGAATGAATTTTTGAAAATATTTCGGCTACGGATCGCATTTATTATCCTTGTACTGTAAATGGGTTTGCGGTACCTGGTACACGGTGTTGGGGTTTAAAGTGCAAGTGCATCCGGAAAATGGGGATTTAAGACAGCCGTTTTGCACCGAGCAAATGTATGGCCGGACAGGACGTTTACGAAAGTGCAGTCGACCAGGTGAAAGCTTTCGCAAAAATTATAAAGAGTGGTAGGTGTATCCCCTGGACTGGTAGGTATTTAAGGCTCTTTTAGGCTGTGAGGCTGATGGTAAATCTGCGTATCTGTTGCTGCAAATCGCGCTGTTAATTTGAGTTTTCCTATTGCGTAGGAAAGAACGAGCTTTTTTGTAAAAATAAGTGTGAGAGTTACCTCAGAGATTGCGAGGCTTCGAAGGTACTGCTTCCATTAACCCATTCACGTAGGGGAGAGGTGCGAACAGTGAGACAGTGCAAACAGTGAGACAACTCATTTTTCTATTTCGTTAAAGCATGCACAGACATGCCGGTATTGGTATAAACGTTTATTTCCCTCTCCACATGCTGTAATTCTGTTGCACACAAATATCATTAGCGCGTTTTCTTTTGCCGAGTGAACATCGAAAAAATCTATCAAGAGTATTTTTTAATGTACTACAGAATTTGATATAGTAGCCGTAATATTCAGGTAAGTGAATTATATTTTTTTATATATATTTAGCTGCTATTGTGTTTTCAGAATATATGAAAAAAATCCAGAAAAAATTTGTCAGTTTTTTGTAATTTATTTTTTTCTGTTAAATGTCAAAAAGTGAACAGTGAGACATTTCTAAAAACGAAACAGTGAGACATGTCTCACTGTTCGCCCTTTATGATTTAAAGGTTTTGGTTTAGTAACAAATCTTTTCTGTCTTGCTGAAACAGATTGTGGTCGTCTCTGTAGGATTAAAAATCGGTAATTAAGCATTTAATTATGTTGGCTGAACGCTTTTCTTTTGGAAAAACTCCATCTACTGCCATGAAAAAGGCGGTGGAAATGGTCAATGAGGGAATCTCGTTGCGGAAAGCGGCAGACAAAAACGGAGTTGCTTACCAAACGCTCGCGCGCTATGTAAAACGCTTCAAGGAGTCATCTTCCATAAGAATGAGCCCAAATTATTCTGTTAATGCAGTCTTCAGTGCGGAAGAAGAGCAGTCACTAACGGAATATATAAAGAACTGTTCGAAAATGTTTTATGGTTTGTCGTTGGAAGATGTTAGACGCTTGGCATACGAAACAGCCACAATCAATTCAAAGAAGCTTCCGAAATATTGGGTAGAGCATAATAAAGCAAGTAACGACTGGATGAAGCGCTTCCGAAAAAGAAATCCATCTTTATCACTCCGGGCTCCTGAAGCCTGTAGTTTATCTCGAGCAACTTCTTTCAACAGGCACAATGTTGGCATTTTTTATGACAATTTATACGAAATTCTCGCACGATCATCAAGCTGCTTTTCAGCTGGAACCCGGATCTACAATCTGGATGAGACGGGGCTAACTACAGTCCAGGTTTCTGCAAAAATTCTTGCGGAGAAGGGAGCTAAGCAAGTCAGTAAGGTTACAAGCGCAGAAAGAGGTACGCTAGTTACTCTCTGTTGCATCATAAGCGCAACCGGGCAATACATTCCGCCAATAATGATTTTCCCGAGAGTACATTTCAAAGATCATATGCTGGGTGGTGCACCACCGGGAACACTTGGTTTGGCGAATCCATCAGGTTGGATGAATTCATTATGTTTCGTTAAAGTGATGGAACATTTTGTAAAATTCACTGTGAGCTCCAAAGAAAATCCAACTCTGTTGTTGATGGATAACCATGAAAGCCACATTAATGTTAATGCTCTCAACTACGGAAAAGAACACGGAGTAATGATGCTGACCTTTCCACCACATTCATCTAATAAAATGCAGCCATTAGACATTTCTGTCTACAAGCCTTTTAAGACAGCGTATAACCAAGCGATAGACAACTTTATGATGCAGAATCCCGGTAAAACCTTTTCTATATACGACATAGCCCCAGCAACTGGGTATGCTTTTGAAAAGTCGATGACACCATCAAATATAGTATCTGGCTTCCGTAAACCCGGAATATATCCTCCAGATAGAAATGCATTCACCGATGTGGACTTTATGAGCAGCATTGTAACCGACAGGCCTTTAAGAAGCCAAATTGAGGAGACCAACCCAAATGGTAGTAATTTTTATTTCGACTTTCATGACTATATTATTTCTATTTCTTACAGTTTCTGTCCAAACTGTTGATAAAGCTGTGACTCTTCAAAGAAACTTAAATGGTTGCAGCACGTTTTGTTCTAAATTTAATTACCTATTCATTTACCTACTTTTTTCTGGTTTCAGATCAAGATGTTGACCAATTCTTTGCCCCTCTCAATGAATTTATTAGCCCGGAACAGTTCAAAGGCTTTCCCATAGCACCACCAAGACTGAACACCCGGAAGCAAAGAAAAAAGGGGAGAAGCCTTATCCTGACAGGCACTCCGGAAAAGGAAGAGCTGGAAAAAAAGGAACTGGAAAAAAAAGAGCTTATGAAAAAGAAAACAAAAAAATTAGCAAAACAAACGGTTGTAAAAAGGAAAGTTTTACAGTCTGAGTCGGAATCAGATGAAGACGAGATGGTTCTTCAAGATTCATCTAAGGATGGCTCCTTCATCGGTGACATTTTAACTGAAGACACCGTTTACCAAGATATAGAGGTTGGTTCCTACGTTCTTGTTCGATTTAAGGTTGGGAAAAAGAAGATTGGGTATTTTATTGGAAAAATACTAAAAGATAACTATGAAGTTTGCTATTTGCGTAGGAATGGAGCAACAAATAAGTTCACAGAACCTGAGATCGAAGATGTTGCCTCTGTTTTAAATAAGGATATTGAGCGGGTTCTTCCAATGCCAAATTCATGCGGTCATACTAGTCGACAAAAGGCATCACTAGTGTTTCAAGTGGATTTTGGGTGCTACGGAAGCAGCTTAAAATAAAAATTTAAACGTTTTTTTTAAGTTCGTATCCATTTATGAAAATGAAGTTCCTTTTTTGTTTTACCTTTAATTAATTTTTTTCTATTCCATGTTACTTTATTTTGTTTCCGTTATTTACTTAAAAACAAAATATATTAATGTTAAAAAAAAAGTTTGAGATAATTTTTTTTTTGATAATATACTAAAGTTTAATTTTTTCTTAGTTTATTTGAATCGTCTTACTGTTTGCCCTACACTGTCTTACTGTTCGCACCACAGGCAAACAGTGAGACAGTTTGACTTTTCCCAAGATTCAGTTTGTTGTGATGCTCTCATGGGCCCTTCCACTAAAATTTGTATTGGAACATTAAGGTAAAATATGCCTTAAAATATACTCCAAGTTTGGTTATGATTGCTTGAAAACATTCAGATATATACCAATTTAAAAGAAAAGTGTCTCACTGTTCGCACCTTTCCCCTACAGCTGTCTAGTGAAATTGTTTGGAAAACCAACTCTTTCAGGTGAGGAAGCCTTTTAGTCATTCACTTAACCTATAGCTCCCATTATAGTTGTACCAAGACTCAGTTTTGTAGCGGCATCGAAGCTTTGATCACGCCTGACAAGAATTTCCTGGGCTATACGTAACTTTAAAATGTTTCCTCACCTTCAACGATGTAATACCAGAAGCGATCCAACACTTTTGTGGCATAATTCTTCCTCGCATATTGTTTATTTTAGAGCCCCCAAGCAGTAATCTAGTTGGGTCGATTTATATAGACAAAGGACCGAGGTTGGAGAAGTTCCTATGCAGAAGGTTCAACCGCCATGTCAGACTTGATGAATTGTTGTTGAAAGAGAGTTCATAAACTTGTCACCGTTTCGCTCAAAATGTTGGCAGCTTTCCCTATGGCTGTTTCTTTTGAAAAGGCGTCTAAAAATGTACAAATTAAAAAACAGTTTAGGTTATGCCAGAACCAATCTGACAGAATATTTCCCTACTTGGAACAAATATCAAGACGAAAAATTGAGGCTATTTATTTAAAAGTCTGCAAACAAACACAGAGGCTTCGAGAGTAGATGAAAGAAATATCAATTAAATGTAAAGGATTCTTAAATTAAAATGGGAAATACAATTTTTCGGCAGATAAATAAAAGCACATCAGCAAAACTGCTCGTTTTTTGCGAAACATATTTCGCCTTAATGTAGTGCATCATAAACTGGAATTGCTTGAACGAAGCCATTTGTGTATCGCAAGTCTGACTATTAGAAAGCCGATGTCATCGGAAATCCTATTTTTAAAGTTGCGAAGTGTTGCCAGTCTTAGCGGTCCTACCAAATTTAATGTTCAGCTTTTTTTTTTAAATAACCCATGCCCAGAGTATATCCATTAATGAGTAGGGACACTATCTCTGCATATGCAGAAAAAATCGTACAATAAGTGGAAGCAGGTCGAAAGAATCATTTTTACCTGAATACAACGACTGCTTGAGAAGAAAAGGGTACACAGCAGATTTTACCTGAACCACTACATGGGGCTTGCTGCGTACGAGGAATGATTGTGGGTTTTTTCATAAAGCATTTTTAAAGGCGGGCCGGAGTGAATGTATTCTCTCTCAACCATGCAGTATGAATTAATATGATCAGGTTACCAGCTTTGCTTTTGTAGAATTGGTAATATTTGTATTTTTTGCCATTGGTTATTGATTAAATGGTCTTTGTTATGGACATGAAAAAGAAATGTCTCATTCTATATCACGAAATTCAACCCTTTTGCTTTGCTACGACTTCGTTAATAACCATTTTTTTATGATTTTAAGTTTTATTGCCAGCACTTTTTAGGTAATATATTTCATAGCAGATGGTCACACTAATTACTTAGGTTGGCTGTAGAGGCGATTGTTTACATTTTTTTTTCGCACGTATTTTTAAAGGCGGGCCGGAGTTGGATTGTTATCCGTCGTTCTAGATCATCAATTGACGAAAGAAAGGGTGTTCCGTGTCTGCGCGTGTGGCAAACAATTAAAAGTAGTGAAATAGTGTAGTTGAAGTGCAAGTTTGCATAGTTTAAAAACTCTAAATAAAATAATGGGAAAACATTATTTTAAATGTTTGGCATGTGGGCGAGAGGAGAAAGAAAATGTTGGAATTAAACATTTAAAAATACCGGATAATAGTGAGAGGTAAGCAATATAAGTTATAGATCGGGCAAGAACGAATATAAATCTGTGTTGTATTTCTAATTTTTTTTTTTAGAAAAGCAAAGTGGTTGAACTGCATAAACAAACAACACTTAATACATGAAAAATTGTCGAGGGATTCTAGGATCTGCCAAGTCAATGATGTGCTTAAAACGGTCGGAAATAACAAGTTGCTGACTCCATTTCAATTCATTTGTTTAAAAGATCTTTTTCGGCAGAGCATATGGAAGATATTACCCATGGAAACTGTGAGTCAACTGCTAACAAGGAACTTCCAGACATTGAAGTGCAGATGGAACCACATAAACAAAATAAGGACAATTTGGTTTACGCTTTGCAAAACTGAACCTGATTATAAAACTGTGAACTTTGGTATTGATAATGCATTCTACTATTTCGCAGGTTATATTTAAAAAAAAATACCGCCTAAACACAAGTGTGAGTTAAAATTGAGTCCGCAACTTAACGTTTCCTCCCTTTTTACAGATTTTTTGACACGGCCCAATCAAGAATTTTTAGACTCTTTAGAGGATCTTGAACAAAAATTTATTTCTTGTTTTCCAAATATGTACTACCTAAATAATTTTGAGGGGAATATTTTTAACTTTTTGAAAAATGAATTTCATTACAATTGTTGCAAAAATCAAAATAAGGAATTTCTTATCAAATTTTACGTCCGAGTAAGGGTTTACTTTATTCTAAAACAGTTCAATAAAAATAACAAAAAATGTACCAACGAACAAAAATATTTAAGTGTTACACACATGTGAATATATATTATTTCTATTTCTCGTGTATGTGTACTGCAAATTGTAAACTGATAAAAAACACGTGGAGAGTGTCCCTACTCATTAATGGATATACTCTGCCCATGCCCTGTTGGCTGACCTGAAAGATCTACTGTATCACCTATCCAGCTTAGTCTGATTCCATTATGAGGTTGCCAATGTAAATTATACTTATAGTACTCACTAGCTCACTGATGTTTGCGCTACTGCGTGATTGGTCTCAGTTCCAAGCCTGGGGAAAAAAAGCATACATTACGCTATAAGGTGTTTTCCACTCCGCCACTATCACGAATGTTTGACAAGTATATGGGAATGTAACTCTGTCTTGCGAAGCCACTCGCACTCGGCATAAATCACTCTCGGGACAATACCAAAGATTATTTAAAAAAAGGATCTCTAAATCGGTTGAGTGGTTTTCTAGATATGTGATTTTGTACTTTTTTTTTGTGTGGGAGAACGCCCCTTTGTCTAATTTTGGTCTTCTTCATATATCAGGCTATCCCCTTGCCAAAATACATAACGATTGGCTGAGATTCTAAGCCCCCTAAGCCTAAGAGGTTTAGTCGTGAAAAGGTAACAGTGTTATTCAATAAAATAAATAGTTGGCGCAACAGGTCGGCAGAGGCCTAGCTTTTCACAACCATTCGTTTTGTGTGAGTTTTAAATTTTTGGGACAAGTGGAAGGGGTCTACAATTGCGTGCCGAGTCGAAACGTCCAATTGAGAAACTCTTTCATGACAGTTGTACCTTTAAATGTTTGTCAAACGTTCGCGAGAGGTGGCGCTGTGGAAAAAAGCTTAAAGATGGGATTTGGGGTTATTTTTTTCGGGGACTCCTTGCTTAGAAGTTTAAACAATAACCAGTAAGCAACATGGTCTTAAGTACTATAAAATGTAATTTATACATATTTATAAGAAAATCGACGTCTGGGTTATTTTTGAAGACTTCTGTTGTCCAAACCATTTGTGCGCGAAACACCTTTAATTGCCTTTGATTCGAAAGCAAAAACAGATTGCTGATAATTTGACAAAATTCAAAAATATTTAGCATCTCGTTATATAACATTTTTAAAAACTGCTCTTAAGCCGCTCTATAGGGGGAAGCTGCAAACGGCTCGAAGATGGTTAAATCTGCTACCTTAGTCAACATATTAAATTAAGTAAAAACTCGATTGTAGATCCTTCTTTTATGCCATGTTTCCACCAAACTGAAATCGCGAGGTTTCGATGAACTTTTACCAAAACCTTGTAAGTCGTGAGCTCAAAGGCCATTAGCTGTCAAAACATCTGTTTGTTGGCGGAAAATAATATTGTTTGGAAAGAGAAATTACTAAAAATGATTTCAGAAAAAATTAAGGAAATAATTGATGCGTCTATAAGGACTTCTCTTAAAAATATTACTTTCCTCTGTTTTGATTCAGATTCTTTTCTTCTTTTATTATTTCTTTGATTGTCACAATTGTTTTGGCGTTTAATATGTTGACATCCACAAATGAACACAAAATAAACCAAAGTTCACGCTGTAGGCATGTTCGGTTTGATAAATTCGCACGGACGGATGAACTCAGAGGGGTTTCAAATAGGTTTCGCTGAAAAGCCGAGGTTTCGACACCTCAAAAATGTATGGCAAAACATCGGAGGTTTGGAAAAATTTAACGAAACCTCGCGGTTTCGTTTGGTGGGAACATGGCATTGCTCTCAAACTTTCGTAAAAGGCAGCAACTATTATTTACCTAGGTTTTCACGTTCAAGTTGAATGAAAGAAGCTTTCGACCTCCCATGTTCAACGAATCAAAATTACTCGAAAATGTTCCCAAGATATTGAACAGTTTGTAAGGCGAAAACAGTTTAAATCAAGGAATCAAGATATTTTTGGGAAAAGTATCCCCCAGTGTTGGGCAATTCATCAAATAAACGCTTAAACCTCTATTCCCAACAAAGTTGCCATGATCAAAAAAATCTATTATTCAATCGGGGATACGTACCTATACTCATTCCCCCCCAACACATGCCCAAATAAAATTTGAATTCATCCAAACTTAAACCTCTGAGGGCTGTTCCCATCTCGCCCAATCTATCTACTGTATCCCATTTCCTTTCGATTAACAAAGGCCGTCTATCACCTGCCATAATTTATTTCACATTCATCTCTGCATATAAATGTAGAGCCCACAGGAGCAACCATTTCTGGATATAGGTTTGGCGCCTGCATATTGCCATCAGTTTCCAGGGAACTGCCTTCCATATGCTTTAACGAATGCTGCACAAATATACATAAATCGGGCTCCAATGTAATAAAATAGCATTTTCCACACCATGGAGCATGAAAACCGAACTTTTGCACCCACCATACCTCGAAATTGTTGTCTGTTTCCCGCTCAACCGTAGATATTCGAAATCTGAGGGTGCGTACCGCTCGTCTTCTCGCAACCGAACGCACCCCATCTATACACGATTCAACGAAGAAAATTCAAACTTCAGTTTCTCTCCGGGGATAAAACGGAATTTAATTTCATTTATTGATGACGGCTCGGCGATTATGATAAATATCAGTGAAAACCAAACGAAATGTATTACGTTGCCCAACATTTTTGTTTTGATTATATTTTTTCTTTGTTTGGCAATTCATTGTCGCTTTTTTGATGAATAAACTATTCCAAGGATACAAACGGCGGTTGATTCACTTCTCATGATACGAGACAGTAAAAGCGAGAATATATTTATATACATTATGAATTGTGTGAGTGTGCCGTGGTGTGCGGCAGATAACATTTCAAATGGTTGCACACACACACGGGAAAATGTGTGATAATGACTACGTGTGGTATGGAAATGATCATCGCGGGCGCCCTTCTCAGTGTCAATTTGGTCGTTGGGCAATCCCACTGAAATTGTGTTACTTCATTAAATTGCGATGCTTGGTGAATGGAATTCGCACAAGTTGGGCTTGAGTTGGTTTTCACTTTTATTATTTTTCTTGGCCAATAAGTCATAAAATATTAACAGTCTGTTCGGAATAAGGTTTAAAGCAACTGCACGAAATCGATTTAGATTTTTACAGTTTTTACAGCAACTGTACAAAATTGGTTACGATTTTTGCAGTTGCATTTGAAAATGTCCAGATAGCTCACAAATACAATTTAGACACATAACCATCTTCACTGGTTCTTAAATGAACTGTAGCTCCCACTTCCGTTTTCTCAACCGACTTAGACATTTTTGAATCTTGTTTCAAACGCAGCCAGCGTATTCTGGGCACAAGTACAGGGAGGCGTGTAGATTGCTCATGAACATAACGGCCATATTATTCACTCCCTTTAATCCGGGTTAAAGGTTACACCCGGGTTTAAGTGAGTTTAACCCAAAAACTAAACCCAAGTCCATAATATTCACTCGTTAAACCCGAACATAAGCCCAGTTTTTTAAACTTGACAGTTTTTAACCCGATTGGATTTAAACGCAATCCGGAGACCGGTTTAAGTACTTTAACTCTGGTTAAAACTCAATTTCATAATATTGACATTTCTTCGCTCGAAAGAATTAAGAAACTAAAAAAGGACTTCATTCGTGAAATGGACGAAATTAATGTTGATGTCTTCGTCTTCAGAAGATGAATTTGTCGAAGAGCTGATGAAAGAGCAGGTGATGGTAAATAAACGTCGTCCTTGCCGTCGAATATAACGATTGTACAAGCGGGCTTGCGTCCACGATTTATATTTCGTGCCGAAAAAGAGTCATTTTGGAGGCTACATTCGTTGATAGAAATTTCGGCATAATTAATACACCTTAAAATATAAATGGGCCCAAAACAACTAAAATCAATTTCCAAGTGACAAACAAAAAAAAAATATGTCATTATTTGTGAAATTTGACATTACGTGGGTTTAAAACGGATTAAAAACGGTTTAAAGTGTTTTAAAACCGCATTTAAATCCATTTTTAATCCAGTGGGTTTAATGCGTCCTTTTCAGTGAATAATATGGACATAGCTTTAAATTATCGGGTTTAAAAATTGCGGATTAATGATCGGGTGTAAAATTAACTTAAACCGGAGTTACACCCGGAGTGAATAATATGGCCGCAAGTGTCTTGTCGAGAGACAGGCCGCGATTAATGCTATAATCTGCTGTGGACAGTGGAGGAATACTGGCCAGGATGTATGAAGTAACTCTAGACTGGGTTCCCGTTCCCGGCCATAGGAAGTTTGAGGGGAATGAAAAAGCCGATGAATTTGCCAGACGTAGCTCCCCTATATGTGTGTCCTACGATAAAAGATGTTTATCCTCAGCTGGGATTCGTAAAAAAAGAAATGCTTATGCATTTCTATTCAAAGGCGGAGATTATTTGGGCGAACCTGGCAAACTGTGTCATTTCAAGGAAGATTTGAACAAAGAACCTTTTAGTTAGAACACGTGCAGATGTCGCTGGATTAAATGCAACTATAGAACGGATCACTGGCCCTAAGGAACTCATGCAGCTAAGCTTAGCATCCCCACACACCCACTATAGCTGCGCTGGCGCAAGTGAGAATGAAACAGTGTTCCATCTTTTTTTGTGAGCAACCGGGCCTAGATAAAGCTAGATACCGCGCCTTAAGAAATAGCTAGAGTATAACGAGCAAAATATTACACTCTTAAACAGCTAAAGGTGCTCAGCAGAATTCTGGAAAGCTGTTAAACGTATTAATGGTGGAAGACGTACAATCGCCTTAGGCTTGCAAGCGGAACAATTTAAAAGCCACTTGTCAAATCTGCTCAACGCAACTTAAATCTCCCAGCCGTTTCAATATGCTGAACCTGGGATTGTCGACGAATTTCTGGATGCACCGATAACGCTGGATGAGGTCCAATATGTAATCGATAGAGTTAAACAAGAAAGACCCTGGAGATGACCGCATTTCTTACGAATTCTATAAGAATTGTACACGTGAGTTTCTTTTAGCACTTGTTTCGGAATTCAATCGAATTTTTGAAAATGCAGATATACCAGAAAGCTTTCTGAAATCGATTTTATTCCCATTGCATAAGAAAGGGGACTATAATGATCCGACAAACTATAGAGGTATATCGTTTTTAAATACCTCAACCAAGCAGTGCTTTTCAAAAGACTTATTCAGTGGGTCAATGAGAAGAAAATCATCAATGAATTTCAAGCGGGTTTCAGACAAAACTACTCGACGATAGGACAAGAGAAACCATACAAAAAGCTTTACGCGTTTTTTTTAGATCTCCGAGCAGCGTTTGATTTTCTTCCTCCAGAGGCACTTTTCTATAAGCTCTATAGATGTGGCATTTCTGCAAAAGTAGTAAACGTTTTGCGAGCAATGTACACCAATAGCATAGCTTTTGTTTAGGATGGAAACCACTTGTCCGAAGGCTTTGAGACTGCAATGGGTGTGAAGCAAGGATGTATATTAAGAACGCTACTGTTTATATTATACACTAGTTGTACCCGCCCGGCTTCGCACATGCAAAATCTGGTTTCAGAACAATTAATGAAAAAAAATTTCAGAAACAGCCTTCTGCAAAAGTGAGGGACTTGAACCCGTACTAAAATACCTCCCGTAGACTGGGCCCACTCTGCCTTTATCTTCATGGCATTGCACTTGCTCGTTGGACTAATCGGCAATAATTTAATATTCTTTGGACAATGCAATAATTTTATAATATTTCGCTCACTATTTTTTTATTAATGTAACGCTTCTTTGTTAGCGGTTTCTATTGACTAAGATAGTGATATTTGCTGCATTACTTACCCTGGAGGACGCTACATAATTATCTATAAATGCCCGTGAATTCAACTCCCACTTTTCTTAAAGTTTGACCCTTTAACTTATTGATTGTCATGTCAGAATAAACAGTAATAGGAAATTGAATCCGTTTAAACTGAAATGGATAATTGCTGGGAATTATTTGTATTATTAGTATAAATACCTCCTTTACCACACCCAGTACCATCACGAAGCTTGGGGGATTCAAATTGCGAAGCAACATAATGGGAACTCCAACTTTTAATTCCAGGCCATGGACTGTAATTTTATTTAAAAACTCGACCGGGTAATTTACTGCCTCATCTTGATTGCAATAGCATTTATAAACAGGTACGACGTATATCATCAGGAATTTTCCCTAATGTAATAATACCACGATCTGGTATCACTGACACCTATACCTATTTGACATTCCTTTCCTACATATTTGACATTTCTTTTATGGCTTTTTTTGTTCTTAGCATACTGCCTATGTCTGTCTCCCTCTTCGTCACTGGAGTAAGATAAGGTTAAAATAGATGTCAAAATATTGCGCGGTTAGTATGTTTGATTTGAGAATGAAGTGCATATCTACTCATGCAGGTGAAAATCGTAGAAATGTTTCAAATTTTGCCTAATTATTTAAAAACCTTTTAAGTTACCAAGTTATTGGAGATCCTATGTTGTACCTGCATATGTCCTCTATAAGCTGCTGTTAACTATATTTAAATGCTCCCAGTATTTTCAAACGGAAAGTGTGACAAAGAAAAAAGCAAAACGAAACGAAAAAATAAATTACTCTTGTCCAATTTTTTCCGAAATTTATAGAGATATAAAGTTGAAACAAAGTAGAGATTGTAGGCCTAGGTATCCTCTATAGGCCTGTGAAAAATGTACCAGAATATACTCAGGAGTTCCTAAGATTTTTGCATTTAAATACATGCAGTCAAATTCAGTCTTAGTCGAACAGAACTACACCAATTTTATTTATATGATAAATGACATAACAGACAATGTTAAAGGTGGAATTCAGTTACACCGTGCTAGTATCCCCGCTCTCATGTTTGCAGATTATATTGTCTTTCTTGCAAAATGTGTTGACTGCATGCAGCTTATGATAACAGGCTTGACAACTAATGCAGAACTTGGAACCTATCTGTAAATCTAACAAAATCGAAGATGATGATATTAAGAAATGGTGGTGGGAGGTACTGTCGAAGTGAAAAGTGGTCCTTTCAAGGTGAGAGTATTGAAATTGTACGAGTATATAAGTATCTTGATCACCCCTAACTTAAGTATGAACAACCACCTTGAAAACAAATTGTGTGAAGCTAAGCGCGCAATCTGTTGAGTTTGGGGAAAATGCATCAATAATAAACACGTAAGGCAAGAAAAAGCTTTTTCGATCAACGCCAACCTCCATTCTTTCAAATATATGGAGCCCAAGTGTGGGGATACTGTGCCTTCGCGGCTGTTGAGAAGTTCCTACTTTCTTAAGCGAATATTTAGATTGCCTAGTAGTACCCCCAACTATATGCTACATCTAGAAACGGGAACGCCCCCTATGTTCCTGAACACATTAAAAATGCATTTTAACAACATTGTAAGAGTGATTCAACTGGACGAGGAAAGACTACCAAAAAAAGAACTTACGCACATCAAAGAACAAGAGGAAATCTAGTGCAAGAATGGGAGCGTCTTGCGTCGGAATGTGGGGTAATCCTAAACATTACACCAGATATACAGTCTGATTCGATGAGAAGGCAGTTTGATATCCTATTAAAAACAACTGGCAATATTAAATACCAAAAATAGGTCAAAGAAGCCCAATCTTCACAGTATAGGTTGTACTACAGCAGGAGTTGCCCAATATCAACTAGAAGAACGAACTTATTTTTTAAGCTGCTTCACGACAGAAAATGCATATGGGAGACTTCTGAATCATCCTTATAATTTAATATATGTATGTGAATGATAGACAAAATTATATTTGTTTAAATGTCAATCTGGTAGACGGCCTCAGGCCAAACAAAAATAGAGTTAGCAACTTTTTATGTAAAATTTATAATGAAATACAGTCAAATACTACTACTGACAGCTTTTGAATGTCATGGCCAATGGTGTAACATGATTTTAAAATATTAATACCTTCGAATGATTTCCTGAACGTTGACATCTTCACCAACTTCGCCAGTCTGTCCTTCTGTACCATTTGTGCTGTGTTTGTTCTTTCTTCTTTTATGTAAATTGGCGTTAATTTCTACCGGCACAATAGACCTTCTAGGTCGGCTTGCCAATTTTTCGCCTTGGCGATTTAGAAGTTTTTTTTTCGTTTTATTTTAAATTGGCGTCTGAGTGGTGGGTCGATGATATGAAAATCGCACGACGTTATGCGCAGCAAACTTTGAATTCATTTCAAGCTAGTGGCAAACCTTAGAAGCGAGGCGAGCACGGGTCACCTGGGATACAAACAAAAAATGGGCACCTAAACCGGTTTAGAATATAACAAAATTGTTGCACGCTTGACATGGGGGGTAAGCTGGTGAATGCGTCACAAAATCGTTACGGAAATTGCGAGCGGAAGTTGAGAGGGAGATATAAGTTAGTGAGAAAAAAGAGAGAGAGTTATGTTTCGTTTCGAATATTACTGTAGAGGCAAGAGAGATCTTTCTTCTCTCTTTCTCTCAGCCAGCTACGTTTCATTATCTAAGACACATCATACAGTGCAGCAGTGATACCAGATCGGGGAATTTATCACTCTTTGCGGGATTTTCTCACTAATAATAAGCTAAAAGGGACAAAGGGATTTTTCAGACCTCATAGTACAAAAAGAAAGGGATATTACTTTTTGGTCAAATTTTGTTCCTAATTGCTCATTTCATTAAGAATAAAAAAATTATTCAACCTGCGATCAAATTAAATGTTTTCATGTTTAGAAAAAAGTCATTCAAAATATCTAAATGCTTTCATTTTCTTTTTTTTATTTCCCTAAACTGTTTCATAAAATGACATATGCGTCTGTGAATGAATCGCAAGTATTTTTTTTTTAAATAATAAATTTATTTATTTTGTAAACATAAAAGGTATATTTTGAGTATAATCGTGGGATAACCTGCCTCTAAAGTCTGGTATCACTGAGGTGCACGTCTATTGTATGTATCACACTGTAGGAGCAACAAAGATAGGCGCGAGCACACTTTCTTTTCATTCTCTCATAGACAGTTACGTTTCGTATATCTAAGACACGCCTATTGCAAGGTTGCCACTTTGGTAGTTTTTTACAAATTTGGTATTTTTTTTTTTGCTTATTGAGTTTTGGTAAATTTTATCTGGTGATGGTAAATTTTTAAGCAGATGTACCAAGAATGCGAACTCGATATCACCTCATTTAAATGCTACCTTAAAGTTTCTGAGTGAAAGCATCGCATTATTTGCACATGCGCCATCACCATTCATATAAACCTGTTTTATTCATTATAAAAGAAATTACCGAATGCACTCATTTTTCTTCCTTTGACAGATGGTGAACTTCGAAATATTTTATTTTATTTATTTGTCGTTATTTGTCAAACGTTTTTTATAAGAAAAAAGGCTCGAAAATGGTAGTTGATCCCATGCCTTCTGGCAGCTGGTAATTTTGTGCAGAACGTGGTTGACGTTGTCTAATTGTTTAAAGACTGACAAAGTTCCTACTACGTTCCTTATTGAATTGAAAAGTCTTATGTTATATATGTGTTTGTTTTTAAACAAGCAATTATTTTAAAAATCAGATAAAACAATTTGAGTTTAGGAAATCATGCTTTAGGTCAGCAAAAGTATTTAAAGTAGATATTAATATTATATTATTACATTAAGTTCAATTTTATATATTTTATTTCATAAAGTAGTTGCTGTTTAACTACTTAAAGACTGACTAAGTTCTTACAAACCTAATGTACCGAATTGAATATTTTAAAAGACTTGGGTTTCTATTTTTATTTTTTAAAAATGTATATTATAAAAAATAAAAATAAAATTTCTCTGAAAACTAAGCAAATTATCATTTTTACATTGCCATGCCGTTTTTTTGTATTATGTTCGTAAATCAGAGAAAAGTCTTAGGATAGTGATAAGGCATTTTCACAATGGCTCATATCAGATTTGCTATATTTTCTCTTAGTTTTTTATCAACGTCTCCAGATTTTTGCTAAATTTTATCTTGGTTTTGTATTTTTTTTTTTTTTTCAATTTCGGTAGCTAATTTTTTTTCAAGTGGCAACCGTGAGTACGGGTGAAACCGACCGTTAACAGTTGGTTCTAAAAAAAATGGATTTCCCTAAACAACAGAATAGAAATATCCTTAAGGTTGGGTTCAAAATTCTGGATAGGTGAAAATTATAGAAAATAACCAAATTGAAAAATGGAAAATAATGGACGAGAACATTTCCATTTTTCCAATTTGTATTTTTCAATTGCGTTTACTTTTTATTTTTAACTTGTCTTTGCTTAATTTGAGTTTCTCTTTCTTAATTTTTATATATTTTATATTTTTGATTAAATTGTACTTTTTTCAATAAATATTGTTTTTTGTTTTTATTTTATACTTTTTCAATATTTAATTTAATTTTTATCGTTCCTTTTATATGTTTTTTTTTTAACTTTTTTTTAGTTTAAAATTGTTTTTAATAATCTCCTTATTTTATTTTTTTGTTTATATTTGTTAGTTGGATAAGAGCAGAATAAGCTGAATTTGTTTGCTTCAAATTTGAAAACTTAAACTGAACTTAAAACGACAGAATTTCGAAAAGCTGTTTTTTTTTTGTGTAAGAAGACAGCATTTGAAACGAGTATTTCGACCCACTCTCTTATTTTAATTGCCAATTTTGCAAATGTAGTTATTAATAAAACCTATTAATTATACACTTTACGTGCATGATTTCTTTTACAATTAACTTGTATATAATATGTAAATTTAATTAAATTCCACAGTGTACGATATACCTAGGACCACAAGGCACTGTAAATAAATTTATTCAAACAAATTTGCATAATGGGCTGCAGCTAAATTAAACAAAGTGCAGCCAACACCCGACTTACGTATACCATTAACATATCATTTAAAATTTTGACTGGGAGTAAACTCCTTTGCCGAAGGCACCAACAAAATGTGAAATAATCTTAGGAAAACATTATTTGCATTTTTTGAGGGATAAATGAGGGACCTTTTTGTCATTTGTTGCGCATATGACATCAGTCAAGTTATGGCTTATGAGAGAGAAAACAAGAGAGTATTTAACTAAATGCTGTAACTAAGATGTTCATGTGGACGTCGGTTAGAGGAGGTTCAACTGCAGGGAATCACTTCACCAAGAACTAAGTAATAGTCCACTACGGAAATAAGAAACGATTTTGTTTTAAGTCTTTAGAGGTCGTGGAGTGTCTTGATTCTCAATACAACTACAGCGCCATATCCTTTCCAAATGAACAGCTTTGTCTATCAATCTATATCAGCTGTTGATCTATTTAAAACTATTGACTGGTTACGATCTGTATTGGAAATAATGTAGCCGATGAGATATCTACTCGAAGGCATGTAGTTTAAGTAACCACATTTTCGCTAGATGCTTCCTTATCGAACTTATCGAACCATAAGGATTTACTTTCCCACTAAAAAAATCAGGTACCGCCTTTTTTCACTGCTGCCATCTGTTAGCGAAATCTTTGAAGAAGTAATTGAATTGGCATTCTTTCTCCTTTTTTTTCAATAAAATAAATTTGAACTCTATTTGGGATTGAGTTAAAGATTAATTTATTTAAATGAACTGTATTCACAGCAATAACGAGACCTAAATAAAAATAATAATAAAGAAGAATAGACAAAGAGATTTGCTCTGATTGTTGCTTTGATGGTTTTGCAACCACTCGGTTGTCCATTGCAGGATATATCTATTGTAATGATTGCGTAAGGACACTCTCTCTACATACGCACTTTCTACCACTACGAAGCAAAATGCCGAAAAAAGCATTCAATAAGAGGCAGTCCCTAACCTATTCTGAGCTTATCTGCATCTGAGTAACTTTCACGTTTAAAACAGTCCATCATAATCCAAATGCACTTTAAAGAAACCACTGTAGGCAATTTCTTTTCACTTTCGTCAAACATGCTAGAGCGTTGAAGTTAAGTAAACTGGCAAATCCAGCAAAGAAAATGGCCATATAGTGGAAAATATCTGCTATTATCCTTATTTCTTTAAGTTTCAGTTTGAAACCCTTTCACCATTGTGCAAGATGAAAGGATTCTTCCTTGCAGAACAATGGATAGCATAAGCCACAAAAGAACTGAAATATTTTCAAAAATCCTTTAAGAAACAACAGACTTACCATACTCTTCCAATCTGATGGTTCAGTTTGTTCGGATCTTTCTTATGATAGCTGAAATTATCCTTTTTCGAATGACCAAACCAGCCGCAGTAATTTTTCGATGTGTAAGGTTATCGGGAGACAAGAACAGCTTAAGCGCTGATGGTTTGAAACATTAAAGTCGGGCAGAGTTTTTTGGGCATACAAGTAACAAAAATTCAAAAGTCCGAGAACCTTTTTTCACCAGAGCAAATTAAAAGCGATGCAATTTGTTAAATTTATTTAAATGTACCAACACGTAATACATTATTAAATAAAAATGTTTAAACTTCTCCCATGACAAGGGACAACTGTGAATAGTACCAATTAATTTTTATTTCCAGGGATTTATTGAACGTTCCATCGTTCATCCAAGTTGGAAGGCATTTATAATTGGAACCCATTTACAATAAAACATGCGTCCCAATAAATCAAAGAGAGTATAGTTAGTTGAAGGGACTTTACTACAAATATTTCAGAAAGAGTAGGCTTTCAGTTTACTAGTTATTTTCTAAACATACCGCATTGTTTGAATATTCCTTTCGACCCCCTTATGATAAATTCTGAAGCCATTGTCTCATTATGGACTCTTTAAATCTTAAAATAACTTCCCAGTGGACATCTTTATACACCGAATCCAAATAGTTTTCATGTCATTTTCCACAACCTGTTTGAATCCACTCAAACCTTTCAAACAGAAACCCCTACTAAATAACCAGCAACAGTCAACGTTTCATTTTAATGAACCCCAAACAACTACCACGTCCTTTCCCATTTCATACAAATGAAAATGTGAACTTGGAATTCCATTTGCAGTGCTAAGCAATAATTCAAATCCATTGAAAAATCACAAATCTCTCAAATGACAATTTTTCACTTGATATACAAAAAAAAAAACCGTCACCATTGCCCCAAAGGTACTGTACTCAGAAAAAGGACTTTGCAAAAACTATAAACTCGCACACGGAAAAACTGATATAATTAAAATCTATCTGCTGCATTTTCGCAAAAGAAAAAACTACAAAGAAAAAAAAAAAAGAATGAAAACACATTTCACTCTTTTTCGCTTTCAATAGTAGTTGGTGTAAACATAAAATGCAGAATTTATGAAAAAAGGCGAACAAAATTCAAGGATAACTAAAGTCTGCTCCGGCATTGTTTGAGCAGAAAGTTCAAAGCAAAAAATTAGAGCAAAACTCTTCTGTTTAATCGGGAGGAAAAATACTGGAAAATTGTAAACTAGAGGAACACTATAAGCAGAGCAAAAATGGCAAAAAAAAATATGCAACGAAAAGTTCAATTTGAAAAACTAATATTTATCTGGAGTAGGTATCTGTGAGGTGGGAGTTCTTTTGTGTCCGTGAACTTGTACCTACTCAGCATATGGCTTTTTGTTCTATTTTTCTTTTTTTTTTTCTATTCCTGCAAAACAGTGAATGGAAATGATTTTCTGTATCACAAGGATAAGAGAATATATAAGCTCGAGAGTCTCTCTGGAGAGTTGCTCCGAAACTATGTCAATAGAGGGTTCTCGATAAAGTAGGCATTCTCATGGAGTATGATCTAGTTTCATTCTTTTCCGAATCGATGGAAAGTTATATTTTTTTTTTTGTGAAAACATTTGGAAAAATAAATTCGCACTGTCTGCTGGGTATTCTTGGGGAACAATAGTCCTTGTTGATTGAGTCGTCGAAAAGCATTTCTATAAACCTTTTAGAAATGCTTATTAAAGTGGTTGGCAATATTCTTCTGGGAGGTTTTTAAAAACTGGTAGTCAGGGTCGGCGGTAGATTAACTTGGAGCACGAAAGGATTGTCTCATTTCAGTCTCTATAAGTAAAGAGATAGTGCCAGATTATTGAAGGCAAACGACTACTATATGCCTCCCAATATACAAGTTGATGTAACCGCGTTCTTTTATGTCAAATATTCTTAAATATTTATGAACCTCTTCAGTGCTTCCATTTAACGAAAATAGGTTTGTTGTGTTACTAACTAACTTTGACAGAAACGGCCAAATTTGCAGTCCCCTATCGTCTTTCGACTACCTTAACTTTAAAGATAGGTTTTAAAATATTTCCCCAATTTTAAAGACAATTCAATTATGAGTTTCGCATAAGGTATCGTAATAGAAAAGCCGCAGTTGTTGAGTTACGGCAGTTCATCAAATGTCTCAACTTTGGTCTCAATTTGCAGTTACAGAAAAATATAAAGGGAAAAAGTGTACTTTGACATTTTTAAAATTGCATATGTTCAAAACTTTCAAAACTGTTTTCATTCTGATCGACTCTTATGTCAACGCCTGAACGGAACTATTTTTCGTAGTTAGTTTATTTTTATCTATTTAAATCTTCTTAATATTATCCTGGTTTTATGGGGCCTCAATTCAATAGCAGTTTCCCTTACTATAAACTATATGGTATTAAAACTTATGGGATTGGCTGACCCATCTTGTCAGTTTTTCAAAAAGGAAGATGCTAGACTGCCAAAAAATGCAAGAATGTATGAAGCCAAAGAAAAAAAAGCTAAACAAAACAAATTATGTTTCATTAGTTTTTTTTTTTAAATATATTATATTGACCTTTATACCACACATTTATCTAAATAAACTCCTCCTGCCTATCTGTATAATCATATAATTCAAATTGGTGTAGTTCTGTTCGACTAAGATTGAATTTGACTGCATGTCTTTAAATGCAAAAATCTTAGAAACCGCTCAATTTTTTTGGTGCATTTTTCCCAGGCCTATAGAGGATACCTAGGCCTACAATATCTACTTTGTTTCAACTCTATATCTTTATAAATTTTGGAAAAAATTGGACAAGAGTTATTTATTTTTTCGTTTCGTTCCGTTTTTTTCTTTGTAACGCTTTGCGGTTGAAAATACTGAGAGCATTTAAGTATATTACATACCAGCTTAAAGACGACATCGGCAGGTACAACATAGGATCTCCAATAACTCGATAACTTAAAAGGTTTTTAAATAAATAGCCAAAATTTGAAACATTTCTTAGATTTTCACCTAAGTGAGTAGATAAGCACTTCATACTCAATTCAAACATACTATACTAAACAAATCTTGTACAAAGATTTTAAGATATAACTTGTAAGTTACCAAAACGTTCAAAAATGTATACGATAAATAACTTGGATTGGATTGTTTTTACCAGCGAAGAATTTCGAGTTTTTAAATAATTGTATACTAAACGTTCTTGATTTAACTACTATTCTTGATACCAAGAATTCAATTTTAAGTTCTGAAGAATAAAGCCATTCAGCGTGAGAACAATTACCTTGCCAGGTTTCGCCAACACGTGAAATCTTTAATCAAAAATTTGTATATTTGGATTAAATTTATCCAATGAAAATTGTTTTTATTTTTCTGAGTGAACGATGTACTGGTTGTGCTTCAAAGTTTTTGTCAAAATCTATTTGTGCTCTGCTCCGTATTTATTTTTAATTTGAACAGGATTCTCGAATGAATTACTTTGAATTAATTCTTATTTTTGATAAAGAAATAGAAAGGACCTACAATTTTATAATATTAATTTCTTTCTGCGTTATAAGGACATCTAAAATTCGGATGTTTGTCAGATGTTCGCGAAAGGTGTCAAGAAAAACTTTCTTTTTGTTTCGGGGATTAAACCGGAGAATTGTCACTTTAACCACTGAGCAGCTGTCATTCCCATAGAATTGAAAACGCAAATAAAATTACAAGAGCAAGAATTTTTTTTACAAACTCCAAAATATTTTAGTTTTTATTTTGGTTTTTAGAATAAAGTACCTGCTCATGTTCAGAACTTTAACATTTTCTATAAGCCAAAAGCAATGGATTGATTTACTTTCTGAACCAAATTTGTGACAATACAAAACTTCTATTCATTGATTTGTTTTTTTTTTTTTTTTTAATTTTTGTGTTATTCTAAAATGTTTGAAAAACAAATATAGCACTGAAGTTTGTTGTCTATTTTCACGACTTTTAGGAGAGCCTTCAAAATATTTTACATAATACGAGAAAGTTATTGTTTTCAAACAAAATATCGAACTCAATACCTATATACTAGTCTACTCCGCTTATCTGAAACGGCAAATACGGACTTCGGATAACTGAAAAATTGTTGTACTCAACCGAAGTTGGAAGTTTTGTTAGCAATTCAACGAAGAATTAGGGTATGTAGTAAGGCCGAAGGAAGGAGAATTAAAAACACAACTGAAATCGTGCTGTCAAAATTGACACACAATGAAGTTAGTGTCATAAGTTCAATGGACAAGTTCAGTTGACGAAATAAAAAAATTTACTAATGGGCGCGTTCAATAATTTTATTTTTAGTAATGCGGAGCTGAATTAGTATAATTTATTAATTTCCGACGTATTAGTTTGTTCAGTTAACCGGGTTTTTCAGTTAAGCGGAGCTATTCGTATGAATTTTTGAAAAAAATGCTGCGTGCTAAATTCGGTTACAATTAACCGATTTTTTCAGTAAAGCGAAGTTTAGATAAGCGGAGTCGACTGTACTCGAATGTATATAATAGAGACTCGTTTGATTTTCAAGATTTTGCTCGATTGATTCGTATTGGTCCAAGGACATAGGATGAAATAGGGGAAGAAAGTTTATATGGGGAAAGGTATTAAAAAAAATATAAAAGGAGGAAAAAACAACAAAAGTTTGGTACCTACATATTTAAAATTATTAAAATTATATTACTGAGCGAATAATATAATTTTGCAATAATGTTCGCCGGGTCAGCTATTAGTAATTAATTCAAACATTAATATGGTAAAAAAAAACTACGGAAAACATGGGTCTCCCAATTACGTCTATCAGCTTTTTTTCAACAGCTGTTTTTGGGATAGCTATTCAATTGAAAAATCGATTTTTTGCGACACTAATTTTTACAATATTCCACGATTTTCGCTTACTCTGAACAAATCGATGAACGATTCGGATGAAATTGCGATGAGAATATTTCACGCGAACTAATTTATGCAGTTCGTTCTTTTGACTTATCAATTGTTAATATTTTGAAGGTGCATTGAAAACCAAATACACCTTTTTTTTCTTTGGTTTCAATTTACGAACCCCTGGATGATATTTTTGGGTCGAAAACATTTTTGCACAACAAAAAAAAAAAGTCGCATTAAAATGCGTATGTTCTTAACATCGAATGTGTTTTTGTTTTTCGTTGATAAAAAAATTGCAAACAACCATTTAGCAAGCGTGTGTTAGTATTAAAAAGAAGAATTATTTTAATGAGTACGCTGTGCACGCACCCCTTCCTTCGACTTAAAATAATACTCAAAATTCAAATACAAAAATAGCCTACTTTTTCCAGGACATAAACGAGTTTATGTGGCACTTAATTCGCTATGAGTTGTGACTTTAATTCACTTATTAGATCCATGCAAAGGGGATTTGAAAACCCTTAAATTTAAATAAAGTGCTCCTCAGTAGTAACTTCGAATGGGTTATGACCACCTCGAAGGGAACGTCGAAAAAGCGCCTGTTTATTTCTAGGTAAAAAAAGCTTATTATTTTTTTTTTTTTTGAAATCAAAACAAAGACTTGAAAAATTACCATTGTTCAATACGACGCCTATTGTTAATAAATATTCGTATTATTATTTCCGACATTACAGACTGAACAAACAAATTAAAATAACGCAGAAAGGGCATACGTGACAGGACTTATAATTTAGTACAATTTAGTGCACATTTGAGAGCATTTTATCATGATGAGTTCGAGAATTGCATAATGCAAGCTCGGGAAGTTGTAAAATGAAAAACTGCTGTCAAAACTGAAGTCATAAATTATTTAACACTTCACAGATTTGTTTTTCAACCCCTGGAATGTGTATTTGTTTTTAATGTGTATTTTGTTTGGTGATGTTAATTAATTAATTAATATTAGAACTAGTAGGTGTTGTGTACTCAGTCTTTGTCCAGCAACAAGGTGTAGTGTGTTATGGGTATTGCGTTGTATAAGAAAAAAAAACATACGCCAAATCAAAAATACGTTATAATATTTATTTGCAAAATAAGAGAGCCCTTAGAAACAGACAATGATGAGAGTGAAATCATATTAAGTTGCGTAACCAAACCAATAAAATTGATTCAATATTTATTTGCCAACCGATCTCGTTGGCGACCAAAGAAATACTGACTTCGAGCCTTTAAAAGTACAAAAAATATTCATGTATGTCCGTTAGAGAAAAGTAGAGAGATTTAGATAACATCTCAAGTGCAATGTGAAATCTGTTATAGAGAGCAAAACGAAAGATAAAACAAAAAGAATTCAAAAAGTGTGATCTACAAAAGTGAGGGTGCATTGGCAATATGTAAAAGATGTAAAAACAAAATATATCAATTGTTATTGGTTGTATGTAATGTAGCTAGTACGATCCAAGACAGTGACTGTAAGAGTTGCCTAAAAACCGACTAAATCGCCTGCCGTATATGTACAGATCCATTAAATTGTACTCAACAATTGATCAGAAGAACAATTATGATTAGGACTACAGACATCGGCAAGTATCCACTTTACGAGTCATTTGAGATCTAAACAAATAGGTAGATATTCAGTCTGATTTTACAGCCCCAAGAAGAATTGTCGTAGGTACTGTCAGCAAAATTATTTTTTTTTCATCAACATTTTGTCTGGTAGTATACAACAAGTGACAGAATTTTCTGCACAGCACAAATAAAGAAAACAAAAACTGTCCTCACAACTTCATGCACACCCACGTACTGACTTAATTCCAAAAGTTTAGCCCGAACCCATTGCATTGGTTTCATCATCAAATCATGTTTAATATAAAATCAACTAGTGTCCTTGATTGCTACCACGTGCCTCTGAATTGTGGTATACTCGCATTAAATTCAGTTAAACACCAATTTCAACGTCCAATGTCCAGGTCATAAGCCCAATTCCGAACTCGTGTCTTTCAATGGCCAAAATCAATGCAAGCACGTAAGAGTTACTATAATCCAAAATAAATTCCCTTAATTAGTATATATATGGCAATTAAGTCGTTTGCTCTTCTGTTTCACTCAGCAATTACTACAACAAACATTATATCGGTGCGATTATCTCTGATCAGGCACGCGGCCCGCTAACACAACCGATTCCGCCTCTTAACAACAGAACTCGATTTATAAACCAAACACCCAATCTCACGAAATAACGAGTATACACCTTCGGTATAACATGCCACTACCGGGCGGCAGCCCCATGCCAAACACTCCATTATTATGGCATTAACTGTCGCCCAACTACAGAATTAATGAGCCTATCATCATACTCATACACCATCGCAGCTGAAAATTACTTATTCTCAAATAATAGCTCATTGCCAGTGTGTATAATTTAGCCGGGTGAACGGACAAAAATTAGACAGACTGGCGCCCAACGTGAGGTACACTTACCCCCAACTCCTTAGTGATGCGCGGAAATCCACAAAAATCACCAATTAATCCTTTATGCAGTGTCGGCGAGATCCATCAATTCATAGAGAATGATCCCTGTAATTCTCGTAGCGACACTTGGAAGATAAGAAGCGAAAAAAACGATCACAAGACCGCATTCGACTCACGTCGGATGGCACACTGAGCGGCACACCCTAGCCATCGGCTCGAATAGCTATTAGCTATTGGGACTGGGGTCCGATTGTAATAGGTTCGGCGGCGAGACACAATCACCACCTTCGGTCTCACTTCACGAAACAATTGCACACCCGCATACACTATTCTTTCACACAACCGGGCACACACTGTACACGGCACATAGCCTCTTAGGCCTTCTTCGTTGTTTCCTTTCCACTCTTATTCTTTCTTTTCTTTCCTGAGACTAATTAAGGCTCTACTTCGTTGTTGTGTGTGCACTTGACTTTTACCCCCGGTCTACTTTACACTCGCAATACACTGTGTTGGCTTTGCCTATTTTATGCACTATTTTCTTTAATGAGAAGAGCCGCACTAGGGACGTAGAGAGAGGGTGGCAGGTGGCAGCACACTACCGAGCACAACACTTGGTTGGTTTCCGGGAAACGTGATATAATCCAATGCCGCCCAAACGACCCCGTTAGAGTATTTATGATTGAAGCGGCATTACCAGTATCGCGAGGTGCTAACTCAACGTCGACGATTGGAAAGAGTTTCTGTTATCATTACCGATGATGTGTGCTTTTCTTTTGTTGACTGACAGGGAAATCGGACCGAGTCCTGTCTCGTGACAGTCAACGTTTCGATTTGACGTTCGGGTATAGACTAAATTCGAATAGGGGATACAATGAACTTTTATAATACTGAACTGCATAGAGCAGAGAGAGCTTTTTGTCAGATGACTACATTACCGACTGGAGGGTGGTGAGTGAGATACTCGATGGTTGAGTGGAAAGAATTGAGAGTAAAATGCTGCGAGGTTATTGCTAGTTCTTAGGTGTACCCAAGGCTAGACAATAAAATGCAGGAAATTCGTTGTCTAGACCTTATTTTTGATTTTTACGTGACGTGCGATATGCTGACTACAAGATATAGTTGTCAATTGTGGTTGTTCCTAGAGCAGACGAGCAAAATTGATAACTACCTGCGGATGAATCAAAAACCTATAGTCAGCGAAGCTGTGATAATGTTTTTTTTTTTTTTTGTGATTGATAGTAGAACACTAGTAGAATTGGCTAAATACTACCCAAAAAATTTGAATGAGTGGATTGTAATCCCTCAATGCGTATTCTAAAATTAGTTTAAAAAAAACGCTTAAAAGTCCATTAAAAAGCGCTTAAAAAAATCGTCAAAATGAAAAAAACATAATAAAATGCTTCGAAAAACGCGGCCAAAAATCTGTCAAAATACGCGTAAAATATGCGTAGAAAAACAAGCCAAAAACTTGTTCAACCACCTCTAAAATAACGCCCAAAAATGGTCAGCAATAGCGGTCTGAGGCCTCAAAAAGTCAGAATCGATTAGAAATACCCGACCAAAACCAATTTAAAAGTAATGTATTTGACTTAAAAATGTGTTTGAAATCCGTCAAAATAGGTAATGGATAACGAATCTAAATTGCGCCAAAAACCATCATGTAACGTGTTGGAAAAGACAACTAAAAATCGAGTCAAAATCCATCAGAAAAACACTGCCCAGACCATTTAAGAATTTCGTCAAAATCATTTAAAACGCGTCCACGAATCTGCCAAAAACGGCGTTGAAAAACGAATCCAAAACGCTTTGAAATCACGTCCTAAAAATCTATTTAAATTCGCGGTAAAAAGTCTTAAAAACTGTTCACAAAATCCATCCGAAAATCGGTCAAACAAGTCAGAATCGATAAGAAAAACATGCCCAAAATTATTTCAAAAGTGATTTGAATACACTTAAAAATGTGTTTGAAATCTGGAGAAATAGGTGACGGCTAACGAGTCTAAATTGCGCCAAAAAACATAATGGAACGTGTTGGAAAACACAACCAAAAATCGAGTCAAAATCGATCACAAAAACACTGCCCAGACCATTTAAGAATTTCGTCAAAATCATTTAAAACGCTTCCACAAATCCGTCAAAAACGGCGTTGAAAAATGAATCAAAACGCTTTTAAATCACGTCCTAAAAATCTATTTAAATTCGCGGAAAAAAGTCTTAAGAACTGTTCACAAAATTCATCCGAAAATTGGTCAAACAAGTCAGAATCGATTAGAAATACACGGCCAAAAATATTTCAAAAGTGATTTGAATACACTTAAAAATGTGTTTGAAATCTGGAGAAATAGGTGACGGCTAACGAGTCTAAATTGCGCCAAAAACCTTCGATAAACACAACCAAAAATCGAGTCAAAATCGATCACAAAAACACTGCCCAGACCATTTAAGAATTTCGTCAAAATCATTTAAAACGCTTCCACAAATCCGTCAAAAACGGCGTTGAAAAATGAATCAAAACGCTTTTAAATCACGTCCTAAAAATCTATTTAAATTCGCGGTAAAAAGTCTTAAAAACTGTTCACAAAATCCATCCGAAAATCGGTCAAACAAGTCAGAATCGATTAGAAATACACGGCCAAAAATATTTCAAAAGTGATTTGAATACACATAAAAATGTGTTTGAAATCTGGAGAAATACGTGACGGCTAACGAGTCTAAATTGCGCCAAAAAACATAATGGAACGTGTTGGAAAACACAACCAAAAATCGAGTCAAAATCGATCACAAAAACACTGCCCAGACCATTTAAGAATTTCGTCAAAATCATTTAAAACGCTTCCACAAATCCGTCAAAAACGGCGTTGAAAAATGAATCAAAACGCTTTTAAATCACGTCCTAAAAATCTATTTAAATTCGCGGTAAAAAGTCTTAAACACTGGTCACAAAATCCATCCGAAAATCCGTCAACCAAGTCAGAATCGATTAGAAATACACGGCCAAAAATATTTCAAAAGTGATTTGAATACACTTAAAAATGTGTTTGAAATCCATCGAAATAGGTGACGGCTAACGAGTCTA
This sequence comes from Cheilosia vulpina, assembly GCA_916610125.1. NCBI lineage: Eukaryota > Metazoa > Arthropoda > Insecta > Diptera > Syrphidae > Cheilosia > Cheilosia vulpina. The sequence continues at coordinate 71,245,808 of OU744277.1, read as the reverse complement.
AATTGCGCCAAAAACCTTCGAAAAACACAACCAAAAATCGAGTCAAAATCGATCACAAAAACACTGCCCAGACCATTTAAGAATTTCGTCAAAATCATTTAAAACGCTTCCACAAATCCGTCAAAAACGGCGTTGAAAAATGAATCAAAACGCTTTTAAATCACGTCCTAAATATCTATTTAAATTCGCGGTAAAAAGTCTTAAAAACTGGTCACAAAATCCATCCGAAAATCGGTCAAACAAGTCAGAATCGATAAGAAACACACGCCCAAAATTATTTCAAAAGTGATTTGAATACACTTAAAAATGTGTTTGAAATCTGGAGAAATAGGTGACGGCTAACGAGTCTAAATTGCGCCAAAAAACATAATGGAACGTGTTGGAAAACACAACCAAAAATCGAGTCAAAATCGATCACAAAAACACTGCCACTGACCATTTAAAAATTTCGTCAAAATCATTTAAAACGCTTCCACAAATCCGTCAAAAACGGCGTTGAAAAACGAATCAAAACGCTTTTAAATCACGTCCTAAAAATCTATTTAAATTCGCGGTAAAAAGTCTTAAAAACTGGTCACAAAATCCATCCGAAAATCCGTCAAACAAGTCAGAATCGATTAGAAATACACGGCCAAAAATATTTCAAAAGTGATTTGAATACACATAAAAATGTGTTTGAAATCTGGGGAAATAGGTGACGGCTAACGAGTCTAAATTGCGCCAAAAAACATAATGGAACGTGTTGGAAAACACAACCAAAAATCGAGTCAAAATCGATCACAAAAACACTGCCACTGACCATTTAAAAATTTCGTCAAAATCATTTAAAACGCTTCCACAAATCCGTCAAAAACGGCGTTGAAAAACGAATCAAAACGCTTTTAAATCACGTCCTAAAAATCTATTTAAATTCGCGGTAAAAAGTCTTAAAAACTGGTCACAAAATCCATCCGAAAATCGGTCAAACAAGTCAGAATCGATTAGAAATACACGGCCAAAAATATTTCAAAAGTGATTTGAATACACATAAAAATGTGTTTGAAATCTGGAGAAATAGGTGACGGCTAACGAGTCTAAATTGCGCCAAAAACCGTCGAAAAACACAACCAAAAATCGAGTCAAAATCGATCACAAAAACACTGCCCAGACCATTTAAGAATTTCGTCAAAATCATTTAAAACGCTTCCACAAATCCGTCAAAAACGGCTTTGAAAAATGAATCAAAACGCTTTTAAATCACGTCCTAAATCCGAATCAAAACGCTTTTAAATCACGTCCTAAAAATCTATTTAAATTCGCGGTAAAAAGTCTTAAGAACTGTTCACAAAATCCATCCGAAAATCGGTCAAACAAGTCAGAATCGATAAGAAAAACATGCCCAAAATTATTTCAAAAGTGATTTGAATACACTTAAAAATGTGTTTGAAATCTGGAGAAATAGGTGACGGCTAACGAGTCTAAATTGCGCCAAAAACCGTCGAAAAACACAACCAAAAATCGAGTCAAAATCGATCACAAAAACACTGCCCAGACCATTTAAGAATTTCGTCAAAATCATTTAAAACGCTTCCACAAATCCGTCAAAAACGGCGTTGAAAAATGAATCAAAACGCTTTTAAATCACGTCCTAAATATCTATTTAAATTCGCGGTAAAAAGTCTTAAAAACTGGTCACAAAATCCATCCGAAAATCGGTCAAACAAGTCAGAATCGATAAGAAACACACGCCCAAAATTATTTCAAAAGTGATTTGAATACACTTAAAAATGTGTTTGAAATCTGGAGAAATAGGTGACGGCTAACGAGTCTAAATTGCGCCAAAAAACATAATGGAACGTGTTGGAAAACACAACCAAAAATCGAGTCAAAATCGATCACAAAAACACTGCCACTGACCATTTAAAAATTTCGTCAAAATCATTTAAAACGCTTCCACAAATCCGTCAAAAACGGCGTTGAAAAATGAATCAAAACGCTTTTAAATCACGTCCTAAAAATCTATTTAAATTCGCGGTAAAAAGTCTTAAAAACTGGTCACAAAATCCATCCGAAAATCGGTCAAACAAGTCAGAATCGATTAGAAATACACGGCCAAAAATATTTCAAAAGTGATTTGAATACACATAAAAATGTGTTTGAAATCTGGAGAAATAGGTGACGGCTAACGAGTCTAAATTTAAATTTAGAATTTTAAAATCCGTCATAATACGCGTCGAAATTTTGTTGGTGCAATTTGGTTTGTGTGAGTTGTAGTTTTTGAAAAAAAAGAAGGGGACCAACAGTTTTGTGCCTATTATGAACTGGGTAATTCAAAAGGCTTCCCCAAAGAAAACACTCAATAAGTTCGCCGAAATAAATTGATAAGATCGTTTCCATTCCGTAGCAGTTCTAGTTCTAGTCTATTTGTGTCGCCTGTCCTTTTTGGTATAGTAAATGTTAACTTGTAGCCGAACAACGGCTGTTCTTGTCAAAGTTGCTGTTATTAATATCCCTATGATGTTTGAAATCTGTTCTCCCCAAGTTATTATATCACAACGGAATTTTTTGTTTCTCCTTTTTTCGCAAAACAAAAATTCAATCGGGATGGCGCGTCGCCCGATTTGTTGCCATTGATGTGATTTCGTGAAATGCTCAAATTGAATCCTCTGTCAATGGTTGTGATTTTATTCAAATTTATTCCAGCGATCCCGATGCACCACATTTACATTCAATAAGACGTCAAAGAAAAGAAAAGAAAATGCAAATTAATTTCGTGAAAACTCCGAAAATTCAATCAGAAATTTCCAATTGGGTACCTACCTACTTCCGTCCGTCCTTATTCCAACAAAAAAAAAAAACTGATTCGTACACACTGGTCTCGCGAAATCGATTGTACGTATATTGCTTCGAGGATGCACATTCCTGCATTCGAGTCGCTGCATTTCCAATCGATTTATAAATTTTTATATGTGTCCTTACTGGATTGCAACAACAAGAGCAGCAGCGACGTGGCGGTGCCGAGTAGACGTCAGAATGATGAAATGAAAGAAGAATTTCCTTTGCAGCGATTTAAGTTTTTATTTCCGATTTTGTTGTCGTTTTTCAAGATATTCATTCCTCCGGAAGGATTGTCCGCCCACATCCTTGTATTGATTCACCGTGGTGTGACGTATACCACTAAGCTCGCCTGCACAGCCAAACACAGCCCAGCAAAGAGTTGGATCAGAGAAGAAAGAAAGTATCTATCGAAGAGGTACCTACATTTATTTATGTAGCTCCTCGAAGGGAAACAAGACAGAAGAGGTAAAAAAAGAACCAACAACGGCACGGTGAAACATGTCTCGGCATAGTCCTTTCTGCATAAACGATGGAAAAGTGAACTGAACGTGCAAAAGAAGTGAAAACGAAAATCGCCTCTGGCAAAAGTCCATTTCCCAAAAGGAATAACTGACCCTCTCGTGTGTGCCATCCCGAATGTTTGTCTGTGCGTCTGCCTGCATGACTGCATGACTGCATGCCTGCTTGCACCAGCTAGACACAACTTGCAGTTAGCCCAACTCCAGGTTATCTCCCTCCCACTGCCCTGCCAAAGTGAATGCCAGCCGTAGTTTAAGGTAAGGATATGTTGGCAACATTATCTCTGAATAATACTGAAAAGGACTTTTATTTGGTTAACTGATGTATCGCTCGGGCTTCCATTCGGCCGTTCGTTACACAGATGGAGCAAAAGGAAATTCGTTCGTTTACTTTTCTCGGTTTTGTTTGATCCTTGCATTCTTTGGCGGGTTTTTATTCCATCTTGGGGCTGCTTCTTCAAGTCAGTTGCCCCAAGGGAAGAACGCAGATTCCCTTGAACAAATTCCACACACACAGACGTATAGTATTAAGAAACCCATGCAATGTCAACTGTCTTTGAAATCGACATCGGCTTTTCTAGAAAGATTCTTGGCGTTGACAAGGATAGGTGTTGTTGGAAGATATGCTTTGTGGTGACTTCCGGTTGAACCCAGGACACAGCATGATGACCCTTAAGGATTTTTTATTCACACTCCGAGTGAATAGTGAAAGCTGTCTGAATGGGACACGTTCTTAATAGCGAGCATCAGCTTTTTCCTTTCAGGCGAATAAGGCGCGGTAATTGCGTGCAGGGTTGCACTGCTGGTGGCGATAAAATTTATTTTCAGCGGACATTATGTTGACAAAAAATCAGGTTAATGGCGTCAGTATGTGTGTTGCAATTCCGGTGCGGGAAAAATGTTGTGTGTGCATGTGCATGTGTCATTTGGAAAATATGTGCAGATTTTATGCGAAATTTCAGCTACAGCAGTAGGACTTTTGAACTTCAATGCAAATTACGTCTTATTACGATATGTGCGTTTAGTCGTATTCCTGATTCACACCTCATATTCGCAACAACTGATCCATACAAGGAGCGAAGGCACACTCTAATGCTTCGAGGGGAGCTGACGAACTTGCGACTTTCAAGCCCTACGACTCCAAACCAAAAGCAGAAACAAAAATTCGTCTGCTGTTTAATATTTCCGCAGTTAAATCCCTCGTTAAGATAGACAGTAAAGCTGTCAAAAAAAAAAATTGAGCCAGAGAAAGAAGACTTCCATCTCAATGCGAATGTGAATGCTCGTTTAAATATTATCACCCCAAAGATAACTTTAATTAAAACCGAGATTCGTCAAGTAAACGAATCGTCTCTTCATTTTATTGTTTAACTCTTTGCATACAATTGGAAATATGACAGTGTGATACAGGACGAGTTATGGGGATCGTAAAACTTTTAAAGTGGTGAAAAACTTTTGCACATTCTCCAGTCCTTTGCGGAGGAACTTTTGACGAACTTCAACTAAACCCAAGGCGAATGCAATGCATGTTTAATTTTCAAACGTTTTATTTTATATTTTTAATTGTCAGAAAAAGTATAGTTCACATAGTATTTTATTATTTTATAAATATTTTCGGTTCCAAAGTGGGCGTGGCTATTACTACGCATTGGTGGAAATAGGGGACTGTAGTTTAGTTTTTTTTTTCAGCTAAAACGACATGCCAGCGTATAGTGGGCGCATTTACTTAAAAATGTGTTAAGATTCGCCTCCATTTTGGGGCGTGTCAGTGGGCTAGAGAATTTACGAAAAACGAATCCCTCAAATAAATAGCATCAGCGGACAAGGACTTTAGGCGGATTAGTATTTTCTAAAGCACTAAATTTAACGATGACAGATGGCATATGACAGCTCATAGCATTTGGCATTATGATTTCTTAAAAAAAATAGTAGGTGAGAGCGTTTGCGTAGTGTTGACAGCTTTAGAAATTTTTATTAAAACAAAACGAAGATAATATTTACATTCAACCGGCGAAGTTATAAATAAATAATACACAATACCCATTACCCATTGGGCTTCTCAGATGCAGTAATTGCAATTTTAATGTCAAAAGGGTCATACGCTTTTCTGTTCGAGAGATCAAATAACTTCTACGATGCCAAATGTCATTTCTGAAAAAATCTACGAGGATATTATTGATTCTCGTTCGAATGGGTCTAATATGCGCAATGCATATTTCCATCGAAAATCATCCGTGAACAAGTCAAAATTTAAAACAAAATGGCGGTAATATGACAAATAGTAACAGGAGCGCTTAGTTGATATCGCCAACATTGAATGTTGGGTGGTATACCTTTGGTACTGAGTTATCTAACCTAACTTTATATGAAAACGAACGAAGCATACCTTCTGACATATGAGCTGTCATATGACACGTCTTCAAATGACTTCTGCGATGCCAAATGTCATTTCTGAAAAAAATCTACGAGGATATTATTGATTCTCTGTCGAATGGGATTTATATTTGGCGCGCAATGCATATTTCCATCGAAAATCAGTCGTGAACAAGTCAAAATTTAAAACAAAATGGCGGTAATATGACAAATAGCAACAGGAGCGCTTAGTTGATATCGCCAACATTGAATGTTGGGTGGTATACCTTTGGTACTGAGTTATCTAACCTAACTTTATATGAAAACGAACGAAGCATACCTTCTGACATATGAGCTGTCATATGACACGTCTTCAAATGACTTCTACGATGCCAAATGTCATTTCTGAAAAAATCTAAGAGGATATAATTGATTCTCCGTCGAATGGGACTTATATTTGGCGCGCAATGCATATTTCCATCGAAAATCAGCCGTGAACAATTCAAAATTTAAAACAAAATGGCGGTAATATGACAAATAGCAACAGTAGCGCTTAGTTGATATCGCCAACATTGAATGTTGGGTGGTATACCTTTGGTACTGAGTTATCTAACCTAACTTTATATGAAAACGAACGAAGCATACCTTCTGACATATGAGCTGTCATATGACACGTCTTCAAATGACTTCTGCGATGCCAAATGTCATTTCTGAAAAAAATCTACGAGGATATTATTGATTCTCTGTCGAATGGGATTTATATTTGGCGCGCAATGCATATTTCCATCGAAAATCAGTCGTGAACAAGTCAAAATTTAAAACAAAATGGCGGTAATATGACAAATAGCAACAGGAGCGCTTAGTTGATATCGCCAACATTGAATGTTGGGTGGTATACCTTTGGTACTGAGTTATCTAACCTAACTTTATATGAAAACGAACGAAGCATACCTTCTGACATATGAGCTGTCATATGACACGTCTTCAAATGACTTCTGCGATGCCAAATGTCATTTCTGAAAAAAATCTACGAGGATATTATTGATTCTCTGTCGAATGGGATTTATATTTGGCGCGCAATGCATATTTCCATCGAAAATCAGTCGTGAACAAGTCAAAATTTAAAACAAAATGGCGGTAATATGACAAATAGCAACAGGAGCGCTTAGTTGATATCGCCAACATTGAATGTTGGGTGGTATACCTTTGGTACTGAGTTATCTAACCTAACTTTATATGAAAACGAACGAAGCATACCTTCTGACATATGAGCTGTCATATGACACGTCTTCAAATGACTTCTACGATGCCAAATGTCATTTCTGAAAAAATCTAAGAGGATATAATTGATTCTCCGTCGAATGGGACTTATATTTGGCGCGCAATGCATATTTCCATCGAAAATCAGCCGTGAACAATTCAAAATTTAAAACAAAATGGCGGTAATATGACAAATAGCAACAGTAGCGCTTAGTTGATATCGCCAACATTGAATGTTGGGTGGTATACCTTTGGTACTGAGTTATCTAACCTAACTTTATATGAAAACGAACGAAGCATACCTTCTGACATATGAGCTGTCATATGACACGTCTTCAAATGACTTCTACGATGCCAAATGTCATTTCTGAAAAAATCTAAGAGGATATAATTGATTCTCCGTCGAATGGGACTTATATTTGGCGCGCAATGCATATTTCCATCGAAAATCAGCCGTGAACAATTCAAAATTTAAAACAAAATGGCGGTAATATGACAAATAGCAACAGTAGCGCTTAGTTGATATCGCCAACATTGAATGTTGGGTGGTATACCTTTGGTACTGAGTTATCTAACCTAACTTTATATGAAAACGAACGAAGCATACCTTCTGACATATGAGCTGTCATATGACACGTCTTCAAATGACTTCTACGATGCCAAATGTCATTTCTGAAAAAATCTAAGAGGATATAATTGATTCTCCGTCGAATGGGACTTATATTTGGCGCGCAATGCATATTTCCATCGAAAATCAGCCGTGAACAAGTCAAAATTTAAAACAAAATGGCGGTAATATGACAAATAGCAACAGGAGCGCTTAGTTGATATCGCCAACATTGAATGTTGGGTGGTATACCTTTGGTACTGAGTTATCTAACCTAACTTTATATGAAAACGAACGAAGCATACCTTCTGACATATGAGCTGTCATATGACACGTCTTCAAATGACTTCTACGATGCCAAATGTCATTTCTGAAAAAATCTAAGAGGATATAATTGATTCTCCGTCGAATGGGACTTATATTTGGCGCGCAATGCATATTTCCATCGAAAATCAGCCGTGAACAATTCAAAATTTAAAACAAAATGGCGGTAATATGACAAATAGCAACAGTAGCGCTTAGTTGATATCGCCAACATTGAATGTTGGGTGGTATACCTTTGGTACTGAGTTATCTAACCTAACTTTATATGAAAACGAACGAAGCATACCTTCTGACATATGAGCTGTCATATGACACGTCTTCAAATGACTTCTACGATGCCAAATGTCATTTCTGAAAAAATCTAAGAGGATATAATTGATTCTCCGTCGAATGGGACTTATATTTGGCGCGCAATGCATATTTCCATCGAAAATCAGCCGTGAACAAGTCAAAATTTAAAACAAAATGGCGGTAATATGACAAATAGCAACAGGAGCGCTTAGTTGATATCGCCAACATTGAATGTTGGGTGGTATACCTTTGGTACTGAGTTATCTAACCTAACTTTATATGAAAACGAACGAAGCATACCTTCTGACATATGAGCTGTCATATGACACGTCTTCAAATGACTTCTACGATGCCAAATGTCATTTCTGAAAAAATCTACGAGGATATTATTGATTCTCCGTCGAATGGGACTTATATTTGGCGCGCAATGCATATTTCCATCGAAAATCAGCCGTGAACAAGTCAAAATTTAAAACAAAATGGCGGTAATATGACAAATAGCAACAGGAGCGCTTAGTTGATATCGCCAACATTGAATGTTGGGTGGTATACCTTTGGTACTGAGTTATCTAACCTAACTTTATATGAAAACGAACGAAGCATACCTTCTGACATATGAGCTGTCATATGACACGTCTTCAAATGACTTCTACGATGCCAAATGTCATTTCTGAAAAAATCTACGAGGATATTATTGATTCTCCGTCGAATGGGACTTATATTTGGCGCGCAATGCATATTTCCATCGAAAATCAGCCGTGAACAAGTCAAAATTTAAAACAAAATGGCGGTAATATGACAAATAGCAACAGGAGCGCTTAGTTGATATCGCCAACATTGAATGTTGGGTGGTATACCTTTGGTACTGAGTTATCTAACCTAACTTTATATGAAAACGAACGAAGCATACCTTCTGACATATGAGCTGTCATATGACACGTCTTCAAATGACTTCTACGATGCCAAATGTCATTTCTGAAAAAATCTAAGAGGATATAATTGATTCTCCGTCGAATGGGACTTATATTTGGCGCGCAATGCATATTTCCATCGAAAATCAGCCGTGAACAATTCAAAATTTAAAACAAAATGGCGGTAATATGACAAATAGCAACAGTAGCGCTTAGTTGATATCGCCAACATTGAATGTTGGGTGGTATACCTTTGGTACTGAGTTATCTAACCTAACTTTATATGAAAACGAACGAAGCATACCTTCTGACATATGAGCTGTCATATGACACGTCTTCAAATGACTTCTACGATGCCAAATGTCATTTCTGAAAAAATCTAAGAGGATATAATTGATTCTCCGTCGAATGGGACTTATATTTGGCGCGCAATGCATATTTCCATCGAAAATCAGCCGTGAACAAGTCAAAATTTAAAACAAAATGGCGGTAATATGACAAATAGCAACAGGAGCGTTTAGTTGATATCGCCAACATTGAATGTTGGGTGGTAATACCTTTGGTACTGAGTTATCTAACCTAACTTTATATGAAAACGAACGAAGCATATCTTCTGACATATGAGCTGTCATATGACACGTCATATGAGCAGTCATATAATACAATAAAAAAACTTCTGATTTTTTAACATACCAACTGCGGCTATAGAATGCGCATAGACTAATAGAACAATTGCCCATCTACCTTAGTCACTCTCACGGAACTATCACCGCTCTTTCACCTTCATATACAAAGCCAAAACTCTATGGGAACAGAAAACATTATATTTAAATCCATCAATCGAAATCACTTATAACTTCATCGTGTAAATTGACACTTCTGTCGTCAAACCAAAAACGATCAAGGTCGTTGCAAGGAAACTACACATAAATCACCCTATAACGATCCAAAAATTGTATTACAAAAGAGGCCGCACAACTAAACGAACAGCAACGCCTGTCACACATTCGCTTATGTGTAAACGCATCAAGGAGCAAAACTCATTTTCAGATTCTAAACCTTTTTTTTTTTTCTTTGAATTTCTTTGTAATGAAATTTCACGAATAATTTCGCACTCTCTTGCACTGCTGCGAGAATATCCTGATCTAAATCCCAGATGAGCGTCATATGCTACAATAATATGTAAGCTATTTTGGATGTAAGCGAGACAGGAAGTCGGATTGGAACGAGGCTCATATAAAAAACTTTACTGGCGGCAACATTTTGTAGTTTATTTGCAGCTTTTGTCGACGACCGTGAGATTTTATACGAAACGACGCGGGAGAATGAGGTGTTCTTCCAGAGCCGTTTAAGTGCGGGGTGTAACGAAATAGATAAATTTTCAAATGAAAAGCCACCCCTTTCGCGCAAAATAAGCGCACGAATGGTATAATGTTTGTTTGAAATTTGCCGTCATTCTCTCTGTTGCTATGTAGAATTGTTTTGGGGAGACTTTATTGTTTCAGGCAGTAAAGTTGTCATGAAGTACATTAACCCTATGGTTATATGTGCGGAGGGGGCAAAGAAAGGAGGTGTTGCCGAATGGGCCCGCATAGCTTTGTAAAGATTTCGACGAACTCTTAATTACTTGTGTGCTGCATGTGTGGGTGGTTGGTCGATGGCCGCATGTGTGGAGTATCTCTTGCATAGAAAATGTTTGTTTGCCTTGTGTGTGTTCTTAAATTTTCACAAATAGCTATGCAAACAAAACGAAATGGATATTAAATAAGGGCTTATGATGTACATATGTCTGATTGTTTTGCGGATGTCTAACGTTCGCGTTGCACATGCACATGTACTATACTCGCCTGCAATGTTTGGGAATGCACTTTAAGAGGGACTTGTCAATATTGAAAATTGAGCTAACCAAATGTAGATCTAGAACCCATTATTCGAAGGGGAGGGAACGTCTACGAGTGTGATCTTTAAGGACCACTGAAGAACGGCAGGCACTGTCTTTTGGGGCCGCTGGAAGGAATGGAGTTCGTGCTGCTTTTGCGTACACAAGGTTATTGTCTGTGAAAGTTGAACTCACATCATCTTCTGGGGAATAATTGTGTTCCAAACCGAAATATTGTAATGAAAGGACAAACAGACAAGGCAAAAGACTTATTTTTTTGTTGAAGATCCTTTTATGGACTGTCAGAAGTTAATTGTTAAAGCGGGAATGACTTTACAGTCATCAGTCGAAACGACACCCAAAGGACCATTTTGATCACCTCAACCTTGAATCTTCAACTTAACCTGGATTGCAGCATTAACTTCAAAGGGGTTGGCTGTTTTTAGCCTGTCGTTAGGCATTACATTCCCGCTTCATAAATAAAGTGACTAGGGCCTTAATACGTAAGCCAGGATCAGTCTTCTTGCCATCCCTATAATCCCAAATATCCCAAAAATTAAATCTCTTGTCGTGACTTTATCAAGACTGTCATATTACCTAGCCTAACCGAAGCTAAATCCGATCTTTCATGTAATTTAGTCACACAGGGAATACTTTTTGGCAAATTGCATGGTACCTACAAATAAGACCTCTTCGGTGATGGAGAGGCATCTTTAATTTATGTGCTTTAAAAGACTCAATCATGATAGAGGGCTATGGATGGGACTTGCGCAAAGCTGACCTATTGGCACAAGCTTGTCTTTTAGATTCTTCAGACGTATGAGTTCCAAAAATACATAAAAGCAAGCAAGCAAATCTCATTTTGGTTCCAAATCTGAATAAGTTTTATGGCTAGGTTTTTATTTTTATTTTTAAATGTGACTCCGCAGTCTCTTTTCATGATCTATAGGATTTTCTGCAGTTTACCCTTTGGAAGCTTCTTGAAGCTCTCTACCTACAAATTTACTAGATGTTAGATTTAAAGCGGCACAGTGGCTCATCGGCTAGACGGCCATAGGCCAAACCATAATAGACTTAAGTATATATATATATTTCTTTCTTTTTACGAAGACTGTATTGAATTAAAGATGAAAATAAAAGTCAAATAAACTAAAACTAAAAAACAGTGGCTCATCGGCTACCCTACCCTAAAAAATACACAAAATTTCATCTTATGATTTTTCCCACTGTGCCAACTTCCACTAAAGACAGACACACAGTTGGTAACAGATCGGATGCAGCCTAAAATAGCTATTCCTACTGACAGCTTTATTTCACGACAAACAGGTTGTCAGAGCCCTTCAAGTTCCACCAACCACACAGTTTTAATATTAGAATAGATGCCAAATGGGCAAAACCGCAACCATCCCCTGAGCGACCTTTAATGACCACAATTACCAAACAGACTGTTGCGGATCGTCGTGTATACCCTCCCGAACTAACCTGCAGCTAAAAATAGAATGGCGAAAAATAAACTCGTCGAATGGGGCTATTCGCTGTTTTTTTTTTTTTAATTTTAAGTCGTGTCCATGAATTCGTAATACTTGTGTCACAGGCAAATTGGCCACTTGTACATAATTGAAATGTTCCATCTGCAATTATTGTCCTTCGAGACCGGTGCTAAGTACTCGACCGCCGCCACAGTGTGACAATTTTCCTATTTAGCGGGATTTAATTGAAAAATCGACTTGCACAAATGTAAAAAAAAAACGGTTGTCCTTGCAGTCCCTTTTAGTGACTGTTAACAAATTTTTATGTTAGAAGCATGTGCAACAAAAAAAAAATTATTTCAAAGTTCAAGTTGTGTACAAATTCCTAAGGAGGTCATGAGTTTCAGGCCTGTTTTTTTTTTTAAGTCGTTCGCGTGATTTTAAGTGAAAGTTTTATTTTATTTTAATAAATTTAATCTTATTGAATAGTAAGGCAAGTCGATTTAGGATATTGGGTGCTTTTATATAAATTTAGGTGGATTGGAAACAAAAATTATAAATAAATTTATGCATTCATTAGAGCAAAAGTACAGTTATTCAATGTTGTTCAAGCTGAAGACCCTATTTGCTGTAAATAAAATGTATGTTAGCAACAAAAAAGCGTTTTGACACTCATACTAAATTTTTCATTTTTTTAAGATGGCTACGAAAAAATACAAATTTATGATATTTGAATTCCTTAAATCGAAATTAAGCGCTTTGACACCGGCTTCTATTTTGTTACAAGCGCCTTTATTAATATTTTCAGAAGACGCAATTTAGTCAGTAAAGGCAGGCAACCTTAATAAATCGATGCCTGAGGTTTAACAAAAAAATTACCAAAAGTGGTCGCCATCGAAATCGCTTCGAAAGTATTAATTATTGTTGGTGGTTGACTAAAACGCAAACACTGCCACAAACAGTTTTAAATGAAATGCCTTCTTTATTTGGTGTAAACAAGGTAGGAAGACCAATAAAAAGCTTTAATGAATGCTGTGAAAAAAAAAACAGAAGAGAAAAGCACAACCCTTTTAGATTCGTTTAACGCTAAAGAAATTGCAATTGCGAATGAACTTAGAAAAGGAAATACTGTTATCGCAATTAAGCAGTTGGCAATATGGTCAACCAAAAGAGGTTTGTTTTTTTTTTTTATTTTAGTCATTTTTGTTATTATAATGAGGTTCAGTTGTAAGGAAAACACTGGAAACTACTACTTTTGGCTGTTTGTCATTGTCTGCAGATGGTGCGTTAGCAAATATAACAGACTCGCAGGTATCAACCTATCCGCATGCAAAAAATACGCCCCAAAAAACTGTTCCCAATTTACTGCCCTCTTATAACAAAATTAAGGAGGTAAAACAAAGTGCTATCCCGATAGCAAGACTGTGAGCGAATCCACTGCCGAATGTGGCTTACAGAGCTTAGTACATCACAGCGTTAAGCGTATATATTTAGCTTAAAAATATGTGTTAAATTCTTTTGCTGATTGTTACGTATGGCAACACTGGCCATACATATTATATTGTAAAATGACATGTAAGAGTTAGTTCTTGATGGGTCTCCGACCGTGAGAGACGTATTTTGCTTCGAAGAAGCGGAGAAAATAAATGTGGGTTTTTTGTATATTTTTCCCACGATCAAATTCGTACCGTCTTTCATTTTTCAATCGGAGTATTATAAATACAATGATTTTAAAACGGGTTTTAGAAGAAATATCATTGATAATAAAATGGGGTTGCGATGGTGCTCTGCAAAAGCATTACATACAAAAATTTTCGTCAGGTGATCCATTTCGATGAAAATCTTTTCAGTATCTCTATGATGCCCATCCAGATGTGTTTCTTAAAAGAAGATAGAAGATTCGTAAAACAAAAAAAAGTAAGTGTACACAAAACGCGACATTCCTAGTGTCTGTTGCGGGGCGAATGAATTTTATTCGAATTATGCTGGCGTATTGATATTGATATGAATAAAGATTGCAATATTATTTTTTTCAAAGGTTTATTTTAAAACTATGTTACCAAATACCAATATGAAACGTCCGCTCTCGATGCTGGTCAAACTCAAACGGAAAGCACAAAATATTCTACGCTACACAACAAGAGTAAAAGCGAAAATGATTTAAAGAAAAATGCAAAACAATAGCAAAAAAAATGTTACTGTGCGAGCATAGCCGTAGACGATGAACAATTGATTTGAAACAGTATGTTAAGAGAGTGGGTCAGTTATAAAAGAATTCAATTGGGTATAAAATTAAATTATATGAAAAGTAGAGTGAAAGAATGTTTGTTTTGTAAATAATAATATAATGATTTTTATTCGATTTATATTGTTGTTTTGCTTTTAAAAAGAGAGATTTTTTTTGTATATTTTATTTTATTCTTTATTTTAATTTGAAATGTAAATTTAATCTATTTTTGAAACCGAAAGAGAATTTCTTAGTTATTAATGTAACGTTATTATGTTATGTAGCTTGTTGTTTTAGTGAATTAGCCTTGCACTAGTTTATAAGATCATTGTTATCTTAATGTGTAAGCTATCATAAATAAATGAACTATGAACTAATAATCACGTAGACAATCCGGAACAGTGTCCAAGCTAAATTTTTTGAACTGACAATGGCGAAATTTTCCATACAAAATTGCATATTGTGACATAGAAAATATTAAGTGTGGAGGTTAAAAAGGATGATTAGTAAGGCCCAAAGACTTATTTCATGGAAGACAAAAAAATGTTCATTTATGTATTTCCAATCGGCCAATTTTCGGAAGAAGCTCAAGAAGCCAGGAATAAGTAAAATAGAAAATTGAGGGAACTCTTTACCGCAAAAATTTCGGATTGCTAATATCCTTAGACCAATTTTTGGCAAGCATAAATGCATTAAAAAAATTAAAGTTTAATTGAACTGCAACTGTTGGATATACCAAGCGATTCAAAAATGTCCAGATTATCGGCTCTTTTAAGTTATTTTTTGTCAAAACTTGTGTATGTACATGTTGGGCCAAAAGACATCACCCGATTGGAAGATGCTCTTATATGTTCAAATGGCCGCCAATGTCAAATCTGTTTTGACATTTGTGGACCAGACAGAAGTAGAATAGAAGTGAACAAGTCATGGGAGCGATACACTCCCCAAGAACGCGGAATAATCGTGTCTTTTTTGCTTGCGTAACAATTCGTCTGTAGTGTTGGCGCAGCGCGAATTCCGTCGCCGATTCCACGGCCGTCCGACACCGACTGCGCAAACACTGCGCCGTTTGCCCACCAAACTTGAAGAGTGTGGGATCACACGAGACGTTGCTAAGAGTGGCCAGCCCCGGAGCGCCCGTTGTGCCGAGAATATCGCCGCTGTTGACGAGGATGTCGAGCTGTCGCCGGAAACATCGACCAGACGCCGTGTCTCGCAATTAGCCAACAGCCGGTCGTCCCTAAGGCGAATTTTGGTCAAAGACTTGCGCATGTTCCCGTACAAAGTCCAGTCTGTGCATCAGCTGCTGCCTGTCGACCGCCAAACGTGTGTAACCTACGCCCAAGCCATCCTTAATTTCGAGGACGAAGTGGATGATTTTTTTGTGGGGTTTTTTGAAGTCCAATGTTTACATGAAGAAGCCCTCAAGGACAACATTCGACACGAGTGCGAGAATCTGTCGCCCGAAGTTCTCGCTAAAGTGATGAAAAATACGAGCCCGTATGACTCGACTTGACCAATAAAATTCTAAAGGTTCAAATAAAAAAAATCAAAAAACAGAATCGAAGTTTTTCATTTAGAAAAAAAAAAGAGAACCAAACAACATCGGATGACTTCTTTTGGTCCACCTTATATATTAATATAATTTATTACAATCCTTTCTGTGAACAATTTTTATAAAAATAACTAAAAAAAAATTAACAAAAACATTTATTTCTGACCGTTATTAATTTAATCCCGTTAAATAGGCAAATTGTCACACTGTGTCGTCGTCGTTCTCGTCGATGATGTCCTCAACCTCGGCAAATTGATTGTTCAACTTATGAAATTGTTATAATTTTGTCCCTCTCTTCCTTACACTCATGGCACATGCAATACGGACGTACATGTAAATGTGGCGACCTTTATCCATCGCTCTACAGCCAACGACAGGACAAACTTATAACGGTTTTGGAAACGTTCACTTGTCGTCTTGCAGGGGCAAATTTTGGAGGATAATTTCGAATTTTTACACATTATCCTTTAACGGCGACGTGGGGAGCACACATGCATGAGTGGAATTAGCAGCACGCCCGGTCCCCCATGCCTGAGTTTGATGTTTCCAGCGGATGAAGGCGAAGCGCTTCTTTAATGGGCTCCTTAAAGTCTGCAAGAGAAAATTGATATTGAATATGTGCGTCGGTAGAGGGAGCAAGGTGTGCGTATTTTATATACTTTTTTATTTGAATGACATTGCGTGGGTTCACATCACGTATCACGAATGATGTTCAATCTTATTTGAGCAAATTCCATGGAAGTGAAATATTATTTCCGCCGTGGGCACTCACAGTCACAGTCGCATAGAATGGGCTAGGTTGGATCGGCGATTCAACTGTGAGTGGGAGTCATTTCCTCAGGTCGGCGAAATTATAAATTCAACGATAAGTTAGTCGCGCTAATAAAATGGCTTTCGCCAAAAACCCGTAAGCAATATAGACACCCTTGGCTTGTAGGATAAACAAACGTCTAGGTACTGCTCGCAGAATGCCGTAGCTTCGAGCAATATTTAAGAGGGGAATCGAACAACAAATAAATGCATCTCTAAAGTCTTTTCAAGGTAAGTTAAAGGTTAGCAAGCCATATGAATAATTAGGCATTGTCAGGTACAAACGGAACTCAAAACGCTGCATAGCAGGAAGGTTTTACGAAGATAGCTACTTATAAAGAAGTAGAATCTTTGGAGAAGATTCCGATTTCGGAAGTGGTCTGATGAATGCCAATTGTTGCCGCCTAATTTTTGGTGGAGCTACAGTGCCAGCTGTAGGCTTGTCTTAAGCGGTGCATGGCGCATACGTCTTAGAAGAATCTCAGCTTTTACAGAACGTCTGACAAACATCCGAGAGTATTAATTAAAGAAAGAGCCTCTCAATTAGCCGTTTGAACTCGGCATTAAATTGTACATCCCTTCCATTCGTCCCAAGAATGAAAAACTCACTTTGAAACGAATGGTTGTGAGAAGCTAGGTCTACAGACCTGTTGCGCCTTGCCTTTAGTGAGTCTTATTAAGCCTCTGATGGCATTTTTTTATTTTTTATTTATTTATTTATTTATTTTAACGTACAATCTATTGTCAAAGTGACAAGTGTTGAGTGTACAAGTAATCTACCAAATAAATTTGCACAAATGGGGAATAACATAAAAGAAAACAATGGCAACAATTTATTACAATTATTTTAAACGACAATGAGAAAAAAAAGAAATAAAGGAATAAACACCAGACATTCAATAAACAATATTTATAAAAAAAAACTATTTATGACTGAATAGTCTAAGGACAACAACCATTTCTTAACACCTTTCAAAAATACATTTTTATCCCTCCCACACCTAATAATATCTGGAAGTGAATTAAACAAACGGGGTGCGGTGGCATAGTAAAATCTTTTAAAGCATGCTTTATAAATTGTAGGAACAATTACCAAATTTCTAGTATTGAACCGCAAACTGTAGCTATCTACGTTTCTTACAAAGTAAAAACCCGAGTTTTCGAAAAATATTTTTAAGACTTTGTAGCAGTAAAGATGCCTTAGCGGAAGAATTTCAAGGTTTCTGAACAACAAAAGACTTGGAGTTCTCCGATTTACTTAAAGGTGGGCGTTACAGAGCCATGTTAACCTACTCTTTTTTTACTGAAATTGAAGACACGGACTTGGACGATCCTGATTCATGCAGTATGGGACACCATGCCACAATCCATCTTTTGCCCACCAAATTCTCAAATCCTGTTATCAGCCATCTTGGCGATATAAATTGGCCTCGGAGCTGCGATTTGATTCCTTTGGATTTTTTTTGTTAGCAACAGTGAAGGACCAATGTTATGCCAACATCCGGAAACGATTTAGGCACTTAAGGCCAATATCATCCAAGCAATCCGTGAGCTAAAGCCCGAAACCATCAACAAGATCTTGAAAATTGGAGCGACAGAATGCGCTACTGCGAAGACAGCCGAGGCAGCCACTTGAACGACTTTGTGTTTATTTTTACTAATAAAGCCATAATACGTGGGAAAAATTAAATTTTGTTTATTTCATTGCATTTCTAAAAATAAACTTGTAATATGACTGAGCAGACCCACAAATTTCCAGTCGACTCTCTTTGCCGTCCCATGGGCCTGGAAGCTAATGCTGGCTGTTGAGAGTGGCTTTGCTCTGTGTCATTTTTATATAGTCTTTGGCTTTAAGTAAAGATGCCATATTTCTTTGTCTTTTCTTTTGCGCTTTCAAGTACGCAAGTTCAAATTGCTTTTTGTTCTCATGGCGGCAAAACCGCCGGCACCATTTTTATAGTTTAATAAAAAGTAAATTCCAACGTGGTGATATTTTGTTTGTCGTTTTATGCACCGCTGGTACAGCAACTAAACACCCTGAATGTACTTATTTCTGCAGAAAAAAACACCTGTGAGACTCAAACTCCCAGCAAGTAAGTAAGCAGAAGAACGTTTTCAAGAGGCAGTATTTGTTCAAGTCTTTAAGACCAAACTATGCCTTCGGGAAATTTATGAAAGCCTAAACTTTGTGCTCCAAATATGCTTGCAACAGCACACCGTTTTGTGGCAGTCCGCATGCGGAAACCTTACAAAAAATGCTGCACCTCTTTCACCCTTCGAAATATTCGATTCCAACCATAATCCCGGCATCCAAGACTCCATCATTAGCGTTCGTACAATGTGAGCTAATCCACCAAATCTCTGTTCAGAAGCCTGACCTGGTAATATGAAAATGCTACTTTCGTTTGGATCACACTGATTATGACTTGCAATAAATCGCAACCAAAATGGCTTCCTATCGACCTAAAATCACATTCACACGACACGGCCATCTCTCAAAGGCGTTTGACTTAATATTTTGTGGTTAACAAAAGGGGGGAAAGAAAACTTTTTCAGTTCACGTTCTATTCAAGCTTCTGTCAATGGAAATTGGAATTTCTTGTTGTGTCACCATCTTGTCTGTGACTCCTGACATTCCCAAAACACGGCTCGATTATATTGACATCAATCCGAGCCGCCGCCGCCGCACAGCTACCGCCGACCACCATATCGTCATTAGTGATCGAAGAAAACCCATTTCTTGGCTGGCTTCAGCAACCGTTCATGATAAAAAATGATTTTCACAAAAGGAAAGCCATTTTCCGCCTGAGGGCATAGCCTCCGAGTTGAATGGGGCAAAGTACTGAACCCACATAATTGCCACATCCTTTGGAATAACGTGAGTCCATTAGCCTGCCGCTCTCGTTTCTCTCTGGCAGCAACAACAACTCTGCTCTCTGACATCTAGAAATGATGATGACAACGATGACAAACGAGAGGAAACTGGTGCAAGTCACATCGTCGTTGTGCTGGCGCGAGCTACAAATCGATGCCGGCGATATACGACATCCTCTCGGCTGGGATGAAGCAATTGCGCCATCGTCAGTCAACTGTACCGGGAGCCATCACTACTTCAATTTTTTTTTTTGCCCCCCGCTAAGGAAAAATGCACAAAATTGGAAATTTCCAAGCGATTAAGTTGTGACTCCGATATATATATATTGATATAATACGGAGCCGCAGAGTGGTGTGCTCCATATACATCAATCCCTCAAAGGGATCGAAGTGCCATGACAAGTCGGAGAGCGACGACGACGACGAGCGCGCCAAGATGCGAGATTCACTTTTGTGAAATGAGGAAACGATCGATGTGGGGAGTATAGTGAGTGTGGTAGTGGCACAACAAGGTGCTTGGTGTGCATTTAATTGCAATTCGAATGCCGTTGGTTTGCATTCACAGGATTTACAGTCGTTCGTTCGCCCCCTCGTATGTGCGCGGCAGAAGGATATATGAAAGCAATAAATTTTCCCAAGGAGTACCCACTTCTGATATAGGTACACACACACATTCGAAATGGCAGAAAGGGACGACGAGGACGGTGTGTACCATGGTAATCAAGGGTTATGGCCCAGTTCAGTCAGCCAGTGCTGTTGGTGGTGGTGATGGCGGTTAAATTAAATCTACTTAAAGGGTTTAGCCGTTTGGTGGCGCTCATATGCGGCATATTTGCCGCATGAATTATGAGAATTATGTTGCAGCTCCGGTACTGTACAGTGTACATGCGGAAATGCACTCTGTCTGTGCCGTTGGTATGGTGCACTGTGCACTGTTGGCGCGAAGGCCTCTTCTGGCAGCCAGCTGAGACGGGGTCGAAAGCAGATTACAAAATTAAGTGGATTTCTGCAAATTATGTCAAACTTAGCATATTCAATTCCGTATTTGCACGTTTTGTTGACTGGCAGCGGTCGTGCTACGTACTGATACTGGGAGCTTTTGCGGTCGCCATATATGGGTTCAATGATGATGACGACTACTACTACTCATCAGCAGGACTCTTGGCGGATTCGTTATGCGGCAGCTGTAATTGGGCTTGCAATGGGCGTGGATGGTTTACATTCGAGTGTCATTAAAATTCGCAAATAATGGAACTGTGAGAGAGGTCCTTAAGATGCTATTAAAACGTATTAAAAGGGGAGCGATTTATGTTTTGTTGAGTGTTGGATATGCGTGCGTCCATATGCGACCACGCCTCCTGAAGCTATTCGTTGAATTGTTCGAGCTAGGCGAACTTTGCTCTACAATACTGCTGGGACAGGTTAGGTTATGTTAGGTTAGGTTAAGTGGGGCTGTGAGATCGTCACAAAAGACCAGGCACCAAGACGGGCCCATCGCCATCCCCAGGGAACCATAACATTTAAAAACCTAAACCAAATCGCCCAAAACAGTCAATTTCCCTACAGAATTTAATTATTGTTCCAACATTGTTCGAGGAACCAACCTCCTCTAAGTTGTTAAAAAAGGACCTGTCTAGGTGCTTCCTTCTACTCCGAGCAATTGCTTGACACTCGCAAATAAGGTGGGAGATATCTTCCGTGACTTGTCGGTCCTCACAGTACTGGGACAGCTTTATCCGAATTCGTATAGCCTATTGTTGTATAAAACACAGGCGGAAAGGACTCCTTATTTCGGCCTCAATTTGATGACTGTCAGACGATCAAAAAATGACGACTTCTGAACCTTCTGGTGGTAGATGTGGTTCCACGTTCCTCAGGTGTCAATCGTCGGATCTGGGTTCGTCACTATGGCACAGCTAAATTGATGCTTTACCGCACCAGCGGGTCATTTATAGCCACTCTTAACCACGCAGCTCATCATCTCAAGCCTGGTGGCACACCTTGCACAGAAGCTTCAATTTTGGTGCAGTTCCACGTTTGTAGTTCAACATTTGTTTACTGGGTCCATCTAGCAGTCGAAGTCGTATTTCCAGGCGGCTAGTTGTTTGTCCCTCCAAAACAGCTCGCAATATTCTCAATCTCACTTCATTAACGGCCTTTTGTTTGACATTTCTCCTTGAAAAGGTGACAAGCGGTAGTAGTGCAGAATCTTAAATATCAGTATTCTGTACGCGTTTTAGGGATCTTCGATCAGCAAAAGATTTTCAAGCCAGAATCTTCGTTTGCGGCGCGAAATTTCAAATTGCATTGTTCTCTTATAAAAATTCGATGAAGCACACAGTTGGCTGCATACTTCTCTTTCGTTCCGGCACACAGCGTTTTCCATGAGCAGATACCACTCCAAAAGCGAAACCCCAATCAAGAGCAATAGTTGCTGATATTTTTCGATTTTGTAAAATATACTGAAATCATCGAGCAAGCTAGATTTTGCTCTGTACTCCAGAAAGAAATCGGGTAGATATGGCTAAAAATATTGAAGAAAGTGTTGGCTCTATTAAGTGCTCTCTCGTTTTAACTTTCTCCTTTATACGTATAGTAAGAGAAAGATATTGTATTCGTACAAAATTTCGAACTCGAGATGTTAATCAACTCTGACAGTACGATGATAGAGGAACCCAAAAAAGTGGATCGCACAATTCTGTCCGTCTGTCTGTTTGTATGTCCCGAGACCTACAGCCTAAACGGCTACCCGGATCCCGTTCAATCTTCGGAGTTTGGGGGCTTACAGTTCGGGGCCGTTTTTTTTAGCACGGTAATGGTACTTCCCATATTCAATTTTCATACCAGTTTTATTTGTTCGAAAACGGCTCTAACGATTTCAATCAAAATTGATATTTAAGCTAAGGTAGGTGAGGTTAACATAGCTGCATACTCAGTTTCTCGATGAAAAATCGAACAACGATATTTTTGAAATTTGGACATATCTCGAAAACGGCCCATACGATTGTAACAAAAATTAATTTCTAATATGATCATTTCTAACTTAATGGCAAACTCAGTTTTTCTCTGTATTATCGTAAAATGGATTTTTGAAAAATATAACTTTTAAAAATTTAGTTTGCTTTAGTTTATCAAAATGCAAAGTTAGAGTAAAATCGATATTTTCAAAATTATTGCGTCCTTAATTTTCAATTCGATTCACCGAAAACGCTAATTTTAAAAACTGCTCATATCTCGAAAACCCCATTTTCGATTTCGGTAAAACTTGAAAAACCAAGTAATGCTTACATCCCGAATAATAACTTGTACTCGGTTTTCAGCAATAGTATTTTTCAATATAGGAAATTTTTAATTGAAGAATTTAATAATTAATCATGTAAAACTACAATTAAACTTTAATTTCAAATCCCCGGCAGACGACATTTATGTCATTGTCGTATGTTCTGAATTGTTTTCTGTATAAAATTGTAAAATTGTTTTTATAACAAAAAATAAAGAACTTATTATTATTATTAGTATTTTCAAACTGAACATTGCAGTAGTTGGTACTGTTTTGTCTGTCAAATTTTACAAAAACCACTATAACGATTTTGATTAATATATATAATATTCAATATAATATAAGTATTCTTAATAAAATCCCGGTTTTCTCAAAAAACAATTTTTTTTAATTATTTATATTTAATAACAGCTACGTTCGCAAAACTTCATTTTAGCAAATATTTCCCTTTTTTCAAGATTGTTGAATATGCACCTTAAAATAATTGCAACCACTTCCTAACACAATCAGGAACTCCCACTTGAATTGCACCCCCACACACGTCCATCGGAATATTCGGTTTATAACTGTTGGAAAAATGGATTAAAACCCGGAACACATCCAGTTCAGATTAGTTTTATTTCGCAACTAACTCTATACTGTAAATGACAAAATGCGTTTACATAATAATTTACATTTGTGGTATATAAAAGGAACTGTGTTGCCAATGCGGTAATACTACTAATTCAATTTCTAATATTCCCTTTCAAAACAGATCCTTTTAGTGTGTTTAGTTCATATTTTTATTTTGACAATCCAAGTTTCGAAGACAAATATTCATGTTTTGATTTAAGTAAAATTTTTGTAAGGACATCGGCAATCATGTCATTAGTTGGAACAAAATGTAACGCTATCAAAGATTTGTTGTAGATTTCCCTAATGTAATGATATTTAATGTCAATATGTTTTGACCTTGAATGAAAAACTGGGGTTTTAACTAAGTTCTGTGCGCTTAAGTTATCGCCATTTAACATAGTAGGACCTCTCAGTGCACAATTGAATCCAACCTCTTCTATCAGACGCCTCAAATAAACCGCCTCCTTTGTGGCCGCTCCCAATGCCATGTACTCAGCCTCGGTACTACTGAGCGCCACTGTCTGCTGCTTTCGGGACTCCCACGATATAGCTGCGCCAGCAAGTAGGAAGACATACCCAGTATATGACTTACGATCGTTAACGCAATTGGCCCAATCAGCATCTGCGAACCCTATAAGAGCTTCACCAGTCTTCCTAAACGAGAGTTTATAATTAATGGTATTAAAAAGATATCTTATAAGATGCTTAGCAGCTGTCATGTGTTCTTGATAAGGCTCAACGTTAAATTGAGCTAATTTGCTGACTGCATGCTGAATATCAGGCCTCGTTGAAATCGCCAAATAGATTAAAGACCCAATAAGTGACTGATAGAGTTTTGCATCCGTCCTCTTGCTTTCCGGATTATTTGGAAATTTCTTAAGAACGTCCCCTGGATCCAATGGAGTGCTGCATTTTCTCGTAGTTATCATATTATGCTGCGCTAGAAGATTCCGAATGTATTGCTCCTGAGAAAGACTTATAGATCCTGTCTTTTGATCCCTTTCAATTCCTATACCCAAGAAAAAATCGATCGGACCTTTATCGACGATATCAAAAGCCAAGCCAATTGCATGTTTTATGTTGATTACATGTCTTTTCTCTGAACACGCAATTATAAGGTCGTCAACATAAACAGCAATAATGTTTTTCTGTCCATTTTCGTTATTCGTATACACACACGAATCAGTAGAACAACGTTTGAATCCGAGAGCCTTAAGTGCCTCATCCAACTTACTGTTCCACTCACGACCAGCTTGCTTCAATCCGTATATGGCCTTCTTCAGTCTGCAAACTTTGTTTCCATTAGAAACATCCTCAAAATTCTCGGGCTGTTCCATATAAATCTCCTCCGTAACTTCACCATTCAAGTACGCTGATGAGACATCGACATGGTGAACTTCCAGGTCATATTCAACGGCTAATGCTAAGACAAGACGAATGGTGGAGAACCTTACCACTGGCGAAAAAGTTTCAGTATAATCAATACCAAAACGTTGGCTGCAGCCTTTGGCAACGAGTCTTGCCTTATAGCGAATCGGATGTCCATCTTTATCATGTTTTATTGTAAACACCCATTTAGATTTAATAGCATGACGATGTCGGGGCAAATCCACTAAGTCCCAAGTCTTATTTGATTTAATAGAATCATACTCACAATTCATTGCCTTAAGCCATTTATGTGCATCCGGCCTGCTTAAAGCTTCTTTTACTGTGGCAGGGTTGTCGCACAGCTTTAAATCACTCATAAAGCAGTTGTATTTAACTGTCTTTAATCGTGGCCTAAGACTTCTGGTTGTAGTTATCTCATGTTCGCCATCTTCGCCGCCGCCGTCATCATCCTTCGCACTTCCGTTACCAACGTCATAATCTACACAATTATCACCTGCACCATTTTCACCATCGTTTGCATCGCCGCCATCATTGCCTATATCGGTGTCACCATCTCCACAATCCGTGTTGAAAGAGTCTTCACTATTGTTTGAAGAATAAGTAATATACTTCTTAGGATTTTGAAAATGTCCTTTCTCTTTAGATTCGCTATCAGCCAAGTCCATTAATACGAGATCCTTACTCTTTCCTTGGCCTATGTTAACTGAATTTTCTAGAAATTTAATATCTCTACTCTTACAAACAGCTCTCGTATTTGGGTCATACAGCCTGTATGCTTTAGACTCACTAGAGTAGCCAACCATAACGCATTCCACTCCTCTGGCTTGAAATTTCGATTTTCCTGGCTTTTTGTCCAATTTGAATGCCTTACAGCCAAAAACACGAAGATGTCCAACATATGGCTTCCGCCCGTGCCAGGTTTCATATGGGGTCTTGGAATACAGTAATTTGGTTGGAGAGCGATTTCGCAAGTAGACTGCTGTGTTTACTGCTTCTGCCCATAAATAATCAGGCAGATTACTATCAATAAGAAGACACCTAGCCATTTCTACCAGTGTCCTATTCGCACGCTCAGCTATTCCATTTTGCTGTGGAGTGTACTCTACACTCAACTGTCTTTTTATTCCCTCTGTAGCTAGATATTTTGTGAAATCGGCGTTGACATACTCACGCCCATTGTCGCTCCTAATACATTTTATTTTGCAAGAAGTTTCACGCTCAACCTCAGCCTTGAATATCTTGAATGCGTCGAAAACATCGGATTTAGCTTTAAGAAAATAGACAAACACTTTTCGACTAAAATCATCAATAAATAAAGTGAAATATCTTGCGCCCCCTAGTGAAGTGGTTCTCATTGGCCCGCAAATATCTGTGTGGACTATATCTAAAATGTGCTGACTTCTAATCTCATTTAGTTTTGGGAATGCCGAACTACATAACTTCCCTTTGTAACACACATCACAGTCAATTTGTTTTGGGACATCATCCAAACGCAATCCTTTTACCATCTCTTGTCGATATAAATCATGCAAACTTTTACAATTTAAATGGCCAAAACGTGCATGCCACAGCAAATAATTATCGAATTTATTCATGCAAAAAATTTTTGATTTATGTTTCACATTTAGCAAATAAAGATCACCACATTTTTCAGCATGCAAAATTAGGTTATCATTATCATCGTAAATGTCCGCACCAGAATTATTAAAACGAACAAAATAATTATTCTCAGCAGCTTTGCATATAGAAATGAAATTTGTTTTTAACTGTGGAACAAAAAGCACATTTCTAAGTTCAATTTTCCGATCATCTGTGACAATTAGAACAGATCCAATGCCTTTCGATTCTACTGAATAATCTGCCGCTAGCTGTACTCTCTCTCTATGTGATCGCATTGAGGTAAAAAAACGTTTGTTCGAGCACATATGGCAAGTTGAACCGCTGTCCAAAACCCAATTGTTCCTATCCAGAATAGAAGAACTATGCATATTCAGCATGCCAAATGATGACGTCGCATTGTTAAGAGAAGAGCTTTTCGGTGCTGTACATGACGAAGCAAAATGTCCCCTTCTATGACAATTGTAGCATTTACCTTTAACGCGATGCTTTGTTTTCGGCTCATGTGTTTTCGGCTGCTGCCGTATAAGAAATGCAGACCCACTAATGTCTTGCGGTTTATCCTCTCGCCGCTTCCCTTCTTCCAAAAGCTTTGTCTTTAACACGGTGATAGAAGGCAAAGAATCTCGGGACTCTATCGCAACAACAAAATTTTCGAAGCTTTTTGGCAGACTAGATAACAGAATGATCGCAAGCAACTCATCTTGTAGCTTTATATCAATTTCAATTAATTTATCGGACGTATCAAAAAATTGGACTAAATGATTTTGAACTGAACCATTTTCATCTAATTTTAGTGCTAACAGTTGTTTAAAAAGTGTTACCTTTCTAGCGGGGCCACTAGGTTGATGAACAGCCGATAGTTTTTCCCATGCATCCCTCGCTGATTTGCAGTTTTTGATGTGGCTTAACTGCGTTGACTGGACACACAATAAAATGGTTGCAAGAGCCTTCTCGTCCTTCTTTATCCAAACGGAGATTTCTGTAGAATTCTGGTTGTTAGGTGCTATTTCTGGCTTACAGCTTTCTCCGGAAACAAGTGGCCAAAGTTCAGAATGTATGAGGACCGACCTCATCTGTATTTTCCAGCAATCGAAATTATCATTTGATAGTTTCTGGATTTGATACAACGCTGAACTCATTTTGCGCCAAATTAACTACCAATTTTCTCACGCAATAAATAAAGTTTTTTTTTTTTTTTTTTTTTTTCTTTATATTAAAACGAAAGACTGTGTTAAAAAAACGTGGGTCTGGGCCCATAACCTTTGTTGGAAAAATGGATTAAAACCCGGAACACATCCAGTTCAGATTAGTTTTATTTCGCAACTAACTCTATACTGTAAATGACAAAGTGCGTTTACATAATAATTTACATTTGTGGTATATAAAAGGAACTGTGTTGCCAATGCGGTAATACTACTAATTCAATTTCTAATAATAACTGCTAATGCAAACTCAAGAACAAATCTCTGAAAATTTACATAAATATCTTTGTACAGATATCGGCCTACTTCCATTCATAGACACCTTAAAACCAGTGTTACTAATATATTCCACTCAAAAATAAAAATATGCATTAGCAGATCAGAAAACAGAAACCACTGCCAAACTCTGCCTTGTAAGTGTTGGAACTTGTTAAATAGTACTGTACCATAACTTGGCACCATAACTTGGGACAATTGCCTTGTACTGACAGCTTCAACCTATAAAAACTCAAATTGTTATTTATATTTGTGTAATGCCTATCAAATGAATAGCCAAAACGTGTATTTTATTTACCATTAGATATTCCTTTTCCTATATTCTATTCACCCAGGTCCACCCCGGACTGTAGCGCCACCTAAGTAAGTATATTCTATTCACCGTTTTTTTTTATCTAGCATCGGTTCCTAGACCTTTACCTACATACTAATAAATAAATATAAAATAAAAAAAACCATCAACCAAAATGAGAAAGTTTCGTTCGATCCAGTCGTACACTTTATTTTTGTACGCATTGAGAACTACTTGAATAATTCGAAGTGAAAGGTAGTAAAGTCATGCAAAAGTAATATTTTGCCTAAAAACGCCCCAAAAAGGGAGGTGTGGCAATGATCGACACAGCTTATAGGCTTTTAAGAATCTTAAGAAATATCCCAAAAGAAGTTTTACCGAAATTTGTTCAGTAGTTTTAAAGTTAATCAGTAACAGATTTCCCCCTTGAGATTTATTATTTATTGACGCCTTGAAATATTTACCTTCCAAGTGTATCGTGTGATATTTTTGGGTATTTGCTTTGCTGCCAATAGGTATGTTGTCAATAGTTTCATCGCAAGCATCCAATATGAAGGACAATTTCATTTGGTTGGCGTAGGCTTGACTGAACAGTTTTTTTTAGAAATAAGGTATTCTTTTTAGTACAGTCTTGCGAAGTCTCTTATAAAAGGTTATCACATTGACGAAATTGTTTGCCAGCTAAGATAGCTTCCGAACAACTCACCTGAGTCAATTTTGCCGGGAGTTTAGAGAGTTTAGTCGATAAATGTGCTATAGTAGAAGTCGATGAAAATCAAATGAATTTCAACTTGGCTTAACTTTCTTCAGTGTGGAAACTTGGTCTATTGACAATTTTCTTTTTTAAAACCTACATGTATATCCTTTAGCGTTTGCAGGAAGGCTCAAGACGTACCCTGGATAAGCTCTCATATAATATAGTTCTCACAAGGCATATGAGATCTGCTTGTAAGCCATCAGATCCAATGGCTTCGCTAGCTTCTCTTCCATTCGCCGGAAACGATTCCCTTGCTTTGCTGACCCAAAGTTGTACTCCGACCAGTGTCGTAGCCAGGATTTGTTTTCTTCCAAGTCTTACGAGGAATTCTTTTTAACAAAAAACTATATTTATTTATTTATTTTTATAAATTTTTAAGTCGTATTTACTTAAACGAACAAACTAAACTATTTTTGTACACACAGTTTTTCAAAGCAGAAGACTTCTCGATTTGTTGGTTTTTTTTATCAATGACCTTATCTGAATCCATCCGAATGAACAGATATCAATTGAGCAAGTGAGCTAAATCTTTCATTCACCATAATGCTTCGGGACACTGTTTTAATACTTTTCATCCTTTGAACTTGGAAGAAGTTGCGAAAGACTGATTCCTTGCGAAGATGAATAGTGCCAGGTCGCTGCCTGTAGATTCTAGATCCTGCAGTTTTATGAAGTCGACTTATGTCGAATTTCTTCTTAAAGAGCGGTTCGTGTAGGTTCTTCTCGTTAAAAGTCAAACCTAAAGATGGAATATATTCTTGAGGAGTGTCTACGTTTGCGGCTGGAAATGAGTGCCCATTGAAGATTTTGGCTGCGTTTTAAGCATCGATTAGTCGCCTTTTATGAAGTTTTGAACCTCAGGATCGAGTCTGCTGAGTGGATCCTTAGCCTTGTAAGCCAGTGCTACTTACCACTGATTTGGAAGTCAGATTTTCGAGCACCTTAAGTGCTTATTAAAATCGAGAATCAAAAACAGTACCCGGGAAAGCAAAACTTCCGTCTTTATACAACAACGTGATGCATCAAAGTAGCTTCAAGATATCGTCTTTATGGCACTATAGGTTATCGTTTGGAGTACTCCCAGCAATAGGATGTATTTAATGTCCATGCAAAGCTTAGTTTACCCAAATATACACATTTATTACAAACTACAACTTGCCCTATCTGCTTTAGTCCAACTCCATAAAAAACCCCGCCATCCCTCATTAAAAATATAACTTTACGCAGGAAATCCAATGCCTTTGTGTCAAGTTTTTAATTAAAAATGTGTTGCTTAAATGGTTCCGTTGAAATTTTATTCACGTCAAAGGCTATTGGCAATATTTGCGAATATTATTTTATTTAATTTTAATTAACATTCATTCGAATGTCAACAGTAGCATCATTGGCGGCGCGCCTCTCCTCATCATCGCGGTAAACACATGCAAACAAGCTTCTCTATTTATTTATTTATTTAATTATTATCAATCAGGCGTAATTAAAAATCGATGATACGAACGTAAATCCCTGCAGAAGGATTCATTTAAGCTTTTCTACTGCAGAGCACTCAATAAAAACTGAACAGCACTTCGTGTCCTTGTCAGACTGCAGCTGTCCATCCATATTCGTCAAAAGTGATATTTGAATTTGAGCTCAAGATGTTTGAGTTTAGAGGAGCAGAAAAAAGGAAATAAAAGTCAAAATTCATCTAATCCTGACAGTGAATGAGAATAAAATGCATCATTACAGTTTTCCCTCGGACTCTGGGTGAAGCACGAACGAGGATGGTTAAGTGCTGGAATGGAAACCAACGGTGAAAAAATCCCTCCTCGCTTATCCTTTTTAGGGTTATTTTTGAAGCGGGTTCTCGCTCCTTTTATGCTTTGAGTGCAATTCCAGGGCCATCCGCAACGAGGCGACGCGATGCCATTAACATTGTGCTCCTTCCCCATTATACAGTGATTAGACGTTGAATCTGTGCATTTACCACGTGATTGTGTCCTTAAAGTAACATTTTTCTATTTGCTCATGGCGGACTATTAAAACCGAAAAATATGCAAATAAATGTCCCAGAGCGACGTCGGTCGGCGTGTCGGGGGCGGACATCATGGGAGCTCTGTCACCTGACAAGGGGCACACATGGCATACGGTTTGTGTCTTCTGTGTACCATTGTAGTTGTTACGAAGGTTGTTGCCCATTGTTATACTAAAAATTTGTATTATTCTTGACACTTATTACAATTACAACAATGTGTCTAGACTGAGTCAAGGGTGTACGTCTGTACGTGTACATTATTGATGTGTAGTTTGCAGTGGGGTTTGGGTCATCGTAAAAATAGAATCAGTATCACATACTGTGATAAGGGTTTGACCGGGAATATTGTATTATTTGTGCGGCTATCCATTGTCCTGGAAATTATTGCAGAGATTGGTGGAAGGTGTCTTGAATATTAATAAGGACAAGGGTATTTTTGTGCGCAAACCGTCATGTAAAATATGTTTCAATTATTCTGACCATGGGATTTAATTGCACGAATTCTGTGGAATTTTTGTAAAGGCTTTTGGTTGTTTTGTTTGTACTTTCACCGGGTTAAAGCTGAAATCGTTTGCACTTTAGCTTCTCTTCTGCTCACACTTCTGGGTAGCAGCTTGAAATGTGCCAGTAGACAAAAGGAGGTTTGTTTTTTTTTCAAACTTTAATCGCTGATGGCGTCTTCTACAGTTCTCTAGATCTATAGGTATATACTGTTGACATTCGAGTCTGAAAATTAATTTTTTTTTTCAATACTGACCCTTGAAAAAGAGCTGGTACCGGATGAGACTTTAACGAACCAACGAAAGCTCTTTTTCCCAATACTGAGCCTTGAGAAAGAGCTGGTTCCGGATGAGACTTCAACGAACCAACGACAGATCCTTTTTTCAATACTGAGCCTTGAAAAAAAATCTGGTGGCGGATGAGACTTTAACGAACCAACGAAAGCTCTCTTTTATAATACTGAGCCTTGAGAAAGAGCTGGTTCCGGATGAGACTTAAATGAACCAACGACAGATCGTTTTTTCAATCTTATGCCTTGAAAATAAGCTGGTCCCAAATGAAACTTAAATGAACCAACGATAGCTCTTTTTTTCAATACTGAGCCTTGAACAAGAGCTGGTACCGGATGAGACTTGAACGAACCAACGACAGCTCTTTTTTTTTCAATACTGAGCCTTGAAAAAAAATCTGGTGGCGGATGAGACTTTAACGAACCAACGAAAGCTCTCTTTTATAATACTGAGCCTTGAGAAAGAGCTGGTTCCGGATGAGACTTAAATGAACCAACGACAGATCGTTTTTTCAATCTTGTGCCTTGAAAATAAGCTGGTCCCAAATGAAACTTAAATGAACCAACGATAGCTCTTTTTTTCAATACTGAGCCTTGAACAAGAGCTGGTACCGGATGAGACTTGAACGAACCAACGAAAGCTCTCTTTTCCAATACTGAGCCTTGAGAAAGAGCTGGTTCCGGATGAGACTTTAACGAACCAACGACAACTCCTTTTTCCAATACTGAGCCTTGAGAAAGAGCTGGTTCCGGATGATACTTGAACGAACCAACGACAACTCTTGTAGACAAAAATGGGTAACTAAAGCTAGTAAATTTATCCATCACCACAGTTTCACTAAGTCTATTAGGTCGGTCCATTGTGTCCCTAGGTACAAAATAATTACAAGCTCGGGAAAAGGACTGAGGATTAACTAAAAACATAATAACAACAGTGTCGTCCGCTGTATAAACAGTAACTATAGCTCCTATTGAAGAAGAGCGATGGAATGGGCTGGATATGTAGAACTGAATCCAGTCCGTCTAATCTCACTGACTCGAACTTTTTTTGTTTTTACATAACTTTACTTTTGGTGACACTTTCAGTCTCAATCGACCACGGCCTCAAACAATAAGACGTTTCTGTCTTTTTATATTGAGGTCTTTCGTCTTTCTCATGACGGTCTTACTACTCAACTGTGTTCTTCTGTGAAATAAAACACAATTGAGCATACTTTTGTATTTCTGTTGTAATCTGTAAGCAACCGACAGGTCACCTGCCCATTGTGACTTTCGTTTAGATTTGTCCATGTTTGTCTTATTTTTTAAAACAAAATCATATTATGCGAAAAATATATGAATACACACCAGTGACAGCTCGCTGTGTTCTGTCATTTAAATAAAAATGTCCGATGAAAATTTGTGCAAAGACTTTTTCAGCCTTTACAAAAATCAATGGACCACCTGAATTTTCTTGGATCGCCCCAAACTGTACTTCGGAGTTCTGCGACAGACTTTTAGTCACCAGATTTCAAATGCAAATAATTGCACATCCAGAAAGCGAATTGAAACGTGAGGATTTCAAACGCTATGTTGAGTTTTGCTGTACGTTCAGTCTTTTGCCATGATGACAGAACTTGGTATCAAAACAAAGTTGTCGGTCTTTGTTTCTGTTTTTTTTTTTTAATAAGCTGCTGAAATAAAGTCTTCGTAGTTTTGCAGCGGTGACTAGCAGAGATTTTATTAAATTGACCAGAATAAGTGAGGCATCCAAAGTCGTGCCGGTCCATCTTCAGTGGGCTTATTGAACCCATTTCCCCAACTCAAATTTCAAGACGTTCTATGTGCGATGGGATCCGTGTCATTATCATTATCCAGACATTCGCTTTTATTAGAGAATGATTATGAAGATTGCATTTATGTAAACCTTTGTTTAGTTTGACTAAATTGGCCTGTCAAAAGACATCGTGAAAATCTTGTTTAACCAAAATAAAAAATCGTTCCTTCAAGATTTTTTTCAAAATAAAAAAAGAACGAATTATAAAACACAGTATTTACTACACCTAAACAAAGTATTGACTACCATTACAAGTATTTATAATGTATTGGTCGCATCGAGTTCGATCGAATATCGTAAAGCACATTTCTAACACAGAAGATTAAAGGGATGCCCAATACTAAATAGCCGGCTGGCTAAAAGGGACAGCATACCTAATACG
Source organism: Cheilosia vulpina (assembly GCA_916610125.1). Taxonomy (NCBI): domain Eukaryota; kingdom Metazoa; phylum Arthropoda; class Insecta; order Diptera; family Syrphidae; genus Cheilosia; species Cheilosia vulpina. The sequence continues at coordinate 71,211,481 of OU744277.1, read as the reverse complement.
CAAAAAACCTGACATATATTTTGGACGGCCATCTTGTTTACGGGAGAGTTCAGCATGTTGATAATTTTAAAGCGATGGCTTACGAAATTTCGCTTCCCTATAAAACAAAATGGCTTCCAGATGTGATGAACGGACAATTATTCATTTATTTCATATGACTGATTAATGAATTGTTGATTTAATTTACTGACACAAATTACCACTCTCATTTCACATGTTTTGAATCAGAAATACAAATGTTTTCAAGTGATTGCAGAAATATTGGTCGCCGGAACTTGCGTTTATTACCGTTTTACGTATCTATAATTGTGGGTAGAACATCCATAAAATTTAATGAATTTGTGGTAAAAAGTCTTGTACAAATTTTGGAGCTCAAAATTTTGACAAAAAACATGCCACGTATTCTGGCATCACTGGTGTTAGTAAGTTGTCTCGCGTATAGATATCACTTTGGCAATTGAATTGAAAATGATATTTGTTGGTCTGTTCGTCATTCTCGTCAGCTCAGCCGGCCATCTGATTTTTATAAAATTCCTGAGGTAAATTACTCGTGTCAGAAGACGCAAGAACGGTCTATACCGTCTCCGCCTCAACGGTGTAGAAAATGCGAGAAAATTGAGTTTTGTTTTATTTACGAGGTTAAGGGCCGGTTTGTTCAATCTTGGTTATCTTTACTCAACGGGTATTCCAACTGGTTATCATCGAATGTGTTTGTTCAGCAAAATACTAACCAGAAAATCGTTGGTTTAGTTAGTTAACCAGAGAAAACGATAACCAGCCGATTATGCGCGGTTAATAAGATTTAACCAATGATTTTCTGGAATTTCGTTTGTTCAAGTTTTTTTAAGGACTGTCAAGGTATTAATTTTGACGTATTTGCTATACACAACAACTCTTTGTACAATATTGCGGAGAAAAAAATAAAAACAATACAATAAACGTTTATATAACTCAAGATGGAGATGAACCAATAAAATCGTTCTCGTCAGTTTCGTTGACGTTTAAAACTGACAGATGTATAGAATACGGTACACGCCAGTCTATTCAAGATAAGAATAACGATCCCCAACACAATAATAGATGCGAATGATGAAGTAAGATTATTTTCAACATTTTTAGCCGATGGCAGCTCTCATAAAGCGCACTCATTGCACAAAATATTGAAAGAATGAGAAAATTGCGACTGTCGTTGAATAAATTGAGATGATCCAATTATATTGGTTGTGGCTTTAATTCGACTTTGTTTTTAAAAAATTGCCTATTGTTTCAGAATGTTGGAGTAAATTAATTATTGATCATAAAGTTTTCAATTAAAATAATTTATTGTTTCAATTTCACATTTCAATTTGATTCAATCTTATTTGTATTTATGACTCATGCAAATGCCTTTTAAGACAATAATATGTCAAAATGAGGTCTATGTTTTTTATGTCACTTTAATGACATTTGAGGTTAAATTTTTTTTTGGTTGAAATAAAAACTCGGTATAATTGTCAAAGAATGTGGTTTTATTCTGTTGATTATTAGTGGTTTTGAGTACATTGATTTCAAAATTTTATAGAAGGAAATCCAAGGAGTTGGAAAGTGGAGAAACGGAGAGATTCAGGAAAACACAGAACAACAATATTTTATTCTTGAATTTAAAAAAAAAAAAAAAACACCTCGTTTGATTATGACATTCTTGTGCTAAACAAATTTTGCGTTTAGTTAGATTACTGAAAAAAAATCATTAATATACCTCAACAAATTACTTATCAAAAACAAACGAACCCGGAAAACAAATAAATGTAATCAATGCATTAACAAATAAACTGGAAAAATTGAACGATTTGTCGCAAGGCTATGGTTTTGTGTCCGAAGTGAAAAATCGTTCAACAAACACTCATCGGTTATTACAGATTTGAAATCATGGGTTAATCTAAATCTATGGTAGCCCAACCACGGATTTAACCAGCTGTGAACAGACCGGCCCTAAGTGGTAAACATTTTTTTTCCTAAGCAAGTTTTAGACTCGTAACTCTTTCCAAATCTCATTCACATTATATAGAGTTTGGAAAAAATATCACAGATAAACAAAAGCATTGGTTGATACTATAAGCCCTCTTGAATTGTGCCCACAAAAAAAAAAGTAATCACTTACCATTTGAACGTACCCCGTGTGAAAGGGAAAGCGACTCACTCGAAAACCGCTTTCAGAAACAAGAATATCAATGTATTTCGAGAACTTCAATTTGCAATTATTTACTTTTAAATGTAATGAATTGCAAGATGCAGAGAAAGGTCCTTTCATATCGGAACTTAAACTAATTGTGAAGGCACACTTTTCTCCTTGTACCCGCTGAAACTTTCTCTCATTACCGTTGGTATTGTGAACGAATCTTCGGAAAGATTTTCTTGGAATAAATTGTAATTAGCTGAAAGTCTTCCCGCGATGTCCTTCATTGCAGAAGCAATTTAAAATGCTAATACACCATCTGTTGCAATCGAAAGAAACGGATGTCTCCTGTAAAAGGTGCATCTCGGATAAGCAATGTAGCATTATAAAAATCTCTTTGTGGTCTGACTCTCTGATTAATTTTCAATGCAAAAAAAAGGATGTCTTTGTTGATTTCTCCCGATGATACTAATAAGACATCTTCCTCAGAAATGTACAGCATAATGCAGGGAATACTACCATGGCATCGCAGGGGAAACAATTGCAGTTGATGAAAATATTCACTGCGCGCGCCTTATGGCAGGACAGCAATCAATATTATGACGTAGAAAAAAAAACTCCACCACATTTTCCCCCCATGGAAATATATACAGAAACCAAATTTGTATACCCAATAAAATGAAAGTCATCCAAAGTTGCTACTCGAAAAGCCTTTAAACATCCTTAAGTCAGAAGAGATATATTCAAGCTGCTGCTGTGGTGCAATTTGTAAGCGCAAAGACGCTCATAAGATACTCATAAAAACGAAATTAGGCGTTTCGGTATTTTTTTTATGGGCATTCGGTTTTATTCTACCTTTTGTGTCGTTGTGAGGGAAAGCCATATTAAAAGGAGACTTAAAAATGTAAACGAAAATGATTGCTAAAATTAAACCTACTGTTACACTGTTATCGGTCGGCTCTTTCAAAAGGACTTTTAATTTTAACGTTTCATTTTGAATTTGATATGGAAACTTTTATGCTCATATATTATGAAGAGAGCATCACCAATCTCATTACGCTAATGTAGGACAGGCAAAGGAACTTATTTTGTGTGACTTTGAGTGTGCTGTAAAGGATATAAATAATTTAAAGATGTTTTTCTCAAATATTCAGATCATCGGCGGAGTTTGCAGTGTAAGAGATTTGGTTTGGTGTTCTTTTGTGCTATATGAGATCTATTTTTATGAGAAATATCAGAGTTTGGTTAAGATCGGAGCAAAATTGTGTTAATACAGTTTGATTGGAAAACCTTTCGCCAGAAAAGACAACCTTTAAACACATTTTTGCAGCAAGAATTCCAAATCGATATGCTAATATGATAATCGATATCATCTAAGCGGGAGTATATAAAATACAAAATCATGGCCCCACTTCAGTACTCCTTCATCTCTTTATAAAGTAACAAATATACAAATGCGTACAGCTCGAGTTATTCTAAAAGCTTCAAAATAAAATAAAGGGTAACAGATAACATTCAAAAATTTACCTAACAACATTTCAAAAACCCTTACAAAAATGTTATACAAAAGTGTACAGCTCTAGTTATTCTACAAGCTTCAAAATAAAATAAAGGGTAACAGATAACATTCAAAAATTTACCTAACAACATTTCAGAAACCCTTACAAAAATGTTATACAAATGCGTACAGCTCGAGTTATTCTACAAGCTTCAAAATAAAATAAAGGGTAACAGATAACATTCAAAAATTTACCTAACAACATTTCAGAAACCCTTACAAAAATGTTATACAAATGCGTACAGCTCTAGTTATTCTACAAGCTTCAAAATAAAATAAAGCGTAACAGATAACATTCAAAAATTTACCTAACAACATTTCAGAAACCTTTACAAAAATATTATACAAATGTGTACAGCTCGAGTTATTCTACAAGCTTCAAAATAAAATAAAGGGTAACAGATAACATTCAAAAATTTACCTAACAACATTTCAGAAACCCTTACAAAAATATTATACAAATGTGTACAGCTCGAGTTATTCTACAAGCTTCAAAATAAAATAAAGGGTAACAGATAACATTCAAAAATTTACCTAACAACATTTCAGAAACCCTTACAAAAATGTTATACAAATGTGTACAGCTCGAGTTATTCTACAAGCTTCAAAATAAAATAAAGGGTAACAGATAACATTCAAACATTTACCTAACAACATTTCAGAAACCCTTACAAAAATGTTATACAAAAGTGTACAGCTCGAGTTATTCTACAAGCTTCAAAATAAAATAAAGGGTAACAGATAACATTCAAAAATTTACCTAACAACATTTCAGAAACCCTTACAAAAATGTTATACAAATGTGTACAGCTCTAGTTATTCTACAAGCTTCAAAATTAGTCTTAAAGGTCAAAATTCTTCCAAAGAAATATCAAAAATCAAACGATTGTAAATAGCTGACAAATTTTTCCCATTGCCACAGCAAAAATGGATAATAATAGTCTGAAATATTCAAGCGTTAAAAAGATATATTAAACAATTTACTTTAAAAAATCCCAAAACCAAAAATTGGCCAATGAGATAATTCCGCCTTAGAACCCCTCTGGCTTTGAAGTCCAACACACTAACCACTGAACCTACAATAATAATTAGTTAATGAAATTTGCACACGATCTTAAAATTGGAATTAATTTATGTAGGTATGGTCATTTCGGTCTTAATGTTGTTTAGATTTTTAATAATCTGAAAGCTGTTTTATTGTAGCTGAAAATGATTTTTGTCCTGTACTCTACCCCAAAAAAGGTTCTATTATATAATCCGCAACGAAATTATAAAACGGCAGCACGGTGAGTTTTTTTCTTTTCTACTTTGCTGTCTATCATTCGACGGCTGGAAAATTTATTTTCGAATGCGCCAAAATATAATTCCTTTTAAAAAAAAAAAGTGGCTTACGTCCTGCTCAGATTTATTCAAACAGAAAGACATTTTTAATAAGAAAAAATTATAAATCGGAATGACTCTCCGCGAGGCTTTTGAGACATTTTTTGATTAAGTTAGTTAGTTAGTTAGTTTATTCTTACTTCATGAAATAACATACGCTGTCGCCCAACTTACATTATATTTTTGTTTTTGTCTTTCAACTGTATCATTATTTATTATTTTTTAAGGAAACACACAAAATATGTAAATGTTATTATTAACTAGCTTAACTTCGTCCCGTCTAATATTTTATGGAAATAGAATAAAATCAATTATTAATCTATTTTAATTATATTTGTTTTATTAAAATCTAAAAAAAGTCATTTCATATTGCAGAAAATCTGTTGTGTTGTATTTCCCCTCATTGAAGCACTCTGTGATAAAATATATTTTTTGTTCTTGTTGTCAGGTGCGAAAACAATCAACGCGGATGGTTTTCCCATACGGGAACATGCGACATACAGTTGACCGTGTGAAAAACATTCATTTTCCAGATTCAGGGCACAAACACTCAATGATTGGCCTTGTGATTTACTGATTGTCATGGCGAATGCGAGACGAATTGGAAATTGATTCGCTTTAATTCGAATCGCATATCGGTTGGGATCATTGGAATTCTCGGAATGGGAACATCATCTTTGAACTTTCCTTTTAGTACTATCCCGTGAATCACATTGCTCATGAGTCTTGTGACTGAACCAAGCTTCAATTGTAAATTGTGCGGTGGCAAAAATTCAAAAATTCAGTTGGATAGTTTGTTGCTTCTTCTTCGTTAGTTACACAGTCGATATATTTGGAGGAATGCACGGAACCAACAATTTGATTTTGAATTGTGCAGTGATCCACATCCTTGTTCTTTTCCGCTGAAATTGCTCTTTCACTCAACCAATCTTAGTTTTTGTGGTTAGCAATGATGTAATTGATGGACTTCACTGAATTGCAATACTCTACGTTACAATGCGCCTTGAATGTTTTGGAAAGGTGTGGCGAATACGGAACAACCTAAGATTTTGCGATCAAGAAATCATCTTCTTTCACTTTGATTGTGATTGTTCTACCGCCATCACCAGATGATCGACGCCGATACAGTTAGTAACCATCGTTGCCAGTGATGGTCTCATTAGTCAAATTTCGTGGATAACGCTTGGAACTGTTGCCGTCGACCATGCACGGTGATTGGGGGGTAATGGCGCCACATGCTCCATGAATCATGTTTGTAATTACGGCATCTTGCAGGTCTGGATTGGTTTCTGGATCAGGAATCTCGGCATATATGATGTCATCAATTTGGTCTGCTTGCAAATAAGAATGTGCGCATGCGGCAAGCATCTTTTTTGTCATTCAATCGAATACATCCAACATCGACTATCCCCAAAGACACGATGCTTAACAATATAGTCCATCAGCGACCGGATTTTGTGACACACGAGCGGTGATATCGTGCCGATCACTTGATGTTTGGCTAGGAAGCAGCAGAGCTGAACAATTTCTATCCACTTTGGATTGTACGTGAACGTGATAAACAGGTCTGGCTCTGGACGGCCGTAATGGCGTACATATGTCATTGCATCTTGCGCATATTCATGCGTGTACTCCACAAAAAAAATGATAAATCATCAATTAATTGCACAATCCGAAATTAACTTTTTGATTGATACAAAAACAATTCTCTCACATATATTGTGATCAAATATTTGTCGCAAAAAAATTCAAAAAAAAATTGTCAGAAAATAAAGTAAAAGTAAAAGTCATATAGGTGTGGGAAAATTAATTTTATTCATAATTTTTTCGGGGATTTTTCGGGAATTTTCTTGGGTATTCTTCTTGTTTGGCCGGAAACCAGTCCGAATTGGAGCGAATCATCGAAATCGGTCCAGGCGCTCTCGAGATATAAGCGTAGTAACCATAAACAAACTATTAAATAGACTGACAGCTTTCCTACGTCTTCCCGATTTACCCCGCAGTTTTTTTTTCCAATATAAGCCTCTCCCACCGCTCGCTATTTTACTGTCGGTGAAGCAGCAAAAACAACACTGACACTCAGCAGTGTTCCTACATTGTGGCATCTCTACCTTTTTGTGGGAATTTTAATTTTCGGTAAAATTTCCATCAAAATTGTGGAAATATCAACCATCTGACAAGAAAACATTCAAACTTCATTTCACCATGAATATCAACGCACTAAATGTACATAAAAAGGAGATTTGCCTTTAGCAATAATTTCCAGTATCAAAAATAATGATTATAATGTCAGTAAACTGCGATTTTTATACTGAAGATTGTAATGTTATTTTCTTTCCGAAAAATACAAATTTTAATTTTAAAATCATGTTTTTTTTTCAAACAAAAATAGAGGTAATTTGAGTTTAGTGAAAAGGGAAAAATGAACACGCTTCGTGAGGAAAATAAAGAGAGAGTGCTAATAACACTGACTGAGATATAGTGTATTTCGTGAGTTGCTGTCAGCTGATGGATGCGTTCTGAGAGTTTAAATTCGTTGATTTATTGCACCACGATAACATTTGTATTCTATTATACTAAATTTAAAATAGTGAATGTAATCAACATAAATAAATAAAGGAATAAAATGTGAAAAATTCATTCGTTGAAATAAAAGAAGATATTTTTGTTCCTACAATTAATGTGTCAGTTTTCGTTTGTTGTTTTTGAGAAAATAATAAGTTACTGAAATACTCAAAATTAAGAAACACGCCAAAATAATCAAAATTAAGTTTCAATGACAAACTCAAGTAGTCTTTTTATTTATAAATCAAACACATCTTGACACGTTCACTTATGAAGCTTATTCAAACATGTCTTCGTGCTGTCTCTTTTTAATGCTAGCAAATATTTCGCCGGGAATGTCAATAGAAAAACGGCAATGGATTGATTATGATTATTATGATTTGAAATATGATTTTTGAGTTATAATCTTTTCATGAAGATTCCACTTAATAGCGGAAAACAACAAAAAAAAACAATTAAAATTTATTAGAACATTTTAAATAATTCCATTTAAAACCAACTGCTTCAGCCAAGGACATGAATAGTGCTAGTTTTTAATAAAAAAAAAACACAACTGGAAAGTTTTTGGTAGGCATTTTATGAATGAAAATGATGTCACTATTTATGTGAAAAGTAAAATAAAGTTGCAAAATGATGACTGCACATTTATTATTGTTTCTACACAATTTTTTTTTCTAGAAAACTAACGAATTTTTTTTACTTGATGTTTTGTTTGTAATTTTTCTTACAATTTCTTAAGTGACAGTTCAGTTGTCAGTCTCGTTTAATACTGTTGTTAATAGTTTCACCAAATCGATCATTAAAAAAAATGGGAATGTGAAGTGAGAAATTGGTTGCGAATCTTAAAGGAATTTCTATGGCGAAAATGCGAACAATTTTTTTATATCGATATCATAAAAATATCTATCTATCCAAAAGTCATTATAAAATGACTTAAAAAATATTCCTTTTCTTTATATCCTGTAACTTGAACATTAATTTTTATTCAATTATAAGAAAATCGAACAACTATTTATGTTAAAATGTAGCGAAAAATGTCAACCTGGAACTAAGAAAAACTATGGTTTACAATACAGCCCTTGATATTGGAATGAGAGTCCACCTCAGGCTATCGACATGGCGACATCCGGTTTAAACCGGAAGAGTGTAGGCCGGTTTTTTTCAAGTATGAGTGAGTCCGCTTTGATTAACATAGGCACAAATACATAAATTCAAACTGGGCTACATCCAAGGTCAAATCCAGCTTGTAGGCAATTTCTCTTTTTTGTTGAAGCTGTCAATCTATTTAACTAACATCACTCTCTTTTACATAAGATGAGGAAAATCATTAGAAAAACCTCAAATTAAAGAAAAAAAATGTATATGAATATAAAAATCGATGTTTGACCGAGAACGATATAAGACTATAATTATTTTTTATGCTCAATTGCAACTCGTCCCTAGATGGCGCTGCAGTACATTCACTTTGAAAACTTTTGACCGATCTCCCTGAATATTTGCACATGAGTGCATTTTTTATGCAGACGGTTTTTATGCAACCAACTTTGTTGCCACACGTCACTAGATGTCGCTGCTTATGGAAACAAAAATTAGATTCAATTGAGAATTCCTGATGCAGTTATAAGACATAAATTCATTGACGCAGTTACAGCAAAGGATCAGTTTGGTAATTATATAGAAGAATTTATCTATTGGAGCCTACTTGAATGATTGCAACGCACATATTGACAGAGTGAAAGTTTGTTCAGCACAACTGCTCCTTCCTACAATAGGGAACTAAAAAATATCCATTATCCACTCACGTGATGCTTCGAGTTATTTCAGTTACTTCAAGTTGAAGATTAGTACTGCGACATTTAAAACGCCATGTTGGAACTAAATTCGGTTATTTAAAGGGAAAATTATTCTACGACTTATGTTGTAAAGAAATTTTGCTTTATTTCCTAAAAGAAACACACACACAACAATAAGCTGGTCATTGACATTTATTTGGCTTCACTAGCTTACACATTTATTCTTCCGAACGTTACAACGCTCTCTTAGGCACTTGCAAACCCAAAAGGAAATTCAACAACAACTTCCAGTGTTCGAGAAGTTCAGCCTCCCTTCGCATTCAGACAATGTTGCTCGACTCCCATACAAGTGGCGCACATTTTACATTGGGTGTGTGGAATTTCTAAAATGAGAAAAATGGGTAATGACAAAACAGCAGTAAGGATGTTTTTGTCCAAACATCATTGAAAGGACAACGACAAATCGCTTACTCGTTGGCAGTATGCATGTGGAAAGTTTCCAACCGGGTCGGGGTAACACTTTGTACAGAAGTTGGAGCTGTTCGCCGTTCTTGTCCTGTGCTACAATATAACTTGGAACAAACATATTGAACATTGTGATTACTACGACATATACTTCATACAAGAAGGATAATGAAAATGATGATGGAGGAGGCAGGAAAATCGTTGTCGTCTGCTTGGGAATGTTGCAGAGGAATTCTTTTGAAAAATAATCTCGAAAGCTCTTCGTTTAGCATTGTTTTGCTGGATCTGGATGGATGATGCTCCTGGTGATGCTACTGTTGTGTTCAGCTTTAGAGGGGAACTTTTCTTTTATAATTCTTTGTATGCAGGGAACGACATTTTACTATGGCATTCCCTTCTTGTCTTGCTTGTGTGCAACGGCTCGCAGTTGGGTTCTGTATTCGTGTGCTTTCTGGCATGTGTGTTGACAGCGACTTGACGCATTATAGAATTGCCAATAAAGGACGTTATTTGTGGTTTTTCTTCATGGGAGACGAGAAAGGCAATGCTTCGGATTTGAATGCAGGTACATGCGGAAAATATTCCTGGCTATGCGAGCAATTCAAAAACTAGATTGTGCATACGTACGCATATGGATTATGAAAGTGTTTCTATTTATGAATGTAAAAACAATAAACCAACTCATTCCACCAAGGATAATGCTCACCAAATTGGTTGGAGCCACTTTATGTGCACACCACCTAATAAAAGGTTTTTCCTGCGAAGGAAGAATCCGCGTCAAGTCGATTTTTACCATGTTTATAAAGCCTTTAATTCATTAATTTTCTTTTTTGCAATGTACTGCCTTCAGTTTGTCCTTAAGTAGTTAGGAAACTACCGAACACAGTGATACAACAAAATGCAGTACTTTGTTTCTGTCCTTCTTTATCTACGTGCGTCAGAATGCGTCTTTGAACTTGGAATTTATATAGATACACAACTATTGCCCTACGTTATCGAAACTGTATAATTGCTGAAAATTTTTAAATTATTTTGTTAAATTAGGTATAAAAAATAGGTATACATATTGTTACAAATGTTTAAAATGTCAGTCTGGTAGACGGCCTTCGGCCAAACCGCTAAAGACTAAGATATTATGTTTTTTTGTTTGAGTTTATACATTTTATGAAATAAAAAAAAAAAAAAAACTTGGAATTTGCCCCCATGACATTAGTAAGCACAGCATGGAGACCTCCCTTGATTCTGTAGCAGTATTGCTCCTTGCTGAACTTGCAAGCAAGTCACAAGTCTCTGAAGAACTTCTCCAATTTACCATTCATCCACTTTTCTGAACAAATATTAATATGAGCCACCGACTTTCAATTATTTATTCTCAAAGTGAGTGCCGTCAGGCCTTTAAAAATCACGAAACGCACTCAACTGATACCAAGGCATCAACTCAAGCAAAAGCTATTGTCCAATGCAATTCAGGACCGCATCTCCGTTATTAATATCCAAAAAATTTAAATTATATGATGAATGAATCCATTTTCTGGCGACTCGAACAGCGCCCCACCACCTGTCCTGTGGAGAAATGATAATTTTCCAACAAAAGGATCACCAAAGTAAGCAGGCAATCTTCCCTTACAATATGCATGACCCTTCATTGGTAAATTGCAACGCAGCCTTTGTTGTTACAGTTCCTTTATATGGAATTACTTTTGTTTCCGTATTGTTCTCACTTGCATCGCAGTAATAGCTGACACTTTGCAGATTAAAGTTTCCTCCTTTTGTTATATTATTTTTGTGACGACCTCCTGTTGGGGATGATGCGCATTTGGATTTAAAGCGAATAATTTCGTATTGTCCGTGGGCTTCGTCTGTGATGCGCGTATCCGTAAAATAACTCTTAATAGGCTTAAGAGATCAGAGCTAAATTTTCCACTTGACGGGATTTTCCTCCAACCGAATCTGTTCCTTTACGTTGTTGATGACGGCAGAAGCGTCCTTTTGCTGTCGAATCGTATCAAAGTTTTCAGCAAACATCGATGGAGCAACACAATGGAGTTGCGCTATCATCATCAACGTTTTGTTTTCTTGAATTATTAATAAAGTAATGAAAGAGAAGAAAAAACCAAGCAACAGAGGGATGAAAAAAATGGCAGAAACCGGAGAACGTATTTGTAAGGATATGTACGGTTGTGAGTATAATACCCATTGGCGGTACGCTTATCTCCGGCGAACATAAAGGACACATTTTCAGTTCGTTCGAGTGCAACGACGAAAGTTTAATTAGTAATTAAAAACTTTTGCCATTACAATAGTGATGCTGAGGCTTTCCAGATACATGTATATGTCTTCCTGCTTTGATGGTACAGACTGGAAATGAGGTGAGCCGGTGGATGTGGATTGGGTATAGAGTTTCACATTTAGCAGGAGCGAGAAAATTTCTTTCAAACATTATCGATGCCATTAATGGGGATATAATCGGCATGCGTATGGATAGAGGTTGGAAATGTGTGGTCAGATTTGGGGATGAAAATGCTGTCTAAAAAGTCCATGGATGGGAACATAAGTCGGCTGGTTGGAAAATTAAATCCTGGAAATTTGAGTGGCATTTTTCATATATGACCTATTCTGGAAAACATTTCCGTTTGTTGATTATATTCACATGTGTGTATCGTATTCTTTTGTTTCGCTTGAATAGAGGAACGATAAAAAGACGCAGTAAATGTGCGCCCCAATTACGTCCACGACAAGTACGTCAATAAAATAATTTAGGCAACTTTGACAAATTGTTATTTATTTTATTTATTAATTTACAATTATCGAATCGATTTTCGTGTTTTTGCTTATACCGCCAAACCAACAATGCCAGGCGTCTACCATTTAAAAACCTACTCTACTCTCGATACCAATGTACATACTTGTAACACATTTTTTACGGTTTACAGAAAACATAGATAACATTCATTGTACATAATTCTGAGAGAGATCTCGAACACACGATAACTGTGACACACAAACGCTTATATGGAGATGCTGTACCCAAGCCAACCGACTGTACATGAAGCAACAGCAGAGTTGTTGCTAACAGTCCATTTGTAGTAACATCCGGTTGGATGCTAGATCTCGAGCTTGCCGTTGTTTCGCTCTGAGCAAAATGCCGCTTATGGATGGCTTTATGTGTACATGTTCGGGATGTTGGCTCTGCCGGTGTACATTAGGGTGGAGCGAACATTTTTTTTTTTGTTAATTGGTATTTAATAGTAAGAAAAAGGTGCCTTATAGGCTTAAATATATAAATGCAAAATTTCATTCGATTTGGCTAACGATAACTGCCTCCGAAAAACACACTGAAATCAAGTGAGACGTGAATGCTATAAAATTAAATTACTTTTTTTCAATATCTAGTTAGCCACGCTTTTTGTTTCATAACAGTTCACTATTGTTGTCCATGTGCAGCGGTCATATAATCGTCATCTATACCAATATTAAACTAAACTCATAAAAAAAACACGCAAAGAACGCGAAGTGTATTTAAATGTCCTATTTTTGGTGATTCTTGTGATATGAAAGGAAACATTCTGCCTACTTATGAAGATGCAATCATGTACTATGAATGGACGAGACATCAACTTAAATTCGAAATGGAAACTGCAAAAGAGCCCACCTTTCCAGAAGTAGCATCTATAGTAACATCCAAAATTGAAAATATATGGCGATCTGCATCTATTCCGACTGTAACAAGAACCAGAATCATACAGATGTTGAAAGCATATCATTTAAAATACAAAATTTTACTCAAATCTGTCAAGAAACTCTCTCCTGAAAAATTAAAAAGTTTTCAGCAAAGTGGTAAGTTCCTTTTTGATATTACTACATGCAAATGCAAGGAATTCAATAAGTGCACCTGCATCAAAGATAAAAAGGTTCCGAAACAAGAACAAGCATTTTTAATTGACCAAAGAAACGTACGAAGTATGGCAATCGGTGGAATTGATGTTACTCTCACTAAAAGGCTGCGAAAGACTTTGGGAAGAAAACAGACTCGAAAGAAATGCACAAACTGCTGCTGCCTTAAATACTTCTACGCCTGCTGCTTTGGAGATTAGTACCTCTTCGACATCCTCATCATCAGCGTCTGAAAATTGCAAAAGTACGGATAACTTCATTCAGCACAAAGAAAAACACATTCCTGAGAAGAAAAGAATAATTTCCTCAAACATTGATTTTCCTACATTATCAAAGACATGTGAGTATCCGATAGGGCAGCAGCAGCGATAGCGTCGTCTGTTTTGTTTGATATTGGGTCTGAAGTCGGGGTCATCGACAGACATAAAGTACGAAGAGAGAAAACTAAAACCAGAGAGAAGTTAATGAACGAAAATACAACTGCAGAATTATTTGCATTATACTTTGATGGCAGGAAAGACAAAACCATAAAATTGATTAAAAACAATGGCAAAATCTACAGAACTACAATTGTTGAAGAGCACATCTCTTTGCTGCAAGAGCCAGGATCCATATACATGGGATATGTAGTTCCTAAGACTGGTTCTGCCAAAGGAGTACAAATTGCAATAAGAAGTTTTTTATCAGATGAAGAGATTCCTCAACATCATCTTATGGCTGTCGGTTGTGACGGTACAAATGTGAATACAGGAAAGAACGGCGGTATTATAGGACTACTTGAGATAGAACTTCAAAAACCACTTCAATGGATAATATGTTTACTAAACATGAATGAACTACCTTTGAGACGCTTATTTCAATATCTTGATGGATGTACTTCGGGACCTAAGTCTTACGCTCGACCTTTGGGAAAAGCACTTGAAACCTGTGAACAATTACGTGTTAAAACATTTCGACGTATTGAAGGGAATGTTCTACCAAAAATGGCTAAAGTTTTAAATACAGATCAACAGTACTTGCACAAAATCGTGTCAGCGGTTTTATCAGGTGAGTTCCCACAAGATCTGTCGAATAAATCTCCAGGCAAAATGTCTCATGCGCGTTGGCTTACACGGGCCAACCGCATAATGCGTTTATATATAACAACAGAGACACCTTCAGAAAACTTGATGACTTTGGCCACGTTTACGCCCCATCTTGGTTCTCCATAAAAAATAAACCATCGTGCAAGGATGGTACACACCACCTTTTTAACATAGTTATGGCCTCCAGATATCTTCCAGAAGAAATTAAGAACGTAATCGATCCTGTCATTCAGCGGAATGGTTATTTTGCACATCCTGAGAACATTCTTCTTGCTATGATAACAGACAACAATAAACACATTAGAGAACTGGCAGCTCGGCGCATATTAAAGGCACGTAGTATGCCTCGGTCTTCAACTCCCAGGCTGTTTGAAGTGCCACTTATTAACTTCAATGCTTCAACTTATATGGATTTAATAAATTGGCAAGAAAAGGTTTCAGTGGGTCAGATTATGCAAAACTTCTGCGATCAGGAAATTCGGAGCATCGCGGAATCTGGTAGTGAAGGTGAAGTGTTCTTTTTAAGGCTTCCGTGCCATACGCAGGCTGTTGAACGAGCTGTAAAGATAACGACGGAAGCTGTCACTTCTCAGTACACAAAAAAGTCTCGACTGGGCGTAATAAAGGCCAAAATAGAATCACGGAAGACAATGCCTAAATTTGAGGCAAAACAAGATTTTCAAGCATCTTAATTATAAAATATAATGTTTATTGTTACGAGAATGAATTTATTTTTTATTTATATTGAATTAAAATTATAATTATCAATAGTATATTTGGCGCACTTTTGTCTATCTATTTACTTTTACATTATTTTCAGCCATATCTGTTTACTAAAATCTTGCATCAAATTTTGATTTTTGAAGTCAGTGCGGAGGCAGAAGATCTTAACCAAATTAATTGTAAAACTACATTTATTTTTCTTTTAACATAAGGCACCAATCCCCCCCTATTAGAATTTGAAATCTAAAAAAAAAATTGTGGCAACGAATTCACTAATTTAGGGACCGTGCATCGCAGCTCTCTATCACCATACGTGTTGTAAGATTGTGGAACTTCAAGCATCCCTCGGGCTCGTCTTCGGGTGTTTTGTGGGCGGTTTATGGGTCGGGTACACCTTTGGTCGTTCATATAGGTAAGCAATGTTGTTATCTGGAAAAGTGCCTTCACATCTAATACTTTGAAAGTTGAATTAACAGGCCTAATTATTTTAAGAAGACGATGTTGTGATTTAGATATCTTATCCAGATGGGTTTTTGCTGCGTTTCCCCAGGCCAGAATCCCGTATCGAATGCGTGACTCAGCCAACGAGTAGTACACCTGCTTTTGTACCTCCATATGCGAGTAACGCTTAAAAACTCCCGCCACCCCAAAACAGAATCTTGACCAAGAACAATCGTTGCTAACGTACATACACAATATTTATTTATTTCACATTTACGGTCATATTATTCACTTTTGGGGTAAATCAGATTTCAGTTAATTTAACACCCGTTTAATAATCCTTTTTTTTTAAACCCGGTAATTTAAATCTATATCCGTAATATTCACTCAAAAACATGCATTAAGGACGTAGGATTAAAGATGGATTTAAAACAGTTTAAACCGATTGTAACCCGTTTTAAACCTGCGTAATGTCAAATTATACAAAAAATGACATTTGTTTTTTGTTGTTTGTCACTTGGAAATTTATTTCGTTTGTTTTGGGACCAGTTATATTTCATATTATTCACTTTTGGTGTAAATCAGATTTAAGTTAATTTAACACCCGTTTATTAATCCTTTTTTTATAAACCCGATAATTTAAATCCATATCCGTAATATTCACTCAAAAACATGCATTAAGGACGTAGGATTAAAGATGGATTTAAAACAGTTTAAACCGATTGTAACCCGTTTTAAACCTGCGTAATGTCAAATTATACAAAAAATGACATTTGTTTTTTGTTGTTTGTCACTTGGAAATTTATTTCGTTTGTTTTGGGACCAGTTATATTTTATATTTTATAATTATGCCGAAATTGTCTGTTGAATCATCGAATGTAACCTCAAAATTACTCTTTTTCAGTCGGAAATTTTTCTGAAAATATACCACTTCGTAATGGTCGACACAAGCCCGCTTCTGCATTCGATATATTCGTTCGTCGACAAAGACGACGTTGATTTACCATCAGCTGCTATTTCATCAGCTCTTGGACAAATTCGTCTTCAGACGCCGAAGTCATCAACATTAATTTCGTACATTTCACGAATGAAGTCCTTTTTTTAGTTTCTTGCCATTATTTTTTTTCATTGCCCCTTTCTACTTTTCTTATTTCTTGCGAACACATGTTAATATTATGAAATTCGGTTTTAACCCGAGTTAAAGTACTTAATCTGGTGTCCGGAGTGCGTTTATATCCAATCGGATTAAACGCTGTCAAGTTAAAAAAAAAAACTGGGTTTATATTCGGATTTAACGACTGAATATTATGGACTTTAGTATTTGGGTTAAACTCACTTAAACCCGGGTGCAACCTTAAAGGGAGTGAATAATATGGCCG
The DNA here is from genome assembly GCA_916610125.1 of Cheilosia vulpina. Taxonomy (NCBI): domain Eukaryota; kingdom Metazoa; phylum Arthropoda; class Insecta; order Diptera; family Syrphidae; genus Cheilosia; species Cheilosia vulpina. The sequence goes on along the minus strand of OU744277.1, from coordinate 71,194,043 downwards.
CTACTGTTATAAGTTTATATACTAATTGTTTGTTATTGAAATAGTGCCAGGGAGGAAAAAAAAAGAGCGCACGAAAGAGGATTTTCGTACAAAATTTACCGGGAAAATCGGGTAGGTGCACGGAAGCTGACCGTCTTTGATATACGACACAAAATGCAATTAGACAAAAACGCAATTTGTATGTATGATAGATATTCTAAAACAAATATTTTTTTTTAATTTGGACATTTATTTATAAAATATTTACAAATATTCTACAGTGGGCTTTGAAATGCATTCACAAGAAAGAACTTTTCAGTTCCAGCTACTTCAGATCCGGCCTGTCTGCTGAGAAATCCTCCTTCGAAAGTGGTTTCGTTTAAAACAAAAGATTTTATGATAAGCGACTTTGAGGCGGACTATTTTTTAGATATTACCCAAGCGTATGGCTGATAAAAGGATTTTTTTATTGTATCATTAAAGCTTCCCCAAGTAGAAATTTATGGTTATGGTTTTATCGCTGTTACTATATTTCAGAAATGTTAACGTAACAACAATAGTTCATATAAGGCGTTTTTCTTTTTTAGCTCAGAGCTGAGCGCGCTCTGAACAGAGCGTCCTCAGATCGTTCTGATGTATTTATGAAACACACTTGGGCTGTCATTTTTAATAAGTATATGTATAAATTTAATATTTATTAACTTTTGTTTATTAAATTGGTTAACCTTCAGTTCCAGAGCAATAAGGTTCGTCCGCCATTTCAATTATTTTGTTTGTCCTGTTTTTTTTTTCTGTCAAATGTGCCTGTAAGTATGTTATCAGATTTATACTAAGCCTGCTCAGTCATTTTATTCTGACCTCATAGAGCGCGCTCTGATCATGCTCTGAACGAAAAAAGAAACACAAATTCTGAACTCTGATGTATCTGAGCTAAAAAAGAAACACGAACTTTTTTTTGTAACAGTTCAGGTTGTGCTCTGAACTAAAAAAGAAAAACGCCTTATATGAACTATTATTGTTACGGTAACATTTCTGAATTATAATAGAGTATCGACGTGCGTACCAGTGCAGGATGGAACGTTGACCAAAGTGGAGAATATGTTTTACCTCTTTGAATTACTATTTCGGGGAGCACACATAATAAGCACACATTTTTATAATTTTATGCAGCTCGAAAATTCATAAAATTCTGCGGTGCTTTAAGTGAACACCCCTCGGAAATATCATTGCGTAAATGGCGTAAATCGACTGTCAAGTCGGTTGTTAAACTCAGCTGTTGGATTATTTCCAAATTATCGAAATTACGAAAAGAAAAAGAATTTATTAAATTTTTTGAGAAATCGGCAGTAAACGACTTATTTATATTGGAAGTATAAAAAAAACTGTAGAAACAAACAAAAAACAGACGATTGTCTGTCAAAGTTTGACATTAGTGATTTTCGCAACTTACCGCGGGTGATTTCCGAGCCTAAATCGTCGCGGAAAATTATGAGGTTTGCGTAAACTATTTTCCATACAAAATCTGACAGTTTAAGTGAATACCCTTAATGTATTTTTGGCTATGATCTTGAACCGAAATGTGACCGAGTCAGCTGCCAAATTTGTTTTCATGTGTTTGTAAGTTAGTTGGGATATAAAAATACTGCTACCAATTAGGTATGGGAATGCTTAAATAACTAAACGAAGATTTTGTAATGACAATGGTAATATTATGTGAATTCAGAAATTGCATTTCTTCGTACCCGAGTGCAAAATATTAAAACGAAAATCGAAAAGTTGTAGTGGCAAAAAATCACGCGCTCAAGAAATATTGAGTATTTATAATAAATAAAAAAAAAAAAAAATAAATAAATAATTGGCGCAACAGGTCCGTATGGACCCAAGCCTAGCTTCTCACAACCATTCGTCTTGTGTGAGTTTTTATTTTTGGGACGAATGGAAGGGATCTACAATTTTATGCCGAGTCCAAACGGCCAATTGAGAAGCTCTTTCATGACAGTTATACTCTCGGATGTTTGTCAGACGTTCGCGAGAGGTGGCACAGTGAAAAAAACCTTAAGTTGGTATTTGGGTTTTTCTCGGGATTCGAACCTGGGACCCCTCGCTTAGTAGTCCAACACACTAACCACTAAGCCACTGCGCCGACAGTATTTATAATATTCAGTGTTATTTTCAAATTATTTTTGTTTTCCCAGGGACTTACAAAATCATTGCAACCGCTGTAAAACTAAATTAAAAGTGTTATCTCTTCTGTGTATCTAGTTCACATATTTACAAAACAAAGAAGTTTCGAATTTCAATAATTCAAAATGAACTTTTTTTTATTGATAATGGATACCAATTAGAATCAGAAAGCGGCCATTTGCCTGTCATGTGCATTTCTTTAGGTAGATGCACAGGGTGCATTAATACATTAAGAAATGATTTGTTTTTTTTTTTTTTTTGCTGTTGCGGTTATTATCCTTAAGTTGTTATATTTATTAAATGATTTGTTCTATTAATTTCATACTTTTAAAGTAAGAAAACAGTCAACAAAAGTTTGGTTAAAATAATAAGAAACTGCATTAAGAAAATTTTAAAATGTGTTCGCCTTTAACTTTTGGTGAACATATTTAAATGCAGGTATATTATACGAATGCACAACTTAATAAATATAATGTTGTTAGTAGGTAATGAAAGAATTATTTCAGTCAATATTTATGTTACTTGATATGCGTTAAAAAATACTAATAAAATTTTATGTAATGTGAATAATAGAATTTTTGTGTAAATTTGTAAAGCTATATTCTACCTTTTCTTAAACTTCTCCTATTTTTAAACCAAAATTTTATTTTGCACACTTCATTAATTGTTTCGAATTTTATGTGTAAAATCAGAAAGCATTTTCATTTTTCTCCTACTATAATAGATATTTTTGATTTTGCCCCCATAATCTATATAGATCATTGATTTCAATGGTTAACAACAAATGTTGGATCTCGTACTATTGTTGTAAACCATGGAAATCAGTGATCTACAAGGTGGCGCAAAAATAACCTTCCGATGTTTTTTGGCTGTAATTTAAAAAAAAAAATTAAAAACTTTGATTCTTCTTGTGGATTATTTTTATTTGGTCTTTTAATTTTTTTTACATCAAGTCGAGAATATGATGTCATGTAAATAGCCGCCGCCAGAGTTTATTTTTATTTGAGCCCTTTTTATGGCATTTTCCATCACTTTGGCCAAAACTTCCGGCGATAGGTCCTCACATTCTTGACGGATATTGTCTTTAAGAGCTGCAAGAGTCTGAGGCTTGTTGACATAAGCCCGCGACTTCAAAAAGCCCCACAAAAAGAAGTCTGGAGCGGTCAAATCAGGCGATCTTGCGGGATAGTGCAAATCGCCAAAAACGACCCGGGAACACCGCTTTCAGAATATCGGTTGTGGCTTGCGCAGTGTGTGCCGTAGCTCCGTCCTGTTGGAACCACATGTCCTCCAGTCCTAAATCGTCCAATTACGGTAGAAAAAAATCGGTAAACATGGCCCTATAGCGCGCACCGTTCACCGTTGTCGTTTGACCAGCGGCGTTCTCGAAAAAAAAAAGGGCTGCGTCAACAGAGGCGATATTCTTGGCACAACGGGCGCTCCGGGGCCCGCCACTCTTGGCAACGTCTCGTGTTGTGCCAGTCTCTTCGAGGCGAGCGGCTAAACGTCGCAGTGTTTACTTACTTTTAAATTCATTTTTATTAATTCATTATTTATACTTATGTACTAGACAAAAACGATTAAATCTAATTTAAAACTAACATTTATCTTATTCTAGCTTACTGGCCCTTAGCGAGCGCTCTAAACTTAACAATATGCTTAAAACTATTGCCTTTCGGCCTTAAATCTATCAATGTATATTTTGTTTTGTTTTTTAATTTTCAAGAAACTTTAAAAAACAAAACAAAATATAAATATAAAAATTTATTTCTTAAAAAACTAGATACCTTTAAAAACGAATAACATCTCATTTCTAATAAATTATTAAAAATAATTTTATTACATTAACTTTTATAATTTATTAAATCTTTTAAAATCGAGAAAAATAATTAATTATTTTTTATTTAATATACTCTGATACACAAGATACAATAAATTAAATTTTCTTTTTAAACAAAAATTTTTCATTTTATTTCAATTTTATTTTACAATACTAATAAACTATTATTAAAATTATTTTTTATTTATAAAATACTAAAACATTAAAATTTATAATTATTTTTAATAATTTAATTAATTTATATAAAAAAAAATTAATAAATAATTATTAATCAATTTATATTGATTTGCACAAAAATCTTTTCAATGTAAATGAAATACTTTTCTTAATAAGCTTTAAATTGATTCTAGATACACTTTCCAGTACATCTACTATGTTACGACTTATCTTATTTTAATAACAAAAGCGACGGGCGATATGTACATATTTTAGAGCTAAAATCAAATTATTTGTCTTTATAATTTTACTATCAAATCCAATTTCATTAAATTTTTCATATTTAAATTCATATAAATAATATTTATTGTAACTCATTTAAACTTAAAAATAAACTACACCTTGATTTGATATTAATTTTAATTAAAATTATAGAAAAGTGTTTCACCAGTAGGCGTTGGACGGCTAGGAAATCTGCGACGAAATTCACGTTGTGCCAAAGTTACCGACCGATTATTGCTCAAATAAATAGTCACCAATATTCCGCGTTCTGGAGCAGTGTAGCGTAACATTGTTTATTAACGTGTATTTCGCATGTGTTTACTACACAAATGTCAAAACAGAACTGACATTAGGGGCCAATCGCAAAATTTATAGCATTTTCTGATAGGAGGATTACTTTTGCGCCACAATGGCAAACAAATTTGAATACAATGTTTAAAATGCAAATTAATACTTTTGGAGAAACATTAACTAAAATATCGACACATAACAAAGTAGAAAAACAAATCGTTACATACATCGACTCTTTTAAGATATTCATCAAAAAACCAAACACAATTTTTTTTTGCTGCGCCACCCTGTGTAGATCATTTACGCTTGATGAGGAATGTCATATAATTATTCGTGCATGGGTACCTACATTTAAAGGTGCATGGTGGTGTGTGTGTGAGTATAAATTCTGTACCAACTTCGCCTGTGGACACCTACAGTGTATAGTAGCATTAAGTGGTCACAAATAAAAATTGTGTGCAGTCAATTTGCGTAGCTGATAAGTGGTAATATTAAATGGCAACTTCATAGTTTTTGTGTGTTTTAATATCGTCGGTTCAAAGGTAAAACTCATTAACTAACAAAATAGACAAACGGAGATATTTTGATTTAAAGACAGTTCTGGGCCTCAAAATTCCAATTGTGCAGATATGAAGTTGATTTTTATTCTTTGCTTATTATTTACCTGTACGTAATTGATGTCATAGTTATTATGTGCAAAAAATAGTTAATTTAGGTGATTTTAAAAGAAATGCATTTAATGACTTTTACCTGTGTGGGGTTTCGAACAGTATTGTATTTAATGAGAAAACAAAATGTGTTTTTTTTAGGAATAATAGATTTATTTCAAATAAAAATAAGGAAAATGTAACATTTTTTCAACCAAAATTCTTTAATCTTCATATTCTGAACCACTCTCATTTTGATCAGGTTCAGGCAAGCGCTCTGCCTCTTTTAAACAATGGGTCGGAAGGCCCTTATACCACGGGACAAGTTCTTCTGGTATATGCCCTGCTTCGGCGAGTTTTACCAAATCCGTTTTTTTTTGTTTTGATATAGGTAACTCACCCTGGTAAGCGGGTGTAAGGACCACAGGAGATCTCCTTTTCCGACCTTTCCCCCAAACAGCTATCCTTTTATAGTTGGAACTGTGATCATACCTATATTGTACAATCCCGACAGAATCCTTTTCAAATTTCAACGACTTGATTTTTAGCCAAGAAACTTTGTTGCCATCTTGATCCTTTATGCGGTTCCTTATTGTTAATGAGGCTAATTTTTTCAGATCATAAAAATCACTGTATTTTAGAAGATGAACTTCGTATGGCTTTTTAATTTGACTTTTTCCTTTGGCACGGGTAGAACGCGCAGACCTAAATATTTCGACCCACTCAGACATTTGAAAAGCAGTTCTATTTTTTTTTGCGCTTTCAATTGCAGAATGCATAGAATCGCACTCCATTTGCGAATGACCCGACTCTAAAAACTTTAGCTCTATTTTTTGTAAATGAGCTATATTTTCAACTGCATAGAGCAATATAGCTGCCACTTGCTGGTTTCTATTTTGTCCACCACAGGTGTCACAAAACAACGATATCTCCGTGATTGTTGTTGGCAAAGATTTTAAAAACTTGAACAATATTGAACCAATTTCATTGCTACCTCTCTTACCATGAAGTTCATTCCACGTAAAACAATGACCTTCCCCGTTTGCCAAATAAACTGTTAAATTGTAGACGCATATTTTTCGTGAATAATAGAAGAGAGACACACCAGAAAACGGTAGCTGCAGAACACTTTCTAAATCAAACGTCAATGTTAAAAATGAAGGCTCATTACTGGATCTTTCTTTATCTTTAGCCTTTTCTTCTTGACATTCAACTTTTCTTTTAATGTGGAGAGAATAGTTTAATTCCATCTCTTTTTTCTTCTCTGGGTCAGCTGTTTCATATTTGGAGCATGTAGAGCATTGGTCCTTTTTGGGCTTAAAAAATGAAAAATTATAATTGTCGCAAAATATTTTCCGGTATGTACATTCTTTAACAGCAACCTTTCCCTCGTTCATACATAGCTCTTTGTATAGATCATACATTTTAAGTATTGATAACTTACTTTCTAGGTATAGTTTTTTGCTTGATTGCCTAACATAATGTGATTCCATTACGGGAAAACTCTCAATGTGTTTTTTTATAAACTTAGAGTCTTCATCACTAGTCTTATTACCTGGCGTTTTTCTTCCACGAGAATCAAACCCACCAAAGCAGCCAGTACTACTTACATTTTTAACAGCGGTATTAATTGGTCCATTTGAAATACATAATGTTTTTTCAAAAAATTTTGCGCACACTCTGTGCTTTCGACCGTTATTTTCTAGGTAGTATGACTTTGATAAGCTCCGAGCACCGATATCAGTCCCTTTCTTTTTTCGGCGTTTGGGTTCCATGGTTATTACGTACTTAATAAGAAAATCCTTTTGTCGTTTATAGCACGTTAACGCCCAATAAGATTTGCAGATATCAATTCGATCTGCTTCTGTAAAATTGAGTGTACATTTGAACCTGCAATTTGTACAGTCAACTTGCTTGGGAGCTTTAGGTGCGCAAGTTTTCTTTCTGTTGGCATAAGCAATACATTTTGATCGTTTAGACTTCGTAATGTTTACTTTCCAATTTTCTGGATTTCTCTTTCTTCGTCGCGTCAAATTAGTAGCAGCTATATTCTGGTCCACATAGTCCGAGAAATCAGAAATCGAAAACGTAGATCTAGAAGGCGAAGGCTTAAAGTTTGGATCATTCTGCGTTGATACACTAAAGTCTTCCTCATCATCCGTTTCAATTGGATAGTCTACGAGTTTAATTGAGCTATTTGGAAGCTATAAAATCAAAACGATATAATATAAAATTAAAAAATATTCTTTTATGTATACACACGTTTTGAATTCGTCGTTTCAAACCGACAGCTTCTACAAATCCTCTAGGTTCGCTGTGGAGAACATTATCCATAACACTTTGTGTGGAATTTATTTGCCTTGGGAAAACGTTTTTGCGCGATTTAATTTTAGGAACGATTTAGAAGTTTAACATTTGATTCACTTTGGCAGCTGACAAAAGAATGCACGCAAAATAGAAACTTTTCGCGAGAATAATGACGTTATAGCCGTTAGACGTTGAAATCTTAATAAGCGACAAACGAATGAGCGAGAAAAACAAAATATTATCATAAATAGTGACCGTTACGACCACTAGTTGTTGCATTGAAAAGAAAATAAGAAGATAATGATTTTTTCCTCTGAAGAGAAATTAAGTGCCTGCACTTAATGAGTATTACAATTTTGTAACTCCTGTAAAATTGAAAATTATGCCTCGCTAATTTTCCCAGTTATTATAACGTGAATAATTATTTTATTTTCCTAAAAAACTCATTTTTGCATATTTTGTACTTAATGAGTTTTACCTTTGAACCGACGATATATTACCGTAAAGGACATTTGTATCTTTGAGTCGTGTAATGCTAACAAAAATGTCAAATAGTTACCGTCTTATTAGAATGCTTTTATCGACACAATATTGAGTGGTGATTATAATTTAAATTAAATTTGGATAATAGTCACAAATTTCTACTTGGGTGGGGACTTGTTTGTTTTGCTGTAAAGTCTAAATGCGTGAATTCTTGCTCTATCGCTTCATCCAAGTTGTCTAACATATCTGCCTTTTGGCATATGAGTCTCAATGACTTTATGCAATCTTTTGAAAAAAAAAACTCAAACGTTGGTTGCTCGTTTTTGAAATATATCGCAATTCAAACTGCACTACAGTTATTTACTCTGGAAGAGCTACTCGATTTCCGCACTAAGAAAGAGAATATTCAACTCTGTGCTTGAATTTTATCCATTTCCTGATGGGACTTCCGCCATAGTTTACTCAGTTTAATTCAACTAAAGGGTTGTTCGTACCCATCGGTTACATGCACAATGATTCAGCAGATGCTGGTACGCACTACCAAAAAACTCCAACCAGTGTTTTAGCTCGCTAATCACAGTCACGGCACAGGAAGTAGTCCTTTATTCTCGCCTTTCTTTTCATGCCCAACCACGCACTCACTGTGGCACAAAGCATATCGACAGAGTAACAGTTATTTATCCACAGTCATCCTTTACACTTCCACAGGCACTGATAGTGTGTGTCGACATAACAGTTCATAAATCAAAACGTTCCCCTGTCTCAACCAACAACACAATCGCATTGTGTTGGTTGGTTGGTTGGCCAAACAAAACGAAAAAAAGAAAACACCGCTTCCCCACGTAAGGGTGGCTAATGAAGAATCTAACTTCACACCTCATAAATTCACCGATAGACCATAACCTATTCGATGATCGTAATCACAATCCAATAAACGTGTGTTTATTCCCTTGCAACAAATTCTGGTGCTATCCCCGAGAATACGCACAGAAACAAATTTCGAATTTATTGCGGCTCATATGGGCTGGCGGAGGACCGGCTACAGGATCCACCTCCATCATCGCAACAACAGTATCGTTGGAAAAACCAATTTCCTAACCAATGTATTTGTTTATGCCTAATAACGGATTTGACTCCTGTAGCCATTCTTCGAAATCCATTTGCGGTTACCCACACCCACCAGCCCACACGACTCAATGGCGGTGTCTATAATCGAGCGATGCTCTAATTCAGGCCGCCTTCGAATCCGAAAGAGAACCAAAAGACCCAAACACTCCACAGGAGAATGAGTCGTCGTTAACCGGCGGCGTATAGCTGCTGCTCTCTTTTGAATGTATAAATTCCTATCAGGATACGCAATAAATTTCCTGAAGTGTATCCAAGTGTGGTGCGCTTGTGCCCTTGTTGTTAGGCGACGCCGCCACTGCCGCCACTGCCAGTGAACAAAAGATCGAACCTCAGCAGCTGGGCGAGGAGTCAGAGAGAGGCACATCATTTTCAACGCTATTATGAGGTGGATAAAATGAGAATTGTTAAGTTAAAATGAATTTATACATCTACCGCGGCGGTAGGGTGGCAGGGTCTCAGGGGTGGCCTTGGAATAAATTAACATTTTTAAACCTTTTTCTGTGGCTTCGTGGCTTCGTGTGTCCTATTCTTTGGTGTAATAGAGTGTACACGGTTGGAATGGAGGTTGATTTGGTTGTTTATCTATTTGACGGGGTAGGTTTGGTGGTTGGTTGGCTTTAGCCAGCCTCTGCAGAACGACTAACTCATTCGAAAGTGGGCGGCGCATACGGGTAGGGAAGGAAGAATTTGCCGAGGATAAGCTCGTATTTTGCAGATAACAGGGGACCAGGTTATTTTTTGCGGTCGATTATCGAAATTGATGCTCATTCGGTGGTGTGCAGAATGGAAGTTGGCTTATTTATTTTGGCTTTGACGTAGGCATCTTTTCAATCATTCTGGATATGGGTGGGTGGCGTATGTTCGCTTTTTTTGAGGTTATTCATGCCTGCATAGAAATTAGATTTTAAAGCAGTTCAGCGGTTGTGTTCCGTTAACAAGGAAACCAAAATGTGGAGGGCGCAACCGGGTCGAGTCAGCATATTGATTTTCAAAAAGGATTTCTTAACTCTTTCTTGATGTTGCAGAAGACGTGTCTTTATATGGGTGGAATGGTTGATCTGTTAAGAAAACAGACAGAGACTGTAGGATTTTCCAAATTATACTTTGTACAAAAATAGCGCCATCTATTGGGGTGTCACTCAAGGCAGCCACTATGGTCCTCTCATGTTTCTGTTATTTTTCATCAATGAAATATGTAAATATATGACTGAAATGTGTTTTTTTTATTTGGTATAGGCCGCAAGATTTAGTCCGCACGTGACTCAGTTATTAGTATCTGGGCTACTAAGCGAAGGGTTTCAGATTCAATCTCCAGAAAAAAAAACACATGTTTCACCTTAAGGTTCTTTTTGATTTGAATATCTCTCGAAATCTATATGTAAGGTTCTTTTTACTGCGCCACCACTGTCAATCGTCTATCAGACTTGTTAAATAAATCTTCTCGATTTCAAAATTTATTTGCCGAACACCTTTCGCTTCAACTTTATTCAATTCAATGCCCCGATTCCCATCTCATTCCTAGTACCTTCTCTTCTTCATACCCAAACCCATTTCATTCCAAGAACATATAATAGACCAGGTTGCCACGTTTATTTTATACCCTGAGACCAATAGATGTTAGAAGTCAAAGAACTTTATGTTTTCACTAACCTAATGGTCATTTTTTGAATCATTGCTTCTGCTATTGTTAAATAATAACGCGTCCCAGGGTTTTCAGTGGCAACTACAGCTCAGTTGTTATGTCAATCAAGCATATTTTTAAGAAATTCTGGCAGATTTTCAACCTACCAATTTTCTTTAAAACGATTGTAAATTTTGTTCCATATTTAAGTGACACAGAGATTGCAAGAACGAATTATTTCTGAAAATATTTTTTGCTCTGCTACAGAGAGGAGTATAACCACTTGTGGTTCTATAGATCAAGTTTTGGGGTAACCGTCTACACAGACGCAAACCCAAGTCGATTTTAGTTGACCTCAGAAAATATATTCACAGCTTAGACTCTGGTGGTGGCAGGACTTGAGTGCGTTAAGGCTTCGGCCACGCAGTGAGCGATTGAGCGCCAAACGATTGGACAACGAAAAAATATTAAAACATATAAAATCGTATGAAGGTGGGCACGTAAGTTCCGAGCGATTTGTGATTTTGTTTTAAGCACAGCGAATTCGATCTGTTGCTAGTCGCTCACTGCATGGCTGCAGCCTTAGCGAAATAAATTAAGGGTCCTGTCGAACTCTACACTGGCAGGCAATTTTTTTCTACTAAAACACAGTAATCCAGTGTTTTTGACAAACGAAAACAATGCCAGAGACAATTTTCTTTAGAGATACCTAAAGAAAAACTTCCAAACATCTCTATCAGAGATAATCGTCTAATTTATTGAGAAAAATTTAACATCTCCTGTTTTCCCTAACTAGCTATGAGGCGCAAAATATCATTCCACTCTGAACGGTTTTGGATGTGATTTTCTCTGTTCTGATCTGCTTTTTGCGGGGAAGGATTGATGCATATTCAAACTTGAAGCTGATAATTAGGGGTCCAAGTGCCAGAAAGGGGGTTGAAATTAATGTTCAGCCGATTCCGTTTATACAGATCTAACTCTGAAATGAGTTATTTCCAGTTTTTAGGTTTTCCCCCCAGATTTAGGATTTTTTTTGTTGAAGCTAGTACGGACCTGTTCGGGAACAAAAAATCCCAAAAAATTACAAAAATGACACAAATCATGAACAAAAAATTTCGCTCTCCTTTTCGTTTTGCAGTATGCAGCTGCTGCGAAATCATGGCGGAAATGTGGATAGTTGTTGAAGATTGTTTGGTACAATTCTCCACTCTCTTTTGGCTCACGTTTATTGTGGGACATTATTTGCTTGCGAAAATTTGACATTTGTACTGCAGTGCTACCAGGTTTTGTAAGAGGTATGGAGGAAAATTCTGATTACATTGCTTTTAAAGACGGCAATATAAAATTAAGAAAAAAACAATACATACTCATAATTGAGAGACTTTTCTAGTTTCTATTTTTTCAATGTTAAAATGTTAAAAAAAGAGAAACTACTATGGGAACGAGTTCTTATATTAAATTATTTCGAAATGGGTTAGTATAATTGTGTGAAAATCAATTGCAATTGGAAAAAAGTGTTTTTTTTTTTTGCGAGCAACTCAATACGCAAAAGAAACAGTAAAATTCGGACTCAATTCGATTTGGCAGCAGAAATCTGAAACTACATAATTGTTTAAAAAAGTTTTAGTAATACGAAAAGAGTACATTCGCAATTAAATTATTTATTTAAAAAAATTCCTAAGGAGCCTTTAAATCGCCAATCTTTAAAGTGAATAGCTTATCCCAAAAGACAATTTTAAGAAGCCAGTGAAAAGTTCGAGTAGCCAGATCAGACATAAATAGCCACTGCTGGTAACACTGCTACTTGTGTATCAGCCGATTTTTCGCAGACGTTTCGCTGTCCATTTGGAGACCACAGGAAAATTTCGTTCCGGAACAGGTCCGTACTAGCCTTGACGTTTGGAAATTGTTTAGGGGGAAGTCTGGGGTTTTTCAAAACACTATTTTATTTGTTTTTCATTGTAGTATAATTTTTGGTAACCATAAAATGTGCTTCAGCAGATAAATTTTAGGCATTCTGCGAACGTAAAAAACTTGAGTAATTTAAACTTAAAAATAAGATAGCGTCGTTTACAAAACAAGTCATTTAAAAAATGTGCAATGCCAGTTTCATTGGAAAAAAGTTTTAGATTTCAGCAATAACCTCATCTGTAAATTTTTTGAACAACAATTTCATAAAAGTTGCGTAGCGGCTGTGTAAGATCTTTCAAGATTGTTTCAAATTGCAACATGCGTTGACATGTTGCGTTGTTGTTTTTGGCGCACACTTTTGCATTCGGAAAACCTAACTTACATGTTTCATTTCATTTCATTTTTATTCATTTCTCACTATTTACAAAATTAGAAAATGTACCTTAAGTTTTGACATATGTAAATGGAATGAATAAATTCAATGATCGTTCTGTAACTATAAACAGTTAGTGGCGAACGACCTTACAAAAATGTTTCAAATTCGAAATTCCATGTTCACAAAAATAATGACAAAAAGTTGGAAGTGTTTTTTTTTTTTTTTTTGAAAAAGTAGCCAAATCTGGGTGGAAATATTTTGAGCGACTGGCAACGCTGGTTATTGGTGGTAGCTTAAAACTAATAAAAAGTGATCTCTGATATTAATTTAAGCTATAAATTATCTCACTGCATAAGTCCTGAGTAAGCTACCTGCAGTTGCTTGGCAAGCAAATGCGATTTTTTACGAATTTTTTATTAAATTTTTGAAACCGCGTTTCATTACCAGGTCCTTAAAACTCCTTAGGGTAGCTGCATACTCAGTCGATGGCAAAGGACCCTCCTCTGGAGACTTCCCTTATCTGCAATAAGTTTACCGAACACGTCTAAAGGAAAATGCAGTAATGAACACGGCCTAATCGAGCGGCCGTGTTCATTAAGTACCATACATTTGACTCTTTATAGATATTCACCCTGAAATTAAAAAAAAAAAGAAGGTGGATCGTACTATTTTCCATCTCATTTCCGAGGCATAGTCACGGTTGCCACTTTGGTCATTTGTGTTCAAATATTTTTTTTTTGTCCCTTGGTAATTTTTCCTACTCTTTTTTGTAGAAATGAAAAAAGAAAAACACGAACTTTTATTTTCTTGTTTTTGAATGCATGGAGTGCGATTTTCTTTCATCACCTTGTGTAAACGATGCATAAATGTGTTTAGGTAAACGCACTACACTGCATTACCCATGCACGACGACTGAATGCACTCATTTTTTTCATTTGATTTTGACAAGAGTCTTTTGGTAAATTTTTACTGCGTTTTGTCGCTTGTTTTTAAATTTTGGTAACAAATTTTATTTTTAAGTGGCAACCTCGAAATCTGCAGACTTTCATTCCCGATGTGGGTGGGTTCGTGAACTACAACCCTATTTATTTGGCCCACGACTCTCGTGTGTCTTTTCAAGTGTAGCAGCTGCTCCTCACCGCACACTGTGCTGCAACTGCAATATGAATCACATCCAGATGGGTGACTACTTTTTGACAAACCAAAAAACAAAAAATACCAAAAAACCTGTTTCAAAGTCCCAAATAGTCGTCACTGTAACACACTCTCGCTTGAGCAGGACATATTACAGCAAATGGCTGGAAGGAATATTTAAAATACAACTACACACACTCAGTCTTCCCCAGCACATCTTTGATAAACCAATTTTCGGTTGTGAGTTTAACTTTCTTCCAAGATGGTTTCCTGTGACATGATGTCGTTGAGTTGCATCAGAGGCAGAGAGGAAAACAAAACGGAAAAACACATGTTTCAACGAACTAACAAGTTACCATACCCCATACCCCCCTAGCCAAGAAGAAGAGGAGAATTCTTAAGCGCGCAGAAATCTAATAAAACATGACGAGCAGAGCACTGAGTGCCATGCCTCTGACAGAGGACATTGTCATATCCTTCTCGTGTGTATGCACAGCGGAGGGGAGGTGCCGTTCCGGGGGTGCCGCGAATGGAAGTAGTCATTGTGAAAAGCAATTTAGATAAAACTGCGCGAGCACTATTCCGCAGCAAAAGAAGCAAAGTTGGGAATTTCATTCTCGCACCCTCCCAACTTTTGTACAATATGTACATCTTTTCTGTCTCCAAGCTACCCCGTCGCTGTGTTGAGTTCTTCCACCGCACCATGCTGATGATGATTTTTAAGCGATTCCTTGACGACGTGAATATAATATTTTGACTTAGTTGGGTGGAGGTATACATGTCGTAAAACATTTACAAAAATTCAGCAGAACGGTGAAGAGTCCTTGATTTTTTTTTATTCGCTCTTTTTATGACATAATGAGGTGCTGACTGGAATGGAAAAAAAAAAACATAGAAAACACGGAATAAATTATGTCTGGTAATTTTAAACATTTGATGGCAATCAAAATAACTTTGGAAAGTTTATTAGGCAGGCAGGAAGATGAAAGTCGGACGCGTTCGATGTCAAACGATGGTCATTCAGAAGTTTATGCGTTTATAATTGCGAATAAATTTTGTATGTTGTCACCTTTTCCGGACGGTGGTGGGGTGGCGTGTTGCAGCGGAACCATTTCGCATTTTATTAGTTGGACGGTTATGGTTTTTTTTTTTCTATTTATGGCGCGTGTTGGACATTTGCATCGCCTCGATAAGGTTGACTTTCGTTTTTGACTCGTTCTTGCGATGGCGAAAGTTGATAGCGCAGCAAGGTTTTTATTTTACTGTGTGAGTAGCATCGCTTTGAGATGGTGGGACTCTATCCTTGTTTGTACAAGTTTTGGTTGAAAATCGTATTCGATACGGTTATGTGATGTATCAGCTGAAGGATAGCGCAATGGGTAAAAGTATGGGCAAAATAATTCAATATTGTTGTAGGCTCCTCGACAATAGATTCGCCAAAATACGTAGTATCACTGGGTATCCTTTTAAATGTACTGCCTTTCGGATTCACTCCAAGTGTTTACAGCACACAATAATTCGTCCCTGCATCCGCCACTTCTTGTTCAACTCGTGCACAATGCGAACATAATATCCTCACACAAACCAATTGTATGGTATTCTGTCAGTGCATCTTCAAAGCATTCCCTTCAATCGTTGGCTTTATTATTGTGGTGCATCGCGGGGAAAAGGAAGAATAATGCAAAGGATTTCATGCTTCCACTTAATTAAATTTAAAAACCTGTGCACAATCTCTCCTTACCTCGGCTGCAAGTAGGTAAACCATTATATCTCGGAACGCGAAATGCGATTGTCAACACGATAACGAAAAGGATATGCAATAGGGAGCCACTCTGCCAAGAGGGTGGGGGTGGAAGGAGATCCCTCAGTGCTGCGATGCGGAGTAAATATTTCGCATGGCAAGCCGGCAAAGGGTAGATATCCTCGGGTTGAGAATGTAAGGACGGAAGGATGAAACTAATTTTAATTGCGATTTGATTTCGTGAATTGGGGGTGAGCCGTGAACTTACTGGGATTATAATGGCAAACCTAGTGACATATTGTCAAGACAAGGATCCAAGTGACATTGCAGCAATCGGAAGGTGGGGACTGTTGGAAAGATGCACTCTTTGTGAGGGTAAGCATTATTATTATCTATGACTGCTGATGTTCCTTAGGATGCAATGCAAGTTGAATGCAATTAAGAGTCGATTGCAAATTGAACCGACTCTGAGTGTGGTGTGAGGGCAAAAGGAAATATTTGCCCTTCCTGGTGGTATTACGTGGATTTTTATAAATGAAATGCTAAAATGCTGGCAATTGACAAATGATTCCTTGTGGTAGTCATTTTATGTAGAATCTACTGACTTTGTTGAACACGGTTTGGGGTCAAAATTGTGAATAGGTCGAAATTATTTCTACAAAATTCAGTTTTCAAAAAGGGCGCTTTTTAACGTCTTCTAAATCTCTTTTTATTGTTTGCAGAAATTTGAAAACCAGAGTTTAGAAAAGCGCGCGCTTTTTAACATTTTCCAAATTTTATTTTAATTGTTTGCAGGTTTTTTTTTTATTGATCTGTGTGTCATTCAATTCCGATTTTTTTTTTAATTTTTCTCAATTTTTATTTTTTTTTAACTATATTTTAGATTTTTTTATATTTATTGTTATTTTTTTAATTAATTTTTTTTTCGAATATGTATTTTCTTTTTGCTTCTTTTTTTTCATTTTTAATTTAAATGTTATTTTTCTTAACTTTTAATTTAAATTTTTTTATAAATACCTAATTTAAAATTGATTTTCAGTATCTACTTTTTTTATTTTCTTTTTTGTTGTTTATTCTATTGTTAGTCAGAATAAGAAGCATTTTTTTGCTTTTAATTTGAAAAGCAGATTTTGTAAAGCAAAACTAAAAAAAAAGCAGAATTTTTGTGTGAGGAGGCAGAATTTTGCAAAACAGAGTTTTGAAAGCAGCATTTCGACCCGCTCCCGACACTTTTACCTCAGTTCCTCTTCATACAGGGATTCCTATAGTATCGATCCAGAGGACCAGCTGTCTATTGCCTTCGACATATAGCTCTACAGGGTGTAGTAAAGAATGAAATTAATTACCGTATTAAAGAAAGATAGTCTAAGGTAGAAACAAATAGTTTATCAATCCGCAAGACATATTTTTCAACCCTTCCCCAACATTTGACAGGAATTTCTCTGAAAAAGTCAAAGCAACTAAGCTAAAAAGGTGTCCACATCGGAAGGCTTCCTGTCCACTCTGCTTATCCGATGGTGGTCTCCAAAATCACTGAGATGTGGATCAAGTTAACATGCTTTTAATCAGGTGAAATATTTTATGAAAAGGTTGACCCAATATGGCTGCCTTATGATAGTTCTAAAAAAAACCAAGAACACTGCTTAACAATGAAATAGCTTCCTCAAGTTAACACCAAACCGATCGGGTGAGACTGATCAGACTAAACTCCTCGCCAGGGACTTGTTATTTTTTTAAATAGTTGGATAACTGTCATTTATAGCCAAGGGATCGATACATAAACTAGTGGCAAACCAGCAGTGAAGATTTTTCTAGAAGCATTTGCTCCATAGCTTATTACTGTTGTATTCACACGGATCACCCTTTAACATTGCTTAGTTAAAAACTGTTAACAAAACCTAGTACCTAAGTTGTCATCCGATTCTATTATATACACACTTATGTACGAGATTATGAGGTAATGTAAAGTGGACTCTCGGGCAGTCTCGAAATCTCGTGCATCAGTAGCGGATGCTCTAAAGCTTAAGATTTTATTGTAACCTAATCCCGAACAATAAAGTTGCAAATGAATTAAAATAATTATACGTCTTTAATATTAAAACACAACAATTACATCATCATAGATATCAGAACCGACAAGGGCGATCTTCATCCGCCTTTGCTATCTACTTGCTTCTGCTTCATAAATTAAGACTGAACGTACATTGAGTTTTCTTAGTCTTTTCTAAGAAGGCTTTACTTATGAATTGCACTCTTACGCCAGATTAAGTGGCAAGAGTAACTCTTCGCTTGATCTCTGCGCTGGTGTCATTTTCGGAGTTAATTTCGGAGAAGGGGAGGACAAAGTCCGTATCTACCCCAAAGCTGTAGCTGGCCATCAAAAACAGCTTGTTTATCCCCCTATATGCTGACAATATCTAGCCAGAATAGTCCTATAAGTTTGGCGACTGGAACGGTTATTTTTTAAGCAAAACACTGAACTTTGTTGAGGCTTATATTTTTGCAAAAGAAGACAAAAGAACAAAGTGGAGTCGGGCAGTTTTTCCCGTTAAAAATCGCCAGATAACTTTAAAAGAAAACCTAAGCCAGGCCACTTAAGGGCTTGAAAGTCGTAACACCAAACCGTGGTTAATCAAAACGAGTCAAATTTTTGGATCACATGCTTGTGCAGCATCATGAAGGGTCAAAATGCACGACATGCACAGAACACTTTTGGCACTCGAATGAGTTCCGCCGACCATTGCTGAGTGGAATTCCATATGTAAGGTATCGTTACCGTCTACGCACAAGCGATGACTCCAATAAGTCGCGGAAAAGTGAGTTTCCACACTTGAACCTTGCCATGCATGCAATTTGATCATCGCTACCCGTTTGGTTCTCTATCACGATGGATAAAGTTTAACAAACCACCAGCCAACCGAAGCGTAAGTACACGTAAGCAAACAACAACCGCAAAGTGTACGTAAAAGACACGATGATGGAGTTTCATCGTAACCGCACGTTTAAAGTTTACCTCGAGTTCATTTTTCATTACTAATTCCTTTGCAGTTCTTAGCAACGGTACAGCAACTGCAACTGCCACTACCACTGCAACCGCAAACTTCTTTGTTGAATAATAACCGCAACTAAGGGTAAACTTAAACTTTAAATCTATTTTTTTCCCTCCATGAAGCACTTCATACTGAATTTTGCTCACATTTTCTTATTTTTTTTTAAATTTTTCTTGTTTTCCCATTTGCTGTTTCTTAGAGGATTCCAGAGAACGCATAAGCGTACATACTTCTCAGCTGGATGGAGACGGATATCGTTGGCATTCTTCGAGAATTGCTGTTCATTCTTCTTTTTTTTTCTCGCTATTATGAAAATTAATCCTTCCGTCAGTTGGGTGCTTCTGACCCCATGCAAGTGTTTGTTTCCATTGGCTGGTCGAAGCTCCTTCGCCGCCCACGCCCACGTGTCTGCACGGACTTATCTCATTACGAACTCGAAATCAATATTGAATTAGATCTTCCGTGTCGTATGACACAAAAGAAAAAAATTCAGAAAAGAAAAAAAGGATTTCTCTTTGTCGAGGAAGAATTATGAGGATGTGCCTGCTGTACAGGTACAATGGAGTGGATGGAGTCGATGCAGTGTCGGTGTTGTCGTCGCCTGACAAAAATCTGTTATTAAGGTTTTACGCGTCTTAACGAATTATAATAAAGGTGAGACTGCGACCGAGACTGAGAGTCAGACACCTCAAGGATACAAATGAATTATTTTCTCATATGATGTGGATGCGGAAAACGTGATATCCTATGATGGTAGTGTGCGCCCGTGCCGGATGCTTGTACCTTGAAGTGGGGATAATATTTTCATGATGCGTCAATGCCTTCCGTTATCCTTTTTTGCACTGAGTTTGAGTTGGGTGCGGTGCGGTATTCTGAAAATACGCGATGCGATTAATGAGGTGTCTGTCTATGAAGTTGGCTTTGCCGCTGAACAGATGTGCGGATACGGAAACTGGGAGAGATTTCTGCTACTGATCGAATTTCATTCCGTATGAAATCTTAAACTAATTAGTTATCTGGATAAATATGAAGGAAGATTCGTTAATTCGAACTTTTGATTGATTGAAGATTTTGATCGGGACACCTTAGAGGACTGTGAAGGATGACAGGTGTCTTTGAATACTATATTTTAAAATGATTGCTTAATGGAATAATGAAACATTTAGGTCGTAGTTGTTTGTATGTGGATTTGAGTTCGTTAAATCACGCTGACATATATATAAATAATAATCTTTCTTTATTTCATATCAAGAGACTTGAATATTTAGTACAATGTAATCCAGTTTAGGCTTTAAGTTTTTGAAGTAATAATTCTTTAGGCACGCTTGACTTGGGGGGTAAGCTGGTGACTGCGTCACAAATTCGTTACGGAAATTTCGAGCGGAAGTTGAGAGGGGGATATAACTTAGTGAGATAAAAAGAGAGAGAGTTACGTTTCGGTTCGAATATTACTGTAGAGGCAAGAGAGATAGATGCTAGCACACATTTTCGTTCTCTCTTTCTCTCAGCCAGCTACGTTTCATTATCTAAGACACATCCTACAGTGCAGCAGTGATTCCAGATCGGGGGATTTATCACTCTTACGGGATTTTCTCACTAATAATAAGCTAAAAGGGACAAAGGGATTTTACCTTTTGGTAAAATATTGTTCCTAATTGCTCATTTAATTAAGAATAAAACAATTATTCAACCTACGATCAAATTAAATGTTTTCATGTTTAGAAAAAAGTCATTAAAAATATCTAAATGCTTTCATTTTCTTTTTTTTTATTTCCCTAAACTGTTTCATAAAATGACATATGTGTCTGTGAATGAATCGCAAGTATTTTTTTAAGATAATAAATTTATTTATTTTGTAAACATAAAAGGGATATTTTGAGTATAACCGTGGGATTACCTGCCTCTAAAGTCTGGTATCACTGCAGTGAACTCCCATTATCTGTATCACACTGTAGGAGCAACAGAGACAGGTGCGAGCACACACTTTCTTTTCATTCTCTCATAGACAGTTACGTTTCGTATATCTAAGACACGCCTATTGCAAGGTTGCCACTTTGGTAGTTTTTTACAAATTTGGTATTTTTTTTTTGCTTATTGCGTTTTGGTAATTTTTATCTGGTTATGGTAAATTTTTGAGCAGATGTACCAAGAATGCGAACTCGATATCACCTCATTTAAATGCTACCTTACTGCTTCTGGGTGAACGCATTGCATTATTTGCGTAGCTATGCTTCATCACCATCCATATAAAACTGTTTTATTCGCTATTCAAAAAATTACAGAACTGCACTCATTTTCTTCTTTTGACAGATGGTGAACTTCGAAATAGTTTCTGTTCCTCTTTATAATTATATTGAGATATGGATATAGGTTAATTATATTATTCATATACAGACATGAAACTCTAATTTGTTAAGGGTTTGTTATAAGAAATTAGGTAGATGATCTCCCATGTCTTCTAGCAGCTGGTAATTTTGTGCAAAATCAAATCAAATAATTTGAGTTTTTTTTGTAAGTGGCAACCGTGGCCTATTGTCTGTATCATACTGTAGGAGCAAGAGAGAGCAGTGCGCGCGCCCATTTTCTTGCTCTCTTCCTCTCATAGCCAGTAAATTATTGAAGAAAATTAATATATTAGAATGTATAAACTTAACATGTATATATCGATGGAGCTAAAGAAGTTTTACTTCAGTCGTGTGGTCTAAAGTACACTCGTTTTGTTGAATGAAAAAGCTTAGTACAATCTATTGTCTAATAAATGACAAGAGGCGAAAGTACGTATCAGTTATATTAAAGAAATACAAAAATTTATGCGGAAAACAAAACAAAAACTAAAGTTGAAAATTGCCAAATACGAAAATACAAGAGTGAAAAGAATAAAAAAAAATATATCTATATATATAAAAATTGAGCATTAAAATTGTGTTCGTTTGTCGCCGATTCACGCCTTAACGCATATACCGATTTTAATCAAACTTTTACACATTTTAAGTGTTGGTCTATATATGGTTTTTGTGAAGTTTGGTTGATATCGGAAAACGTATGTGTGTGTTGTGCTTGCGTTAGAAAAAAAAGACATTCAGTATATTTTTTTTTTAAAGAATATGTGATGTGGCATGTGGGGCGTATGAGTGCTTAGGCTGTGTGGCACATATCGCTTGGTAGAATGAAGGGGAGGTATATTGTGTTCATTACTCGTATACTATCATTTTAACAAATTGACCACTCGCCCAAGTAGTGAACCGAGCTCGAGCATTATGAGCGCGCTCTGAGCCGAGCGTGCTCAGATCGTTCTGATGTATTTATGAAACACACTTGAGCACGTATCTGAGATTTTTAACAAATATGTGTATAATTTGAAAATTTATTAATTTTTATTTATTAAATTGGTTAACATTCAGTTCCAGAACAACAAAGGTCATCCACCATTTCAATTATTTTGTTTATCCTGTTTTTTTTTTTTCTGTCAAATGTGACTGTGAGTGTGTATTCAGCTTTTTACTCAGCCTGCTCAGTCAATTTATTCTGAGCTCATCGAGCGCGCTCTGATTATGCTCAGATCGAAAAAAGAAACATAAATCTGAGCTTGATGTATCTGAGCTAAAAAAGAAACACGAACTTTTTGTATAA
Source organism: Cheilosia vulpina (assembly GCA_916610125.1). Taxonomy (NCBI): domain Eukaryota; kingdom Metazoa; phylum Arthropoda; class Insecta; order Diptera; family Syrphidae; genus Cheilosia; species Cheilosia vulpina. The sequence continues at coordinate 71,171,283 of OU744277.1, read as the reverse complement.
CAGTTCAGGTTGTGCTCTGAACTAATAAAGAAAAACGCCTAATGGAGATGTATGATTAAGATTAATTGTTAAATTATTTTCTTTTATTATTAAGTCTAATTGTTAAATTCTATTCTTTTATTTTAAGTTATCTTTTTCCTCTCATAAAAATGTTTATTCTGTGGCTTGTTTTATATTTCTAAATAGAAAATTATAATCTCCACTATTTTATAAGACTCTTTTGTCTTACAGTGTAAGTTTTTCAAGAACAAATAAATAATATTAATAATATACATTTCCCAAACAAAATCGACAACAGCTTGGCGAGTGATAATATAAAGGCAACTCTTCGCATACCACATACTAGATATTAAATACAATAAATTTAGTTTTGTTGCTAATGATCAGTTTATGAGCATTGAACCATCGACGTAGTATATCGAGATCGTAATTAACATCAGAGAACATATCAAAAAAGTTCTTATTAGAATACGAAAGATCAGTATCATCAGCAAAAGCCGTGTTTTCGAATTTAAAAGGTTGAATAAATAGCGAGTTCACATAAATTAGAAACAGTATCGGGCCCAAGACTGATCCTTGAGGAACACCTGCATTTAAAAAACTTTGCGAACAAAAAACATGTTTGATCTTTACCACTTGCTTACGATTTTTTTAAATAAGAGGCAAACCAGTCATGAATGACGCCCCTGAATCCTGCATTAAATAATTTATTTCGTAACAGGGTATGGTTCACTTACAGTCCACACATTTTTCATATTATAAATTTATTATAGATATATTATATTTTTATTATAATAAAGTCACAAATCTTTGCTATCAGAAACAAATGATATTATTCTAGACTTATATCCGTTTTCAATGTCTTTAGAAAAAACAGATAAGATGGAAATTGGACGATAATAATTTAATGACATTGAATCACCTTTTTAGCTGTTTTCAAAGACTCAGGAAAAACACCTTCATGCACACAAACATTAAAAGTTAAACATTGAACATCAGAAATATGAAAGGCATTAATGTATTTTTTTGCTAAAATGCATGTTCTTGGCTTACCGACGTCTCTTTTGTAAAATAGGTTGTAGTTGTTGTCTGAGAGGCCCAGTACAGTCGTGCTCTTGAGCTAGGGCTCTTGAATGATGCCGATGTCAATGTCTTCCTCTCTGAGGAAGACCAGAAGATTCTCCGATGCACATTTCGAGTGCTGGAGATTCGACTGGATGTCTTTCAGCATGTTATTGTTGTGGGTAGGAGGCGATCGCCAGTTCCTCCAACAACTTGTTGGCAGCGACGACATCGTCTTTGTCATCCTCAGGTACTGACGATCGGAAGATGTTCAGTTTGGCAAGCCTAATGCCAAACCGTAGCTTGAAATCCGCTGCTTCTAGTGCCCCTAGGCACTCCTCGTTAATTAGCAGGAGATAGGATAGGCTGTTTTTCTGGCGTTCCTCTGCCTTTATGACAGCCCAGCCGTCCATGGGGATGGTCGGGTTCTGAAGCTTGAGGCACTTAAGAAGACTCTCAGAGTCTATCTTCATCACGGGCAACCAAATACGGGCCCTAGGTCTCGTCGGGATATCCTTGGCAGGGATCAGCTTAAGCTTTAAGCCATCCCAAGCTTCGGCGATCGTGTCGATGCATTGGCCAAGGAAGTCTTTATAGTACTGGTCCACGCATTTAATCACCCGATATCCTCGCACCACATCCGCGCAGTCGAAACTGGGTAGTTGGCTGTCAACTCCGGAGAGCACATGATCCACAACCATCTCGGATAGCTTGGCTTCAATTTTGCACCAACGGTCCATCACAGTTTTGCCGTTCTTGGACATCTCGTCTATAATGGCAACCTGAAGATGGTCCCTCACCACCTCGGTGAAGGTTCTGACTGCCTGGGAAGTTGATGGGCCCTGAAGGTTTGTCAATCTCGGGGCAATCTTGGACTTTTTAGAGGCGTGAGAGGTCTCAACTTGGGACCTATTTCTTTTCACGCTCTCTTTCCTCTGTTGTGATTGCTTAGGGTTTTTCTGGTAGTTGACGTACTCGTCGACCACCTTTTGGTATTTGATTTTGTCTTCCTTGTCCCTCTCGTCAGTCATACCAGTCTCTTTGTTCTTTGCAATCTTACCAAGAATGAAGACAGCTCTGGTATATCTTGACTTCAAGATGGAACCGGAGGACTTCTTGGATTTGGGTGCACTGTGGCTGGTGTTTCCCATTGTGGTTATTTTATTGTCATTTGGAGGCTTTTGGATACTATGGCTGGTATCCTCGGCCCCTAAAGTTGACGTAGTATTTGATGAGGTGATTGGTGGACTGCCTGAAGGAGTACTATGGCTGGTGCTCCTTAGGCTTGAGGAGTCAACTACTGTCTCTTGGCTGGAGGCTAATAGAAACTCCTCGGAAGAGGTCCCTGGGGAGGGTTCTGCCTTTTTTGTTTTAATTATTTTTTCGTTTTTGTTTTTGTTCATTTTTGTTTTAGATCTAGTTCCCACGAGTAGGTCCGGAAAGGAAGGTCCATCCCGGCAGAACCGACTTACCGACATAAGGCATTTATTACAACCGACCTTGCCTAAGCGTCGGAGGGAGCTCGTACGCGACTGGTTGTACCCCCAGCCTTTCATCCTTGGGTACGGTTTGCTATCTGCTCACACCACCACTGGAATTAGGTTGGAAAGGTTTACTCCTACCTCAAACTAATGGATCACAACAAACGATTGAGACGTTAGCGTAAATCCTTGGCTGACACTAACCGTTTGACCGGTTAGCAATTTTCAGGCGGGCGCCCACGAGAAGGACTAAGAATGAGGATTTCTGCCCAGGCTGCCCTATATACTCGATAGCCTTACGAATTTTATCTTTGAGGTCTTGAATCGACGCTGGGCTGTTGGCGTAGACCTTATCTTTCACGTGGCCCCAAAGGACGAAGTCGCAAGTGGTTAAATCACAAGATGTCGGTGGCCTCATCAGTCAAGATGATTTTTCGATGGAATTCCGGATCATTTTCATGCATTTCAAGGACCCAATCAGCAAAGACACGACGTTGTTGATGATCGGCCGGCTTGAGTTCTTGTGTTAACTGAACTTTATAAGCCTTAAGACCCAAGTCTTTATGCAAAATACGTTGTAATGATGTTTGTGGAATGCCCAATTCCAAAGAACGACGAGGAATGGACAAACCTGGGTTTTCTTCAACACTTTCGGCTGCAGCAGCAATATTCTCAGTTGTTCTTGAGCGACGTGCACGGATTTTATTCTTCGCATCACTGAATTGTCCCAACAGCTCGAATTTTTCCACCAATTTCTGTATTGCGGTCCGACAAGGTGCTTCACGACGACCAAAAAATGGTTTAGTTTTGCGAACTGTGACTGCAAGATTTTCACCATTTTTGTAGTGAATTTTAATAATTTCAATGCGTTGTTGAAGCGTGTATCGTTCCATTTTTAGTAATGTAGTAGTAGCGTAGCTTCTACTTGTCAAATGTCAAAGAATAAAAGCGTCAAAAGTGACAGCTACCTCTCATTGGAAAACCCTTTATAAAACCTGAAATATTATCAAACGATGACGAATTATGTGGTTTTAGTGACATAATAATTTTATAAATTTCAAGCGAAATAAGCTTCCTGGTTGAATATTGCTTTGCATTATGTAACTGTTGTCACAATGACTCTCATTACATTTGCAAAAAAATGTATTTATTAAATTTATTTATAAGCAACTTCTATACGCTCAGACACAGTGAGATTATTATTTTTAATTATTATATAAGCAACTTCTATACGCTCAGACACAGTGAGATTATTATTTTTAATTATTAGATTTATTTTTGTTAATGTGAATACTAGACGGCGTGCCCAAGGTATGCTGCAAGTATCTAGCATCTATAACAATTATGGTAGAAGACAACTTCTACATAGCGTTCCGGCAACAATCAACAATCTTCTCCGAGAATTAACGAACATCGTAAACTTTAAAAAAAGAAAAAAAATGATTAAAAACTTTTTTTTGAGCAATGAAATAAATTGAATACCTACATACTAAGCTCTAATTTAATTTAATTTAATCTTCTGCAGATAAGCCTAAGGCTTCGCAGATAAGTATACACAAGTGTTATGTATTATTATGAATAATAAATAATATTAAAGAATATTAAAGAGAGAAACAACTCACCATTCCTCTTTAGACTTACCAAGGTTTCTTGCTAAGCTATTGCTAAAGTATGTATTTTTACATTCTGGTATTTTGATTTTTAATTCTTAAGTCTGTGATTATTCTGATGTTTTTTTCAAGTTTTTGTTTCTTGAAAGTTTTCTGAAAAAGAGCAGATTTTATTGCTGGTTGCCCATGGCACGTACTTCGTCCATCAGCGTTATTTCAGAGCAGAGCCAATGATGCAGAGGTAGGTGCCCAGCCTTTCCAGCACATTCTTCTTTAGATGGCACTATCAGAAACATATTGAGGCAACATAGTAATTCCTAGGCTCGGGCAAAGCTGAGTGTATACAAATAGTATAAAGGGAACCTTCGTCCTCATTTGCTGATTGTCCATACCCAAAGTGTACTGAAATATGAGCAAACGAACAGAGCAAAGATGATTGCTCACGCCAACTCCAAACGGTGGATGAGTATTTCTAAATCCAGCCCCAAAGCAACCCTCTTAGTTGCAAGCTCATATACCCTATCTCCGTACGTACGTACACCCAACCTTTAAAAAAAAAAAAATTAATATCTGTTGGATTAAAAGTTCGACATAATTCCATTGAAAATTATTCACTCACTTAAATGGATAACACTGGCACGACACACCCACTCCAATGCCCATCCCGAAAATAGGCGAAAAATTGCCACAAAGCCTTAAACCAGGCAAAAATAACAACACAGAAACAAATTAAAACTCAAAAATGCTGCTCAAACCAACCCTGCAGCCTACCATTGGGGTTAATTTATGTAACGAAAACCAGACCAGGGGTGGTAACAGTGTACCTCCATGGCACACGTGGCGGGCAATTTTTTAATTAAAAATAAATTCACCACAACCAAAACTTAGCGCAGAAAGTTTTAGACAAAAAGTCTTCTCCCCTCGGCGACGGAGTCTCGAGTCTCTGGCGGGTATTTTCGAATCACTTTATCTTCTTTTGAAATGCTAAACGCATTTTCCATTCGAATTCCATGGCAGAGTGCCCTTCTGCAGGAGGCACACGACAGACCAGACAAACGAAAGGAGTAAAGGACTTGAAGAGTACTATCCAAATGGAATTTAAATTGCTGGCAACTACTCTCAACTCTCAAGATTGCGGGGTGGGAGCGAAAGGTCAGGTGCAGAGCTCAGAGCCGGATAAGGTTCGATAAGATCCTGTGACAGTATTCGTATTCGAATTTGTATTTGTATTTGAATCATAATCTAACAATCGCATATTTTTCCACAACAACAACACTGGGAATGCTTGCAATACTTTATGCCCTCGAAATACCATCAGGTATGCCTGGTCTTTTCGGTATGGTGTGCTTCTGTTTTTGACCGATGGCAAGCAGATTGCATAAGCTGGAACTCGCAATACTCCTACCCAACAAATGACTGGGTAATTAAGACACTGTTGGGTTAAGCTAAGTGGCACTTTTGGTTATTCGGGGATATGCCCTCTCTGCCCTCGGTGTCACCGGCGACTTTATATCAGAAACAGTCTCCCCCCCGGTGTATGTTATTAGGCGCTGCCTGGATGGGATTGGTGGTGATTACTTTCGGTTGTAATTGGTTGTTGATGAGTTCGGATAGTGACAATTAGCTGTGTAGTGTGAGTGTCAAGCCTACACAAAGAGTCCTGCTGCCTTTAACGAACGTAGTAATTATCTTGTTCAGTTGCGGCGCGGCGGGGTAATTGTTCAAGAATTAGTAATTTCGGTTGATTAAGTGATTCTCCACTTGGCGCTCTGGTAGAAGTTTCGGAATTCGAACTGCTTGAGGTTGTAAGCCAGCGGATGAATTGAAAATGTATATTCACCAAAGTAGGGATGGCTACGGTGCATATCGTGGAACACAGAGTTGGTTACAGTTAATCTATTTTAATTACCACCCTCTGAGAACTTTCGTGGTAGGGTGCGTTACCTCGGCGTTGGAGTTGCTCTCTTTGGTGTTGGTGGCAACAGAACAGCGGCCTGAAACGAATGTCTTTTTTGCAAAAGCTACATTGACAGAGGACTGGAAAGGGTTGGTATCAGTGTAGGAGGAGATTTTGTCGTAGAAAACAGGAAAATGTGCGTATTCGGGAATAGTTTTGATTAACTATTACATCCTTCACCATCAAGCGAGCCTTCTACCATGGCAGTCCTGCTATTTTTCATCGGATGTTAATGAAAAGGTAGCAATCATTCAGACCCTAATTAATCATATTTTTTATTTACATGTACCGCTTAAGGCTGTTATGGATGTTCATTTGTAAATTTTTGGAAAATTAAATGCTGCGTACTCATGATCGATATTTATTTGAAAAATTAAAATGTATTCAGTCGCCAAAAACTTTTAATCTTATTACGCCTAGCTCTAAATATTTGAATCCGGCTCGCCTCTTTTTTGTTCATGTGTCCAGACTGTGGAATTCACTACCCATAACCATCAAACAAGTAATAGGTGCCAAGCAATTTAAAAGTGCACACTTCTCGTCATTGTAATCTATTGTTATAGTTTTCATTTTATTTCATATTTCATTTCAGTTTGTCTCTTTTCCCCTTCATTTTCCATCTATTTGATTCCTTCCTCTGTATCACCAATATATTTGTATTTAATTTTAGATTTAATTTAAACTATAAATTTAATTTTAACATTCATTTAATTGTGCTCCTTATTTTCGAAAATCAATTTAATGTGCATAGCCTAGGGAGCTTTCTAGTACTATAAGAGACTTTTGTTCTTATTTGTACCTTGCCAAATAAAATTGAAATTGAATTGAATTGAAACATCTTATGCAAAGTGCTAGACCAAACTTTTAAGCAAATTCGTACCAAAGTATGGTACTAGATGGGCAAACGTAAAGCTGAGCAACAACGTGTATACAATAGTTTTCCCACTGACTAAATTTGCTTGCAAACATTTTTGGCAAATTTTTCAGCCATCCCTGTGCATAATTTTTAGCAATACTTCGTACTAATTTTTATCTAATCAGTTGAAGAACAAGGGTGGCATCTCTGCCTCGTGCTTCATTTTCTTTGACGCTTTCTCACGCAACCATATTTAAAGAACAAGGTGGCAAAAGGAAGAAGTAATGCATTTGAGCTGCAGCTATCTGTTTTCAACAACTCAATTTTGTTCGTAGCTACTTTGTGCGGAAATTAAAACAAAAAAACCTCATACCTAATGTGAAGAAAATCGATAATACTTTGTGCATACAGAGTGGGCCAAATACAAGTTTCTTTTTAAAAATGCAATAAAATGAACAAAATTACATTTTTTCTATCGCTTATGGCTTCATTAGCAAGAGCAAGCACTCGCATTAATTATCGATTACAACGTCGTTCAAGTGTCTGCCTCGGCTAACTTCGCAATAGCGTATTCTGTCACTCAAAATTTTCCATGACCTTGTTGATGGTTTCGGGCAGTAGCACGCATTGCTTGGATATCATTGGCCTTAAATGCTTGAATCGTGTCCGGATTGTTACAATAACATCGGTTTTTCACGGTTCTCCAGAAAAATAAGTCGAAAGGTGAGCCAAGAAAGCTGATAACACGATTTGGGAGTTTGGTGCGCAAAAGATCGATTGTAGCATGGGCTGTGTGGCATGGCGCACCATCCTGCATGAACCAGAGGTCGTCCAAATCCATGTCAGTAAAAAAAAAAGTCGGTAAACATGGCTCTGTAACGCCCACCGTTGACCGAAACGTAGTTCCCAGCCTCATTTTCGAAGAGTCTCACAGTCTCGGCTGCAGCAGCCATATTCTCGTCTGTGCGCACCGGGGACTATGAGAGTTGTCCACTAGCATAACAGTCTCACGAACTTTTTGCACAAACTTACGTACAACAGGCAGTTTATTTCGGCCAAAACTTCTTTTCAAAAACCGCACTGTTTGGGCTACGCAGCATTCACTTTGGAAATAAGTTTTCAATATTTTCCATAGTTGTTCAATCGTAGAGCGATTAATTTCGTTCCGCGGAGATGTGATACTGACTTTTTGTCAAGATTTTGAGCGGGAAACAGCTGCCAGTGTCAAAATAACCTAAGATTTAAAAAGAAACCACTAGATGACCCACCCTGTATAATAAAATAAATTATTTAGAGTTAAATATATATGCTATAGAACTCGAAAAGCAAAATTTGAAGGTGCCTTCGAGTAAAATCGACCATAACTTTTATAAGAATGTATAGCCCGTCCAGACCTAATTGTAAATTTCATGGCGGGTCCCTTCATATTAGATATTTTACTCTCATTGTGACACACAAAAGAGTCTTGCAACAACACATCAAGCAAAAAAAAAAGAAACACAGCAGCGTTGCCGCCTATTTTTTTTTGTACCGCAGAAAATACTTATATAGCAACACAAAAACACCTATTTATGAAAGAACAATTTAAATGGCAAAAAAGATAAAGTGGAGAAAAGCTTTAACAATTTCATTTGATCAAACATGCCCTTAAGAGAAAATTTTCCACTCCTTTTGGATGGGCTATAACACTTTATTAATAAATAAGTGTTGGTTTATTTCCCTTTCATTTATAAAAAGTACTAAAAAAGTGTACGGAATCTTTGGATTTTCAAATAATTTATACCGAAAAAGGCCTCGCTGATAATCACCCCTATCGAGGTATCCGTTCGGAATGAAATATTCTCCGATTTTTACGAAATCGAAGAAATTCCATTCGAGATATCCGTTCCAACACAATTTTCGTAAAAATTGTCCGATGACGCATATAGCGACCTTGTCGCTAGTGTTCCTTAAACATCGTTAGTTCAACATTTCGATAGTATCGATAGTTTCAGAATAAAACTACGATTTTCTAAAGACGGGGTTGTAAATTTGTCCATAATTTATTAATAAAAAAACATTTAAAAACAAACATATTTTATTAAACGAAGATATGCACATCTATGCAACGATTGTTTGTTTGTTGAAATAAGAAAAATTAAAATATGTACAAAAAAACAAAAATTCGAAATCACTTTCACTGTGCACATTGTGCAATTTGCAGTAAAGAGGTTGCCTCTCTTTTGCCAAAGTTTTGTTATTGTGCACATTGTGCAATTTGCAGTAAAGAGGTTACCTCTCTTTTGCCAAAGTTTTGTTATTGTTTGTTCTTTTTTTATGCATAATGCATATCTAGATATTAGAATACCGAAGCAGTGATCAAGAAATGTTTTAAAAGGTCTCGCATTTGTATTTTATTATAGTTTAATTAAAGGCGCCTATTTTTTTCTTTCAGTACAAAAGATGTATTGCTTTATATGTAGAAAAGAAGTAGGTACTGCTATTAACGAAGTACTTCTTTTACGTACATGTTTCACCGGTTTTATCAGTACTTCTACGTTTGCATTGAATATGTGCTCACATATGCGTTTCGATAGTATCGACAGTTTGTTTACTATCGATGTTAAAGAACACTACTTGTCGCATTGCGTGGAAGGATCCCTTTTGACAGCTACACGGCACATTTTTTCCGAAGCTCTCCGATAAATACTACTAATATGCTTAATTTGTTTTTCCGAAACGGATAGTTCGATCGGGGTGAATGACTCTATATGCCCCTGAATTAAAATTAAACAATTGCTTACTTTTAGGGGTACGTAAATTGCATTCCTTTATGGGTAAATGATTCGCTCCATGGAAAATAGGTTCTAATCTTAGATGAATTATTTTTGAAAGAGTTACTATGCTAACATTGCGGCGACAAATTGAATGTAACAAAAATGGTTTAATTCTATGGGGAATTCGTAACTGCATTTTACCCGTCTTAATGGCGACATATACCCACGATTTTTTGTTTGTGCACATCTATGGCGCAGTAACTTTTGAAATGATATAAGTTTTATTCTCCTCATTTCATAATAAATACTTAAAAAGTGTACCGAAACTTTTGATGTTCAAGTATTAATATAATGATGATATTTTTATAAAAATATTGGCCCGAGATTATAGTCAACGTATATTCGGAGAGATAAGTAGATACAAAGTAACAGCACTCTAACCTCTAAACGCGGTGCCTAACTTGTTATATAGCTACGCTTTTAAACCTACATGTATGTAGAACTAGTACCAACGTCAGAGCAGGTGCGCATCAATTTTTTTTTTTAAACAGACCCAAGTATTGACTGTTTGATAAACCAAGCATAGTTTGGGAAATTCTCTTAAAAGCAAATTTGATGTCGTTTTCCATTAGGATTTCCAGATTTAGCTGGAACATGAAATGCGATCAATTGTTTTCATTTGTGTTGTTCCGTCTTATAAAAATCAGCTGTTCTTAAATTCGAATTTGTGTTTACAAAAATCCATTCCTTTATCCACTGCTGCAGCCAAATGAAGATTTATCTCTATTTCTCACAGACCCATCGTCTTACAACGTAAATAATAACACACATCAACGTTTGACAAATGTCAAATGTTTTGGTGATAGTGAAAGTATGTGTAAATCTCGCTCAGAAATCGAGATTCGCAAAATTGCTCTGACTCGGAAAAAAGTGCTTGGAACATAAAATCTGACAGCCAGCTGATTTCGAGAGCAGAAAAACTGCTCTGAATCTGAAATGACGGCAAAATAAAATCAGAGTAGAATACTACGACTACTACTGCTCTTGAATATTCCGATTTTCGATCAAGAACTGAACAGTTATTTTATCAAATCTGTGGCAATAACAATAGTAAAACTCTTCATCATTGAAATCTATAGAGATATCGAGATCTTCAAAGATATTAGTATCTTGGGAAGACATTTCTTTTTAAAAACCTTCGAAAAAAAGTTAAAAATTTTAAATTTTGATAAAATGTACTTTTCGTGGTTATAATTTTAATACCAGGCAATAACGATAAAGAGGGTTTTATGTTGAATACAACTAGCGAAACACTGATATGGACATTGTCGCGTAGTAAAATAATTTTGAATTTAAACCACATATATTCATATGTCAAATCGTAATGAAAAAGCAAACTATTAGGTCTGTTCCTTTACTTTTATAGTAAGAATGGAAAAGGCTGTCAAAATGGCAGCGGTGGGGATATATGCTCTCACAGAGAGAGACACAAACGAAAAAGTCAGGGAACGCTTTTGCAGTAATCTATGAAAATGACAGATGCATAGTTCAAAAATTCAAAAAAGTGGAACAAAAAGTCGTTAAAATATCGTATAAACTCGGAGAATGTGCTAATTTACAAACAAAATTAGTTGACGGATCTACCAAGCGATGAAAGTGATTCAGAATTAATCGAACTTCTTCTTCATAAATCCGAGTATGTATATGGAAGAGGAAAATGACACGGTATTAAAAGTTACGTGGAGGCGATTGTCCTTTCTTACTCCCTTCCTTACAGCAAGGAAGAATTTCGTCGCGACATTCGAAAAGAATCTAAGGAGAGCATTCAATTTTATTTTCCCGACTATTGATACCATTTTAATACGCAAGAAATCAAAACAAATGCACTCATATGTCAATTCTTACACCAAGAAATTTGTTGAGTAAAAATTCATAAGATTGTCAGTGGAGGGGTAATATCTTGCTCTCTCGATGACGCTCTCCTTTACGAATTTTTCGAGTTAAGGAACGGCATTGAGTAAAAATTCGTAAGATCTAAAAGTAAAGGAACAGACCTATTGTAAATACAGATCAGGTGACAATTAGTTGTCACTGGAAAATCAGAGGCAGTCCTATGGAGGACCACAACGCTCGAGTGGAATGCATTTGCCCAACTGAATAAATAGAATGTTGATAAGGCTTCCTGGATTGTTACTCGATCACAATAAATTTATTTATTTAATATTGTTTTCTTCGAACTTTTAAATCGTGCGCTTCTGTGTGCAAAGCGTATGGTAGCGCATCACATAAGTTATAAAAAAAATCTAAACTAGCGCCATTTCCATTGCAACACCAACAAAGAACAATTCTGACGTCAATCAATTCACAGCTTTTTGTTGTTTATTTATTGGCATCCCTACCCCACTTAAGCCGTGTCAGGCTTTAGATCTAGCAAAACGCACATTGTGGACATTTGTGCACATTAAAAATACTTCCGTAAGAAATCGCAAAAACCTCATCAAAACACCAATCACACTGCCCAGGAATCATCTTTGGAAACTTTTCGCATTAGCTCCGCCAGCATCCTGTTATAGTCCTTAAAAGTTTGTTTCAAATTAAAAATACTTTTGCTTTCCTATTCGCACTCTTCAAACAGTGATTTTATTATACTCCTCCGGCATATCCTGCCATCGAAAAATCCCTCATCAAAAGAGATAAATTATTATTGTCACTTTTATTCCAGCTCACGTGTTGGTACTCCACTAACCACAACGGAAATGCCATCCTAGTCTGAAAATATATCCTTGAACCTTAATTAATGTGATGGCAGGGATATTTTCCCACATTCTATACCTATAAATCTATTGCCAGTCATGTTGAGTTTTCACTCAAAATACAAGCAAAAAATAAAAATGAAAAACCCCAAACCCCAAGTCGCACGGGCTAGGAGCATTAGAACAGTGCCTGTCGTCTACTTGGTCCCTCAGTTGTCAGTTGCGAAGTTTTAAGAGGTCATTGAGATGAGGACGTGATCAGGAGGCAAAAAAAAACACCTCAGCTACTTCTTTGGCTTTCAATTTGCCGCTGTAAAGTGTGCAAGTGGTGTTCTATGTGGCGATGGACGCCCCCGCTCACGACTCCCCTATTGGGCGACACTTCTACGAAAAGTTTACTCTGCACAATTTTCCTATTGCCTTAAAATAGAGAAGAACTTATTGGGTTTGATTAATTTTTATTTGGTATCGTGTTGGCAGTCATAAAATGAACTTTTTGCCATTCATCTCGATATGGTGGATATAATGGAATAATTTTCATGAAAAACCCACAGGCTGTTTGAAAAAAAAAACGACATTAGATGTCAAAGGAAAAGTTGAGTTCACATTACAAGTCATTATTAATTAAAACTTCAGTTAGAAATATTTGGAGACATGATCATCAAATGGAACTAACTTGTGCCTAATCAGCTCAGCAAATAAAACCACAACTTGTGCAATGGCGGCGCTCAACTGAGAATCCTTCGATAAACTCGTAACTTTGCAGAACGTAAACGTCATTGAGGATGAACAAAAATATCCCACAAACCCAATTCGCACAGACAATACTGCCAGTCGGAGTAGGTTTAGGTGGTTCAGTTGTTCAACATTTAGGAATCATCATGCTTCAAAGGACACAATCGTACTGCTTTCTATTCCTATATCCCTTTTTCCCTTGCCTACCTTGTTTTTGTTTTATCCACAATTTGTGTTTCCTTTTATGTGGCTTTTTTCCGCCAGCTATTCTGAAAACTTTCCTTTTCACATGGCAATTAAGCTGAAGAGAAGAAGATAGAACACAAAATAGCAAAAAAAAAGTGCCGACAGGCTTGGAAACATCTGTCACGCCATAGATGACAAAATAAATGCACATTTATACGAGTACATCCGGCATGGGGGGTATCAATTCATCTCTGGACATGTGATGATTTCATGAGGCTTTTGCGGGCATGCCTACATATAAAACGTATCTGGAGGAAAGTGTGGTTATGCAGACCGAAGGAGATAGTATTCAAAAAACGAAATATTCTATTTGAATAGATTGAATTAAAGCCGGTCACTGGACTACTTTGTAAGTCTGAGTGGAGGATTTTTTTTTTCAATTTTAAGAAATTCTATTTCACTGACGGAAAGTCTCCGACCATTAATTTAGAAATCGTTTCTGAGTATCATATACTGTGGAAAAGTAGTGAGCGAACAAAACAGGAGTAGAGAGCGAGCGATAAGCAAACAAATTTACATTGAGAATCCGCTTTACCGATAATCATTTTTAGTGACTTAATTTACTTACTTACTTACTTACTTAGGTGGCGCTACAGCCCGGGGTGGACCTGGGCCTCAACCAATACGCCTCTCCAGTTAGCGCGATCTTTGGCTAACTGCCTCCAGTTGCGCACTCCAAGTTGGTTGAGGTCCCCTTCCACTTGCGCGCGCCACCTAAGGCGAGGTCTTCCTCTACTGCGTTGTCCCTCCGGGTTTGAATCGAAGACTCTTCGGGCCGGAGCGTTGGTGTCCATTCGCTCTACATGTCCTAGCCATCTTAGTCGACTGATGCGTACTTTTCTGACCAGGTCGATGTCGCTGTACAGCTCGTAGAGTTCGCTGTTAAATCTCCTCCTCCAAAGCCCGTCAACGCAAACGGGACCGAAAATCAATCGAAGAATTTTGCGTTCAAAACGACCAAGGAGATCTTCATCCGCCTTTGATAGCGTCCATGTTTCTGCGCCATAGAGTAGGACTGGGATGATGAGGGTCTTATATAGAGTCTCCTTAGTGGTTCTTGACAAGGCCTTCCTTCTCAATTGCCTTCTTAGGCCAAAGAAACAGCGGTTGGCAAGTGTAATTCTTCGATTGATTTCTGATGTGATGTCGTTGTCAGAATTTATAGCGGAGCCGAGGTAGACAAAATCCCTAACTACCTCAAAATTATAGCTGTCTGTCGTGACGTTCTGACCGATTCGTCGATGTTGTGTTTCCCTTCTTGTTGACAGCATATATTTTGTTTTGCCCTCATTCACCACTAAGCCCATTTTTGCCGCTTCTGTACTGATACTTGCAAACGCACCAGTGACAGCTCGCTGTGTTCTGCCAATGATGTCGATGTCATCAGCGTATGCAAGTAGTTGCACAGACTTCTGGAAGATTGTGCCTCTGGTGTTGGCTTGCGAGTTTCGCACAATCTTCTCAAGAATGATGTTGAAGAAGTCACACGACAGCGCGTCACCTTGTCTAAATCCTTTTTTGACATCAAAGGTCTCGGTGAGATTGTTTCCGACCTTTATGGAGCAGCGAGCATTCTCCATCGTCATTCTGCACAATCGGACGAGTTTGGCAGGGATGTCAAAACTAGACATAGCTCTATACAGCTCGTCTCTATAAATGCTGTCGTATGCGGCCTTAAAATCGATAAAAAGATGGTGAGTATCGATCTGGACTTCTTGGGTTTTCTCCAGGATCTGCCGTAGTGTGAATATTTGGTCGGTTGTGGACTTACCGGGCCTAAAACCGCACTGGTAGGGACCAACCAGATCGTTGACAAAAGGTTTCAGGCGTTCACACAGTATGGCAGACAGGATCTTGTATGCGATGTTAAGAAGACTGATACCCCTATAGTTGGCGCAGTTTAGAGGGTCTCCTTTCTTGTGGATCGGGCAAACGATGCTGAGGTTCCATTCATCAGGCATACTTTCCTCCGACCAAATCTTGGAGACGAGTTGGTGTATGCTCTCTACCAAGTCATCTCCCGCTGCCTTAAAAAGCTCGGCAGTCAAGCCATCTGGTCCAGCAGCTTTGTTGGTCTTAAGCTTGGATATTGCTATCCTCACTTCGTTTTGGTCGGGTGGACGGAAGTCTTGGCTTTCATCGTCTAAGTTGTATGGTTCGTTCTGCCTGACAGCGGAATTTGGGTCGTCTTCGCCGTTTAACAGTTTGCAGAAATGGTTTTTCCATATCCTCAGCACCGACTGTGACTCTACCACAAGGTTTCCTTGTTCGTCTCTACAGGTCTCTGTTCGGGTCTTGTTGCGATTGCACGTTCTTTTTACCCTTTGGTAAAACTTCCGAACATTGTTCCTGGAGTAGCACCTCTCTATTTCCTCGATCGCGCGCTTCTCGTGCTCTTTCTTTTTCTTCCGGAGAAGCCGATGTTCTTCCCTCCTCTTTTGCTCGTAGAGCTCACGAGCTGCCCTCGTCCTTCTGTGCAGAGCCGCTTTGTACGCGCTTTGTTTTGCTGCATGTGCTTGCCGGCATTCTTCATCAAACCAGGGGTTTCGTGTGGGTGGTCGTGTGAAACCCAGCACATCGGTTGCGGCGTGACTTAATTTAGGTTTAATTTTTTGAACTCACAATTTTTTCCATACAAAATTGCATACTGTAACCTACAAAATATGTCACGTGAAGGCTAAAAATGATTATTAGTAAGGCCCATGACTTTCGCCATATTCCATAGAAATGAAGGAAGTACACTGGCCGGGATTTTCGCTATTAAATCATAAATTTAGCGAGAATTAACCGTTAAAGTGTCTCCCGTATTATTTAAACAATTCCTTAACTAAACTTCGATCTACTACCTGAAGCTATATGCAAGAACTAAGAGAGCGAAATACTTATTAATCTGAAACAAAGTGAATTGCTGGTTAAACTTCAGACTATCGCACCAACGAATACTTTTGATTTGTCTGCAAAATATGTCAAATTCAAATTGCTATTATCCAAGATTTGGTCAATACTATTTGCAGGACTCCAGGACAATTTTCAAATAGCGTTGAAATGTTGTTCAAACAGACAGTTTTTTGGGGTTTTTCGTGAGTTTTTTTGTGGTTCGATCATAATTAAGAATCCGCTTTACCGATCGAGACGAGTTATATATACATTCGTTTATTGTTTTATTTCCATTTGTTCTCCGCAATATTGTACAAAGAGTTGTTTTGTATAGCAAAGTAGATCGAAGATCGAAGTTTTGTTAAGGAATTTTGTGAAACACAACCTCTAAGTCTGAGTTTTTTATAAGCGATTTGAAGGCATTTTTCGGGGTGTTTTTCAGTGCTTTTTCAAATTTGAAAACTCATTAAAAGCACTTTAAAAGAAAGTTTACAAACGCTTTAAATAAGAATTAAATTAAATCCAACAAAAAAGAGTGCCCCTCCAAAAAAATGCAATTAAAAAGTCTTAGAAGCGGTTAAAAAGCATTAAAAACACTTTGAAAAAACCCATGAAACACAAGTTAAAAATCGCATTAGAAATTCGTTGATATACTCATTAAGGGCCGGTTTGTTCAATCTTGGTTATCTTTAACCATCGGTTTTTCCATCTGGTTATCATCGACTGTGTTTGTTCAGCAAAATATTAACCAGAGATACGTTGGTTTGGTTAGTTAACCAGAAAAATCGATAACCAGCCAATTTTGCGCGGTTAATGAGATCTAACCAATGATTTTCTGGAATTTCGTTTGTTCAAGTTTTTTAAAGACTGTCAAGGTATTAATTTTGACGTATTTGCTATACAAAACAACTCTTTATTGCGGAGAACAAATGGAAATAAAACAATAAACGAATGTATATATAACTCGTCTCGTCAGTTTCGTGGAAATTTAAAACTGACAGATGTATAGAATACGGCACACGCCAGTCTATTTAAGTAAGAGTAACGGTCCTCAACACAATAATGGAATCGAATGATGAAGTAAGATTATTTTCAAAATTTTTAGCCGGTGACAGCTCTCATCAAGCGCACTCATTGGACAAAATATTGAAAGAATGAAAAATGGTGACGGCCGTTGAATAAATTGAGATGATCCAATTGTATTAGTTGTGGCTTTAATTCAGCTTTGTTTGTCAAGAAATTGCTTATTGGCTTAGAACAACAAGATTTTATTCTTCAAAAAGGCCTGTATCATTTGATTCTGACATTCATGTGCTAAACAAATTTTGCGTGTAGTTAGATTACTGAAAATAAATTCATTAATAAAATACCTTTAAAAATTACTTATCAAAACCAAACGAACCCGGAAAACAAATAAATGTAACCATAGATTCGGTCACAACAAACACTCATCGGTTATCACAGATTTAAAATCAGGGGTTAATCTATATCTCGGGTAACCCAACCACAGATTTAACCAGCCGTGAACAGACCGGCCCTAAAAACATTTAAAAAAAAAACAAGCGAAAGCAATCAAAAAAATTGAAGAGGGGATCAAAATCGCCAAAATTGCATCAAAAATATCAACAAAAGTCTTTTTACAACTTAAGAAAAACACATCATAAAACGTTAAAGTAAATACAACAAAAATTCGTCCAAAAAAAATTTAACTTTAAATTTAACGCATAAAAAACATTAAAATAAATGCAGCAAAAACGCGTCAAAAGATGCTTCAAAAACTCAATTAAAACATGTAGAGATGCACTTTAAAATATATCAGAAAAACGCATTGAAAAATAAATCAAAAATGCGACTGTATTCATCAAAAGAGGACTCAAAATATAGAAACAAATCCCTTTTAAAAAACTTCAAAAACTTGTCAAAAAAAAAAAACATTACAATAAATAAAAAAAAAAACGAGTCAAAAAACGAATGAAAAAACGCGAAAACTACGGTCTTGCAGAGCTTAAAAGGAATATCAAAATTATTAACAATGTGAATTATTGAACCAATTGAATGCAACCGACTAGAGTGTAGTAAAAAGTTTTCACCTTAAGGATCACATTTTTCATAACTACTAACAACATAAACAATAGCAAAACAATATTATATTGCATCACAAATAAGTATCTTATTTCTAATCCAAGACTAGGTGATCTTTGTGCAAGTAAAATAAAGCAAAAAAAAAACCAGACTCGATTCTTTCCACCCAAAAAGGACAAATCTATCAAACTCAAAGGCAAATAGACTGGAAACTGGAAATATTATTTACACCGCGACTCCACAGGAGATAATTTCTCTCATAGTGCTCATCATGAGATGAAATATCATGTGTAGTCACTGACCGCATTCAAGAATCTAGTCATCGTAAGTCGACTAGAATGGTCTAGATGAGATGCAACCTGAACGCAAAAAGTAGATTGGTCACGAACGTCACTTTTTCTACATCAGCCACATATGCGACCTGTCAACTCAGTAACGAATTTCTTGACTAGATTCGTCGGCTACCCCTCCATAAACGTCAACTGAAACAGCTTCTCACATGACCGATTTCGACCAATCAAAACCGAGATCACTTGGTGAGAGAACTGTCAGACTTACTAAACTAGATACTTGAACGTCCCCACTCTATTTCATCTCATGATTGGATGTCAGCGATCGCTCTCTGCGATTATTTCTTTGCAAGTATGTCTGAAATGTATTTGACAGCTGTTTTTTTTTTTTGCTTTTCCGTCTGGAAATGACATTTTTTGACTCATTTTATTGTCTCCTCAAGCCGGTGATGTTCTTTAGCGTATAGGTAGTCAACTACAACCTCTTTTGTCGTTGCGATTTACGAAATGAAATGTTATAACATAATTTGCCCAGCAGAGATATGGGAAAATTGTATGGTATAGATGTCTAGTTGGAGAGATATATCTCTCCAGGGGGACAGGCAGAAGCAAAGATAATGGAATACAGAGATATATATCTTTCCAGTGGAAAGGCGACTGCCTATAAGCTGTTTTCCGAAAAATTCATGAAGTCACGCACATATGCTCATTTCTTTTCTAGTATATGTGAGTTCATGAATTGAACTTTAATGCAAGAATTCGCTATTCCGAAATGTGTATTTCACTATTTTTTTTTATTTTAATCGAAGCCTTAACAAAAACTAAACAAGTTTAACACCAAACACAAAACTATTGAACAGCGCGATGCCTATAAAAGCAAAAGGAATGTTGGCCGGCCATTAGCAACATGCTTTTCTGTACCTCACACGTATTCACAGACGGCGGTTGAAATTACAAAAACAACAATGTAAACAAATGGGTTTTGGGGGGATAGACGTACGAAAGATATCCATCTCTTTTATTCTTTCATCTCTGGGCAGAAGTTTCCACCCAGTGTAAAAATTAAGTTGGAAGCGCATGGCAAAACTAAGGGCTGTGTTCATTAAGTGCTTTATGTTGAATTTATCATGATGTGTCTGATTTCTGGACGTTGTAAAAAGAAACGTGAAAGGTGACAGTTTTTCCCGTTTTCTGGGTTAGTTTTTCCTTTTTCCCAAAAAATAAAACCGTAAAACCGAAAAAATCCCTCAATCTGGCATCAATGGTTGTTACGCAGTTTAAGTCAAATTGTATATACCAAAAGTTCAATAAAAGCAAATGCAAAATTCAGCAATCATTTGAACGGTGCAATTGACCATATACAGTCCATTCATTTAGTTTTTAGTTAATTTTAATAAAGAGCGTAAGTCCATAATCCAACTTCTTTCTTTTTTATTTAACAATATGAACCAAATGAAAGCTGATTTTCTTAGTTTAATTCCCGCACCTACTTCTTGGATGTGTCTTCCTATGGAAAATAGGAGCTTAAACGCCATTTATTGAGCTGAATGCGTCCAAGGGTCTTACGTGCTGCATGGCTGTATCAGCTAATCAACTCGGAAATTTATCAATTTAACATCAGTTACGTCAAAACTCTTGACCATATATGTCATATGTTAAGTCAAAACTCTTGGAAAATGGTCAAGATGTCAACTGACGTCGCCGTCATTAGCAACCTAAATTGCATTATGTGCTAGTGCAGTGAGTCGTTTTAATATATTTTTGCAGCAAAAACAACTTAAAAGAAGGTGGCAGATTTAACTCAGCTTTTCGCAACTCTTTGCCATTTGGTACAGCAACGAAAAAAACACCCCCACCAACTGACCACACAGTGGTCAGCGGGCCTGCCGCTTTTATTATCCATATTATAAAACCGCCACTTAAACACCATCATATCTGTAAAACATAAATTGTCCCACCACTCGGTGTCGGTATACTGTGCGGTTTGCGCGTAGGCAGGTTGTCGGATATGCAAAAATGTCATCCGAAAAATAACATTAAAGCCATTCGGCCTGCCGGCAATTCATTCCCACGAAAACATCATGATATTTGAATAAATTTCGGTCCACTACACCTACACACAGCCACATCTCCGACTCTAGGCAGCGCCAGGATCATGTAAGCCCACCCCTTCGCATCTAGGTGCTACATGGCAAATAGTAATAAAAAGCAAACGCTCTCAAAATTCCTATCATGTACGAGAACACTTTTCGGTCGAGAGATGTCTCGTAAAAAACTGAATTTGTTTTCAAGGTGATTATAGTTAATAACCACTTTGGGTCCCATACCCGCACCAGGACCAGAAATATTACGTTTTCCGCAAGCACATGTGTGCTGGCCAAAGCACATCGGAAGCTCGCCCATCCCCCGCACATGAGTGCGTGCGTGCGTGCGGTTCGTTGTCATTGTCAAAAAATATACATTATTATGGATTTTGTAGGCATTGTGCGGTACACGCTCTCGAAGCGAATATAATATCCTGATGGTGAATGTCATCCCCTTTTGTGTAAAATTTTGAATTTCATTTTGGGACGTCCTAACGACGACAACGACAACGAGTGCCAGTGCTCTGTAGCACACACTGCGCTGGTGCGGTGCCCTCTTCTTTGTGCGGTTTGAGTGGAATGCCATGAACCGAGTAGTAGGTTCTTAGTAGAATCATCCAACATATTGGCCTGCTGGTAATGTCATTTGAATGTCTGTCGTGTGGGCATATTCGTAGTCGTAGTCAACTGGGCAACATCAGCAGGAGCACCACCGATACCAGCCAGCATGTGCGAAATTTATGTAGCGGACCGAACAAATCCCAGCACTTAATTCTCGTTTCCAACTAGAGGATATTATAGGAAGCGGCGACGAGTGGGAGTGCTGTTGCTGTTCGTGCTGCCACTTATACCAGGCTTTTAAGCCATCAAGCTATTTCACAATAAATTGTTAAACCATCCTTTTGGTTCTCTATCTCTATGCCCAGCGATAAGGGATAGCACACACAACGCAAACGCACCAGCGCCATCGGCTGTGAACAACAACAACAACTACACCAACAATATGACATTAAGGAGAAGCCCCTACATCTCTATGTGTGCGGTTGGTCTTGGGAGGCAAAACATATTTATTGGATTATAATAATATAAACTTGTATTCCATGGGGTAATCTTTCAGCTCGTGTTAGTCCTGCGAAAGTCCTTGGCAAGGGCGGGCAGGCCCCGTTGGAGCAACAAGGCAACATCATAGTAAATTATAATATTGTCATGTTAAAGGTTGAGTACAAGTCGATAATGTCCTTGTGTTGCCGTTCGTAAACAATGGAAAATTTTAGTGCGTGTCCTGTCCTAGGCGTACCAATAGGTGGATGTGCTTTGGTTTCAGATTCGGGTATAAACTGTTGCTCTGCGGAGGCGTTCAAACTTACAAACGAAACGGCACGAATGAGAATAGTAGTTTATGATGTGGCTACACATGGGAGCTTTGTGACTAGAGCAATTAAATCTCGCAACTGATGCCGCAATTGGTTTACGGTTGGAAAATTAATGGAAATGCGAATCGCGTACGACAGGAGGTGAACGTCAAGGCTTAGGTACATCAACGGGCTAATAATGCTGCCGTCATGCGACCCCAAACGAGGTGAGAGTTGATCGCCCAACCAGATGTATTCAAAAATGTTTCTCTTTTTTTTGGGCATTGTTTAATGTGATTTATAGGTTAGGTATAGGGTCTTAATGGCAAAGGTGTGTTTCCTGATCTCCTAAATATTTCTTCTCTGGTCATGAACTTGCATTAAGTAGTAAATCAACAACCAACTAGTTCGACACGGCATGCAAGGGACTTTCAAGTATCAAGTTAAGTAAGTCTGACAGCTGTCTGACAGCTGTCTGACTTGATGTACCTCAGTTTTTATTGGCTTAGATCGGTCATATGAACAGCTGTTTCAGTTGACGTTTATGGAGGGGTTCGGCGACGAATCTAGTCAAGAAATTCGTGACTGGTTACTAAGTTGACAGTTGGCATATGTGGCTGACGTAGAAAAAGTGACACTCCCGACCAACGCCAACCCACTTTTTGCGTTCAGGTTACATCTAGTCCAGACCAAGCTAGTCGACTTAAGATAACTAGATTTTGTAATGTATACCCATTGCAAACTATCGAAGCCATAATTTCCTTACCTTAGACAATTTATAAACCCATCGCAATTTGTCTGTACGATATTCATACACACTCCGATGAACACGACAAGATGGCTGAGCTTGACAGTCGACAATGCATCACCTTAATTCATGTGTTTCTACCAGGGTTCGGACTTTTTAGGAAATAAATAAAATCTACTGCACCAATGCGCTCGACTGACAATCTACTGCAATTTATGTGAATTTCGGAAATCTTAAATCAAAATTGAATATTTATTTATTTCATATCATCTACTAGCTAAGCTATACAGATTACAATATAAGTATATAAATTATATAAAGACAATGTACTTAATACTAAGATAATGCTGCCAAATTAAGTATAACACTTTTGAAGCGATCGCGTGAATAATAAAGGTCAACAAAAATATAAACATGAACAGGTCGAAGAAGAAGGTTTCTTTCCCTCAAAGGTCTGGTTGGGGCATAGATTGCCACTAAGGCTAAAAGAGATGGACAATTAATGTGATAGCATAATAAATCCCTTATTAGCATGATGTCATGGGCTTTTCTTCTAGAACATAAAATTGATATGCTCAACAATTGACAACGAGTCCGGTTAGAAATTTCAAAATCCCAGCTCATTTTCGGGAAAATGTATTTTGTGAAACGCCTCTGGATTTTTTCAATGCGATCTGAGTGAATTTTATAGAATGGGGTCCATATAACATCAGCATATTCAAGCAGAGATCTAACCAACGCAATAAAAAGCGAAATAAGGGTATGAGGATCCGAAAATTCCCTGCTATTTCGTTTTATAAAACCACAAAGCTTATTTGCTTTGGCAATAACGTGGTCAATATGAGATGCAAAGGTGAACCTCGAATCAATTATAATGCCAAGATCTTACACTTCATCGACTCTGTTTAATACAATAGTGTCGTTTCGTACTGAAACTCCAAATGATAAGAACTTCTGTAGAAGGATATAATACAGGATTTTTTTAATATTCAAGTGTAGACAATTTTTGACACACCAGACAGATAAGTTTCTTAGATCCTGTTGTAAAAACTCGCAGTCAAGTGAAGTTTTGATTTTAAGAAACAGCTTTAAGTCATCAGCATACATCAAGCAATGTGAACATTTTATTGCACACGATATGTCATTGATAAAAATTATTAACAGGAGCGGACCCAAATGACTACCTTGTGGTACTCCCGAGGTGCACCCAAACGATCGTGAAAAGTAATTATCTATTTTGACTCTTTGAATCCTCCCAATCAAATTAGATCTTATCCTATCAAGCATTGCTGAGTAAAATCCAAAACATTCAAGTTTTCTTAGCAATATTAGATGATTGACGGAGTCAAATGCTTTACTGAAGTCAGTGTAAACACAGTCGACTTGATAACCATCTTCGATAGCATTGATGGTATAATGAGACAAGCAAGCTAAATTAGTAGTAGTGGACCTACCAGTGACGAAACCATGCTGTGTATCACAAAAAAATTCCTTAACTGAAAATTCAATTTTCGATTTAACAATACTTTCGAAAAGCTTAGGCAAAGCGGATAATTTGCAAATTCCTCTGTAATTTTCAATATCGTTCTTGGATCCAGATTTAAAAATTGGAATAAGAAAATACGACTTCCATTCATCAAGAAAAATACCGGAGGACAGAGACATGTTAAAAATATGATAGAGGGGAGTGAAAATAGCTTGGGAACACATTTTCGTTTCTTAGTATTTTTTTTAAGCCCACTGCTTACTGGAAACACTGTTTATTGATTCTGCAATCTATAACAATATATTTTAAAAGAAAATGTGCATGCCATCTCGTTTTGACTGCATTTGCCTTGCATGAACTTATACTGAAGTCATTTCTCAAGTGTGTCTTTCTCTGTTTCTAAATTGATTGTTGTACAATTTAAAAAAAAAAATATTTGAAAACGTCATTTTTATCGAATTTTTTTCTAAATTCAAAATCTACTGCAACAAAAAGTTAATCTACTGGAATTTTTTTTAAATCTATAGCGAAATTTTACAACTGAAGTCCGAACCCTGGTTTCTACAACCGAAACAACTTCTCTGTGTAATAATAAATTAATCTCCAGCCATTCCTCGGCCCATTTACTTAACAATCACACATTAGATGTGTCATCGACGCAACATAATTTATTTCAAAAAAAAAAAAGTCAACCGCTTTTGACATTTCCTCCGACGGAAAAAAACAAAAACAACTCAATTACTGCCGCAATAACAATTCGATTAAATGAACAAACACAAAAATGCCAGGACTCGTCCAGCATATGAATTACCATCACCGCATAATCTATTTTCTTTGTGAACCATTTCGAACCGCACATCATTATCCTTCCGAAAAATAGAAATGGGGAACCTACACCGACCGGAAATTCCTATTCATTTTTTGTTTTTCGGTCTCATTGTTAAGGAAGAGTGGGGCCTGTGGAAAATTTCGAAATCCCATTAAAGCGAAGGAGATTCTTTGAGCTACAAACGCTCTCGCCTTTAACGAATTATTTATTTTTTTTTTTTGCTCGTGTGTCCCCGCACATTCACATTCTGTTATAGTGCATGCCATAGCGAGGATATGGGAGAAGAAGCCATTAATCTTTTTGACAAATGTCAGATACCATGCCACGGCCAATTCGACTCACACCACACAAGACCAAGAGTAAAAGGAGTGTTACTGTCGACTTGGAAAAAATGAGCCACAACCTTTTGGTTCTTTATCGTCCTTGAATCCAGCAGCTAACAAAAAAAAACAAACGAGCTTATTACTGATACTGGAAAGGACGTGATTGTTTATTCAACTAAGTTGGTTAAAATGGAGTCTCGAACTTATCCGAACACAGAATGGAGAAGGATACCAACTCATATCCCTATGCCGCATATTTATCACAGTATGTGAATATTTACAGGACACAACTGCGTACGTAGCTCCGAAGCGAACGTAATATAGGATAAAAGATACAATGTCATACAATCGTTTGGCAAGAATTATTACGCCGAAAATGTGAAATAATATTTCGGAGAGTTTCGTTAAGAAAATGGAGTACACTCGCTTGTACGTTTCGGGTTGTATGTCATTATTATTATCTGTTTGTGGTGTCTCGTATTCGTGGGGCTGGTGTTTGCATGGAGAAGCGGAATCGTCTCAGCAAGTGATAAGTGAGGCGCATATAAAAAAAAGACGACGAAGGGTAAAGCACGGATAAGGCAATCATCATATTTTGGAACGTGCGAGGATGTGAATTAATAATGCCACAAAGTATCATATATACATATGGTGGCCAACGTGACGGATTAAGGAGTTCGTATATTTTGTTGAACGTGCTCTTAGGAAACACCAAAAATTATGTTAGATGGACAATGGAAATGTCCTCTCTCATAGGGTTTTCGATGATGAAAGGGGATATGTCCTTTCAAATAGGCTAAACGAAAGAATGACACCCTAGTTACGTGCGGCAATGACCGTTCTTACTATCGGAAAACTTAGCGGGACGAGTGCTTCTTCCAACTTCGAGGGAAGGTTTTATGAGGTGGTGTTCTCGTTAACATATTACAAGTGTTGGTGTGCGTGTGATTCGCTCTCTTTTTACTTGGCATTGTGTCTTGTCCATATCATTTCATTCTATCGTATGCATCTTAGGTTCACTTGACCTGGCAATACCGTTCGATGTTTGGGCTCTGTCGGAAGGAGGCAATGCACAAGTTTACAAAAATTGTTCTATACTTTAAATTTTCCTTAACGATGGATATCATTCTTGTAATCGGAACTGGTCGCCATATCCCGATTAAAGCAGGATGTCAATCCTCAAAAGAAATCGCGTTGCCACACCATTTACTTTTTGAAAACACTCATATTCTTACAAATCCTTTGAAGAGTTGAACGTCAAAGAGCAACAGCTTAAGATGTTTTTCCCTTTACGTCCATAAGTACGAAAAGCTGCAACTCTACACGATCCTGGTACAGTTCGATTATTCAAAGTCGCTTACTGTTAGAGGAAAGTATTTCATTAAATTTGTAAAGCCAGCGTGACACACTCCCACTTATTCATGTGTTTATTCTTTCATCTTTGAAAGTCCATTTACAAACTCTACTGCACACATTGGCTTACATTTATACACGCTTACACGCTTGTATGACCCAGTAAGTACTTGTTCATAATAATATTCACTTCCTTGCCTTGTTTTTTTTTTATGGTTAATGCATTTCAAACAACAGGGCGCACATAACAGCTAAGGGTAAACATTAAAACGTCACCCAAAGGTAAGGATTTCAACGAAAAGCAAAGGCAAACATCAAATCCGGATGGTGACGATGGCGACACGCAGACCCAGTTAAAATGTTGGAAAGGAAAACGAGTGCTCTGTTTAGCGTCTGTGTTCTGTGCGAAACTACTCCAATAGTTGGGATTAAATTCAGCGAATCATTATGTGTTCCTGGCCATCGAAGGTGGGTAGGTAAGATGGTAAGAAAGAACGTGTTATTATAATGCTAACGCTTCCTTGTGTCCTTCTGTGCATTCACGTGTGCGGACACGGACGCACATAGAGCTTGATGTAGTGACACTCTAGAATAGGATGTGCTATTGCATTCAGGTTGTTCTTAATGAGCCTAGTGTTACGTAGCCACCTACGTAAGTCTCCTGCTGTCTGGCTGGATGGAATTCTCTTTATCATATGTGCACTTTGGTTTACGTTGACATATAGGGTATCGTATAGTATATTTGTGAAATTTATTTGTCACAGATAAAAGTTGAGATTAATGAAGTGGATTTTTGTCTGTGGAGGGTGTCTTTAAAGACCACCCGAATGTGATTGCAGAAGTATTCGAGAGGTATAGAAGAATATGCCAAAGAAGTCGTATCATTTTATTTTGACACTAATCACCAAAATTTGCTTAATTATTTAGAGCTGTTTTTATTAAGTTGGGGGACTTTTTAGTTGGCAATCTCCCTTTTATTTATAAAGCTTTGGTGTGATCATGGTTGGTGTCCCCCTGTGTATCTGTCAACTGTCATATTATAGGGTATCATATATTCTCCAAGCGTAACGGTTTTTTACTATTATGTGTTTGTTTATTTTGATAGCGGAAGCATTTCTATACAAGTATAGGTACTTTCAAACTGTAAGTGATGCAAGTACACGAGGTCTTTATTTTTTGAAACGACATATGAGTATGGCTGAATTCCAAAACGTCAAAAAAATGCGCATTGTGAATGCACACTGCTTTTCTGATGCCAGGTTACGAATGCTTTTGTGCTGCTTTGCATTTGTTATGCATTTGTTACTGCAAACAAAAGTAAAATTGGCAAATTATTACAAAATATATTAATTTACTTACGACTCACGCCATCAATCAATTTTATTTGGCGTTTCAAACTGAAATGTCAAATATCATTTGCATCATAATCATTACCGATGCTATATTTGCAGTTGTTTGCGCAGTTGGTTGGTTTAGAAATGCGTTTTGGAAAAGTATGCATTGCATCATAGTAATCCGTTTGCGTTTTGGAACGCTTGATTAAGCAGTAATGCAAAAGCACTGCGTTTTGGAATTCAGCCTATTACCTATATAGAATTTGCATAATCCGAAACGTGGTACGTATTGCAATACCGGTCATTATTGGAATTCTACTCCCATCCCTTTTACTGATTTAAGCTTTCGAATTCACAGTTTTAGAGTATGTTTAATCTGAAGAGCTCGCCGAGGTTAAATTTTCCATATAAAATAAGATTCACAATGGGTTCATTTTCAATGTAAATGTTAAAAATTGTTATTTATTTGGGGCATAAATATATAATTAATATAGAGGTTTCGGATAAAAGTCATCAAACTTTAAAAAGTCAAAAGTTGATTTTAACGTGTGGATTTTGACAAGCCGACAAATTCGTCTACCGACTTCTAGCTAAAACACTCAGATGAACTCGATGGCGAACGAAGTGCGAATCACCAGGTTTGTTAGGTCGTATTCAGTTGATGTTGCGTTTATGTAACAACGAATACGAGCCAAAAATGTTTTTCGGGTGTCTCAGATCAACAGGTACAACATTTGAGAAATGATTTCTTGGGATGCAAAAAAGGCTCGGCACAACCGCACTACGCAGAAAAAAACGTCTATAATTAGTTCACTTTGAAAATAGATATCGTCAAACCGCGCTGTATCTAGCGTTTAAACCAAAACGTGTATACTTATGAATAATATGGGGCCTTGATATTTTTATTGACATTTTATACATTTTAGGTCGCCTAATATAATTTACGGATGTTTTCTCCATTGTGATTTCTTAAAAATTAACCGGAAAACTAAAAATGTCCTATGTATTACTCGTATTTATTTTTTATCTGGCCTTGTTGTCGTTCGTGGTAGATTTTTTGTACTCTCAATGTCACCTATTAAACCACATTCAATTGAATGATAGGAATTTGTCCCAGATTCAATCAGTAGGGGAATGCAAATTGAAATTGTGTGGCGGTAATATGAGGACATATATTTTTCAGGAAATCGGAAGCAATATTGTTTCGAATTGGAGCATACCCTCAGGTTAACGGTGTCAGTTCTGATTTTTTATTTTGTTTTGTGTTAAGCTTAGTACGGTGCTCGAGCTAAACTAAATTTTATCTGGTCTCCAACTTTACTCTCCAAACATCAGCTAAAGTCCTAGCTAAATTTTGACATAAAGACTGCTGTGGAGAAATGTCAGAAAAAACAGCTGTTGTTTGTTTTATTGTTTTATGTTTTCGTTTTTTTTTTTATTGAATTCCAAGGACTTCTCTTCTATTTCAAAGGACTCTTGCTCTAAATACTCTTCGTCCTTATATTCATTAAAATCAAACATATTTTAAATACAAAAAAAATACAGCAGAGCGATCTGTCAAAATTTAGCTGGAGAAAATGTACCGACCCATTAAATGGGCGCGATAAATTTTGACAGATACATGAAGGACATTCTGAAACGAAAGTTTGATTAATTAGCTCGAGCTGCGTACCACTCAGCTAAATGGGTTCGCTTAAGTTTAGCTCAGCTAAAGTTTGGAGAGAATTTTGTATGGAAGCGAAAATTTAGCTCGAGCAGCGTACTAAGCTTTATGTGTAAAAAAATTTGTTGGAAAGGTTGATTTAAAAAAAGCGCCGTAGACACAAATAAATGTTTAGTTTTATTTTGATGGCATAAATAAAACAGAATGTTTATTCTTGTATTACTATCAGTTTATCATAAAAATAAGTTATAATAAAAGAGAACTTTTGGCTGGATTTGTCTGAGAAAAACTCCTTTTAAAACTCAAACTAACTAAAACATTTGACATTTATGACATTCCGAGTATTGTTTTTTTATTGAATATAACTTGAATATAACATATAACTTTCCAGTGGAATGGCGGCTGCCTACAAGCTGTTTTCCCGAAAAATTCATGAAATCACGCACATATGCTCATTTCTTTTCTAGTATATGTGAGTTCATGAATTGGACTTTAATGCAAGAATTCGCTATTCCGAAATGAATATTTGAATCGAAGCCTTAACAACAACTAAAAACAGTTCAATACCAAACACAAAACAATTAAACAGCATAATGCACATAAAACCAAGAGGATTTGTGGCCGGCCATTAGCAACATGCCTTTTTTGTACCCCACACGTATTCACAGACGGGGGTTGAAATTACAAAAACAACAATGTAAACAAATGGGTTTTGGGGGGATAGACGTACGAAAGATATCCATCTCTTTTATTCTTTCATCTCTGTTCACAGCCATGGATTGAAATTACAAAAACAACCGCCTACAAATTGCATGAAACGGTGTAAGCCATGGAAAATGCCCATCTAATGCTCTAATTAGAGCTCCATTGTTGTCCCCTCCAAATAATAAAATTCTCAAATCGAACAGTTGTGCAAATTGTAATACAAACGTCAAAAAGACTTTCACTCAAAAAAGTGCGTTCCTTCCTTGTTGACGGAAGCTGCTGGGAAGAAAAAAAATCTTTGTTGTTGATTACGGAAGTTCTAATTTTGTTAAATTACTAATTAATTTTTAAAATGGATTATAAGGTAATGTAATTGCTAAATGTGTGTACTCCAGTTCAAAATTGTTGGTAAAAATCAATTCCTTGTTGTATAGATTTAACTTAATTGTTTACATAAAACGCTGTAAAAATATCATCTCTATAATAAAATTATGAATAATGAAGAATTATGTCTTTAGTGAAAGTCGGAAAATGGTGGGGCGATCTTATTAATAGTTTACTATGGGATACAAAATTTGCAATGTTTCTGCTTTTATTTGTAGGTAGGTATATCGTATACAAAAATATGTATAGATACATAAAACTCCTAAATGTAGGAAACTGCAAAAATCGTAATAGAAATGCTATACCTTGATTTGTAGGCCATTCTAGAGTAAAGATTCACAATGGCTTAGTTGAATTGATTTTGGCTAATAAATACTTGATCGATTAAAATAGCCAATTGAAGAAATGGGTCATCATCATTGTCAACACTCCTATGTCCCACATTTAAGGGTGCGTCAAGAAGAAAAGTTCACATTTCGTTGCCTTGTTCTTGTAGCCTTTTGATTGGCGTAGATGGGAAAAGAAAAATCCTTTCGGTAGCGTAGGTAGTAAATATCAATTTGATAGACATTTGAAAGAATCGCGTTAACAATAATTCAGGCAGTGAGTACCTACCTATGCTTTGAATTACAAGATGTTATCATTTCGTCTTATACTTGTAGTGTTATCTTATGCAATATCGCGTGCAATGAATCAACTGGCGCAACAGGTTTCCCAATTGGCATAATGTTTTTCTACAGGATAGGGTGTACTTTTCGGATGAAATTTATTAGGGTACCTGTTTTATTTTAGACTGTGTTTCTTTACATTATTATTTCTTACGTTAATTCTCACTTTAACGCCACCCAACAGCCAATTCCAACAGTAGTTCCGGCGGCACCATTCGATGCAGCAGCCGATGGACAGGCTCTGCGTACCGCCATGAAAGGCTTCGGTACGGATGAGCAAGCTATCATTGATATCCTAACCGCGCGTACAAATGCCCAACGCCAAGAGATCAAAGCTTATTTCTTGCATGAATACGGTCGCGATCTGATAGATGATCTGAAAAGCGAACTCGGTGGCAAATTCGAAGATGTCATCATTGGGCTGATGATGCCACCAGTTGAATATCTTTGCAAACAACTTCACAAGGCCATGGGTGGAATTGGTACGAACGAGGGAGCGCTTGTCGAAATCCTTTGTACAAAGTCCAACGAAGAAATAGCGGAAATCGTGACCGCCTACGAGAACATGTACGACCGTCCTTTGGCTGAACACATGTGCAGTGAAACGTCGGGACATTTTAGGCGACTGCTTACTCTGATTGTGACTGGTGTTCGCGATCCAGCGGGCACTACTGACCCAGACAAAGCAAAGGAACAAGCTGAGGCTCTGTATGCAGCGGGGGAAGCCAAACTTGGCACCGACGAGGAAGTATTCAACCGAATTATGGCACATGGAAGTTTTGCACAGTTGCGACTGGTCTTTGAAGAGTACAAACACTTGTCGGGTATGACCTTGGAGCAAGCGATCAAGCATGAGATGAGCGGAGAACTGCATGTCGCTATGATGGCTATTGGTGAGGTTTAATTTGAATACGTTTCCGTGTTTGATTGTTAGCTCATTGGCGGAATTATGTTTTCAGTTGAATGCGCTCAATCGCCGGCGGCTTTCTTTGCCAAGCGCTTATACAAAGCGATGGATGGTGCTGGCACCGATGATACGACGTTAATTCGAATTATTGTCAGTCGATCCGAGATTGACTTGGGTAATATCAAAGCAGAGTTTGAACGCTTGTTCGATCGGACTTTGGTCAGCGCTGTAAAAGTATGTACTGTTTGGCAACTAAAATGAGGAACAACTATATCTTTCTTTTATTTCAGTCAGAGACGTCTGGCGATTACAAACGGGCCCTTTGCGCTCTTATTGGTGGCGCATAAGCATATGAATCTTGTTGCCTGAATCTGACAACGCAAAGTGAATCTCTTTTTGTCCACATAATGCCTTTAGCTTTGAATGTTTATTGATATCTCTTGTATTCGGTGTAGTGTTATTTTGTCAAGAAAGCGCTTTCTAAAAGCCCTGTCCATATAAATGTTTTATGAAGAATGTTGTTTTGTTTGCACTTGCCAAATATGATGGAGAATGAGTGTCTCCTTAGTCTTCCCTGCTTCTTTTTGGTTGAGCTTACCTCTCACTGCTTCTCTTCCGTAGGTAGGATGAGGAAATATGCATGAAAAACAAAACAAGGGAACTATTTTCGATGAAAAATTAAAAACTTTAATACGCGCTAAGAAGGGCACCTTTTCCCATAATATTATTTCGTGTACGTCTTTTATAACTTTGCAAAGATTGGCTTCTCTCCTTTGACCAGCTGTGCCATTGTAGCATTGACAAAATCTTCGCTTTGCAGGTACAGTTTGTTCATCTCGCGCTGTAAGAAATTAAGCACATAAATTCGAAACCTAGGAGCTCAGCTAAATGATAACTTACAATTTGATCCAGACCCTCTTGATTGGTCCGAGACAAGGAATACACCATGTTCTTTTTGGTTGCTTGTACAGCAATTGGACTCTTGGCAGCTATATTCTCGGCTAATAACAAGGCTCTATCCATCAATGCATCTTTAGTATCGAATACCTCACTCACAAGGCCACAACTTTTGGCCTCTTCGGCGAGGAATCTTCTCCCCGTAAGACAGAGTTCACGAGCCAAACTCTGACTGTTAATAACTTTAGGGAGTCTCTGCAATGTGCCAACATCGGCTGCCATTCCTATATCGACTTCTTTTACTTCAAAAAAGGAGTCCCTGGTGCAATAACGGATATCGGCCGCTGTTATTAGATCGATTCCTGCTCCGATACAGGCTTTGTGGACCGCGGCTATAACTGGTTTAGTACAGACCTCTAAAGATGACATCGAATCCTGCGATAAATAAAATCTGAGCACATTTCTCAGTTTCTTTATAAACATTGAGAATACCTGGTATACTTTGATGTGTCTTTCCAAGAGACAGCCTTTGCGAGCAACATCCTCAATTTCGCCCAGCTCCTGCGCCAACGCCATAAACCCATTTAAATCGATTCCTTAGAGAAAATTAATTCAGTTAAGTTAGTAAGCGGTGGATTAATCTCACCTGCAGTGAAATGCTTTCCCTCGCCTGACAAGACAACAACCCGACATTCTGGGTTTATGCTTAACGAGTCGAAGCAGTCTTTAATGTCGCTACGGATTTAGCCTTGTACATAGAAATTAAAATCACTATCTCTCTGATAATACTTACAACCACATCTGCCTGCTCAATGCATTGTACTTTTCCGGACGGTTTAATTGAACATGATAGACAAACGGTTTGGGGTTGGTCACGGCCAATGTCTGGAACTGTAAATTATTTGTTGTTGAGCTCATCTTCCGCACAGCTTAAAAAAGAGTATTCTTTTATAATAGTATTCAAAAATCTTTACGAGTTTGTACCTCGTAATGAAAATGGAGTTTGAACTTTGCTATGATACCAAAAATCGTATTCAAATCACCCGAGTATATTGACTTACCGACTAAATTTCTTAGATGAGAGATGGTTGATATTCTGTTTAGAGCCATTTAATAGGAAACGCAAAACGATAATTTGAAATAAATATAAAAAAGAAATTGTTGGAAGTTGAAGTAGTAGGTATAACGTTTCAGGGCTTTGTTCAGTTTATGAAACACAAAATAAACCGCACTCAAATGTCACAGCCTCCACTCAAATTCATAATCAAATAGTGCTGTTTCATTTAAGTTGTGGGATTTCGATTGGGTACTATTTTGCCCTAAGTAATGTCGTTTTCGATTTGGCTTTTCAGATTTTGATCTGATTTCAGAATTTGATTGGTTCTTGTATGTATTGAGTTGGCCGCAAAAAATATTTTTCTCACTTGCACTGGAAATTCATTTCAATTGATTTTTACACATATATAATAGGCGTGTTTTTTGAGCTTCATTCTCAGCAAAGCAAAGTAAAGTACGATTTTCAGCATACAATTTACAATAGTCCTGTTTTTTTTAGCTTCGTTCTCAGCAAAGCAAAGTAAAGTAAAAACACTTTACTTTACTTTACTCTGCTTTGCTGAGAACGAAGCTCAAAAAAACTGGCTTAATATCTCATTTCGAAATAATTTAATATAAAAATTCGTTTCCATACTCGAAAAATTAATAATCGAGATTTCTCAAAAGAGAGTCAGATCAAAAAAAAGATTGATTTTTTTTGTCAAATCAAACATTAAAAGCAATCTCAATCAAAAAAAAAATTGATTTTTTCTCAAAAAATTGATCTTTTGGCCAAATCGAAAACGACATTAGTTTTTATGATTCTTCTATTGGTTCCTGAGTGTGGTGCGGAGTATTCCTCGCCGGCCCACAAACCTATTGGTTCCTATAAAAAAAATCAATTATTATCCTATTTTGATTTCAGAGCACTTACAAATCTGGATTTTTTTCTAATCAGGAACGAATAAACAATGCTAGTGCGTATGAGTTTTTATGTTCCATTGGACACACGAAATCTGAAATCTCAGAGCAGAAACTGTTGAGCCCAATCCAATACCACATTAATTGTTAAGGGCGATACACCGCTTTCTACAAGCTTCTTCAATTTGTTTTTTCATACACTGGCCTTCTTTTTGTTAGTTGTACCTATTAATAATTGTAGTTTATTATACTTAATAATGTGAACGTAAAGTTTGGTGAACATCTTTGACGCTCTCCATATGTATGTCAAAGAATTAGCCGAAGCTAATTGTTTAGCATAGTAAAAAGAGCAAATTTCTTGGTAGACATATAAATTATACTCGAGGTTAGCCTTTAGTTATTGTGGTTTTCAACACATTACAACGATGCAACACAGTTGACAACAGCTACGCACCTACCTACCTCAAATTAGGTATTTGGTACCTATCTACGTAGGTACCGTCAACTGCCCTAACAATGACAGGGCCCGTAACATTGACCAAAAACACGGAATTATTTCTAAATAGGTAACTACCTAGGTAGATAGGTACCAACCTACTAGTTTACCTGTTCGAATTGATAACAAAAAACTGAGGTGACTCTCGAACGGACCTAATCGATGCGAAACGTCATTTCCACAGCAATCGTAAGGGAATAGACAAACTGACTTTTCTCTCAACGCCATTTGCATTATTCCTGACGTCAGAAAATACTACGATGCATTTGTTTAATATATGTTAAAGCGAGAAGAATATATTCTGTTCCTTTATTACAACTGTCTTTTCAAGCGCATAATGACGTCATTCTATTTGTCAAAAATTCTTTGGTGGAACAAGTGAGTTCGCTTGTACAGTAAAGTAAAACGTACACTTTTTCCTGTTTCATGTTGGTGACTCAAGCGAAAAACTGGAATAACAAATTGTTTTGTTAGTTGCGTTACATTTTAGGTACTATAAATTTATTAAATGTTTTCAATTCAATTCCTTAAAGTATATTTGTTTGTTACATACAATTTTTATTTTAGTGGACTCAAGGTAATCACCAAACACATTACATACATACGCCCCAATTTGTTCAATTAGAAAGCTAGATAATGGATTTCGGCGATGATTTTGAGCCCAAAGACGTCGAAGTGGAAGTCGATCCAGCTGCAGAGTTTTTAGCTCGCGAACAAAGTGCCCTGGCTGGTATGGAAGATGAAATTTTGCCAGTCACACCAGAAATATTGCTGCAGGATAACATGAATGCTGGTGTTGGTCTGGAATCATCAACAGGAAGCTTTGAAATCATTCAAAACGCAGGCGATTTATTAGAATCTTCTCCTCAGCCAGCAGTTAATCGTGTAGAACCAGAAAAAATTCGTAAGTGGCGCGAAGAACAAAAGACCCGTTTGGAAGAGAAAGATCGCGAAGAGGAAAAACGGAAAGAAGAACTAAGATTACAGGCCAAAACAGAATTAGAGGACTGGCTGAGGCAAACCGAAGAATCGATTGCAAAAACCAAGGCTGCAAGTCGCAATGCTGAAAAGCAGGAATCTTTCGAAAACGGGGAAATCGAGCCAGGTACTGAATGGGAACGTATCGCTAAACTTTGCGACTTTAATCCGAAGTCGAACAAATCTGGCAAAGACGTCTCGCGAATGCGTTCAATTTATCTTCATCTCAAACAAAATCCAATTCAAACGCAGAAAAATGCTTAAATGAGATTACATTGTTGTATTTTGAATTTCTTAGGGCATATTATATGAGAAAAAATATTAATAAACATTAAAATAAAATCCAATTAGATAAATTATGACTGTGTAAAATGCTTGTCGTGTTGTTGGTAGTTCTAGATTACCTACTCGATCGCCGTTCAAAGATAATGGAATACAGAGATATATATCTTTCCAGTGGAAAGGCGGCTGCCTACAAGCTGTTTTCCCGTAAAATTCATGAAGTCACGCATTATGCTAATTTCTTTTCTAGAATATGTGAGTTCATGAATTGGACTTTAATACAAGAATTCGCTATTCCGATAATTGTATTTCACTATAATCGAAGCCTCAACAAAAAACAAATAAGTTCAATACTAAACACAAAACAATTGAACATCGCGATGCCCATAAAACCAAAAGTAATGTTGGCCGGCCATTAGCAACATGCTTTTTTGTACCTCACACGTATTCACAGACGGAGGTTAAAATTACAAAAACAACAATGTAAACAAATGGGTTTTGGAGGGATAGACGTACGAAAGATATCCATCTCTCTTATTCATTCATCTCTGTCGCCGTTGATGAGAGTTGAGTTGTCAAATGTTTGACGTTTCCAAGTTGCAATTACCGTCCTTTTTGCTTTCTCGTTTTCATAAAACAGCTCGGATTCGGAGATAAAAAAAAAAAGATTATTCAGTGCGTGAGTATATGAAGAGTAAGAATTGATAAAAACACTTCTGAGATTGCATTTTGTTGTTGGTTGCTTTTAGTCAACAAAAATGTCGAAAAGAACTGATTATTTGCAGTGGGAGGACTACTTCATGGCAACAGCACTTCTGACCTCCAAACGAAGCAAAGACCCCTCTACTCAAGTAGGTGCCTGCATAATTGATAAGGAAAATAGGATTATAGCTGTCGGCTATAATGGCTTCCCAAGAAACTGTGATGATGACACTTTTCCATGGGGTAAGGATCCGATCGATCCCTTCAATGATAAGTATATGTATGTAGTACACGCAGAAGCAAATGCAATTTTAAATAAGAATGGGGCGGATATATGTGGATCACGCATATATACAACATTATTTCCATGTAACGAATGTACAAAATTAATCATCCAATCGGGTATCAAAGAAGTGATATACATTTCGGACAAGCATAGCGATAAACCCAGCTATCATGCTTCTAGAAGGATGTTGGACGCAGTTGGTGTAGCCTACAGACGATATGTACCAAGCCAAAGCACAATTGTTTTAGATTTTAATAAACTTATAAAGGAGGAGGACGATTTCAAGTTAAGCTTAAACGGTTTCAACTTATAGGAACAAACATTACTGTATCAATGTTAAGAATATAATGAACATTTGCATGTTTTTTTTTTTTATTAAAGTTCTTGTAAATGTGCGTTGTTGGAAAATCGTTGGTTTTTCTTTTATAATTATGGTCAGAGATTTATTTGGAAACTTATCTCTACCAGAAATGCAATCTTGCGATGAGGGTGCTTATTTCTAGCTCGTTTATTTTTCTAGTTTTTCCGAAAAATTCATGAAGTGACATGCATCATTTGAATGCACGAATTCGCTATTCGGAAATGTGTATTTCACTTTTTTTTTTACCGAAGCCTTAACAAAAACCAAGGAAGTTCAATACGAAAAACAAAACAAATGAACAGCGCGATTTCGATAAAAGCCAAGTGAATGATGGCCGGCCTTCAGCAACATGTTTTTTTTAAGTCACACGGCAGTGATTGAAATTACAAAAACAAATGGGTCTTGGGGGGATAGAACATAGACCAGGGGCCCTACTCTGTATATCGTTTCGAAAGTAGCATTTTTCGAAAATGAACGTTTCGTACTCTCTATTTAGAATTCCGAAAGTATTACAGAGTACCGACTTAAAAACGGAACAGAAAGCAATTTCGAATAGGATTGACTTTCGTAACGAAATAGAGAGTAGGGCCCCAGAGATGAATGAATGGAAGTGGGTAGGTAGGTACCTACGTCAATCATTTCCAATCACTAGCTACCGACTTCCACAATTGAACTTTGTTTTAAGTTACCTACAGCTTAAGTTCTGCTACAAAATGGAAAGAAAATAATAGGTACATTTTTTTAATTTATGATAAAATTTATTAGATGTTTCGAAAGGGGTTTATTCGGGGGTTAGCAGTTATTTCTTATAAGACCTCCAAACACTGTTTTATCTGTCCGAGCTGGGAGAGTAGACCCTCGTTTGGTCTCTTCCTTAATCGGGCTTATAAACTAATTTTCTAAAATTCAGAGCATATTTTGCCAGAGCACAGTTATAGTAGAGACCTATAGAAGATAGCTAATTTATATGCGCTTCCCTTTTATGTTAATTCAATTCATATGAGCAGCATTTTTTACGTAGTCATGGAATGGATAACAGAAATTCCAACATTTAAAAAAAAAACTGTTGGTTGGATTCTCCTAACTAATTGCAGCGCCAAGTGGTTCTTCTAAAAAGTAATCCACTTTATGTCAAAATATTTCCCAATCGAAATAAAAAGTACCAACCTAATTAGTCCTTTTTTAAACATTTTGAATTTTATTATTGTAAGTATAGAGGTGTTCATTAAAATATTTATGCAATCGTTAACTTTGGGAGAGATCAAGTAAATAAATAAAACTACTTCCAAAGCACTTCATTTCAGACGTCCCACAATCATAGCGAAGAAACATTTTTGACATCTGTCAGTCGTACGGGAATTTTCTTTTTGCTACCTCTCTGAACACTGCTCTCACCTTACATAAGCCATTAGCCATTCCTGTCATTTCGGCCGTGTCGTGAAAACTGGTAAAGAAAATTTTATTTTATTCCATTTCATTCGTAAAATATATACTTAAAAATTATATTCTCAGCTTGAACCAAAATGATGCAACGCGCTGCACTCACCACCAACACCATTCTGGTGCCAATCCTGGAGAATGGACTCCAACAACAGCGTGGCATGGCCACCCTCAAGTCTATTTCACTTCGCCTGAAGTCTGTGAAGAACATTCAGAAAATTACGCAATCCATGAAAATGGTCTCAGCTGCTAAGTACGCTCGTGCTGAACGTGATTTGAAACAGGCTCGTCCCTACGGTGTTGGTGCCCAGCAGTTCTTCGAAAAAACCGAAGTCGTGCCCGACGAGAAAGCCGAACCCAAGAAGCTTTTGATCGCCGTCACCTCTGATCGTGGTCTGTGCGGTGCTGTGCACACTGGTGTTGCTCGTCAAATTCGTAACGAATTGGCCATCGATGATACCAAAACTAAGGTCATCTGTATTGGCGACAAGTCCCGTTCAATCTTACAGCGATTGTACAACAAAAACATCATCTTGGTCGCCAATGAAGTTGGACGTTTACCCCCCACTTTCTTGGATGCCTCACGTATCGCTCATGAGGTAATGACGTGCGGCTACGAATTTACCGAAGGCAAACTTATCTACAACAAGTTCAAGTCGGTGGTGTCGTACCAAATGTCCACATTGCCAATCTACAGTGCTCCAGTTGTAGAGAAGTCCGAGAAGTTGGTCGTTTACGACTCCTTAGACGCTGAAGTCATCCAAAGCTATTTGGAATTCTCCTTGGCTTCGCTGATCTTCTTCACAATGAAGGAGGGAGCTTGCTCCGAACAATCATCACGTATGACTGCCATGGACAATGCATCCAAGAACGCTGGCGAGATGATTGACAAGTTGACTTTGACTTTCAATCGTACCAGACAGGCTGTCATTACCAGAGAACTCATCGAAATTATTTCTGGTGCTGCTGCTTTGAATTAAGGGATGTTGTAATCATGATGTATTTGTCAAATAAAACTACCAACAAACAATATTCGATTAGTTATATAATTATGAATGCATTCGAAAGCGAACTACAATGTTGTGCGAGCCTTGTTAAACCGAAACCAATTGCGACAAGAAAACTTGTAATGTTAATCTAATTTCAAAGTAAATAAAATAAAATTACAAATCACTTGGTTGCATTTACGTGAGTTAAAAGAACCGATATGTGATCATAAAAGGTGGCGTCATTGGTTGCTTAAAGTGGTGATATGCTAGCCGAATGGATCTGGTCCTAATTCCTCGAATTGGCATTGAAGTGGATATTCGTTGTGAAGACACATTTTTAGTATGTATACTTACATGTTTGGCTATTGCTATTTAGGGAAACAGATTTGTTTGTTATGAGCTAGCAGTTACTCTGCCAGCAGCTCGCTGCGTTCCCAAAAATATACGGCCTTGGTTTTTGAACAGCTCTCATTTCCGATACTAGCTTTTGTTTTCCGAAGTGGCTATGCGCACGTCGTAAGGGACACGGCTTAGGTCGATGGCTACGTATTTGACGTAACGTAATAATTAAAAATAGTATTTTAAGAAATAAGTTGGGCCTTAAAACGTACAGGCTCGTGTCCGAAAATGAAATACTGGAATTTAGATCCCTTTAAGCGAGCGAAGCGAGCCACATTACCCGCGTTTAACCGTTGCCGTCAACCTAAGCCGTGTCCCTAACGACGTGCGAATAGCATCAGCCTTTGTTTTCCACCGAGCTTGGTATTTCGGTAGCTCGACGGGTTAACATTATATTTGGTACACTTGTGAGAGTGCTTCTTGAGTGGATTCTGATTTGACTTCAAATCGAGAAGCGAAATTCTCTTCTCTAAATCATCAGAAGATACATTTTTTTGCCAATGGAACCGTTTCAGAAGCGATTTTTTCGATTCCGGACTCTCCTGGGCGGCATAAGTTTGACGCTCTTTGAAGAGGCATCAACTGCACTCGAACTACTTTTATGGCCCAAGCTCTTTTTTTCCTTTGCGAAAGGTTTTACTTGACTGCAAATGCCGGTTGCTGTAGGGCTGTGGAACCACAGCAATTTTTTCCTTGATATTGTTGTGTAGCGTATATTTTGACAGTAATTACAATGCCCCCCGCGAGCTTCGTCTTTCTGACGTCTACATTTGGTGGGGGTAGTGAAACGCTGCATTTAACGTATTAAAAATTGAAGTACCTTGGAAAACCGACATGAAAAGTGTTCGGTAAAGCATGAACGGGTTGCAATCGCTCAGTGAACTTCACTTCCACCCAGAGACAATGATAAGTGCTGCTTGAAGTAGATCGCTCAAGATTTTTTCTCTTTCACCTCCTTTCCGTAGTAGGTATTTTTTTGGTCTAAATTCAATTCCAGTGTTTTTCTTTTGGGGATTTCTTATGAGTGATGGACGCCGGCACCAAGTATCCGTTTCTATTAGCTGACTTGGCTTATTCAACGCAACTAGTTTTGAACGCATAACATAAGGCCTGTTCTTTTTGAGCTACGATCTCAGCAAAGCAAAGTAAAGTAGGATTTCCAACAGGCAATTACAACAACTACGTCTTACTTGACACTTTGAGAACTCAGAGTAGTTGTTGTGATTGCGTGCTGAAAATCCTACTTGACTTTGCTTTGCTGAGATCGACACGCCTATAATTATTTATCACGTGATTAAATTAAAAGAAAAACAATATTGCTACCCTTTTTAAAAAAAAATGTTCACAATATTTTATTATCATTATTATTTTCTTTTATCATCATCTCTCTCATCAACTTATACATTAATCAAACAATAAAACAAATTTCTTTCTCTTTCTTCTTTATCCATTATTTTTCAAATGCTTGGATTTGGATGAGGGAATCACAAACTAAAAGTATCTAGTACGTGTGTTTCTAGTTTTCTTACAAGTTACGAGTCCTTTATAAGAATGCGCGCGTCTATAATCAGAATTAGATTGTCAAACGTCCAAAAACAAAGCTTTAAGAAAAAAATGTTTTGCGAAACAACTCATGTCCGGTTACTGCATTTCTTTAAGTATTTACACAAATTTACATAAACAAATGAATTTTTTTAGTGTTGGGGCGCATCCATATGCGAATACAAATTGGAAACAAAAACTAAAAATTAAAAAAAAAAATGCATAAAACCCTTTGAATCACATTCTTCCTCTGACGGTTGAATAATAAACATAACAGGGCAGGTTTCTAACTTAAACACTATCGATGGAGGAGGCGAGGCGGACCACAATTCAAATTGTAAAGAAGAATTCATCAAATTGTGTCTGCAGATCGGTTAAAAGAATGTGCTCACCATTTAAGAAGTTGGTTGAGGTTTGTCTCTTCTTATTATTATTTTTTTTGTGTTTTGTAAAATCAATTTTCCCATTTTTATGGTATTTTCGTTTTTTATAAAAAAAAAAGTTCTATAATGTTTACAAAAAAAAAAAAAAATCATGTCTCTTTGTTAGTCTACCACTTCTTTTTGTGTTCGTCCATTGAAACACCTCCAGGTCCAAGTGACACGATCATTAACAGACCGCCGATGACGGAGAGTGTCTGAAATGGAGAGGTGACGGATGATGAGCGACTGGTAAATTGAAAATGTCAAAAAACACTCACCTGGAAGAAGTCATATTTGAGAAAATCTCTCAGAGGCTTGTACGAGGGAATGGTCCACCACGCGTTATGATACAAATTCAATACAGTCAATAGTGCCACCAAAATGAGTGCAGACAATTTTGTTTTGTAGCCAATTGTGACTAGAACCATTAGAATCGAACCAACAATGTCTTGCAAGATCT
This sequence comes from Cheilosia vulpina, assembly GCA_916610125.1. Classification (NCBI taxonomy): domain Eukaryota; kingdom Metazoa; phylum Arthropoda; class Insecta; order Diptera; family Syrphidae; genus Cheilosia; species Cheilosia vulpina. The sequence goes on along the minus strand of OU744277.1, from coordinate 71,127,532 downwards.
GTAAAAAAAAAACAAAAAACAAAAAACGTTTTGACGTTTCAATTCTTTGAAAAATGTATACGACTCACCTGAAGAAAGCTGAATTCGAAACGAATAAGAGTGATGAACATGAATGCAAGCAGTATACGTCCAGCGAGCTGCATAACATTTTTCGGTTTATTTTCACCCAGCGACGGAACACCAGCAAATAAGCTGCGTCCCTCAACTCTTGATTCTGCCAAAACTAGCAGTAGGGCTCCGATAAGAGCCAAATTACGCAATAAGAATTGCAAGTCCCAGAGAATTGAATAAGCGATTGTCTGTGAAAGAGACAAACAGCAGATTGGATATTATGATCAAATGATTACACATTTTTCTCAGCTCACCTGAAGCACAACGATGAAGAATAGGACACCAACAGCAATTTCGACTTTAAATCTAGCGATAACCATTCCGCAGCCTCCAAGTTGTCCGATTAAATTAATTAAAACGAAGACGGTAGCCAGAAATTTGCCACAGCCCCAGCTCATGTCCATGTATTCGCGCTGTTCGCTCCATTGGAACCACATGCGAAGTCCATCTTCGAAGAACGTTGCTATAAGGCAGAGTCGGGCAACTGTAGGCAGGATGTTCTTTCCCTTCCGTATGACCTGAGTTTGTGAGAAATGTTATTTTTAATTTGGAGTAGAATAGGTTTGAAGTTAGCTGGAAACAGAAACACGTCTATCTAGATAGAGATGATCAAGAAGGGACTGCACCGAACAATTTTACGCCCAAAATCGCATTATTTTCAGTGTTCCGTCTCTCCATTACCATCTAATTTGGAAGCGTGGACCGCTTGACAATGAGTATTTCTAGCGCTTCGTATCCGATATCTGCACTAGAGTAAAGGAGTGCCATTCCGACAGCAGGTACCCAGAATCTTATTCTTTCGGTCGACACCCAATTTTCATGACCACAGGTTAAAGTTGGAACAAACACGGAATTAAAGGCCTATAGTTTAGCTTTGACATTCTCAGTTCAGAAACAAGTTTTAGGTCCCCATTCGATCAATAATAAGAGTACATAAAGTCCGAACAATCCTTAATGATTCCATCGATTCTGATATGTGAGTAAGTCCACCAACAAAGTGCATTGTTTCCGGGGAGACCATCTCTTCAGATTTGTTTAAGTTGGCCTCCAATCTTTAAAACAGACAGCAAATACCTTGACTCGTGTGTTTACAAACTTAAAACCTAGTAATTTGTTTACTATGAATAATACTCTTTGCGCAAATTTGATTCATATGAGTGCATACTCGTACTTGTGCGAAAAAAGGTCATTTTCAAGGTACAACCACAGCACCTCACAGCGCTGCTTGTTCTTTCCATACCATACCAATCAACCGACCGCTACACTATTTAGGTAAAGCAAACGTGATGATTTGGCTTAGTCAGTCTATATGAAATTTGAAATTCTTTGTTAATAGGTACTTGAGGAACAGTGTGTACTCGCTTGTAGGTTTTCATCTACAGTTACGACTCACGAGTAATCATGCCTGTGAAAAACGCCGTGGAGCAAGTCAAATTTCATAATCGACGAACCATTGTTAGATCAAACTGAAAGATCTGCAAACGCAAAGCCTAATAGTACATTCTCATAGGAGGATTGACCATTATAGACAAACAGTGTTCGTAGCCAAAGCCGAGTTATACGAATAATGTGCAGAAAGTTGTGTGACATGCCTTTAAAAGATAGAATATCAAAATTTGTCTGTTTGAAAAGACAGTCATTGTAAGTCAATCACAAAGTGCTCGAAAATAAATTAACATTGTTTCTCTATTTCTGCTATTCAATTACTTTTCCTTTCAAGAGAAAGTATGATGTCGGTGTGACCTTGACTAACATGCCTACCGCTCGGTATTAACTGAACGTTGGTTTGCTAAATAACTCACAAAATCTTCAGAGTTCTATTACATTTGATGAATTTTCTTGTTTCTTCCCCAAACTTTATCTGTCGCAAATATCTACAACTGTTTAAACAGTTGTTCGTTACCACCACGTTTTCCCCAGTGCCAAATATGCCTATTCCGCTAACTACCTACGCAATCAAATCAAAAATCAAAAGTCGACAAGCATTATGCAAAATCACTCTACGTCTGTGACGTGTACACACAAGGTAGCAAGTAGTAGTGTTATACCCACACACACCCTACAAACCACCCTATCGTTGATAACACACAAATTATAGCCGCTTGAATTCAGCTCTCAAAATGTCCATCAGATATTTTAATTACACTCAATATTATTGAGTAATAATTTCTAATACGTGGTAGCGGAGCGATGTCTTCTTTTCTCCTTGACTGGAAAGTATCGAAAACAACAATTGTTCCAGATCAAGGAGTTAAATAACACCTCCCGTACAAAGGCTGTACACATCGACTGCCATGGAGGTGTAAAACTGGTTTAAATGCTGAAAAATCTGTTTAAAGAGTAAAATTTGACTCTTCCCCTTCGTACGATGAATTTTCACATTTTTGGGTCGAGCGAAAGTGGTACAATCATGTCGAACTGGTTAAGAAACTCTTTGAATATGCATGCTCACTGCTCAGACAGCGCTGGCCTCTTGGCGAATGGAATGCAGACAACAGTGCAGAGAGTATTGTGTATATGAAAACTCCAGTAACGAACAACGTTTCAGTAAATTTCACATTTTTACAGTTACTTACTAGCCGAATGAAAAGCAAAAGTTCTAGGTGCATAACCGTTAAAGAAGAAAATACGGCTGAAGAGTGCCAGTCAGAACCGCATCCAAATCCAAACATAAGATTATATTAAGCAGACAAGTGAGCAATTATTGTTCGTTTTTAATTTTCGCTTAAAAGTTCGTATTCGATGACGTTGACAATTTTTGCGATTCAGAGCAACTGTCATTGGCTACACGCTGTACATTTTTAAGAAATTGGTTGCGTGAGAAAGGGATTTTCTGGTGAAAGTGTTTACGTTTTCACATTCGTGCAGGCGTAACTTTTCGCAGGTTCCCTTGGAGGTGACACTTACCTGGTCGGCGACATCCTCCGTCTTCGAAATATACTCATTTGGGATGTTCATGATTGTTTATTTGTTGTAGGTTATAGGATAAAAGAACACACACACTAATGGCTGAAAAATATTGCCGACGTATAAATGCAAACAATTGTAAATGAATAATAAAATGTTTAATGTTTCTTCTGTATTAACAAACTAAAACGAAATAAGAATAGTGTTCTGCTCGGAAGAGCGATTGATGGACATTGGAATAAATGCCAACTTGTAGATGGGCAAATGGGCAACTGTCACTGAAGTGTTGCAAAGCTGCGCGTGTGATAAGGATGGAAAATCTATGCGAAACGAAAGTTTTCATGCTATTTTACATATCGTGGTAGTGTGGTCTTTGTTTGGCTAGTGCGGCTTTTTGTTAGTGTGAAATTGTGGGTTTTTTTTTGCTATCAACCAAAACGTCAAGTGATGTGTAAGTTCCACAAATTGACAGATATGTGGAACGCATTCTGCATTTTAGCCAGGATTTTCAAAGGGGGCGATTACATTACGTACCTAAATAATGTATATTTTTTGTTTAAAAACTTTGGTCACTGCACAGTTTTAAAATTTGAGGGACCTTACTCTGTATCTCGTTTCGAAAGTAGCTCTCTGTTTCGAAAGCCGAATAAAATATCATACTTCTCCGATTTAGAATTCCGAAAGTATTACAGAGTAGGTACCTTAACTTTAAAACGGAACGGAAAGCAATTTCGAATAGGATTGACTTTCGGAACGAAATAGAGAGACGGGTCCAGGGTTGGCCCTTCAAAGTCGACTCTCCAACGTTTGTTGGCCAAATTCGAGAGAAACGGTGCGGTAAAAAATCAGCCATAAATTTGACCAACCGGATCCGTGGCACCTGCAGAAGCCGCTGCAAGTTTGTTAACAAAATCAAACATACAAAATCTTATGTCGTTTTCCATTGGGACCACTAAAAATCTTTTTCAGATCTCAGATTTCATGCGGTTCATAACATGCAACGAAATTGATCTGCTTTTGTGACTGGATTAGTGTGTTATTTGACAACAATATCAGCTGTTCAAATTGCATTTGTTTTCGGTAAAATCAACCATAGAAATCGGCTTGAAAAATGTTTCCTCTGTTGTAGCTACAAATGGAGTAGTTTTGGTGACTCGTAGTTTCCAGATGATTAGGAATGCAATAAAGATAAAAATTCCTCCAAAACTATGTCCATTGCTGTTTATGTATTTCTTTATTTTGGTTCTCACGAAACTTTGCAGATTTGTTTTAAAACAAACTTCTTTAAATGACGTAAAACAGCTGTGCTGTATTTGTGGTTGTATGTGTAAATCTGAAAAAAATATCGAGATCTGCAAAAAGTGATCCGAATCAAAAAAAAGATTGATTTTTTTTCCCAATGGAACGCCAAAAGTGATTTAGATCAAAAAAAAGATTAATTTTTTGTCCCAATGGAAAACGACATTAGTGAAATAGAAAAATGTAAAGACAATCGAAAATATTCTTCTTAACTTTAAGATAATTGCAATTCAGCGGTTAATTTTCTCCGCTAAATCGAATCGGATAATTCAATGTCTAGCTCCCGGAGCAGAATATTGTGTTGCCCATGTAGGTATAATCACTATTTATCGCAATTGGCACGATTTTGTTTTGCAAAGCGAAGAAATGTTTCTTTTGGTCAGAATATTTTTCGTATTTTACTTTCCTTTCTTTCGTTGAGATTCTTAGCTACAACCTGCTGGTTTTAATTTTATTTTAACATTCTGATCTGTATTGTCGTTTAGTCACTGTCGCTATTTTAATAGGCGAGTGCGATTGAAACCGCCCCTAGTCACTTTTGTGAAAAAGTGGTTATAATTTGCTATGCTGTGTATCGAATTTTAAAGCAAAATGCTGAAAATCTTTTAGGTACATACTTATAAGAGTTTGTGCGGGGTCGATATTCAGCTAGGATGGTTTTAGGATCCTCCGGAAGAGAATTTAGAGTGACTTTACTTTTTTTGTCGGTATTTTGTGTAGAAATGCACATTCAGACTCTTATTTTAAGAGTTAACCTCAAAGTGTACACTTTTCTTCAATGATACACAGAAATATCACTTCCAGATTCGTTCTTTGGATATAAAGACGAATTCTTTTCTTCTATCAAAAACGTTAAACATGACCGTTTTATTTCGGAGACATATTTTTGCACCATTTAAAAAATGGACAGCAGCATTTCTTGTCTGTGTTTCACAATGTCGTTCGTGTTGAGTTTTCAAAAGGATTTAGTTACGAAATTTGAGGCGAAATCATCCAAAACGTAGCAAGAAAAAAAAAATAACCATTTTCAATACATTACGTTACAAAATACATTTATTAAAATAATACTCGATACATTTATAATACATTTAAATTCATTGTGGTATTTTAGCACATACATACATATTATGAATATTAATACAAAAAAATAACAATTCAAACACTAATAATACGACTTTTTTGCATTATAAAATATATAAAAATCATGTTAAATAAAGAGAGGCAGCTTATTCTCGGGCAATATTGTTAGCTGTTCTGCTTGACTTAATCGTTGTTAATCCTTCTTCTGTGGCTTTATTTTATTGTTCTATTATGAGAAGTAGGCACTATGGCAATAGTGGACTGGAGCTTTTTTAAATCACATTATTTGTTTTCTAATTGTGTTCGATTTGTTGTCTGTGCCCATTTCTGTCCTCTCCTCCCTAGGGCAAATGTGAAGTTTTAATTCCATCATTGTTGCAGATGATAAATCGATGACAATATGGACGCTTCTTATTTTGAATATCGATCCCTCACGAGTTTATTTTCTGGAGTGGTGGTCGGAATTGCAGTATAGTTCCAGCTGATAAATTGATGATTACGAGAGCACGTTGTAAGGCTTTTCGCTTCGAATAGCGGCATAGTTGCAATTGATGACTACGAGTACTCTGCAAAATTTTTAATTTTGATCTTGCCAAAGTGGATACGAGCACGTCGCAAGGCTTTTAATTTGATCTTTCCAAAGAGGTGCAGGTCGTAATTGCAGTATAGTTGATATCTGACGATTACGAGTACGCTGTAAGGCTTTTAATTTTGATCTTGTCAGCAATTTGGTGGTCGGAATTGCAGTATAGTTCAAGTTGATATCTGACGATTACGAGTACGCTGTGAGGCTTTTAATTTTGATCTTGTCAGCAATTCGGTGGTCGGAATTGCAGTATAGTTCAAGTTGATATCTGAAGATTACGAGCACGCTGTGAGGCTTTTAATTTTGATCCTGCCAACAATTTGGTGATCGGAATTGCGGCATAGTTGCAGTTAATATTTGGTGATTAGGAACACATTGTAAGGCTTTTAGTCGAGGTCGGAATAGCATAGTTGAAGTAAAACTTTACCACTTCTGTATTACGATTCCATGATTTTTGTTTTTACATAGTTCCGCCGAACCGTGTACGTCAAAACTCAAATCTAAGTATTGTTATCGTGTGTCATCAATTTCAACCGTTTCGTCATGCAAGTACTGGCTATGGTAGTTGGTGGAATGCGGGAATTTGCCTTAAGGAACCTTTTTGACTTTCAGTTGGTTTTGTTTCATTGAACAATTGCAGCCGGCAAAATGTTACGCAGATTCCAGAATTTAAATAAGATCCATAATTTGATCGCCGTACTACTTCGTCTTCTTTAATTTTCGTATCTTCTTGTATTTGAAGATCGAGGTCCAATCATTTGTATGTCATTTGTTGATGGAGACCAACAACGAAATAAAAGTTGCTCTGTTGCCAGTTGTTTACTCAGTTTCCTTTAAAGCGCATTACAAACATTTTTGAAAACAAAATTGCCACGAGATAGTGCGAAATAAAATGTTATAAAACTTATTGTTATTGCTTTTAAAATTAATAATATATATTTGAGTTTAAATACCTTATTTCTAAGTACTTTATTTAGTATTTAGTTATAAATAGTATATACCTTACATAAAGGCTTTGTAAATTCATTCGATTTAGTTCTTTAGTATCACAATTCTTTTTTTTGTTTTCTATTGATAATAAATCTGCAGACTTTTAATTTCGTTACACATGCATGTTATGCATTTTTGTATTTTTGTATTTTTATTGATCACAGAAAAATTACGTTTTTTTTTGGTATAATATTACTTGTTTGTATCAATATATAGCCGAATGTACTGAATTAGTTGGGATATTTAGAAAATAAAAAAGCAAAGATAAAAAAACGAAAAAGTAATTGATAAACTAATAAAAGTTACACAAGTTTAATAGATAAACTGATAAAAATTACAACCAATGCAGATTTGGGCCAACTAGAACTGGCGTACCTATTTCTTTGATTGTTTTTGTATGTTAAATTTAAATGTACATTCAAACAGTTCTATGTTGACCATTCTTCACACTGAATTTGAGAGCCTTTTGAAATATAAGGCATTAAAGGCATTTTAACGGCGATTTCAAACACAGACACTTCTAATTTTTCTAATTTTTGCCATCCAAGAGGGCTGCTTGGATTGCAAAAATTAGAAGCAAACAAATTTTATCCGGTGATTCGTGTGAGTAATTAATTTAAATAAAGACAAGTTTTACAATTTAAAAAATTGTGTGCTGTGTTTGTTTTTCATATTACAAGAAATTAACATTTCCAACGTCATAAACGCATCTATTGTTGAAAACACGAAATTACGAATTCATTTATGCAGTTTCGGGGTTTCAGCAATGGACGACGCTAATTTGTATGCAACTAGAAGTTTCACACTTTCGGGCTCGTTGAACTAAGAGAGCTACTTATTATGTTAGTACTTCTCTTTTTTCTGCTTTAAACTGCAGGAAAAAAAATAAATTAACAACTTACGCTTTAGGGAAATTTTTAAGGTGTCAATTTATTTTATTTAACGTATCGCGGTGAAAAAAAACGCTAACCAATGCTCAACAGCTTAAAACTATAGAGAGACCTTCAGCTACGAGGAAAATGACAGTTCGCATTGAGTGGAAACAAAAATAAGGAAACTGATTTTGAGTTGTTGGTCTCTGTATAGTTTCAGTCTGGATGAGCAAGGCGCATTGTGCGGCATATAACACTGCTTTTTCGATAATAGCGTCGCTAGTTTCTTACGTTGCGTCAGGATGTGAGTCAACTCGACTCGAAAAAGCAGGCACAACTTATTTATAGTAGGTTTGTTCCCGTACGCAATCAAGTTTAGGATATTTTACTAAATCATGTTCCCATGCTCGGAATTAGGAAAACGAGAGTTCAAATCTGTTAATTTTTTTAATTGTTATTCTACGAATTACAGGGAGAAACGTACGGGAACATATCTAATATAAAAATGTGTGGGAAGATATTGTAAACATCCAATAATTCCTGTTCATTAACTTGAACTTGTAAATTCATATATTCCGATGTTTGCAATATCAACCTAATGACAATGAATATACAACGCATTTGAGGTTCTAGAACGTCTGATCTAAAAGAGAAAAAATAAAATTAGAGAAAATACATTTAAAAAATAATAGAGATATTGGTTATGGGCGGTCGTGGACGGAGCTTTTTATGAGGTTAAGGACGAAAAAAAATGAATGGATGTGGGCTGAGGATATTAAAATAAACTTAAAAACGCACATTTTAAGTGAAAATAAATATAAAATGGCATTCATATTTATTGCAAGGGCTGCAATTTCTGTTCAACTGATTCGAGAAATAGCCTGATTGGAGCATTAATATCACGCTCAACCATTTCAATGAACAAAACTATATCTTTCTTTAAACCACTATGCAACATATTATAATACACCCTGCCTTGTCCAATAAAGTAGAACTCAGATATTGCACCGTAAGGTACGCCTGAAGGTATGTGCTTTGGATGAAATTGAAGTTCTTCTAGTTTGGAATTTATTGCTTCTATGTTTGTATCAGCTAATTTACCACCAGGCATATACTTTTTATATGTCTTAACCAAGTTAAATGCATTTACCAAAAACTGATAACCTTCCCTATGAGTTACTTCTTTATGTATGAAACCTTTTAACATGTCAGATATAACACATTGGCCCTGCAACATTCGAAGGTGGTAATCTGACTTTTTTAAATGAAATTCGGCCGCGGCTTTAAGTTTTTTCAATTGATCAAATGAATGCTTATGTTCAGGTGATTTCTTTTCAAAAAATTTGATTTGATTTTGTATCAAAAAAATTATTTGTCGTGCAAGATGTTTGTGTTGATTGGCTAATGCCACCGCCAACAGTGTCTTCAGTTCATTGTTACGGGCATTCGTTACAGCTTCCAGCTCATCGGGCTTTAAAGATCTCAGCATAGAAACGACATTACCAGTACCACACCTTGCACCCTCAAATAAATCCTCGATTAGCCGCAGCAGATTGATCGTGTTTGGATCTTTAGACAGAATTAGAGGTGTTTTACCGTCGCTGTTCTGCATGTTGTAAGCTGCACCATGTTTCAGCAGTGATCGCACTATGTCAAAGAAGCCATTCACAGCTGCGACATGCAATGAAGTAGTACCAGCAACAGTTGTTCGAGCGTTAATATAGTCAAGATTATTATTGCATTTAGCATGCCGCAGCAACACTTCGACGATTTCTCCGTAATTTTTAGATGCTGCTGTGTGTAATACTGTATTTCCCTTATTGGTGGATTGGGTAGCGTCAGCTCCTGCTACGAGCAAAGTATTTAGAAGGTCGATATTGCCATTATTAACGACGTAATGCAGAGGTGTTCGTCCGTGGGTGTCTTTCAAGTTGATAGATTCTGTCGCCTCTCTGATGCAATTATCAACTTCTGATCGACTGTTGCTGTCAATCGCTTTAAGCAATTTTTTAAGAGAAACCGATTCGTGTTCAGAGGATGATTGCTTTGCAGTGGGAGTTTGTATCAGATCAGTTATTTGTCGTGCAAGATGTTTGTGTTGATTGGTTAATGCCACCGCCAACAGTGTCTTCAGATCATTGTTACGGGTCTTCGTTACAGCTTCTAGTTCATCGGGTTTTGCGGATCTTAGCTGAGACATGACATTGTCATTACCACACCTTGCACCCTCAAATAAATCCTCGATTAGCCGCAGCAGATTGATCGTGTTTGGATCTTTAGACAGATTTAAGGGTGTTTTACCGTCGCTGTTCTGCATGTTGTAAGCTGCACCATGTTTCAGCAGTGATCGCACTATGTTAAAGAAGCCATTCACAGCTGCGACATGCAATGAAGTAGTACCCGCAACAGTCGTTCGAGCGTTAATAAAGTCAAGATTATGATTGCATTCAGCATGCCGCAGCAACACTTCGACGATTTCTCCGTAATTTTTTGATGCAGCTGTGTGTAATACTGTATTTCCCTTATTGGTGGATTGGGTAGCGTCAGCTCCTGCTACGAGCAAAGTATTTAGAAGGTCGATATTGCCATTATTAACGACGTAATGCAGAGGTGTTCGTCCGTGGGTGTCTTTCAAGTTGATAGATTCTGTCGCCTCTCTGATGCAATTATCAACTTCTGATCGACTGTTGCTGTCAATCGCTTTAAGCAATTTTTTAAGAGAAACCGATTCGTGTTCAGAGGATGATTGCTTTGCAGTGGGAGTTTGTATCAGATCAGTTATTTGTCGTGCAAGATGTTTGTGTTGATTGGTTAATGCCACCGCCAACAGTGTCTTCAGATCATTGTTACGGGTCTTCGTTACAGCTTCTAGTTCATCGGGTTTTGCGGATCTTAGCTTAGACATGACATTGTCATTACCACACCTTGCACCCTCAAATAAATCCTCGATTAGCCGCAGCAGATTGATCGTGTTTGGATCTTTAGACAGATTTAAAGGTGTTTTGCCATCATGATTTTCCGTATTGTATATTGCTCCATACTTAAGCAACAATTTTGCAATTTCTATGTTAGCAGCAACGTGTAGTGGTGTCATATGGGAACCCTTTCCACTGTCAGTATAAACATTTGCTCCATTTTCCAATAAAAGACGAACTATACTAGTATAGCCTCTTTGGGATGCAGTGAATAAACAAGTTTCCCAACGTGCACTTTTGCAATTAACTAATACCTTCTCAGTGATGCATTTTTGAACATTCGAATAATTATTTTCGGATGTAGATACGAATAGGTTTTCAATTAGCTTTAGTTGTTTTGCAATTTCGGAATGACCTGATTGTAATGCGATATCTAGAGGCGTTAATCCACTTAAAGTTTTGCTATCGAAATACGCTCCATTGTCTAGTAATGCTTTTGTTACTCTTTTGTGACCAGCCAAAACAGCAATGTGTAGCGCTGGCGTATTGCCTTTGTCTGAGCCATTAATGTGGATATTTTGATCACCCAGAAGAACATGAACTGCTTGTAGATAACCTTTGACACAGGCGAGGTTTATTGGCGTTTGACATTTGGTATCAGCAGCGTTAACATTTGCTTTGTTTAGTAACAAGAGTTTAATCATTTTTTCATTGCCGCAATCTGAAGAGACGTGTAATGGTGTTCTACCACATTTATCAGGGAAATTTACATTGGCTCCCTTTAGTATGAGAATTTTTGCCGCCTTTTCATTGGCCAACTGTATAGCTTTGTGCAGTGGAGTCAAGCCATTATAATCTACCTCATCAATTTTAGCGCCCGCATTTAATAATACTTCAATAACTTTTTCATGACCATAAGCGGCAGCAGTATGTAAGGCAGTCTCGTTATCCATCGATCTGGCATAAATTTTAGCCTTGAACTTCAACAGAAGTCCAACAATTCTGTCGTTGCCTACTTTTGCAGCTGCCTGCAGTGGCGCTATCTTTTTATTCGCAAATATATTAACGTTAGCCCCTGCATTAAGCAGTATTTCAACAATATCCTCGTGACCTTTTTGAACAGCCAAGAATAAAGGAGTCACACCCTCACTGGCTCGGTAATCTAAGTTGGCTCCATTTCTTAATAAAATTTCCACAATGTCTTTGCTACCGTTTCCTGCAGCAGCGTGCAATGGTGTCATATTTATGCGTGTACCACTTTGGTAACTGACTATTGCATCATTAACATTACCCCCCCCAGCAATCAAATCCTCTATCACATTCGCACGAGAGTACTGCACTGCTAAAAACAAGGGAGTTAAGCCATTTTTATTCTTAGCATCAACACAAGCTCTATTTTTTAACAAGATTTCAACAAGGTCCGCTTCACCTTTTTCTGCTGCCAAATGCAAGGGTGTGTTATTATTCATTTCTAGACAATTAGTGTCTGCTCCCTCGGCTATCAAAAGTTTGACTATCTCTACGTTGCCTTGTAGCGTTGCTATCATGAAAGGCGTACGTTTTAGATTGTCCTTGATATTGATATCTGCACCATTAGCAAGTAGAACTTTTACTATCTTTGTGTGACCCTTTTGCACGGCGCGTGGTAAAGGAGTCCAATCATCCTCATCCCTTGCATTTACATTTGCTCCATTTGCAAGAATATATTGCACAACCTCTAAATGACCGCCCAATACTGCACTATGGAGAGGGGTCCCATTTTCCACACGAAAATTAACACCGGTTTTTTGAAGTAGGACTTTTACTATTTCCAGAAAACCACATTCTGCTGCCAAATGTATAGATGTATTTTTCTGTTTTGTTTTCACTTTAGTATCTACACCAAACGAAAGTAAAGTGTTTACTACATCTAATCTGTTTTTGTAAACGGCGTAGTGTAAAGGTGTCCACTTGTTATTATCTGGCTCGTTCAATTTTGCTCCATTGCTTAGAAGAGCTTTAACTATATCGTCATAGCCGTGCGCTGCCGCAATGCATAGCGGTGTACAGCCTTCAGCATCTTTTGTATTAATGTCGGCCTTATTTTGTATTAGTGTTTTAGCTACTGCAACACGGCCAACAATTACTGCACAGTGCAAAGGCGTGGTTTGTGTAGTTGTTTTTGCGTTAACATTTGCTCCTTTGTTAAGTAAAAGCTCAACAATACTATTATACCCAGACTGTGCCGCAATATGCAAAGCTGTGAAACCATATTTATTTTCCTTATTGATATTTGCTTTCTTAGCTATTAGAAGCTGAACCAAATCAAAGTGACCAAATTTAGCAGCTTCCTGTAGGGCTGTTTTGTTATCTTTGCACACAGAGTCAACTTCGTAGCCGTTTTTAAGTAAAAAATTAACAATGTCACAATAACCACGCTGTGCTGCTTCATGCAAGGCGGACCATGTGTTAATGGTATCAAATTTAGGCTTGTTTGCCATCAACGTCTTCACTATATCCAAATTGCCACGAGACACTGCAAACAGGAATGGTGTGACGCCATCAACAGACTGACAGTTTACATCGGCTTTGTGTGCCAGCAGCATTTTAACTACATCATTGTGACCCTGTTGGGCTGCACACAATAAGGGTGTTACGCCATTGAACGTTCTCGCATTAACATTTAGTTTTTTCATAAGAAGAATATTAACAACTTCCAAGTGACCATTTAGGGATGCTATGTGTAAAGGTGTAAAAAGAGTTTCACTTTGGTGACAATCTGTAATTCGTTTGTTGAATACGAGCTGTTGAACGACATCTTGATGTCCTGCGCGTGCGGCAACGTATAATGGGGTTAATTTGTAGCAATCTCTGGCTTCGGCGTTGGCCTTGTGCTTTAGCAGAATTTTCACCACCCCCGTATGACCATTTTCGGCTGACCTATGCAATGGTGTTATCTGATTGTTGTCAGTTGTGTCAATATAAAATAGCTTTTGTGTTAAAAAAAACTCGACAATATTTTCCCTTCCATAGGAAGCGGCTATATGCAGAGGTGTTTGATGTTTATTGTCCCTAGCATTGATAGCCAGACTCTTGTCATCTAAAAAGAATTTGGTTGCTTCCAGGCTGCCTCCGGCGGCAGCAAAATGGAATACCGTCCATTGATTGATATCTCTAGCCTTCACATCCGCTCCTTTCGTGAGACAACTTTTTATTTTATCAATGTCACCTTGTCTGGCAGCTTCAAACATCGCCTGCTGATTGCTGAGCAGACTTAAATTGTTGTTGTAGTGCTTATTCAGTTGCGTAATGTCGTCCAACACTGAATTACCAATCATTTTTGTGGTTAAGTTTCCTTCTTCCAGAATTAATTTTAAAGCATTCGAAAGAACTGTTACATCTGCATCGAATTGTAGGACATTAATTAGAGAATTACCATGTTCTAAATGATTGCGAAGAGATCTTCCAATTAACATAGGGAAACATGTATCGACGAACAAAAGATTATTCCCCAAACAACGAAGATGCTGCAAAATGTCCATTATATCGAGAACAAGCATTTCTACCATCAGCTGAAACTGTTTGTCATTTTTATAATGAGGAAACTTGCCTATTAGGTTTGAATTATTCTCAATCACTATGCCATTGGAATTTAAAAGCTTTCTTAGTGTGCCCAATCTTTTGTATAAAGCGTCTTTGGCGTTAATATCTTTAATGTTCTCTTCTGTGGCAACAGATAAATTTTCATCCCAACGTGTGAAAACATTTTTTAGTTTTTCTATTCCTTTGATTTTGCACATTTCTAACTGGATGGTTAAGTTAATTTTTGAAGTTAGATAACTAATTTTATAAGTCTTGCTGGCAGAACATGGTCTTTCGGCAACACTTTTCGAGATCTTACAAATTAGCTGTGGAATACCAATGAGGGACTCAACATTTTTTGACGATTGTACCAGTAACTCTTTGACATTTTTCAATGGTTGAGAACCTTTGCTTTTGCTAATCAGATAAACACAATCGGAAATGTTTTCAATACTTAACATTTGTTTTGAGTAAGTTGCTTGCGCTCCGATTAAATTCTTTTTTTCACAAAAGATTTTTCTGATGTCTTTTAACAAATCACTTTCAAATTGTGTCTTGTCGTCAATTTCTTTATCCAGCTTATCGATTAGGTCTTCGAGTTCTTGAATTTCTTTGGTATTTACTGCAGTTTCAATTTTTTCCCCTTTTAAATCCGGTATAATATCAGTAAAGGTGTCGGCAAGCTTATCTGCTGCGTTCAAATCATCGCTGTCAGTGATTTGCTTGAGGAACATTCTAATTACATTCGCCTTATTCTTTTCTAAAAGCCAAGTTATTTCAACTTTGATTTTGTCGAGATCACTTTGCACCATGGAAAAATAACTTGAATCTTCAGTTTCCTCGAATTTGATTCTTGATTTTAATGAATAGAAATGTGAGAGCACATCGCGGAATGATTGAACGACTTCCTCTGAACTTTGGTGAAATACCGAGGTAAGCAGAACATTTTGTATGTTGTCGGATATATTAGGAGATTCTAAAGTGTTTTTTAAGTACTCTCCGGTGACTTGCAATGCTCTTGCGATAACCAACTGACCATCTCCCTCTTTGGGATTAGCAATTAATGCCAACTCAATAAAATGAGATATTTTTTCTAAGGAGTATATGTCTTTGACTTGTTCAAAATCGTTATACAACTCTTCCAAGGGAGGACAATCGCCAATGATAGAAGCAACCACATTCTCGCGTTTTAATTTTGGAAGATTGCTATTTATGTCTGCTTCACTTAATTCGGTGTTTTGAAGTTTTGTAGCAAAGTTTTTTAGGTGCAGTAGTATCCTCTGCTTGGGCAATACGGAATTGTAGATTAGATTTATCTCTTGACGAACTATTTTCGAATTAATGAAAGCAATCAAACAAAATTCCATTTCCTCCCAAGGTAAGCTGCTGTATGTGGATTTAAGCTGCCGCTTAAGTATATGAATGTTTTGAGCAACGAATTTAGCAATAAACAAAAACTGTTCATCAACTTCCTTTGCATTAGAGTAGAGAAGGTTAATGTTGTCGAGTACCAAGTCGATTCGCTTCTTGATATTGGTAAGAGAAGCATTGACACGCTCAACTTGTCCGGTAGAGAAGAAGCGTAGGTTTATCAACTTATTTTCAATAAAAATTTCAATCTCATTTGGCAATGGTACATTCTTAAGTTTTAGTTCCTCATAAGCTTGTGAAAGAACTTTATCTAATTCCGTGTTTTGAGCAACAAAATAATCATTTGGCCATTTATTGATGAGTGTATTGATAAGTTCCAAGTTCCCTGAACGTATCGCATAATAAAATGCATTATGGCATGATTCATCCTGATCAGTTGGAGCAATAGCATCGCCATTAATATTAATAGAAAAATTATTTAAAATCTTTGTATTATCGAATACATACTGCAGAATTTCAGCTGCATTGTGTTTGCATGCTAAAATTACCAAATTAGTATTTTTGATAGGATTGTCGGTGCTATCATAGAATGCTTGCAATGTTGCAGAATTTTCTACATTTCCGATATAACAAATAATATTACTTAAGTTTTTAAAATTTTCAATGTTACTCACTGCGATTGCCGCTTCAAGTTCGCTTAAAATTTGGAGGTTAAGTTCTTTGGCTTTTGTTTTTTGGTTGTAGAACTTTCGATATTGGTTGATAAACTTTTTTTTTGATGAATATAACCGTGTGAGAAACTGTTTGTTTTTTTCGTATGCTCTTTTAGATTTATCCATAATTAGTAGGTAATTAATTCTATTATGGGAATAAAAATAGTAGCGTATTAAATAAGAATGTATTTGTCTGAATTAATTTCTTAGACCTACAAAACAAAAAAGTTCCAACTTACCGTTGATAAGAAAAATAAAATTAAATTGCATGCAAAATGATGTAGGTTTAACGAACAAATGATTTAATTAGTAATAATTACTGCCACAACTTATCTGCTGTGCACAGAAACAGAAAGCAAGAAGTTCCGACAATACGGAATTGTAGATTCCGTTCGAATTCTTGAAACGCCGATTGCAGCGTTGCCACTTTGCTGGAATAGCACTAGATCTACTGCACTTTTCGCAAAAAATAAATCTACTGCCACTACATCCAATCTGGGCTTTTAAGGTATTTTCAAAATGTTAATTTAATTGATGGAACGTTTATAAAAAAACACTGATGTGATTATTAATACAGTTTTAATCAATTTATATATGCTTTTTGTATAATAAAAAATCTACTGCGGAAAGATCCAATGCATTATTTTTTAGAGATCTACTGCGATCTTCTTTTTTTTGAAGTGGCAATGCTGGCTATTTCAAATGGTTGCATTCAGCAAACTCAGGCTCATCATATTTTAATCAAAGATAATGGGAACGTTCAAGTATTTAGTTTAGCAAGTCTGAAAGCTCTCTCACTACGTGAATCTCAGTTTTGATTGGTCGAAATCGGTCATGTGAGCAACTGTTTTAGTTGACGTTTATGGAGGGATAGCCAACGAATATAGTCAAGAAATTCGTGACTGCGTACTATGTTGACAGTTCGCGTATGTGGATGACGTAGGAAAAGTGAAGTTCCCTACCAATCTACTTTTTGCGTTCAGGTTACAACTCATCCAGACCAATCTAGTCGACTTAGGATAACTAGATTCTTGAATGCAGCCAAAGTAATAGCCAACGATAATGGAATACAGAGCAAAGATAATAGAATAGGTACAGAGACATCAACGATAATGGAATACAGAGATATATAACTTTCCAGTGGAAAGGCGGCTGCCTACCAAAGATAATGGAATACAGAGATATATATCTTTCCAGTGGAAAGGCGGCTGCCTACAAGCTGTTTTCCCGAAAAATTCATGAAGTCACGCACATATGCTCATTTCTTTTCTAGTATATGTGAGTTCATGAATTGAACTTTAATGCAATAATTCGTTACTCCGAAATGCGTATTTCATTATTTTTTTTATATTAATCGAAGCCTTAACAAAAACTAAACAAGTTCAACACCAAACACAAATCAATTAAACAGCGCGATGCCTATAAAAGCAAAAGGAATGTTGGCCGGCCATTAGCAACATGCTTTTTTGTAGCTCACACGTATTCACAGACGGGGGTTGAAATTACAAAAACAACAATGTAAACAAATGGGTTTTGGGGGGATAGACGTACGAAAGTTATCCATCTCTTTTATTCTTTCATCTCTGCTGCCTACAAGCTGTTTTCCCGAAAAATTCATAAAATCACGCACATATGCTCATTTATTTTCTAGTATATGTAAGTTCATGAATTGGACATTAATGCAAGAATTCGCTATTCCGAAATGTGTATTTCACTATTTTTTTATTTTAATCGAAGCCCGAACAAAAACTAAAAAAGCTCTACACCAAACACAAAACAATTGATATCTCTGATACCAGAGATGAATGAATAAAAGAAATGGTCACCATTCCTTTTGCAAGATCCAAAAAAAAATGGGATTTTATGTTCGATCAAAATCTGAAAAGTCATATCGAAAACGACATAACATTCTAACATAAATTCAAATCGATTTGAATTTGATTTTGATTAAACCCAAAAAGGACATGAGAGCGACTGCGAATAGGCGAACTGCGAACAAATAAATATAACTTTATTAATGAATTTAAAATTGCTAATTGTCCGAACACAGAAGCATTATATTTAACTAATTTTACATCTAATCTAAAGAAATACATTAATCTCAATTGATTCAAATAACAAAATGATCAATTAAAGCTGTTTTCACCCGTATAAAAATTCTTGTCGCGAACTGTCACACTTCATTCACAATCCACATAATATAGGCGCGATCCACAAACTCAGGAATGAAAAATTCGTTCGAACTTAAAATTTAAAAATGAAACTGATACAAGGGTATCCGCGACCAAAACAAGTTTTCATGTGAATGAATGGTCAAAAACCACGAATATACACTTGTTCGAATTTCGCTCTTATGTGAAAAGTCCTTAAAAATCTGCCTTCATTATATTATTCATTATTATATTTAATCCGATATGGGAGCACTGACACCTTGACAACTGCGCAATAGAAAGAGAGAGTCATATATGAATCTAAATTTATTCGATGCAACAAAAATAAAACAACGCATATTTTCACAGACGGTCTTGGTGAACTTTTACTTTTTTTGTCATAATAAGGTACTTCCTACAAAAGATCTATTTTAAAATAGTAACAAAGTGCACAAGAAACAAACTTTACAAGATTTTGTGGACAAAATCACAATCAGGCCGAAAATTAAAGCAATAAATAAAAATGGACCAACTCATCGATTGGCAAAACAACTATCAAAACATTAGAGATCGGGGCCAACACTTGCTTGATACGGAAAAATGGGCTGACTGCCGATTCCTTGTTGGAACACCTCCCAATCAAAAGCTCCTGCCTGGTCATAAGCTAATCCTGGCGATGGCATCACCGGTCTTCGAGCGAATGTTCTACGGAAATTTACCGGATAAGACTGATCCAATTGTAATACCCGACGTGCAACCAGATGCCTTTCATGCAATGCTAGAGTACATCTACTCGGACAAAATAAATATAAGTTCATTTGACAAGGCCTGTGAGCTATGCTATGTAGCGAAGAAGTACCTTTTACCGCATGTAGTTGCTCAGTGTACACACTTTCTATGGGCCGATTTGAGTCCTAAGAACGCATGCCGGGCGTATGAGTTTGCAAAACTGTTTGACGAACCACGCCTTATGCAGAGCAGCATGGAAGTAAGTGCCAAGGAATGCCGTCTGTTTGTATTTATTTATAACATTGAATAACCGTTTCAGATAATCGCTGCCAATATAAAGGCGGTACTTGCAGATCCGAACTTCTGTGACATCGAGATGACAACCTTTTTAACGATTTTGGACTGTGACAAGCTTAACATCGATACAGAGTTGGATTTGTTTAACGCCTTGTTGCGTTACGCCATAGAAAGAGGTTGTATGCCTGATGACGATGACAATATTCCAAGTACCAGCAGTAAGGTGCTGGTAGATAATCAAGATGAACCGCAGGCCATCGATGAAGACCAACCTGTTGTTGATGTGGAATCAATGCATGAAAGCATTGAGCCGGATGAAATAGATGAACATAAAGACGAAGTGTCTTTGCACATGCAGCATCACCAACACAACAGAGAACCAAGTCTTGATATGGACTCGCAGCGGAAGATTATTGATCAGAATCTGATAAGGCAGGCGGTAAAGAAAATTCGCTTCCTAACCCTCACGCCCCAGCAATTTGCTGAAGGCCCTGCCCGATCTAAGCTCCTTCTGCAGAACGAAGCTCTTTCGATTCTAATCAAAATCTCAAGTCCTTGCATTAACGACTGCCCCATGCCAGAGGGTTTCTGCACATCTCGCATTTCGCGCAAGGCGAACTTTCCGCCACCGAACCCAGGCGGATATGATAACTTTCGTTTATCCTCAGTGGATAAAAAAAAGCCACTTCTGTTCCCAACGGTGAGTTCAGTATTCGACTATGCCCCCAGCTTCAGTCAACGGTTTGTCCACCGTGATTGGACAAATGACACAAGACGATCACATTGCGTTCGAACTATTCAGCAGCAATTCGACTATCGCAATACAAGTGTGACTGATTGCGGTCTGACGTTTCAAGTTGACACCAACATTATGATCACAGGTTTGTCTCCAAATAAAAGAAAACGCTTGACATAAGCTTCTTAGTTTTTCTGTTGTTTGTTGTT
This sequence comes from Cheilosia vulpina, assembly GCA_916610125.1. Classification (NCBI taxonomy): domain Eukaryota; kingdom Metazoa; phylum Arthropoda; class Insecta; order Diptera; family Syrphidae; genus Cheilosia; species Cheilosia vulpina. Next base: position 71,107,006 of record OU744277.1, on the reverse strand, counting down.
GTATTTCAGGAGTTCAGGTGCCAACACAGGTTCTGTGCGGTGAACTGATGAATTCAGCTGGCTTCTCAGAGCGTTATGCTGAAATTTTATATGTACATGTTCAGGATATGCAGGGATCTCGACTCACATATACACATTGCACGTCACGAGTCCGATACGACTCAATGCTTGAAATTTCATTCGATAGGCCAGTCTACATCTATCGCAATCGCATCTACAAGATATACGTAGTATTCAACAAGATTGGATGGTATCCGATGTATACTTGTGTGCCGGACATTATCTGCGATAGGGTAAAATTTATGTTTAATGTTGGCGCTCCCAATGAATCGATACGCGATGGGCTGATCCGAGCTATTATATTTTTGCACACAGACAACCAGTCGGCGTCACCGGACCAACCAGCAGTTACATTGGAATAGGACGTCGTTCTTATGTTATTTCGTAGTATCATAGATGAACGTTTTTCCGTGTTTTTGTATTGTTTGTGTTTAATGTACCAATATCTATTTAACACAAATAAATGTGAATAAACTATTATACGAACGAATGGAAAATTAATTAAAACACAAATCGTAATCACGCACTCAATCTCCTAATCCTGTTCTGGTCATGACTCACGACCAACAAATGGCTTTACCACTGAAGCGATGGGTCCTGTGCATTTTTGAGTGACTGAAAAACGAAAGATAGGCAGGAGGTCTGTAGTAGATCTAAATATCAAAAGATGTTAGTGCGCTTTCATCGAATAGAGAGGAATATAAGTAATTTAGCTGTGGGCGATTTTGGTATATGGTGGTCTTAAGTATTTCAAACGTTTTAAGGAACTTAAGTCCACATCACAAGGTTTAGGGCATCTAAATGTTAAAAATGCGTTTAAGAGGTCGTTAAAAAAGTGTCTGGGAAGTGGGTTGTACATGAAAAGATCATTGCGGACAATATTTCGCTTAGAAACTTGTTTCCGACGTTCAATGGAATAAAAATACATCAACTTATGAGACTGACAAACCTAAATATGCTGATTTTAAATAAAATGATTGCTCTTGTTCTATCTTAAGCTACATAAAAACCTACATTTGTATTTAATACAAATGTCTTACAATGCGCGAAGCTGTACTTGCTTTACAGGGTAACATTGTGTCGCATATTTCGCATATTCTTCTTTATCGCACCATCAAATGTACCCTTGTCAATTTGGATATCGTTGTCGTTAAGATCCCATTAAACGTTCGCATTTTGTTGTTTTCCATTCAAATTCGCCATAACGTCAACAATAAAAAAAAATCAGGGAATTCTCATCGAACAAAATGCGAAGCGCATAGTTTCCTGTGATGCTCCGCCATTGTGCTTGCGCGCTCAGGGAAATAAAGTTTGTTAATTGATTGAGTAAACTCTTTAAACATACATAGAACATCATTTAGCAAAAATTGGAAACATTCCTTTTTAGGATTCAATTGGCTATGCTGCTGCTGGAATACTAAGAAAAAAACCGCTAAAAAATAAATTGCAGAAGTGTGGCTCAATGGTTAGTTTTCTGACCTACTTAGCACTTTATCTTATCTCTTGAGAACGTGTGACAATAGACAAACACCAGCGAGTATAACTGGCCCGCCAAAGTACATTCTTCCTAAAAATAAAAAAAAAATTAAAACAGCAGAAAAATTCAAACAGATGAAGCGAAATAGTTGCAAGAATAAGGTTGGCAAAGGATCCTGAATGGAACTGTTGGTGTTAGTAAAATTCTTTGATGATGAAATTATTTACTACATTTAGGAAGGCTGTTTATTGACGTTTGATGGAACTTGAACTTATTTTTGTATAAGAATTAATTGAATTTGAATTTATCAACAGTCAGCTGAAAAAAAGCACACGTTCTCATAAATAAAACAACTTATTTAAATAAATTTTCATTTAACAAAGCCAATTTATATTATATACAAATACATACAATCTTCTCCGAAATAATATTTAATAATATTAGGAAGAATATTTATAATTTATTTTTAGTTGAAGTGAAGGGCAAGTCCGATGTGTAAGAGATTTATTTTAGTTTTGCTGAAAAAGGAATTATTCTTTGTACAAAAGTGTATAACATCAACGTTAGTCTCACTCCTCCATGTAAACGGTAAACGAGGTAATTTAATTTCTGCAATGGGGAACAAATTCTGGATCTTCACATGTCAGTGTGTTTTCATCGAAGACCTTATCTGCTCCGCAGGTAATCAATCGTGGATGACCCTCAACGCATGTAATCAAACGGTGACAATCTCCGGACACGGGAAAACGTGGGAATGGCCAAAAGCGAGCAGCTGGTGAGTCGGATGCTACCTTTGTTGGACATTTGAAACCAACAACAGCTACAACAGGGATGTACAGAAATTTAGGAATCTATTTCGGTGCTATTTATAAGAAAATAAGTTTTTACCTTCTGGGTTGCATGTTTCCAAAAGCTGATCTGGCCAATTGCATCCGTGTATCCTTTCATCGTAAGCTAATCCAGCATCGCACTCAAGTTGATGTGGTTCACCATAGGCGCACTTAATATAGCTTGTCGAGCACTCAGCTGAGATTGGATATATGCCAAACTGGTATTCACAACCGGGTGTCGAAATTGGGGTGGCTGTTAACGATTAGTTTGAATCGGGGTTAATAAGATAAATCTTAAAATTTTAATTTAAAAAAAATTTCGAGACCCTCAAAAAGTGATACCACTCAACAAAATTGTTTCTTTGTCCGAATGGAAAACAGCATATCACGGTTGAACACTTGCTCGAGTTCCAGCGCCAGCGGAATAAAAATGACATTTGGTTATATTTACATTTCTTTCCACTGCGAAATTTAAGGAGTTAATCATAAGAAGATATATTCACTCAGTGGCAGCGCTCCAATTCCAATGGCAACAATTTGGCATAATTGTTTTCTTAATCTCCTATCGCACTGTCAATTTTATACAAAACCTGGAACGTAACCCGTAGTGCTCTTGCACACCAGTAAAAAAGCAATAATCTTGCCGAAAGTAATTCCGCATTTGTTGACTCGTATAATCCGTTTCGGTTTAAAAATATTTTACTTACGATCATGTTGTCGAGTTCCACAGTCAACAGCCCAATTATAGTTGCAGTGATTGTGCGCGGCCCCTTTGCCATCGAAAAGCAAACCATTCTCACAAGTTTCCAAAGTCAAAGTTCCATTTGTACACAAAAAGAATTGATCGCAGTTTTCCGTATGTGCATAGGCTTGCACTCCAATTTTCTCAGGACATTCTGGTGTTCCCACTGCAACCGATTGAGCTTAAAAGGAAAAAAAAAATCAAACAATATTTCATAGACAATTTCTAAATCGAAAACAAAAATTATTATTCAAATGGCATTGCATATGCATTACCAATATACCAATTGAAAAGATCCACAAGGCCGCTCGGCCCCAAATGAAAGTGCGCAAACGGTTAAATTTTGTCAATTGCAAATTATAATGCAAACATTACCGTCAGCCACGAATGTATATTGCAAATCGAGATTGAAAATCGCTAAAGAAAAAGTGAAACTCTTACTGGCTGACCATGATCTTCATTCTCAAAATAAAACAAAGTCGTGTTAACCATTAATTAACTGGCATTACTGGAAACCATGAAATCGAATTTGTAATCGATATCATTTCAAGGTTTCAGCTGACTTTTTAGTCAAATATCATCGACAATGTTATGCGTTTTGTGTATTTACGACTTCCTACTTGTAGATGTGTGCACATTGATGGCATTCACATTAACAGTTCCATAGATGCAAGACTCTCACTTTTGCCGTGGTAACTGCCAAAGATGACATCGATGTGGGATCAGCGTGCAACATTACATGCACAGCGTATAGTACCGAAATTACCGGATTCGAACCGTGTTTATCTCGGAAATCGGAAGAAGATGATGACACTGCTGGTTTAAGCTATTCGACGAATGAAGATTCACATGGCAGGTGGAATAAACGGCTGCTGTTTACGGTCGGCTCTGAATATTGCATATTTACTTTCTTGTCTGACATGGAAAAATATACGTGGAAAAGAGAAGAGGAATTGCAGTCGTCTTCGTCGTCGTTGCCGCATCATCGCTTAAGTTGTATTTTTTTTTTGTTATGTAAGACACGGATGAGTGTGAGAAACTGAAACCACGGAGAAGTAGTATGAACATGTTGTGAGTTGATAATGGCGGCGCGACGTTTCTGCGTAAAAAAGAGTCTTCGAGAAAGTCTCACATTTTGTGGGTGTTTCGATAAAATGCGGGAGGAATAACGACTTGACGCACAGTGCGATTCAAGGAATTTTGATGAGTTTTGAATTTGATGCCGATTTGCATTCATCGAAAGCAATCAAGTTAAACGAATCCAACCAGATTTGCCAACAGTTGCGATTTGTATGTTCTGGGTGTATATAAAAGTAGTTCAAGAAAATGACCACCAGTATTACCATAACGCTTGCAGAGTCTGATAAATTGTCGTCCCTGAAACGTTTTTGGATTAGGTAATGGCAATGTCAAGATTCAAGAGCAATTACAGGTAGATGTCTGTTAGAGTCGACATTACTTAAAGGGAATAAATAGACGTTTAGTCTTTCAAATCAGTAGCCAATACATACTTTGCAAGTAACGGAGAATATCCCACTATTATACACTCTGTTATATAACATATGATGAAATGTTAAATTGGTATTGGCATAAGCTGTCAAATATGTGAACTTGGTTGACAGCAACCAACCGAAAACAGAACAGAAAACTTTTCATGATAAATCTTTCGAAAGTTTATGTAAGAAATTGGTCTTCTTAAATCTGTCAAATAAAAAACATCACCTGACGTGACGCTGAAATAATGGCGGAAAATTTTGTAAAATTTACAAATTTTGCATCAGGCTCAGGAAATCTTTCTACTGTTCAACATACATATAATATTTAAAATATTTCACTAAGAAAGGATTGAGGGAGCTTTGCAAATATTATATAGATTTGACATTTCATTAACACTTTGTGACAACTCTAAGAATATCCGCCTTTTTTGCGGATGTCTCGATCGGAATGGCTTTGATTCTAATGTGGTATTCGATTGGGCGCTCTCAGAGCACTTTTTTTGCTCTCAGAGCAATTTCTATGTTCGTTTGGTACAAAAAAAGCAATCTTTTTCAGATTTCAGAGCACTTTTGCGAATCTGGATTTTTTCTCAGATTTACCAATACAAGTACGTTTGAGTTTGACAACTAGTGGAGTTTGTTTACATTTTCGTGAAAATTTTCATCGGGAGGATCCATTTTTGTTAATTATTTATGTACAAATGTTTAGAAATCAATTTCGGCGCAAACTTCGAATGTTTTAATATAAAATTTAACCAGTGAATGCAAAATGCTTAGAAAAGTGTCGAAGGCTACACATATTCGAACTGCACTAATATCAACACAAAAAAGAGCAAGTGACGATTTTATGTTCGATTAGACACACGAAATCTGAAAACTGAAGAAGCCCAATCGAAAACCACATAACAATACAAATAAAAAGACGGAGCTAGACGGTCCTGTATGGACGTTATTATTTATTTACTTTTAGTGTCAGTTTTTATTTAATACGGCAAATAAGTGTTTATACTAATTAAAAGTAGAATAGGAGATTCTAAATTGTGAATTTGTAGCCTGCTTTCAGCACCAATCACCTTAACCAGCACCAGAAAAACAAATGCCAGCATACCTGAGAGGCGATTTCGCAAATGAATAATGTCAATTATTTGTCATGCATTTTTTTTATGGTAGTTACTTATTCTAAAGAACTACCGTTGGCTTGTTCTCTCGACATTTTTATATTTTCCGGTTTATCAAACACAAACGAAAACATGTTGTAATCCAGCTAATAGCTATCCTTTAGAAGATCTTGAATACTTACTTGCATACATATTGCCGACTGGTTAGGGCGGTATTTCAAATGAAAACCGACAAATAATAATAATAAAGGGCCTAAAAGTTCTTACTGAATGACTAGTTGAGTTACATATTCCCGAAGCACGGCAGCGCGTCAATTCTGGAGATCGGTAGTGAACTGTATGAGAAAAATAGGTACGCCATAGAAATTATGTAATGCAACCAGCATGCGAAATTTCGATTTTGTCGAAGCTTTCGTAAAGTGGACAGAGGCAGTTATAAAACTGGAAGCTAATGCACATGCGGATAGTGATACAAATGAGGTTGCACAGAAGTGTCTCTGATTATTCTCTCCAGATCCCGTAAAGAGCCTCTACTCTCAGGATATAGGCCCGTGATGGATGTACCGGCATCCATGATTGAATTTTACACAGATTCAATCTTCGACGACATAATAATATGTACATATTAAAATACGAGCGCAACTCTGATTTGTTACAATTTGTGGCCTGCTTCCAGTCTACTAAAACTCCAGTCATCGTGCAAATTAACGAAAGTCACAAAAGGTACTTAACGTAACAACAATCTATAAAATAAGTACAAGTTCAACCTTGAAAGGCAAAGACACAGTATCCCAATTTAATATTGTTCAAACTAGTTTCACAGTTTATGTTACCTTTCATATTATTAAACCTATTAATCTGGCAAAGATACAACAGCTAACAATCCACGACAGCATTCTCTCAATGAATTATAAATTTATTCATTTATAGGAAACAGTTAACTGATGAAAAAAAAAAACTCAACAATAAATATGGAGCAAAGTGGCGAGAAGGGGAGACTGCCATATCTGGTCTTTCCAGTTTTGCAAAGCCAACAGAAAAACAATTTACAACACTTTACCTAGTAGCATAAAACCACAAAAGCTTACAGTCACTACACAACGCTGCAACAATGTTACTGTGTAGTAGACAACTAGATGGTATACACATGTTTTTAGATTAATAAATCTGTGCGACTCATGGATAACGGATTGTTTAATTAAGAAATTGCAAACCCAAAACACTCTCCTAACGTAAGGCAAGTGTGCATTGTTTTTGAATTTGTCTTAAATCTATGCATACGTGAAATGTTAAAGTTCAGTTGGAAACATGTTTCTTATTTGGGGTTTAAGAACTTGTTCAGAGTTAGCATCATATAGTCAGATATTTTAATGGCCAGCTCAAGGTTATGCGTTTTTTGTATTTTTAAATTTGTCTGGTCGGCAATAATCCTCATTTATCTTACGAAAAGTGAAATAAACCTTTCACAGTTTCTTAATCTTGCTACAGTATTTCTTGTTCGGACAAACCCTTTCTCGTATGTTCTGATTTAATTCGCAAATAAATCACTTGCGATCACTTAACTGTCAAAATTACAACGAAAAGTGCATTGGGTGGTTGAGAAATCAATTTCAAAAGATTCGAAACCGACAATTAATTTTGGTTACGTATACGCCACCGGTACGCGACATGAACATTACATTTTCTTATTAAACCAGTTAACTGTAGTTTTATTTCAGTTCGTGTTCCTGCATTGTACTTGTATTTCTTTTGAATGCATTATGTTAATTTATTGGAATTTTTTGTTTTTTTTTTTGGCTGAAATGTTGTGTACAAGTTTTGTATAATTTAAGTCGAAAAAAAAACACAACAACTACCAATTAGAGAGTGAACGGCGAGTATTGGTTTTGTTATCACATTTTTTTTTCTCAATCTTCGTGGCACCCATTTAATGAACGAAAAAAAAAAGAATTTCTGTTATGCCAATCACGTTGGGTGCACACAAGAAGAATTTATATTTGTTAATTAGTGTGTGTTGGCCTTTTTCGGCAGTACCTAAAGGATGAAACATTTTAAAACTTGTTATCTTATTTCTAGGAAGTGGGCGTGGAACTATTGTAATGCCATGGATCGACCTACTGTCATACTTTTGCAAATTTTTCACTTTGTTGGTGTGTTTTCATGTCCGAATGACTTTACACTCTTGAGAAGGCGCACATTCGGTGAAAGGTAAAACAGTTGATGTGCGTTGGATAATTGGGAGTCGTAATCGGAAGTATGTCATTCATTAGTTTGAATCGGTGTTTGAATTCTGGCCGATTCCTTTCGATTCTGTATGTATATCCGCTTTCGAATTCACTTTTTCTTTTCTTATGTCAACCGACCAAACTTATTGTATTAACATTTCGTGAAAACAATTGCTACGAGTCAGATCCCTTTTAGTGGGATGAAATTTAAAATTTGACTTGTGAAACAATACAACATTTTTTGAATTACATTTTTGTAGTAGGATAATATAAAGTGTTAAGCGGGAGGTGTTTCTAAGAGACACACAATTTGCAGAGTTGCTGCACACATAATTGCAAGTAGAGACTTCAGTCAGAGCGGCAATAAAGAAAAGCTATGAAAATTATTTACATTCTAACTTTCATCCTACCCAAGGTTCATTCGTGGGTGAATCCAAGGCGATTCATTTATCGTAGGAAATGGACATCGCTGCAGTGTGGGCGATAAAACTGCCGGTGAATTACATTACCATGTAAATCAAGTTTATTCGAATCGGAAACGATATGCAAATTGACGGTGGCACTCCAGAAGGGCATACGAAATATCCATCACAGTTTTATAGTCTTTCTGTGGAATAATTAATTTTGTAACCAAACCGCTCGATCGTTATAATATTGCAAACTAAATGATAAAACTACTTGCAACACATTGATTTTCAGATCCTCATCGTTTTGTTACTTATAGAGTTATCTTTCAGCACGAGATCTAGCAACATTTTCGCGCTTTTCAAATAAAATGCTTTTTATTCCAAAGTTAGAGTGGGATCTCGCGTTCCTTGGTGACGTACCACATTACGAAAAAATATCATTTTACATCAATTTCTGTTTTCAATTAAAATATTGATAATATATTATTATGTGAAAAGTGGAATTTATTAAAAAGCATTTATTTAACTTACTATATGGATACTTTTAATTTATCCCCTTAAAAACGGCTTTTATTTTATTGAATCAACTTGCTAACAAGTTGGACAAGGTACATTAAGAAACGCGTTTCTGCTATGTCCTACAAATTAAACTTAAATTGTGATTTACGACAATTAAACATCTCTTTTACCAGGTTAGGCAGTTGTATTGGCTAAATCAGGACACACTGGGTGGTAAGTTCGAATGATTTGTTATATTCCCGTCTTTCTCTAAAATTTGACTAGGGTTCTCATCGCGCTATTCGCCTTAAATCGAACAGCACATGGCAAATCAAATCTCAAAAAAAAAAAAAAAACGTAACTATATGTAGATCATTCCCAACCCCTATTTCGTCATTTATTGCAAAAATTCCCATAGCGGTTACCAATGACTTTTCACACAAATCTAAGACAAAGCCTTCCAGTTTTTATTCTGACAATTATACAAAAAATAAATCTTTTCGAGCAGTTCAAGATCTTCAACTTTCAGACTAAAATTGAACCAGTTTTACCAGAGTACAGAATTATAATACAAATAAAAAATTTCGATATAGACACCTCTCTCTAAGGTACGCAAGAAGGTTGATATGTGCACAATCTAAAGTAGAACCACTCCTATTCGTATACCTATGACTGTCAATCAGAAAACCCCCTTGGGGTCGAAAAATCGAACACATATCGCAACGGGTTTTGAAAGTGAATGCATTCAGCCAACGACAAAAAAAAAAAAAAATAATACACAAGCGAAATCCTATTGCAAAACCTAATTCAAGCAGAACCGATTTGAAGGGATCGAATTTCAGTATTTCACATAGACATTGATTGAATTTCAATTTCATTGCGACATCTATAGGACAAACTTAAGACTTACCTAAGGCAACAAATCCCAAAACAACTAGAACGCTTGACTGAATTCGTGTCATTTTTAAAAATTTTTCCTGTCTTTTTTGTTTTTTTTTTTTGGTTACTTAAAATTTACACCTATTTTCCGTTTTGCACACACTTCCTACTTTTCGGGGGCACTCTCCGTTTCCGTTTAAGCTAAACCGCGATCAAAAACGAACTGACTTACTAACGTAATCGTTGTGGCCAACTGAAGCTCAGCTTATAGCAAAACGAATTCACTTCGAACATGTTGCACTGCGACACTCCGCCATCTTAAACTTAAATTGTCGACTTCGTTCAGACAAAAACGAGAGTGAAAGCTTTGGTTTTTCTTGCGGTTATTGTGTTTGGTAACTGCATTAACGTCTGTCAATATGGGTTGCACACAGGTGGCGGCGCTGTTGTCGTTGTCGCCGTCGGTTGGGTCAATGAATTTTCAAAATGAGCGATATGAGTTTTTATGCGGGAAACACAAAAACAAAACAACACAAATCAAAGTCGGATTGCATAACAAGATTGTGCGAGAGGATCATTGAGTATTAGATTGCCGCACATATTCGCAAACAAGAGGTAGGTACATTTAGATACATGGGTAACACAGTAGACATTAGACAATCGGGCTTAGTGAGGTCTGTATAGAGCTTGGAGCAAGAGTATGGGCTGTGCTGATGCTACTCGATTCGAAATTAGACCAATACAATGCCCGAGGGAGTGAGTTTTGTTTGGAAGTTTTTTTTTGACGTATCTAACTTTTACTTGTGTGTCTATTTGGATTTGAATTGTATTAATGCTGGCGATTAAATAACATTTCAAGTGGTGATTTCGATAAAAGTAAATGTGTTATTGATTCGATTTGCTTGGAATTGGACTCAAAAGAAAGACCTGTCTAAGTAGGTAGTTGAGTGTACCTAATTAAAATCAGATGTAAGCCAGCAGTTGAATGAATGTGATAATGTCATTGCATCACATAACCTAGAATGGTGGTAGGTGATTAAATACGTAGGTGGAAATGTGAATGGAGAATATTTAGCTTTTTTTTTGGAGAATATTTAGCTTTGTTTTGATGTCGTACTCTCTAAGCCTGCTGTAAGCTTTTCTGCTCTTTGTCCGGCAGATCCAGATGTCAAAAAAGCATAAAACATAAAGTGACACACTTTTTGATATAAGTGAAAATCGAAAGTAGCCGTTCCTTTTTTTAAGTATTTATTATAAAAGAAGGGGAATAAAACTTATATCATTCGAAAGGCAATCGGTTATGGGAGTATCTACCGCGTAATATTAGGCGAATTGCGGATCCCGATTGTTTAAAAAAAAAAAAAAAAACTGACAGCATATTTATCGTTTCATTAAATCTGGTTAAACAGAGTATTTATGTTGTTTAATATAATGCAGTAAATGGAAATGTGGATACTGATTTTTTTTATTCTTTTTATATTAATGCCTAGTATCCTGCTCGCGCTAAATTTTAGCGTCCCTATTCTCGACTTCATTTCTCCACACCAAAGGTAAATGCTCGCTAAATTATTAAACATCATATAGATGGGACAAAAGCCATTTGATCATGACAGTAAACGTTATTTTAATTATTCGAGTACATACAATTTTCGAATTTCAAACTTTAAATACAATGCATTGTTTGAATCGTTCCAAAACAATAGATATAAGCAAAATTGAAGAAGATATTATCATTGCTGCAGCAGCTCAAATAAGTTCTATAATAGTAAGCAGAAGACGACACGTTCTTTCGTGTCGTGTAAATCCCTATTTGCATTGTTTTTCCACAAGCCCTGCAATTTTTTTATGTTTTTTTTTATCGCATGAAACGGAATTTTTGGTTTTGCGTTCTCTTTTATTTATCGCGCAAATGTTTTCTGCGGTTTCCTCTGAAAAAAATCCAAAGTAAACACAACACAAATTGTTTCCTCCTTTTTTATGTCAAAATTTATCTTCGATTTAATGTACCGGACATTTATTTCGCGAGCTAAATGAGTGGAGACTTTTCATCGGCCCATCTATATGAAGTAAAGAATTTAGCGTGCGAACTGCCTCGCTAAATTTTATCTTTGTAGACTTTTTTGTATGGCAGATAAAATTTAGCGCGAACAGGATACTGAGCTTAAGAATTTAAAAAAAAAATATTTCTAACATAGGAAGGTATTTAAATTTTTGCTGACGTACCTAGTTAAAAATTGTTCTAAAACTGAAGCTTGTATTAGATATTGTACCTCAAAATGCAAGCGTTTAAATAAACAAAATAATAATAATGATAATAATAACCTTCAGTTTCGACACTGAATTTTGATCTTACTCCTAAATTCGAGGGTGCTGTGCAAAGGCTACCAACCTTGTTCACGGTGTCGTTTTTTTTTTGTTCAGTAACCATATACTATACAATATACCTACTACAGTTTTGTATTAAGAGTTTATTTAGTTTAAGACGTCTACATTTATTAATAAAATATGAATTTTTAACATTTTTTAAGTCCTTTTTTTATGAGAGCGAAACAACGAATCGATGACACGGAATAGATGAATTAAGTAACACGGAATTGCTCAATTTTACTATTTTAAGAGTAGGTAAACTATCGGAATGTATTGAGACAACAAGTTTACAAGGAGTTTAAATAACGAAATTACGAATTCCCAACTTTTTGCCGCTAATAGCCACATTTCATTCACAATGCACAACATTTAAACGAGTTCCACAAACGCGTATAAAAAATGCGTTCCAATTTAAACTTAAAATCGAAATGGCAGTGCAATAAACCTGTGTATACATTATTATTGAATTCTTGGCTTCCTGTGAGTGACCAATTAAATATATCTGCCAAAACTTGGGAATATTCACTTGTTCTGGAGAAATTGGTCGCTCTTTTAATATAGGTGAATAGCGGTTTACTATTAGTATATCACATTTAGGCTACATATTGATAACCTACATATTTCCACTCACAATCACAATCCTTGCTATTGGCTTAGCTTTTACCGGATAGTCATGAATGGACCTCAATACCTATTTAATTTATTAGTATTTTCCTACCAAAGTTAATTGTAATATTTTGCAGTTTTACGCTTCAGGAATAATAAAAATAGCCTTGGAGTGACGAGCAGCAGCCAAGTGTCTATAAAATTTGTTCTTGCACTCTCTCAGACTTACATCGTCGCCTTCGATGAGTTGGAAAAAATGAACGGCTTCTTTGTTTAAATATAAGATGTTCAAAACTTTGGGCATGAGAGCTACCTCGGCAAGAGCCATATAAAGGCACTCGATTGTTCGAGCTCCTTTGCAGTCACAATACTTGACCATATTGAAGTGGCGGTCAGGAAACTGAAGGAAAAATGTAGGAAATATGAATAAGCTCTGTAGAGTGGTTCCCAGTAGTTGTTGTCGAAACGCCAGAGTCCCAGGCACGTTGACGACGATAGATCGTATCGGCTGAACTAGAAGGAAGCTCATTTCAGGATAGAAGCTTAAATTAACTGTATTTGTGGTATACAAATGTAAATATACCCACAAAGGTAACAATTGAAATGTGTTTAAGCTATTCCACTCATGAGAGATAGTTAATTAAAAAGCATAAGTATTCGATGTGGTATTCGGAAGACTACGATTTAGGTATTTCCATTTTCAAATTGTTGATTTGCATTATAATCTATATTTGATTTTACAAATTAAAGGGCTTATAGATGCAAGAGATTGTTGAGACAGTTGCTATTCATGTGCCCGATCTAAACTTTGACAAATCAAGTTACTATCAGATGGAGCACTCAGACACAACTACAGGTCCATTGTACTGCCTGTCAGACTTACTAAAATAAACTCTGAGAACACTCAAAAGTCTAGTTATCTTAAGTCGCCCAAATTGATCTGGACTAGATGTAACCTGAGTCAGCCACATATACGAACTGTCAATTTAGTATTCAGTCACGAATTTCTTGGCTAGATTTATCGGCTACCCCTCCATAGATGTCAACTGAACCAGCTGTTCATAGCGTTTTCGATTTAAGAAAATAATTGTCCTTTCTATGAAAAGAGCAAATCTAGAAGTGCTCTTTCGATGTATTCTATGTTTCATTGAAAAAAAGGGCACTTCCAGGTCAATTCTTAACGCAACAGAAGTGTCCGTAATATTTTTAGAGAATTGCCCTGAACTCACCAACACACACTAGCAAAATGTCAGATTGAAATGTTTGTTGTGTGATGTTTGTGATCTGAAAATATACAATTATGCGTGCATAATGTAAACTGAAATTGAAATATATTGATTTGGACTATTAAAAAAATCATATTTACTGTAGAAAACGAATAACTAGCAACAAAAAACCAAATCTCACATATGGTGTCTACCACTATTACAAAAGCGCTCTAACGAATTTCATTGAAAAGACCAAATCTGAATTTCGGGGCAATTCTCTCGGATCTTCAATGAAAAACGCCATAAGCCAATCAAAACTGAGATCAAGTCAGCTGCCAGCTGTCAAACTTACTATAATAGATTCTTGAACGTTCCTACTTGAACGTTTCCAATGTCATATTTAAGAGTCCGATCATTTTTATTTTTTTTTATTTTTGCATTGTGTTCGAATTAGGTTGATTTCTTTACGAAATATCAAAAGTCGACCTACAGATTAGAGAAAAATCATGGCTTTAGCTGAAGTAAAAAACAACTTTAACAAAATGTCAACAACTACCCACTTTTGTGCTGATATGAATATATTCTTTATTTTATTTAACAATTGAACGAATAAATAGTTTAATTCTGCATTACGGACTCTACATATTGTTTTTTTGTCAATTCCATGCAATAAAGTTGTGTGGATACACGCTTTAGTTAATTCTTCATGCGTAATAGAACTGCGAAACAGCTGTATGCATTATTTATAGTCTGAAAGTAGTAAAAGACAAAAATTTTCATATATTGAAACGGAATGTAAATGGAGTAGAAATGTCAAGTCAGTACTAAACTCAAAAAAAAAAATATTGTATTTATACCCAAAATGATGGTCATTACATAATTAATAAACAATAACGTAATACTGTAGTAAGCAATTAATTTAAGTCATAATGAATAAACTGCTTCCTACTGGCAACATATCCTTTCTTCGACTTAAAGTTTACAATTGCGAAATTGCAAAACAGCTAGCAATTACAAATTTGATTTTTTGATTAGTTAATAGCGAGTTTTCCAGGAATCTATTACATTTTTGCTGTCAGAACATGCCTCAAGTCAAAATTGTTGCTGTCACAAACCTGCAAAACTCTGCGATATATTGTACAATGCAAAATTCACATTAACAAAATTAGAAAGCAAACCCATAATGTTTTTAATTTAAATAAATACAAACGCCCTATTGCTATAAAAAATAAACCAACGTTAAAATCAAAAATAACAAGTACACGGCTGCTGTGCGATGGGATATGAAATATATTCAAAAACAATTAAAAATGATTAGCGGAGAAAAAGCGGTTAACGTTATTTGTTTTTTTAGAAAAAAACAAAAATGTCTACCTGCTTTCTGAATTTGTAGATACGTACATTCCACACGCATCTTGAAATAGAACACATTCAAAGCGATCTGACAATATTTTGCACAACTCTGTTAATCACCCACTTTGATACTGCGAATGGTTTTACAATTTAAAAACGTATCTAGGGTTCTTTGCTAGTTTGTGTTAGTTCTCTTTAAGGAGTTCGTAAATTAGATTCGACTTTAAGGGGAAAAGATATTTTTTTTTCAGTAAATTTTGGTAAACTGTCAAAATTTGAAAGGGCTTAAGGTTGAACTTTTAATAAAAATTACTTCATACGACGACATCTGTACCTGTGCGAATAAATCGGGCTTCGTATTGCTCGTTTGGCATTCGATTCACTTGCGGTTGCTTGCAAAAGACCGATCTCAATTATCATCGGGTTATTTTCTGACATTTGACGATCTCAGCAAAGCAAAGTGAAGTAGGAGTTTCAACACGCAATAACCACTACGCTCTACTTGACACTTCGATGACTCACAGTAGTTTTTGTAGTTGTGTACTGAAAATCCTACTTTACTTTGCTGAGATCGAAGCTAAAAAAAACGCGCCTACTATCGTTTCAAGTAAACTGTCAAAAATGATCTTGGCACTCGGGAAATAGGTAATAAACTGTCCGTTTGCTGTTTTTTTGACGATTTCATTTGCGTTGAATGTGTGAGTGATTATATGAAATAAAACATAGAATTTCCAAATAAAATTAGAGAAATTTCTGTTTCAAGACTGGACTCTGGTGAACTTGTCTTTTCAACATTCACATAGGTATTGCCACGAAATGACCCCAAGATAATAACATTTATTTAGTGCAATTGACACACAGCTTTAGTGTGTTAGCTCTCATTCCATTTTCTCTTTTCTTCCTCACTTGCGCCTAAAACTATACAGACAGTTTGCAGTAAAATTAGAAACTCAAGTACGAAGACTAGCCTATCTCTTAGGCGCAAGTTTAAATGACACTTGACATCGCTTTTGAAAAAACAAGGTTCATATCTCTAAAAATCACTCACCTTTGAAAAAATCGGCAATCCGATATTGAAGAACTTGCCAGCCTTTAAATATACTGGCTCCTTCAAAAATTCCATAAACAAATAGATTAGCTTCTTTGACTTTTGGGGCAACACTACCCAATTCGAGTTATACAAAGATTCGCTTAGCATTCCCGACTGAATAGTTACTTGGTGTGCATAATAACATGGTATAAATATCTGCAGTCCCATTACTAAGAGGTAGTCAACCATTCCAATAAATTTTCCTGTATTTTGTAGAGGTGAAATCTAAAGAAATTTTTAAAATAGGTTTCTTATCTGTCACTTTAGAGAGAAGGTATTTCTTACATTTGTTAACTGATATCCGGTGAAGCAAAGAACCAGGGCACTCAAGAGTAGTTGCATAAATATTGGAAATGATATGAATCGTTCACACTGTACTGTAATCCTTATGTATAAAAGGAAATTGTTTATTATTTAATCCATTTATATTTGTTCTGCCTAGAGAGATGTCAATGAAGTGCGGAAGAAACGGCGCACAATATACTTTTAAGATCGGGGACAGTTTATTAGCTTAGCGCTGATTTTAATTTCTTCACAATAAATAAATAAATAGCTTTAGAAGTAAGACTTCTAATATTTCAAAAGGTTTTACTCACAAAGTTTGCCTACCTACCTTTTAACCAAAATATGAACCTCAATAATTTCAGTCACCTCATTTAGGACTAGCTTATTCACTTCCGAGCTGTTATCTCCAGGGCGTATATCAAATCCAATATTTTCCAAACGAAGTCCAATCACACGGTATATAGCCGAGAGATGGTGCAAGAAATACGCCTGCAGTATATCGATGGATACATTTGTCAGGCATGTAACCATCATGCCAACAAACTGAAAGCTGTATGCGTACCAAAAATATCCCGAATGCAAATCGAATGGCATCCAGGCAGGGTATGGCAGGATCCACTTTTGTCCGAGTCCCACCACGGTAAAGGCGGCGCCAATAACCACAACGCAGGCGGTAGTGTAAAATCTTGCCACGAAAAAGAATACTCGATGCATGTCTGCGAAAAGCGTTACTTCTTTTGAATTTTTCAAAAGAAGATGTTCACTTTCCACGAGTTCGAAGAACTGCACAGCTACTTTCCTTAATTTGAAAATATTTATAACTTTGGCCAGAAGAGCCACCTCCGTGAGGGCCATATAAAGAGATTCACTAAATTGTTCAAGATCCGCCGCTGTAACGACACTGGCCCACATCGAGACCGTGGTCAAAATAGTGGTAAAGAAGTGCAAAATATAGGAGTAGCCCATGTAGATGAATTCCCATTTATTGTTTAAATGCCAAAGTCCAAAGGACTTAAGGATTCTGATTATAAATCGTATGGGTTGCACTAGATCGAAGTCCATTCTGTGAGAGTTCCCGAAAGACTAGTATTGAAATTTGAGGTAGCCTAGCTACTTATACCCTCATGTGGTGGGTGGTGCTGTGCAACGCGCAAGTTGCGCGTACATACATAGTTAGATTTTTAATTTTTAAAATGTGTGTGACGCAACGCCTACAACTAGAAGGTAATTCTTTGCAAAAAAAAAGAAAGAAATCGTCCTGCCCACCTCACACCTATGAGGTGAGTTTCGAAAAGTTTGAAACTTCGCATTTGGGGACAATATCGGAGCATCTTGCAAAACTGTACAGCAGAATGTATTAACATCTACTTCCAGATTCGGTGACAGAACCCCACTGCGGTGGTATCATAGAAAATTTAGCTTCTTCAATTTTACAACAACGACCCTCGTACTTATTTGACTCTGTTATATTTTAATTTTAATTTTTTATGGTTGAATATTAGTTTTATTTATTGAAAGTTGATAGCTTGGAGCAGCCTCTATAAATACGGGGGCTAGCTTTTTTTTTTAACATTTTACGGATCTGTAGTTCACACAATTTAGAAAATGTGTTACCCCTTTTACTGCCTTATACAGAACATATATGCCTGATTTTCTTTTGTTGGAATTTATTCAATATCATAAGCAAAAAAAAACCACACCCCCACCCACTGCACTGTACTGCATTGTGAAAACTTTTACATGCGGAACCGTAAGACGCAGTTCATCGCTTCACCTGCTATATAATCACATGCATAACGTGACATGTAATACAAAATATAAAACTTTTTAGCCCGAACAACTTGGGCCTGATAAAATACTCAACGATTAGTTTTGTAATTTAAATCTTTATTTTTAACTTTATTAATTATATGGTGCAAAGGCCGACCGGGGTGGTGAAGTCCGATGGGAGACTCGAGTAGGACAACTGAGTAACAACAACTGAAGTTCTGGGCTTTTAGGAGTCCTAATTGTACTACTAAGCGATGGGTCCCAGGTTCGAGTCCCGGAAACCCCAATTTTCAACTTATGGTTTTTTTCTTCACTCCGCCACCTCTCGCGAACGTCTGGCAAACATCCGAGAGTATAACTGTCATGAAAAAGCTTCTCAATTAGCTAATTAACGAATGGTTGTAAGAACCAGGCTTAGAGTCCCTACGGACCTGTTGCGCCAACTATTTATTTTGTTTTGGCTTGCATCATATTATTGGAGATCATATTCTTCTTATTTTTTGCGTTTATTTTCTCAATGAGGCTTTTTATGCATCTGTGTTAACAATGATGAAATTTTTCTAATGATGCCTCACATATAAAGATCTCTTAGAAAAAGTCGTGGAAGAGAGATAAATATTAAGATGCCTCGTCGTCTTTACTTGATTAGAGAAAAGCGAATGTCTCGTCTCGCTGTTTTTTGACATCCAGTCATTTATAAATTCACCACAAATAAGTTGCAGTTTGTAAGCCCGTATGACACTACATTTTTTCCTCATTTTGATCATGTTGAAAAGTCAGCGGTGTGTAAAAGAGACTGAAAGTGTTTTGCGAAAGGGGTTGCAATTATTTGCAAAGCAACCACAAATTTTCAAACGAATTTATTTTCAAAAAATGATGAAATGTCAAAAAAAAAAAGCTGAAAAATGTAATTTGAAAACATTTTTAACATTGACTTATTAACCTTACTCAGCCAAGCAAAGTAAAGTAAGATTTTCAGCACACAAATTACAATAACTACTGCGAGTATCGAAGTGTCAAGTAGAGCGTAGTTGTTGTAATTGCGTGCTGAAAATCCTACTTTACTTTGCTTTACTGAGAACGAAGCTCAAAAAAACAGGCCTATTATATATGGACTGCTAGTGAAATGTCACTTCCATACCATCTCTGCCTAGAAAATGACGCCAACATAACTAGCGCTCGTGGGTCTATGCGAAAAATAAGTGAAACAAAATGACAACCATCTTGGATTTCTCCATAGAATGCTAGAGCCACCTATTGGACATGAGTGAATTTGCCAAGTGAAACGGTTGAAATTCAAATTGTTGCGGCATTGTTTACAATAGATGTCATCTCCAAATTGTGCTAGTTTTAATAATGAATAATAGATGGAACCAACAAAATTTGAATAAAAAATCGTTTTTCATTGTCCCATAAATTGCACAATTTTCGTATATTTATTGCGAATTAGTTTTTTATGTTGTTTTTCATTATAAATTTTAGAAATATGATCTAATACCACTTTAGCGTATATTTCAATCATATTTCTGGTCAATAAATACTTATGATTGTCAAGAATATCACATTCAAGTACATGAGAATTTAATTCATCATATCAGAGAAACTTGAATCATATTGTAAATTGCAACCAATTATATAACACTTATTTTTTTAATTTAAAAACTCTATTCAATTAATCGCAATAAAACACAGTCTTATGCAAAAATATCTGCAACGAAATGGAAACGTCAGATGTGAGTTTCCAATTTATTCCGCTCCGAACCACGAGAGCTAGCGCTTCTGTTGGAACCAACGCAAAGTTGTCTACTAGCAGTCCATATATAATAAGTTTCTACATTAATAAAGTTGGTGTGTACGTACTCACTCCTATCGAGAATTTTTCGTACTGCTCTTTTTTCATTTTAAAAGCTGAAAAAATGCAAAATAAAAGTGTAGTGTCATACGGGCTTTATTGATGTTACGTAAATTGTTTGTCGAGAATAAGAGAGTTGCTAATTTGTTATGCGTGTGGAGTTTGACATATCGCTATTCAACGAAACAATATCTGTTTGCAACTAAGTTCTTATCAGAAGCGAATTTAAGTGCGACCTTCTAAATGCCTTATTCACAATACTTCGTTCAGTTGATTAGTAGTCGTATTAATAAACGCTGTGCAAAAGTTATGAACTTGTTAAATTGCAGTTATGTTAAATTTATTTTATAAGTGAGGTTTAAAGCTGACGTCTGCTACCTGACTACTGACGGTTGGTGATAATAGTTTTATTTCTTCTGTGGGATGTATGGGCATACGTGTATTAGCTAATGTTGGCAAACTTTTAATTAGATGTGCAGATTGCAGTGTGAATCAATCCCAATAAAATGCTCCTTTTGACAGAAATTAGAAACAGATTGCTGAATGGGAAAACTTATTCGCGAAAGACGTGGGAACTCATTCCGTAACTTTTCAGACGATTATCGTACGAGTTTGATACATTTTGCAAAAAAGTCGTCTTCCTCAATTTGACATAGAACCTAATTTATTCTTTCAAATATAAGGTCAAATGTTTTCATAATTACCTTACAGGGTTACAGAACTTTAAAAAAGTACTATACGTATATTATAAGAAGGCAAGTTGTTCGATTTGAATCGCATGACCAAAAGTGTTCAAAGGTGTAAATGTAAAAACTTAATTACATGAAGAAATAATTACATGGTAAATGGTAGAGGTGAGTATCATGTAATTTGTTTAATAAGTGGGCGCTAAAAATGTAATCGTGGGAGGGAAGCATTTTTCAGAAAGTCCTAATTAAGTCATTTCATTATTAAGCAGCATTTGCTTGAAGTTTGAAAGGATGAGTTAAAAACAAATTTATTGACAAACCCAAGTACAAATTACTCTTAACTATTCAGTGGGTATAAAAAAGTATTAAACGTATGGGCATACTTTTAAGAAGACAGTCGACCTTAAGATGATTTAAATAAAGTCATCTTCCATATCGCCCTCCCTTTGGAGTAGAGTTGAAGATTCTTAAACTTAAATCGGAAATCTTATCTTTTAAAATAGTGGACTTGGTGTTATTTCCTAAAAAGCTCGTTGTTCGATGTAGTTTCAGGGGAATAATATTGCTTACCCAACGTTCCACTTGACACTCAGCCGATTTTGTGACATATTTTGTATTAACATCAAAAGGTTAGGCGTGTTTCATAAAACCCATATCTCAGCAAAGTAAAGTAAACGAGACAAATGCGCAAAAACGGTTCCAGTCCAATTTTTGTGTGAGTGGTATTATCTCGTGCGAAATGTTGGGTGTGCCTCGACTTTAAGTTTGCAGTTTACTAGTAATTTCAACACACGTCACCAAAAATTGTCCAATGTAAACAGCTGCTGTCAAGTCACTTCCATACGGGATAAATACGTAGTGTGAATCTCAAAAATGTCAAGTATGATGTAACTGTTGTAATTTGGTGCTGAAAATCCTTCTTTACTTTGATTTTATGAGATAGATACTCAAAAAAACACGCCTATTGCCGGTGTGAAGTGCATTCATTGTATTGTGGTAATATGTCATTTCATTTGCACATTCGGTTTCAAATTATTAATGGCAATGGTGTGACATTTTGCTGGCTTTTCTTTTAACTAAATTTTAGTGAGTTTTTGCATAAGTTTTAAAAATAAAGATAAACTTTTTATAATTTTTATATAAATCACTTACTCATTTGACGTTTGACTGAATAAAATAAAGAGTAGGCAAATCCAAATGTATTCTATATTAAAACCAAAATTTGAGTTTCATTTATATATGTTTGTTCTTTTATTGTCTTACAAGTATTAACATAACGATTTTGTAATATTGTCTCCAGTAGTCTTTGCCTTACAGAAAAATTAAGGAATAGATTAATAATTTCAATCGTAAAAAAAAACCGGAAAAAATATTTCAACTTGAAATTAAAGGAATGAAATGAAAACAATCGTTGAATTGTTGATTTTGTTTTATTTCTAATTGACGTGAGGTTAGTTCCTATTTATTTGGAATTTTATTAGTTTTTCTATTCCGAATTGGATTTGCTGTTCAAATTTTATACCTATTTACTTTTTTTTTCAATCGGAAAGCAGTTGCAAAGTGTATCAATCAATTCTGTACCTATGTGCATTAAGGGATATTTCCATTATGTAACCATATTTTTGTTGACATTTTATAAAGGGCACAGCTATTATATATGTAGATTTTGAGAGATGTTCAAATTAGATTCACGCAGTTATAAAGCACATGCCATAAACATTTTTCCGATGCGCTGTGTCAAGTGCGTAAGGTGTGTTCGATTGCAGAATCTTAACTAACGTACTTTAGAGGCTCTTGAAGGGGCTGTGGAAATTTGATTTGCTGTTGCTGTGTTGAAATATGAATGTCTAGCACATTAACTACTGAGCCACTACGCCCCCCTGTGGAAATGTCAAATTTGATAAAATCATTTATTTTGACGTTCCGTGCAACTTATAAAATTATGCTTTAAAGAAGTAAAAATATTTAAGATTGTAAAGTTTCCTTTGTTTCATTAGACTAGTTCCCGGAAACGTAAAGATCAAATGAGAAAAAAAAAAAACAAGTGACAGCTAAAAGAAGGAATAGCAGTTCAAAATACAGAATGAAAATTTAACTGAAATTTTTCGTTTGTCAAAATAATTTGTTAGAGTAGTTAGGGTCATAGGGAGTATTCACTGTTTAATGAGCTTTTGAACAGAACCCTGTTCTGGCAGTATAAAATCTACTATTGTTTTCCTACAATTTTTTTCTTGACGATAAACAAAAAACAACAGAAAAAAGTGGTGAACTTCAAGAAATGGCCAATAGTTAGTCTTGGATAAAGTAGCAAGGCAAAAAAAGAAGATTCAGTAGAAAAAAGTAAGAAAATAGGAAATAAAAACAAGAAAAAAGAGGCTTAAGGAAAATACAGAACTTATATTCTGCCATTTTTGATACCAAACTATGTATTGCAACATAATTCATGATTAGTTTCCTTGAGAATATATAGAAAAAGGTAGATAACTTTACAGAAGATAGAAAGTTTAAAATTACTACAACTATCGAATATTAGAGCAAAAAACAGATAAAGGAAAGTACATAATTCGAAATTTAGAATTTTTAACCCTTTAAAAGATGGTATTTTTCTAATAGAATTCCTTCTTGTTTAACAAAGAATTATATTGTACTGATAAATCGAAAAAAGTTAACGAAGGAAATCGTAGTTGTTTTTTTCCTTATGGATACTTGTAGAATTAACTAAAGACAGTAGATGTTACATATAGTACAAGTGTTAAAGAAGTTTGAAATAATATGATAGATCGTATAACAATAATAAAAGTACAGAGAAAGTTTTAACAGGAAATAATAACTGTGTATAGTAAAGATATGAAGCGTATAAAAATAAAGACCTTATGACATACAAGAAATAGAAAAGTTGATTATTTGGAGGAAAAGACATTTTTAAAACAGAGAAGTAGTAATCAGTCAATTTTCTTTTTATAAGGGCACTTGGCTTGATCATGCGCTTCCTGTTTAAGTCGTTCAGCCCAATACGACTTTCCTGTTTGAGAACATTTTTTGAAATGTTTCGTTCAGAGCGACGAAGGCATACAATTTCCACATTACATCTCAAATAAAATGACCGCTTATGTCATAAAAGCAATATTATGCTTTTTCATTTGAATTTATGAGTGCGTTCATCAGACATAGGATTTTCTCGCTTCGTTGTAAATAGATTTGAAAATCAAGAGCAAAAACAACAGTTAACCGAAAATACAATTATGCACTATAAGCTGATAAAATGTGTTAATGTACAATATTTTAGTCGGAGTTATATTGATTATTAAATGCTTATTAAATTATAAACACAGTTGTTTGGAAAATGTTTGGCTAAACTTGCGTCATATTTAGAAGGAGAAAATAAAAAGAAGAAAATAGTGACATTAATAAAGTCGTTTAAGGTTTGCATAGAAATTATGGTATCTTGATGAACAATTTGTTAAGTAAGGGCAGTGAAGTTACTGCTTATTATTGTATTTTCGTATTAGTTCAGCTTTTGAAGAAAATAAGGTAGGAGTAAATATTTTTCATTACAAAAAGTAAAGTAAGAAGAAATATTTTGCGTGAATAGAAAAATATAACATAGAAATAAGAAGATTAAGAAACTGAGATTATGAAATACAAATAAAATAAAGGCAGCTTTTGAAACAATGGAAACGAATAAGAAAGAAGGCTTTCAAAGTAAAAGTTTGAAAGGAAAGGCATAGTAAATAAAAAAATATTGAGAAATTAATTAAAAAAACTGTTTTGAAGTAGAAGTCTGAAAGAAAATTCATAGTAAAAAGAAGTAGGAAGGTACTTCGAAATAAAATAAGTGAAAGTAGTTTTGTAAATGTTAAAACTTTAAAAGAAAAAAGAGAAATGCAGAGAAAGTCTTACTTTTGACTAAGAGGCAAATATTAAGAAAAGGCATTTGAAGGCAGATTAACAAATGCAATAAAGAGTGCGAATTGATATGAAGAAAATAATAAAATAGAAGAAAAGGTGCAACTTTGACAGAAAATGCTTTAGAAAATAGTGAAAGTACCTTTCGAAAGAAAAAAAGATAGTAGATAGTAGATGTTGGAAACAAATAAGAATAGATATTTGAACAAGTAAAGAAGATCACATGAGAAAAGTTATTGGAAGTAAGTCTATATTTACATGTGACAAAATTAAGAAACGAAAAGTTGTTCAGAGGAAAGATTAAACAAACTAAAAAGAAGAAAGTAAAATGAAAGGATAAGTTGAAACAAGAGAGTAGAAGAAAATAGGTAAGTTATTCGGAGATGGAGTAGCAGGTGCAAGTTTGGAAAACTTCTAAACTAGGGAGATGTGCTTTAAAAGAATTAAAAAAATAGTTTATAGTCAAACAAATAGAGTAGCTAAAAGAAGACATGACAAAAGGTACTAAAATAAACTCAGAAAAGAACAAAAGCAAAGAAGACAACAGAAAAGTAAGAAGAGTTACTGGAAGGAAGTAGAGAGAAAATATATTACAAAAATAAGAAGTGAAAAGTATTTTAAAGGGTGGATTGAAAGAGACCATGAAATAGTATAGAGAAAATGAAAAAGGATACACATTTGTCATAAAAACTAATTCCAGTATGACCAGGAAAATCAAATCTGTAGATTTGGAATAATAATTTTTTCAAAACATAATATTTCTTTTAATACTGTAGAATAAGAAATGTAAAGATAAAACTAATAAAAGTGAAAAAGACCGAATAAAAGCATGGTTAGAAAACACTCCAATGAAAAAAAACAGTATGAGAAAATTCAAATAAAACAACATTTTAAATAGAAATAGAAGCATAGAATGTAGAGCTTGTAAATAATATGAGCATTAACAGCAGGAGAATAATATGAAAACAAACAAAAATGTATTAGATTGGAATAATCATCGAGAAAAAGGTGTGCGTTTTGGACCTTAAGGAAATGATTTAAACAAAAAAAATCAGAGAGTATGTGAATGAAAGGATCGTGAGAACGAAAAAGCAAAGGGGTATGGTGCAAAATAAAACAGAAACTTACCAAACAAAAATCAAACGAAATGAAAATGATTATACAATAAAAAAAAACAAAGCGACTACATGATTACCATATAAAAATTCAAAAAATTATTTTTTATTGTGTCTAAAGTATAAAAAAATTGTGATTCCAAGTGATATTAAACAGCTTTCTAAGGTTTAGGTAGGTATTCTTGTTGTTGTTAGAGAATAGAGTTTTAGTGTGCATATAAATATAATTTATTTACCAACATCCGAAATAGGGAGGGTTTTACTTACTCTCAATGAAGCTGGTCAAATCTACATTACACAACCACAGAAGGAAATATATAACAGTTTGAAAGCGTGATTGAGAATAGAAAGATGAAAAAAAAGGCTAAAGAACTACTAAATTTTTAGAAAAAAAAGTAAACGAAAAATACCTAGCATTACATATTTGAAATTATAAAAAAAAAGAGTTAACATCAGTCATAGAACTTAATTCTCTTACATAGCAGTCAATGACACAAATTAAACATTTTTTTAAACGAAATAACACATAAAAAAGAAGTTTAACTCATTCTCTTAGAAGAAAACGTAAGAACTTAATTTAAAAAGAGGTTCTTCAAACTTATAAAGTACTACGGCTACGACTAAGATATAAAATTAAAAAAAAAAAAGATAAACGAAAAAAAAAACACAAATTCACAGCTTAGTTCTTCTTTTCATCGGCCTCTTTGTACCAATCCTCACAACCGGGCACATTTTCAGGTGCATCACAACGTTCTGTCTCGTCGTTGTACACCTCACCGACCTGGCAGCCCAAGTCACGTGGCTCTTCACCATTCAGACACACGTAGAACTTTTGGCAATCGGTTGGATGCGAAAATTTGGGATGAGCAACAGCGTTGCCAGAACGATCGGTCTTAGCTGAGTTCTTTGGGCAAACGAAACCATCGGGGCTTTTCTCTGTTGTGAAAGAAAGAAAATGTCCCAGTAAGATTACTGTTCAGTGTAAAATATCATTGCAGAACTCACTTTCAGCGTCAACACATCCAGTACGGCCAGATGCATCGGGCCACACGCAGTTACCGGTGTAATCATCGAACCACAGTCCTACTGTGCACTTCATTTCGGTGGCATCGCCATCAATGCAATTGTAGAAAATATTGCACACAGTCTCATCGGGATGGGGGAAGAAACCATTTTTGCGTGGGCACAATGCATTGGATCTTGGGGTCTCTGCAATAAACGAACACATTTAAATGGAAAGATTTAAAAAAAATGGTACCAGCTTAAACTTACGAAGCTCAGTACGATCTCCACAGTCTACATTGAAGGGTTGATCACATTTGTTGACCTTTCTGATCAACGGGTCGAAGACCAAACCATCAGGGCAGATTTTTTCGGTGGCCACACCATCCGAGCAGGAATGGTATTTGTCACATTGGATTGAATCTTCGAATTCACCATTTGGTTTTGGACAGGTGTATCCCTTTTGAGCGTCTAAAAATAAAACAAAAGGAATGTTTTATTATTATTATAAAAAAAGAGGAATAACTTTTTATTTTTGAATCAATTAACAAAATCTAGTACATTCATACGACATGTGTTTGTCTTTCTCACAATTCGCCTTTTACCTAATAATTTAATAATTATTTTTACCGTGATATCAACTAAAATCTAATAACCAATTGGACAAATGCACGTTTTTATCAAGGCGCTAGCTTTAAGGCTATAGTTACACGTACCCCTACCACACCCGCAGTATAAATGCTGGTGTTTAAGTTAATATGAGTATTCAATACAACGACTTAGTATACTCATCAAAACTACTAGTCTAATAGTGTTTGCACTTTTATATTATTCAGATTTTGTGACATTGGCAAATGAAAAGTGAAAGTTGCTTCCTGGCGTACCTACATATGTATAGCTCACAATTTTTCTTTTGTATGTAATTTGCACTGCACAAGCCTATATTTTGCTGCCAGTCGTAATGTTGATTCATCAAGTCATTAGAGGCAATACCTAGATACCTCAAATATAAGTTGCTAATACTGTGTCAACTTGCGATTGATAAAATATTTGCGAATTTTACATTTTTGACAACTGGTTATCTATTCTTTTCATTACGAAAATCAATGTTTTGTATTTGTAGATATCTTGTAAAATGCATTAATCAATTTGGGCCTGAAATTAATTTGTGCACCCACCTAAAGAGCAATGACTCAAACTTGATCTTTTCTGCTACCCTTTTTTAGATAATTAAACTCAACCAATGTCACCAACTTCGCACACAACATTAATCAACTTGTCCTCTGTGAATATATTATCTGACGACCCAAATACAATTTAATTTGACAAAATTGGCCAACTATACGCATAGTACAATCTCACACAACCTTGAAAGACACGCTCTTAAGCCGCTAATTTACATATACATATTGATGTCTCCGACCAGATCTAATTTCACCTTAATACATAACATTATATTGACCACAACAACAACAATCCGAATACTACTCGTAACGATGTTATTGACCTTTAGTAATTAAGTTGGCACACACATGCCTCATCAGACAATCGAAATGGAAAGTCTTTTCCGATGCGAAAGTGGAAGAGTCCTAAACTGTACCTCGGTGCAGAGATTTCCATCGCAGAGATGGAATTACTTTTTTCCGCATCCAAGTATCCAATTATCTGCGTGTGCAAGTCTACGCCACAAATACAAATTGCGCAAAGTGACTGTGCACATACATAGACGACTTCGTATCGGTTTACGCTTCGTGCCGCTTTTCTCTCTCGCTCGACACCTAACCTCACCGCAAAGTTAATAAACTCAAGACCCCAGTCTGATCTTACAAATAAATTATTACGAACGCAAATCATGTATTTACAACAACAACAACAAAACAAAACAGATTATGCAAAATGAGTACAAAATATGTTTCGTCACACGACAGCGTTTTATGTCGATTATGAGTTTATCCAATTGCATAATGTTTAATGACATAACACATCTCTTATTAATAAATAAGCGCTGTAATCGCCTATTGGGCCGGTTCCAACAAAAAATGAAAATGGACAAAGCCGGTATTTTCGTTTCACATAGCGCCTACTTGATAATAAGGTGGATAAACAAAATATTCCAAAAAGAGACTTGCATAAAAATCTTCAAAAATATAAGTCACACCAATTAATTGCAACGTTTTTATGGGTCTACTACTAGTCAGTGTCGTTTAAAAATTGACTGCAAATTGCAACATAAAAAAGACTTTAGTAGGACAAATAAAAATACAAATTAAAATAAACTAATAGGAATATGTTTTATTGCAAATTTATTATAGCAGGCCGTTAGAACCGTTTACATGACAGTCAAATACTGTCCAATGGTGGGGTTTGACAGCTAATTTGAATAGGAATTGCAAAAGTTAAAATCGGAGCGCTAGTGTTTTATTGCGCCCCTTGTGGGAACTGGCAAAATCTATCAGCGGTGCATTTCATCACCGGATAACTGGTTAATGATCAAATGTCAAGTGGTGGTGGTGATGGTTGCTTGAAGTAGGTACACTACACACTTCTGCTATGGGAACTACGGTATTCGATTTAAAATTATAGCTCTGAAGTTGTAAAACGTGTATGTTTCTTTCCTGTATCGTTTTAGTTAGCATTTTGCTTATTACTCGTACTTTGACATTTCGAAGTATGAAAAAAGAGAATAGATCAATGATGTGTAGAATATTGAAAGGAAATGTTAGCATGATCATGTTAATTGTTACTCAGAAGTAGCGGCTTAATTATGCAATGAGTCAGCGGAGAAATTTGTTAAAGTTAGATTTGTTATGCGCGTATTGAAAGTAAAAGCGTTTGATGTTAGCAACGCCGCCATTATGCATGTTGGTAGGAGGTTCAGCAGTTAAGTGAGATTAATGAGTTGGCAGTGGATTTTTTTTTTGGAGAAACCAGTATGGAAATATTAGCTTAAATTGTTTTAGGTGACTGGCACAGTTTGGCACAATTAATTCAATTTTACAAAGGTTTGTTTTTTATTAACACAAATTATAAAGATGTTCAAATAAAAATTTCAAAATAAGTAAAATAAAATGACACTATTGACATTATAAATCGGTTAGTATCAAAACTTGTTAAGCTACCGTCTTAAATGTGAACGTGTTCTATTAAAGAATGCAGAAGCACTATTTTTTATATACAGAATTTTAAATTGTTTTCGACAGAACACACTTTCCATTGGTATATAGTGTTTTCGGCTTTATTCTGCTACTTCTTAAAAGTTGGTTTTAATAAAAATAAGCCGCAATTTGCAAATGTAAAAAACTAGCATCCATCTACTATACACAAATTTGACACACCTTACTACTATGCAAATATTTGAAAATCTTTATCCTAAGTTCAGTAATACTGGTGCTTTTTTGGACTATTTTTGTGTCGGACTTGTAACTTCTTCTACAGTAACCTAATGAAACAATCTCAAATCATAGGTGGGAAATTAGTAGACGTCGGAAAGTACAGACAAATAGGATAATTATTTCGAAAGATCATTTATTAACGAAAATGTATAGGTAATTTTATAATTCGATTATATTTATTACACACATATTCCAAATGCAAATATTTGTGGAATAAAAGTAACGCCAGTGATGCCAGTGTGGATTTTTTTAATTTATTGATTTATACACCTCAATTTGAAGATTCTGTATTTTTATTTTGTTAAATGTTGCGCATTTTATTAATACAATTTTGAGAACAAAAAGAACAAAAAAAAAATTACCTTAAAAAATCAAAAAACCCGACTGACAAAAAAAGGAACTTAAAATGAACAAGACACATTTAAGTTTACCTAACTAAATTAATAATCGGAGACTATACCTACACAGCCTAGCAAAAATATGAGTACCGTCCGATTGCCAAATACTTAAGTAAACTTAAATTGTGCATTTTAAGTTCCTTTTTCTTTTGTCAGTCGGGTTTTTTGATTTTTTAAAGTACATAATATTATTTGATTTGTATCTTTTTAACCTATGACATTCCGGGGAAGAATACGAATCTAATGACACCTCCCACTTCAAAATCGGTCAACCCATTTAGCCTACAATGCGTCACGTAGGAACGTATATAGGATACGCGCGAAACACATAAACCTCCTTGTGTCCAGTCGGGTAAAATATGGAAATGCTTCAATTGAGGAGAATAATAATAACTAAAGCGAAAAACATATCCCTTTATTGTTAATTGAATCAAACTAATTCACCCATTTTGTTCGAATGTGCAGGTAAGGACGTTTTATGATAATGTTTCCAGAAAGAACGAAAATGTAAGCAATTTAAATTGTTCACAACATTGCCAACATATAATTTAAACCGATGGCTAGTAGCATTATTACTAAAACTCTTTCACTCAATATACTTTTAAACTGACTTTTTTAAGTTTTTCTTCTTCTTAAAGGGGGCGTGGTTCAACACATTATGTGGAAAAATTGTGGAAAAGTTTATTGTTAATGGTCCTACGGAATAATAGTTTTAATTATACGCCCTAAGTTATTTTAAAGCTCAGACAAAATTTGTTGTGTTCTAATATGTGAGTTGGAAAAACTTATACGCAACACTGAAATGCTTAAAAATAAGAATGCGTGCAATTGTAATCTGCAAATATTGCGTTCAAAGGTGCAAATAATAAGGAAAACATTATTTAAATAAAGTATATTCGAGAAATGTTTGACACCTCAAGACCTTATCTCCTTTTTAAAGGTTAAGTCACCAAAATTATTGAATAATCAAAATTTATAAAGATATGGATCGAAATTTTAGGCAACAAAAATAAAACAGAATTTTGGTTGTCGAGAATCACTGCACTAACATGTTTGGTATGTCCAAGCACAGACAAAAAAAAAACCTAATTCAGAACACGTCCTAAGCACTAAACACAAATCAACTGCCTTTTTTTTCTTAAAATCCAAGAATTAATTTGGTGTGCGTAGAGTTAAAATAAAAGAACCATTTTATATGAGAACTAAATTTAAAATTTTTTGTTTCTCATAAGTCACTTTGTCTTAACAGTAAAATAGGTAGTCTACATTTGTAAATAATTAAATGTCACACTCACTGGTTGAAACTGCAAGTAATGCAGCAATAATGGCACAAACAGCAAATTGCCTCATGACTATGTTTTTTTTTTTCTTTTTAGTAAACGTATTTAACGAAAATAAATTATAGGACGAACGCGTTTACCGTCACTTCGTATTCAGATGGAACTAAATAATCTACAACTAAACAGTTCGATGGTTATACTTAAACTACATTCGCTTCCCACTTAACGTCGACTTTTGAAGACTCCCTTCTCTGGTCTTGATTTGAGACTGCTCATGTAATTTGTTGTTGCACTTGTGCCATGGCTTAGTGTTGGTTGGCAAGTATATAATTTTCGTTGTTTACTCTCCAGGTGAAAAACAAGAAAAAATAAAAAGTTCAACATAAAATGTTACCTTTCACATATGCGATACTTGTACATTAAGATCGCATTTGTGTGAGATATTTAAGTGCGCGCTGGCGCTGCGCTGCCACCTTAAAAGTGTGTGCGGAATACTTACTTTTCTTTCAAAAATTTCTACCTAGCTGGTCCCTGGTGCGCTGGCGCTGCTTTGTTGGGGACAGTTAATATACAGTCTTCGAGGGGTATATAGGTGCAGGTATTTCTTCTCGTGGCACTGCAGACATGTTTACCTGTTTGGCATAATTGATTTTGTGTCATTGGTATTCGTCGCCATGTGTGCTAAAAGAAGTTGCTTTTGCATACTTACTGGTTGACTTTTTTTTCGGGTTATGGCTTGGTGATTAAGACGTCATATACCGGTCAACCGCAATCCGTATCTCATTATTTATAGCTTAAGTCGAGTTGCGTTTCTTCAATTGTGGATAGTAGCCTAATTATTGATTTTGAGGCTGAGGTTTGTGAAAAAGTTGTAAGCATCTTCATTAACAAAACAATAAAAACAATTCAAGTTGTTCGCCGGCACGAAACAATGAGTAATTGTTGAGTTGCTTATTCCGAATGTTACTCACATGGGTTCTTAAGAAATGATCTTGCTTAACAAGTTTGTCCTTCGATTTGAACCCAGGTTTGTGTACCAAGCATTTTTTTTATTTACAGCAAGTTGTGAACGGTTTATTAAATTTTGTAAGCTTAGTATGTGAGTGTTACCGTGATACTTAATATTCACCGGAGCGCTGGTAAAAGCAGATGTGTTTAGGCTGCATTTCCAGAAGCTGCTAGATCAGACATTAGGCTTCAGGTTAAATCTGATAAGGGGCTCCATCAAGAGAAGATATTTTCGGAGGGTTTTTGGTGAACGAAAATATAGACGAAGTCGAAAAAACGAAAACTCGTTGACTACATTGCAGCCGATAGGATCTTTAATTTCGAGCTTTTAGACTGAGAGCAACAGCGAGTCATTGATGATGCCTTCAGAGGGCAATGGAGAACTAAAAGCAGTTGCGCAGGATTGCAGAAAATTGAAGCCCGTTAAGTAAGTCGAATAGTTGACTTGCAAGCTTCCGAGAAAAGGGGTAGGTAGACATAACGTCTTCGGTTTTGTCATAGCCCTCTCTTCTAATGTCACTAATAAGCTTTTCTATTTAAGGACAACATATATTTGCTTTACACAAATCGTGGTCACCTACTAGTCAGCTATTTGTCTTTTCTCGTTAATAAAAGCAATAATACCGCGGACTTCTTACAAGAGCATTCTAGACTTCGTTGCAGACTCAGACACGTACATAGGAATTGAGAAAGAACGCACGTATGCTTGAGAGATGTGTATTGAAGTAATATTGTCATAGAAGTTACGCCTTTCAAACTCATTCGCCTGTGTATCCTTAATTTTTGAGACGACCTAAACAGAAGTTGAATGCTCTATCGGGGACGGTACTAATGTTTCAACAGGCCTTAATTTTGTCTAATAAGCTTTTGAAAACAACCAAATTGGACAGCTTAACTTTCGCAAGACGACTGTAACCCTTTGCGAATCGACTCTTTCTGAATCTTAAAGATGCAGAATACATTTAGTACATCGCGAGTATTTCAAGACAAATATTTCTAACCTCATCAAACTTTTTCTGCGACAGTTATGGTATTAGATATAATTTGCACAGTTAATGTGTCAATTCAACATACTTCGACATTTTTCGACAAAATGCCAACAACCAAGCCCATAAAAAAATTAAAAAAAAAAAAACTGCATAATGCCAACACCTATGTATGCTCCAAAACGTGTCTCTGGCTATGCAATGTAACGCGTCAAGATACTGGATTACAACTTCACCTCCATACACACATGCATCGTGTAACTACTCGATGTAGTCTGACTCTATGTCTAAGCTAATTGCCCCGGAGGTAAACTTTTACTTTCTTCCAGAATCTGGTTTTGCGTAAAGCATCATTTTAGTTTGCGGCGATAACGCAACGTCTGGACTGTTTACTACTGTGTTTATGGACAGTTCAGTTCGTGTGTTCATGATGGGGAACCTTGAATGAAATCGATATTACAGCAACTAATGGTACACCGCCATATAGCTGTGTTATAATGCCGGTCTGGCAACATTTGTAAGTCGTATTAAATTCATCCCATTCCAAACGGGTTAGTAAAATACTATCATCTTGTACACGCTAGTGTTGGGTACCTTAATAGTTCCGCATGTGTCAGGAAATATGGGCCAATTGTGGAAGAAAGTAACAACAGCGACGTGTACTTATATTTTCCGTTGTTTTTTTTTTATTTTATTTATTTTGTCTGTTTCTATGTTGTCGTTTGGGTGATTTCTTGTGCTGTCAGACATAAGACTATTGTTACAATAAATTTCACTAAAACAGAACAAAAGAGACAGACTTTTCACTTTTTATTGTATATGGCTAATCTGTCGGAGTAGAGTTAATTTATCCAGGTGAGTCTGAATATAACAAAAGTGTACTGAATGCAATTTGCCTTAGTGCCGAATTTATTGTGCGTTGCAAAGTCAATTGCACGGTGTGTAGTTTCTCTTAAAAATAAACCATGAAAATGGGACTTTTACTCGGCCGTATACACATTTGAAAGGGTAAGACCAATGGAAGCTGTCATTCAAAATGTGTGTTACCTTTTGAATCCATATATAGCTTTTGTGGATGTATTGCACTTGGCGAAAGGTTATAAAAATGGGACTGACTTGACGGTGTTAAAAATAGGTATAGGTAAGCTTTCGGTTGAAGTTCTGTCAGCGCTCATGGAGCGGTTGATGTGTAAAAAAAGAGATTAATTACCGAGCACCCATCATATTGCAATTGCTCAACCTATTTATTACCCGATTAATGTGTAGCGATTTTATTTGCAATTTTATTTCTAAATAGATCTCTGTAAATTCCCCCAAAACAAAAGAGTTCAACAACGAACTGTTTGAAAGGTTCATTTTAGATAGGATCAAAATTAATACTAATAGGAAAGGTTTGTGAATGTCGGTTTGTAATTTTACAACAATGACGTCCATTCGAATGTCTAGGGGATCTTAAATTAAATACAACACGGATAGTTTTGTCACCAAGTTTGACAGTCCAGTGGCCAAACTTGAGCCTTTTTTGAACCTTGTTCTATGTATGAGTAGTGCCTAAAAATTACATATGAACTTTGTTTTCTTGTTTTGTGAAAGACGAAAATTATTCATACAAAGTTCTAGAATTTTTAACTGATAATTATTGGATTTCTAAGTCTTTTCTGATTTTGAATTGCCCAAAATAAAACAGTATCCTATTTATGACGTTTCTTTTTAATTTAAACATTAAACCTGGAATGCAATCCCCTAAGGTGATAGTTGATCGTCCCTATTTTGATAGTCAAATGCGAGACTTCAAATCTTCTTAGGAAGGTGATCGTAAAATAATTATAGAAATTTGGCACAACTTTGTTTTTGCTAACCATCATTTTGTTGTTAGTTGTCATTTAAACAGACTTTTAAAACAATACTTTTATGGATACATATCAAACCTACAGCCAAAAAGAATCCTTTTGTGGTTTCCCTTGTTCAAAATTGTCTAATAATTTGGCATAAATTTGACTGCAATTTTCTTTTGACTCGGGCCGTTGATACGCTGATCCATTGGTGCAGCATAGTCAGCGCCAAGTTGTTGTAACCGCCGTCTCCGAGAACATTAAAAATTATGAATTGGTGGCATATATATGTGGATCTTACATCGTACAGAATTCCACCATTCCTTTTTAATTATTTCCTGAATAGATTTCCATTTTATTTGCTGGCTCTTATTTCATATAAAAATATATCTCAACAGTTCTTAAAAAGCTTTATATATGGTTCATATTTTGAAATGTACGTTTTGTTTTGCCTTTAATGCCAGCCATTTTGTTTTATATTCTGTTACATATTGACAGTTATCCACACAAATATTTCAAGCACGTAAAGGAGCGATAGATCAATTTTTTCTTTAGTAGGTAGCTTGTTACGCGAGATAAGCACGTTTTTCTTAAGACCTATCACCCAAAGGTTCCATACATTTCTTCGAGGTTATAAATACTAGTAATAGTAAAGACGCGCCGTCGGCGCAGTGGCTTAGTGGTTAGTGTGTTGGACTACTAAGCCAAAAAACCCAAAAAACCCAAATTCCAACTTAAGGTTTTTTTCACTGCGCCACCTCTCGCGAACGTCTGACAAACATCCGAGAGTATAACTGTCATGAAAGAGCTTCTCAATTGGCCGTTTGGACTCGGCATAAAATTGTAGATCCCTTCCATTCGTCCCAAAAATAAAAACTCACACAAGACGAATGGTTGTGAGAAGCTAGGCTTGGGTCCATACGGACCTGTTGCGCCAATTATTTATTTATTATTAGTAAAGACGCGCCTATATTTTGCAGCCTACAGATTATGAAACTTCATATAAATTTAACCTGAAACTTGTGATATAAACCAAATTGCTCATTCGACTGAAACTATATGTCAGCTTAAAATCAAACTCGTCTATCAAGTCTTGTATTTTACAACGAACAAAAAAATGTATTTACCCGTAAATAATATAACACAAACGCGAACCAGTAATGAAAGACATCACCACCCACCAGAAGTTCATATACATGAAAACGGAAATGCCTATGCCGAATGCGATTACTAACTATCAGAGAGATGTTTATATAACACATGGTTGAACTAAGAGACAAACTAATAGATTCATTACACCAACCTACCAAAGCCTTCGCTTACCTTCCCACCCAATAAACTTGAGTAGCTTATTGTTAATGATATGCATCTTAATCTTTGTTGACATCACCAGCACCCAACGGTTGCAAAATACCTTCTTAAAAAAATTGCATTTTTGTTCTTCACCCTCCTAGGATGGACGTTTCTTTAAAAAAAAAGATTGATTGCAATTCACGAAAGTATCAAATGTAATTTACTAACCTTAGGCTGCAAACACAAGGTAAACGTATCTTATATCAAAGCTTATACTCGTGTATCTGTCAATTGGTGAAATACCGGTTGATATTTCATTTCCATAATAAAGCAGGAATTGTTGTACATAGTTTACCGGCCGACTGACAGGGCTATCTTGTAAATCGTTTTAGCCAGCAGCAGTTCACGCAAACTTGTCCAGAACTTCTTGTTAATTGAGTCTGGTGAAATTCCTAAGCACACTTGACATTTTGTTTCTGTTCAGCTTAGAGAGATTAAAAGAAAATTATTCTTAATTATGCTGATCGACAAACACAAACGTTTCGGACTGGAATGTCATGTCACGATATACCTATATTTGGCTGAACTGATATTTTATGTAAAGTAATATAATAAAAGTTGATAACCTGTCGCCGAGTGAGAGAGATTTCAATTTTCAAGGATAACATCTCGTTCATTTCATACGTAATAATTGCCCGGGTGTGGTAATTTTTTTTTTACAATACGGTCACTGGGCTTGTGACCGACGACGTCACTGTCAGCGTGTGGCTCTCGTTTAGTGTTGTTGTTCGTTTTTGGCACAAAAATTAAGTAGGTAACTATGTGAAAAATAATTTAAAATATTATTTCTTGTTTGTAGGTGGGTTTGCGTTCGTTTGTTGTGAACATCTTCAAACAGGACAATCAAGACGTGTTTTTGGGTTTCGGCTTGGTCAATCATATTATGTAACATGTTTGAGATTGCAAAACTGCTATTCCATGCAGTTGTTTAATCTTTTTTTTTTTTTTTGGCAAATGAACAGTCCGAGAAGTTGGCAAATATTTATGTATATTATGTCGATTTTTTGCAACCGGCCACGCATGCATACATTGAATGGTTGTATTTGACTTTGATGTTATTACCCTTGTATTGAAACATTGGTACTAAAAAATGTTATCTCGATATTTTTTATTTCTATTGCCAGCACTAAGCGCGTTTTATTGAACATGTCTCTCAGAAAAGTAAAGCAAAGTAGATGAAGTAGACGAATGCTCAATAAAACAATTCAGAGTGACATTTGCAATAAAGTGGTATAGTTGAGGTATCCCTCGCTGAATGGCGCTGAAAGTGCACTGTTAACTAGTATTCAACATAAACAATACTTCCAAGTTTGTTTGCTTGTGTGAATCTCAAAGTGTCAGTTAAAAAAGCAATCCTTGTAACGATAAACAATTCGTAACCGCCAACTTTGTGTCAAACACAATGGTATTAGTGAAAGTACGAGTATGTGTAAATCTGAAAAAAAATCTAGATTTATCAAAAGTGCCTCAGATCAATAAAAATATTGATTTTTTTGGCAAATCGCACATGAAAAGCAATCTCGGTCAAAAAACATATCAATATCCATAACTCGAAAAATATAAAATATAAAATACATAAATTACATTTGTGTGAGTGCTTCTTGAGTGGATTCTGACTTCAAATCGAGAAGCGAAATTCTCTTCTTAGAATCACCAGAAGATTATTTTTTGTGCCAATGGAACGCTTTCAGAAGTGAATTTTTCGATTCCGAACTCTCCCGGACGCTTTTTTTTGCCCAATGGAAAACGACATAAGTGTTCCGTTGGGATACTCCGAAATTTAAATAAAATCCGTATATTTGGGATCGATATCCAATAGGCCAATAGGTAGGGGGCTTTATTACAAGAACAAATATTTTCAATTGAAAAAGTAAAGGGGACTTTTAAAAGCAAAACAATCCCAAAGACAATGTGTAGTAGACAAGATACAGCAATACAATTTGTATTCTATCCAACGAATCTTAAAAGAGTAGGCTCCCATCTTAAGCGATCAAAATGCATTCATTATCCCGTCCAGTTATTGAACTATTTTATAACACTTACCGAACGCATTGTTCACCCCGGACACCACTCCCAAAGAGTTGTTATGCATAAGGGCAACTTTCGAGCCCAACACCGAACGTATTCAGTTCACGCCTCCGCTGAACATTTGCGACTGGCCTAAGTAGCGTTTCGTTTTGAA
Organism: Cheilosia vulpina; assembly: GCA_916610125.1. NCBI lineage: Eukaryota > Metazoa > Arthropoda > Insecta > Diptera > Syrphidae > Cheilosia > Cheilosia vulpina. Next base: position 71,067,600 of record OU744277.1, on the reverse strand, counting down.
TTTGTTAATATATGCACGTTGATCCATCAATAAAAGAGCCATCACTAAAAGAATACCTATCGGTAGTCAACGTCCCACATAACGAATTCAAAGAAACACTGATGGATACGAAAATATTACGTGTGAGCAATATAAAAACCGTTTATTGTAATCAATGACAAATGAAGATTCAAGTGGTTGGCTCCTCCAAATCCCTATGGGGAACCAAGTCCAAGTCGCTGTATAGGTTGGGAACAGGTCTGGCGTTTACTTTAGCAGACTCTTCTAGCGACTGCATAAATTCACCATAACCATGATCCCAATCCGAGACACCTCCAGATGCCTGTTCTTGTTCACAAAAGTAAACACGATCGAAGGGCACACCTAATGCCTTGTTAAGAAGTTGCCGCCTTTCTCTAGAGCGACTCATAATTTCATCATAAGACATTGTCGGTATTGGAGGTGCATCAGCAAGAAAGTTATTTGCCTCGGCTTCCACGTCGGCATAGGTTGGGGCTATTTCGAGGATTCTCTTTACTGAATTTGCAATCATATCGGATAGTTGAACATCTTTCTTTTCGACTGGTAAAAGTCTAGCTCGAATTGCAGCAATCTCTTCGCTAACTCTTGATATGGCTGCTATAATAGAAGACTTCTTACGTTCCTCATAACAGAGGCGTTCTTTTTCGAGAGCAGTTTCACGATCAAGTTTTTCCGGATCGACCATTTTGCGGGCCATCAAATTGTGCATTAGACGTTTTAGGTTCAGTTCGTCCCATTTTTTGTCCAATTTTTCGGTGAGATCGTAGTGCGCTGCGCTATTTGGAACAGATTGTGGCCTTGCGCCGAAGTCATATGAAAGACCGATTTAAAAACAAGCTATATTAAATAAATACTCACTTCTTGTCGTCTGGGGCATTCTTTAGTTTGCTAGCTTCTTCTGCTTCTGCACGCAAGCGTGCCAAATCTTGAGCAGCTTCAGCTTCTGCTCGTTTCCTTTCTTCGATTATGTCAGCATTTTGTACAATCCAGTTTTGCTCCCAATTTTGAATGGATTTCTTGCGATCTACCTCCTTATCGACGTAGGATTGGAAAAGCTGTAAGACATGTTTTTATTTTAAATAATAAATGTTCATAGATCTGTCCTCGCGAAAAATGCGCGGGATCTTACACTTCTCTCACTTCCAGGGCAACATCTGATGAAACGAGAAAACCGTGAAGCAGTTTACTCACCTCCAACTCATTTGGTACTGGCTTATAGAATCCCTCGGGCAATTCAACCATCCGAAAGCTACTATTGTAGTCCCCAATGCTAATGACTTTTCTTGGTACAGATGTTCGATGCTCCGACAGAACTGTTAATATGCCTCCCCCCAGAACCTCGACTAAGCATGCATCATCATCTCGGGCTAAGAAACAAACTCTTAACAAAATGTCCATCCCATTTTGGTGAAGACTTACCCAAAAGATCCCAAGCTTCAAAGCTGCCATCACTGCGCGTCAAAAACAACACCGCCGGTCTATCCGTACTCCATTTAACTGCCGTCAAAATCTTCGGTCTAACACGCCATAAAATTGGCGTAAACGGAAAGTCCTCTCTCCAAATGGCCATAACAGTTCTACCAACCGAAACGAATACCTCCGGATAGAATGGGTTCTTTTCCAAAGCCACAATCGGACCATCATGAACCCGCGCAAAACTATACGTAGGAGTCGTTATATTCTCTTTATTGACATCGGCATCAGAATCGTTGCCCTCAAAGCTTAGAGCTTCAATTCTACCGAAGAATGACCCCACAATTAAGGAATTGCGGAACAAACTCTGGCCAGCCTCCTCAACAACAATAGGATAGGTCTTCATTTCTGCGTCATTGTTTTGCATACTTTCCGCCTGCGTAGTGTATGTGTAATTCACCACATCGCAAATAACCGAAGTCAATGGCTCCGGATAGGTGACCATAAAAACAGGCTTTATAAGCTTATCCAACTTCTTGTACACAGATTCGTTTTGCGTCAGCGCTGCAGGCAGACGCTTCTTAGCTGAAGCCTTGGCAATGTTTCCTATGTCATAGTCCAGATTCCAATAGGCTATTGAGCCGTCAATAGACAAAGTAGCAAAATATCGACTCTTTGCCTTTAAATGGGTCTCGTGTATTCGACCGTTTGGCGAAATGTAGTGATCACGACTGAGCCACTTTATTTCTGTTAAAGCTCCTGTTTGCGATTTATCTAGAGCGCTGATTGCAGCCGGCAAGACCAACGTGCCCTCGTTGTATTGAATTGTCCAAGCGAGAAACTCAGCTATGAGCTCTCGATTGTTTGCCTGCGCGATGGTGAGGTGCTCCTCGGCTTCGAGGTTTTTGGCGCGATTTTGCAAGTCCCAAATGATAATTTGCCCATTAATGGTACCACCGATGAGAATATTTTCATCGTAGGGGCAAAACGACAGCGCGGTTATCTCACGTGGAGATTCGAATTCAAGTTTGAAGTTCAGGCTGTCCGTGAAGCTCCACATGAGGATCGGATTCGGCTGGAGTATTGTCCTCTGAACTGTGTCGACTTTTTCCAGGGGTTGTACTGCAAATGAAAAGGGAACAAGAAATTATGTTCAATTCAATGTGTTGCGTTAATTTGGAGAATTTACCACTATTGACAGTCACTTTAGTGGTGAAGGCATATGCTGCAACTGCTATTCCCGTCAGATGAGGATACCAATCAACTGCGGATACGTAACGATGATTACTCTTGGAAATATTTGCGAAACAAAAGACCTCCTCAAGATGTGGGTTCGTATAGATCCGGACTGGAGCAGTCGATATCATGGGATAATCGTTTCTATTTAAAATGTGCAATAGAAGAGCTTAGAATGGAAAAGTGCAAATAAAGGGCTAAGTGCAAGAGGTACTGTTGTGTAAAATATCTCAAGATGGAGGTCACAAACAGGATAACCAAGTAGGGTTTATTAAATTTTGTATTACCTATACATGTCGACCTGATTAAATTCCAATGTACTCAGGAGATATTTTATCTGATCCGACATTTCCGGCGGAGGCTTGGGCACTTGTTCAACCTCTGTTGACGGAGTGACGGTTTTACTAGTTGCAGTTGATTTTCCTTTTTCCAATTCCTCCTCGGACGAGACATCCAAACCATCTTCTTCTAAGCTTGTACATTCGGATTATATTAAGAAATGTCGAAGTACTGATCACTGCCTTACCGTCCTCTTTAATTTCATACAAATATTGAGCCCATGCATTCGATGGGAACGTGGGATCGGTTTGCTGCTCCAATGTCACTGTCTCCGGTGCTGACTGTATGCCTACATGCACCCTTTGTTGGATAACATTCTGGAATTTGACATCGCCCCCGACTAACTCAGCATAGCCATCACGAACGTCTGATGTTCGCCGTAAGGAAAATTTTACTCTCGACTGTCGCATTGGATAGACACTTTGGATCTCCACATCGACAACTTCGGACTTTTCTCGCGGTACACCCAAATTAACTTCGTATTCACTGCCTTTACTGATCCATTCTCGTGGTCTTTTGACTAAGCTCTTATTCATCATAAAGCGTTCGAATATTTCTATATTTCGAATAATTGCAGCTGCCGATCGGGCATCTGCTTCAGTGACATATATGACAAACGGATCCTCTTCCAATATACTATCCTCTTGCTTAAAGAGGGAGGGAGCATATCCCATAAGAACCTTATCGTTTGGCATATAGGCAGTGAAGAACTCCTTCAAGATTTCCCCATTATCGATTTCGTCGAAAAGATGATCCGACAACAGAATAAACTTCAGACGCTTCCATGGAAATTCTTGACTGACATTGACGCCTACCTCAATACCAAGTTGCTTTTGGGTTTTTAATCTGCAAGATTGCATTTAAAATATTGGGGAATCAAGTTTCTATTACCAATTTAATATATGTGTACTTTAGCATGATTTTCTGACAACCAGGAAGTTCATAAAGCTCCTGTCTGGCGGTAGCCATATTAAAAGTACTAAGTCCCTCCAATTCATCGTCGGTGGACTCCGCATCGGATAGTATTGGTAAATCCGGTTTTTTTTCACAAATTCTTGAGAAAAGATTTCAGTTAAATCCTATTCAAATAGTGTTTATGTGGAAGTACTTACACAACGCGATTTTCTTCTTCGATTCTGGTAGTGATTTCCATTATTTAAATCAGCTGGAAAAAATGTTTTGTTAGGTATATCTATTTGATTTTACTTACAAATCTGACGGTAAACAAATTCAAATTTCCATGCCAACCGGCAAAAAACAGAAACTACCTTACCATCAAACTGCCTCTGAATGGGCCCAATTCTGTTGTCAAAAGTAAACAAATACTTCTCTGCAGGTGGCGCTGGGTCAACTATAGTGAATCTTATTAGATTTTCTGCATTGTGGTGATTAGTGGTTTTATTGAATATTTCTTCTGTATTGAAAATGATAAATTAACTTGAAAAACACAATTAAATTACAGGAAAAGTTACGTGAAATTGTAAATAAAGGTAGTGACTTTAGATTGGTAAAGAAAAATTATAAGAAAAATTTGTAAGAAATAGAATTTCGAAAGGTTTTCCCTCGCCGTATGATGAAAATTTAAGTTTTCTCATAGATTATTGATTTTTCTCTTGGGATGATGAATTTTCATGGTATAAATTGTGGGATTTTATTGTTAATCTAGTGTAGTGCAACGAAAATTATTCGGTTTTTGTTTTAAAACATTTAAAGCACCTGGATTTTGGATAATTAAGGTCGAAAAACAGTCATCCGGTGACATCATCACTTTTTTAACTTGTCTTCTACAGCGATTTGCATTTGCTATGGAAAGAACGATTTTTTTTTAGGTGGAGTCTACGCAATAATTTTTCTTTTCCCGGATTGCTCTTTGTTGTCGTTCCATTGGGATGTATTGATTTTTGTTGTTTTTAGAAACGTACGCAGTGGCCAGATAAAGTCTTGCAGATGGCTTAAGGGGATGTCTCTGCCCTTGGTCCTTTGTTGCTGTGATTGTTAAAGAAATGCATTTTTTCTTGCTACAACATAGGTACAGTTAAAGTGGGTGAGCGATTTCAAGTTAGAAATTATAGTGGAAAGCTGTCGGTGTAAAAGACTTGCCCGTTAATCGAACATGTAATTCAAATGAAGTGAATTATTACAAAATGAGTTGTATACTTTTGTTTGTTTACCGCAAGCGTTTAATTCGAGTTGTATACTGCCAACCAATTGTTGAAAACTCTTTAATGCGAATCAAGTCTACCAGTTAGATCATTAAATGAGTTGGTTTAGATGTCATACAAATGAAAAGAAGACATTCCAAGCTCTAAATATTTTTGTTTGCAGGCCTCTCAGAAGAGGCAGAATGTCTCTTGCTGCTGTCAAAGTAAATCTTTTAATTCACCCATCGTGTTACAATAATGCATTCAACAAACAAGAGTCACAAGACGCTTTTATTAACTTTTACATTTTTTATTTTTAGAACAATATTAAACGAAAAGCCCTTCAGATCACTTTCCTCAATTATTGTTGAACAAAAACAAACGAGGCCATCATCATGGATCGCAAAGCTGAGTTGGAACGTAAAAAGGCCAAATTGGCCGCCTTACGCGAAGAGAAAGATCGCAGACGCCGCGAAAAAGAAATGAAAGACATCGAAGAGGCTACTGGTCGAATAGGAGGTGGCGGTGGCATTGACAAGGATCAGCGAAAGTAAGTAAACTTACTTGCACAATCCAGAAAAATATCTAATTGTGTGATTGATATTTCAGAGATTTAGATGAAATGCTGTCATCGTTGGGTGTTGCTCCCGTATCAGAAGTTTTATCATCACTTTCGTCTGTCAACTCGGTTACATCAGACAATTCCAATAATATAACACCTGATGCGAGTTTACAACCAAGTCTAAATGGCCAAGGGTAAGACCGTGTTCTTCCATGCATTTATAACATTCCCATAATGCATTTAAACTTGCAGTGGTGCACGCAAGAAGCCTCTGAATTTAAGCGTTGTCACTGTACAAGCTACAAACATTCCACCAAAAGAGACTCTGGTTTACACAAAACAAACTCAAACGACCAGCACTGGCGGGCATGAACGTGATGGTGGGTAGTTTCTTATTTAGTTGTTTGTGTTGCGTTGGTTTTATTTTGCCTTTAGCTTTCATTATTTCCCTGTACATATAAAAAAAGTTATTCTTGTTAATGTTTGTTTGATTTGTTTTTCATTTTCATGTTGTTTTAATGGAAATTATTTTAGTTTTGAACATTTCTCCACAACAGATCCTCAAGTGTCGTCCTAGTTGTGCGTCGCAACATAACTTTTGTATACTACAACAAGATTTTAACATTTAACTTTATCAAACGCATATAATTATTTATTTGTTCAGAGACACAATTTCTATTTTTGTTTTTAAATAAACTCCATACGTAGTAACATCTTTGGTAAGCGTGGTCTTCAAAAAAATGTTAAATCAAGGATATCAGCCATTAAAATTGTAGTGAGACAATACAAAAGTAGAGATCATATAAACAATATCGCCTAAATTTGTATTTCAGTCATTCGAAAACTTTAAATAGAAGACTTCCATCAACCGTAAAATTTAAACCAATCCTTATATAGAACTGGGAGAGTAAAACGACCGAAAAACGTTCCTGAGTAGCATTAGTGCCTGTCAGCAAGAGCCGACACTTATCTTACTGTATCCTTTCCTTTCCGTACATAAAATCAAATTCATGTCGTGTATTAATAGTTTGGTGATGATGCGGTGACTCAGCCTCAGCATTTTCTTTGGGTGTTGACGTTTGTTTAAAGAGAAGATCAACCCCAGCTGTTGCTTATTAGCTACATCAACTTAGAACACAATGCGTACAACCTACCAGTATATATAACAAGTTTATTTGTAACTTTCTGGTTTTAAATTATCTAGACCAATTTCACAGATGGATTGCATCTATTTCGGTGCTTACAAAATTAGATCATTTTTAGATTTCACAAAAAAGTATTCACACACAAGTTCCGAACATAGCAAAGGTGCAAATATATTGCAATCACTATTGGCTGCGAAACATCATTTGCGATGCTCCTTCTTATAAACGAATCACTACTCAAGCATGTTTTTATCTGTTTCACAATTTTTAATCAGTATGCGCTTATCAACTGCTATACATCAAATAGAGTTTGATATTTCCAAGGAACGTGAAACATAGTTTTGTAGGGTTGCCACTAATGTAAACGCAAATAACAGTTTGCTTGGAAACAATTGCTAATAAAATAAAAAATTAAACAGTAAATGAACTAAACCCATTTTGGAACAAACAGTACAGCGCATTTTAAAAGTCGTTTCTTACGTACGTTCTTTTTACATTTAATGCACCTTTAAACCAGATACACTTTATTTTTGATTTAACAACACTACACCACTTGCACGATAGTTTAATTGGACATAGATTGCTCGACTAATTTTTAGAATTGCTGCACGTTTTCAGCATGCCAATAAAATTTATTAGCACCAGCAAAAAAATGTTTAAAGTCGATCATCACCCCTAACATCAACTGCTCTCAAACCTGGCTACTGTTTAGAAAATAAAACTAAGCGTTTGTTCTTTACCTACACAGTATACATTCCTAAAATAAAAACTTTTTATTTATGAAAAAAAAAAAAGAAATCAAAATAGTAATTCGTAGTGAAATTAAATAACAAATACAGTTCTTTCTTGCCATTCCTCACCTCTGTCAGGATATATGGAGGATTGGTGGAGACCCCGCAAAGGTACTTCTTTTAAAATAATATCACTATATCTCACATAACCTTAAAAAAAATATATATAACTTTAGTCTAAATTATAAAAAAAGAAATCCCCAAACACAAATTTATACCACGGTTGCTGCTGCTCCTAAGTGTGCATTTTCTGCCAGTGTAGGCACTTCTAGTTTCGTGTGAGAGTGTGTAAATGGAGTAGCAACCGAGGTTACTTTAGACTTAAGCATATATATTTCTAACTTTCTAACACAAAGTGCCAGCTTTTCCAATTACCTACGAGTGCTAATGTGAGTTTTTGTAATTTTCTTTTGTTTAATTTTAGCCCACGCATCGGACTATTACGGTGAGTTGAGTTTTGTTTAGTTGTTGTATTTTATTTTCTTGTAATATAGTTTAATGTTATTTCCAAAATATGATTTAAAAAATGTGGAGTTTTGTTATTTCGTATATTTATGTTTAGAATTTTCTGTTCATATAGTAGATGTAAGCAATTTTCTGTTTTGTAAACTAATTTAATTATAATTTCACAGGTGTTCTTTTTGTTTATTCGATTAGATAATTTTATTTCTCCACCCATGTTTTTTTTTTGTATATGTATATGATTTTACAGCAAACATCAAAATGAATATTAGTTTATTTTTTATTGGTGTTTCCAAGTGCCTCAGAATAAGGGGCGATTTTCCTAAACATATTTTACAAAATTTGTTGGTTCATACAAATGCTGCGTCATTATCACACATTTCATTTTATTATTTCAAGTAAATTCGAAGGTTTTCTTTTCTAATTTTATTTGACGTTTTTGTTGGAGAGGTTGGCAAGCATTTACAAAAAAAAAAGAAAACAAACACATCATGTTTTGTGTATCATCTGTGCTAAACATAACATCAAGGGGAGGTCGAGAAGTTACCAAATTAAAAACATGCTGCATGTGAAGAGTCTCTTTATAATGGACAATCGATTTCCGGCCGAAAATTGTCAATTATAATTTGTGTACCAATGCTTACGAATATTCAC